>JALAZF010000085.1:0-2400000 GCA_022829125.1 Lathyrus tuberosus | reverse complement strand
CAGGGTAGTCAGTCCCCCAGCAGTCAGGGGTCCCCGAAGAGACAGCGCTTGGACGGGCAGGTGCACATCGACCTGACAGTGACCGATAGTCCTCCCTCGGAGAAGTTCACGCTTCCACCCTATCACTCAAAGCCTCATTTCTTTTCGGATGCCAACTCTCCGGGCATCGCTGCTGCTGAGGTCCAAGCCATCCTCGGCACTGGTCAGGCTTCGAGGAGGAGGACTTTGCTTGAGGACCTATCTACCGTGATGCGAGTCTGTTCGGCTGCTCTGGTCCTGAACGACGAAACCTGCCCAATAGCTGAACTGACCAGGTTACAGGATAACTTCAAGTCTGTTGCCGCTAAGTGAGTAAGGAGCTATCCGAGTGCAAAAACCAGAACAAGGTACAGACCGAGCTTTAGGAGAAGTTAGAGGAGAGGCTGAAGAAAGCTGCCGAGGAGAGGAAGGGTCTCTTGGAGAGGATCGCCGAGTTGGAGGAAGTCGTCGCCCAACTGAGGAGGAAACTGAGGAAGACAAGCTGTTGACCTCCCGGATATCTCTGATAGCGAAGCTCAGGCAAGCTGAGCAGGATAGCCTCATGGCGGCTGACATTGGTTTCAACAACACCGTGCAGCAGCTTCGGGTCCTCAACCCTAGCCTCATTACCGAAGGGGCTGACCCCGACTAGGAGGTGGTCGAGGGTATGATCGTGCAACCAATGCAGGAGGAGGAGGTCGACGGAGGGGCTACGGGAAATGAGCAGCCAGAGGGACCTACCGTCGACTAGGTTTTTACTTGTTCGTTTTGTTTGGCCTGCGAGCCATTTTCTTTTGATACCTTTTGCCCGACCTGCGCGCCAGGGGCTTTTTGACATGTTTGTAATATTTTCACAATGGGCTTTTGCCCGGTTCTAATACTTTTCTTGTTGTGCTTATCTGTGTGTGTGTGATGCTTGTGTATTTGATATACTTTACTTGTTTTTATCTAAGTAATTTGGTGATTTTGGGAGTTTGCTCGACTTTGATGATCATCGGCTGCCTGGAGAGCTGGTCAAGTGGTCGGAGGTGTATTCTGACCTTCAATGAGGCTAAGAGCTCGGTCGAGGTCTTAACTTCGTAGTGTGAACTTCCCATCACGAGCTGGGTGTTCTGCCTAATTGGTTCGGCGACGACGAAGCTCGATCGAGGTATCCTCGTCGAATCAAAAGTCTTCACGCACACACAATGTGGTCTTTGACCATCGTGTCTCGTATAGAGGTGTCGCGCTTGTACCCTAGCGCGTCCCCGTAATCACGACGTTGGCGTGTTGTGGGCAGTGTCTAACTGTAGTATTGCTTAAGTTTCTCAGCGTTCCATGGTCGAGCAAGTTCTTCCCCGTGTAGATTTTTGAGGTAATAGGCTCCTGTCCCTGTCTTTGCGTGGATGCGGTACGGGCCTTCCCAGTTTGCGATGAGCTTGCCATCTCGCGAATCTTTCTGTGGTTCCTTCGTAGGACGAGGGTGCCTACTTGAAAATCTCGTTTAATAAATTTGTTGTTATAACACAGAGTTATTTTCTGCTTAAGCGAGGCTTTCTAGAGGGATGCACCCGTCCTTATCTCCTCGACGAAGTCAAGCTCTTCTCTCAGGGCCTCATCGTTCGCACCCTCGTCGAGGGGGGACTCCATCCTCCTCGAGGGTTCCTTGATATCCACGGGAATCACCGCTTCTGTTCCGTAGGTCAGACGAAAGGGGGTCTCCCCGGTCGTGGAATGTGGGGTTGTTCGGTAGGCCCAGAGGACGCTGTGTAGCTCCTCGACCCATTGTTACTTGGGGTCGCGAAGTCGGAATTTCAATCCTTGAAGGATCACTCTGTTCGCTGCTTCAGCTTTCCCGTTTGTCTGAGGGTGCTCGACCGACGTGAAGTGCTGCTTCGTGCCCAGTTTGGTGACGAAGTCTTGCAAGTTCCTGTTGGTGAGCTGCGTCCTGTTGTCGGTGACAATCGCTTGGGGTACGCCGAATCGGGCGAGGATGTTCCTCTTGTAGAAACGGAGTATGTTGAAGGCCGTGATTTTGGCCAAGGCTTCCGCCTCGATTCACTTCGTGAAATAATCTACCCCGACGATGTGGTATTTGTTTTGGTATGACTCCACGACGAAGGGCCCAAGGATATCCATTCCCCACCATGCAAACGACCATGGGGACGATAGTGTTTTGAGCTCGTTTGGAGGAGAAAGGTGCATGTCCCCGTGTTGTTGGCATCGATCGCACTTCTTGACGTGCTCCTTGGCGTCCTGCTGCATGGTGGGTCAGTAATACCCTGCTCGGAGCGCCTTACGGGCTAAGGATCGCCCGCCGAGATGCTGTGCGTTGATCCCCTCGTGGATTTCCTGGAGTATACCGGGGACCCTGGTCTCCTCGATGCACCTGAGGAGGGGGATAGAAAACCCGCGGCGGTATAGTTTGCCCTCGACTATTATGTACGAGCACGCTAGCCGCTTAACCATCCCCGCTTCCTTGGGATCCTCGAGTAGTTTTCCCGTCGTGAGGTATTCGTATACCGGGGTCATCCAACAATTACTGTCCCCGATGGCGTTCATATCCGTCGCCGGAGCGGGTTTGTCGATGCTCGGGCGTGAAAGTACTTCCTGAATGACGGACTTGTTCCCGCCTTTCTTCTTTGTGCTCGCCAGCATGGACAATACATCTGCTCGGGTGTTATGCTCGCGCGGGATGTGGGTTACTTCCGCGGAGGCGAAGTTCTTCATTTTTTCCTTCACCAAGGTTAAGTATTCGATGAGGCAGTCGTTCTTGGCTTGGTATTCTCCTCGGACTTGAAAGGCTACGAGCTGAGAGTCGGTGAAAATTTTGACTTCTTTGGCGCCGATGTCGTCGGCAAGACGTAGTCCGCCGAGAAAAGTCTCGTACTCTGCCTGGTTATTCGACGTTGGTAAGGACAATTCGAGGGAGACCTCGATCAGGATGCCTTCCTCGTTTTCGAGGATAATTCCTGCCCCGCTCCCTTTCGTGCTGGATGCCCCGTCGACGTAGATTGTCCACTTCTGGGATCCACTAGTCGAAGGTTTTGGGACGATCATTTCTGCCACGACGTTGGCCAACACCTGAGCCTTTAGGGCTTTCCTTCCCTCATACTGAATGTCGAACTCGGTGAGCTCTAGCGACCATTTGAGCATTCTTCCTGCCATGTCTGGTCGGCCGAGGAGTTGCCTTATGGCCTGCTCGATTCTTACCACGACCGTGTGTGCTAAGAAGTAATGGAGCAACCTCCTGGCTGCGGTGACGAGGGCCAGGGTGACTTTCTCAATCTGCTGATACCTGATATCGAGGCCTTGGAGGGCCTTGCTTGTGAAGTAAATCGGCTTCTGCCCGTTGGGGGTTTCCCGGATGAGGACAGCACTGACTGCTTCGCTCGTGATGGCGAGGTACAAGAGAAACGTCTCCCTGTTCTCCGGCAGTGAGAGGACCGAGGGTTGCGACAGGACTTGTTTGAGGTGGAGGAGCGCCTGCTCGCACTCCTCGCTCCATTCAAACGTGGCTTTTTGTCGGAGAAGCTTGAAAAACTGGAGTGCGTATTGCGCAGATTTGGCGACGAAGCGGGAGAGGGCGGTTAACATCCCGTTCAATGATTGTATTGACTTTTTCGAGTTCGGGGTCAGGATTTCGGAGAAAGCCCTACACTTGTCGGGGTTTGCCTCGATTCCCCGCTCTGTGAGGTAGAAACATAGGAACTTGCCCGCCCAAACTCCGAAGGTGCATTTGTCGGGATTGAACCTCATGCGGCATCTCTTCGCCGTGTCGAATACCTTCTTGAGATGGGCAGCGTGGTCGACCTCTTCAGCGGACTTGACAATCATGTCGTCCATGTAGACCTCGAGCATGTCGCCGATCTCTCCCCGGAAGACTTTGTTCATCATCCGTTGGTAGGTCGCGCCGACGTTCTTCAGGCCGAAGGGCATTACGTTGTAGTAGTAATTGTCCGACTCGGTCATGAAGGCAGTATGCTGCTTGTCGGCCTTGTCCATGGGGATTTGGTTATACCCCGAGTAGGCATCCATGAAGGACAATAGCTTGAAACCTGCAGAATTGTCGACCAACTGGTCGATGTTAGGCAAAGGATAAGAGTCTTTCGGGCATGCCCGGTTAAGGTCGGTATAGTCAACGCACATCCTCCATTTTCCATTACTCCTTTTGACAAGTACAACGTTGGATAGCCAGGTTGTGTACCTGGCCTCCGAAATAAAATTCGGCTCTAGGAGGTCTTTTACAGCTTTTTCAGCAGCCTCCGCTTTTCCAGGAGACTGCCTATGTCTACGTTGAACTATGGCCCTAGCGGCCAGATCTACGGTGAGTTGATGGCAGGCCACCTCGGGGTCAAGGCCATGCATCTTGGAGGCACTCCATGCAAACAGATCAGCGTTCTCCCAGAGACATGCCTTCAGCTGCTTCTTCGCCAGGTCAGGGAGTCCAGTGCCGATCTTCACGCTTCGGTCTGGGTCGTCTCCGAGGGCTACGAGCTCGAAGTCTCCGTCCGGGACGAGGTGCGCTGGGTAGAGAGGCTGCCCGTTGCTTTTCGCCTGGAGGTCGAGGTCAGCTGCTTTTCCTTCTTCATGCTCGCCAAGGAACCTGCTGTCGAGGTCGACCACGTTGCGGGAGTGGCTTTTGCATAGCGTCCGGGGATGACTTTGCTCCGGTCTTGGGCTTGGTGCTGATGGAACTCATGCCTTTGATTGTAGTATCGAAGCACCTCCTGGCCGCTTCAATGTCCCCGTGCATTGTGACGACCCAACCCCTACTCGTGTAGTACTTCATCTTTAGATGGACTGTCGATGGTACTGCTGTGAGTTCGGCCAGGGTGGTCCTCCCCAGAATGCAGTTGTATAGGGACGAACATTCGAGCAGCAAGAAGCGGGTCTTGATCTGTCGGGCAGTGTCTTCGCTTTCGAACATGACCACTAGTTCGACATAGCCCCACGGTCTGGTGGTGGTGCCATTGAATCCCTATAGATCCGAGCCTACGTAAGGGGTCAAGTGCTTCTCATCGAGCTGGATGGTTTCGAAGAGGTGGGAGTACATGATGTCCACCGAGCTCCCTTGGTCGACCAGGATCCTACGGACGTCAAAATTTGCCATCTGTGCCAAATTCAAGAGGGGGATGGAGACGTTAGGGGCCCTGCCTGGTAGCTCTTCGAGGTAGAAGGTGATGGGGTTTGACCTCCTCTGTACCTTGTCAAAAGTGGTGGTCTTCGCCGACGTCATGGACTCCAGTTCGTTGAACTTTCTCTTAATAAACCCGACAGACGTTTTCTCAGGGCCCCCACTAGAAATAACCATCGCTTTGGGGAAGCCTTCCCATGTGCTGTGGGCAGTGACGGGGTCTTCATCAGGGAAGCTCGCCCACATGCTGCAAACTGCCTCTTGGTCCTCGATTCACTCGGGGATGAAGAAGTCCTCGGGTCGAGTAGCGCTGAGGGCGACTTGCAGTCGATTTTCCCCAGCGGGACGTGTCGTCTCCTCGACGCTTTGAGCGTCTCGGGCACCCGATCGGGAAGCGTCGTTCCTCTGGGTGTACTTCTTCAGATGCCCTTCCTTGGTCAGGATCTCAATTGCATCCTTAAGGTGGATGCAATCTTCTGTGACATGTCCATGGCTCCGGTGGAACTTGCAGTACATGGACTTGTCCGTGTTTGGTTTAGGGGCTGTCGGCTTGGGAAAGCGGACACCCCCTCTCTAGAACTCCGACTTGGCACACTCGGAGAGAATTTTCTCGTGGGGAGCATTGAGCGGCGTGTATTCTGTCAACCGGCCAGCTGGACCCCTCGGCTCGCGAGAGTCCCGGGATCGGCCTTCATTTCTTCTCTCTCCCCCACGCCGAGGGGGAGGAGAGCCTTCATCTCTGTGGCTGCGGGGGCCACCTCGTTGCTGCAAGTCGAGGGGCATTTGAACAGTCTGTGTCTCTTTGAACTCGATGTACGATTGAGCTCGAAAGAGTAGGTCTTCCAAGTTGTGAGGTTTATGGATGCCCACAGCCTTGGCGAAGTCGGTACCGGTGTGCAGTCCCCGTGCAATCAGGAACTTCTTCATATCGTCGGTCGCGTGGACCTCGACGTCTTCTTTGTTGAATCTCTCGATGTAGTCTCTGAGGGATTCATTCCTCCCTTGGAAGATGGCCTCTTGGGAGGCCACCGTCTTCGGGTATCGACGATAGGCGGTTAAATGCCTGGAGAACTGCTTTTTCAGCTGTTTCCAGAACGTGAGGGATTCTGGAGCAAGCCTCTTGTACCACGTCATGGCTCCTTTCCGGAGGGTAGTCGGGAAGAGCCTGCACTTAATAGCTTCCCAGACGTTTCTATAGTCGAGTATGGCTTCGAAGCTCTTGATATGATCGTCGGGGTCGGCTGTGTCGTCATAAGTCCCCAGTTGCGGGGGCTTCTCCATGCCCGCGGGTATAGGTGTGTCCATAATTTCCCTAGACAAGGGAGTTCTCTGGTCATCCTCATCACTTCTGACCGGCGACTGCGATGGGGAGCGATGGTTCCGACCCGGTACATGTCGACAAGGAGAACTTCTGGAATGGCTCTTCGGCTTTTCGCCGTCATCCTTGCTCCTCTTCCTGGCCGGGGAGCACCTCGGCTCATTCTGAGAAGGGTAGCGGGGGTGCTTCTGAGTGACCACAGGCTGGGTTCGCTCCAAGTGTGGTCCGCGACCTTGGCGCCTCAGGGAGGGGCTGCGAGAGTCCGCCTGGTGAGTCCTTCGCGGGGAAGGAGAATGGTTAGGAGACGGGGGGTGACGATGTCTTAGCGGGGAAGATCGTCGTGGCCACCCTCTCTCGAGCGCTTCGATTCGGAGATTTTGCTGAGCAATCAGCTGGTTGGTCTAGTTGACCAAGGCGAATAGGGCCACCGTGTTTGGATCCGTATTGGGCGGTGGAGGGACAGGCTGGTAGGCAACCTGCGAGATGTCCTGTTCGGCGGCGTCGTACGCCACGTCTTCGAAAAATGGGGAACCGATCTGCCCATCTCTCACGTTGACATCCTCGACATGAATGACAGCGTTGTCTTCACGGTGGTCTCCGTTTTCAGGTTGCGTGAAGACGGTGTCCGAAGCATTGTTTCCAGTCTGGTTGCTGGCCATGTTCGTTACGAAAAGAGAGATTTACTTTGGTTTAACGATGAAGGAAAAATGGGGAAGCAGTAGTTCCCACAGGCGGCGCCACTGATCGTACCTGGATCAGACAGTATGGCCAACAGCGTCGTGAAATCTTCAGCTCCAGTGATGATGATACGGCCGGAGGGGGGGGGTGTACATGCAAGGTACTCCGACGCTCAAGTCAGGAAAGGTCAGAGAAAAGGGCAAGTACAGAAAGCAGGTGTGAGTTAGAATGTATTGTAACCTGACCCTCTCAAGTGAGAGGGTATTTATAGAGAGCCCCCGGCGCGGGGCCAACGGTTACATGCACGAGGCTGGATTGCAAGGCCCAATCCAGGCAACTGCCAGGGCTTACGTGGCGTAGGGAAGACCAACACGTGGTCTTCGCCCTGGGGTAACGGTCCCGAGATCTCCGGAAGGTGAGCATACCGATTCCTTCGGAGGCGGGAGGGTTACAAGGTGACGTGTCCTCGCGGGGAGGAGTTCTTGGGTGTCGAGGAGAGATGTGCTTCGCAAGGCTTGCCACCCCTGCTCGACAGTGTCTGCTGCACGTGCCCGACATTGCTGGAGGCTGGCACGTGCTCGACGCAGGTGTGGATATGGGCCTTGTTGGGCCATCCAAGATCATGGGGTTTGGGCCTGCCCGACTGAAGGGCAGGCGCTGGCCCAGTCCAAAACACATTCTCTTATTTTGATTTTCTTTTCTTTTTGTTCTTTTTCTTTCTTTTTTTTTTTTTCAATTTCTTTGTCTTAGAATTCATTGTATCACCAACTCCTTTTTCTTTTTTCAAAATAAACCATTTTCCCCAACTTCAACATTGCCATAATCTTAGCTTAAATGCTCTTCAAAATCGGGTTAAAATCGAGTTCATGATTCAAACAACAATTTCATTTCGGCTCAAAAGAGGTTTCAAATACGCGCACACTCACAAGGTGACTTGAAGTGTTTTTGGAATGGTGGTTATACTCAAAGTGCACAATCATTGCCTTGACCATTTCTATGTTTTCATAATTTCAAAATAACAAGCAAGATAAAGCATGAATTATAAGTATAAAACAACATTCATCATCAATCCAAAGCATTTAGTATAACATGAAGGTTTCTCACTTTTGTGGTTTTTGGACCTAAATGACACAAGAAATCAAATAGAGTTGTAACAAGAAACAACATTTTTATTTGTACAAAGACACAAAGTTCCAATACATTCTAAATTCTAGAACTAGGTAACTATGTACCTTACCACAACATCATGCTTAAAGTACTATCATAGCCATCCAATCTTGGAGGAATCTTCTTTGATGCACAATCAACACCAACCTAAGTTTCTTCCACAAAACATCAAAAAGTTGGAAATATTAACTTCCACAAGCATACCAACATAAAACAATAAAAAGCATATTAACAACTTAAGAGTTGAACATTCGTAAACTGAAGAATTCAACTCTTAATAACAACAATTAACACAAAAGCATACCAACAATTTAAAAGTTGAGCATTCGTGAACTGAAGAACTCAAATCTTAATAATAATAATTAAAACCGAAATATTATTAAAATTAAAAACAGAAAAAATTTACTGAAAAACAACATATATTACTAATAATAATAGTAAAAATGTACTGGTGTGAACACACCTACAAAGTCAAAAGTACCACAAAAGGGTACAAGTACATCATAATAACAAAAAAAAAATCCAACAAAGTGGATAGAGTACATCAATGAAAACTGAAATAAAAAACAGAATACAAGAAAACTTCACTTTGATGCTTAAAGGAAGTACAAAATCATCACAACAAAAAATCAGTCCTCCTCGGACTCTGAAGCATACACCTCAACCTCCTCCTCCTCTAAGCCAAAACCAGAACTAGATACCTCAACCTCAGCACCATCACCCTCCTCATCAACATCATCATCAGCACCAGCCACGTCCTCTCTCCCTCTGAATACTGGCCTGGCTTCAGGCCAACCAGCATGTGCAAGGAACTGCTCCCTTGTCATCATGGTTTGCTCAGTGGCGGGATCGCGAATCTGCAGCTGTAGTACCTGTATGGAGTCATGTAAATCAGTCATGGCACGCTGAGAAGCCGCCATCCAGTCCCAGTTATACTAGCATATCTCTTGTTGATAAGGGTAAAAACTCTGAGACCCAGAACCAGAAGCATCTCCACCCCTTGTGCTAGCCTCAGCACCAGCACCCAATGTCTCACCGCTTGTCCCCTTTGGTTTACAAAATTTGTCGACATAACGATCATCAATAGCCGACGGGATAGTGACCCGGCGGCGTGTGGGAATATCAACCCCAACACCCGCACACAAAGACATGATAAGACAAGGAAATGCGAGAGGGGCATTCGCCCGAGAAGCGGTACCACCAAGGCCACTCTCCATAATTGCCCTTATCTCATCGGCAATAATACGGGCCACATCAATCTGCACGTTAGTCAAGATACTGTAGACAAGGTGAGCTAATGGTATAGGGATGGTGGACGAATGCGACTTTGGCTTGATGTTGGTTATCACCAAAAGCAATATAAGCTGAGCCAACGGTTGCATGTCCTCACGCCGGTACCTAATAGAAACCCCAGATGGGTTGAGTCCAACAGTTTTTTCCGGTCGAAGGAGATCTCTGGTCATTTGTGGGATATCTCGGTGAAGGTGTAGGTCCCTATGGTAATCATCAATCTCGCTAGCTCTTAAAGGCAGAGGACTTCCAAGAACAATACTAATGGCTCTACGGTCAAATCTCACCACCTTCCCCCCAACTAAGGTTGTCCAACTAAACTGTTCGCCATCATCAGGAAGGGCGTTCGCATAAAATTCTCGGACAAGCTCTACATTGTAGCTATCAACTGGAGTTATCAATCGTCCCCATTTTTTCTCTTCCAAGAGTGCAGCCACAGACCGATGACTCCCTCTGTCACTTAAGTTGAATCTCTTTTCTGCTATAATGCTTCTTTTTTCCAAGGTAAGATACCTTGCAGCTTGTTTGGCACCTCTAAAGCGAGTGTCATCAAATTGGATTGGCACTTGTCGCGATGTGGAGGACTTTCTTTTCTTGGTGGGGTTAACCTTGGGGGCCATCTGCACACATCAACAAGTAAAACAGCAAAAAGTAGAAACACAGTCATTAGAATTGGCAGCCAAAAGCAAATCACAACTGAAACAACCTAAAAAGAATTCAGCATTCTGATATGTTCGTTCTAGAGTTTGCAAAGCAAAGGCTGGTGAACACTCGCCCCAGATTCGCAAAGCGAAGGTCTGGCGAATGCTCGCCCATGTTCGCAAGGCGAATAAAGCAGCGAACCCATGAAAATTCAGAAAAACACAACCATACTTCCAATCATCAGAGCTTCATTCACAAAATAACATTTCTATTCTAAGGCTTGTACAATATTCAACATGTAATCACTCAAACCTTAAAACAGAAATTAAACCCTAAAATCATAAATGTCTCTAATGCAAACCACAACCCTAGCATAATGTCTAACAGAAATTAGCAAGAAAAAGAGATGCAAACCTGAGCTTGTAATTGAAATTGGGGAAAAAATTTGGTGAAATTTGAGGAACAGTGCACGTGAAAGATTGAGTTCTTGAGAGATTGAGTTGTTTTGTTTGAATGAGAGAGGCAAGAGTGGGAGTAGGGTTTTCCCTCTCATGTTCAGACAATGATATGGGTCGTGGCCCCAAGTGTTGGCCCACCCATGAAATTAAAACCCTTTTTTAAACTGAGGTGGCAGCAAACACACTTCCCCCGTCTCGCTGAGTTCGCAAAGCGAACTGGCTAACAAATGCTTGCCCCAAGTTCGCAAAGCGAACGCCAGCAAACATGACAGGTTTTGAAAAAACATTTCTGCACTGCTGCCACTTCCTAAACCACTCTAAACATCAAACATCATGAAAACAACAAATAAAGCAATAAATACTTACAATGTTGGAGTGCCTCTCAATGAGCGCTTGTTTAACGCTGGCTAAGCTCGACCGTCCGAAGACTTGACACCTCGAAACCAAAAGCTAAAGAATTGGCTTCCGAGAAAAACACACTTCACTAACACAGACATCAATCATAATCATGTTCGGTTTTCGATTCCCTTTTCTTTAGAAACCACCAATCCCAACATGGCTTCATCAAAGCTACCTTCGCCTCTTCATTGTTTTTCTTCCGAAAACTCTCTCTCTCTTTCCAATTCTTTCTTCTTATGTTCGCTTTCATCTACTTGATTTGCATACATCACTCCTTTGAACAATGTAAAACAAGCTTCTTCCTCCTTACCACTATCCATGATCCGCACCTTCATTATGCCTTCATCAACGTCCACCAACATTTTGGCAGTTTTCATGAATAGTCTGCCCAATATAATCGGCGTATCTTCGTCCTCATCCATCTCAACAATCACAAAATTAATCGGAAATAGAAATCTATCCACTTTTATAAGCACATCCTCCATAACACCATACAGACGAGTTCGTGACTTATCCACAAGTTGCAATGTCATGGTTGTTGAATTTACATTCATATTTTCAAGTCTCTTCACCACGGACAGAGGAATCAGATTGATACTAGCACCCATGTTAACCAAAGCTTTGCATTTAAAATCATTACCTATAGTAA
This sequence comes from Lathyrus tuberosus, assembly GCA_022829125.1. Lineage (NCBI taxonomy): Eukaryota > Viridiplantae > Streptophyta > Magnoliopsida > Fabales > Fabaceae > Lathyrus > Lathyrus tuberosus. The sequence goes on along the minus strand of JALAZF010000085.1, from coordinate 2,388,265 downwards.
TAGGTAAATCTACTCTTCCCGGATCTTGCTCTTTCCGCGGAAGTACACTTTGGATGACGGCACTACACTCGGCATTAAGATCAATGTTGTCTTTGTCAGTGCACCTCTTTTTTTTCATAAGTATGTCTTTCATGAATTTGACATACTTAGGCATTTGTTCAAGAGCTTTACAGAAAGGAAAGGTTACTTGCAACCGACTAAACAATTCTAAGAATCTTGCGTAATGCCTATCGTTCTCTTTTTTCTTTGGAGCAGGGGGATATGATAATCTTCTTTGTAAAACTTCCTTCTCAAACTCCTTTCTTTCTTTTTCTTTTTTCTTCTTTACTTCTTCATCATTCTTTTCAACTACACCATTTTCATCATTTTTTTCGACTTCCTCCGACACAATATCATTTTCCTTTTCAACTACCACCTCATTCTCAACATCTCCTCCAATTGTTCTTCCACTTCTTGTGAAAATGGCCTTACAATGCTCCTTGGGATTTGTTTGAGTGATAGCGGAGAAGGATGGCCCCGGTTGCTTTTTGGCTAATTGCTTGGCAAGTTGCCCCACTTGAGATTTAAGATTTTTATTCGAAGCTTCCGTACTCTTTTGAGTTGCCATTGATAATTGCATAAATTGTGTGAAAGTCTCCTCCATTCTTAAACTTCCACTTTGATCTTGGGGTGGTTGGTAAGGATTTTGTCTCCATCCTTGTTGATTTTGGTAGTTGCCTCTTGGTTGGTAGCCTTGTTGATTTTGGTACGGTTGTTGAGCATTTTGGTAAGGAGGTCTTCCTTGATAACCTTGAGTTAGATTTCCAGCATAATTTACCTCCTCCACAACCGAAGGACAATATCCGGTAGGATGATCTCCTTTACACAATTCACAACAATCTACTTGCGCACTCTTGCTCGGAGAGTCATGAATCTCTTTGAGTTATTGAGGGAACTTGGACATTTGTTTCGTCAACAACTCCACTTGTTGAGATAATAACTTGTTTTGAGCAAGTATTGCATCATTAGTTCCCAACTCAAGAACTCCCGGTGTCTTTTGAGAAGGGCCACGGTTATGGTTCCCCTGATGGTCGTTTAAAGCCATCTTGTCAATGATGGAAATGGCTTTATCAGCACTTTTGCTCATTAAGGATCCACCCGCGGTGGCATCCAACAGTGTTTTATGAACCAACTGAAGACCATTTCGAAACCATGCCATTTACACTTTCTCAACATGGATTTGAATCTCTCCCAAGCTTCGTTGAGAGATTCATTTCCACCCTGAGTGAAAACTGCAATTGCTGTTTTAGCCTCCATGAAACGATTGTATGGAACAAATTGTTCCAAAAACTTTTCCTCAAGTACGTTCCAGTCCGTCATGATTGCCGTAGATTGGTCAAGATACTATTCCTTGGCCTTCCCAATGAGGGAATGCGGAAAGAGTCTCTTAAACAGTGATTCTTCTTCAGCTTCGGGTGCACCAGTTGCTCCCGCAATCTCATAGAACTTAGTTAAGTGTGTAAAAGGATCCTCGTGATCCATACCAGTGAAAGGATTCTGATATAGAAGCGAGAGGATACCAGTTTTCATTCCTGAATGCCGACCGTTCCGAGCATTGCACGAAAATTGTGCAGTGTGTCTCTGACTATTTGTACAATGTCTTGAAGCAGGTGGTGGTGGTGCAACCCTAGTTGGCGGTAACTGTGGTATTTGCGTCGAAGTTGAACTTTTGTCTCGCTTTCGTCTTTCTTTGGCAAGTTGCCTCCTCCGCCTTGTTCTGCTATTTAATTTACGCGCAATTCTTTTGATTTCATGATCAAAAAGAAGTTGGTATGCGGGTAACTTCCCTCGCATAAAATGGAGTCTGCACACTAAACCAAACAAATCAACAAGCACAAGAAAAAGTTAACAAGCTTAAAACAAAACAACTATTGCAATGCTTGCAATATCAAACAACAATCCCCGGCAACGACGCCATTTTGTTGAAGAGTAATTCGGGGGGTGTTTTTATCGTATCCACATGGATTATGCGATATTTTGATGCTTGCCGTTTAATAGTCGAAACGTTTTAAGTACGGGGTTTTCAAATTGTTCTTGGTTTTGTAACATCAATTTTTGGTTGCAAAGAAGTAAACTATAACAAAGATGTTGTAAGTTTTATAAAAGCATGTCAAGATTAGATTTCGCTAATCCTTTTCATACATATCCTATTAATCAAGCATATGAACTTAGTTCCGACCAATACAATCGCGTATCCTCTCGAATAAGTTTATGTCTAAAGCAAATTCGTGAGTATCGTTGTTTAGACCGTTAGATGATGTCTCACGCTAACAATCGAAACAACGATCGTTAAGATCAATACAAAGCAAATATTAAACCCCAAATCTATGTCTAGAGTTTGGTTTTTAAGAGATGAAGATATTAGGTCAAGATTTGGAAAATCTATGTCTAGAGTGATTCAAACCACAAATACATCATTAAGAACAAACAACTTCATCATATATTGATCATCAACCTTGTTCATATACAAAAGATCAAAAGAAATACATATAAGCAAGATTAACTACCTCTAATCTTAACACAAGAGGTGTTTAGCTACACATTTTCATGGTAGCTTGGATAACAAGTTTTAAGAGGAGATGAAAGAACATCCGCGTCGAATAATCGAGATCGGATGTGACTTCAGCTTCTCTATGTGGAAATTCACTCTTGGATAATCAAAACTCAGAAAAGTATGTTTTGGTGTGAAAATATCAAGTTATGATCCCAAGAAAATGTAAAAAACACTTTATAGTACACTTGGGATCTGATGCATTTGCATTGCGAATGATCCATTCGCCTAGCGAATGAAGAAAATGGCACCTTAAGTGCTTTCTGAAAGTTAAACCACCCTTGGCTGTCATCGTGAGTTCGCAAAGCGAACCATTCATTCGCAAAGCGAATTTTGGGTCCTTTTTCCCCTGCCTTGCTCTCTGAGAGCTTCGCCAGAGTTCGCAAAGCGAACTTTCGCTGGGGACTTCGCCATGGTTCGCAAAGCGAATCAGCTGTTGTTTTCCTCTTTCTTTGGCAGCTTGCATCAATTCTTTGTGTCTTCTTTCTTTCATCAATCAGTGCACTTTCCTGCACAATAGCACACAAATTACAAGCACCAAAGGTATAAATATAATGCATGAAGAACAACAACATTTCACTACAAAAATCCACAATTAATATATGAAAGTAATGAAAAATACCAAGTATCAAGTACAAATATATAGCATGTTTGACATCTAACATTACCAATACCAACGCAGTGAGAAAGTTTCATTTTGAAAGTGCGTGCGTTACCGGTGAAGAGTTTCATGAGGAGTTTAACAAGGCATGGAGGAAGGAGGCTGGCTTGTTGGATAATTTGGCCTTGGTTAAGGAGGACATTGTTTCATGGAAGAAGAATACTTTTGACAAGGCGTTGAAAAATAAGAGAGAGTTGTTTGCAAGGATCTCAGGAATTCAGAATGCTATTCAACAAAGGGATAACAGTGAAGGTCTTAGGAAGCTTGAGAAGAAGCTGCAGAAATAGTTGAGAGAAATTCTTCGAAAAAAGGAGTTGACGTGGTTTCACAGGTCCAAAAGTAATTGGCTTGTGGATGGGGACAGAAACATGAGATATTATCATATGAAGACGGTCAATAGACGGAGGAAGAACAAAATCCCGATACTTAATAATAACGGTTCGTGGATAGAGGATGAATGGGATCTAAAGATGCATGCCAATGACTATTATAAAAAATTATTTACTCTTAAGGTGATTGGAGGATAACAGAGTTCATTTTTCTTGATCTCAGCAGTGATGACAGAAATAGATTGAAGGATCAAGTGAATAATAGTGAGATCAAGAAAGTTGTCTTCGCAATGAAACCTTGGAAGGTCCCGGGGCTGGAAGGGTATCCAACAGGTTTTTATCAGAAAACCTGGAATACTGTTGGGAAGGCAGACTGCAAGTTTGTTAAGCAAAATTGGAGCAAACCACATTAGATAGGGACTGTCAATCAGACGGATATCGTTTTGATTCCAAAAGTGGAGCATCCTCAGAATATTATACAATTTCAGCCTATATCACTCTGTAAGGCTATATATAAAGTCATAAGCAAGATAATGGTGGATAGATTAAAGCCTTGCACAGCTAAGACAGTGTCTCCGTATCAAATTAGTTTCATTCCGGGGCGAAGTATCCATGAGAATATTATTATAGCCAAGGAAGTTCTGCATAGCATGAATAAAACGAAGAGTAAGAAAGGTTTTTTTGTGATAAAAGTCGACTTATCGAAAGCATACGACAAACTCAATTGGGAGTTTATCTGGAGGGTGTTGCAAGAGGCGCACATTCTGGAGAACATCATGAATATTGTTATGCACTCTATCACTAGTGTGGAGACGAATGTGAACTGGAATGGTGCTATAAGTAATTACTTTAGACTGCAATGCGGTATTTGCCAAGGGGATCTGATATCTCCCTATGTGTTTGTAATATGCATGGAAAAATTGTCGCACATGATTCTGGATGCAGAGCGTAATAAGAGATGGAAACCCCTCAGAATGGGGAAGAATGGTCCTTGGATATCACATCTTATGTTTGCCGACGATTTACTTTTGGTTGGTGAAGCAACAGAAAACCATATGAAGTGTGTGATGGACAGTTTGAGCACATTTGGAGAAATGTCAGGATAAGAGATTAGTGAGGAGAAAACTTGCATCCTTTTCTCAAAGAAGGTGCCTCGAAGAAACAGGGAGAAGCTCGTTCATATGTCGAAGTTTCGCGAAACTACGGAGTTGGGCAAGTACCTTGGAGTCCCTTTGAAAGGGATGGCCTTGAAGAAAAAGAACTATAGGTATATTACTGATCGGATAGAGAGCAGATTATTAGGGTGGAAAGCAAAGTGTCTATCGTTAGGAGGGAGGAATGTGCTTGCTAAAAGTGTTATAGAATTAATTCCAGTGTATCCAATGATGACTGACATGATGCCAAAAGCTTGTGTGGAAGAAATTCAACGGTTGCAGAGGAATTTTGTTTGGGGAGGTGTGGGTGAGAAGAGATGATATCATGCTATCAGGTGGTCAAAAGTTACGAATGGCAAAGAACACGGAGGGCTTGGCTTGTGTGACTTAAAGAATATAAACATTGCCTGCAATTTAAAGCTGGTTGGGAAATTATTTAATAATGATGATGCCTTATTGTGCAATATTTTGAGAAACAAATATAATATCCTGAACATGACCGAGTGCAGTGCTAAGAAGACAGATACCAAGCTGTGGAAGGATGTAGTTACTTTAACTCCAAAAATCCTGGATTATGCAACTTGGATTGTAGGAGGTGATGAAACTATAAAGCTTTGGTTAGATTGTTAGATTGGAGGTGAAGAGAGCATCTACCATATAAGAACTTTTGGACCTCTGGAAACACCAAAATTGCCCCAACCTCTACATTTTCCACCTCACCAAAATAAGGGTATTTTGTGTCTAAAAAAAATACTTTTTCCAACTAAGGATGTCATATAGTTCTATTTCAATTACATGGTTACTATTTTTTGCCTTTGATCATTAGGTTGGAATGAGTTGATGATGTCACTAGGTCTAAATTAAATTTATTTTCCTATTTTCTCTTCTTTCAATGTACACTTTAATTCAAATTAAAAAAAAACTGGAATCTACACTTTCTCTCTTTCGTCATTTTTCTTTCTCTTTCTCTCTCTCTTTTCCCTTTCTCTCTGTCGACTGTGGACCGAAGGTCCTTTTTCTTCCTCTTTGCCAACCTTCTCCTTCTTCTTCTTCTCCTCTTCCTCAACCTTCATTCTGTAACAACATCATCACCGTCCTATTCATCCTCTTTTGGTATATTCGTATCACACTAAAACAAGAATGATGCGTGAATCAGTTTACATGTGATTTTAGGGTTTCATCTATTTTTTTCCTGATTTCTTCTGATTTAGTGTTTGTTGTTTCAGGTTTGGTTGTGTTAGCTCATGCTGAAGGAGGAAGATGCGCGAAAAATTGAATCGGATTAAAATTTGTTTGGTGAAAAAACGACTGTCTATCTGTGGCTTCGACGGGGTTGGAAAAGGGTAGACAAAAAAGGAGATTGTTTAGGTATGGTTTTTTGCCTTTTCAGGTTATATAGATGAAATTAATAAACCCTAATCCCTAATTTTTTCATTGATTTCAATGACAAGGATAGAGTTGTTGAGGTCAGAGATGAGTTACATAGAATGTTGAATGAGGTACTATATCTTCAGTTGATTTATTTTGGTTTTTGATGCAAGTTATACTCAGATATTTAATAAGTATGTTGTTTTGTAATTATATATTGAAAGCTCCAAGAGTTTGACTAAATTTTGGTAAAACATAATATTGTGAAAGATGTTCCAACATGAAGGGTTCTGCCCCAGACCAAAGATGTCGAGTGAAATGTCCCAGCATGAAGACTCGACTCATGACTATCATAACAGGTTTGTTTTAAATAGGGATGGAAAACGGGCATGCCCTCCCCGTTTAGGCCCGCCCTGCAAATGCCCGCAGAAAAATGGGGCGGGGCGGGGCGGTCATAGTTGAGGATGCGGGCCTAAAACCTAGGCCCACCCCGCAAAAAAGTGAGGACGGGGCAGAGAAAGCCCGCGGGCACTGCACCTTTTAAGCCTAAAAATACAAAATTTTATGTAAATGCTCATGCCCGCGACGAAAACGGGGCGAGGCGGGGCGGACACATTAGAGGGTGAGGGCCTAAATCCTTGGCCCACCCCGCACTAAAGTGCGGGTAAAACGGGCATGCCCAACAGGCCGGGCCCGTTTTTCCACCCCTAGTTTTAAAGTTGTTCCAAGATTCTAGGCGGGTTTGGCAGTGGATCAAGGAACAAAGATATGAAGCCCAACGCAGTACGAGACTATAAAAGAAGGCCAAGACCTAAGCAAAGAAAAGAGAGAGAACAACATAGACTTAGGAATCCTATTTTGTAAAGTAGGGTTTAGGTTTTGAGATTCGTAGGTTTCTCTTGTAAGTCTCCCTCTGTATTGATTTGATACATTGTGGTCGACATAGGTACTTATACAGATTCAGAAACCCATAGGTAATGAATCGTGTATTGTTCTTGGATGAAGCTATTAAGCAAATCCAAGTTAACTTGTTAGTCAAGGTAGCTTGACTGAACTTTGTAATGAAAGGGGTGTCTTTCAATAGGATGATACAGTTGTTGTAACTATTAGATAATCACAGGTTGTGATTTAGGGAGTGAGACAGGTTTCTCTTATATAGGATGAAGTTCTTAGATAAAGTCTTCATTGGGTAGTGGTAGGTAAACGTGGGTGTTTACTATAAACCAGAGGTTGTTTACATAAAACTATACTACTGATAGTGAATTCTTCTTTCTGGATTGGTATCCCCCAGATGTAGGTGATTTGCACCGAACTGGGTTATCATATTCTGTGTTGTTTATCATTCTGCAAATTACAGTGCATTTTTTATTAACATGTTGGAACAGATGTCGAAACATCTGTCTTACTGCAGTTACTGATATTCTGGATATCAGTTTGCTATTCTGTTCATTGTTTAATAATTATTCAGAACAATGTCTTGACATGTGTTAGGACATCTGCTATCTGCTATGCCATAATTTCAATTGGTATCAGAGCAGGCATCTTGTCTGTTTCTGGATGAGATCTTTGGGAGATACTTTCTAGCGCTCTAAACAAGGAGGAGTTTTGAAGATAAGATCATTAACTCAGACATACTCAAGGGTATTAATGGATGGGATAGACGTTCTAGATCGAAGGTAACAACTTGGTGGTTGTTCATGCTTTTTGAGGAGGTTCTACAACAACTGCAGGAGAAGTGGCTAGTTCTCTTGTTGGGGTGTCTTATAAGATGTTCTGACATCTTATTAGGGCATGTTGAATTTGTTCCTTGGTGGTTCTGCTGCATATGTTTCTGATGGAAGAGCTTTGATATTTATGGGATTCTGGAGTTATGACTGAAGAAAGATGGTGGAAGATCTCAAATGTTGGCTTCTATATTTGAAGATATCTGCATATTTTTATTCCAGAGTCGGAAGCTATGGAATGGAGAGAGTTGTTGGTAGATGTCTGTTATGGTGACTTGGTACTTGGAAGCTTGGTTCCATTGTGCATCTTGAAGTCAGTTGAAGAGAAGGGGAGTTGAGATTAAATTTATCAAGTTCTTGCTCTAGGAATTTGATAAATTATTGATCTGCTAAGTTGTCAAAGATACTTGAGAATTCACTCAAGTCCACTCATAAAGGTATCTCTGTCGTGCATCTAGAGTCTTCTAGTTACTCTTCTGACTAGAGGGTGTTTCTGTGAAGCACAAATCTGAATAAAGTGAAGGTGATTTATTTTCATCATCCAAAAGTGCAAGGAAGGATTCATCTTTCTAAATACTAAGGGTGAATCCAATATGAATGGAGATTTCAGAACTGTTGAGGTAAATAGGGTTCGTTCAGAGAGAATCTTTGTTACTTGAGTCAAGGGTGGCAGCCTTGGTATCTCAACACTTTGTTTGTCAAGGAAGATACTTGCAAATATTGAATACTTGATAAGTGTTCATGGAGAGATCTGGTGGAGTATGGCTTCAACAGTGAAACAGGGTTATTGTACAAGGATTTAAGATCAATTGCTATTTGTGAAATTCACAAGTATTTAAATGATTATCCTTGTATTTAAAGTTCAAGATTGGTGATGTTCAACAAGATGTTGAAACATCTCTTCATTAGAGTTTGTACAGAATCATATGAGGGGTACTGCATACGCTTTTGGATCTATTTCTCTTGGGTGTTGACCTAAGAATCTGCTTGAGTCTGGTGTGGCAGAAGCATCTGATCTCTGGAGAGTTTCCTGGCAAGAAACTGGTCTAGACAATGGTGATGTTGAAGATGAAGAAGAAGACATCATAATCTTGATGAATATATCTTTGATCAGTTTATTTCTGATCTAGGAGTATTGGAGTGCAACAGGCGTGTTCCAGTTGTTACTTATCTGGAAAGTGTCCTAGCAAGAGACTTGTCCAGAATATGGAGCTGGTGATGGTACAACTTGGGTCAGTTAATTTATGATCTAGGTACATCAGAGCATTTGATCTTCCTCATCTTGGAGGTCTAGGATAAGTGGCAGTTATCTCTGACTTTCTGCAGATTGCTCTACTTAAGGAAAGTGGCATTCCTTTGGTATAGCTGTGGTGTAGTCTATGACTACTTCTCTTCTGAAGAATCAGACTTGGAAAGTTTGAGTTCTTTGGATTTGTGAAGAAGATATTCATCAAGATGTGAGCTTGAATTGAATACCTGTGATATGATTAAGCATGATGGAGGTTGTCTACTCAAACTTGGTTATTGAATCAAGTCTATGAGAACATGGAACTCTTGTTCTGTTATAGGTAGGTGGTTCTTCCAAGTGGCATAAAGAAAGGCTGAATTCCTCAGCTGGATGTCTGATCAGATGTCATGACATCCGGCAGAAACTTCAGGGTTTTAGCTGATGTTGTGGCGCATCATCGTAAGATAAGTTGATCTTCTAAAAAATAAATGGAATGAATGCTTCAAAAAGGTCCATCTCATGCAGTTTGCTGGAGCTACAAGAAGGAGAAGATGTTACATGTCTAAGGCTTGGTGGATCCAAGATGGCTTGCTATGGAGTAAGTGGACTATGTGACTTGAAGTTTAGGTTTCATTGGTGGATCAGAAGATGTTCTGAAACTCTGAAGAAAAACTAAGATTAACCAAACAGTTGCATTTGGTTGATCTTTATTGTGCATTCAAGCAGGGTGTTTGGAACTAATTACTCTTGGGCAGAAGGGTAGTTGGTTGAAGACTTAAGCAGGTTCTGGTTTAGTTCTATCTTGGAGCTTGTGGTAGAAGTTCTAAGTTGATTATGGAATATTACCTTCTTTTGGTGGATGAGAGTTTATTTCTCTCTTCGGTTATTTGGAGTTCTTATTGATCAAGCTGGTGGCGCAGTGTTGTTTGAAGATCTTCAGTTGGATTACTATGCAGATAGTAAGTCCAGTGGTGGACATATCAAGAACCATGTTGGTTGGTGTCTGTGATATGTGAAGGATGTCCTAACTGATGTTAGAACATCATATGGGTTTGTTATCATTGGAGTAGGATTCTAAGTTCTGTGTGTGGAACTTGACACTCATATCTTGTCTAAGAGGTATTTATCTTGTCATATGGGAGAATGATGAGTAAAGGACTATCTTGGAAGTCTGATGTGAATGTGGTATCAGACTGAAGTGGATCATGGGTTGATTGCATGAAGGTTTGGATTCTGATGTGTTCAGAATATGGTAGCTGATATTCAACAGTTGAATTAGAAATGTTCTATCTTATCATATGGGAGAATGATAGATTAAAGATTGTCTTGGATTGTGGGGTGTTTATCTAGAAGACTGGCTCTTGCTGAAGTCAGAATACTTGTGGAGAGATGGTTTCTTCTGCTACAATTCATGCTAGAGAAAAATGGATCAGTTTGGTGTTTGTGGAGCAAATAAGCTGAGGATTTCTAGAGCATGTGTTTGATGTCCTTCAAGTGTGGAGAACGTCTGGGCGAGCTAGCAAACTAAGGGGCTCTGTATGTCTCTTTGAGGAATGTGAAGCATTCCAGATTCAATTGGGTTGTATCTCAGGGAACAAGGATATCTATACATGAGAATTCAGGAGGAATTCGTGTGGTGTATGGGTGATTTCTAGACGAGAGGGATCAATGGTGTTTTGATCTCAATCCAAGAGTCTGTTGGTTGTGGTACAAGGATCGGTTCCTGGTACTCTCACTATATGATCATGAAGTTGTCATGGGATATCATGTAGTGATTTTGAATGTTTCTTGCTGAAGAAGCATCTTTTGAGAAAGATAGGGGGAGAAATTATGTCTGATAGATGTACTAGTGAGGTACATGGAGTGCTTTAGGATCAAGCATTAGGTGAATGCGTTCAGCAGGTGTGTTGAACAGAGGGTGCACTCTTGAAGACATGAAGATGCCTCTTATGTTTTCCATTCATTCAGGGTGTTCTTCTTGCAAATGAGCACTGATTATCTACGACAGGGGGAGTTAGACTTCTGTCCTGGATATATTGCTACAGTAGTGCAAATTGGATATCAAGATTGTTTGTAGTTTCAAGCAGTTTGTGATAGATTGCCTCAGGTGAGGATAATATGTCAGACGAGATGTCATGACATTGCTCTTCTAGTTAAGTTCAGGGTGAACTTATCAGGTTGTTCTGATTCTGTCATTGGTGTCAATGGAATTAGAAGTGATACAAGTATCTTGGGAGTGTTCTGAGAGTCATTGTTTATTTCTGGGAGAATTTATTTTTCTCTGCTGAAGTAGACAAGGTCTTTTAAGAGTCTTCAAGGCTAGCTGAGAGATGTTTGAAGAATTATCTAAACATCTTGGTCAGTTACTCTTGGTCTTCTGGAAGAAATTTGTTTTCTCTGCTGATGGGAAGATCAATGGAAGAATTCTGTAGTAATCAAGCCTGCTAATTCTGGATTAAGGAATTGATTTAGAATAAAGAGTAGAAGGTTGTAATTATAGTTATGTCTGTGTGAAATGAATCAATGCTGCGGGGTCTACGATTCATTTATGGGAAAAACTGACAAAGTCAAATTAGGTATCAGGACTTTGCTCAGAATCTGTTTCAGAAAAAGATAATCAAAGGGACGGTGGTTTCAAGGACAAGTCAGAAAAAGTGGAATCTTTCGAAACTAACTTGACCAGCAGTTATTACATTCATTGACTAGTCTTTTGATTCTTTCAAATGGATTGGCTCTACCTTTATAGCTTCTCAAATATTTAAATTGAGAGAAAATGGGTTTTGTCCCTGTTTGGGTCAGCAAAGTCTGGGTATGGGTTTGCATGGGTCATTTTTGCCAACTTTTGGCTAAAAAAGGGGAGAATGGCTATGTTGTTACTATGAACTATATGTATGCATTTGAGCTACTGATATTCAAAAATGTCTCAAAGAATGTTCTGATGTTCTGGGTTCTAACATCTTGGGTAAATTGTGTTTTGTGATCAGAGTTAGGAAGCAAGTTGTGTTTTGTGATCTCAGTTACATTCTCTATGTACTTAGCATCACAAGGTGAATGTGGAGGGGAACTTAAAATTATCTTCTCTCTCTTCCTTGACACTTGCTTCAGGTTTTCTCACTGCATGCACCATCAAACTGAAGAATGTTTTAGCCAAAATTTGTCAAAAGGGGGAGATTGAAAGCTCCAAGAGTTTGACTAAATTTTGGTAAAACATAATGTTGTGAAAGATGTTCCAACATGAAGGGTTCTGCCCCAGACCAAAGATGTTGAGTGAAATGTCCCAGCATGAAGACTCGACATCATGACTATCACATCAGGTTTGTTTTAAAGATGTTCCAAGATTCTAGGCGGGTTTGGCAGTGGATAAAGGAACAAAGATATGAAGCCCAACGCAGCAAGAGGCTATAAAAGAAGACTAAGACCTAGGCAGAGAAAAGAGAGATAACGACATAGACTTAGGAATCCTATTTTGTAAAGTAGGGTTTAGGTTTTGAGAGTCATAGGTTTCTTTTGTAAGTCTCCATATGTATCAATTTGATACATTGTGGTAGACATAGGTAGTTGTACAGATTCAAAAACCCGTAGGTAATGAATCGTGTATTGTTCTTGGATGAAGCTTTTAAGCAAATCCAAGTTAACTTGTTAGTCAAGGTAGCTTGACTGAACTTTATATTGAAAGGGGTGTCTTTCAATAGGATGATACAGTTGTTGTAACTGTTAGATAATCACAGGTTATGATTTAATGAGTGAGATGGTTTTCTCTTATCTAGGATGGAGTTCTTAGATAAAGTCTTCATTGGGTAGTGATAGGTAAACGTGGGTATTTACTGTAAACCAGAGGTTGTTTACATAAAATTATACTACTGATAGTGGATTCTTCTTCCTGGATTGGTATCACCCAGATGTAGGTGATTTGCACTGAACTGGGTTATCATATTCTGTGTTTATCATTCTGCAATTTACAATTCAGTTTTGATTAACATGTTGGAACAGATGTCGAAACATTTGTCTTCCTGAAGTTACTGATATTCTAGATATCAGTTTGTTGTTCTGTTCCTTGTTTAATAATTATGCAGAATAACGTCTTGATATGTGTTAGGACATCTGCTATATGCTATGCCCGAATTTCATATATATCACATTCAACGTTAATCTTTGGTTTGTGTTGATGCAACCATTTAAACATATGATAGAAGGAATGAGAATGGATGTAAAGATATCAATATACATTAAATAATTCATCATCATCATCATCGTCACAGTCACCGTCTCCCTATATTGATAGATAAATTGTAGCCTGTCCTGCCATCAAGCATTAGATCAGGTTAGAAGATTTACCCCAGCTCCAAATTATTGCTACAGGTGCATAATCAATTCAAATGTCTGTTATTGTTATTATTATTTGTATTCTGGTGCTTACTTTTGAGAATAGTTATTTAGATCTAGATTCCAAAATGACATCAAGACCCTTAAACAAATTACAGAACTGCATCAACAGAAGGATAAAAGGCGCAATATCGACAAACTCCAGCGCGAAGGATAGAAGCTGAGATCTGCCATGTATCACAATTTTTCGGTGACATGTATGGCAGCTGTTTCTGTGAAAGGTGATATCTACCATGGATCCACTATTATTGTTTCATTATGACGTGCTTCCTCTATATTGGTGATGATCGAACGAATGAAGATGCAACAATGAGCAGCAACGAAGAGGTGAAATTCAACAATTTGTTTTTGTCATAATAGTCTGGTTGCTTAGATTCTTGAGCATGGTCATGAGTGTAGACTGATGAGTGAATAATCATTATTTACCTTATTGAGTGTAGTTTGATTTGATAATAATCACTTGGTGTACAATCTTATTTTTACCTTATTGAAATCAATAAGTCAAGTTTAGGCAATAATGTTTATATATAGGATTGATTGAGTTTGAAATCAGAAGGTTCACATTCGAGACTTTGGTTTGTATTTCCACAAATCTAATGAATGCAATTATTTCTTATTCCATTGCTGCTTATGACTTTGGTTCTGATTTTAAGAGAAACTTACCGGTTGACCTAGCGAAAGGAGTCACATGCTAGAGGAAGTGTTTTGTTGAGAGAGATAACTTTTTAATGCATGCAGAGTTATATGAATGAGAATGGAACTGAAGCCTTGGAAAAACTCATTACTAGCAAGTGTCGCTCCCGGGATTTTCATCCAAGTACAAACGCGAAAGTGGCGCGGAAACAGAGTCTCCAGCAATGTGTATTTATCCCAAGAGAGGGAAAGGAAACACTGCGTAAATCTGAGGGAAGGGAAAGAGCATGGTCTCGCGACCAAGAGAAACGGGTAAGGGATTCGGTTACACGAAGGGAAGGTGTTAGCACCCCACACGTCCATCATACTCGATGGGATCCACGCTTGTTGTCTCGATCAAAGGGTGTCGTTGTTTAGAGCTTCACTGCTACTGGAAAGGAAAAGGAACGGGAACGGAAAAGAACGAAGAAATGAAGGGGAAAAGAAAAAGAAGTGACTCGATAGGACATCTCTCGTCCTATGCCTACGTATTCCCTCGTGCAATGGGAAAGTCAGAGTCAACGTAGTTAAGACACGAACTAAGGGGGGAGGTTGCTCGCCAAGACATCGCCGTCTCGTGACTACGTATCCTCAATCTAACCAGAGAGAGGAAATCAGAGCAGTCGTAGTTCGACCTAACGAGGTCGGTGTTTTTTATGAGCAACGTTAAGTTCGCGTCCGGCAGTTAGGGTCGATGTCTGTTTGCGACAAAACGGAAAATAACGTGCTCTTTTCTGAAAATGAGGTTTGAAACTGAACAAGTCCCGAAGGATGAAAAGGTTTGGTTTGTTTTTGTGTTTTTTAGACATAAGTGAATTGAAGTTAGTTCGTAACTTACATTGCACCAAAGTCTACCATGCGGGAACGAGTGAGTCGCATGGTCGCCCCCAAATGGGACGTATGCTAAACACTAGAAGAGGAGGGGAGACCCCTCATTCTTTATTTCCTACACTTAAGGCTCGAGCACAATGTACGTGATATTTATTAAGTGTTTTAGAAATGTTAAGAGAGGACTCAAGGAAAAGAAAACACTAAGGGGAATTCTATCCTAATGTTATCATGCAAAGGTGGACCTATAGTTGAGGTTAAAAGGGAAACATCTACCTAAGTTAGCATGCAAAATGAAAGCCTAATGCTAATCTTACTCCAAGCTTAATCAAAGATTAAGTTGGACTAAGGGAACAATTCCAAGACTTAAACAAGTCTTGAGATTCAAGGGAAGAGAAGGAGTGAAAGAGATGAAGAAGAAAAGGAAATATGAAATGAGAAACTAAAGAGGGCAGCAAGTACATCATGCATATCACATCCAATTCATATCATTAATCATGCTTCGAAAGACCACACAAGAAAGCTCAAGTAAGCAAGCAAGGGCAAACAAGAAAGGATGCAAGTAAACTTGCATAAGAAACACAATTAAACATCATTAAGCACCACACCAAAGTATTATGAGCAAGGTAATATGAAGATGAAACCAAGTCAGAACTCAAGTCATGCTAAATTCATCCAATTCAAACATACAAAAAGGCCTCACATCATGATGCATTATGAGCCAAAGAAGTAACAAATCAAATGATAATGATATGCATCATACAAATCAAACCACAATGATCAAATGAAATGAAAACATGATGTGAATCCAAGTGGGCAATAGCAAATGTGAGATGATAAATGCAAAACCAAACTCAACATGTCAAGAAAGAATCATGCACATCACATCAAGATATGTTCAAGAAAGAAGGCAATTTCAAACCACAAAGTCAACCTTGAAAGGAAACACTCATTTATGACCAAGTAATGAACAAGTAAGCATGGATAGGTCATTAAGATGACATAAGTTAGAAGCAAACACACATTGATCATTTCATGAAAAGTTCCCAAGCATGAAGAGGCTATAACATAAGATGAGTTCAAAGAAAGGCAACAAAGTATGCACACAACCATGGCAAGTTTCAATCAATCAAGAACACAATCAAAGAAGCATGGAAATACCTATAAAGTAATGAAAAAAGGATTTAGCATATGGCATTTCAATCAAGAACAAAAGGGAAGAACAATCCCTAACTGGTTGCACAAGTGCAACTCTAAACAATTCACAAAGCTCGTGTACATCCTAACAACTAGGCATGCATTGTGTCACTCAAGAAAAATAGTTAAGAGTTTGGAAAAAAAATTATGAAAAATTAGATATAGCAAGGTGAGGTCAGGGGCTTAATGTGTCCAAAAGTAGTGCTCAAGATTGTGTGAAAAAAAGTGTTCAAACAACGTCAAACATTAGGCAATACGCAAAGGAATGACCACACAAGTCAAGCTTCAAAAGAAATTCAATTGTGGACCAAAATTTAATGGAAAAAATGCCAAACCATCACCCAAGTGTTCTATATACATGTTACTAAGTGTTTACAAAAATTAGGATCAATCACAAGTGGGAAACATTAAAATCAAAGCCCTAACATGCAAACTAGGTCAACTTGAACACCTTTGATTATAAAATCCGAATTAATTATCAAAATGAAATAAAAATAAAAATAAATTCATTAAAAATAAAATAAGACATTAAAGATAACACATGATTTTTTTGGAATTTTTTGATAAAAGAAAGTATTTTTAAAAATTAAAAACAAAACGAAAATAAGAAAAAGAAAAATAAAAAGTGCTGAAAAATAAAGGGGGTGTGGATTAGAGCACAAACATAGATATTGGGCCGTGAGGGGGTGCGAAAAGAAAATAGGGCGCAAGGCCCAATTGAAACATCGCTGAATTCAGAAATTAATAGCATAAAAAAATAAAAAAAAAATAAAAAAAATGAAAAAAAATAAAAAATAAAAGATGAACGTAACAGAATGCTATGTGATTCCATGTTAAATGGTCAACTTCTCATTAAACCATAAAAAACAAAATAACATAAAAATAAAATAATAAAAAAACAAGGACAAATGGTGAGGTGCCACCTCATCATCTTCTACACTACCATGCAGCAATGTACGTGAGCAGCGCTGCTGTAGTGCAGGTTGCCGGCCACTGCGCCGGTCCGGCCGGCCACCGCCGGCGGCGGCTGGTCCGACCGGAAATGGAAGAACCAGGACACCCCCCTCAGTTTTTCGTGTACTTTTCGAATATGCACTTAGTTTTTCACAAAAATTCCTCTAAGACCATGACAAAGCAGTTTAAAGTAACGAAGCACATGACACCACATCAACAAATCAAGACAACCGATACACAAACTTGTAGTACACTTCATGGAGGTTTCAAATATGCAATTATATTGCAAAAATGCTTAATAAAAACCATGGAAACCAAGCATTAAAGTAAGCACACAAAAATGAAATCTCGGATATCACACACAAACAAGTTCTAAACCAATGCCTACATAGTGTAGGACTTCAGATGCAAATGAATGATCCTAATCATGACCTAAAATGGAAGAAACGAGTTCATGGAAATACCTAACGGAGTGGCTCCGTTGGCCCTTGAAAGCTTGTAAAAATGGAAGAAAGAAGCTTCTGCACTCTTTAAGGCACCACACAATGAAGATGTAATCCAGAAATGGCTAGAAAATGTGAAGAAAAACCCAAATCCAAAAATGGAAGTTTGAGAGAGAATGAGAATTTTTCATCTGAACCTACCCACTGCAGCCTTCTCTACACGTTTTAGGGTTTGCTGAGTTTATATATGGTGGATTGGGATTAGTTTTGGGTCTGAAAATGGGATGGAGAGTTTGTTTGGAATTTTTTCCAAAAAAGAAACTTGAAGAGCGAGGTACAGGTAGTAGTTTTTTGAGTGACTATGGAGTGATTTTGAGTGGAAATGGAACATGTATTAAGTGTGAATAGAAAATGGCACGCGATGGTGGAGAATGAGGTAGAGTTATCTCTCTTTTGCTTTTCCAAATTTTGTCCAAAATGAGTATTATGTGTGCATGGCATGTGTATGATGGTATGACACTTGTTTGGTCATTTTGGGAAAAGGAATATGACATAAAAGAGACTATGGTTCGTATGGCAATAGTTATGTCATCATGCTTCAAGAAAAATTTCACAAATATGTCACCAACCAATGCCTTAAAATCAACCTAAACATCTTACTTTGCATGAACATATCTTGAGGAATATGGCATCATTTGAGACAACCTTGAGATCAATGAAAAGTAGGAAATGTGGAGAACAAAATTCATGTTGAAATCTAGTTGAAACAAGGCCTTGAACCATGTGAAAATTTGTCATGAACATGTATCTTCAAATCTGCCAAAAAAGGGACTTAGAAAATTCTAAGTTTTTGAACTTGGCAAGATGAAAATAACTAACTTTGGAACACCATAACTCATCCAAGAACAACTCAAATGCCATGGTTCTTGTGCCCATTTTAAAGGAAATGCTTCATACTACAACTTTCATGTGGAAGAGATTTTCAAATAAGGCCTTGATCATGGTAAAAAATGGACTTGAAAGTGGTTAAAAACTTACTAAAAATAGTAAGTTTCTAAAACCTTAGTTTCCAATTTTAGTAACTTTCTCCCATTCTTGATTTTTCGTGAATCTTTGAACATTCCTTGATCAAACCTTGTCCATTGATCACATATGACTTGAAAATCAACATGCTGACCTCAAAAAGTCAGGAGTTGACTTTTTCACTGCACAATTGACTTTATTCCCAATTCTCCTGATTTTCAATCTTCTGACCAATTGAAACCCTTCTGAACCAAATTGATGGACAATTCTCCAATCCTAGACACTTAGAGACATGAGGAATACCATGGAATCAAGTCTTGCCCAAAAAATCAGAAATAAACTGATTTTATGGCAAACCCTAATTTTGGTGCCCTCAGTCTAGAAATCCAAATTCCTCTGAGTATGATGTGTATCCTCTCAAACAATGATGAGATGTGCCATTTGGTGATGATAAAAACTCAAAGATCTTTCCCATTGGGGTGTTAAACACAAGAACCCCAAAAACCCCAATTTTGCATTGGTTAGGAAAAGGTGGTTCCCTTGAGATTTCTTGTCAAGCTTGATCACATGATGAGATGGTAGGTCAATTAAGATCTCTTGAGGCTCCAGGCTCCTTTAATTTGACTTAGATACCTTGATCCCATGCTGAGGCCAATGGTATGCAATGATGATTATGCAAAAATGCAATGAAACTTAAGCCAGTAAAAGTTAGAAACATGAGGGCAAATTTTAAGCTGTTACAGCTGCCCCTATTCAAACTTCTTGGATCCGAGGGTATGATAGCAACGGCTTTCAGACAATCGGGATACACGGGGTTTGAATACCAAAATAACCTGGAAATTTGCAGCCTGTGGGGAGATACAAAAATAAAGTGTTTTCCAACCGCAGGTGGACTCAGAAACAGTGGATACCAACCAAAGGTTGGGATAACAAAGAGAATACCAACCAAAAGTTGGGATAAGGGAAGCTAACCAATAGTTAGTAAGAGCTGAGAAGACCAACCAAAAGTTGGAATAACCAAGAAGGTGCCAACCAAAAGTTGGAATAACCAAGAGAATACTAACCAAAAGTTGGGATAAACGAGAACGCCGACCAAAGGCGATCTCAACACAGATTACCAACCAATAGTTGGGATAACAAAGGGTACCAACCAAAAGTTGGAATAACCAAGAAGGTACCAACCAAAAGTTGGGATAAACAAGAATGCCAACCAAAGGCGATCTCAACACAGATTACCAACCAATAGTTGGGATAACAAAGGGTACCAACCAAAAGTTGGAATAACCAAGAGAATACCAATCAAAAGTTGGGATAACAAAGAGTACTAACCAAAAGTTGGGATAAAGCAAAGAGTGTACCAACCAAAAGTTGGGATGAACGAGAATGCCGACCAAAGGCGAACTCAACAAGAGAGAGAGAGACCAACCAAGAGTTGGGATAAAGGAAGGATACCAACCAAAAGTTGGAATAACAAAGAGAAAACCAACCAAAAGTTGGGATAACAAAGAGAATACCAACCAAAAGTTGGGATAACAAAGCCTACCAACCAAAAGTTGGAATAACCAAGAGAATACCAACCAAAAGTTGGGATAAAAGAGTGGACCAACCAATAGTTGGGATGAAATATACTAACCAAAAGTTAGGATAACCAAGGAGACCACCCAATAGTTGGGATAAAAGATACTAACCAATAGTTAGGATGAAACAAAAGAGACCAACCGATAGTTGGGATAAAAGATACTAACTAAAAGTTAGGATAACAAAGGAGACCAACCGATAGTTGGGATAAAAGATACTAACCAATAGTTAGGATAACAAAAGAGACCAACCAAAAGTTAGGATAAAAGAGTGGACCAACCAATAGTTGGGATGAAAGGAGACCAACCAATAGTTGGGATAAAAGATACTAACCAAAAGTTAGGATAACAAAGGAGACCAACCAATAGTTGGGATACCAAAAGAGACCAACCAATAGTTGGGATAAAAGATACTAACCAATAGTTAGGATAACAAAGGAGACCAACCAAAAGTTGGGATAAAAGAGTAGACCAACCAATAGTTGGGATGAAATATACTAACCAAAAGTTAGGATAACCAAGGAGGCCAACCAATAGTTGGGATAACAAGGACGCCGATCAAAAGCGAGCTCACAACGAAGAATACCAACCAAGAGTTGAAATATAACAAATATAGGAAGTAGAATCAACGGACTTACGACCTAAAGAGAAGATGACTCCGCTGGGGAAAATAGAAGCTACACAGATAACTCTGTAGGGGAGTATAAGAAGGAACAACAGTAAGAAGGACGAATCCACTGGTTATGGTGTAATGTTAAACAACATCTCTTGCCTTGCATCTCTTTCTGCTGGGGAAAGAAACTGGTAACAGATATCAAACCTGGCTTATGCTTCGAATGCATATGTTTGAATTTTTCTATGGCGTAATGCTCCATACGAAATGGAAATGCTACGTGTTTAGGAGGATGCCATGCAAGAATGCTTATGCGATGCAAAAAGAAACACTCCAACAAAATAAATGCTGAAAAATAAAGGCGGCTCCAACGGGGATGACAAAATAAATGGTCCTCTGAGTCTAAAAACTCTGCTGAGAAGGATCACCATGATCAACTCTTTTGATCAACAACTTATGCTGGAGATGAAATCCAAAAGAACAACCACCCTGCTGGGGACTAATACTATATATAACTCTTTGAAAAAAGGGAACCAGGACCTGAATCGGAAGAGTGCCAAATATCACTTAGACTTAAAACCTGCTGGGGATGTCAATCATCGTTGAACAAACCTGCGAGGATTACCACCAAACTCTGCTTGGGGAGACACATCACAAGTACTAGACCTGCTGGGGACACCATTGAACTGAACCCACTACTGGGAAATGAATTCATCCTTATCCTGCTGTTGCTGGTGAGAACATATTTCCTGACTGACCGAGGGGAAAAACACCAATGCCCTGCGGGGAAGACAACATCTTTGTTTCAGGAATACGTTCCACAAATATCCTGTGGTAACAAAACAATATCCTCCCTAAAGCAATCCACTTTAGATGCTGGCTGAGGCACAATCTTTTGTACCCTGACTGGGGAGAGTGACAGTCTGATGAGGATAATGAAACCTTAATGCCAGAAAGAATAACTCTGCTGGGGAGAAAAGTCAATGAAACCTGCCGAGGGATATCATTGAGCTTAACCTGCTGTTGCAGGAAAGAATTTACCCTGCTGGAGATCAGAGCGTGTCGTTGCTGACGGAGTTACACTTTCTGACCTACCGAGGAAATCGAGGAAAACAAAGTCTTTTCAAAGACATCCAACACACCTCCTGCTGGAGATACAATCACATTCACCTCAAAGCCATCCACTTTTGACTGCTTGCTGGGGAATAATAAACCAACCATGACTTCGGCTGGGGAACACAATCCTCTGTACTCTTGCTGGGGAATAATCAACCAACCATGACTTCGGCTGGGGACATAGTTCTCTGTACTCTTGCCGGGGAGAGTAAGCTCTGCTGAACTTTCAGTGCTGGGGAGAGAAACTCTACTGGGGAAAAACAAACTTGTTACCCAGCCTGACCTGTCTCTATGGTCATAAACGGCCCTTTGAACTCTCCATTTGCCCAAGACCACCAGGTCTAAAGGAAGAAATCATCTCAAGAGGATTTTATAGAAGGCCGGGCATTCACACTGCCCTAGGGTCTTCAAACTCTTGGAGATATTTATTAGATCTCGACGCAACTTCCCCAGACTTCATAATCCATGAAGTAAATTACCTCGAAAGGGTTTGCAATGACTGGAAATATTCTGCCCCAGTATTTCGTACCTTGACGAGATGCTTTCAGGATTGCATAACTTCTCGTGCTCTTGAGGTGGCCTGCCCCAGTACGAGCCTTGAAGTGAATTTTCCCCTGACCGACTGGTCTTCGAGAGATTTTTCAAATTGACCTGATTGCCCCTGTTTGGATGCTTTAGGGAGAGTTTTCAATGTGACTGCTCCAGATTGGCTGCATCTTATCACCATTTATCGGGAACTTCTGGGCTACGCACAACCTCTTGGCCCCATACCCCTTGACAGGATTGTCCTTCGGAGTTTTCACCATCTCAACTTGGCGTGATCGAGCTTCTCGACTGACGTTCACTGTGTAAGCTTCTTTGATGTCAAACACATGCAAGTAGAAAATGTATATTATGAGAATGACAATTCTAATGCAACACTCGTGTTAACCTTGAAGTTTTATTGAAAATGCGTCGCCAAGCCTCGTGAGCGAATCACTAGCTGGGAAGAGATTTTCAAATAAGGCCTTGATCATGGTGAAAAGTGGCCTTGAAAGTGGTTAAAAACTTACTAAAAATAGTAAGTTTCTAAAACCCTAGTTTCCAATTTTAGTAACTTTCTCCCATTCTTGATTTTTCGTGAATCTTTGAACATTCCTTGATCAAACCTTGTCCATTGATCACATATGACTTGAAAATCTACATGTTGACCTCAAAAAGTTAGGAGTTGACTTTTTCACTACACAACTGACTTTATTCCCAATTCTCCTGATTTTCAATCTTCTGACCAATTGAAACCCTTCTGAACCAAATTGATGGACAATTCTCCAATCCTAGACACTTAGAGACATGAGGAATACCATGGAATCAAGTCTTGCCCAAAAAATCAGAAATAAACTGATTTTATGGCAAACCCTAATTTTGGTGCCCTCAGTCTAGGAGGAATCGACCCATGCTCCAAATCCAAATTCCTCTGAGTATGATGTGTATCCTCTCAAACAATGATGAGATGTGCCATTTGGTGATGATAAAAACTCAAAGATCTTGCCCATTGGGGTGTTAAACTCAAGAACCCAAAAAACCCCAATTTTGCACTGGTTAGGAAAAGGTGGTTCCCTTGAGATTTCTTGTCAAGCTTGATCACATGATGAGATGGTAGGTCAATTAAGATCTCTTGAGGCTCCAGGCTCCTTTGATTTGACTTAGATACCTTGATCCCATGCTGAGGCCAATGGTATGCAATGATGATTATGCAAAAATGCAATGAAACATAAGCCAGTAAAAGTTAGAAACATGAGGGCAAATTTTAAGGTGTTACAACAAGGTGAGTATAAATTTTGATTACATTTACACACTCATAGTGACATTTGTTTAGAGTACAAGGTTAGACATTAAAGACTTGGAGGTTATTGAGGAAAAATAATTTTCTGTTGCCAAGATTGAAGAAATACAGACAGAGATCAAAGATATTGAAGATGTGGAGGCTATTGAGAAAACATATATTCCTGCTGCCAAATAAGTAAGGCTTCATTCATATTCACTCAAAATAGAAATGGAAATGAAGAAAATTTTGTTTTGTTTATTTACTCGACAAGTAATTGGTTATGATTTTTGTTGTGGTTGTTGTTATTGGTGCTAGAGAACCTATGCTAATATTGTGACGAATCAAAAAGCATCATCCATAGTAGAAACCAAAGGAACATCAGAGAGTGATAGAGCTTGTGGAGAGGTAGTTCAGAGTTCGACTTTTACAGAGAAGGAAGTGCCGAGAGAATAGACACGTGCTTTATGTTTGGTAAAAGTTACATGCAGAAAACCTTGAATTCACACCTTACGGGGAAGAAACACAGGGCTGCTTGGAAGAAGCTTTGAAGTTCAAGATGCAACCTGGTCTGCCTGCGAAGAAGCTTTGAAGTTAAGGATGCAACCATGAAGTCGATTATCTAATCATCTGATACTCTTTAGTTTGAATGATTATATTGTTGATTAATCTTTTTCTTTGAGAAAATGATTGCTTTTACTGGTTAGAATAGAAAATTTCCTTTGGAAGTGAAGGTAGACAATTAGCCCCTGAGTTGCCTTGTGTTTCTCCTTGGTTGGTATGTTTTAAAGAATCTAATTTGTCAAATTTTAGAGTAAATTTTGATGACTATAATTTTTGGTGCCATTTGATAAAAGTAAAAGTGGATTAGTTGTCTAAATATTGTGTCCATTCTGTATTCTTAATGCTTTGGTATTTAATTTTCTTATACGAAATGATTTATTGGTTCTCAAGGGTGAGCTATGTCTAATTGTAGTGACATTATTTAACTCCGGTCCTGATGAATTACTGCTACACATATATTATTGGGGCTTCCTTTCTTGGTTTCATATCCAGTTGCATACATATCAGGAGCCTTCAATCTTGGCCGGTGTCTTCATTCATTTCTGGTACTTAGTTTTTAATTTGATTGTGAACGGGGACTTGTAAGAGTTTACATAATTTCCCAGTGGCCATGTATTGCTAGGAGAGAGTGTACCATGTAGACATCAGAGATCAAGTTTTCATGGATCATTCTTGATTCAAACTATATTTACTGTTGAATGGAAGAATATGTTTCATTATTATGTTAGCAGTGTTTGGATTTATTTTGATGGAATTGTTACTATCAATGTCATTTTATGTCGCTCCATCACTACTGATGGTGAGTATTGTTTTTGGTGGATATTGTGTGTGAAATTGTAAGTTTATGTAGAAAGTGTATTGTAGTGTTGGAAAATTATGTTCTTTTTGATCGTGTAATTGTGTATTCAACCCCCTTTTTTGAAATTTTCTTCTCTCTTTTTATAGTGAATTTAAAAAATCTTTGGGATTAATGTAATTTATTTTGAGATTAAAGTTGTGATTTTTCGTATTGTTGTTTTGGAAGGTCTTTGAATAGAATGATGATTCTTGATCCAATTTGGTTATGGAAATGATGTATATGATTTGATTTTGTAATAATAGCAACATGTTTTCTTCTGAGTATTAGGATCTCCTTAATAATGATTTTTATTTATTTTTTTACAATAATTAATCATGATTAATAATATATATTTTTTATTTTTGTTTTTTTTATAACACTAATGTCTAATTAACCTATTAATAATAATAACTAATAAAAATGAATAAACTAATAATTAATATAGTAATAATCTATTATTTTGAGATATTTTGAGATTGATCTTTAAAAATATGTCTTTCTTTTAAAAATAAAATTTTTTAGGGTTAATTGTGATTTACCCCCCTGATATATGAGCGTGTTTTGGTTTACCCCCCACCGTTGCCATAGGCAGGTTTTGGCAACGGTTTTTTCAAAAAAACCGTTGCCTAAAGGCATGGAGGGGGGTAAATCAAAATTCGCTCATATGTCAGGGGGGTAAATCACAATTAACCCAAAATTTTATTGATAAAACTATTATTTTTCTTATTTACAATTTTATTACATTTTAAAATAATTATATTATTGATTAAAATATTTTAATCTACGGAAGAAAATATTGAAACCAATTTATTATCTCTTTTAAATATAATAAACTATTTTAGTTAGGCAATTTTGTCTTTTCTCCATTTCATTTTTCTTATTATATTAGTACATTTTGAAAACAAAAGCGTACGTACCACACAAGTACTCGTGCGAACGCACGAGTAACACACTAGTATCGTGTGAACGCACGGGTAATAATACAAAAATCCGTGCAAACACACGAGTTTTTTTTTTTTTTGTATCTTTAAAGAAAATAAATGTAAAATTTATGTCAGCTGTACTACTGACTTTTCATTTTTTTTATATTTTTAACCATAGTAAAATTAGTTTTCTACTGATTTTCAACTAATTCTAATTTGGTTATTTATTTGTCTCATTTATTAAACTCTATAAACCCTTTTATAATAACTCTATTAACCCTAATAAAACATTTTTTTCCTTTCTATTTTCACAATTGTTTTTTACAAAGTATGTGTTTAATAGTTTTTCTTAACAATAGTTGTTTTTAAAAACTTGTACAATTATCTTCCAGTCCATTTTTCTTTTTTCCAGTCATTTTTTGATATTTTCTATTTTGTTTGAATTTCTATGACAAATTGGTGACAATTCCGCGGTCCACAGCGGTAGCCGTGCGGACGCACGGGTATCCCACTAGTTATTGATATGGGGATAACGGTTCTACAAGAGTTGATGAATATCAAATTAAATTCCTTGGTTGAGGATGGTGGAGGATGGTATTGGGAGTTAATGAGACCGTGGATGCCAGATGGGATTCTTCAGAGAATTAAAGCCATTTTGCCTCCTAGAAGTGAATATGACAAAGATGAGATGTCCATAACAGGGATTAGAGATAAAGGGATATCACTAAATTATTTTTATAATAATCTGGATATTGTTGAAGAGGATGAGATTGATGAGAATTGGAGGATGATTTAGAATCTCAAGGTTTAAGAAAGAGTTAAGACTTTTATTTGGCTTCTAGGTCATGATAGACGGTTGACAAATTATAATAAAAGTAGGAAAGGTTTGGGTTGTGTTGATTTTGGCCTCTGAGGGAGTGTGTGTGAAGATACTTTGCATGTTTTTCGAGATTGTCAAAGGGCTCGTCAGCTTTGGGATAATATCATTCATGAAAAATATTAGGTTGAAGTTTTACAATTTGGATTTCAAACAATGGATATCTTTTAATTTGAATCATAATGAGAAGTGGAGCAGGTCTTGGGCAGTGAGATGTCATTGTTTGTGGGAATGGCGAAATAGAGAGGTTCATGATGATAATTTTGTGAGACCTTATTGACAGAACAGATTGGTCCAAGATATAATCGAGGAATATGAGAATCGTTTGCCTTTTAGAAGAGTGTTGTCGCAAGCGGAGATTATTAGATCGCAAGTTTTGTGGGAACCCGCTGATGTTTGATGAGTTAAGCTTAATACAGATGGAGCAGGGAAAATAATGGAAAGGCGGGTTGTGGTGGAATAATTCGTGATAACAAAGGAGAGTATCTTGGAGGCTTTTATAAATATGTGGGAAGATGTAGTGTCTTCTGTGCGAAATTGTAGGGAGTGCTAGAAGGGCTTAAAATCATTATTAGAGGAGGTTGGCAAAAGGTTGAAATTTGTGTGGATTCGGTTCCCATAGTGGAGGTCATTCAAAGTTGCTCTAAAGAGGTGGAAGAATTTGACAAATTCGTTGTTATCTTAGTTCGATAGAGGAAGTGAAGATTAAGCATGTTTATAGAGAGACAAATTCGTGTGCTGATAGACATGCGAAAGTTGAGTTGAAGTGCGAGCTTGAGAAGGAATTCAGGGTTATTAGTCTGGAATTCATTACGAATTTTTTTTACATTGATGTTAATGGGATAGATAATAGTAGTAATCGTGAGTAATTTGTTTTTTTTGGACTTAGACCCTCCTTGTAAAAAAAAAAAGAATTTAAATTAATTGGGGCTGAAGAAGCATAAAAATTAACGATCTTAATTTTTCCTCATTTACTTTATTCAAACAAATTTTTTGATATAGCCATTTTTAAAATTTCCAAATAGCAAAATAACCATCCATACGCTCTAGATTTTTTAGTATTTTATTTTTAAACTCATATAGACAACTTCACAAAAGTTTTAGATTTTTTTGGTATTTCATTTTTCAAATTTATATAGACAACTTCATAAAAGCTATGATTACGGTGAATAGTTAAATTTTCAATTTTAACACCAAACTAAACAATTTTTTCACATAGTTTTTACTATAATCATGTTTCAAATAAAAAAATAATTAAAAAGAATATACCAATTGAATTATTCTCAATTTTTTACAACTATTTGCAGATTACTTGTAGATTTGATAATTCTTGTAGATTTACATGAGAATTTAATTGCGGAATTTTTAATTTTTGTCTGCAGGTAAATTTGTAGGAATTTTTTTACCCAAATACCCCTATTTTTCAGCAAAATTCCGAAAATACCCTACGTTTCAGAAAAATTCCCAAAGTACCCCAGTTAGAGTTTGGGATTAGACAAGGACGCCATATCAATTGGCGACCATTCTTTAGGGCATCCAAGCTGTCGCCAATTGAACTGGAGAGTGCTTATCAAGTCGCCAATTCAATTGGCGACCTAGTGTAAAGGCAACAAGGGAGTCGCCAATTGATGTGGAGACTCCCTAGAAACTGATTTTTTTCCCTATAAATAGGGGTGTTCAACTCAGTTACTTCCACATCTCATATCACAACTTTGTTCTACTCATAAAATGTATCGTTGTTGTTGGAGAAAAGTCGTCTTTTCGCGAGACAAGCCACCGAACGACATGCTGTTTTGGAACATACAAAGTTTCAATCAACTTAAGAGAGAGCTGAATCGGTGGTTGGAGGGAGACATTGGTAAAAGGGAGAAAATCCGAAGTATCGAAAGACTTGATCGACTGCGTGGATGGATTCGTGTGAAGACTGACAAAGATGCGAGGGAAGTCATGTTTGGACCGAATGAAATTAGTTTGATTGTAGTAATCTGTTAGGAATGTGTTAAGTTATTTGTGTTGTTTGTTGTTACAGTTGTTTGTGTTAGTGTTGTTTGTTGTTAAAATTGTTGTAACAAAGACCCATCAATATATGAAAATATTTGGTTACAACAAATGAAAAGATAAGCTAAATTATGATGCAGATGTTCCTCCAACGTTGGGACAATTTTTTTTGTTGTGGCCGGACTGACGACAGATACTGCATAGTCTTATCATTTTATCAGCGGTATCCATTTCGGTTCTTATACGCTTGCTGTTTGGGCGCCCCTTTTTCTTTCTTCTCATTTCATTGTTGTGCCAAACTATGTCACCTTGGCATGGAGGCCAATAATCCTCCATTGGTAGCACTACGAAGCCTTCGCTGTATACATTCATTACATTAATCACCTTGTAAACATCAGATAGATAGCCATAAGCATCCTGACGAGCATGTGCGCATGTTGCAATGGCATGTGAGCAAGGTACACTGAGGGCCTGGAACTTGCCACAGTTACACCAACATCTGTTTAGCCTGACAGCATACGATAAATTGGGCCACCCCTCATTAAAATCCATTGTTTCCTGTACACTGAATGATTTCCTATGTTGGTCAAAGATTGTAACTGCATGTGTGCTGGCTCTGATAGTATCACCCTTCATTAATTTCATAACGCTCTCACTGTATACTTGACCAGACGCTAACACTGCACTCCATCTTTCGCCTCTTGTTGCGAAAAGTGATGCCAACCTATAATAGGTTGATCTCACCAAAGCAGTGATTGAAAGGTTTCTTATTCCTCTGAATACCCCGTTCATGAACTCCACAAGGTTTGTCGTCATGTGACCCCAACGACAGCCACCATCAAAAGATCTTGTCCACCTTTATAGTGGAATGTTATCCAACCAGCTTCCTACATCTGCATTTGACATCCTTATTTCGTTAAGGTAGTATTGAAATGTTGGTTGAGTTAGAGCATAACCAGCATTCACAACCTGTTTGCAAAGGTGTTTGTCTTTGATTGCACGCATGAAGTTTTGTGAAATATGTCTAATGCAATATACATGAGTAGAAGGAGGATTATGCCACCAGTTATCATGGTTATTGTAAGCACTCTCTATAGCAGCATGCCTGTCTGAAATCAAACAGAGGTTGACTTATGGAGCGACATGTGTCCTTAGATTCTTAAGGAAGAAACTCCAAGCAGAAGCGGTCTCACCCTCAACCAAAGCAAATGCTATAGGAAAGACATTACTGTTGCTATCTTGTACAACAGCCATAAGCAAGGTGCCCTTGTATTTTTCGTAGAGCCATGTTCCATATTAAATGGCGACACATCAATGACAACTCCATATTAATTGGCGACAGCCAACAAATTCATAAATGAATTCGCCATTTGAAATGGCGACATGTTACAGTCTTTAATGACTGTGTCGCCAGCATGCTGTGCATGCATGAGGCATTCTTCAGCTAGGGCACATGCTACGTAGCAGTTAGGGTCAGTCGCCAATGGGACTGGCGACTTGATGTTAAGGGTATGAAGGCTCGCCATTAGGACTGGCGACTTGGTTCAGGCTGAATGTTTGTAAAGAATTCATGTGAAGCCCTATATATAGGTAGCATGAGGTTTGCAGAAAACTACAATCTGAATCAAACTTGTAGCACAGAGACATAACTTATTTAGAGTAAATAATCTGTGTCACATTTAATCATTTGAGATGGCTTTATTGACAATGGGTGAAACGCATAGAGGAACTGTCGCAAATATCGCTGATTATGTAAGCGTTATGTCTCTATTTTTTTGGCTTATTTATTATTTTAAATTTATTTTTTCTATTATTTTTTAATCTCTCTAATTATTTTGTATCTAAATTGATAATTATGCAGGAAGTTTCTAGATTTCGGTCTCGTTCCCATGAATATGTTGCACCCGACGAACTAATACAATCGTATATTGATTTTCCCGGTTTCAGACATGTAAGTAAAATCATGTTTTATTCGGTTGATGCAAAGTTTATACTATCTTTGCAAGAAAGGTGGCGCCCGGAGACACACACCTTCTTTTTTCCAATCGGTGAATGTACCGTTACCCTAGAGGATGTGTATATGTTACTCGGTTTGCGTATCAATGGTAAGGCAGTCAATGGAAAAACAAACCTTGACCCATCAATTTGTGAGGAGCTTTTGGGTGCCGACTTGCTAGATACGACCTCGAGAGGCCAAGGTATCTTGCTCTCGCAACGAAAAGCATGGTACGCCAGTTTTATTTTAACTGCAGAGTCTACAGAAGAAAGGAAACTACAGAAAACCAGGTGTTACCTTATGCTTCTTATTAGTTTATTTTTATTTCCCGAGGGTACTGGTTCTTATATGCATATTATGTACTTACCCTTATTGAGAGATCTAAATCAAACAAGACAGTATAGTTGGGATTCCGCTTGTCTGTCTTATTTGTATAGCTCTTTGTGTAAGTGCCCCAAAAAAGATGCATCTACGTTTTTTGGATGCGCTGTTTTGCTCCAAGCTTGGGGCCGGTCTAGATTGCCATCCCTAGCGCTCGTCAACCACAACGACTTTTCTTTCCCGTATGCACAAAAGTAAGTTAATAACTTAATTTTTTTTTTATCCTTAAAAATTATCGTGTCTAACATTCTCAACTTAAAATTCTTTTTTTTATATGGTCGACTAAGGGTATGAGTTACAATAGATGTCCGAAACATTGTATCATTCAATACCGTAATCTTTTGGATCATCTAACACCCGCAGATGTAAGTCCTCATAAACATTTTCTTTTCTTTTATATCATATATTTTACTATCTAATATTTTTCTATTCTTCAGTTCATATGGCGTCCATATCTAGGCATGGAAGACCTACATCAAGTCAGCGAGGAAGATGCTGCCGTTTGGACTACATGTGTCCTGATCATTAGATTCACAACTGTGGAGATGCATGACAGTTACCGTGTCAAACTGCAATTTGGAATGCATCAAAACATCCCAGATCCGCCTGTTGACATCAGTAAATGACATCTAAAAAGAGTTAATGGTCAATGAGACTTTGACGACTGGAAGGATTTTGCAAAAACTGAGCGTCGTAAATGGATGAACCGCAGCCACTATGTCTTACGTGAGCCGGTGATGCAAACCTCATCTATACCAACAAATAATTACATGGCTTGGTACAGATCGGTTGCAACTGAGTTTGTCTCCGAAGACAGGTATTTATACAACTCACGTCAGACCACCTACACACAAGAAGCCTCAACGTCTAACCCACCCCTAAGGCCATGTTACTCACAACCCCCTAGCCAACAAAATTACCAACCCATTATCCATCCAAACATGCCATACACCCAACCACAATACCAAGAGCGTCCCCCATACCATCTTCAACAAAATGATTACTATCAAGATACTCAATATGGCTATGCCCCCAACACAACACCAAGATACAGCCAAAACGAGGGTACATCATACCATAGCCAAATTGGGCAAACATCTTTCCATAGCCCTAACGCCCAAACATCATACCCTAGCCAACACAATCAACCATCTCAACAGCCTTATGGCTTTCAAATACCAGTACCATTTCAACCTTTCACCAACAAATCCTTCACACCAATGTCTCCCTTCAATCGTCCAGGCCGCACACCGATCACCCCTTCATCACATCCAAACTACCCTGGCATGGGTCGCACGCTCAGTTTCAGTCCCAAAGACTTCACGGGAATGCAAAACATCCTAAGGGAACCATCTCGGAATGTTCTTGAGACTTCAACTCCTCAAACACCGGGCGTGAATCAATAACAAGGGGAACAAGGGGACCGAGTACAACGAGTGAGGGTCCCTAAGGGATGTGGAACCGGTGGCCGGTTGGATGCACCCGGTCACCAACATTAACTTATGTAATATTTTATTGAATTAATGAAAATTTTATTTCATCGTGAAAAAAAAATAAATGTCATATTTCAACTAATATTTCACTATGGAAAAAAATTACAAAACACACCCTGTCTCCACATCAATTGGCGACAGGGTTATGCCCTTTACACTAGGTCGCCAATTGAATTGGCGACTTGATAAGCAGTCTCCAGTTCAATTGGCGACAACTTGGATGCCCTAAAGAAGGGTCGCCAATTGATATGGGCCCTTGTGCAATCCCAAACCCTAATTGGAGTACTTTGAGAATTTTTCTGAAACATAGGATATTTTGAAAATTTTGCTGAAAAATAAGGGTATTTAGGTAAAAAATTCACTTAGCAGAAAAATTTGTAGATAACTAAATTCCCAGAAAAATTCATAGGTAGTTAAAATATATATATATATATATATATATATAGGAGGCGCCAATTGAATTGACGTCTCCTTTTTAATTCATTTTTTTGTTTGTTTTGAAATATGGTTATGTTGGGAATTATGTAAAAATATTCATTAGTTTAGTATTCAAATTGAAAAACTTGATTATTTAAGTAAATTTTTTGATTATGTACCCAACTGTTTTTTTTAATTAAAAAGATAATAACTAATTTTTGATAAAAATATAAAGATATTAAATATTATAAAATAAATAATTTTATTCAGAATGCTGTAGTATATAGTTAGTGATTATCATTTTCAATTCAAGAAAAAAAATTGAATCAACTAATTTATGATGGTTTATTTCAAATAATTTTATTAATCATATAAAATTTTCACACATATTCTAGGCGTGACACGAATATTTATACTAGTTTATTAAAAGGCACTGCTGAAAAAAAAAATAATATTATTTTTAAATGTGGAAGTGAATTTTTTTAAAATAAGTTATTGTATAACAAATGAAGTATACATATTTAAATTCATGGAATATCAAATTAAAAAAACATAAAA
The DNA here is from genome assembly GCA_022829125.1 of Lathyrus tuberosus. Lineage (NCBI taxonomy): Eukaryota > Viridiplantae > Streptophyta > Magnoliopsida > Fabales > Fabaceae > Lathyrus > Lathyrus tuberosus. The sequence goes on along the minus strand of JALAZF010000085.1, from coordinate 2,354,559 downwards.
ATTACTTTAAAATTACTAGTACATCAAATTCACGACCATGCAAAAATGATTTAACATAACATTTTTTTCTCATAATAAAATACTACTAGGATAAGTTATTTAGTTTCCCAACAACCTCAACTACTTTGGCAACACCATAGCCAAATTTTCTCTACTAATAATGAAACCCACAAGAAAAACTAAATGCAACAACTTGTCTTTTTCTATGCATCATTAATTTCTCAACACATATATATATATCCACAAACATAATCTTATATTCAAATTCAAACTAAGTTGAAACCATAGTTTCATTCTTTATGCTTATGGCTTCTCTTGTTCTTCTTCTATCTTTTCTAGTAAGAATCAAAGCAATTGAAAACATAGATTCCATTGTTTCTTCTACTTCCTTTGACACTAGTGAAGATGATGATTCATGTTTGAATGCAAGATTGTCGCATAACTATGAAAGTGAGTTGGAGAAGAATATGGGAGTGAGTATTCTTCTACACGAGTCAAGAGTTTGTATCGAACTTGTTTAGCTTATGTTTGAGAAATGTGAGTATTGGTGTGTGAATGAATAATGTCTAAGTTTTTATTATTTTAATTTTATTATTGTAGTTATGTATGTATCTAGTGATTACTTTATGTCACATGTTTACCTATCCAGTGTCACTTTTTTCTTCTTGTTTAATATCTCAATTAAGATAGTAACTCTTTTATCTGTATAAGTATGTATTTGTAACAATTTTTATTTTATGTTTAGTCATTGTTAGTTGTTGTAGGTAGGTTATTTATGTTAGATTAATTATATTAATCAAATGGATTGCTATAATCAATTATTAATTAATTATAGAATGACCGTAATGAGTTGTGTAATATCCGATATTTTCTATCAATACATTTATTTTATTTTATTTTTAAATTTTATTAGTTAGGGAATAATTTATTTTATATGTATAGTTATATTTTAATTATTTATTTTTATCAGTCTATTTTAATTACTTGTTTCTATTTCTCTAGTTTAATTATTTATTTTATAAATAATTATTTTGATAGATTAATAATGTTAAATTTAATTATCTTTACTTTTATGCTACCAATATTTTTTTGATTTATAAATTCATTGATTATATTTAATAATTAAGAGTAAGTGTTATTATTATATTTATTGTTATATTGTTTTAATAGATCTATAAATATAAAAATATGTTAATGAGTATTTTAAATAAACAAATAAATAAATATTTATATTAATTAAATTTTGTATTATAAATAAAGGTAATAAAAAATGATTATGATAACAGAATTAATGGGTTAGGCCCATTTTACTTCTCATATGAATAAAAGAAGAAAGAAAATAAAGAAAATAACTTCATAGTGGAGGCTACAGTAGAAAAATTAGAGAAAAGAAGAAAACATTACGTGCTATGAAGAATTAGGAAAATTCTCTGCCGGAATCAAATCATCTTGAAAAATGCTTCTTCCGATTCATTCTAATTTTAAGTATGTTATTTCTATCAATTAATTATTTAAGTTTGTCATTCATTTAATCATCTTATTTTCCATCCATTCTTTTATACAGTTAAATATATCGTTTTCTTGTTTGATTAACATTCCTATTTTGTTCATATCTTCATCACTACAACTCTAATTTATACGAAACGAATGTCGAAACGGCCGTGGGAATACTACGGATATTTTCCACGAACTTAATTTTAATTTTAGGGTAAGGATATTTTCCACGAACTTAATTTTAATTTTAGGGTAAGTTTATTTTACCAAATTTTGAAATTGACATCTTTTCGTGTATTTTAATATTGTATTTTTAATTTATTCATAAATTATCGAAAACGAAACGATTGGAGAACGACGAGTCGAGGGAGCGAAACTTCTGCAAGTGAATTCAAATTAGTAGGTGAAAGAATGATAAAGATAAGATTTTGCTCGTGGTGACAACTAAATGTAGTTTGGAAGTAAAACGCTCAAGATAAGGGCACTTTCCCATACTGGTTATAACAAAACTAATAGTTTGATATTATAGAATAAATTATATAATATGTAATTGTTTTAAAGAGAATTAAAGTTTAGTGTTATTTCATAAATTTCAATCTTTGCTCGAATTATGAATAATAGTTTGATATATCGTATTCTGTTTTGTTTGTGGATGAAGCTTTGTTATGATTATGTGACGTGGATGAATCTTTGTTTTGTTGGTGATTGTCATTATTATGTGTGGTTATGATGTGAATGGATTACAATTGGAGATGAATGATTATATGAAATAATTTTTAAGATGAGGTGCTTGATGATGTGATACTTTATGGTTGTATGATTGCCTAAGTGGCGGAATTTGCATTTGTATTGTTTGCCTTAGTGGCGAGTTATTTTCTCCATTGATATGAGATGAATTCCGTGTGGTGCCTTAGTGGCTGACTGATTATATCTTGATCATTTAGATTTAAAAGCATACATATTCACACATAAAGATATTTGTGAAGTAAGGATTTTTGAGGATTTGATTTCTCTTAAGTTGTTATGTTTTGTATGATTTGTTTTATAATATCGTACTGTATATTTTGTTTGATTTGATATGGGTGATGGAAGATTGATCTGTTACAAATAACGTATTAGGTACGAAAAAATTGAAGATATGAATTGATCCTGATATGATATTGCATGTGCTCGTGAGAATGAAATCAGATTTTTAATTGAATTTGTAATTTTGTAAAGAAGACTATTTTAATATTAAAACTTTAGAGATGAGGATTTGGGAGGTCTTAAATAGTTTATTTTAATAATTTTTATTAAATTATGATTTTTAGAAATTATTATGAATGATTATTTTGTTTAAATACACAGAAAAATATGGTCACATACTATTAAGGTGGTATTTTTAAATAATGTCTTAAAACAATTTAGGATGTTATTAAACCATTCAGTTAAGTCCAATGAAAGGTTCATGCCATCTGCCATTTAGCTATTTAAGCGTTGTTTCATTAAACGATTATCATATTTTGAAAACTCTAAACGAAAATGAAAGTAGTAATTCTCTCATATTCACTCGTCCGATGACCGTTTCTCAAACCCTACCATACATTGTTCTTATTGTTCTTCTTTATTATTCATTAATATTATAATATACTATAATTTGTGTATAATAAATTTAATTTAGTCCATCAATTAGTATTAGAGTTATATTTAGATACAAATTATGGTTATTGTTAAATGAATATTATTCTCGAGTCTTATTGTTCTATAACAAATTTCAAATTGAAATCTTATGTAATGCACATAATATATTTTGGATATTCCTCTTTTCTAACTTATGTGGTTATGTTGATATGTTGTTGTCTTACGAGAAACAAAAATAAAATTGATTTTTTTTATTGATAATTGTGTGTGAATTTAAATAGCTTTGAAAGATGTTTTTTTTTTTTTGACGTTGAAATGAAATTCCATTACTAATGAACAACGGGGGAAATAGATTCATCCCCTGATACAAAAGGGTACCCCCCAATCCAAATTTTGGACCCGAAGGACTTTCCCAACAAAACAAGGTTATGAGCATCTCTATTATCGTTTCTACTAATAAACATTAATGAGCTGAAAGAAAAACTGTCAAGCATTGTTCTGCAGTCCTGAGCTATCAGGTCGATCTCAGCATTCACTTCGCAGCGATTGACACAATCTACGGCCAGGGAAGAGTCGAACTGGATGATGATTTTGTCGAGCTTCAAGCATTGTGCCATTCTCAAAGCCCACCGTATACCAAGAATCTCCGCCATCACCGGGTTAACCACCCTTGTCTCGGTCTTGCTAGCAGCTAGAAATATGTCTTTCTCCGGGTTGCGGATTATACATCCTAACGCAATAGCCTCGCCTTCCATTAAGCCAGCATCCACCTGAATCAGGAAACAACAGCCAAATGTTTTGTTAAGATCAGGAACAGGTTTTTGAGTCTTCCACTTTCCCAACCCGGGGTCCACTCTATTGATTTCAACAACACAATTCAGTGCATCGAGGGCAACATGCTGAGGTGAAACCACCTTATGATCAAACACGAGAGCACACCTAAGGGGGAATTTGAAAGATGTTCAAAATTTTCTCAATTTTGGTTAAATAAATACTAATAACATGTGGGTGAATTTGGTGGAAAAGAAATCAAATAATCTTTTTTCTCAATTTTGGTTAAATAAATACTAATAACATGTTGGGGGAATTTGGCGGAAAAGAAATCAAATAATTTTTGCGATCTGGAGGCGATTGTCACAAGGATTAAATACTTATCATGGTGGTGGATGTTGAAATATTAAATTTGATTTGATATGATTAGATTTAATATTTAGATATAATCTAAGTTGTGTTAGCTCAATCCCAATTAGGGTTGTATATAAATAGACCTAACTTGTATAATTATTTATACAATTAAATAATACAAATCCTTATTTCCTTATTCTCTCTTTCTCTCCTCACTAAAAGTGCCTTACGCACTAACAAATTGGTATCCAGAGCTTGGTTATTGTTCTTGATCGAGTTTTCTAGAACTTCACGTCAGAGATCGTGTTTCCAGGGCAAGTGAATCAACCGCTGCAAAGATGACTGATGATAAGAGCATTCCGAGTTCCCTTCCAATGCTTGACGACAAGAATTGGATCCGTTGGAAAAAACATATACAATCCTTATTTGGCTTCCATGATACCCTAGAAGTGGTTACCGGCGATGTTCCTGTGTTGGCTGAAAATGCAACCGAAGAACAGAAAAAAACCCACAACGAAGTCAAGAAGAAAGATTGCAAGGCTGCTTATTGCATTCAGACGGTGGTCGATGTTGCTAACTTCGACAGAATCTCTCATGCTGAAACGGCGAAGGAGGCATGGGATATTCTGGTGAAGTATTATGAAGGAGGTGAGAAAGTCAAGGTTGTCAAGTTATAAACCTTGCGTCGACAATATGAGTTGTTGTCGATGGGAGAAGACGAAAAAGTTGCAGAATATGTGTCGAAGGTTCAGAAACTCGTCAATCTCATAAAGGGTTGTGGTGAAACCATAACTGATAAGATGATAGTTGAGAAGGTAATGAGAACGTTGACCTCTCACTTTGATCACGTTATCGTAGCTATTCAAGAATCCAACAATCTTGAAACCCTAAAAGTGGAAGATTTGGTTGGTTCGTTGGAGGCGCATAAGATGAGGATTGTCGAAAGAAAGGGAGTTCAGGATTCGATACAAGCACTGCAGGCTCAGTCATGGAAAAAGAATGGTGGTTCCAACAAATTCAAAGGCAAAGTCGACAAGACTCAAGGAAAGAAGTCTTGGTCGAACCCTCACAAGAATCAGGTCAAAGATAGAGCTTCTGAATCCTCAAAAAGAGGAGGAGGAAACTATCGAAAGGACAAAGAAGATAAGAAAGGTATACGGTGTTATAACTGTGAAAAGAGGGGTCATTTGGCCATACATTGTTGGTACAGGAAAGACAATGGATCGGAAAAAGGCAAGGACGAAGGAGAGAACCTTGCACGCCAAGATTCAGATGATTCTGAAGGTGGTATGGTGGTTATGGCTGCAGTAGCAGATAACCATGTCGAATTCAAGATCTGGTTTCTCGACTTAGGCTGCTCAAATCACATGGCTGGTCGAAAGGAGTGGTTGGCAGATTTTGATGAGTCGAAGAAGAGCAAGATAAAACTTGCTGATACCAGTTCGTTGCAAGCAGAAGGCACTGACAACATAGTTTTTCAACTGAGTAATGGAGCGAAAGCTATGATCAGAGATGTGTTCTATGTACCTGGAATAAAGTGCAACCTGTTAAGTGTTGGACAACTGGTCGAAAAAGGCTTCTCAGTTGTCATGAAAGATGGAGTATTTAAATTGTTCGACACCCAGAACAATTTGGTCTTGAAATCTCTGTTGTCGAAGAACAGGACGTTTAATACCATGATCAGTTCGACTGAAGTACAATGTCTAAAAACTGTTATCGACCACAAGGATAGTTAGTTGTGGCATTTGAGGTTTGGACATTTGAACTTTCGATCACTCAACCAGCTGATTACTTAAGATATGGTATCTGGTATTCCAAGTCTTGAGATGCCTGACAAACTCTGTGAAGGATGTTTAGTCGGAAAGCAATCCATAAATTCTTTCGTTTCGACTATGCCAATGAGATCATCATGCATACTCAAAGTTGTACATTCAGATGTATGTGGTCCATTCGAAGAACATACCATTGGTGGAAACAGATATTTTGTTTCATTTGTCGATGAGTTTAGTCGAAAGCTGTGGATCTATGTGATCAAGAGAAAGGACGAAGTATTTGAAATCTTTAAGAGATTCAAGATGCTTGTCGAAAACCAAAGTGAGAAGAGGATCAAAGTTTTGCGAACTGATGGAGGTGGCGAATACACTTCGAAGATGTTTGAAAAATTCTGTGCAGAACATGGTGTTGATCATGAGGTAACTGCTCCTTATACTCCTCAACATAATGGAATTGCTGAAAGAAGAAACAGAACCATAGTGGATATGGCGAGATGTATGCTCAAGCAGAAGAATTTGCCAAAATCTTTATGGGGTGAAGCTGTTTCAACTGCAGTTTATATCCTGAACAGGTGCTCTACCAAGAAATTGAAGAACAAGGTTCCTGAAGAAGTGTGGAGTGAAAATTCTGCCTGGGATTGGAATTCTAGTAATTCAATTAACAAGCCATGGGCTCTGATTTCGACGATGAAACTGATGAAGTCGAAGTTGAAGGAATTGCTGAGAATCAAGTCGAAGTCGAAGTAAAAGCAGTTGCTGACATTCCCGATACAGAGGTTGTGGCTGAAACAAGCCAAAGACCTCGGCGAAATAGAGTTCGTCCAGCAAGACTTCATGATTATGAAGTGACTGGGGATGATGAAGTCACACCAGATGGCGAATTAGTTCATTTTGCTTTACTTGCAGGTGCTGAACCAATCAACCATAACGAAGATTTAAAAATTCAACAGTGGAAGTTAGCTATGGTCGAAGAGTTACATGCAATCGAAAGAAACAATACATGGGAGTTAGTCGAATTGCCAGCATATACAAAAGCTATCGAAGTAAAGTGGGTGTTCAAGTTAAAACACAATGCTGATGGGTCGATAGCAAGACATAAAGCAAGATTAGTAGCTCGAGGATTTCTTCAAAGAGAAGGACTTGACTACTCTGAAGTATTTGCTCCAGTAGCAAGACTGGAGACTGTTCGACTAGTGGTAGCATTGGCATGTAACCAAGGTTGGTCAACATTTCACCTAGATGTGAAGTCAGTTTTTCTGAATGGTCCATTAGACGAAGAGGTCTATGTCACACAACCTTCTTGGTTTGTGATTCAGAAGGAAGCGAGTAAAGTATATAAGTTGCACAAAGCACTCTATGGCCTCAAGCAGGCACCTAGGGCATGGAACAAGAAGATAGACTCATACTTAGTCGAATTGGGATTTGTAAAATGCAAGTCTGAGTATGGTGTCTATGTTCAGGTTGTAGCACAAGATATAACAATCATCTGCTTATATGTCGATGACTTGTTAGTAACTAGAAATAGCCTGAAGAACTTGTCGAAGTTCAAAGAGCTGATGAAGAAGGAATTTGAAATGTCAGATCTGGAAAAATTATCTTATTTCCTAGGCATGGAATTTCATATGTCGAAGCAAGGTATGGTGCTACATCAAAGGAAGTATGTCAAAGAGATACTCAAGAGATTCAGAATGGATGATTTGAATCCTGCATCCTCACCTGTCGAACCAAACTTGAAGTTGGAGAAGCATGGAGAAGAAGACAAAGTTGATGTAACTTTGTTCAAACAAATAGTTGGATCTCTGAGATATGTATGCAATAGTCGACCTGATATAGGTTTCGTAGTCGGATTAGTGAGCAGATTCATGAGGGAACCAAGAGTGTCACACATGAAAGCTGCAAGAAGAATTCTAAGATACTTAAAAGGAACAACAGATTTTGGAATTATATTTCGACGAGATTCTGAAGGCAAAGGAGCAATAGTTAATTGCTTTTTAGATGCAGATTGGTGTGGAGATAAGGAAGATCGAAGAAGTAAAACTGGCTATTTCTTTCAAGTATTTGGTGCCCCAATCTCATGGTGTTCGAAGAAGCAACCTGTGGTGGCATTGTCATCGTGTGAAGCTGAATATATAGCAGGATCCTATGCTGCATGTCAAGCAATTTAGATCAGATCAGTACTTGAAGAAATGGAGGTCGAAGTGAAGAAACCACTTGTGTTGCAAATCGACAACAAGTCAGCAATAAATCTGGCGAAGAATCCAGTTCTACATGGAAGGAGTAAGCATATCGAAGCCAGATTTCACTTCTTAAGGGAAAAGGTAAATCGAGGTGAACTTGAAGTTAGGCATTGCTCAAGTGAAGCACAGTTGGCTGATATTTTCACCAAAGGATTGAAGATCGACAGATTCCTGAATTTGAGAAAGAAATTAGGAATAGTTCAGATCGACTAGCGTAGGTTCGACAACTTGGATTATGGGAGTGTGTTGAAATATTAAATTAGATTTGATTTGATATGATTAGATTTGATTAGATTTAATATTTAGATATAATTCAAGTTGTGTTAGCCTAAGCCCAATTAGGGTTGTATATAAATATACCTAACTTGTATCATTATTTACACAATTAAATAATACAAATCCTTATTTCCTTATTCTCTCTTTTTCTCCTCACTAAAAGTGCCTTACGCACTAACAGTGGATTCTAATATTATCTTACGATAAAATGTCTTGTAATTTTTAATAATAGCATTTATATCCTCTCGATTTTATTGTAAGGTTGAATTAAACGTTTAAATAAATTGGGTGGAGTACCCCTAGTACCCATGCTAATGTCATTATTTGCTTACAAAACAAAAACTAGTAACATTTAATATTCTCATATTAAATTAAATATAAAATAAATTGTTAAAAAGAGAATATTAAATTTTTTACCTTATTCCATATATTCATATATTAATATAAATATTAATTTTTTTTTACCTTATTCCATATATAGATTCTCACGTAAAATATTATATATATATATATATAGGGAACGTATCATATGAGAATGACATTTTTATGTAAGAACATGAGAATGAATCTGAACCATTAGATTTTAAAATAAATGGTGAAGATTATGTGTCAGTTTTTTTTCTCTCTCCTCCATCATTTATTTTATTAATGTAGGAGAGAGAAAAACAAAAACCACACATAATCTCCACCATTTATTTTAAAATCTAATGATTCAGATTCATTCTTATGTTCTCACATAAAAATTGCATTCTCATAGGATATGAACCCTATATATATATATATATATATATATATATATATATATATATATATATATATATATATATATATATATATATATATATATATATATATATAAAATTTTGTGAATGATAATAAATTCTTTATTGACTTATATTTTAAATTATTAATTATTATTAATATGGTTTTAGTGAGAATTATTTGAGATAATTAGAACTATCATTCTATTAATTTATTATATTTATGCTAATCATATTAATCTATTAATGAATTTTATGTTTTGATATAATGATTACTCTTTTTTTTCTTTGCTTTGGTACTCTACTTAAGGTGAAAAGGATCTTAGTAATTTAAAATTCGGCCCGAAAGATTTAGTCAAATATTATTTCCACCAAAATCTTTATTCTTTAACAAAAGGTTGTTTATCACTTGAAAATTTTACCTCATACCCCATCATTTATTCTTCTACCCCTACATTATATTTTATTTGACCAAAATATCCTCAGATAAAAAGTGTAAGATTTTACCGATTTAATTATTTGATATGAAATTTAATAAATAAATCTATCTTTAAACGATACTTAATTAATATTCTCAACAAACATGACAAGTATTATATATTTTCCATAAAAGAATGTTAGGATGCTAATTTATATTTGCACGAGGTTTAAATTTAAATATATTTTTTAAATATTTATATCATTATTCAAAACTCTAAATTAAGTAATCACACTTATCAATTTAATTAATAATCACACTTATCAATTATTTAAATAATTCAAATGTATTTTTTAAATATTTATATCATTATTCAAAACTCTAAATTGAATTTCCCTTCAACCTTATATTTTACATTGATATAAAAAATATATAATGGAAACAATTTGCCAAAGTCATCTTGCTTTTGCATTTAATAATATCATTACAATTGTCCTACCCCATCTTAAATGGTAAGATGTTTTAAAAACGTAATTAATATTATATGAAAAAAATTATTTATGATTTTATAATATTATCTTTCATTTATTACATATGAATGAAAAATAAAAAAAAAATAAAATAATAATAAATGATAGATGATAGTATATTAGAAAAAATATTATAAATGTTATATTGAAATTGTAAAATAACTTATAATTTGAGATATTTTTTTTTTGACAAAGTAGTTTATAATTTGGGATAGAGAGAGTAGTATTTAAAAAATGGTCGATAATTATGTTTTTAGTGATTTTTTTTTTAGGTTGGTCCATATATTTTTAAAAAGAAAATTGATTTCTAAATTTTTGTAAAAATTATATAAATTATTTAAATAATTTATATAATTTTTACAAAAATTTAGGAATATTATTTTATATAAATTCTTTTACGGAAAGTATATACGGAAGAATTTGTTTATCATACTGTCTATACTCTTTACAATTATAAAATACATATTTATAAAAAAATATTTTTTTTTTCAGAATACTATGGAATTAAAACTCTCTATTTATTTTTATAAATTAATTTCTTGTTATATATTTAAATAAATAAATAAATAAAATCTAATTTTATGAGTATATTTGAATTTTTATTATTTAAGAGTATTATTTAAGATAATTAACTAAACACTCTTAGTTTGTATAATTATAATCTCATCTAATGTTGATATAATTATACAAGTTTTTCTATTTTAAATAAAATATAATCAATCTTAATTTGTATGGTTGTAACTCACCTATCGTAGATAGAGTTGTACAAATTTTGTTTAGTAAAATAATTAAATTTATTTTAATTACAATAAATATTATATTAGTAATAGTTATATCTTATCGGTATGTTATTATTAATATAATTTATTTTGTTCAATGTACTTGCGATTTTTAATTATGTAAATTATGATTTGAGTACCCTATCGATTTAGATTTTTTTTTTTGATACATTGTTATATTTCTTATTTAATATTCTTGAAACTATTATTTGAGAAATAAGAAATTATTTTAAAGACGTGTAATACTTTAGGAAATATAATAATTTATTTTAATTTTTGTATTAAAATAGATTTCAATTCTCTATGTATTATGTAAGTGACAGATATACCATATCGGTATGACGTTATTTCACATGATTATTGTGTGATAGAGAAAATAGTTGAATATTTATTAAATTTTTTTTAAAACTCTTAATCTTAGTTCAACTATTATTCTCTATCATGCGAGAGAATTTAATATGTCAATTGTATAAAATTGAAGAACAAATATTATTTATTTATTACTTTATAGAGACTTATGTTGAGGATATTATATTCTTATGTTAATAATAAAATTTATGACTATTTGTGATATGTATCCTTTAATAGTTAAAATTAAGTCTCATATTTTTTCGTTGCGTATATAATAATATGTTTCTCAAATGTATGTGATTATAACTGTAACATTTGAGTTTTGAGTGAGTTATTAAGATGTTGTATATAATCATATATTTAAAATTTTAGGGATTTGATCTCACTCAAATGATGGTAAATCTTTTATATGACCATTATATTATTTCATGTGAAATTATTTAAATAATAATATTTTATTTATGTGCAAAATATGTGGTTGAATTTGTAAAACTCTAATAATGATATACTATACAATCACTCCTCTGTATAATTTTACAATAATAATAAAACTAGTATCCAATTGTATAATTAGAGTATTTAATATTAATGGACTATGTTAAATCATTATCATATTGGATTATTGGGAGTGCACATGTACACAATCATATAATTTGAAAAATTTTAGATTATTATTCTCATATTGTCATACATTCTTGCGTGCACTATAAAATATGACATATTCTAAGAAGATATCAAAATATTAAATAACTCTAAGAAGTCTTATTCTATTATATTGAGATATATATATTATTCTCTTAATCTCAGAAAACATCATAATTTAATGTTTAAATCGATATTGAAAAGACACAATAATTATTTAGCATGCAATAATATTGTATTATTCTATCTTCAACATCCACACTCTTGAGGTCATAAATACGAAAGCATAAGTATAATGTCAATACTCCTATCAAGTATAATATTGTGTTATGAAAGTACTTATGATTAAATGTAATTACTATTTTAATATGGTACGCCTATATGTAATTACTATTTTTAGACTTATGTGGATATTTTATGATCTATAACTTAAAAAAAACTCGTTAGTATAATCACTATCCAAACACTTATGAACATAAGTCTTATGATATTTTGGATTAGTGAGAGTTTATTAATAGCATTTTCATATGCTTGGGTCATTATTTAATAACATATTATTCTTAACTTAAATATATTATTTTCAATTCATCATTCTTTATATAAAATGCAAGTCTTTTGATTGATTAATTTTTCCTAACATATATAATTTCAGCAACGTTGAAGCTTACTTCTCTTTTGATTGATTAGTGTTTTAACCATTATTGATATTCTAATAAAATTAATATTTTTTTTTTTAATAATTGATTATTGTTATCCAAGCGGGAGATTGTTAGATTAATTATTTAATTAATCAAATGGATTGGCATAATCAATTATTAAATAATTATAGTATGATAAATTGTTATTAAACATTAATTATTGATGAATTATTTAATTGGATTTTGTTTCTGAATGAATCGTAATAGGTTGAACCATTCATTTAAGCCCAATGATAGGTTTCTGCCTTTAACAATTTATCTATTTAAGCAGTGTCTCATTAGACGATTAACATACTCTGAAAGCTGTAAACGACAATGAAATTAGTAATCCTCTCATATTCAATCTTTTAATAACCGTCTCTCAAATCCCACAAACTACATTGTTCTTATTATTTTTCTTGATTATTTAATAATATTATAATATATTATAATTTGTGTCTAATAGATTCAATTTAATCAATCAATTTATTATATATTATTTATAAAGAAAATTATATATTTGGTGATTTATAGTGACATATTTCTAATTGCATTTGTTCATTTAATAGGGACATATTTCTAATACATTTGTTCATTTTAGTGGTGGCAAAACGGGCCGCCCGCCCCGCCCCGCTTTAAGCACACAAAAAAAGGCGGGGTGGGCAAGCCAGCCTAATGGAAATGGGCTTAAAAATCTAGCTCGCTCCGCCAAGGTAGCGGGTTGGCGGACGGCGGGCTTGCCCACCAACTTTTTTTATTTATTTATTTTTTCATTTTTAATAGATTAATAGGTTTGTTTTTACATTTTAAATAGATTTTTTACTTATTTTATAGAACAATTTTTACAAAGCATCTTTTTAACAAATTTTACTTCAAAAAATATTGCATATATTCTCAAATAAATGTACAAAATAAAACCATCAAGAATTAAAATTACTAGAATTAACTAAAAAATGACGGATTTAAGGTGGGACAAGCTAAACAAATAGGTGCGGTGGGCTTTGGCGGGTGGCGGGTTTGGGCGGGGCGGGCTTTGGCGGGTGGCAGATTTTGACAGGGCAGACTTTGGTGGGCGGCGGACCCAAAATCCCAACCAACCCGCCAATTTTTGGCGGGTGCGCGGGCCGGTCCAGCGGGCCACGACCCGTTTTGCCACCCCTAATTAGAGAATGCGGAGCTAAAACTTTAACTCCATAAAAAAATGCATTAGAAATATGTCACTATTAAATGAACAAATACATTAGAAATATGTCACTATTAAATAAAGTTCATTTAATAGTGACATATTTCTAATGTATTTGTTCATTTAATAGTGACATATTTCTAATGCATTTTTTTATGGAGCCAAAGTTTTAGCTCCGCATTCTCTAATATATTTGATATGTTTGTCTTAATTTTTTTTTCTGTGCAGAGGCATTAATAATTTGTTTTTTCAGCCTAATTTGGAATACGTTTAATCTTTGCCTCTTCCCTATTTTTTTGTAAATTGCGTACTTTTTAAAATATTTTAGATTATAATTTTAACCACATCATAATACTTATATTAATGTGAATTATGAGAAAAAAATTAAAATTATAATAGGTGAAATTTATAATAAATTATGCAAAAAAATTGTAGAAAAAATTGTAAATCTAACAAAAATATATTCTCGTCATTTCATTTGGAGGACTTTAGAAATAGAGTTTTGTAGAATTTTTTAAATATAAAATATTTTGGATTTTGTAAAAGATGTTATGTTTTTATAAGAAAATCTTCATATTGAGTTATATTATTTTGCAAGCTCTAACATATAGTACTCCCTTCGTTCTTAAATATAAGAAAAAAAAAATAGTTTTTATTCTTAATTATAAGAAAAAAATTAACATTTATTTTTTTAAGGTAAAATTAATTATAAAGTACATTAAATTTATTTATTTTCATAACTATTATGAGCCCGCCACATATCCAAAAGTTAAGGGTCAAACCAATGTTGATCCACTCCAAAATGATCAAAAGTATAAAAACCATCACATTAGGTATTCCATGCATACTTTTTGATCTCTATTTTTGACTACATTCATATTGAATTTCAAACTAATTTGGGTGTTGGAGTGCTAACATTACAGGTTCACTTCCGTGCCACTATGTCAGAGATCAACATCACCGTTCTAGAGTTCTTCGCCATCAACATACACCTAATTTTGGATCTAAAGTCGGACAGTGGCGCCGTCTGTGGGAAACAACTCCTCATTCCTGCAAAATTTCACGAGTAGATCATCTTCGATCCAAAACCATATCTCTATCGGAAGCATTGGAGATGGAAATAGTAACTCCATTCGTTACGCCAAAGAGATCCGTAAAATCTTTTGATCCAGTCATATGCCAATTATCATCCATCGATGAGATCCACATTTCAACATCCAGTATAGATCCACCACTAGAATGCTTTTCCTAAACTACAATCGCGGCCGAACAGCGAAGAGGGGGTCAATCGGCGATAGGATTCCTAGATTGGGAAAAATCAATACAAGGCGTATCAAATAATTCATCCTTAAGGACATCCTCGCGTTGTCGGAAGTAACAAAGTAAAGTCCTAGGAATATCAATATGTTTGACCTAGACGCATGCGAAGACGAAGTTAGGCCTGTCCTAGATGTTGAGTTCTAGGTTGTTCATCTCGGAGACAATCATACTCATTCGATGAAGATAAGGTATGAGATCCCCTCTGAGGTAAAATCAACATTAATAGATGGTCTCCAGGAAATCACATAACTTTTCTCCATCCCTCTATACCAGATACTCAACATCGATCCCACGGTGGCCTACCATCAACTAAACTTAAACCCTAGCGCATGTTACGTCTTCCAGAGGCGAAGAAGAGAATCCCTTGAGAAAGCTGAGGCCACCACAAGCACAATGAAAGGCCTATTAGATTCAATATTCATCTCTGAGGTGAAGTATACCGAATGGTTATCCAACTTCGTTCTGGTGAAGAAAGACTCAAGAAAGTGGAGGATGTGTGTCGACTACACTGATCTTAATAGAGCATGCCTGAAAGACTCTTACATGCTCCCAAACATCGATAAGCTTGTAGATAATTCTGTAGGGTACAAGTTACTATCATTCATGGATGCTTATTCTGGGTACAATCAAATACCCATGTTCAGACCCGGCGGGATGAAGACGACCTTCATGACCGAGCAACCTTATTACCAGTACAATGTCATGCTCTTTAGGTTAAAGAACGTTGGCACAACATATTAAAAAATGATGAACAAGATCTTTCAGGAAGAGATAAGGGAGATGCTGGAAGTATACATGGATGGCATATTGTAAATTTCGATCAAGAGGAGCTACATGTTCAAAACCTCTAACGAGTGTTCAAAAGGGCCTGATAGTATAATATAAAACCCAATACAAAAAAGTGCACATTCGGGGTAAGAGTCGACAAGTTATTGGGATTCTACCTAACTTAGCGGAGAATCAAAGCAAACCCCGACAAATGCAAAACAATAGTCCAAATCAGCACTCTAACCTCCAAGAAGGAGGTCCAAAATCTATTCGATATATTAAATGATTGAATAGGTTCATCTCAAAATTTGCCTATCACACATTGCTTTTTTATAGGTTGTTGAGGAAAGAAGCAAAGTTTGAATGGACACCTAACTGCGAAGAGGCTTTTGATTCGTTGAAAAAAACCCTAGCCACACTGTCGGTGCTCACTCAGTCGCTCCCAAGAGAAACAATGTACATGTACCTAGTATCTGTAGAGTTACATGTTTTGACAACAACATGGCCATTCCTGCATTGGGGAATGGACATCCTTGGTCCATTCGCCCCACTGTTGGTCCAACTCAAATACTTGGTCTTTGTTGTAGATTACTTTACCACGTGAATTGAGACAAAACTGCTGGCAAACATCACGACATCGAATGTCTTGAAGTTCTTCAAAAGAAACATATTGGATAGGTTTAAGATCCCCAAGCCATTATGACGGATAATGGAACACATTTAATTAATAAAAGGTTGAAAATCCTATTGCAGGAGTTGAATATCAAGCAATACTTCACTTCATTAGAGCACCCCCAAACGAACATGTGGAACTATGTATTTGTAGGTTCAATCAAGAAGTGATCAAAGCTAAGCACATCATGGTTTGGTTTTGAAGATACCAACTTAGTTTTATTGATGACAACTTGTGAGGATGATGTAACCTTTGATGATGACTTATGAATACTCAATCCGATCCTAAAGCATAAAGTCAGGCAATAATGGCAAGCAGTCAAAGATGCACATAATGTTTGTTCAAAGTTATTCCTCTAATTCAACCTAATGAGCTAAGGTTTTTCCTTTTATGATGGCATCCAACTTGAAGATATCTCAAGCCTCATCTCCAAGAATATTCAAGCAAGTGATTATATGATTGCTATATTCAGAAAAGTCTTGAAGCTTCAAAGTGTGAAAGATAAAGAGAGAGAGAGAGAGAGAGAGAGAGAGAGAGAGAGAGAGAGAGAATATGTGAAAGCTTGCCCAGTCGCGCCTGAGTGATCGATGTTATTTTCATACCCCAAATTTTGACCACCAAGATTTCCCATCATTGTGCAAATCATCATCACAATATGGATGAACCATCACGCCTCATCAATCTCCTCAAAAATGGTTGGGCATTCACTACAATCAAAGATTAGGGTTTTAAACCCCCTCAGAGCATCTAGACAAGGATCAATCAAGAAATTACATGATATTCAACTTGTTTAGCCTCTAAAAACACCCACAAAGGATTAAGAGGACTCCCATATCAAGAATCAAGCACAAGGTTGCAGCATTCCAAGTGGATCCAGCCTCAAGATCGCCTGTGTCCCCAAATTAGGGTTTTGGTCGACTGAGGCCTCCAGATGAAAATTTCCATCTGGACATGAGCCAATGCCTCAATGTGTGGTCCTATAAGCTCAAAAGGATCTCAATATCCCACCCACAATGGCAAAATCACCTTGAAGGTTCATCTACCAAAGAATCAGGAATTAGGGTTTTGACCTAATTCAACCCTTGAGTTAACTTGTGAAGTGAGGCATGGCTTGAAGCTTCAAAATGAACTTCAAAGACTTCAAATACATCATGTTTACATGTTTACAAGATTTGATTGACTCAAAGAGCTCAAATCATAAGCCACAAGAACTCAAAACCATCTGATCACAAATTAGGGTTTCTAATGGAAAAAGTCAAACCCTATCCTTGACTGTTGGCCTACCCTTGATCTCAAACCTTGGAGAGGGGTCTAATACATTCCTAAATACCCTTGAAGGTGATCCATGAAGTTTAATTGAACCCAAGGATTAATTTCACAAAAGGATCACAAAGTCAAAATTTCATCTGAAGAAAAAGTCAACTGTACAAAAGCCCAAGTTTGAATTTTTGAATTTTTGGTCAACCAAGGTTCCTTAACCCTAAAACAATGTTAATTTGTGATTTGAATCACCATTCATCAAGAAAAATCAAAGAAAGTGAGTTAACTTGCTAAAGGGGTAACCATAAAAAAACTTAGAATTTTTCTCAAGTTATGGAACAAAGTGGCTAGGGTACCAACTTCCAATGACCATAACTTGAGATCCAAGCAGCCATTTTGGGTGATCCAAAGCTGGATTTGTAGGTCTTGCTACACTCTACAAAAGCTTCAACTACATCAAGTTCCAATTCTTCATGGATTTTTAGTTAGTAGTGGATCAAAGTGGTGAAAAAACCAAAATATGTCAAAAAACACTTAGTGAAAATTCTGCCTTGTAATTTCAGCATGAAACATCAAATTTCCAAGGCATTTTTCACATTGATCCAAGATGAATCAATGAAATCTTCAAACTTCAATGTTTTATTACATCATTCAAGCTTTTCAAAAAGTACAAGAAGTCTCTCTAATTCATTATGAGCCGAGAGATACATCCATGGGAAGTTAGCTTCAAAATCTGATTTTTCACTAAGTCAGAATTATGCATTTGGTCGAATTTGCATATTATGAGTCATCAAAGACATGTTTATCCATCTGCACACCTCAGGGGGAGACCAAGGAGGAATAAACACTGATTCATAAGCCTTCCAAGTCTTTGGAACTACATGTAGGCGTGTCATCCCTAAAAGCTAAAGATGCCTCAAGACTCCAATTTTGTTTTGAGACATTCAATGGATGCATAGAGCTGGCATGTATCAGTCCATGATCAACCAAATGAGTCAAGATAAGCTCATACAATAGAGGACCATAGGCCCGTGCTCTAATCTCAAGTCAATGGCTAGAGGAGATTTGAGATTCCATTTGATCCACATTGGCCAAAGGCCTGCTGCAGTTGCCACACACTGTTGCTTGCAAAACAAACTTGACACACTATAAATAGGCCTCAATTGTGATCAGTTTGAGTACACCAAAGGTCCTAAACAGATGCCTTTCTCAAAATCACCACTTTCACTCCAAAAACACCTTTTCTTTCAAGTCACTATCAGGTTTTGCATTTGAGAGTGATTCCAACCAAACCAATGGTTCACACACCTCACATATAACATATAGAGGTGATCCAAACTCTTACATAACATCTAGAACACCAATTTCACAAAATCACCAGCCAATTGCCCAAGTTCTTGACAGAGTTGCACTTGAGGTACCATCTCAAGTTCCAGCTCATTTTCAAACCACTCCAAGCATTCAGACATAACCCTTGGTACCTAAGGCACTGTCCAGATCATTGGAACCAACTTACAACACCTCCAACTCAGAATTCGATCATCAGCTGCAAGAGGTAAGCCTGACACTCTTAAACTCTATGATCCATGCATCATAAATGAATTTTTGAGTTACCATCTTGTTTCTGCATGTATATAGAGTAATAACCCTCAATCAATTGCCATGAATCAACCGTGTATGGAATTTCATATTGGTTTGTGCAAATTAGGGTTCATCTGTGTTCATCACGATTATCTCACTCCACATTGAAAATAAATGAAATTAAGTACCATAGTCATGATCGTGAGTAAAAAACGAGCAAGTTTGATATTTGGATCATGTGATTTCATCAAGTAATCAGTGAGAAATCATGAATGTTGCAAATCTGCAAAAATCAGAACACGCGCGTGTTCTTGGCGCCATTTTTTAATTTTTTGAATATTTGAATTTTGTCATTTTATTTAATTGATTCAAAAATTAATTTCTCCCTGAATTTTAATGATTTTGAGTTGATTCTTTTTTTTCAAAATTCACAAAAATATTAAAATATTTTATTTTACAAGAATTTCCCAAAAATATTATTTATTTTAGATATTTGATATTTTTGCAAAGAATTAATTTTTATTTGTTTTTGAACATTTAAAATATTTCTCTCTCGATTTTCCAAATTTTAATGATTTTTAAGCATTCTATGGATAAAAATATGATTTTTCAAACATTAATCCAAGGTTACAATTCATTTTTTCACATGTTTGATTAAATCTTCCATAATTTTATTAATTTTTAATCAAAATTAATTCCTTTTTTAAATTAGGGTTTTGATCATTTCCACCCTCACTATTACTTTTTTTCAAACTCTTTGGGCCTCTAATAGAGTGTAAGACCCAACCCCTTTGTAAATAAAATAACTTTGGGCCTCAACCATTGTATAAGTCCCAGTACAATTTTCAAAACAACAATGTGATCACTGTTTCGCCATGGGTCTCTCCTTGAGTTGTAAGCCCCATCACTTGTACAAAAATAAATCTTTGGGCCTCTAATAGAGTGTAAGACCTAACCCCCTTGTACATAAATAATTTTGGGCCTCAGTCATTGTATTTTCAAAATCTCGGCGCGATCGTCGCTTTTCAAAACATTTTTATATGGGCCTACCCTTGTGTTGTAAGTCCCATTTATTTTCTTTTAAATCTTTTTGGGCATCTCCTTGAGTTGTAAAACCCATCCCTTTGTACAGAAAATCTCTTTGAGCCTCAGTCATTGTATAAGCCCCAGTACAGTTTACAAACAACAATAAAATTACAGTTGGGCCTCTCCTTGAGTATAAGCCCCAATAATCTTTTCAAAAATAACTTCTCTTTTGATTTAGGTTCAAATATACAGTTGTTATCAAAACTTTCTTTAATAACTAACAATACAGCATGGAAGCTTGCTCACCTATAAGTTTTTATCAGCTTTCATTTACTTGCTTTTATATATATATATATATATATATATATATATATATAACTGTATTGTGGAAAACTGCTCCCCTGTAAGTCCTTCTTTCATACCCTTTTACATACTTGTCATATATCAACTGTATATATACTAGTATATCTATTTAGAGTTTTCTCCGACAACTAGGTCTAGAACTAGGTAAAGCCAGTTGGTCACTCTTTAAATACAGTCAAAACTAGATCCCCATAAGATTTCCAGATACCGCCTTGCCTTCTCTTGGGCTTAAACAATATGGAACAAAGAGAAATGCAGTATTCCCGGTGAACCTTTTCTCAGGGTGTCACTATTAGAAATTGTCAAAAGAAATTCTATTCCCCGGAGAGGATTAATTCCCGGTGAAACCTCTCTTGAATTTCTTCAAACCCTAAAACTGTTCATTAAATAAAAGATTATTCCCGGTGAAACCTTTCTAGAACTTTTCTTAGGTTTGGACCCACAGGCTTCCTAAAATCATCCCCGCCTCCTCTTGGGCTTTGTACAAGGACCCTCCAGCTTCTTAGAAGTTCTCATGCCTTCTCTTGGGCTTAATACAAGGACCCTGAAGACCTCTTAAAGGTATAAGACAGAACTTAGTCATCCTTTGCTAGAGGAGTCTTTTCAGTGTCAAATCTCATCCCTTAAAAAGACATGCCTCCTCTTGGGCATCATACAAAGATAAAATCTTCCATACCAGTAGATTTAGACAGTCTAATCCCCTCTCGGATCTCAAAGACATTCTCAAGTTCCCTTCAAACATAGGAGAAACCCCGGTCATTCTGGATCAATCTCCAGTAGAGTTAAAACCCATGGGTTCTAAAACCCAGTTTCATCCTAAAAATTCCCCAGCCAGGGTCAGTTTATCATCAGTATAACACTATCAGAACCTCAAGGCATCTGATACCTCAACTCTGCTGTAACCCTCAGCAAGAATTGATTCCCCATTTGGACCTGCCTCGGGATCTCAATAATTCCCAGTAGAAGATAACCTTCTCTTAGGCTTTGTATAATGTTCCTTCTGTTCCTCAGCATAGTCAGGCTCCTCTTGGGCTTTGTACAATGATTCTCCCCAGCGGAGCTAACCTTTTCAGACTCTCTCGTTGACTAAATCAACTTTCAGGCTCTCTTGTTGAGTCAATCACCTCTTAATACTCTCTTGTTGAGTCAACCCTTTTAGCCTCAATCTTGGGCTTTGTACAAGACAGATAAAACCATTCTCTTGTTAAGACAATCTTTTCTAGCCTCCTCTTAGGCTTTGTATAATGATTTCCCCTAGTAAAAGTCAACCTCTTCTTAGGCTTTGTATAATGATTTCTCCAGCTTGTTCAGCCACAATCCTGGGCTTTGTACAGGACAGATAAAAGCACTCTCTTGTTTAGTCAAACCTTTTTCAGCCTCAATCTTGGGCTTTGTACAAGATACCATATAAATTTCCTAAGCAGAGTCAATCCTCTTTTTCAGCCTCAATCTTGGGCTTTTTACAAGACAGATAATACTCTCCCGCAGAGTCAAACTCATTTCAGCCTCAATCTTGGGCTTTATACAAGACACCTAAAATATCATCAGCCGAGTTAGTAAAGTCTCATTTCAGCCTCAATCTTGGGCTTTGTATAAGACAGATAAAGATTTCTTTCCCACAGAGTCAGTCTTCTTTCCAGCCTCAATCTTGGGCTTTGTACAAGACACATACAAACCCTCCCCAACAGAGTCAAAATCCCTTTTAGTCTCAATCTTGGGCTTTGTACAAGACAGACAGAATATTTCCCCGGAAAAATCAAACTTTTAGCCTCCTCTTAGGCTTTGTATAATGATATCCCCAAAGAGTCAGTCTCTTTTAGCCTCAATCTTGGGCTTTGTACAAGACATATATAAACACTCTCTTGTTGAGTCAGTCATTCCCAGCCTCCTCTTAGGCTTTGTATAAGGACTTCCCTAGTGGAGTCAATCAACCTCTTAGCTTCAACCTTGGGCTTTGATCAAGGCACACAAAAATCAACATCCCCTCAGAGGAAACCAAAATCCCTCTGTAGGAAGTCACTTCTCTGTTTATCACTTATCAAAATAGACATTCAAAACCTAACCTAATTCCAGATAACTGCTGTAAGTGGCACACTTATTGATTCAAATATCCAAGCTGTCGTTCATCTCTTATCCTGGTAAATCCTTTCTTTCATCTAATTACTGTAAGCGGCAAGCCTCTGGATTATTTACATCCACGCTACTGTCTCTCTCTTAGCATGAGAAATTCCTAAGGAAAAATGACATTGCTCAATACTGAGTTAAAGTTTTCTCCTTTAGGATAACACCCCTATAAAGGAAATTATGGCATTTCTGGATTCATATATCCCAGTTAAAGTAATTCTCCTTTATAATTAGTCACCCAACAGTTGTGATAAACATACCAGATGTCTCCCTTTAGAGATGACAAGTTCTCTCCCAGTCAAACCTTTTAGCTTCAATCTTGAGCTTTGAACAAGACACAAATAAACCTTTTAGCTTCAATCTTGGGCTTTGAACAAGACACCAAAATATCTTTTTTCCTCCGATAGAATAGGAGGAACTACGATTGCTCTGATTTCCCTGTTTCGTTTAAACGGGAATACGTAGGCATAAGATTACAAAATCTTAGCGAGCATACTAATCAAAAACTCTAGGTCCAGTACCTTCACACATCAATCAAACATTAGGTCTAGTATCTTACCTATAACATTGTAAAAACCCGAACATCAACAAAAACTCTCTCTCTCTCTCTCTCTCATATTTCCCAAGAAACCTTCCCAACCCATTAACGGATAAACACCATTAAGTACAAAGCAGAACCTAAAGCTAACATCCTGTGGATAACCATATATAGGATGGGTAATTGACAACTCCCCATTGTATAACCTGACCCCGAACTCCCCGAATCTCTTTAAGCATTTGTTCAGTTAAACATTCGCGTGCAAGGTTAGTTTGAGATAGCTTCCCTTTCCCTTCCAGCTTCATGGGATAAATAAGAAATCAGAAAGTAGCACCCCCCTCTTCATTGAGGAGAAAACCCAGATTCCGCGATAAGGTGGTCGCGTCACCGACAAAAATCGCGCGCTACAGTAAAATGGCGACTCTGCTGGGGACTCATTTTGTCTTGTTTAGGATTATAGCTCTTAAGAAGTCTAGGATGTTAGTTTTAGGAATGAATATAAATATAAATATATATATATATATATCACTTTTCCTACTTGATATCAGTGTTTATTTTTCTTCTAATGGGAATGCGAGTGATGTCGCATCTAGAAAGTTTGAGTGATACCTAAGATAGGTGATGGCATAGACGGGTGGTCTTATAGGGAGTGATTCCTAAATAAGAGATCCTGGTAGACCATCAAATCAGTGAAGATACCCTTTGCGGATTCAATGTCTAGTGACTTCGGTTGCAAAAGCAGATTGTTCGATTGTGGTATCCATGAAACTGAGGATTTAGTAGACTGAGACCATGTGACTATTTTGTAGTGCGGAAGCTATCGGAAATAGTTGTCACGCGATACTACCCTCATTTGAGATTACCCTAAGATACTACAGCTCGCTCGGGTGAACCAGCCTGCTGTTGTTATCCCAATGGGGGTCAATGATTTTGAGGACAGGTACAAAAATTCACCATAGTACAACCTTTGGGATGGGTAGAGCCATGACTCCATGCTCGTGACGCTGAACCTTTGAACCCATGTTTTTTCTATGTTTTTGTGTGCTGCAAATATCAGAGAGAAAGATTGCGTTATGGATTTTGGTAGAAGGAAGACTCACAAGTACACCTTCAAGGTTCCAAATTTAGAGGATTTAAGAGGGTTGGCAAGGATGATCACCAACCCTGATGCTTTCAGAGCTAAGTACGGAGGACTGTTGTCTCTGTTAAGGGTCCATGTAGTTGAAGGAATCCTGTCTACACTGATTTAGTTTTATGATCCAGTTTATCACTATTTCACGTTCCCAGATTATCAACTAGCACCAACACTGGAGGAGTACTCTCACCTGACTGATTTACCCATTACGGACCAAGCTCCATTTTCTAGACTGGAAGAAATTCCAAATGATCAAACCATTGCAAGAGCAATCTATTTGGACGAGTCAGAAGTCAGGACTCACATGACCATTAAGGGTGGAATTCAAGGTTTACCAGCCAAGTTTTTGGTAAAGAAAGCTCTGTACTTTGCTAGTATAGGGAACGTGACTGCTTTCGAGAGCATCTTTGTTCTGCTCACCTACGGGTTATTTCTGTTTCCCAACATTGATAACTTTATTGATACCAATGCCATTAAGATATTTTTGATTGGAAACCCTGTACCGAACCTGCTCGTAGATGCTTATCATTCTGTACACTTAAGGAATTTGTATAGTGGAGGAATGATCACATGCTGTGTACCCCTGCTATACAAGTAGTTCACTTCCCATTTACCTAAGTTTGCTACTTTTTGGGATCATAAGAGTACTCTATATTTGTCACAGAGAATCATGTCTCTTACCAACTCTGACATAGATTGGTACAATCGGATCTATGACGGGATAGGAATCATCGACCGTTGTGGAAATTTCCCTAATGTACCCCTCATAGGAACTAAAGGAGGAATCAACTATCATCCGATTTTAGTTCGCCGTCAACTTGGATACCCAATGAGGCATATCCCACGTAATGTCCATCTGGAAGGTCTTTTCTTCAAGAAGGAGAAAATGACAGGGCACTAAAGACAGAAATAGTGCATGCCTGGAAACATGTTCACAGAAAAGGAAGAGAGTCTCTAGGAAAACCAGACTGTGTCTCTGTGGAACCTTATCTCCACTGGGTACAAGCTAGAGCTCTCAAGCTGAGGATGCCTTACCCTCGTCAAGAAGTTCTTCCGTTAAAGGAATTTGTCCTTTATTTTATGACTGATATAGAAAAACTCTAGGTCACTCTCAACAAAGTTCAACGAGAAAGGAAATCTTGGAAGAACAAGTACCGCATTCTCAATGTGGAGTGTACCACAATACAATATCTGTTAAAAGAAAGAGATGCTCTGATCGAGATTTTAGAGCAACATGCTGTAGAAAATCATGAATACCGAAGGAATTTGCTCGCTTCTTTCACTTGGCAAAGGACTGACAACCCGACAACGGCTCAAGAGCCCCGGTCAAAGAAAAGGAAAATACCAGAACCAACACCTGAGCTCTCTTCAGAGAGGACTCAGGATCCATAAGCTTAGATTTTTCCTTTTACAGCACTATGTAAATTACTGTATTTCCATTTCCGCAATCTTTGAATTCAATAAAACAGGGTCTCCCCACTGTATGATATTTGCAATCCAATTGTTGAAGTTTCTTTTGATTAAATAAAATAAATTAAAATATAATTATTACATATCATTCATCATTCTCACCTAACGCATTCTTCTTGCCTACGAATCTCACGTCTGTGTCTCGATTCTAGTGTCAAACTGTCTCATTCGTACAATACTCAGGCCAATCGACAAAAGAAAATGGATGATCTCGAGGAAGAGAACAGAGAGCTGAGAGAAGAAATCGACGCTCTAAAAGAAGATCTGAGAAAACTTCACAGTGACATGCAATCTCTGGCAGCAGCTCTGAAACAACAACAAATGACTGTGATCTCAGAGATCACATCTACGCCCATAGTGGAAACGTATGATCCTCGGTATAACATGCCTAAAGATCATCCCTGGGGCATGCCACTCAACTATATCCCTGAAGGATATATTCCGCCAATCACGGAAGATCCGAAAACTGCAGCAGAAACTGCTGGGTCTGAAGGTTACAAACTTCAGGAAAGCGAAGATGCAAGGGGCATGACAACAACTCCTGAAGGTTATAAACTTCGGGATAGGGAAGCACCAAGAGTCACTGCCGTAATGACTATACCACCACCCGTGATACACACTGTCCCGGAAGGACAGATTCCACAGATACCCTCTGGTGGAAACGAAAGTATGTATGACAGATTGAATGAGTTCCAGGAACAATTCCTGAAGATGCAGAAGGAACTTCATGCCATTCGTGGTCAGGATTTATTCGAAAAGGACGCCGCAGACCTTTGTTTGGTCCCCAATGTGAAAATTCTGCACAAATTCAAGGTGCCCGAATTTGGGAAATACAAGGGCAACTCTTGCCCTCAAAGTAATTTGGTGATGTACGCTCGAAAGATGTCAACTCAGACAGAGAATCAACAGCTATTGATCCAATTTCAGGTCGTAAGTTTGATACCATAATCTTGTGCCAGACTTTAGCTGATGGAGTGAATGTGGAGGCATAGTTGGAAGGACCATTACCACAATTAATTTTGTGAATGAGATCATTGAAGGTATTTATTTCTTTGTAATCTTCAGTGGTATCACCGATTTCATCATATTTGATGGCTTGTGCAATGACAGAGGGATTAATTACTACAGGGATTCCGGAGATGACTGACTGAATGATGTGTTGATTATACACGTTTGAAAAGACACCATCATTTGCCCAGAATTCTTTGACTAAGTCAGTGTAAATGAGGCCTGGAAGCATGTTGAGATAACCTTCCCATTTCTGACATTGTAACTCAGACGAGGTTCTTAACATACCAAGTTATTTGAGAGAATTGGTGTTAAAGGTAAGTTCATTTAGAACTTTTGACTCAGAGAATTCACCCTTAGCAGCTTTTGGATGTGAGTTAGACATTCTGAAGGTGAGAGGGTATGAGAGAGAGACTAACTGAGATGAGCTGGACGAATGGATGGAGAAGTGAACATGGTGCCTTAAATAGGCGACGAATAGAGTGAGTTATTAAATGCTTGTGACTCCAAATGACAGGTTCATCATATCTTATACTTTAGACAAGATATGAATAGGGTAAAGGACAGATACTTGCACTAAGTCTAACAGTCTCTCAGTCTTTGAAAAACCAAGAGATCACGCATAGAATTTTTAATAAATCCTTAACAGGAGTCGCAATAAATGCATGTGTAAGAGTGGCTTTGGAAAACATTAACTAGGAGTGAAAACAGGGAGGCACATTGCCTAGTTTCAAGAAGATAAGTCTAATAAGTGCACAATCATAGAGGTAATCAAAGAACAATTTACTATTAGGAGGGCGAATCTTAGTTTGTCAGTTTATAATCACGCCTGGTTAGTAGATGCGAATAATTTAAGGCAAAACCAAGGTTACACGCATTGGAGATCCTATTATTTAGATATCACAAATATTCAATATTTGCAATTATGACTGAGGTACATTGAGTGCATGCATATTATCCAGAGATTTGATCAAAAGATTTTTCTTGAAGGAGAGAATATTTTAGATCATTAATATTTTTACCTACCAGACAATTTACAGTTTGGACTTGCACTATTATTTAATTAGTCATAGTTAAGAAGAAGCATACCTTAGAGATTCTGAAATATTTTTCACAGCGATTCTATATCTAAGTGTATTCCATTCTGACATGAGTTGTCTTGTGTTTAAGCTTCTGACTTTTCTCAGATTCTCTTCATTCTGGTTTCTCTTAAGTCTGATAGGAGCGTTCCATAATAAGGCTTCTGATTGTCATGGTTGTGCATCTTCTTTCTTCAGAGTAATCTAACGTTGTAAACTGACTTTGAAGAAAATCGATGTCTCTGAACTCGGATCTCTAGTCTGAGAACTAGACTCAATCTCCTCTTCAGATAATCTTTTCCATTTTTCCGTTTAGAAACATTTATCTGACTTCTGAGAGCAACCTTCAGAGGTTCTGATCTTTATTATCAGAATGTCTATCTTTCATCAAGCTTTCATTTCATTACATCTTCTGACTCTGTTTCCTCGAACAGATGCAGAGCTTGTTCAGAAACGAGTATCATCAAACACGTGTATAACACTTGACATATTTTACATGACACTCTTGTTCTAGCAGTGCTGATCTAACTTGTTTAGAGTTTGTCCATCAGGGATTAACAATATATCTGCTTCTGAAAGGAATGTCTACTGATTTCTTCATTCGAAAAACATTAGAGAATTAAATCCTTTTTGACTTCGAGTAGATGACCATTGTCTTAGCATCTAGTCGAGCATCTTCTGATTCCAGAATTTATGAACTTTTGAAGGAAATATCAGATTACATTCTGACCAATTACAATTAGTTCAACTAAGATAGAATCTCAAGTTAACAGAACTTAATCGTTAATGTTATGTCTACCAAGACTCAGAATTTGTTCTTGATCAGATTCCTGATGAACTTCTAAATTTCCTATTTTTGAAGTTTCTTCAATTTTCTGCAAGGTTTCTTCTACAAACTTTATTCTGAAGTTCAAAATCATAGAACAACAATCTTTCTTCTTTACATGAAGAATTTCTTAATGAGCTCTAAACGAGAAAGTCAAGGGTGGACTAATCCGTTTCTTGAAAACATCTCAGAAACTCATGAAGAACTAATCTTCAGCAAACAAGATTTTTTGTTTTCTGACGATTCAACCTTGAGCAAATACATTGTTTATCCAACCGTATCTTCTAAGATAAGCATTCAACAGATACTACTACTTATCTTAGGAATCTATCTTGTCAGCTGATTCTTCAATATTTTCTTAAGTTTTAGAAAGGAAGATTCCGTTGTTGACAACAAAAATTTCAACAATCAGTGACTTGCTCAAGTAATCTGTTTGATTACAATTTAGTACATAGTCATCTTCTGAACTGATGATGAAATTGTAAGTGGATTGAAATCTCGCTCAGAGTATTTCTACACATCATATCTGGATCTTTTTCTGAAACTGTTAAGTGTTTGATATCCATCAATAACAGAACCGGGGCTCTAATACCAATTGAAGGTGTAAGAAAGACACAAGAAAGGGGGGGGGGGTTGAATTGTGTTTTAACTCTTACTCAATTTTTGCCTCTTATCATTAACGTGCAAGAGAATATCAGAGTTACGTTGAGAGAATCTGTCGTGCGAAGAGTCATTCGGATTGTGCTATGTATGAAACATAAGTAACAAGGCAATTCTGAATTAGCGATGCTTGAATCAGACTTGCAATCCGGAAGCTCATCAGAGTTTGGTTGCAAGGTTCTGACTTGCTAAACAAGGTTATGATAATTGATACATAAACATAAACAATCAAACAAAGCATAAACAAGAGTAAAGAACACACGATATATCCTGGTTCACTTGAGTTATTCCCTAGCTAGTCCAGTCCACCCTTCCAAGGTGATTTCGCCTTGAACACAAGGACTTAATCCACTATAACCAAAACCGATTACAGATGCACGGGAAACAGCCGGTGACTAACATCCTGCACAACCGCAACTGTGACTAACCCACAATGAACCGTTCAGGGATTCAACTTAATGAATATAACGAACATTGACCTAATAGGTTCCAATCTCGCAAGATCTACTATCAGGATTTCACAGCTAAACGTTCAGGGATTCGACTTAACGAATATAATGTTTACTGACCATTCTTCCAGGATTTTCAATGAGTTTCATCAGTGATCTCACAAGAGTCTGACTCTCAACTGGTCCTCTTTGAGATATGACTATCATTGACCATATTTCAGGATTTCCACAACGACACCAAGTCATTGTCTTCTCAAGTCTCTGATCACACTGATCACTTGAGGAATCCTAATTCACATAGAATTAGTTGTTCTGGAGATTACAATGATGCTTCTTAATAAGCAGATAACTCCTAAATTTAATTACAAAAGAACACACAAGTGTTCGAGCAAGATATGAGCAGCAGCTCCTTGTTATCTTCAGATTCTACAAAGATGTATATTGATTTGACAGTTTGATGACATCTTGTAGATCTTCTTCATGTTCTTTGTTGAGCAAGCTGCGAGTAACAACTCATTGCTTCAGATCTTCAATGTAGTTCAGATGATGAAGTTGGTTGATGACTTGACTGATTTGCAATGTTGTCTTGTTCATCAACAACTTCTGTACCAATTTATTATTATTGTGTTGAATGATGATCTTTGAGCTTCAACAACAATGGTCTTATTTTAATGGTGATAACTTTGAATGTTTAATGTAACAACAATAACTGATTGTTGCGACTATCATCACATCGACACCTTCAGAAGCGTATACTCTTTTCCTTTAAATAGCCAAGTAAAAATATAGCCGTTGGAGAGCCGTTGGCTATTTGAAAAGAGTCGTTATGCAATGATGAAAGTTGTACTGCCATATCTTTTTTTTATTGTAGAAGTGATGGGATAGGTCTTTTAGAACGGTGTACAGTCATTGCTAACGGTAACATTTGTCTTCAAATCTTCAGAGGCTTCTGATGGTAATTAATTGAAGCATGAGTAAAGACTTTATAACGGTGTCTAAGAAACTTCAAGTATTCCGTCTTCAGAACTTGTCCATTAGGAATCTGTCTTCAGAGCTTCAGCACTTGTCTTGAAACCCGTTATCTTCACTGCTTCAAGTCTTCAGAATCTTCAGAACCTTGTTCACTCAGAACGCTGTCTTCAGAGTCTTCAACACTTGACCTTTAGAACCATAATCTTTAGAACACTTCAGTCTTCAGAGTCTTTCTGCACTTGGTCTTCAGAGCCTTCAGCCTTCAGAACTTCAAGTCATGAGAATCTTCAGCACTTCGGTTCTCCACAAGATTATCTCTTCAGAAGCTTCGCTATCTTCAGAATCATAACCACTTTCAGAGTAGCATCCACAAGAGCATTGCAACAGCAATATCGGCATCCTTGGATCTATCTGATTATGATCAGATACAGAAGCATACTTGCTTCTTGCGACTAGTGTTACACATAGTAACTCGCATATGATCATTACGCACATCTTGCTGGTGTTTGTTGGATCTGATATCTTCTATGATTATGATCTGCACACAACACACATTAGAACATAAAATAGTTCTTTCACAAATACTTATTGTTATCATCAAAACATAGAAATGACCTCGAGAGACAACTTTTGCTCTAATAATGAGGTTCTAATGGGTGTCAAGGCAAGGTCGATAACGAGGCGAAAAAACTCGAGTTACAAGAGGTAATGGGACATGATATGAATCAAGAGCTTTAGGGTTTCAGAATTGAATCATCATGCAAAGACAAAATATAAATAAACAAGTAAAGGAAAACAATTGAATTGAATTTTAATCGTGTGTACTAGCAAAGTGGGCTAGTCTTCTAAACGACCAACTAGAAGTAATTGATTGAATATGTCTCATTGTAAGAAAGCCCAGGAGTAAGTTATGATTGTTGTATATGGTGACTGAAAGGTTGATGACGATGCTTTGAAAGCGACGACTTACAAAGGTGAAAAAAGGCTCGAAGTTGAATCGAGAATTTATTTTAAAAAATGGTTTAATCGGTGCAATGGCAAGACATAAGCAAAGTAAAGGAAAGCGGTAAAGTTATTACACTTCATGGGAATTGGGGTACATTTTTTCGAATGAGGATAAAAGATAATGAAACAATTAAATCGTGTCCAATCAACAAACATAAATGAGTGTAAGTGCATAAGAGAATGGTCTCATTGTAAGAAGACCCAAGAGTAAGCCATGATGTGATCAAAGCCGGTTCGTGCATAATGACAACATGGATAGAATGTCATACGCCAAGGTCATAACGCGGCGAAATTTTCAATTAGTGTGTAAGAAAAATTAGTGGCACACGATATTGAATTATCGAATCCACCTATTGGAAATCCAAATTAACTCAAAGAAAATAAAAAAAATGCAAATCAAAATTATTCCCTAAGTTGCCAATGACAAAAATCTACAAAATTATTCACACAATATTTTAAAAAAAAATTATTTACACAATCTAGTATCTACCACCATTTTCATGTCATATGGGATGTAAAGAGTTAAATGGGCTTTAGTTAATTGTTAGAAGCCACGCCCATTACTACATACACTAATATACTTTAGTTCTCCATTTATTGATTGATAGAGACTAAACACACATGATTAATGGGTTTTCTTAAATTCAAAAAACCAATATAAGATATACAATCCACGTGAAACAAACATGCTATGTATATATTTAAACAAATGAAATAAAAAAAGAAGTCAAAATTAAGCATCATGGTCAAAATTAAAGTAAATGAGAGGAAGTGTATCTACAGCCACGCCAAAATTATCTTTTCACAACAATAAAATGATGACATAAACAAGATGGATGGATTTTAGAGAGCAACCATAATGCATTTTAGGAGAGCATGCTCGAAACCATGCCATGCATGTTAGCAGGAATAAGAAGCAACCAAGCCATGCAATTAAAGAGGAACTAAAAGCAAGCAAACCATGTCAGTTACTATCAACACACTGCAAACAAGTCAGTCAAACGAGCATATATGATTTTCTCATTATTTCAGCAAATAATATGAGCTTATGGCGACTGCGATCAGAATAAAATCAAACGCACACACGCTGCCCAACAATGTTCAACATCATCCTGCATCCAAACAAAACGATAACATCCACAGAAAGTAATGAAAAAGAGATTGGCAATTAACAAGATGGTGAGATAAAAAATAAATAAATAAAAGATGCAACAATAATGCAAAACAAACCTGAAAGTACTCACTCTCTTCCTCCCACGTACTCATCATAACAAAGTAAGATCAAAAAAATAATAAAAGAGTAAAATCAACCACTACATTTTTCAGAAACACCTTCTTAAACTAAACAAGCATGGCAGCAAAAGAAAGATCCTAATTACTACAACAACCAAAGTAAGTCACGACAATTTTAAATCAAAACCATCATACACCCGAAACCTCTAAACACAGCAACATATGAAAAATGATATTGAATGATAAGCATAGTATCCAAAACGAAACGAAATTAATTCAAAAATTACCAACGGCTACACCGTGCTACTGCCACCGAAGCTGATCGGAAACTTGAATGGAACTTATTGCTGAAGTGTGATGATTGCTGTTGAGCGTAGCTTCGAGCGAGTTTCGAGTGCTCGTTGATGTGATGCGTATTGAAGATACACGACTTGATTCAGGCCGATAACAGTGTTGCTGAGATAACAACACTTTGTTACATGCTAGAAGAACTTGTCGACATCGTCGCGCCGTCGAGAACACAGAGTCAGTGGTGGTGGGGGTAGTGTTATCAAAGCTAAAGATGAGCAAACTAGGGTGTTTAAATGATCATGGTAATGTGTTTTGAAGAATAACAGCTCACGATGGAGGAAAAGAAAAATGGAATGAAATTTTGAGTGATGAGTGAAGGTTGGTTTCAGTTTCACATGGTGAAGGTTAGTGTGAATGTTGAAGAATAATAATGGCATGGTGTTACGTGGTGAAAGGAGGAGAATGGAATGAGGTGAATTTAGGGGATGGAGGAGACTAAACATAAGAGTATGAAGAAAGAAGAAAAGTTTTCTGTGTCTTCCCATTTTCAATTCACTCTCCTCTTTTTCATTAAAAAGAGAGAGTCTTTATTTTTCTTTTTCGTTTTCTCTTTTTTTTCGCCTCAAAGGTGGGAGTAGCCATGCCATAAGAAAGAGAAGGAGGAAATTTCAAGTGTGTGGATTGAAGATGGAGAAATGTATTGAAAAGTTTCGTGTATATCTTTTTACTGAAATTTTGATGTGGTAATTTATTGCTTTTCACATGGTGGTGAGGGAGAAGGTTATGTTGCTTGTATGGTCACTATAAGGGAATGGTTTGTCTTGAAGGTTTGAGGTTAGAAAAATATGATAGGTGTTATTGTGGTGTAGTTATGAAAGGAAGCTTTTGGTTTTTAAGAAAAAAGGAGTAGCAAAAGGTTGTTTATGAGTTATTGCAAGGTGAGAAGTGGTATTGTTGTGGAAAAAAGAAAAAGTTTTTTTCTGTCATAAAAAATGTGGTTGTTCAAATGATAAAAAAATGGTGAGTTTTTGTGTGGTGTGTGGTGTAAGGTGAAGAGTGAAGATGAGTATTATGACTGGAAGGATTCTTGAGAAAAAGTTTACAATTTTTGAATGGAGAAAAATGAGTATGAGGTAGAGACGTGTTCTCCTTGTGTAGTGAGTGTAGATGGAGAATAAAATGATGGAGGTGAGTTGAATGAAGGGATCTTCTCTTTTTTTGTCTTTTTCCAAGAGAGGGGGCATGGATTGTGAGTGGGTGAAAATTAGTGGGTGGTAGTTTTTGTCTTATGTGTGAGAGGAGAGCCACGTGAAAGATGGTAATTGTGGGATGAAGTGGAAAAATATCCCTCACCCACCTGAAAGCGAGAGAATATTCATATGTTATTGGTGAATTTGTAGAAGATCCGTGCATCCGCACGGGTTAAAATATTTTTATCTTAAATTATCTATTTGAAATGGAATTAAAGTTAGTCTTTTTGAACTTACGAGTTTAAATTATTTTATACCGCACAATTGTATTCAAATATATAATGAAAGTAATATTTATGCATTCTTTTTTTTTAAATCTAACTGATTGTGTCCCATGTCACATCTTGAATGGATCATTCTGTTGAACTTTGAAACTTTCAAAACCATCGGTCTTGGCAATATCATCAATCTGTGGAGCCTCTAGAACCTCTGAACTTCATTTCACATTAGTTCTATGATCGGTTAAAAACCACAAAGGGTTAGTCAGAAATTATTCCCAACAGTTTAGCAGCTTAAGAAAGGGTCAATAAGATGATAATACTATACTTAAATTCTTGCAATAGATAGTCATTGTTGGGGTGGGGTGAAAAGTACCAGAAGGGTGTTGAGAGTATTTAAAATCACTGGCTAATGCAGATTCAAAAGCATTACTCCAATTTGAATTATAAAATATTTTGTTACATTAGAAAAAGGGAGCAAAATATGTTAAGTAAGAAAATGAAAAACCTAGAAGATTGGTAGTAGGGTGGGATGATTGGCCGGTAGATATTTTAGCTATCATTTCTAGAAGCTGATTTAAAGAGAAAAACCATATTTTATATAAACTGCTACCGTATCCCCGTAAGATATTTGTTGCAAATCTTCAATACAATTCGTCTTGAATACACAAATTCACAGGGAAGTCAATATGTGACTTTGGCAAATTAATCATCATTTTGAAACTCAATAACACATATATTCTTGTCACACGGAAGAAAAATCACGAACCAGACAACAAATTCAAAAAGATACAAGTATTTGAATACAACTTGTATACCTTGCGAAGCCTCTCAGTTCTTGGAATTCTTTCAGAAAGAATGTCCAGGGCATATATTTCTGCAGCTCGTGAACTCACAGTAGCTCTAGTGTGTCTTACACAATTTATGGCCACTGTCTGTTCACAAAATCTTAATAGTTCACAAATTAAAAAGAGATGAGCTGACAAAAGGAAAGATAATCATCCAAGTTACTCACAATTTGGGTGCCTCCTTTTGTCAACACTCGCACAACTTCATGAGTTGTTGTGTTTGTCTTGCGTGAAACAACCACCACCTTTGTTCCAACCTAGGATAATAAACCATAAAAAAACATAAATCATATTTGGAAATCATTTGACATAACTTTTTTATATTTTTAGAAAAGTTTTATACAGTACACATGATAGAAGCTCTGGTGTTACTTAAAATCAATCAATTAAATTTAGTTTCACAAGTCATGAGCTAACATCTAAAAGTAGTAGTAATAACAACAACATAAAAAAAAAAACTAAAACCAACTCATGAAAGCACTAAACATTATCATGTATTATACTTGGTTAAATTTATTATCCTTTCTCTAGAAAATAGTCCAAAATTCATTTAAGAAGCAAAGTAGCACACCTAAAGGTATAATAGTTGTGCAAGGAGCATTGACAAATATATAATACTAATTGGAGAGTTAATAGTTTCAAATAGATAAAACAATATATGCATTGTCAATAAGTAAACTCTTATAATATATAATAATAGTTATGAGAATAATCAACAAAATTGCAGCTGCCTGAGAAATAGTATTTTGTGTAAATACATATGATGTAGCTACATGCTAACCATAATAGATCAATAAATCAGGCTAAAATCATACAATGGATATTCCTTAACCTAATAAGCCATTAACATAGATAGCTCGAAAGTGCAATAATTCCATAAAAAACTATATTGATAAATTAACCATTCTAAAGATGTTATTATTAAAAAATGGCTTACTGTCATGTCGTTGCTGAAGTTATCTCAAATGGTTAAGTAAGTGACAACCAATATCAGCGCAATGAGCCTGACGCTTCTCGTTATCCATAACCTTGAGCACTGCAAGACCCCCAGCAGAACATACAGGGTTTCCAACATCGACAATGAACATGTAATGATATATACCTGATGGAAGGACTATAAGAATTGAGTGATCCTTGCCACCTCGCTGCATTGCCTTCCTGCAAGTAATTAAAATTTACTGGTACTAAATAATACATCATAGAATGAAGCTAGGGCCGTTACCTCTTTGTAATGGATCTAGGGGAACCTGAAAAGTATAAAAAAAACCACTATGTTATGTTTTGCCACTTATATGACCTGTATATTTGTTTTCTAAGCAAAAACAATACCCTAACTAAAGAAATTTTAACATCAGAGAATGAATTAAAACTAAATGTGAGCAAGAAAAACAATACACACTTTGGCACTACTGCATCCCTTACAAACAAAAAGTTGAGTCTACAAACTTCAAAGTCTATTTTACAGAAATATAAGTTAGGAATTTTACCATCATTTAAAATGGAAATAATCAAAATCATGAATTAGACCATTGCACGAATGATTTCCTACAGTATTCAAGTTAAAAATGAGATTATGAAAAACAAAAACCAAGTCATATAAGTCACTTCTATGTGTGCAGAGGAAATTGATACCCGTTATTCTCATCATGTACAAAAACCGATGAGTCTACAGATCTACATCTTCTTCACTTTCACTTGAAATAGAAACCACAACCTATAAAACAGAACTACACTTTATCTTCCTGTGAACTCAAAATCACAACCAACAAACATAACATAAAGATGAAGAATGCGAATAAAAAGTGCGAACAGAACATATAAACACAGGAAGATGAAGACAAAGAATGAAGTCAAACATAAAAAGGAAATACACAACAATATGAACATAGGAAAATGAACACGAAAATAACCCATAAATATACACGACCATGCGTGTAGTTACCTGGGAGAAGCAACAGAAGAGAGAGAAGCAAAGGAGAAAGAAGAAGTTGTTCTTGAGAAATGCAGTGCGTGTTTTCAATGAGAGAGGGAAAGCTGTATTGAATTGATAGAGGGAAGAGAAACGAAAATATCCAGTAGTCAAAGAAGAGTTATTTTGAGAGGGAAAATTGTATTGAAACACAACAATAGAAATGCAACCAACTGTCAAGAAGTGTTGTTTTGATTGATGGTGTTTTTTTTATTTAGTAAATTACTGAAATGGACAATGTGTAGTGTAAATATAATTTTGTTGGAAGGGTAAATTAGGGAGAGACTAAGCATTCTCCAATCTTAGTTAGGAAGTTGAAGAAGAAATTTCATCCACTGGCACCTTTTGAAAGTTTGTTTCTTAAATCTTTCTCCCAAAAAAATAAGGGACGTGTGTCCAGCACTAATTGTGGAGAAGTGGTTTCTTTATTACCGTTTTTTCATCGTTCCTTTTTCGGCTGGTGACGCGTTTCATGTGAGTGAGGTCTTTTGTGATTTCTTTTTGGTTGTACTATTCTCTTGGTGGGGATAAAGATCATTTTGATCCACAAAACCGTATTTTCCTCATATGCCAGCTATCTTTCTTTCTTCATGAACCAAGAATTGGTGGGGAGAGACCACCTTGGATGCTAAAAGGAAATAAGTCCCCAACGAATCAAACATCACGTGGAAAAACTTGGCTAAGAAATTACCCCCTTTTTTTTACATCTCGGTTGTTTTGAAAATGTCTAGAAACAAGTTTAAATAAATAGAATAAAAAATAAATTAATCAAAATGAAATTAAAATAAAATAAAACTAAATATTTAAATAATCTTAATTAATTTTTCTAATTAATATGATTAAAAACAAAAATAAAATGACCGATTACGAACAAAAGTCGGGCGCGAAAGCTTCCGAAAAATAAAATGAGCGCGTTAAAATAATCAGCGCGGAATAAATGACTCGGAAAAATACAGCGTTTGGTCAAATTTGAAAATAAATTTTGACTGGTTAGGAGGCTCAGCTGATAAAAAATGTGACAAAAAAATAATCGAAAAAATTTAAATGAGGACACCAAGTTGAATTACGCAAAACATAGATCAATAATACTGGCTTCTGCAAGCTCGAATTTAAAACTTTTTGTACACCAATTTTACTCACAGTTTGAGAAACAATTCAACCAATTTGTCTGTATATCCGAAAATTCATTTTGGCTGACATTTTAGACGTTATTCATGATGAAGGGTATACTATGTTATGCAGGTGATGCAAACTGAAAATAAAGTCGAATGCAACCTAGATGCCCATGTCTAATTGTCTTGAAACCTAGAAAATGAACTGCTGCATGCCATTCATTTTTAGGGTAAAAGTCAATTAGATACAAGAAGACCCCGAAATTTGTCTGTCAGGAAAGTAAAATGCAATACGAGAAAAAAGCAGGATGCAAAGATGAACGGATTAACCTGATATTCTTTGGATTACCAAAGCAGTATCTCAATGCTAGAAATGGGATCTCCAAGTCACGCGAAGCAGTACCTTATGACTTAAGGCTCTTAGGGGAACTTTAGAGTAGCTTAACATCGAAAAGAGATTCTCTGCATCGCATAAAGCAATACCTTATAGTTTAAGGCTCTTCAGGGACATTCAGAGCAATATCACTGCAAAGGGGAAATAAGATTCTCTAAACCAATGAAGCAGTATCTTATTGATCAAGATATTCCAACAAGGTGGAACGATTCCTCAACCGCATCTAAAATTCTTTAAAGAAACGAGAGCATGAGAAACAGTACCTTATGAGTTAAGGCTCTCACTACACCATAACCTCTCTTAGACACCTTGCGCAAGATTCTGGTTTGTCTCACAGCTGAAAGCACTTATATTATGTTTCATCCTTTTCTTATATTTTAAAAATCAATATGTATCTCTAAATCTATTATCTCCCTTGTATCCCTTTGAAGCTTAACAATCCCACTTTTATATTGGTTATTGATTATTGGACAGGGATCATAATAAAAATATCTAGATGCTTTATTATTATTTTTTTTCTAGCTTTATTTTTAGACATGTTTTTTCTTTATATTTTTAAAATCAAGGTGGATAGATGTTCTACCTGCAACCACACATGTCTAAAATTACATAGATATTTTACCTGCTGCTATACATGTCCAAGTGTTTATGTGGCAGATTGTTACACAATATGTACAAGTGTCGATCCGACTAATTGTTATACAATTACTCTTGTTTTCAAATGACACATACTTATGGCATTGCTCCTTCTTTTGTATATTGTTTAATTATAGAATAAATGAGATTCAATTATATAAAAATACATCTTCAAGTAATCAAGACAAATATCTTTCTATTGAAAAGGACCTAACTGCAATTCTCCCTTTCTTGTTATGTCTTTTCATGAGTTTGTAATACCCATTTCTTACATAAAAAAGGGTGCATATATGGAGGTTGCAAGAGGACAATGAGGTTCTGCAAGAATTAGAATTGAAGTCTTCAAAACTCTGAGAGTGCTGGTTGTTAAGGTAATGTAATAAATAAATTAATCTCTTTGAAAAAATTGTAGTAGTTATTTATTTGTTTTACAAAATAGAGAAAAATATTTCTAAATTTTAGTAGTTTATGCTTTAAATAGAAAGAGAAATACCTTTGTAATTACCCTTATTGGGCTAAGTGAGTAGTATAGTACTTTCTTTCTTAATATTGCATTTTATTTGAAATTATGCTTTCTAATTTAATCCTTAATAGCACTTGAAGATGCTTGAATATTCTTGCACAATAGAATCCTCGAATATGCTTGCAAAATAGAGTTCTTAGAAGCTGTTGAAGTAGCAGGAATTGAAGATGATTTTGAACTTGTGTATTATTTATTTATTTCTGCAGTAGTTACTACCTATAAGTATAAATAATTCTTGATTATGGATGTTGAATGCCCCATTGGTCCAACATGATATCCACATTGCACATCAGGATCGTACTCAGGCGGGTATGGTTCTGGCACCGGCTTGAGAGACTTAGGCTCCAACAGTCAGTTTCGAATCAAATATGGCAGAAACTGACTGTATGACATAAGAATTGGATCAAGAGGAGCATTTCTTCTTTCTAGATTGTTGCGAGGCCTATGCTAATTCTGGCGTGGATTCTGATTTCCTCGGCCATGGGCTCGTTGATTTGCATGAGAAGTAGTC
The DNA here is from genome assembly GCA_022829125.1 of Lathyrus tuberosus. NCBI lineage: Eukaryota > Viridiplantae > Streptophyta > Magnoliopsida > Fabales > Fabaceae > Lathyrus > Lathyrus tuberosus. The sequence continues at coordinate 2,313,452 of JALAZF010000085.1, read as the reverse complement.
CAAGGTTTCTGGCATGGCGCTCTAGGCATTGTTGGTTGCTTTTTGGAACCCAAAGATTGATGTCTTCATCGTCATCAATATTAGCGGAATACTCTCCAAAGTCTTCTTTCATGGCCTTCTCACAAAATACAACCCTTATGGACTTCTCTTCCAAAACTTCTCTTATGGAAGTGTCATCCTAGGCCATGGTTTCAATATTATTGTAAGGAAATAAAGACATCTCATCTGCCATAAGCGCGACCTTTTCCTTGTGGTACAAGATTCTGAGTGTTCCATAAAGCTCTTGTATTTTCTCTTTGGATCTTTGGATTAAACCATTCACACTTGAGCTTTCTTTCTTGATCAACTTCTGTAATTTTCTTTGAAAGCTTTCATATTCTTTGACTGTATGCCCTATGGTTCTAGTGTGATACTCACATTCTACCCCTGGGTTGTCTTCCTCAAATACCAGACGTTCGTTCTTGACCAAGTTTTAAACTATAGCTCTGAATGCCTTGCAGCCTTCAATGGAATGCCCCCATAGACCCATTATGATACTCAAATTGAGCATTGTGATCAAATCTAGGTGGGTATGGAAGTGGGACCGGTTCGAGAGATTTGGTTACTATTAACAAACTCTGAATCAGGTATTGTAAAAGCTGACCACATGGTATAGGAATAATGATGGAAGTAGGGCATTCCCTTTCCAATCTTTCTTGCGAGTATCTCTGGCATTGCTTCCCATGACTCCGAGTAGGGATAGTCAATATTCCCTATTGATAAGGAATCTCAATAGGCGCTGGTATTGAGACCACCACCTAAGGATGTACAGTGGATGTTTGCCCTTTACCATACTCTGAGCTTCTTCCCTTGTTTGGAGGTTCCACTCCAGTTTTTTCAGTAGAAGCCACTAGGTTGTTCAGGACTAAACTGTTGGCTTTTGGGATGATGGGATAAGGAATTACCACAAGCACTAGGGGTCTTTTGGTTTAGATGTTGCATGGCCTCAAGATGTCTACCTTTGAACCGTTTCTTCTAAACATCAACACCTTGTTGTCAATAAGCTCTTTTACCTTATACTTAAGGGATTTGCAGTCTTCAGTAGTAGGCCCTGATGATCCCTCATGGAATTCACACCTTGAGTTTGGGTTGTATCCGGGCAGGTCTGGATATGCCACTGACTTGAGATTATGGGGGAACACTAAGGAACTTTGAATTAGCTTCAGAAGTAGTTCGCTATATGAGACTGATAGTGGTTCAAACTGGATAGGCTTCCTTTCTCAGGTGACTCGAGACTGGCTTGGACCCGATTCTGATTAGGCCCTAGGCCTCTCGCTTTTGGTGGAGGAATGGGTATTATCCTCATATTCTGAAGCCTTGGCTGAGCAAGTTCGGGATAATGTATGGGAGAACCCTCATACAATGGGTTGATCAATGCAGCCTGTGAGGCGAAAGGAAAAACAAGAATGACATTCTTAGCTGCAACCTTCTGTTGAAGTCCTTCCTCTCTTGCCATAGCTATTATAGCCATCAGGATCTGGTCCACTTTCCCTTTCATATGATCCATATCCCTCTTCATTATGTCTTGATCTCGTGTCAAACGCTCCATCAGCTCTTGATAGTTATCACAAGTGTCGAGACGTCAAATGACCTGTTTATGGATGAAAGTCTTATAATGAGTTGTTTTTGTTATGGGAAATGATATGCATGCATGCTAATGAAATCCATATTTGTTTTTCAGGGTATCACTGATAACAAAAAGTATGGATGTTATGGTGATGCTTATGTAAGGTTCCAGGATCACAAGTATAATCTGATTCTGAGGCAGGAGCTAGACACATGATATCTCTGATTATCGAAACCCCATAGGTAGACTCTAAGATGGGCAGGTACCTAGAGTCATGGATACCTATCGAAGATTCATTTCCATAACGGAGGCCCATCAGACAATAATATCTTTGAAACGATCTCTTCTAGGTGAGGCCTTCGTATCGTCCCACAAGGAAGGCTCCTCATAGTCGTCAACTACACAACCATCGACATAAGGGTTCTAAAGACAGTTTCTCAGAGTTATAGATCGAGGTTGAAAATATCATTGTCAAAATAACGATACGTTCAAGGGATCTCATCTGATTAGGGCTTTCGTATTAACCTAACAAGTCCAATGGCCTCATGAGTTAACACTACCAACCACCGTGGATAGAATGGGTTAAAGGTCCTTAGAGTCAATGATTCAGGCCTAAAAACATTATCATCATGATGAAGGCTCATCAAAATAATAACATTTCCAAGGGAATCTACTCTAAGGAGTTTTTGTATCGTCCTCACGTGGAAGCCTCCTCGCAAGTATCTACTACACAACCACCTTCCTAATCCTATGTTTTTCTTAGACTCGGGTATAAATCCATCTCACAAAGCACCAATAATCAGAGAACCCCAACTATGTCATAAGAAACAATAATAGAATACAATAAAAATAAGCAAGCAAGTAGATATCAAATAATCAAACAAGCCATCAAGCAAACAATAAGAGAACATAAACAAACATGCGAATCTAACTCTCACGAATCGAGTCAAGTTAGGCTTGACTCTCTCAAACATAGGGTAATGCAAGTCCCCAGCAGAGTCGCCAGCTGTCGTACCTCAAAAAATACGATCCTCACGATGGACGTGGAAAAAACGTTCGAACAGAGTCGCCACCGAACTTTATTTATTCCAAGGAAGGAATAGGAAAGTATAGATAAAACCTTAAAGATAAGAACATGGTCATCGCAAACAAATTCTAGGTTCGGGAGTCAATTACGTAAGAGGAAGGTACTAGCACCCCCTACGTCCGATGTACTCAACAGGAACCTCTTAATTCGATTTGTGAGAAAAGTAAGCTAAGTTTGTTTGTTTTATTCTAAGGGAATAATGGGTAAAATATGTCCTTCTAAGGGGGAAATGGGTGGTTTTTTATTAGGGTGCTCGCCAAGGATTGAGGCCCTTATGCCTACGTATCTTTCACTCGAACGAATGAAGAATCAGAGCGTTCGTAGTTCATGGGACTACGGAAAAGGTTTGAGGTAAAAAGAAAAAAGGTAGCTCCCTAGGATCTCAAAATCCTATGCCTAAGTACCCTCATAGTGCAATGAGGAAGTCAGAGCATTCGTAGTTCGAAGGACTACGGTTGGTTGGTGTCTATTATGAATGAGTGTTTATGTCGCATTCTAACTGCTAAACGTTGGCTTGTCTACTCGCTAGGGGAGGCTGAAGCACTAGTTTATATGTGCGGAAGAAGGGACTAACCAATGTTCTTTTGAAAAATTATTTGAGTATGGATCGCACAGGGGCGAGGAGTTAGTGTCTTGAGAAGTTTCAATTGCACGGGGCGAGAAAAGAGAGTTTGATGTGTTGGATGTTTTAGAGTTGACAATTGTTTAGACAACGAGAAAGGCAACTCCTACCTAAACAATAGAAGTGAGGAATCGAAGCCTCCAAACCCCTCCTTTTCATCTTTTAAGAAATGATCTTTGAATATGGACTAAGTGTTTTAATGAACGACAGGTGTTTAAAACAACCAACAAAGGTTCCTCGTATCCCAAACACTCAGGAAGAGATATAGAAGGCTCTACACCCCTTATTCGTTTAAGTGATTACGAAAAAAGATTTGAATTTTATCGGATTAGAAGTGTTTTAGAGGTATCAATCATTCACACACGAGTAAGGCAACTCGCACCCAAACAATTGAGGAAAAGGATCGAAGGCTTCATCCCTCTCTCCTCACCTTTAATGAAAGTAATGTTTGAATATGATTAGGTATTTTGATTTGATTTAGGGAAAATACTCAATGTGAATCGCGGTTTCAACTTGCGCATGAAACAGAGTAAGGACTGGGACTAATGGAAAGGAGGTCCTAATGGGTGTCAAGGTAAGGTCGATGGCGAGGTGAAAGAACTCGACTTACAAGAGGTAATGGGACGTGATATGTGTAACACCCTTCTAACCCATCATAATATTCACGATTATTATACTTAAATAAGTCAGAGTACTTCATAAAAGGTGTCATATTTCTTCATTAAAACATCATTACAAAAATATCAAACTCCGTAACACGAGTTTTTCAAAACATTTTTAAAATAATATTACTTTCTCTAGTAATATCCACAACTAAATTCAAAATAGCGCAGCGGAATCATAATTCAAAATATCTTCTTTCATTTCATCAAAACATCAAGACCTTTTGGTCATTGTCAACAATCATTAACAACTAAAATCGGCATATAATAACTCATAAAAATCATTCTAACAAAACAACAGAATAATCACTTAAGCGTTTTCCCACCCGATGTTACATCTACCAGAGCAAGACACCAAACACTCTACAGGATTAAGCTAAATAGCTTTAAGCTAGAACTTCATGCACCGCGAACTAATCTTGATTATCTGCACGTTACCCACATAGAGGCAACATTCAAACAGGCAGGGTGAGTAATCACAATTCATTATACGAGATATAACGAAATAGATATCATATGTATAACAATTAAATAACCACAACATAACATCATATACTTCACACTCAGAACAACAACGACTTCTAAATCTTCATATGAGACATCATACTTCAAAGATCAATCAAATAATTCACTTAACACATCATCGTGCAATGCCACAAATAATGCATATGCAACACCATTAGACTCATGCATGCGGTACCGAAACATCACTGATGACTTAGTCATCGTTATCTCCAAAGATCCCCACCAATAGGATCGGTTCCCGCTTGGAACCAAAGCACATCATAACTTGCACTTTATCCTCACAATGGGATTAAGGCCATCACTGGACCTGAGCGTCCTACAAATCGTCATTGGATTTATCATCCTGCAAAACATCACTGGACTATTCGTCCTAAACAAATGCTATGAATGCATGATGCACAACAACACATAATTTACGACCACGGCTAGTCAAAATGCATCATCATTCATCATAATCATCATATTCTCTTCACATATCTCATATACACACATCATAGTCATCACATCATCATTCGTTATAAAAAACACCAAACTATTTACTTCAAGACATCATCATAACAATTTATACAGTAAAGCACGCACACAATTAATCAACATTATTCTTCGCAAATTAACAATAATTTCATTCACACACTTATAATTACAAAACTCAAGCATGTATACTTTAATCAAAAACACTTCAAAAGCAGCGCAAGGACATGACGAAATAATTATTAAAATACACCTAAATTCATCATTAAATACAAGGAATCACGTTTTGAATTCATTTCACAATCTGGAAAATTTTCAATTTCGAAATCGCGCTAAAACTCAAACTTTCACTTCGCCAAAAATTTGAATTTTAACACTATAATTCCATTTCAGTTATTCCACTCAAGATAACTCACCCCTCGGCCATAAACTATTATTATAAGATAGCTCGTCTCGTTATCTTTCCAACGCTTCGAGCGGCGTACGAATCGGACTCCCGGAACTCAAGTTACGAATTTTCGAAGTTTCCAAAATTCTGCACTAACATAGCTACGGGTTTGATCACTTTTTTCCCAAAAACACATCCGAAACTTCGATTTAATTCGCAAGACTCTTATTTTAACTTAGTTATACCTATTAGAACTCATTGGTAGCATAACAACTAATTTTCGCGACGATGAATTTCACACCAAAATTTCTAGGTTTCACTATTCCTAACCCAAAACAGTATTTCTTCACATTATTCTCATAGAAACACTACATCATAACGATAGCATTATAATTAAATCATTGCAAACTCCTAACATCAAATTGGGTTCAAATTCCTAATATCATGATACTCAATTAACACGTATCAATCAATTTCATTCATCTCTAACAACAACAACTATCAACCAATATCTAACTCAATCCCTTTCATGATTATTGAACCTGTATTAGAGAAAGTTAGTCCCATAAACCCTCAAAACCCCAAATCATTCACATACAATCTAAACCCTATATCAATTATAATGAAAGGTAATACTCCCCGTACCTTAGATGTTAAACCCTGAATTCCCTTTCCTTGAGACCTTCAAGAAACCTCGGAGCCCTAGCCTTTCTGCCTCCGTTCCTCAGAGCGCTTCTCACAAAATACGATCGATAAAGGAATTCTCTCCAATAATCCAATTTTATGTTTTCCTCTCTTACCCCCTTGGGCCTTAATATGTTAATCCGTTTTTTTTTTATCCTCACTAATTCCATCCATATTTACCACTTTATCCTTAAAAATCTCTAATATTATTATTTATCTAATTATTTAGATTAATTCTCTATAAATCTAAATAATTCTTAATGAAATAATAACTTAGAACTTATCCTCAAAATGTATTCTTACTCCAACACCATCCCATATCACATTAGTATATCATCATGCGTCATAACCATCAAACATCACTTACACTCACAAAATCATGCTAAATTGATTAAATAACTGATTAAATAATTAATTTAGATTTTTGGTGTGTTACAACTCTCCCCCACTTAAAGAATTTTTGTCCCCAAAAATTACCTGATGTAACCAACTCTAGATACGACTCTCGCATCCTTCTCTCCGACTTCTACATCGTAAACCACAACAATCTAACAAGATACAATACTAATGAGTTATGAATGCACCAGTTCACTTCTCTCCTTGTCTCGTCACCTTAGGATCTCATTCGTTCTTGAATCGGAGTACACGAGGTCGTTACCACCATCATGGGTAACACTTCTCCAATTTCCTTTCATGGTAAAGAGTTATTCGCACTCGTATTCTTGCCGTTAGAAACGAGGCAGCAACACCATTTTAAAAAAACATAGAGTTCCACGACATTAACATCAGCTTTATCATCTTTTCACGCAACCACATTGTCATAAGAACATCAACATAACCATAATACCGATGACATTGTCACCCAACAATAGTATCACCGTGCTGCGGTTCCTCAATCGAACCTATATTTCAATACATCTATCGACATAGCAGTAACACGAATAATATATAAACCTCTCACATATCATTGCCATTCTGGAATATCCAATGGTTTGCATCATTCCCGCAAGCTTATAATGCTTAACCCCGGACTTTAACAAGTCATACACACATAATGAACTGCGCCACATCACACTTTAGCTTCGACACTCTGATCTTCCACCTTAAAGTCACCGTCCTCGCTATGATTTCCATCATCTATCAGCTCCACAAGTTTCCCACCTGGCTTCTGAATCTCTTTAATATTCACCAGAAAATCATTATTCACTTTCTATCTCCTCAACCTTCCACTCTGCGGCGTTAGCTCGCATACCAACTCAAATTTTCAAACTATTCAATAGATCCCAACTCTTTCCTAGTCACTTTCCATTAGGTTCACACGGAATGGTGAACGACTATCTCCTCGATAGAATACCAATTTATTTTCCACACTATCAAGGTGGCAAGACAAGTCTATCATATCCAACACGATTTCGTCTACTATCAACAAGAGATTAAGGGTGATAAGTTCCTCAATTTGTCAATAGGTAGCCGACAACCATGATGGAGCATAAACCATCGTTACTAAACTATAATAGCGTTTCCTCTCGAACTTGTTCTCAAAGTCACCTAAAACAACATGGTCCAATAATCTCCTTTAAATCTCACAGCTTCGAGGATCCATATATTTTTCACATTCGAATCTCATCCCAATCGTACTCTCGATAATACCATCTCCACATACGATTGATGATAGAAACTCCTCTAATTCTCTCTGCCATACGTCGACACTTTTCCAACACCAGTATGATTCCAGTCTCTCTAAGGCTTACAAACATTTTCTTATTTTCCTTCTTTTCAACCTCGCCAATGGTACATAAACGCCAAAAATCCATTACATATTCTCCTATACACGCCCGTGGCACAACACAATTATTAACTATTCTCCCAATACCGAAATTACTACTATACTAAGTACAATCCAAATAGATTTGTTTCAAATGGAGCATTTATTCAAGTAGAGCACTTTAACAACACTAACTAATCTTTCATCTTTCCATTAATCTCATCACCTCGATGATCTGTATAGTTTCACATTTGAGTCTCCTTTCGAATCACAATCTCAACGGTACCATCTCTTCATTTGGCTGGCGATAAAACTTCCAAAATCTTCCCGACACATGTCGACACCATGTCCGCAATGACATACAATCTACTTTACTTTGTGACCTTCTCCTTCCCTCAAAGATATACCCTCTCTAATAATTCTCCACTGGCATACGCCTCACCTCCATGTGCTCCTCCGATACCCTCACCTCCTTCATATTACCGAGCATCTTACACTTGTCCTTATCTTACCCATTTCCAGCAAGACTCGTTCAACTTTGAACACAATTATTTCCTTCAATACAGACCTCCCTGAGACAAAATTATATGCTAAAATAAAGGGAATTTCGTGTAGATTCCAGAAATTTAAGAATCTCTAAAATCCAAATCACGAGTAAAAAGTTAACGTCTTTGCAATGGAGGCTGGTCAAGAAATCCCGTATAAAACTTCCACCACAAATCAGCACAAGACCAAAATATTCAAACGCGTTTTTTTCTCTCTTCAAAAACATACCGAAGACAAAATTTATATGCAAACTATAGGGAATTTCGTAAGCTTTCCGAAAAGTCTAGAATCGCTTCCATCGGATTTACGAGTGAAAAGTTATGCCCCTTTTTCTGAAGGCTGTTCCATAATTGCAAAAATGAAAATTTGAAATCTATGAAGATGAGTTTTACCTCTCTCTTGCTTCTAAGATCCTCCAACTATTCTCGCTCTTCACCCAAATATGAAATTAATCCGACCTCAATCCAATTATACTGAAGACATACTAGCCTACGAATTGGTCCATCAAATCGTCAATTCTTTGGAGTGGATCCTTATTCTCACTCACCTCCTTAACCCGCCGTCATTACTCTACGCACATCTCATATAACCGTTATCACATACATGCACTCATATAAGCTTCACTCTCTAAGAGTTATTTTACTTGATTATCAGATAAAAACACCATTTCTCATCTGTCTCCAAACTCAGATTTACACTCCAGAGGTAAGTCGCAATTATCCTCAAGAGACACCAAGAATTATACATCACTGGCATATCATTATTCGTCACATTGTCCTCTATTCTCCGAGAAGTAAACATCAACCATACCGGCTCGTTCTCCCTCAAGGCATCTCAAATTTGACCGGCAGCTAAGAATTCGTGAATCCGTACTCTCGTCGGTTCGCGACAATACAGCTCCAACAACACTTGCACTCTTACAATCAATATCACCTTGAACCAACTCCTCACACCAGAAACGTCTCCGGGGAGCAAACTTCTCTCCCACTTGTTTCAAACCAACTCCTGGAGACAAACGATTAGAAAATCAACAAGCAAGTACCGACAGTGTTTCACACACATGTCGCGTACTAAGGAATAAACAACATTAGACAACCTGGCCGGACGGACCGACCTGCTCTGATACCACTAATGTAACACCCTTCTAACCCATCATAATATTCAAGATAATTATACTTAAATAAGTCAGAGTACTTCATAAAAGGTGTCACATTTCTTCATTAAAACATCATTACAAAAATATCAAACTCCGTAACACGGGTTTTTCAAAACATTTTTAAAATAATATTACTTTCTCTAGTAATATCCATAACTAAATTCAAAATAGCGCAGCGGAATCATAATTCAAAATATCTTCTTTTATTTCATCAAAACATCAAGACCTTTTGGTCATTGTCAACAATCATCAACAACTAAAATCGGCATATAATAACTCATAAAAATCATTCTAACAAAATAACAGAATAATCACTTAAGCATTTTCCCACCCGATGTTACATCTACCAGAGCAAGACACCAGACACTCTACAGGATTAAGCTAAATAGCTTCAAGCTAGAACTTCATGCACCGCGAACTAATCTTAATTATCTGCACGTTACCCACATAGAGAAAACATTCAAACAGGCAGGGTGAGTAATCACAATTCATTATACGAGATATAACGAAATAGATATCATATGTATAACAATTAAATAACAACAACATAACATCATATACTTCACACTCAGAACAACAACGACTTCTAAATCTTCATATGAAACATCATACTTCAAAGATCAATCAAATAATTCACTTAACACATCATCGTGCAATGCCACAAATAATGCATATGCAACACCATTAGACTCGTGCATGCGGTACCGAAACATCACTGATGACTTAGTCATCGTTATCTCCAAAGATCCCCACCAATAGGATCGGTTCCCGCTTGGAACCAGAGCACATCATAACTTGCACTTAATCCTCACAATGGGATTAAGGCCATCACTGGACCTGAGCGTCCTACAAATCGTCATTGGATTTATCATCCTGCAAAACATCACTGGACTATTCGTCCTAAACAAATGCTATGAATGCATGATGCGCAACAACACATAATTTACGACCACGGCTAGTCAAAACGCATCATCATTCATCATAATCATCATATTCTCTTCACATATCTCATATACACACATCATAGTCATCGCATCATCATTCGTTATAACAAACACCAAACTATTTACTTCAAGACATCATCATAACAATTTATACAGTAAAGCACGCACACAATTAATCAACATTATTCTTCGCAAATAAACAATAATTTCATTCACACACTTATAATTACAAAACTCAAGCATGTATACTTTAATCGAAAACGCTTCAAAAGCAGCTCAAGGACATGACGAAATAATTATTAAAATACACCTAAATTCATCATTAAATACAAGGAATCACATTCTGAATTCATTTCACTATCTGAAAAATTTTCAATTTCGAAATCGCGCTAAAACTCAAACTTTCACTTCGCCAAAAATCCGAATTTTAACACTATAATTCCATTTCAGTTATTCCACTCAAGATAACTCACCCCTGGGCTAGAAACTATTATTATAAGATAGCTCGTCTCGTTATCTTTCCAACGCTTCGAGCGGCGTACGAATCGGACTCCCGGAACTCAAGTTACGAATTTTCGAAGTTTCCAAAATTCTACACTAACATAGCTACGGGTTTGATCACTTTTTGCCTAAAAACTCATCCGAAACTTCGATTTAATTCGCAAGACTCTTATTTTAACTTAGTTATACCTATTAGAACTCATTGGTAGCATAAATACTAATTTTCGCGACGATGAATTTCGCACCAAAATTTCTAGGTTTCACTATTCCTAACCCAAAACAGAATTTCTTCACATTTTTCTCATAGAAACACTACATCATAACGATAGCATTATAATTCAATCATTACAAACTCCTAACATCAAATTGGGTTCAAATTCCTAATATCAAGATACTCAATTAACACGTATCAATCAATTTCATTCATCTCTAACAACAACAACTATCAACCAATATCTAACTCAATCCCTTTCATGATTATTGAACCCGTATTAGAGAAAGTTAGTCCCATAGACCCTCAAAACCCCAAATCATTCACATACAATCTAAACCCTATATCAATTATAATGAAAGGTAATACTCCCCGTACCTTAGATGTTAAACCCTAAATTCCCTTTCCTTGAGACCTTCAAGAAACCTCGGAGCCCCAGCCTTTCTGCCTCCGTTCCTTAGAGCACTTCTCACAAAATACGATCGATAAAGGAATTCTCTCCAATAATCCAATTTTATGTTTTCCTCTCTTACCCCCCTTGGGCCTCAATATGTTAATCCGTTTTTTTTCATCCTCACTAATTTCATCCATATTTACCACTTTATCCTTAAAAATCTCTAATATTATTATTTATCTAATTATTTAGATTAATTCTCTATAAATCTAAATAATTCTTAATGAAATAATAACTTAGAACTTATCCTCAAACTTTATTCTTACTCCAACACAATCCCGTATCACATTAGTATATCATCATGCGTCATAACCATCAAACATCACTTACACTCACAAAATCATGCTAAATTGATTAAATAACTGATTAAATAATTAATTTAGATTCTTGGGGTGTTACAATATGGATCAAGAGCTTTAGGGTTTTGGAATTGAATCATCATGCAATGACAAAATATAAATAAACAAGTAACGGAAGGAAATCGAATTGACTTTTAATCATGTGTACTAGCAAAGTGGGCTAGTCATTTAAACGACCAACTAGAAATAATTGATCGGATAGGTCTCACTGTAAGAAAGCCCAGGAGTAAGCTATGAATGTTGTGTATGGTGACCAAAAGGTTGATGGCGATGCTTTGAAAATGATCGACTTACAAAGGTGAAAAATGGCTCGACGTTGAATCGAGAATTTATTTTTAAAAATGGTTTAATCGGTGCAATGGTAAGACATAAGCAAAGTAAAGGAAAGCGGTAAAGTTACTACACTTCATGGGAATTAGGGTAAATTTTTTCGAATAGGGATAGGAGATAATGAAACAATTAAATCATGCCCAATCAACAAACATAAATGAGTGTATGTGCATAAGAGAATGGTCTCATTGTAAAAAGACCCAAGAGTAAGCCATGATGTGCTCAAAGCCGATTCGTACGTAATGACAACATGCATAGAATGTCATATGCCAAGGTCATAACGCGGCGAAATTTTCAATTAGTATGTAAGAAAAATTAGTGGCACACGACATTGAATTATCGATTCCACCTTTTGGAAATCCAAATTAAATAAAATAAAATAAAACAAAGGTATTTATAATTGAATAGTCGACATTTATAATTATACCTGTTTCCATTCTGAGAATCCTATGGATATGATTCCCATTTCAGGACTGGCAAAAGCATAGCATGCATTGCATATCATAGGATCTCCATCATAAAAAAAAAATCTTGTTTTCCCCAGTAAGATCATCAATCCACAGTAAATGAAACTACAAAAAAATTCACCCATTATTTCATGCTCCCCAACCAGTCAATTTCCATTCCAAATACATCATTACCCCCAACGGGCAAATTTTTGGATATTTTATATTTATCTTCTTTACCTCGAATGCCTGAAAGCTGTTGGTATCTGTACATTCAGGTGCAAGAAGATTCAATAGGGGCAGCTGTCACACCCCAAAATTTTCCCTACCCTTTTCGCCTACATCCTAGGACCCTAATACCTCATATCATGCATATACATTTGGTCATATGGCATATCATACATTCATTAATCAACTAACTTAGCATCAGATCAATAATCAAGGAATTAGGGTTTACATAGTGCATAAGAGTTTCTCTCTTTCGCATGTTTAGTTCATTCGAAAACGCAAAGGTTATGGTTTGCCCCTCATGCTATGGGTATCAGATGAATTCCCAAAGTTCTAGCTATGCAACCATCAGGAGATCACCAGTCTCAATCAGGGAGAATTTATATCGGATCCATGGGCTTCCTCTAGAGGCTTCATTCCTTATATTCCTGGTCTGGTTCGATTTGGATCTAAGGTATCTTCGAGGTTCATTCATGAAGTGATGAAAAGTTCACATTCAGGGATTGGTGCATTATTATGGTAATTGAGATCAAGGTCAAGTATCATGGTTTACAGTTCAATGCAAGATAATTCTGTACATTTTCATGTAATGAAGCACAATTTCCAAGTCCAATAAACCATACACATTCTCTCTATCCAAACCACTTCCTATCCATTTATTCAAGTCCAAATCCATTCCACATCAAAATCATATCCAAATCATTCGTTCTTTTTTAAACCATTTTAATCCAATTATCCATCGTTCATCTTTATATCCAATTTTTAATCCATTTCCAAATAATATCCAAACATCCGTTTGTTAATCCAAAACTCTTTAAGCTTAGGTCTATAATCATTTTTGTCAATGATCCATTCCATTTAAAGTCCATATTCTATCCATTTTTGTCCATTTCAATATCCATTTGAAAATCCAATTAACCAATTATCCATTTTTGCAAATTCCTAATCCATTTTTACTTTTATTCAAAAGTCCATTTTTCTAAACATATTCAAAGTAACCCTTTTTTATCCACTTTAGAGTCATTGTGTCAATTCAATTAACCCTTCAAAATCCAATTCTAGGTCCAAACCATTTGTAAATCCATATGTTAATCAATTTTTCCAAACTTACACCATTATCATCCAATTGTAGTTCACACTCTTGCTCAATTCAAATACCCACATTAAACCAAAAAGAGACAAACCAATATCCACAAATCATTTCAAAGTTCAAATATCCAAACCCCATATTCAAAATTAAGTTATCCAGAACTCACTTCATAAACCAAGTCATACAAATCATGACAAACTCTACAAAATCCACTTCAAAAAATAAAAAACACACAATAGAGAAAATACACAGCAAATTTTCATGACAGTTCAGATACATAGTAGGTGCGAAGGAAATACATAGCAGGTGCCATTTTAATTCAAAGGAAAAACTGAAAGAAAAGCTCGTAACGGAATCGGTAATCACAGTGGCAGCAGCAAATATTGAAGCAGAACTTGCAATAATAACCAATTCAAGCACTAATTTCTAGCATGATAACAAAGCTCAAGACCTGCAACATTAGTTTGTCCAAAATTTTGCTACTTTATTGCATCAATATGTTGCTTCAATGAAAGGGATCTAGGAAGGTGTCTGCCAAAGAGATGACTTTGACATCTCACGCTATCAGTTGATTGGCCTTGTCAGATGGATGTAGCGATAATGCACACGAGATTTTCAGAGATTGTGTTAGTCCTTTGGATGAATCGTTTGCTAGAAGTACTGGTGTTATGAAGGCGACTCATGGAGGGCTTCCTCATGTTACCGTCATGGACTTTAAGCCAATTGCTTCTTCTGATCACGAGAACCTAGTGCGGCTACCATTGACAGAAAGTGCCACATCTGAGCACAATACCTCCATCAGCACCTAATCTCCATGCTATCGGATCCACAGATTAAACGGTAAAGATATGGGATTTTATAAGCAATCGACCACCTTGTGTCACAACCCAGGAACCCCAGCTAACAACAGCCCTGCAATGTTTTTTTCCCGAATTTAATCAGAGAAGTTTCTGATTTACAAGCGCCACAACCGCGAAGGATTCATTAACCAATTTTTGAAATCTCCAACCCTGCTTTGGAGATAGCTTTGGGAATGGCAATAGCTGGATATGTTGTAAACGACATTGGTTCCTGAGTAGCAATCGAAAAATCCCGCGTTTTTCACAATGACCTGAAGACCGAGCTTTAATGCCTTACCTCCACTCACAAAAACTAATACAGCAGCACCATCACTTATGCTAGAAGTATGCCAGCCAGCTACCGGATCTGTACGAACCTGCAAAACCAGATATAAACTCACAGTTCTCCACAATAGGTCATGGCAGGAATGTAGCTCATGCACACTCGAATTATAAGGTCACAACAAAACACCAAAAGCAGTGGATAAGCAGGTTGAGTTCACATTAGAACTTTAATTAATTTCATAACAAACTAACACCATCACGCTTTATAACTAACTCTTCACTAACCTAATCATTTCTAACATAAAAATGACAATTCATTAGTTCTCAATTCATTAGCATAGCTCTAACATATAACTTTCATTTTCAAATTCACTAACATTTCGTCATCTCAGTTCAAATTAACATTACAATAAGAGTTAACCAACTTTTAATTCATGACCTTACTGACTTAATCAGTTTAGCCGCATTCCACATATAACAAAAACACAACTAATTCAGTACTAACAGAAATAATCAATAAAAAACTACACAAAAAAATGTCACCATTTCAAACTGTGAAACTTAGTTCAAACTAGTGGGTATATCGGTTAGCATTAATTTGCAATCTCATGACTGCCCAAGTCCATAGCAATTCCTAACACATAGCCTAGAATAGTAGTTTTCCACAAAAATAGAATTGCATTGCAATACAAGAGCAGGGCTTAACAGAATTGTGAGATGTAACTGATTCCTGTTCCAACCAAGTCATAACCATTAACTAAAATTGCAAACACCAAACGACCCTAACTATTTTTCTTAACTAACTTTAACAACAACTCAACTAACTCTCTTAACTGTCACTAACTGTCTAACTAACCATACTCTAACAAACATAACAGAAAGGGAAAATTAGAGAGGGGATAAAAATGAGAACTCACATCATTCTACGGACTCTCCATGTTTTTCCTCCTCTCAATTTCATCTTCATCTTCACCATTCTCACTTCACTTCTTCACAATTCCTCACCATATTCCCTCCACTCTTCATTCACCATTTATTTTTACACAAAACCCACAAGCACTCTCCATCCAATTTCAATCATTATTTATCCTCACCAATATTCACCAAAGCTTCTCCAACCTCCCTCTGCAGAGCCAATCTTCTAGCTCTGATAGAGGCGAAGCTACAACTCCTCCTCCTGCCATCACAATCAAGGATTTCACCATCTTCATCAACACTCTCACTTTCTGTCTGCTACCGCAACAACACAAGTCCCATTCGCAACAAGGACGCGACGCTAAATTCAACAACAATCTAATATCACAGCTCAAACGAGAATTCAAGGCAACTTCAACCTATTCAATTCACAACGCATACACACAGCAACATAAACAAAATTGCAGCCTACAGACTAAGGAGTAGAAGAAGAACGAAGAAGAACCACAAGAAACAGCGCAGAGGGAGGAAAAGAATAGAGTTTTTACTCGGACGAAGGCCGCATGAGCTTGAATTTGCGCACGCATCTCTGGACTTCTCTCAGACTCGACTCTCCTTACTCGGAGCGCCATCATTCTGCAATAGTAAGCTTTTATTCTCTTGTTTGGCGATGCTTGTTCCCCCAAGGCCACATGGAATCAATCCGTTATAGTTCCCTGCACGTTGAATTCGTGTTAGGGTTCTATTTCTCTCGCTCGATTTCTTGCTTAACTCCGATTATTGTTTAAAACTTGAACCCATAACCTTGTTCTACGCCATAAGCTTGATTAAAACCCCAAACGAATTTCATCAAACCCTAACCATAGGAGGCGCTACGAGGCCACGAAGATGATGGTGCCACCATGTTTGAATGCAAGGAAGAAGATATTTGTGAAATTGTGCACTGAGTTCGTGTTAGGTCCGTAGTCAATTTGCGCCATCGGATCGGGCTTAGGCCCCTTGTGTTTTCTTTTTGCACCACACAATCCCAAATGCACAATCATACTTTGCCACTATGCGCACCGTTTTTATGGATATTACACCCCCTTGTCCATTGAATGAGATCATTGGGCCTGAACATTGAGGCTTTGGATCAGTTCCTTTCTACACCTTAATACTTCTTACTACACCTCCCATTTTGACATTTCTTTAGTTTTAATTTTTGTTTCGGTAAACTTTTGATATTAAGCTTTTTAGTTTTTTCTTTATTTTTGCAGAATTTCTAGGATATTATAATTGTTTAGAAATAGTGTGACATTATACTTGTTTAGATTTTCGTGGTGTTACTTTGTAGAATTTGGTGATATATTTTGTTGAGCTTGACTAAAATTCTTGTTGAAGTTTTGATATACTTTTCTAGAAATTTACAACATACCTTGTTGAATTTTGTGAGTTAGCTTATTGAATTTTGACAATTATTTGTAGAATTCTTCATGTAACCATTTTGATAGAATTTTTGTATACATAATTTGAGTAATTTTGATATGCCAATTTGTTGATTTTAGGCCTTTGTCTTTGACTGATTTCTACACTTCATTTAGATTTATCTTATGCCTGATTCTCACACATTCATTCATGGTTATTGCATACTAACCCCTTTGATTTGTTTTGTGAGGTACCCACTGAGAATTACATCTTACTATATAAGAAAATTTAAGGTCTTGGAAATGTCCAAACTACCCCACTCTTACTAATTGCCACATAATCATTTTTGCCATCAATTTTGTCTTTTCACCACCCTTTTCTAACTACTCTTTACACTAACCACTCTTCACCACTTTTTTACTATATTATAATACTATGGTGATGTATTTTACTTTATTACCCCACATATACTACATACCATTTCAATTGAGTAGCCACATTTTTTGACTTTTCATCACTATCCCTTTCCATTTCAACGAACCTGCATCATGAGCCATTACCTTTCCATTTCCTTTCGTCTGGCACAAGTGAAACACACTGCCCAATGAAGTGATATCTACATGTCTAGCCACTGCGTCTCTGAAGTTTCATTTCGTCTGTGTCCGGCTTAGGCTACTTCCTCAACTGTACTCTCCATTTCCATTTATTCGTCTCTTTCGGCTTACTCTCCGTCGTCAACAGCTCTTCAACAATGGCTCGACCTTTCGAACCCGTCGCCAATATCAACGACCGTAAAGAGTTGTGGAAGATCGCCGTAAAGGTTCATCACAAATGGACAGTCAAAACTTCAGTAAATGAGCATTTCGAAATGGTGGTTGGCGACACAAACGTGAGTTAGTTAAGTTGTTTCTGTAGTATACATGATAGTTTTACACAAATTGCTCATTCTTGCATATTTGTCCTTCCCTGCATCTTCATCCGGTTTCTGAACGTCAGGGTTACAAGTTTGGTCATCGTGTTGTTTATGTTGTCTTAAAGCGCATTTATTTATGTCTTGCTTGTGTTGTTCAGGATGTTATTTACGTTGTTGTTGATGGTGTTGTTCAGCAACTGAAATTTGTTATTTGACTTTCAACTTCAACCCGTTGCTCATGGTGTTGTTTTTGTTGACGTAAATAACCAGTTATTTTCCTGTATTGCATACACTGAAATTAATTTAGACAAATGTTTTTCATTGCAGGAACATAACATTCACGTCGTTGTTCCGACTGTGTTTAAAAAAGCATTTGACTCGGTGTTGTCGGTTAACGTCACCTGCACGATATCAAACTTTCAGGTCCACCCTAATGATTTGCTGTTCAAACCTACTAGCCACAAATATCTCCTCAAGTTCACAGGTGGAACAACCATTGCGGATATTGGCAAGCATAACATTCCTGACATGATTATCAACTTGACATCCTTTTCTGACATCATTTCTGGCAAATAGCAGACAAATCTTCTCTGCGGTATATAACTTTTCCTTCATGCTGTTATTTGCTTGTCCTTGTATTTTTCTTACGTTTTCGCGAAACTTCTGTTATTTGTAGATGTTGTTGGTGTTATTGATGAGGTGGGATACTCCCAAACAAAGTATGGTGGGAAGAAGCCTCAAGTCAACCTGGTGTTGCGCGATTTAAGGTATTTCAATAGCTAACGATAAGGTTTCCTAGGTGGTTGAACTTTTGTTTTCCAACTGACTGCGTTTCTTGAACGTTTACGCGATTTAGTGACCAGACGTTGCTGTGTACCCTCTGGGAGGACTATGCTATCAAGTTCTTTGAGTATACAAAACATCAACATGAGATTAACACCCCAACTGTTATTCTTCTGAAGTACGCAAAGATTAAGGAAGAAGGTATTCCCGTGACCCGCGACAGTCTGCTATTTAATATCCCTTACCAATTTTGATGTTCTTGCTTAATTCCATAATATAATATATTCCATTTTGGTCGTGCAGGAAAGTATCCCCTAGCTGTGACAAACACTTACAATGTGACAGAGTTACATATTAACGACGATTTGCCGGAGATCAAATCGTTTCTGAAAAGGTCAACAACTATGGACTTTCTTCCATTGCTATTATCTGCTGTTACTACTTTATAACATAATTTTCTGGTACAGCTTGCCCAAAGGGACTGACTATGGGAGAGCACTCTCCACGGCTAGCAACCAAACACGTGATTCATCTCATATGTCGTTTGGGTCTCAACAGTCTGCAAGTGAAGCTTTTATAACAAAATATGTTCAGTTACCACTCCGAGAAATCATCCAACCGTACCAGGTAACGCATGTTGGCAATGATATTCTTACAATTTAACGCAATTCAATACACCTGATACATCTTTGAATCCCATTCAGGTAACTGTATATGTCACAGTTGCAACAACCGACAAACTTATCGCTTCGCCAAATGGGTGGTGCTACAGAGCTTGCCACCAATGTCCTCAAGTTGCCAAGGGCTCCATGCCTCCTTTTGTCTGCAGAGATGGCCACCGCACTGAGGCAAAAATATGGAGGTTGACCTTTTATAATCTTTATCGTCTGTAGTGTTGTCTAGAAACTTACGTTTGCCATGTCTGAATTTGGTTGCATCTATAGGTATAAAATAGAGGTGTTTGCGGTTCATGAGGGATGCTCGGCAATATTTGTTTTCTGGGATGAAATTGCAGCACAGCTTTTGGCAACATCTGCTGCTGACTTACGAGCCACAATGAATGAGGTGAGTGAAAACTATAATCAACAACATTTCTAACTGTTTCTGTTATCCAACTGAAATTCCATCCGTATTATTGGGTTTAAATGTGATGAATAACAGGCCGGAATCACTGACCCGCTTGAGTTCCCACTAGCTCTTGATAAAATGTTGGGAAAGAAGTTGGCATTCAAGATGAAGTGGAATCCTCGGTTTAAGAGTTGCTCCGTCATCCACTATCTTGACGATGCCCAGCTGATCAACAAACTTGAAGGACCGCTTGCAATTACTCAGGTTACCATTGTGTAAAATTTCGTATTTTGGCTATCACAAATATTTTGTTCAACTTTTGTTCTAACAGTATTTTACCAATGGCAGGATGACAAGCTCATTCAAGACAGCGACCACTTTGTTGAGGCCTCCTCTAATTCAATACAGGTAGCTTAATTGTCCTTTATAACGATTCCTTTACGAATGAAACTCTCAATCCATAGGGAAATATCAACTAATGACTCTAACAATATGCCAATGCATTATGATTTACACAGGTTGTGGAGAGTGTTGGTGAGGACGTACCGTTTGTAAAACTAACTCCTCCTACAGTAATCTGTTCTTATATGTCATTCGTAAATTTACGGGGATTATTTACCACGACCTGCAATTGTAATCCTTTCTGTGTTGTTGTCAAATTCAGGATGGTGAAATCACATCCACCCACGCTCCTGATCCTTCAACCCCTAAGGCGAATGCTAAGCTGATGTCTAACGAACCAGCCAGTGAACCGTCGATCAAAAGTGAACCAGATGGGGACCTTTCGTACACAAAAGGCAAGAAACTTAACAAGCGGGGTAAAAAACAAGTTTGACCGTCGACCACTGCCGGGACAGTTTACATGTTATTGGACTCTTTTTTGAAGTTTCACTTGCCACTCCTACCGTGTCTATTTAATACAACACATTAGTGTATATGTTTTGAAGTTATTTGATCTTTGTTTGATCAAATCACTACAACAATAGGACAACTGAATATATCTTGTAATACATGTTGACCTCTATTGTTAACATACGTTGTAATATATGTTGTATTAGTTTAATGTGATTTGTTTTGTCATTCAAGATATTTTGATCTGTATTGTTAAGATACATTGATACAAGCCCCCTAATCTACAACTTCAATGCATTTGTATTATAACATATGAACCATAACGGATAAACATTAGCTAATGCTATACATTTTACTATTAACAAGACAGAAAAGCATTGGCAGTAACCCCTTACTAAGTCATGCCATTAGCATTATATTTACCACTTCAGTCGTTAACTTGCCAATATCAGCACAGGTTTTGTAGATAAACAGCAGAAAACCATGTATGTTTTACTAACCATGTTACAATAATATTAAAATATGATCCTACCAACTTTTGTACATTGTCCAGTAGTTAAACACCACCTCTGTCAGTAGGTAGCACTGCAAATCACTCAAGCACCACCTCTGTCATATGTCAAGTCGCCATTCTTTCCTGCTTCAAGTTAGAAAACAAGTACACACTTAATGATGATTCCTACTTGCCTTCCCAACATATTATAATAACAATAAAAAGAATAGTACAGAGTTGGCATTAAAATATTAGTGGGTTGCTGCATCTATTTGGAGGGGTTTTTAAAATTTCAAATTTTTAGTGGGAAATGAATTGCAACACAAAGCCAGCCCATCATCACCTAAGCTAAGCAAATAACTTGTATTTCTTCTGTCCCTCTGCTCATTAGATTGCTTACGATTTCAGAGTTTCTCCATCAAGGTTAATGGTGTCAAATCTTTACTAGGTATTCATTTTGCACGTCCAAGTTTTTGCCACAGCCTTCCCATGGATGATGACAGTCATACACCTGCCATTATTGCAAGACAGAAAAGAAAATTATTCTTGAGTAACAGGAGACAACATAATTTGGGTTCCAACAAGGAGAAAAATGTTGCTTCACCATCAACACCTTTGCTTCCTAATGCAAAACACTCCCAAACTCAACTTACATCCCCCCACAGTAATGTCGATGATGCGACACACACTGGATCGTCTATTCGGCACAATCTTCCTACTGCTCCTCCAAAGCGTAGACGAATCGATATTAGTTCTGGCATAAATCTATTTCCGATGTTAAATTCTGCCATGCCTATGTCAGCAACATGCATTAATTTTCCCTTGGATGCGTCCTCATCAAGCAACACAGGCACTTTTGCATCTACAAGCTATACTTCCCCACCACCCTCATTCATGCCATGTGACTCCTCGCGGACGGTCCTCCGCCAAATCCTGCCTCCTGTCGGAAGTAATGCACATTCACGATGTAATGCTTCTGCTTCTGGCACTCCAGAACGCAACGCACCTACACATTCATCTTCTGAGGAAAACTCTGATTCAGATTCTGATCATACGGTTGCAGATTCTTCAGACTCTGACAATGAATCTGGTGTTGAAGATGTCGAAGATCACCTACAAGGTAATTTCTTTACCAATTTAACTAACATAACTTCCATTTGTTTCTTAGTCGCGTATTATGGACATCTAATTGTTACATGCACAGAATACTTCGATATCAGAGCTCCTACTTGGGAATGCCAGCATTGCAAGGCATGTATGTGGTACCAGGAACGTAAATCCAAACATAGACACACAACTGCACCTAAGTTTCACATTTGCTGTAAGTCTGGTAGAGTCGTCCTACCACTGATGCGGCAGCCGCCACCTTTATTAGCTAAGCTCCTTTTCGATGGAAATTCCCCCTGTAGTAAAAACTTCCAGGCCAACATACGAACATACAACGCTATGTTCTCTTTCACTTCTCCTGGTATGAAATTTGACACAGCATCACGGAGAGGGAACGGTCCTCCAACTTTACGACTACACGGTCAGGTGTGTCACCGGATAGGTACTATGCTTCCCGAAATCGGTCAACCTCCGCAATATGCTCAGCTATAATCTTCGATACGGATAATGAGGTTGAAAACAGGATGGATTGTTTCAGGTAGCTCAGCTCTCTTTTCTCATATGTACAACTAAGTGTCTGGCAATCTCTTTGAACTGAAAATCGTATGTGGACTAATATATGTTCTTGCTGTTTATTGTAGGGACAACAAAAAACTTGAGAGGGAATTGGTCAGGGACTTGAAGGTGATGTTGGATGTTGTCAATGTCCATGCCAAAGCGTTTAGAAATGCTAGGGATCTGTTGAAGGATAATTCTTTTCTAGACTTGAAGTTGAAATTGATATCCAGTAGACCCCGCGACGGACGTGTCTATAATATGCCAACTGTTGCGGAAGTTGCTGCTCTCATTCTCGGCGATATTGATTCTGGAGAAAAAAGGGACATAATAGTCCACCCATGCGATGGAGGGTTACAACGAATTGATGAATTCCATCCGGCATACCTTGGATACCAATACCCACTCATTTTTGTATATGGCGAAGACGGTTATAGAGATAATATTCTTCATAAATATAGTCACCAAAGACAGGTCACGAACAAAAATCGTCAAACAATTAGGGATTGGTTGTGCTTCCGTCTACATGAGTGCGTCTCCGAACCTAAGACTTTACTTCATTCGCGGCGCCTTTTCCAACAGTTCCTGGTTGACGGTTATACTATGATGGAATCCGAGCGTCTAAACTGGTTGCGGAAAAATCAATCTAAGTTAAGGGTCGGTAAATATAGCAACTTACAGCAGGAAAACGCTGCAGGTACTTCTAATCAAAGTACTAAACAGGGCAAGCGTGTTGTTTTGCCTTCGACCTTTGTTGGAAACAGACGATACATAGACCAGCTCTATTTTGATGGAATGGCGATTTCAAGTAAACTTGGCTTCCCTGACCTGTTTATAACATTTACCTGCAACCCCGCATGGCCTGAAATAAAACGTCTGTTGAATAGCAACAATTTAAGTGCTATTGATCGTCCGGATATTGTAGCAAAGGTCTTCAAAATTAAGTTCGACGAACTTTTGCGTGACATAACAAAGAGACATGTCCTAGGACGCGTTTTGGCATGTAAGTCTGGGTTTGGAACTCTGCCTCTATTTTGTGTTCACTTATATTGCGTACAACTATTATGCTTATGCTGACTTTTGTGCTATTCCATTCAACAATTATGTACACCATTGAATTCCAGAAAAGAGGTCTACCTCACGCTCACATTCTTATCTTCTTGCATCCGCAGAGTAAATACCCCACCCCCAATGATATTGACAGAATTATTTCCGCCGAGATACCTGACCCGGACATTCATCCTACGTTGTACAACTTGGTCAAGTTGCATATGGTGCATGGACCTTGTGGTATGGCTAGGCAATCATCACCGTGTATGAAGAACAGAAAGTGCACAAAATTCTTTCCAAAAAAGTTCATTGAGAATACCATGGTTGATGTTGATGGCTACCCTCTATACAGACGACGATCAACTACGCATGTCATACACAAGAACGGCATCCCTCTGGACAATAGGCATGTCGTCCCGTATAACACAAAACTGCTCTTGAAGTACCAAGCCCATATTAACATGGAATGGTGTAATCAGAGTACTTCAATTAAGTATCTTTTCAAATATATACACAAAGGCCATGATAGAATTACAGCTTCTATTGTACATAGGTCTCATCCTTCCTCGAATAGTGTCGAACCCGTGGACGAAATTCAACAATATCTTGACTGTAGATACGTCTCTCCGTGTGAGGCGAGTTGGAGAATCTTCTCTTACAATATTCATGGCCGTAAACCCGCAGTGGAACGCATGTTTTTCCATCTTATAGGTGACAAACCTGTCTACTACACCGATCATGACCGGATGGAGAATATATTAGAGAAGGCGAGCATAACGGAGACTATGTTTTTGTCGTGGTTAATTGCCAACCAGACTTACAAAGAAGCCAGAGAATTAACTTATGGTCAGTTCGTCACACGGTTTGTTTACCAAAAAAGAAATAGATTGTGGAAGCCTCGGAAAAAGGGGTATACAATTGGCCGATTAATTTGGGTACCACCGTCTACTGGCGATTTGTTTTATCTACGTATGATGCTGACTGTCGTGAAAGGACCCACGTGCTATGAGGATATTCGCAAGGTCGGCGATAGACAGTGTGATTCCTTTAGAGATGCATGTTTTGCTATGGGTTTCCTCAAAGAAGACAGGGAATACATTGGAGCCATTAAAGAGGCAAGCGAGTGGGGGTCCGGTCATTTCCTACGCAAGCTTTTCGTTGTTATGCTTATGTCCGACACCGTCAATCGCCCGGCGTATGTGTGGACACATACATGGCCTTTACTGTCCGACGGTTTGTTGCACCAACAGAGGCTCTTGGTTAATAACACAGGTCAGGTTTTAGATTTCATCCATTTCAATTAGTTTAGCATTTACGTTTCTAATATGGGTTTTAAGTGGCAAAACTTTACAGTCCTTCAATTAAGGCCATACTGCATGGTTAGGTGTTATGCATTCGAATAGTCTGTCCATACTGAGCTATGGGGTATTTTCCATTGACAGAACTAATATTGAATGACCATGAGCTGCAAAATCTCACGTTGCATCACGTTGAGACTCTCCTTCAAAAGAATCGAAAAAGCCTCCATGACTTCAAACCTATACCATACCCCGACAGTTATGTGTTGGAGCAGCTGGGGAACCGTCTCATATATGAAGAACGTAGTTACGACATACAAACCATGAAAAACGAATTCCAATCACTACATTCTGCTCTTACAGGTAGTTACCAGGAAACTGAATGCCATTCCTCATTTAATACTTAGGCGTTGCTTTGATCGTATACTTTTCTTATTTGTTTTAGACGAGCAGCACAGAATCTTTGACAAGATTATGACCGCCGTAACAAATCAGAAAGGTGGAGTTTTTTTCCTGCATGGGTATGGTGGAACCAGGAAAACTTACATGTGGCGGACGATGGCAAGTACAATTAGATCTAAGCACGACATTTGTTTAACTATCGCCACCAGCGGAATCGCATCGCTGTTGTTACCGGGTGGGAGAACGGCTCACTCAAGATTCAAAATACCTGTCCCTACTTTGTCCAACTCTACTTGTAATATCACTCACAAAGATGAGGCCGCGGAACTACTTCGACAAACAAAACTAATCATTT
Organism: Lathyrus tuberosus; assembly: GCA_022829125.1. Classification (NCBI taxonomy): domain Eukaryota; kingdom Viridiplantae; phylum Streptophyta; class Magnoliopsida; order Fabales; family Fabaceae; genus Lathyrus; species Lathyrus tuberosus. The sequence goes on along the minus strand of JALAZF010000085.1, from coordinate 2,287,058 downwards.
GGGACGAGGCGCCCATGGCTAACAAATGGTGTTTCGAAGCACTTGACAAGACTTTAAAAAATGTGATGAGTACTGATGGGAACTCGGAAGAACTCTTTGGTGGGAAGGTTGTCGTGTTTGGTGGGGATTTCAGACAGATATTGCCGGTAATACCAAGGGGTAGTCGTTCCGACATTGTACATGCCACAATCAACTCTTCCTACATATGGCATTCGGTACAGGTATTAAACTTAACTAAGAATATGCATCTTAATTGCGGTCCCACCGAACACGACAGGAAAGAAATGGCAGAATTCTCCGATTGGCTACTTAGAATTGGGGAAGGAAAGTTCGGAGAACCAAATGATGGGACTGCTGAAATTGAGTTCCCGCCTGAGATGCTTATCACCGATTTTGATGATCATATCCTTGCTGTTATAACGAGTACGTATCCTGATTTTCTCGCTAATTATACGGACTTCAACTACCTAAAGAGCAGGGCTATATTGGCATCAACAATAGACATGGTTGACAAGATTAACGATCATGTGTTGTCGATTATGCCAGGTACTCTCACTTTTTATTTGATAAGCTCCTTAACACAATACAGTTGGTGATGCCTTTCTTGATATACGGTGACTCATGTTGAAAATGCAGGTGACTTGAGGGATTACTATAGCTGTAATACAGTCGATCGATCGGAGATACATGACAGGGATGTTCTAGATGTTCTTACACCAGAGTTTCTCAGCTCATTGAAAACTTCTGGCTTGCCTAACCATCATATCAAACTTAAGGTTGGGGTTCCCATTATGTTGATACGAAACATCGATCAGTCTGAAGGTCTATGCAATGGTACTCGCCTAATCGTGACCAAAATGGCTACACATGTGCTTGAGGCACGTATCATGGGGGGAAAACACCATGGCAACGTCGTATACATTCCCGGGATGGATATGTCCCCGTCACAGTCTCCTTGGCCTTTCAAACTAAGCCGGAGACAATTTCCCGTCATTGTCTCCTACGCGATGACGATTAACAAATCACAGGGTCAGTCATTGGATTGGGTCGGGCTATATATTCCACGAGACGTTTTTACTCATGACCAGATTTATGTTGCACTTTCAAGGGTTACAAGAAAAAAGGGTATCAAAGTATTGATACACGATGAAAACAACAACGCCAAATCATGTACTACCAATGTTGTTTACAAGGAGGTTTTCAACAATGCTTAGTTATATGAATTTAACTCCATATGTAACCTTAATATGACAACTTTAACATTGTTTTTTAGGTGTCAGGTTTTTTGTTGCACTTTGTGGGATATCTGTAGGTTTTTTTGTTAATTCACATAAGACTACTGTATTTTCACCTTCTGTCTAAACAGTACAGAATTACATTACCTGCAGTCATACCTATTTTGCACTTCTGTATATAACTATAATACAGAAACATACATTAATTTGTAAAGCATATAAACAGAGAGACAGAAAGTTTTAATATCAAGTGCAACCTTACCTGTGTCATATCTTATACACATGACACCCTTTGTTTTCATCAGTTGTATCCAAGCGGAAGCGTATGCGGTCTCCACCTTTGAAATTATTTAACACGCAGAATACATCCCAGTCTTTTCGTAACTTGGTGCGGTATGCATCATCGATGTTCAGTATCGACAGCATTTTACAACGTCCGTTGTCCCCATAAAGCAGCAGATCTTCGTAACCGAATTTTTGTAGAACGCCGGCAAACTCTGGTTGTAGCTTCTGAATGTGTAGAAAAGATCACCCATTTTATCAGCTATTCAACTAATTTGCAACTATATCACAACTGTTTTCAACATAAAAAACAGAACTCAACTAATTTCGGTGAGATCTCACTCAGTGGTGGGAGCACGACGTCAAAAGCATATATCGATTCGTTATACAGATACCTACTATGGAACCTGGGTAACTCCTGTTTTGCATGAATCTCTTTAAACCCACATATCCCAAAGTTATTGTCCTCATAGTAGCCGAACCAAACAACGACGTTAGCTGGCAGTGAGTAGTAATCTTCAATACCCTTCCACCCACTGATTATAAGTGGTTGAACCTCCCTATTATTGTATACTAAAGTATGATGAATACCTTGGTTGTTCAGTACTGTCCACGTTTTGCTTAAGTCTCCCTGGTACGCTCGAACGAATATAGGCTCGATCTCAGGAAAGGCCTACACACATAACTTTCTTATGATTTAGCTCATGAAATTAATATATAACAACCTATATTCAGTAAAAAACGCAGACAAAAACCCAAACCACATCTATTTTATAGCAACATGGTTATACTTACTTGGAAGGATAACTTTGCTATTACAACTGTGTCATTCACCTCTTTATGCAGCAGAGGACCAACCCTTTCCATTGGAACTCTAAGAATTGTTAATTTGAAGTCGTGGTTGCAGGTATGTTGTGGCTATTTTTACTAACCAATGGATCTTATTTATTGCTTCAACTAATGTTTCCTCTACCCTATCAAAATCACATGTCAACAGTATGGTTAATATTTTATATTTTCTCCTGCAGTGCGCCAGTGCCCATGTGAAGTGAGGGAATAATGTGGTCCTTTTAAAGTAATTTCAATTGTTTTACACCTGTGCTGTATTTTGTGCTCATTGTATGGTCTACAAAGCATGCATTAACTTTGTTTTCTCCAAGTATACAATGTGATTTCCCAACTATGTTTTAAATACTTGGCACAATGACTGCTAATAAAGACATAAACCATATTATATTTCCACACTTGGGAAACTGATGGATGAAGACAAAAACAACAACATGAAATATTAAACTCGACCGCCATAAGCATTCTCAATATTTTAAAATGATGCAGTCAAACATAACATCCTTTTACAGGGTCTTATAAAACAGAACCAAACCATAGCTGCTACATATGCTGCATATTGTTACTGATAAAATTTAAGCAACTATTACAACTCATGACAGAGACAAAACAATACTACACCAACTGACAATTTAAACTACACCTAATCAAAACACTTCTTGAACCACACCGCGGCACATTTCAACCCCACTTGATCTGCGGACTCCCAAACATCACTGTGAGAAAATTCACCGCCTCACATTCCGACGCTTCACAGACACCAATATTTCACTGGCTGGTGGATGTCTGATGCAGAAATGCAGCACATCTCCATTCTGGATGTCCCGGTCTTTCACAAAGTCGTACCATCCACCGAGGAGATACTTCTCCATTTGTCCACGCCTCTTCTTCAATTCACAGTAGTAAGCGCATGACTTATCTGTATCATATAGGTTGATAGAGTCTTGTCGTTTGCGCAGGCACCTCTTGATCACCAGCCGTGGTATTTGTTGTACAACCAATACACCAACGGAAATAACATCAATTCATGCACTAAATCATTACATAATAACAAACATAAAATAGATATTACTTACGTATACATTCGAACACAAGGCCTTTGCATCTTTCACTACGCGAACCCAATTTTCTTCAGACTCTTCACAGTAAATGGGTGTAACTTCCCTGCATTTCAGAAAAACCCATATCAATATCCCAAAACCTCCATATGAACCAAACCGTATTGTAACGGCACCAATATATCAGTTGCAGTGAAGCTGCCATCGTAAATACTCACCCATCGCTATCAGACGATATACAAATATAGTCCGACTCTGTTTTCACTTCCACAAAGCCAACCCCGACCTTGCTTTTCCCCTTGACGTCTTTCCCGACTGGTGCGGCTTTTGCCTTACCCTTCCCATTCGAAGGCTGATCATCACCATCGTGTATAACAATGCCCTTCTGTTTCTTCATCCCTTCAGTAGCCAACGCTGTACTGTATTTACAGAATAACAATAACACATAACTCGTGGATTCCAACGACGACGCTTATGCATGCAATAGTAGAAATATAACTTAAATGAACGATGTTTAACAAATTTGACCTACCCAATCCAGATATTCTTTCAATTTTACCGTACTCTACAAAAACTAACACAATGCCTTACCATTGACAACTTCTGATCGAAGTCTTACCGTGATCTGCGATCCGGCTTCGTGTAGGGAGAGACGAAATGAGCACCCATTGTGTCTTTCGCCGGCTGCCTCATCGCGACGGACTTCATTGGAATGCCATCGTTGCTTCGCCCGTGAAGGTTGAAGTGGGCAGCCATTGTGTCTTTCAAAGAATGCTTCATCTCCTTTGCATGCATAAGAAATGTTGCAGCCAAGACCGAGAAGAGACGAATTGAGAAACAAGGGTTGAAGAAATAAGTCTCCCAAGGGCATTTCTGGGTTTTCATGCTTAGTATTAATTTATTTTTGGTTTTATTTTTTTTTTGTTTTATTTCTATTACTATTTTTTCAAGCAATAATATTAAATATGGTATTCTCAATTAAACCTTTTAAATTTTTTAAGTAGGCTCACATACCTTACATTTTTATTTTTATACTTATAATTTAACTTTTTCTCTATCTTAACTTTTGTGATTTAACACTCTTTCATATTACATTTTTTTTTCTGCAGACTCCTTTAAAACTTGCAAATTTATATTTTCGCATTTCAAAATATATTGGTCTAATTTCATAAGCCCGCCGCGGAACCCGTGCATCCGCACGGGTATCCCACTAGTTACCATTTAGACATTTGAACTCTTAACCCTTGATTGTACTGTTATAATTCAATGAACTTGTACTACTACTTTAGATTAGGGTTTTCTTCCCCCCTGGTGGGCTTCTCATACATCCTTCTCCTCGATTACAATGTAATAGTTTAGGACCGTTACTTTCCAGTACATATCTGTATGATTGATTGCTTCGCATGTTAATAGCTTAGAAAAGATAAAACCGAAAACGTTTAGAAAACAATTTCCAAACAAAAAAGACAAATAAAAACTTGATCCAACGTCGAGTCACTTTTCAAACTAATTAAATGAATTTCTCATTCCTCTATCACCTTAGGGTTTCCTTTTATCTCCTCTACCAACTCCATTCCATTCCATCTAAACCTTGCAAACCTTGTATGTATTCTACCCTTGTAAGTCGATTGCTTTACGCATCGCCATTTACCTACCTTGATTTAATCCGCCATCCGTTCCGTATCATCTTTATACTCCTCCATCCCTAAAAACATTTAGAACAAACCCAGAGTTTAATCATGTCCTTTTAGGGTGAACGTAGGTGGTTGGGATACTATTGTCCCCTCAACCTCGAGTATCTGATTGTAGGCCGTACTTAGCCTATGGTTGGATACTCTTCCCCCTCTAAGTACCTATGCTTAAACTCGATAAAACAACTTTAACCACTCCTTTGCCTTAGGGCATCACTCTAAAACGTACCAAAAAAGGCACCTTACCTCCGTTCTAACGCAATACAAGCGACGCTTAACTGCTAGAATGTGGCAGTTAATCTCGCCCACAAAAACAACAAACCTTCTCTCGCCCGTGCGATCGAGGCCAACAACCCATGGTCCCACAAACTACGGACGCTCTGATTCTTCAATGAAGATACATAGGCACAAGGGCCCCAATCCTTGGCGAGCAACCTCCCACCAATTCACCCGTAGTCCTCTGAACTACAATGACTCTAACTTTCCCATCGCACGAGGGAATACGTAGGCATAGGATTGCGAGATCCTATCGAGTCCCCTTTTATTTAAACCCTTCCATTTCTCTTTAGCAAGTAAACCTTAGATAACGACACCCATTCACGCATAGACTACCTAGATGGTTCCCATCGAGTACGATATACGTGAAGGGTGCTAATACCTTCCCCTTGCATAACCGACTTCCAAACCCATATCTTGGTTGCAAGACCATATTTTCTCCCTAGGTTTTCTCGATGTTTTCCTTTCCCCCTGTTGGGATAAATAACGTTCGATGGCGACTTCTCTGCATTTTTCGCGTAGCGGGAGCTGGCGACTTCACTGGGGACATCTGGGTTCCCTAAGCAAGTCAAGCCTAGTCTAAGTTATCTCCTTCACATGCTTGGGTGTTTATTTCTATTGCCTTTCTTGCTTTACTTGCCATTATGCTAACCATATCTATTATATTGTTCTTGTGGGAATGTGAATATGATCATGATGTGTGATGAGCCCAATACACAGGCTTGGAGAGTTACCCTAAGATAGTTAGGGATATTTATACTAACCCGTCAGGGTGTAGTTATCTTGGGGGGAAGGTACGAAGATACCGCCTAGAGTATATTTCTTTTGAAGTTTGGTTGGCACGTGAGTCATTTCGCGTTGACGACCTTTCTTCCAAAGGAAGTCCATGACTCTAGGGACCTTTAGAACACCTTGGCTTTCCGAAGTTGAGGGCAACCTCACTTAGAGGAGATTCCCTTGGGAATATCATTGGCTTTGCAAATTATTTTTGCACTGATGAGGGTATTCTCAAGACGGATCCGTGACTCTGAGAATCTTCATGAAAGCCTTAACATTCACCTGTGAGGGGACATGGGTTTTATGCACGTAACCAAGCCTCTACATACCTCAATACGTCAGACTTTTGAACCTATGTTGAGAAGCACGTTCAAATTGTCCAAAATATGTCGAACCTTTGAATCTGTGATATTGCATCTCATATCATCACATCATCCATCAAAAACAATGTAGCATGCATTCCCCTAGGGGACATAAAACGTTTTGCATACGTTCATGCATCATTTCACATTTCATAAAACAAAATCAAAGAACCTTATACCACCTTTTGTTCCTAGCAGATAGCTGACTTCCTGACATACGCTCAAAACTGGAAGCATGCCTCAGATCGCTATGGAAGAACTTCAGAAAGGCCAAGAATTATTGAAGGAGGAGGTCAAGCAACTAAAAACTCAGATGAACCTGGTTATGGAGATCCTGCAAACCTTGATGAGGAAGGAAGGTGTCGCTCCCAGGATTTTCATCCAGGTACAAACGCGAAAGTGGCGCAGAAAACAGAGTCGCCAGCCGTGTAAATTTATCCCAAAAGAGGGAAAGGGAACACCGCATAAACCTGAGGAAGAGGGAAATGAATGGTCATCGCAACCATAGCCTGGGTTCGGGAGTCGGTTACGCGAGGGGAAGGTGCTAGCACCCCACGCGTCCATCGTACTCGATGGGATCCATGCTTGTTGTCTATTCTAAGGGTGAGTTATCCTAAAATCTATGGCTGCACTAAAACGGGGAGGGAAAAACTAAGACGGACTCGGTAGGACGTCGATGTCCTAGGCCTACGTACCCCCTTTGTGCAATGGGGAATTCAGAGTCAACGTAGTTCGGACCAAGTTCTTTTTGTGTTTTTTATGAGCGACGTTAAGTTCGCGTCCAACAGTTAGGGTCGATGCCTGTTTGCGACTCAGACGGAAAGTAACGTGCCCTTTTTGAAAATAGCCTTTAGGTTGACGATCCCGAAGGACAAAAAGGTTTAAAGTTTATTTGTATTTTTTAGGACAGAAGAGACTTGAGTTAGTTCATAACTCAACTTGAACCAAAGTCTATGACACGGGAGCGAATGCGTCGCATGGTCGCCCCCAATGGGACGTATGCTCAACACTCTAGAAGAGAGAAAGGGGACCCCTCAATCTTCATTTCCTATGTTTAAGGCTCGTGTGCAAGGCAAGTTGACCTTATTAAGTATCTTAGAGATGTTATGAGATGAGAAGAGGGACTCAAGTGAAAAGAAAAAATGCTACGGGGAAAATCTATCCTAATGTTATCATGTAAAGATGGCCCTAAGGGGAGGTTTGACAACACCCTAAGCCTAAAGAAAAGAAAATATGAGAGAAATAAAGAGTGAGGGTGAACATGGATACTTATCCACGCCCTCAAATAACTTACCTCTACCTCTTCATAAAAGGTTAGTACAACACATACGTAAGAATAAGGTAAAATGAAATCCAAGCCAGTCATAAACCAAAGAGAAATGATTACCGACCAGAGAGAACTCATCCAAGTCAGAATGTGGATGACCTAAACATGTGTCTAAGCATGCTATGCAAATGTCACATGAAACATGCAAACAGATATCCAAGCCTCAAGAATCATCAGAAGAAAGAGAAGGAAGCATATAAGTGAAGCATGTTCAAGTATGTAAGATAAAGCATGAATGACATATGAAATGAATGCAAAGCTCCAAAGTCAGAAACATGCATCAAATGAAATGCAAATGAATGATATGGCATGGCATACATAAACCAAACATAAATCATGAAGAGGTACAGATGAGATGAAGTGAGAAAATAAGTCAAAAGAGGCATGTGAATCAAGCATTGAACATGTGCACAAAGTATGCAACAACCTCACACCAATGACATATAATGGCAATCAAATAACCTATAATAATTCAAACATGGCTCAAGAAGTCAAAAGCACAATCCCAAAACAATGGCACAAGTGCCTTCTCAACCAAGTTATCAGACATGATCAAAGATGTGCATACAAGAAGACCTCAAACAAAGAGCAATCACATAATTGGAAAAACATCTTATAAAATTACAAAATTAAAACTAAACATACCCCAACCAGCGGCAAACAACATGTTAAAAACTCATGCAAAAATTCACAAGATAGGTCACCCAAACAATTATGTAAAATTCAGACAAGAAACATGGTTCAATATGCAAAAGAAAAGGACTAAAATGCAATATGAAATGATTTTAAAAATTAGAGAAAAATATTTTAATGTATTTCAATATGTTGGTGAAACAATGCAAAAAGAATGAACTCAAAAGGTTTTATGGATGATGAGAAATAAAATAAACAAGTCATGGTATGCATGTATGAAATAAATTCAAAAAGAAAATAAAGAAATAAGTATTTCTGATGCTAAAAATAAAATTAAAATAAAAAATAAAATTTTATAAAATTTTATAAAATGCTAAATGTGATTCATGAATTTTTTGGTAATTTTTTAATGCAAATATATATTTTAAAAATTAAAAATGAATTAATGCAAATTAAATAAAAAAAAAGAAAAAAAAAAGACAAGTGGGGGTGCAACCAGCAGCTAGAACACGTTGAAAATGATAATGGGCTTAAAGGAAGGGTGCAAAAAGCAATCCCAATCCATCAAGCAAAGTCAGCGCAAAACACAAGGACCTCAGTCAAACATTAGGACTCACCCACACCGTTAGATCAATCTGACGCATCTCATTAAGTCAACCAAGCCACAAGTAGGCAAGATAAGAGGCCCAGATCACAAGGTACACTATAAATAACATGCACGCGCACTCACCAAAGTACTCAGAATACCCTACACTCCCACGTGAGCAGCACATGGTTTTTTTTAATGTGTTGTCACAATTATGGCCATCAGATGCATCAAACGTCTCACATTATTCCAAAGCTAACATGATGGATGGTTTGGATTTGAGGAACACGATACTTACCATGGACGGACGCACACGCAAACCAATTAAATAAAACAAAAAATTAAAACACATGGCAGCATATGGACCGTGGGATCAAACAATGGACGGTGGAGATTATGTCCCTTACCTCCAAACCCTAGCCTCGCCGGAGACTGCACCAGACGCTGGAACTAGGGTTCCGGTCGTCTTCTCCGACCACCTGCAACAAATATTTTTCCAGAAAACGAAAGGAGTACACTATTCTGACCGGAATTTCATGAGGATTACAAATACGCCATTAAAAATTACAAACAACTAACATATAGAGCAAAACGAATGAAAGAAAGTTTAGTTCAAAAATTTCACCCGCATCGTACAATCAATAGACGCATCCAAACTCAAAAAAAACTACATCAGAATGATTAGTGGGCATCACACATCAATATGCACGTTTAAAAAGAGAGTTTTAAGATCATGGAAAATACCACTGACCTGAGATCACGCATCCCTTATCCTTGCTTTTAGCTTCCAACGATGGGTGATTTGTACTCTGTAGATGCCAAGGATGAAAGTTGTGAAAGAATCTTTTGAGAAACCCTTGTGGATTGTGAGATTTGTTGAAGAAAAGCTTTAGGGTTGCAAACTTTGTTCTCCTCCAAAATCACGTGTCCTTTTTTTTTCTCTCAATAGTGCATGAGTAATCTTAAATACTTAGGGTTATTTCACATCTGATCATTTAGGTCTTAATCACTCCTTGGTTAATGAGTTTTGGGCCCTTTGACAAATTTGCATAATGTGAAATACACCCTCCTCCATGCATGCACACCCAAGCATTCTATGATGGATCACTTATTGATCAATTGCTAATCACACCTAAATTGAAATTGGGCCTTGAAACATTTTGATTCATGAGTTTTGATGCCTCTTGCAATTTTGAATAATGGAAAATAAGTGATGAATAAACCATGGATCCACTTGATTCAAAGGCCAAAAATGATCCTTATGGATTGTTATTTGATGTTAGAATGTGACATGAAGCAATGGAACCAATTATAGGTCACTATGTCCCAAAATGCAAAAGTTGTGAAAATGGAACCCTAAAAACCACTTTGTCTTCTTTTGATCATAACTTGAGTTTCACAAATGATATGGAGACCCACTAGTACTTGTTGGAAAGGGGAGAAAAAGATCTTTAACTTTCATGTTTGAGGAAAATTCATTTGAAGCATTCTTGATGATAAGAAGTCAAGTTGAATGTAGTGTAAGGACTTGCCCAAAAAGGAAACTTTCAAATTATAGGTCATTTCCATATTTAGTAACTTTTGCACCAACCCTTGATTCTTGATAAATGGTGTGAAACTTGACCCTTGAAGACCATATGAGGATGTGAGACCTTGAAAACCTTGAAGAGAACCTCAAAATTTCACAGTTGACTTCCCCTCTCACTGTTGACTTTTCCCCAATTCTCTTGATTCCCAATCCATTGGCCAATTGAACTTCTCATGAACCAAACTGATTGACAATCTTCAATTCCTAGATACTTAGGGACCCAAGGAATACCATGGAATCAAGTCTTGCCCAAAAAAATCAGAAATAAACTGACTTTATAGCAAACCCTAATCTTGGTACCCTCAGTCTAGGAGGAAATAGCACAATCTCCAAATCCAAATTCCTCTGAATATGATGTGTATCCTCTCCAGCAAAGATAAGATATGCCATTTGGTGATGAAAAAAACCCAAGAAGCTTGCCCATTGGAGCAATAAACCCAAGATTCTCAAAACCCTAATTTCTGCACTGGTTAGGAGAGAGTGATCCACTTGAGCTCTCTTGGATAACATAAGGACTCTTGCTTGACCCTTTGAAGAACATCCTCCCCTCTTGAACTGCCTCAGGCACCTTGACCCCATGCTAAGAACCAATGATATGCACACATGATAATGCAAAATGAAATAAGCCAGTTAGTACTAAAGTAAGGAGAGCAAATTTTGGGGTGCTACAGCTGCCCCTATTCAATCAACTTGGTCCTGAAGGTATGATAGCGACGACTCTCAGACATTCCAGGATGCACGGGGATTGAATACCGAAAGAGCCCCGGAAATTTGCTAATGGTGAGGATAACGAACTGGAGCGCGCTGAAAAATAAGGAGTATGACCTCAACCATACCCACAAAAATAAGACGAATACGGCCTCAATCGTACCCGCAAAGGAAGACTGACCTCAATCACTCTGCCCACGAAGAAAACAGGAACACGACCTCAATCGCACCCACAAAACGAATACAACCTCAATTGTACCCTCAAAGGAAGACTGGCCTCAATCACTCTACCCACAAAGAAAATACGACTACGACCTCAATCGCACCCACAAAACGAATACAACCTCAATTGTACCCTCAAAGGAAGACTGACCTCAATCACTCTACCCACAAAGAAAATACGAATACGACCTCAATCGCACCCACAAAATGAATACAACCTCAATTGTACCCTCAAAGGAAGAATGACCTCAATCACTCTACCCACAAAGAAAATACGACTACGACCTCAATCGCACCCACAAAATGAATACAACCTCAATTGTACCCTCAAAGGAAGACTGACCTCAATCACTCTACCCACGAAGAAAATACGAATACGACCTCAATCGCATCCACAAAACGAATATAACCTCAATTGTACCCTCAAAGGAAGACTGACCTTAATCACTCTACCCACAAAGAAAATACGAATACGACCTCAATCGCACCCACAAAACGAATACAACCTCAATTGTACCCTCAAAAGAAGACTGACCTCAATCACTCTATCCACAAAGGAAACACGAATACGACCTCAATCGCACCCACAAAACGAATACAACCTCAATTGTACCCTCAAAGGAAGACTGACCTCAATCACTCTACCCACAAAGAAAATACGAATACGACCTCAATCGTACTCACAAAGGAAGTCTGACCTCAATCACTCTACCCACAAACAAAAGGACGAATACAACCTCAATTGTACCCATAAAACGAATACAACCTCAATTGTACCCACAAAGGAAGACTGACCTCAATCACTCTACCCACAAAGAAACATGAATACGACCTCAATCGCATCCACAAAACGAATACAACCTCAATTGTACCCGCAAAGGATAACCAACATAAAGTGGACTTCGCTGGGGATAACATGAAGCAAAACTTCTGGTTTAAACCACCCCTACTGAGAAAAGGAAACTGGTAAACAAAATATGTCAAGCGAGAACTGGCTTTCACAAAAGAGAAAGGCCAAACTTCTAACGGACTCACGATCCACAGATAAGATGACTCCGCTGGGGGAAGGAGAAGTCTAAATAAAAGACCCTGCCGGGGAGCACAAGTATGAGGAACGCATCCCTCCAAAATCTCCTGAGTTATGCCATCTCTGCTGGGAAAGAGAACTGGCAAGGAACGTATCAAACCTGGCTTATGCTTCGAATGCAAATGTTTAAATTTTGCCGTAATGCTCCACACGAAGTGGAAATGCTACGCGTTTGAGGATGCAATGCAAATGCTTATGATATGCAAAAAGGGTCCCTCCAGAAAAATAAATGCTGGAGAGAAAAGACCAATTCAGTTGGGGATGACAAAAATAAATTGTCCTCAGAATCCAAGAATTCTGCTGAGAAGGATCACGCTGACCGACCCTTTAGATCCACAACTTCTGTCGGGGATGAAATCCAAAAGTATATACACTCTACCGGGGATTACACATGTCCTTTACTAAAGGTGACATTGAACCTGAGATTCCTCCTCTACTGGGGGAGTTGAGAATGTATGCCAATAACGGAACCGGAAGTTTGTTACTGAGGATTGCCAATAACAGATGGGCTTAGGACCTGCTGGGGGATGCCAGCCCATAATACCATCCTGCTTGGGGAAAACAGTCCATAATACCATCTTGCTTGGGGATACTGCTGAACTTAGCCTACTGATGGGGAAAATGACTTTACTCCCATCTTGCTGGGGATTAGAATATGACATCATCGGCGAAAGCACGTTCCTGACTGGATGGGGAAGGTGAACACCTTGATTCTGTGGGAAAATAACGTCTTGATCCGGAGAAAATACTTTCCAAGTCTCCTGCTGGGGAAGGTCTGCTCTGCTGAGGAAAGGTGCAATCTCAATGCTGGGGAGAGCAACCCTACTGGGGAAGTACAATGCTGCTGCCCTGCAAGCTGACTTGTCTTTATGGTCATAAACGACTCTTTCAACTTTTCAATTGCCCCAGACCACCAGGGCTAATGGAAGAAATCATCTCAAGAGGATTTTATAGAAGATCAGGCGTTCGCACTGCCCCAGGGTCTTCAAACTCTTGGAGAGATTTATCATATCTCGACATGACTGCCCCAGTTTTCATAATCCATGAAGTACATTACCTCGAAAGGGATTGTAATGACTTGAAAATACTCTGCTTTAGTATCTTGAACCTTGAGGAGGTGTTTCCAATTAACCATTTTCAGGAGTGGACAATCTCCCACGCTCTAGAGGTGGCCTGCCCCAATATGAGCTTTGAAGTGACTTTGCCCCTAATCTTAGAATGAATGCCCCAGAATAACTGAATTTCGGAGAGATTTCTCGACGTGACTGCCCTAGATTGGCTACATCTTAACACGACTTACTGGGGAGAGCCCACTCTACATTGAGTCTCTTGACATCATGCCCTTTGATATGATTGTCCTTCAGAATTTTCAAGCATCCCAACTTGACAGAATCAAGCTTCTTGACTGACGTTCACTGTGTAAGCTGCATTGATGCTTAGGCACATGTATACAAACAGAACAAGTTATTTATGAGAATGATAATTCTAATGCAACAAATATGTTAACCTTGAAGTTTTTATTGAAGATGCATCGCCAAGCCCTGTGAATGAATCACTAGCTGGGATGCGATCTTGATTTTGAACGGCAAAACAATGCGCACATGCAATACCAACAAATCTTACTAGCACAACTCATAGGAGTCAGGAACGCTGTCCTATTGAAGTACGCTTTCGGAATAAACCCTGTTTCAATTCGGACTTTTAAGGGTTGTAACGTGGTCTGGTTCACGGTTTTAGAAAAAAGGATTTATGGCTCAAAATTTATTGGTGCCCACCCACTCTTCATGATGTTCTCCAGTCCTATGTTCAGTTAATCTGACACAAACGCTCATCTCTCAAAAGGTTTACGATCTTTAAGGAACCTATGCAACTAATGGTTAGACACCTAAGGAGGTTTTGGAGTGGCAGTCACCCCTTTTTATCTTTTGTGTCTGTAATCACATGAATTTGTTCTTATCGAGGATTTTCTTTTGTAATGCTTTTCGCTTTTTCTTCCTTTTGCCCTTTTTTGATCCCTAATTTTTTCCTGGACTGACTCTTTTGAATTTTTCGATTTTGAAGTCCAGCGGGATGCCCTAACTTTTGCCTAAGTCACTTGTTTTCAAATTTTGACTTAGCGGACTTTCTTTTTTTTTATATTCCCCTCTTTTGAACAAAGCGTGTGACACTGGTTGTCTTACTTGCTTGACAGGGTTGTGACCGCCTCACTCCTTCATTCTGTCATACATACTTTCGTTTCCACCAGAAGGTATCTGTGGAATCTGTCCTTCCAAACAGTGTGTACCACGGGCGGTGGTATAGCATTACGGCAGTGACTCTTGGTGCCTCCATGCCCCGAAGTTTGTAACCTTCAGGAGTTGCTGTCATGCCCCTTGCATCTTTGCTTTCCCAAAGTTTGTAACCTTCAGGGTCTTCCGTGTTCGCCAGAGTATATCCTTCAGGGATATAGTCGAGTGGCATGCCCCAGAGACGATCTTTAGGTATGTTATATCGAGGATTATACGTCTCAACTATGGGCGTAGATGTGATCTCTGAGATCACAGTCCGTTGTTGTTGTTTCTGAGCTGCTGCCAGAGATTGCATGTCACTGTGAAGTTTCCTCAGATCTTCTTTCAGAGCGTTGATTTCTTCTCTCAGCTCTCTGTTCTCTTCCTCGAGATCATCCATTTTCTTTTGTCGATTGTCCCGAGTATTGTATGAATGAGACAGTTTGACTCTAGAACCGAGACACGGGCGTGAGATTTGAAGGTGAGAAGAATGTGTTATGTGAGAATGATGAATGATATGCAATAATTATATTAATTAATTTTTTTTTGTTATTTTAATCAAAATAAACTTCAACAATTGGATTGTAAATATCATACAGTGGGGAAATCCCGTTTTATTGAATTCAAAGATTGCAGAAATGGAAATACAATAATTTACAAAGTGCTGTAAAAGGAAATGTCTAAGCTTATGGATCCTGAGTCCTCTCTGAGGAGAGCTCAGGTGCTGGCTCTGGTATTTTCCTTTTCTTTGACTGGGGCTCTTGAGCCATTGTAGGGTTGTCATTCCTTTGCCAAGTGAAAGGAGCGAGCAAGTTCCTTTGATCTTCTATAGCATATTGTTCTAGAATCTCGATCAGAGCATCTTTTTCTTTTAATAGTTGCTGAATTTTGGTACACTCCACATTGAGAATACGGTACTTGTTCTTCCAAGATTTCTTTTCCCGCTGAACTTTGTTGAGAGAGAACTGGAGTTTTTCCATATCAGACATAAAGTAAAGGACAAATTCCCTCATCGGAAGAACTTCTTGACGAGGGTAAGGCATCCTCAACTTGAGGGCTCTAGTTTTACCCAGTGGAGATAAGGTTCCACAGAGACACAGTCTGGTTTTTCCTAGAGACTCTCTTCCTTTCCTGTGAATATATTTCCATGCATACACTATTTCTGTCTTTAGTGCCCTGTCATTTTCTCCTTCCTTGAAGAAAATACCTTCTAGATGAACATTACGCGGGATATGTCTCATCGGGTATTCGAATTGACGACGAACTAAAACTGGATGATAATTGATTCCTCCTTTAGTTCCAATGAGGGGCACATTAGGGAAGTTTCCACAATGTTCAATAACTCTTATCCTGTCATAGATTCGATTGTACCCAGCTATGTTAGAGTTGGTAGAGACATGATTCTCTGTGACCAACGCAGAGTACTCTTATGATCCCAAAAAGCGGCAGACTTAGGTAAATGGGAAGTGAACCATTTGTATAGCAGGGGTACACAACATGTGATCATTCCTCCGCCGTACAAATTCCTTAAGTGTACATAATGATAAGCATCTGTGAGCAAGGTCGACACGGGGTTTCCAATCAGAAATATCTTAATGGCATTGGTATCAACGAAATTATCGATGTTGGGAAAAAGGAATAACCCATATGTAAGTAGAACAAAGATATCTTCGAAAGCAGTAACGTTTCCTATACTGGCAAAGTACAAGGCTTTCTCTATCAAAAACTTGGCCGGTAAACCTCGAATTCCATCCTTAGCGGTCATGTGAGTACTGACTTCTGACTCATCCAAAAAGATTGCTCTTGCAATGGTTTGATCCTTTGGAATTTCTTCCAGTCCAGAAAAGGGAGCTTGGTCAGTGATGGGTAAATCAGTCAGGTGAGAGTACTCCTCCAGTGTTGGTGCTAGCTGATAATCCGGGAATGTGAAACAGTGATAAACCGGATCGTAAAATTGAATTAGCATGAACATGATTCCTTCAACTACATGGACCCTTAATAGAGACAGCAGTCCTCCGTACTTAGCTCTGAAAGCATCAGGGTTGGTGATCATCCTTTCCAACCCTCTTAAATCCTCTAGTTTTGGAACCTTGAAGGTGTACTTGTGCGTCTTCCTTCTACCGAAATCCATAACGCAATCTTTTTCTCTGATATTTACAATCATTCTTTTAGCTTAATTTGAAAAAGAGAGACTCGAAAAGAAAATTTTTCTTTGTTTAAAAGTTTTTTAATGAAATGAATGCATGAATGCAGCACACAAAAACTTAGAAAAAACATGGGTTCAAAGGGTCAGCGTCATGAGCATGGAGTCATGGCTCTACCCATTCCCAAAGGTTGTACTATGGTGAATTTTGTTCCTGTCCTCAAAATCATTGACCCCCCTTGAGATAACAACAGCAGGCTGGTTCACCCGAGCGAGCTGTAGTATCTTAGGGTAATCTCAATTGAGGGTAGTATCGCATGATAACTATTTGATAGCTTCCGCACTACTAAATAGTCACGTGGTTTCAGTCTACTAAATCCTCAGTTTCATGGATACCACAATCGAACAATCTGCTTTCACAACCGAAGTCGTTAGACATTGAATCCGTAAAGGGTATCTCCACTGATTTGATGGTCTACCGGGATCGCTTATTCGGGAATCACTCCCTGTAAGACCATTCGTCTATGCCATCACCTATCTTAGGTATCACTCTAACTTTCCACATGCGGCATCACCTGCATTCCCATTAGCAGAAAAATAAACACAGATATCAAGTAGGAAAAGCGATATATATATATATATATATATATATATATATATATATATATATATATATATATATATATATATATATATTCATTCCTAAAACTAACATCCTAGACCTCTTAAGAATTCTAGTCTATAATCCTAAACAGACAAAATGACTCCCCAGCGGAGTCGCCAATTTACTATTGGAAAATGGTGACGAATGATGACTAAGGTAAGACAGATCCTAATGGTACTCCCCTACAGAGTCGCCATTTTACTGTTGGAAAATTGTGACGAATGATGAGTAAGGTAAGACAGATCCTAATGGCACTCCCTAGCAGAGTCACAATTTTACTGTAGTGTGCGATTTTTGTCGGTGACGCGACCACCTTATCGCTGAGAATTGGGTTTTCTCCTCAATGAAGAGGAGGGGGTGCTACTTTCTGATTTCTTATTTATCCCGTGAAGCTCGAAGGGAAATGGAAGCTATCTAAAACTAACCTTGCACGCGAATGTTTAGTTGAACAAACACTTAAAGAGATTCGGGGAGTTTGGGGTCAGGTTATACAATGGGGAGTTGTCAGTTACCCATCATATATGTGGTTATCCACAGGTTGTTAGTTTTAGGTTCTGCTTTGTACTAGATGGTGTTTATCAGTTAATGGGTTGGGAAAGTTTCTTGGGAAATATGAGAGAGAGAGTGAGTTTTTTTTGTTGATTTTCAGGTTTTCCGATGTTTTTGGTGTGGTACTGGACCTAACTTTTTGTTTAGTATGCTCGCTAAGATTTCACAATCTTATGCCTACGTATTCCCGTTTAAATGAAACAGAGAAATTAGAGCAATCGTAGTTCCTCCTATTCTAAGGGAGGAAAAATATGTTTGATGTCTTGTTCAAAGCCCAAGATTGAAGCTAAATGGAGTATTTGTGTCTTGTTCAAAGCCCAAGATTGAAGCTAAAGGTTTGACTGAGAGAGAATTTATCATCTCTAAAGGGAGACATCTGGTCTCTTTATCACGACTGTTAGGTGACTATTTATAAAGGAGGACTAATTTAACTGGGATATGAGACTCTAGTAATGCCATAATTTCCTTTATAGGGGACTTATCCTAAAGGAGAAAACTTTAACTCAGTGTAGAGCAATCCCATCTTTCCTTAGGAATTTCTCATACTAAGAGAGGGACAGTGGCGTGGATGTAAATAATCCAGAGGCTTGTCACTTACAGCAATTAGATGAAAGAAGGGAGTTTACCAGGACAAGAGATGGACGACAACTTGGATATTTGAATCAACAAGTGTGCCACTTACAACAGTTATCTGGAATTAAGGTTTGTTTCGATTTTTTTGTTTTGACATGTGATAATACAGAGAAATGACTTCCTACAGAGGGATTTTGATTTCCTCTGAGGGGATGTTGATTTTTGTGTGCCTTGATCAAAGCCCAAGGTTGAAGCTAAGAGGTTGATTGACTCCACTGAGGAAGTCCTTATACAAAGCCTAAGAGGAGGCTAGAAAAGGCTGACTCAACAAGAGAGTTTTTATCTGTCTTATACAAAGCCCAAGATTGAGGCTAAAAGGGACTGACTCTTTTGGGGATATCATTATACAAAGCCTAAGAGGAGGCAAAAAATTTTGACTTTTCCGGGGAAAATGTTCTGTCTGTCTTGTACAAAGCCCAAGATTGAGGCTAAAAAGGATTTTGACTCCACCGGGGAGGGTTATGTGTCTTGTACAAAGCCCAAGATAGAGGTTGAAAAGAAGACTGACTCTGTGGGAAATAAATCTTTATCTGTCTTATACAAAGCCCAAGATTGAGACTAAACTGATACTTTTCTGACTCGGCTGAGGATATTTTAGGTGTCTTGTACAAAGCCCAAGATTGAGGCTGAAATGAGTTTGACTCTATGGGAGAGTATTATCTGTCTTGTACAAAGCCCAAGATTGAGGCTGAAAAAGAGGATTGACTCTGCTTAGGGAAATTTATATGGTGTCTTGTACAAAGCCCAAGATTGAGGCTGAAAGGGTTTGACTCAACAAGAGAGTGCTTTTATCTGTCCTATACAAAGCCCAGGATTATGGCTGAACAAGCTGGAGAAATCATTATACAAAGCCTAAGAGGAGGCTAAATTCTGCTAGGGGAAATCATTATACCAAGCCTAAAAGGAGGCTGGAAAAGATTGACTCAATGAAAGAATGGTTTTATCTGTCTTGTACAAAGCCCAAGATTGAGGCTAAAAAGGGTTGACTCAACAAGAGAGTATTGAAAAAGTGATTGACTCAACAAGAGAGTTTGAAAAGGTGATTGACTCAATAAGAGAGTCTGATAAGGTTAGTTCTGCTAAGGGAGAATCATTGTACAAAGCCCAAGAGGAGGCTAACTGTGCTGAGGAAAGGAAGGATCATTATAGAAAGCCTAAGAGGAGGCTAGCTTCTGCTGGGGATTATTGAGATCCCAAGGCAGGTCCAAATGGGGAATCAACTCTTGCTGAGGGTTACAGAAGAGTTGAGATATCAGAGACCTTGAGGTTCTGATTTGGGATAGTGTTATACTGATGATAAACTGACCCTGGCTAGGGAATTTTAGGAGAGAGACTGGGTTTTAGAACCCATGGGTTTTAACTCTGCTGGAGATTGATCCAAAATGACCAGGGTTTCTCCTATGTTTGTAAGGTTCTTGAGAATGTCTTTGAGATCCGAGAGGGGATTAGACTGTCCAAGTCTACTGGTATGGAAGACTTTATCTTTTTATGATGCCCAAGAGGAGGCAGGTGTTAAGGGATGAGAATCAACCCTAAATTGGTCTGAGATTTGACACTGGAAATACTGCTCTAACAAAGGATGACTAATTTTTGTCTTATATCTTTAAGAGGTCTTCAGGGTCCTTGTATTAAGCCCAAGAGAAGGCATGAGAACTTCTAAGAAGCCGGAGGGTCCTTGTACAAAGGCCAAGAGGAGGCGGGGATGCTTTTCGGAAGCCTGTGGGTCCCAAACCTAAGAAGAGTTCGAAAAAGGTTTCAGTGAGAATTAATCCTTTAGTGAACAGTCCTAGGGTTTGAAGAAATTCAAGAGAGGTTTCATCGAGAATTAATCCTCTCTGGGGAAATGAACTTCTTTGACAATTTCTAATAGTGACAGTCTGAGAAAAGTTTCACCGGGAATAATGCCTTTCTCTTTGTTCCATATTGTTTAAGCCCAAGAGAAGGCAAGACTATATATGGAAATCCTATGGGGATCTAGTTTTGATTGTATTAAAGAGTGACCAAATGGCTTTGCCTAGTTCTAGACCTAGTTGCTGGGGAAAACTCTAAGCGGATATACAAGAATATATACAGTTAATATATGACAAGTATTTAAAAAGAAATGAAAGAAGGACTTACAGGTGAGCAAGCTTCCCACAATACAGTTATATATATATATATATATATATATATATATATATATATATATATATATATATATATATATATATATATATATATATATATATATATATATATATATATATATATATATATATGAAAGCAAGTAAATGAAAGCTGATAAAGACTTACAGGCGAGCAAGCTTCCATAGCTGTATTGTTAGTTAATCAAGAAATTAAAGAAATTTTTGACAATAACTGTATATTTGAACCTAAATCAAAAGAGAAGTTATTTTTGAAAAGATTGTTGGGGCTTATACTCAACGAGAGACCTAGATGAAAAACAGTAATCTTACCGTTGTTTGTAAACTGTAATGGGTCTTATACAATGACTGAGGTCCAAAGAGGCTTTTTGTACAAAGGGATGGGTCTTATAACTCAAGGAGAGGCCCATGGAAAAACAGTGATCGCACCATTTATTTTGAAAACTGTATCGGGTCTTATACAATGACTGAGGCCCAAATTATTGTATTTACAAAGAGGGTTGGGTCTTACAACTCAAGGAGAGGCCCAAAGTTTATTTTATTTACAAAAGGATGGGACTTACACTCTATTAGAGGCCCAAAGGTTTTTGTTTAAAGAGGCGACGACCGCACCGAGATTTTAAAATCGTATCGGGACTTATACAATGACTGAGGCCCAAAAAAGTTTATGTACAAAAAGGGGTTGGGTCTTACACTCTATTAGAGGCCCATAAGTGTTTGAAAATGTTTGATAATGATCAAAAATCAAAGAAACCCTAATTTCATTTTCTTTTAAGAGTAATTCTTTAAAGAAAATTAATAAAATGATAAAAAATACCAAATAAGTTTAAATAAACTACTTGTGATTTTTGGTTAAGGTTTGAAAAATGAGGTTTTAATCACAAGATGACTTTAGAACTCATTTGGTTTTGATTTTCAAGATAAAACTTCATTTTTAAAATGATTAAAAACAATAAAAATGATTTTATTCACAAAAATACCAACTATATTAAATAAATAATATAAATCTTATTTTTTTGTAGAATAAAGTACTTTAATATTTTTGTGATTTTTCAGAAAAAGAACCAATAAAAAATGATTAAAATTGAGAGAGAAATTATTTTTTCAAATCATTAACAAAAATAATATGAAAAATTTTAAAAATGGGACAAGTGATAAAAGGAGGTCTGGGGCGAGGGGGATTCGAACCCCAGACCTCTCGCTCGCTCAATACACATAAACCAGCTGATCAACCACTGAGGCTCAATGCCAATTCATTTAATATATGGCATGGGAAAAATATATAGCAAACTTGGTTGAATTTCTGAAGAATGGCGCCATGGCCATCTTCATCCTCAAACTCAAATACGTGAAGCCTCTTATCTCACTCGTTTCTCAACTACTCCTCATGATCAAAATATGAAAATCATGCATTTTCAGATGAGGAACACAATGGCAATACTCAATTTTATTGAAATTAAGTAAATCAAAACATAATAGGATAAAACCTGAAGAACCCTAAAATTGGCATGAACTCAATGAAATCCTATACACGAACTCTAAATAACAATTGATTGAGGGTAAATGATCTACAAACATCCAGAAACACAATGGTAACAAGAAGACATGTTTATGATGCATGATTCATTGAGTTTGAGAGCTTAAGGTTTACCTCTGCAAGTGAGAATCGAATTCTGATTTGGAGGTGTTACAGTTGTGTTCCAATGATTTGGACAACTTCCTTATACCTCAAGGGATGTGTTTGAATACTTTGGTTGATTGGAAAACCTCTGGATTATCCAACTGGACCCAACCTGCAGCTGCTTTGTAACTTTGAGCAATTGAGGTTTGATTTGATGATTCTGATGTTACAGATTGAATGTAATGATTTAGATCACTCCTATATGTTGTGTATGAGGTGTGTGAACCATTGGTTTGAGTTGCATTGGCCTCCAACTCAAAACCCGATAGTACTTTCTCAAGGACAATAAAATTTGGTGTTTAAGAAGGAAATGAGAGAAAGCAATGTTGTAAGCTGCTTTTGTGTAGTTTGAATGATCAGTTAGGACCTCTATTTATAGTGGATCAACTCTTGTCTTGGAGAAATATTGAATGGATGCAAGATCAGATCACATTCAATGGCTTTGGCTTGGTGGTATTTCTTCTCATATAAGGTAAACTAGCTTCTCCCAAGAGCAGGGCTATATATTGACCAAATCCACATTCTTCAGATGCTTTAATTATTTTTTAAGTGAGCATCTTGACTGATTAAAGTGGCTTTATTGAAAGTACACTGTTGCACATAAATGCCCTTTGAATTCAAGGCATATATGCCAAAAACTCATCAATTCTCAAGGATAAGCTCTTGGCATTTTAGTCCAAGTTTGTTGGTTGGATCAGATGCATTGTGATCAGATTAAATGCATGTGGCATAGTGATCATTGCTTTTTGGCTCAAAATCGTGTATGGCAAGAAATCTCACAAACTGATTTTTCATGACAGCCTTGCCATGGTGTCTTGCAGCAGCCATAATTCTTGGCTCAAGCTGAATTGTTTCATGCAAATGAGTTCCTTGGATTATAGGCAATATGCACAACAACTTTGACGTTTACATCTTGAATTGATTCAGCCTAGAGCTAAGTGAAACAACCCTCCAAGTTTTGGTGTTTCACTTGTTTTTCTGACTTAGACAGAATTTTGTCTAAGTGTTGGAAAAGTGGTCAATTCCAAGTTTTTTGTCATTTTGATCCAACCATAACTCAGAATCCATGAAGAATTGGAAACTCTTGCATTTGACACTTTTGAAGTATGTAATGAGAGCTTCCATCTGAGCTTTGGATGGGAGAAAAAGGCCTTAGGGTTTGGGAGATATGGGCTTGTAAAGTTGGTACCCTAGCCACTTTGTTCCATAACTTAGAAAAATTCTAAGTTTTTTATGGTTACCCCTTTAACAAGTTAACTCACTTTCTTTGATTTTTCTTGATGAATGATGATTCAAATCACATATTAACATTGTTTTAGGGTTAAGGAACCTTGGTTGACCAAAAATCCAAAAAGTCAAACTTGAATTTTTGTACAGTTGACTTTTTCATCAGATGAAATTTTGACTTTGTGATCCTTTTGTGAAATCAATCCTTGTGCTTAATTAAACTTCATGGATGGCCTCCAAGGGTATTTAGGAATGTCTTGGACCCCTCCCCAAGGTTTGAGATCAAGGGTAGGCCAACAGTCAAGGATAGGGTTGACTTTTTCCATCTAAAACCCTAATTTGTGATCAGATTGTTTTGAGTTATTGTGTGATCAGATTATTTTGAGTTATTGTGGTTTATGATTTGAGCTCTTTGAGTCAATCAAATCTTGTAAACATGTCAATATGATGTATTTGAGGTCTTTGAAGTTAATTTTGAAGCTTCAAGCCATGCCTCACTTCACAAGTTAACCCCAGGGTTGAATTAGGTCAAAACCCTAATTCCTGATTTTTTGGTAGATGGACCTTAAAGGTGATTTTGCCATTGTGGATGGGCTCTTGAGATCCTTTTGAGCTTATAGGACCATACATTGAGGCATTGGCTCATGTCCAGACGGAAATTTTCATCTGGAGGCCTCAGTCGACCAAAACCCTAATTTGGTGACACTGGCGATCTTGAGGCTTGATCCACTTGGAATGTTGCAATCTTGTGCTTGATTCTTGATGTGGGAGACACCTTGACCCTTCATGGATGTTTGAGAGGCTAGACAAGTTGAAGATCATGTCATTTCTTGATTGATCATTTGTCTAAGTGCTCTAAGAGGGCTTAAAACCCTAATTCTTGATTGTAGTAAATGCTCAATCCTCCTTGAGGAGACTGATGAGGCATGAAAGTACATCCATATTGTGATGATGATTTGTACAGTGATGGGAAATCTTGGTGGTCAAAATTTGGGGTATGACAGACATGCATAAACTATGCCTAAGTAGATGAAAACGTGTTGAAAAATCAATTTTTAAGATTTTTTTAAGCTTGAGTCGACCTAAGCTGAGGTCTGGCCGACTCATGAATTGTTGATAGTTTGTGAGTTTTGCTCGGGTTAGCGTGTACTGACCCTGCGGTCGAGGTATGCCTTTGTCATTTCTCATTCTGCATTTTCTTCAGCCATGCGTCGACGCATGACCCCTGTTGCGGTCAACGCATGGTCTTCCAACATGCGCAGACTTGTCCACGGGTCAGCGCAGGCTGACCCTCTTTAATGTTTGGTCGAACGTTCGCTGCTTTCAACTAATTTTTCTAATTTTTTCTATGTTCAAAATACTGTAATGATTGGTTGTTGATCCTTGCATCATATAAATACTTGGTTCCTCATTTTTTTACATGGACAACAAGAAAAAGTGAAAGATATACATTGAAACTTTTCTCTCATCACCTCCATCTTCATTATTGCACATTTTCAACAAATACACATAATCATTTTTAATGATTCTTTGCATCATGAGGTGATAACGTCCGAACATAGAATTGTTGCTCGTTCGGGGTGAGTATTTCAGTGGTTTTTTTCTTGAATAAAACCTCTAGGGTTTTGTCCTCCAAGATCAATTGGATTTGGGGGTTTTTGGATCAGATCTTGTATGCATTGAATTCAGCCGAGCGAAGGTGATCAAAGAATAGTGGGTTTTGTCGATCTAGTAGCTTTAACCAGAGGATTGTGCAACAAGGTTTGGGGATCGAATTGTGTGTTAATCAGAATCAGCCGAGTGAAGGTGATTGAAGACCTGTGTATTCTTGCAATCTAGTAATGGTAAATGGAGGTTCTTCTAACAAGTTCGAGGCACTTGATTCGACTCGAATCAAGGGAAGAGAAGACATAATATTTGCATCAACGAAGTTTCTTGAGTGTGTGATAGCTAAGTTTTTTCTTGTAAAAACAATTTGCAAACAAGTTATTGATATCTCAATTCTAGATTTAGAATTGGGGGCAGACGTACCCAAAGTGAGGACGAAAGAGGAACTGCCTAAACAAACCTGGTGTCATTTCTCTTTCCCTATCTCATTTAATTTTTGAACTGTTTATGCTTGTGATTGTTCAATTGATCGATAAAAATTCTGGTGTAGTTTAGTGCAGAAAATTAATTTGAAAACCATTGCACAATCATTTTTGGATTTTGCTTAGTGAAAATTCTGCATCAACTATCATAGAAAGTTTAGCTTAGAGTTTTATGCACTCCTAGTGCTCGATAAATTGAACGCTTATAAGGTGTTTGATATATTGTCAAGTTTGGTTTAATTTTTGACTGCTCATTGGAGATTGCACCATATTAAGTGATTTTGGAAAATTGATTAATTGTTAAGTTGCGATTCTATTTTTCTCTTCGAGCCTTTCGTTCCATTTGGCTTACGTATATCCGATTCTCTCAGTAACTCGGTTCGTGTAGACGAATTATCCTCGTCCGCTTCCGCAAAATATTTTTAAAAACAAATTTCAGCGCCGACTCGCATTTAAAAAGAAATGATATATTCAACCCCCCTTCTAGATCAATTACCTCCGTCTAACAGACTGAAGTTCATCGTTACTTCACCACCTTACTTACCACCAAAGCGCGCTAACTCCGGTCAGAGTTGCATTGTCTCACGAAAGGATGGCTTACGATTTAGGAACTCATGGTTCGTGTTCGCAAAATCAGTGAATCACTGATTTCTGTTGGAGATCATGTTCCCCTTCGTAACCTAATTGAAATCGTCCTTGATGCGCTTCCTGAGGAATACGACTCCATTGTTGCCGCTGTGAACAATAAAGAATATTTAGGTTTTCTTAATGAGCTTGAGATGAGTCTTCTTGCACATGAATCACGATTGGAGAAACATCGAAAAACTGTTATCATAGAGCCGGTGTCAATGAACTTGACGCAGGTTCTGCCGTCATCATCGTCGGCCACCACTAATCTGTCTACCACTGGTACTGAGTCATTTCCTCAAGTTACTAGTTATGTCACTGCTAATGCTGAGAATCATGGCTACAACTCACGAGGTGGAGGTTTTGGCCGTGGAGGTGGCAGTTTTGGCCGTGGAAGAGGTCTTTTTGGAAAAACTCAATGTCAAATCTGTCACAAATCTTGGCATGATGCATCTTTCTGTTACCACAGATATTCCAACTCCAACGCTGCCATGTTTCCTCCTCAGAGACCTTTCTTTTAATCCTTCCATGATGACTGCACGTCCCATGTATCCACCTTCCTTTAGATATGCAACTCCAAGATCTGCTCCTCTAAGCTCTCCTCTGCCTCAAGCTTTTCTTGCAGGTTCAGATCCTAATTTCAACAATTAATGGTGGTATCCAGACTCGGGTGCATCTCACCATGCTACTCCTGATGCTTCGAGTTTGTATGACTCTATATCAATGCCTGGATCTGAGCAAGTGTTTACGGAAAATGGCCAAGGTTTGTCTATAAACACCGTAGGCTCTATGCAATTTTCATTACCAAACTATCCTAACATGTCTCTCACCCTACACAATCTTTTGATTGTTCCTCATATCACCAAAAACCTTATTAGTGTTAGAAAATTCGCTCAATATAATCATGTTTTCTTTCAGTTTCATCCTAAGTTTTGTCTTGTAAAATAGTTCTTCGTGGTTTTGTTGGAGCTTATGGCCTCTACAAATTTCCAAATCCAACTTCACAACTGTCCAAGTCCTTTCCCATCCTTAATACATGTGTATCTTTGTCTTCCAGCAACTGTAATATTAGCAACACTAGTAATCATGTACTGAATTCGAATGCTCCATACAGTTGTATCTCATTATGTACCAATGATTCATATATGAATAAAACTGACTCTGCTTGTCAATTTTCTTCTAATGTTAATTTTGCTACTCATGATATTTCCTCATCATCTCAGCATGTTAATATCCCCTCATCCATATCTACTAATAAATATGTTTTGTGGCATACACGCTTAGGGAACCCTCACCATCATGCACTTGCTGAAGTGTTAAAAATCTGTCATATCCATATCCCTCCTAAACCTCCATCTGAGCTGTGTGCTGCCTACTGTTTAGGAAAGTCTCACAGGTTCCCCGCCTCATTGTCCACCACAGTGTATAACCACCCATATTCTGGATTTGTTTGGGGTTTTTTCACTAAGGCTAAAGTATGAATCTCTCACCCAGTTTATTTAGTTCAAAAAGATGGTTGAAATTTAGTTCAATTGCAAAATTAAAAGTGTGCAGAGTGATGGAAAGGTGAGTTCAGACCCTTTACTAAGTATCTCTCTGAGTTAGGAATCATTCATAGGTTTACATGTCCTCACACCCATCATAAAAATGGTATAGTTGAACGAAAAACACCATCATATTGTGGAAACTGGTCTAGCCTTGCTTGCACAATCCACACTGTCCTTAAAACTTTGGGACCATGTGTTGGTTACAGCAGCCTATCTTATCAATAGACTTCCTAGCCTTACACTTAATAACCACTCTCCTTATTCCAAACTCCTTAACTAAATTCCTGACTATACATGCCTTAGAGTTTTTGGTTGTGCATGTTTTCCCTTCCTTCATCCCTAGAATTCTCACAAACTTGATTATAGGTCTCAGGAATGCATTTTTCTAGGGTACTCTACTACTCACAAAGGGTATAAATATCTTGCTTCTAATGGTCATAACTACATCTCTAAAGATGTCCTTTTTCATTAATCTAAATTTCCTTATTCCTCCATGTTTTCTCCCTCTTCTCCTAGTGTTTCTAAATCTTCCCCTCCCACTACTTCATCCTGGTTTATGTCAGCTAGTCCAACAGTCCCTCCATCTTTTCATCATATCAGCCCTACTCATTCTTCCCTTTCTACTCCTATAAATTCTGTTAATTCTAATGCTGGCTCCACTTCCTTATATGGTCCTTCCAGCTTTATTGTGCCTTCTGTCATGTCTAGCTCCCCTACTACACCCTCTTTTACATCTACTTCTTCTCCTGGCCTTATGCTTTGCTGAAGCTATCACTATATCACCTTCATCATCACTTAACCTTACACCTACTAAAATACCTATTCCAACTCCTCCCAATGCCTCTCATCCTTCCATTAATCCTCTTAATGACCATCCCACGCAGACTAGAGTCAAGAGTGGTCTCTCTAAACCTAGACTTGAATTCACTAACTTTATCATGGTATCTAGAGCTTCTTTTTCTAGGAATTGAAGTCACTCATCTGCCCAATTGCGCATTTCTTCTCTCACAAACCAAATATATAAGTGATCTACTAGCCAAAGTTAATATGTCTAATGCGAATGACATGCCTACTCCAATGATTTCCAGCTGTAAAATTTCCAAAGTTGGCTCTAATGAAGTTTCAAATCCTACTCAGTTTAGGTCTGTTGTTCGTGTTTTGCAATATGCAACCTTAACAAGGCCTGAAATTTCCTTTTCTGTGAATAAGGTGTGTCAGTTTCTCTCAAAACCGTTGGAGGAACATTGGAAGGTTGTAAAGAGGATATTGAGGTATTTGAGTGGCACTCTCCATCATGGACTTCTCATTCAACCTGCACCTGCTCGGCAGCCTCTAACTTTGCTTGGATTCTGTGATGCTGATTGGGTATCAGATCGAGATGAACGAAGGTCTACCTCAGGGGCATGTGTTTATCTTGGTCCTAATGTTGTGCCTTGGTGGTCTAAATAGCAACAGTTAGTGGCTAAATCAAGTGCATAGTCAGAATATCGTAGCATGGCCTAACTAGCTGCTGATATACTCTGGGTCTAGTCACTTCTTAAGGAATTGCACTGCTAGTTTCAAACTCCAAAGATCTTGTGTGACAATCTGAGTACATTCACTCTAGCTCATAATCATATCCTTCATAATAGGACCAAGCATATGGAGTTAGATATCTTTTTTGTGAAGAAAAGGTTCTTAATAAGAGTCTTGTTGTGGCTCATGTTCCAGCTCAGGATCAGTGGGCAAATGCTTTAACTAAACCACTATATGCAGTAAATTTTCTTCCTCTTCTTGATAAGCTATGGGTGTTTAAAAAACAAAGTTTGCTCAGCACACCCTCCACTTACAATGGGGGAATGATAGAGTTAGTGTATTAGTTAGCAGTTTATATTATGGTTATATGCTGAGCTGGATTTTTGTGCTTAGGTATAAGAGTTAGTTAAAGCTTTCTGTTATAGCTCACTCTCTATATAATGAGAGTTCATTGTATCTCCTTAATTATGAAATACAATGAGAATTTCCTAACTGAATTCCCTAACTGCATTATGCAATTCTATCTGTTTGAATTTCAAAATATGGATTTACTTTACGGAAATTGAAATCTAAATGCGTTCATTTAAGTATTTGTAGTACCCCAAATTTTGACCAGTGGTTTTTCTTCTTTTTATAGTTTTTTTGGGTCACTAGGGGGGTGTCATTTGGGCTTTGGGGTGTGCCATTGATTTTGAGCCCTTTTTTTTGGGTTTTTTGGGTTTTTATAAAGTTTTTACATTTAATTAGTATTTAGATTTATTTTCTATTTCATTTTTGCTCACATATTTTAAGGTAAAAGTTTTATTCTAAATTTTTATTGATTATAGGAATTTATTGGGGATTTCACTTATTTTAAATTTTTGGAGTAGAAGTAATTAGGTTATTATTTTGTTAGAAAAGAGTTGGGCTTTTTAGATTTTTTGTTTTTAGAATTTTTTTTTTTCGTATGATAGAGTTAATTAGGTATTGGTTTAGAATTTGGGTTTAGATTAATAATCAGATTTTATTTTAGTGTTAAACATGTTGTTAGTATCTTTTATATTTCATTAAATTTAATTTTTATTATTAATTAAAATTAATTAGATGTTATCAGAGTTTACTATTTAGTAATTAGGGTTTTTTTATTAATTAAGGTTTTAGTGATGTTCAAATTAATGGGAGAGGGACCGGTTGCTTTATTATGGTTATTGTTTTTATTGTTATTTATTAATAGGGTAAAGTACATATTATTAATAAGTTTTGGTTTTTATTTTTATTTTTTATTATAGTCAATGGGTTGACCTAAGTGGGCCGTCTCTTTACCCCATTCCCTAACCCTAACTACGCAAATTGAGAAAATCAGATCAAAACAGAAATGAATCTTTTTTTTATTAATTCGTTCAAATCAAAACGTATAGAATAAAATCAGATCCAAAAATTACAAATATCAAATTACAACAAATCAACAAATGCGTACATCAAAACTTTCTAAAAAAACAAAGAATCTAATCAATTCCTAACCCTAAGTTCTAAGCTATAAAAACAGAAAAAGAAAATAGAGGAAGGGGTTGGACTCGGAGACTGGGGAGAAATTGTTTTTGGAGAACCCTAAGGACGAACTGGTGGCGTGCAATCCTTTGATCACCTGCAAAACAAAATAGAAAAGGGGATCAGAAGTTCGTAATTGGAGAAGAAAAAAGGAAAATTTGCAAAAACATTCACAGCAAGGAAGGTAATCCGCGAGCTTAGCTTTTATGAATCGATTGTTGTTTTGTTGATCGTTGAAATCTGGATGTTATTTTGAGTTTTTTTCTGGAAATTTTGGGGTTTAGGGTTCTTGGGGTTAGGGTTAGGGTTCATTAGGGTTCATAGGGTTTGAGGGGAGATCTTGGTTTTTGTTTGAAGGAAGGGTTAAGGTTCTTCGTCAGAACCCTAGGATTCATCTGAAGAACCCAGAAACGATGAAGGTTTGAAGAATCTGGGTTGGGTTTCTAGAAAGAGGTTGAAGGTTTGAAGGTTCCGGTTGAAGTTCAACCGGAAACCTGGGTTTGATGGAGTTTTTGGGGGCGGCGCGCGGTGGTTGGAAACCACCGGCGGGAGGAAAGGTGGCGGTGAGAGTTTGAGAGAGAGACGAGAGAAGAGAGAAGAAAGAAGGTTAGAGAGAGAGGGAGAAATGAGAAATGGCAATTTTTATGAAGAAGCGAGGTTTAAATACCCTTCCTTCGTACCGTCAGATGCGTGCCAAGTGGCCTCACCTGAGCCACTTGATATAGTTTGACCGTTGGAGTCAATGACTCCCCTACCTGCGCGTACATCATAAGCAAACATGGCTCATCATCTGAGCCATTAGATGATACGACCTGGGAAAAGTAGACGGATTGGACGCCATAGATTTAACAGGATATAATATACTGGATTGATCAAACGGTCACGAGAAAATCTGGGGAGAACCGCAAGATTAATCCAACGGACGGATCTCATTCAATTCATCTTTTTTTTTTTGTTTTTTTTTTGGGACGGTCTTCGTCATTAGGCTTTACGCCCAATGCTATTCAGACCCCCATCTATGGCCCATTTGCTATTTCCCAAAGGTTTTACACCCCCCAGTTTTAATTTGACTAATTTAATTAATTGGATCATTCAACATGATTTAATTTAATTATTAATTGTATTTAAGGGTTAATTAGGTGATTTAGGGTTCTTTAGGGAAAATTAAGGGTTTAGGATTTATTTTGGATTTTTTTACTTATTTATTATTATTTTGGATTTTGTTCTTGGTCTTATTTTTTTTTATTTATTCAAAAAATCGCAATTGAATCAATTCCTTGATTCAAGTTGTAAAATAAAAAAAATAAAAATATTGTTATTATGTTGCTTAATTAGTTTTTATTATTATTTAACTCTTTTTAATTCTCATGTAATTAAGTTTGTTATATATATGTAAATAAATTTTATTTTAGGTTTTTATGTATATGTATATATATATATATATATATATATATATATATATATATATGAAGGTTTTTTTGTAAGAAAATCATTTTTAGGGAAAAAGGGGATAAATATGGGGCGGGGATTAAAAAATAATAATTTTAACATTATTTTGGGATAAAAAAAAATATATTCTTTGAAGAATTATTGAAGTATGGACTTTATTTTTGGGTTTGTTTTTTTTTTTTAAAAAAGGATTTTTTTTAAAGCTTTAAGGGATTTTAACTTGGGATAAAACTCTTGGTCTGAGAGCCTAAATAAAGGATGGGATAAGGGATAGAACTCTTGATATCCGAGAGTATAAATAAAAGGATTAAGGGATAAAGCTCTTGGTCCGAGAGCCTAAATAAAGGATGGGATAAGGGATAGAACTCTTGATATCCGAGAGTATAAATAAAAGGATTAAGGGATAAAGCTCTTGGTCCGAGAGCCTAAATAAAGGATGGGATAAGGGATAGAACTCTTGATATTCGAGAGTATAAATAAAAGGATTAAGGGATAAAACTCTTGGTCCGAGAGCCTAAATAAGGGATAGGGGATAAGGATTTAGGGATAACACTCTTGATATCCGAGAGTATAAATAAAAGGATTAAGGGATAAAACTCTTCCTCCGAGAGTCTAAATAATAGATAGGGATTTAAGGGATTTAAGGGATAGAACTCCTCATCTAGGAGTATAAACACTAGATTTAAGGGATAGAACTCTTTATCCAAGAGTATAAATAGTGGATTGGGGTTTAGGGTTAGGTTTTGGGATTTAGGAATAGGATTAGGGGGTAGGAATAGGGGAGGTGAACTACGGTTACTCTGATCCTTCAAATTGAGGGTACGTAGGCATAGGGTTGCAAACCAACCCTAGCGAGTATAATAAAAAAAACTTAGGTTTTCCTATAACTTAGACAAACAAGCATACCCTAAATTCAAAGGTGGATCCCATTGAGTACAATGGAAGTGAGGGGTGCCTAACACCTTCCCTTCACTTAACCGACTCTCGAACCATAGGAATCTCTACCTTAGGATTAAGATATTAGGTTTATCATTATTTTCCCTTAAAAAAATATGATGGCGACTCGAAATATTTTGCCGGCCGCGACAGCTGGCGACTCTGCTAGGGATTCCTTCCTAGAGAGAGTCCTTCCTAGCCTTAGGATTTAGGGATTTGTTTGTCTTGGATGTTTTATATTGTTTTATTGTTATGTATTTTTTATTTGTTTCATATTTTTATTTATTTAACCCTTTGTTTTTTATTTTGTCATTATACAAGGGATTGGGGCAAACAACAAAAAAAAGGAGTGAAGCTAAAACCCAAAGCTTGGAGGATAACCCTAGAACATAAAGTGGAACGGAAATGTTTTTGGGGGGGATGCGACATCCCCAACAATGCATTGATACCACACTCGGAGTAGATCCTTCCAAAGTCGTCCTCACGAAAGGGCTAGCCCCTGACGTAGTGGAATGATTTGGATGTGGTCCGTGACTCTGAGAACCTTTAACCTACCCCACACCAATCTATGGAGACCCTATGTATTCAACCCTCAAGGGCTGTTACTAGGCTCCTACCCCAAATGAGACTTATCCCGAAGGATTGCCGTAGGAAGGCTTGCTCCTTCTCATGGTAAAACAAGGGTATAGTCTGAACATGTTGGGGTCGTTATGCTGTCCAAATTTTTATAACCTACATGTGAGAGGATTAGGTAGACAAGTTTTAGATCTAAACCTATTATAGGGAGCCTACCTAGTTAGGGTCATGGTTGCATTTTCACCTTACCCTAACCCAAAGAACATTTAACCAAAGAACAAGGTGTCCATGTCATCATGCATTTAAAAACTTTTTTTTGCATATATGCATTTTTGTGGGGAATTTCAAGATGTGTTGTAGGAATATGGGAAAGATTGATTCAAATAAAAGGGCTACCCTATGCATCAGAATGCTAAGTGCTGATTTACAAAGTCTCAAAGGCCTTTAAGACTTAATGCCAAATCTGCCCAAGGGATGGTTATACACAAGCATGGAAGGATCCTTAATCTTGTAGGGACTCCTAGAAAGGTAGAGGCCATAACTACTCTTGCACAATCCTCCTCTACGTGACTTCCCTTTCAAGGATTTTTAACTAGCTCTTACGCTATACTTGGATCTACAAGGAAAAAAACTTACAAGGGGCATGAAAAAAAAAAGAGAAAGAAAAAGCAACAAAAAAAAAAACTCAGCTGTACCCCTTGAAGATCCATCACCTCACTCCAAGGAGGATAGGGGAGTGCAAGGACTCAAACAAGGATACTTGGAGGAGCTTAAAGCTCATTTGAAAAGGCATTAGGGGCATCTATGTAGTTTATGCCTTCTTAGGTTCAAGATCTTCCATTTTGGGATTATTGTTTTGGGTTCTTCCCGAGGAGTTATTGTTATAAGTTTGGAAGGCATTTTGGATTTGGGGATTGGCTAATGGATTTGGATTTGATATTCTACATATATGGTTTTCATCCTTTGGGTATATTCATCTATAACTACAATGGATTTTGGAATTCCCCCCAAATAAAAATTTTAAAATTATTTAGCATACATCATGCATATTCCTACATTCATCACCGACATGCAGTCAATATAAGGAAAAATAAAAAAAAAATCATTTTTTTTAAAATTCGTCTCAGGGTCATTGAGCATAACAACCTGACTTCCCGACCTCGCACTCGAGCGTACCGAAGGGAAGCTATGGATCAGATGGAGAAGGATATGGTTACTCTAAGAGGAGAAATGGATACTGTCAAGGAGAACGTGGAAGAAATGAAAAGCCAGATTGATCAACTGACACTTGCCGTCCAGAATTTGATAGCCAGGAGAACCAAGTCAAGCCATCAAGGGAAGGTTCCTACTCCTACCTCCCATGTTGAAGACAATAACCCCCTACTAGGGTTTGTCCGTGATCTGGAACGTGGGGAGACTGAAACTGCTAAGCATAAAACTGTCGACCCACCTCTCGAGGGAACCGTCTCTCCACCTATTCCCCATTACAGATCTACTCCACGTGAGAACTACGCATACGAGGGTGAAAATACGAGACAAGTGGCCCTTGAAAATAAAGGAACCACTGTTAGGGAAAGGAGAGGGATTGTCGATAAGTACAAAGCACTTGAGGAAAGGTTGAAGGTCGTGGAGGGACTCAATGTTCTTGGAGTGGATGCTTTGGAAATGTGTCTGGTGCCCGATGTGGTCATACCTCCTAAGGCACCTAACTTCGAGATGTATAAAGGAGTTAGTTGTCCCAAAAATCACATCCGGATGTTTTCCCGAAAGATGGGGGCTCATGCAAAAAATGAAAAGTTAATGATGCATGTTTTCCAAGACAGCCTTAGTGGGGCATCCTTGGATTGGTACGTACAACTGGAGAGGACTCACATCAAGAACTGGGAGGATCTAGCAAGTGTCTTTATAAGGCAACACCAATATAATGTAGACATGGCCCCTGATCGCATACAACTACAAAACATGTCTCAAAAAGGGAATGAATCTTTTAAGGAGTATGCCCAGAGATGGAGGGAGCTAGCCTCTCGCGTTCAACCTCCATTGCGGGAAAGCGAGCTAGTGGATACATTCATGGGAACTCTGTAAGGACTATACTATGAAAGGATGATTGGGGCAGTCTCAACGGGATTCACTGACTTGGTTATCATTAGAGAGAGGATTTAAAACGGTTTAAAGACAGGAAAGATTGGACAGTCATCCTCCGACCAACATAACAATAAGGGGTACCCCGAAAACAACTCAAAGGAAAATGATGTCAGTGTTATAGACCCTGAATATCCAAATCTGGGAGATAATGCGTTACTGGGGCACATTGGGGCAACAGTCAATGCTATGGAAGGGATGGAGGGTGAATTCCTTATTAATAAGGGAGACATAACAAACTAGGGCAAACAATGGGAGTCACCTGAGGAGAAGGATTTGTTCGGGCTGGGTTACAAACCCGCTAATGAAGGATTAGAAGGTAATTTCCATGGTGTGGGATTTGGAATTTGGGATCATGAGTAAGGAAAGAATTCCTAATTTCGACAATTGGAGAACCATCGGGATTTCTGAGATGATTTTTGTTTCGGAGTCATTTACTTTTTCCTTAAAATAATAATAAGTCCCTTGCTATGCCCAAGGCAAGTGGATAAAGCTTTGTAGGGCCACCGGTTATTTCACTGGATTTATTTCTATCAATAAAATTGCATTTTGTTTTCAATCAAGATCTTTTTCTTTCATTTTCTGTTTATTCAAAATGGCAATATACCTTCTTTCAATATTTTCATTTCTAGCACTTCATTCCAAAAAAAAAAAGAAAAAAAAAAGAAAAATCTTCGTCCCCCTGCAAATTTAAGAATGAACCTATTAAAAATGACACCGCTATAATCTCGAATGACTTCGGATTATCGATTAACCAAACGGGAGAGGATGATGAGGACGAGTGTGAGCTTCCCGAAGGGTTAACCAGAATGTTGGGGCAAGAGGACAAGGAAATACAACCTCATCAGGAATCAGTGGATGTGATCAATCTGGGAACTGAGGAAGATAGGAAAGAGGTCAAAGTCGTGCTTCTCTGGATAAGGATATAAAGGAAAGACTGATCAAGCTATTGCAAGGATACTCTGACGTGGTTGCATGGTCATACCAAGATACGCCAGGACTTGATGCAAGCGTCGTCAAGCACAAACCACTACTCAAACTAGAATGCACGCCAATCAAGCAAAAGCTGTGGAAGACTAGATCAGATATGATCCTCCAGATCAGGGAAGAAGTCAAGAAGCAATTTGATGTTTTGTCACAAGATAACGCCTGTTGGGTTAAAGAACGTAGGAGTAACTTATCAAAAGACTATGGTAATATGGGGCATAAGGAGATAGAGGTTCATATGGATAATACGATTACCAAGTCGGAAAAGGAAGAAGATCACATAACCAACTCACAAAAACTGTGGGATCAGTTAAGGAAATTCAAGTTACGACTAAATCCTACAAGGTGTACCTATGGAATCAGATCTGGAAAATATCAGGGTCCATGGTCAGACAAAAAGGGAATAAAGGAAAAAATGAAAAGCCACCTATATTAGTGCTACCAGTCCCAAGGAGACCACTCATGATGTACTTAACAATACTTGAGAATCCAATGGATTGTGAAGCTTTGGACTCCTATGAAGGACCTAGACCTGGATCTCGAGGGAAACTTATATTTGCATGAGGATAGGGGCTATCAATTGGAATTTAGGATCATAAAGGAAGCTAATCTGGATAAGGCGGAATGGGTGCAAACTAGGCTCAATTAGCTAACCTCGTATAAGAGAAACGTGTGGTTATGGGCAATTATATCAACAGGGAATTAAGAGAGCGTTTGACAAAGAAATTCGTCCTCGCCTACGCGAAGAGGGAGACCTGGGGTTAAGGAAAATATTACCCATCCATAAAGACCACCACGTCAAATGGACCCCACCCTATGAAGGGCCATATGTCGTGAAGAGTGCCTCCTCTGGCGGAGCGCTAATATTAACAACCGTGGATGGAGTGGATTTACCGCGACCGGTGAACTCCGATTCGGTCAAAAATGCTATGCTTAGAAAAAGAGGATAAAAGCCCGTTAGGTCGAAAACCCTAAAGGGCGACTTAGGCAAAAATTAGGGCGTCCCGGTGGATTGAAAACTCGAAAGAGCAATCCAGGCAAAAATTAAGGACTTGGATAAAAATGATACCTGACAAGTCGAAAATCCTAAAGGGCGTCTTAGTCGAAAAAAAATGGTATATCATCCCGGTGGACTATGACTCTAAAAAGAGCGGTCCAGGCAAAAGTTAGGGATATCCAAAAGGCATACGACTGAAAACACTCAAGTCACCCCGTAACAGGAATTCAGAAGGGAGCGATTATTCCAGCTATCATCTTCAGAAGCGAAGTGTCGTGATCTGGGAGACTTAGGGATATTAGCTGGTGTTAAATTTAATAGGATCATAAATAAATTTGTTTTCTTATTGCCATTTTACATTTTTCTGGATTTTCGGTAATATCTCCTTATGAGAATTACCCTCCTTGCTTATCATTGCCTATATGCGGGCCAATTCTCAATAAATTTGCTTTTCAAATACATTTCTTTGCCTCCTAAATTATTCCGCTTGACTACAAGGTGTCGATAAATTGTGAGATAATGCATTGAAATATCAGGTATAAATAAAAGCTTTAAAAAAGGGAAAATGAATTTTACTTCGGTTTTTTGAATCATCAAAGGGATCATATTCTTCCAAAGAAGGATATAGGGTCTATGCACTGACAGGAATACACGTTAGGATCTAACCAACATGGGATATTCTTTGCTACATACTAAATAGGAATCAAGGGTATCATGGCTTACTACAAATTATCAAAGTTTCAAGGGTCAGGGAGTCAGGAAGTTATGAAAAGTTCTACATACAAACACATGCATTGCATAAAAGAGACGTTAGCCCAAGTCATGCTTCAATCTTGTCGCTACGCTCTAGCATCTAACATGCACTCATATACGCAAACATGCATACATGCATCAGGTTCATAATCACCAAAGGAATTTACCAAAGAGATTTACCAGAGGGATTTCACCAAGGGCTTTTTATCAGGAGATTTTGTCAAAGTATTCTAACAAGGGGTGACGCTATATTTCATCATTGGGTTTTATCGAAAGGGGTTTCTCAAAAGGGTATTTATCAAGGGGTTAATCGGGTTTTTCGCTAAGGGTTTATTACCAGGGATCATAGGATGTCAGCTTAGCGCTTATGGGGTTCTGCGGTCAAAATTAGGGTTCCTTTATATTTAATCATCTCCTCCTCGCGAAGATGAAGACTCACCGTCATCATCATCCCAATTTGAAGCTGATTAAATAGGGGCAGCTGTAGTACCCCAAATTTTGACCAGTGGTTTTTCTTCTTTTTATAGTTTTTTTGTGTCACTAGGGGGTGTCATTTGGGCTTTGGGGTGTGCCATTGCTTTTGGGCCCTTTTTTTTGGGTTTTTATAAAGTTTTTACATTTAATTAGGCTTTAGATTTATTTTCTATTTCATTTTTGCTCACTTATTTTAAGGTAAAAGTTTTATTCTAAATTTTTATTGATTATAGAAATTTATTGGGGATTTCACTTATTTTAAATTTTTGGAGTAGAAGTAATTAGGTTATTATTTTTTTAGAAAAGAGTTGGGCTTTTTAGATTTTTTGTTTTTAGAATTTTTTTTTTCGTATGATAGAGTTAATTAGGTATTGGTTTAGAATTTGGGTTTAGATTAATAATCAGGTTTTATTTTAGTGTTAAACATGTTGTTAGTATCTTTTATATTTCATTAAATTTATTTTTTATTATTAATTAAGATTAATTAGATGTTATCAGAGTTTACTATTTAGTAATTAGGGTTTTTTTTATTAATTAAGGTTTTAGTGATGTTCAAATTAATTGGGAGAGGGACCGGTTGCTTTATTATGGTTATTGTTTTTATTGTTATTTATTAATAGGGTAAAGTACATATTATTAATAAGTTTTGGTTTTTATTTTTATTTTTTATTATAGTCAATGGGTTGACCTAAGTGGGCCGTCTCTTTCCCCCATTCCCTAACCCTAACTGCGCAAATTGAGAAAATCAGATCAAAACAGAAATGAATCTTTTTTTTATTAATTCGTTCAAATAAAAACGTATAGAATAAAATTAGATCCAAAAATTACAAATATCAAATTACAACAAATCAACAAATGCGTACATCAAAACTTTCTAAAAAAACAAAGAATCTAATCAATTCCTAACCCTAAGTTCTAAGCTATAAAAACAGAAAAAGAAAATAGAGGAAGGGGTTGGACTCAGAGACTGGGGAGAAATTGTTTTTGGATAACCCTAAGGATGAACTGGTGGCGTGTAATCCTTTGATCACCTGCAAAACAAAATAGAAAAGGGGATTAGAAGTTCGTAATCGGAGAAGAAAAAAGGAAAATTTGCGAAAACATTCACAGCAAGGAAGGTAATCTGCGAGCTTAGCTTTTATGAATCGATCGTTGTTTTGTTGATCGTTGAAATCTGGATGTTGTTTTGAGTTTTTTTTTTGAAATTTTGGGGTTTAGGGTTCTTGGGGTTAGGGTTAGGGTTCATAGGGTTTGAGGGGAGATCTGGGTTTTTGTTTGAAGGAAGGGTTAGGGTTCTTCGTCAGAACCCTAGGATTCATCTGAAGAACCCAGAAACGATGAAGGTTTGAAGAATCTGGGTTGGGTTTCTAGAAAAGGGTCGAAGGTTTGAAGGTTCCGGTTGAAGTTCAACCGAAAACCTGGGTTTGATGGAGGTTTTGGGGGCGGCGTGCGGTGGTTGGAAACCACAGGTGGGAGGAAAGGTGGCGGTGAGAGTTTGAGAGAGAGACGAGAGAAGAGAGAAGAAAGAAGGTTAGAGAGAGAGGGAGAAATGAGAAATGGCAATTTTTCTGAAGAAGCGAGGTTTAAATACCCTTCCTTCGTACCGTCAGATGCGCGCCAAATGATATAGTTTGACCGTTGGAGTCAATGACTCCCCTACCTGCGTGTACATCATAAGCAAACATGGCACATCATCTGAGCCATTAGATGATACAACCTGGGAAAAGTAGACGGATCGGACGCCATAGATTTAAAAGGATATAATATACTGGATTGATCAAACGGTCATGAGAAAATCTGGGGAGAACCGCAAGATTGATCCAACAGACGGATCTCATTCAATTCATTTTTTTTTTGTTTTGTTTTGGGACGGTCTTCGTCATTGGGCTTTACACCCAATGCTATTCAGACCCCCATTTATGGCCCATTTGCTATTTCCCAAAGGTTTTACACCCCCCCGGTTTTAATTTGATTAATTTAATTAATTGGATCATTCAACATGATTTAATTTAATTATTAATTGTATTTAAGGGTTAATTAGGTGATTTAGGGTTCTTTAGGGAAAATTAAGGGTTTAAGATTTATTTTGGATTTTTTTACTTATTTATTATTATTTTGGTTTTTGTTCTTGGTCTTATTTTTTTTTTTTAATCAAAAAATCGCAATTGAATCAATTCCTTGATTCAAGTTGTGAAATAAAAAAAATAAAAAATTTTTTATTATGTTATTTAATTAGTTTTTATTATTATTTAACTCTTTTTAATTCTTATGTAATTAAGTTTGTTATATATATGTAAATCAATTTTATTTTAGGTTTTTATGTATATGTATATATATATATATATATATATATATATATATATATATATATATATATATATATATATGAAGGTTTTTTTGTAAGAAAATCATTTTTAGGGAAAAAAGGGATAAATATGGGGCGGGGATTAAAAAATAATAATTTTAACATTATTTTGGGATAAAAAAAATATATTCTTTGAAGAATTATTGAAGTATGGACTTTATTTTTGGGTTTGTTTTTTTTTTAAAAAATGATTTTTTTTTTTAAAGCTTTAAGGGATTTTAACTTGGGATAAAGCTCTTGGTCCGAGAGCCTAAATAAAGGATGGGATAAGGGATAGAACTCTTGATATCCGAGAGTATAAATAAAAGGATTAAGGGATAAAGCTCTTGGTCTGAGAGCCTAAATAAAGGATGGGATAAGGGATATAACTCTTGATATCCGAGAGTATAAATAAAAGGATTAAGGGATAAAGCTCTTGGTCTGAGAGCCTAAATAAATGATGGGATAAAGGATAGAACTCTTGATATCCGAGAGTATAAATAAAAGGATTAAGGGATAAAGCTCTTGGTCCGAGAGACTAAATAAGGGATAAGGGATAAGGATTTAGGGATAACACTCTTGATATCCGAGAGTATAAATAAAAGGATTAAGGGATAAAACTCTTCCTCCAAGAGTCTAAATAATGGATAGGGATTTAAGGGATAGAACTCCTCATCTAGGAGTATAAACACTAGATTTAAGGGATAGAACTCTTTATCCAAGAGTATAAATAGTGGATTGTGGTTTAGGGTTAGGTTTTGGGATTTAGGAATAGGATTAGGGGGTAGGAATAGGGGAGGTGAACTACGGTTACTCTGATCCTTCAAATTGAGGGTACGTAGGCATAGGGTTACAAACTAACCCTAGCGAGTATAATAAAAAAAAACTTAGGTTTTCCTATAACTTAGACAAACAAGCATACCCTAAATTCAAAGGTGGATTCCATTGAGTACAATGGAAGTGAGGGGTGCCTAACACCTTCCCTTCACTTAACCGACTCCCGAACCGTAGGAATCTCTACCTTAGGATTAAGATATTAGGTTTATCATTATTTTCCCTTAAAAAAATATGATGGCGACTCGAAATATTTTGCCGGCCGCGACAGAATAATGATGGCGACTTGAAATATTTTGCCGGCCGTGATAGTATTCATGCATAGACCTTTCAATCTTCCTTCTCTTTCATTTCATCAAATTCGAACTAGGGAAATCGGGCTCACTAGTGCCTACTGCCATTCCAAGATTTTTCAATCTTTCT
Source organism: Lathyrus tuberosus (assembly GCA_022829125.1). Taxonomy (NCBI): domain Eukaryota; kingdom Viridiplantae; phylum Streptophyta; class Magnoliopsida; order Fabales; family Fabaceae; genus Lathyrus; species Lathyrus tuberosus. The sequence goes on along the minus strand of JALAZF010000085.1, from coordinate 2,243,851 downwards.
CACAACTTCTACTCCAATATATTTAAGCTTAGAACATCTTCTAACTTCTACTGCACTACAGTCAAGCTAAGGTCTTCTATCTCTCATATTTGGTAACTTTCTCATTTTCTTACTTTTCTTTTTTATTTGTGATGAATGCATTTCCTAGAGTCGTTATAATTATGCTACATTAGATTACATAGAATAAAGCTCTTATATTTGTTTTATTCTAATTAGATTTGGTAGGAATTTTGAACATTTGAGATGATCATTACACTTGATGACGCATTATGCCTCCTACATCTTTTGATCACAAGAAGATTATTAGATCACTCTAGAATCCGTAGACCTGAGACACTAGATTTATTGGTGACATATTTAGGAGCTGATTTAGGTAAATCCCAAAAGGAGATCGATGATATAAGATGATGTCATGCGAGATTTTCTTTCCTTATGAAAAATTATGTTGACCACCTGAATGCGATTGTGGATGATGCGGATGATGATGCACGAGTTGCATATCATAGAGCATGTGCATTGAGGTCATATTTCATGATTTTGGTTGACACGACCATTTTTGTATACAAAAGTACGACCTAAGTTAACATTGTCTACATTAGATACTTCATTGACTTGGAGAGGATTCACTAGTACAATTGGGAGACATCTTGTTTGGTGTACCTATACTCCACGTTAGCTGAAGGTAGTCACCAAAAGAATCAATTTCCTGACTTACACTTTTTCTTTTTAAAAATTTCACTAAAAGAAATTGAAATGACTTAATTCATTTAGGTAACACCCATACACACTCTAAGCATTTAAAAATATGTGTCCAAATTAAATAAAAAAAACTTTTTGTGAATTTTCCTATAACACACATAAGTCAGGTCTCATGTTTAAATTTTATTAGATTTAAAAATTTTAAATGTTAAAAACGTCCATATAAAGTTATGCTCTTACTTTAAATGAGTCACCCGCTAGGGGAATGTGGAATTGGCCCCTCTGAAATAATCAATCTTATGGTATGATTCAGAGTTTTTTTTTTTTTAAAATACACAGAAACCATTATGAGACTCGTCTAAAATACATTTTTTTGACAAAGGGGCATGTATAATTAGGAGTCAATTATTTTAATAATTTCCACGCAAGCACTATGCTTTTATATAGACAAAATTTCATAACAATTCATTAATAGCTTGCAATAGCTCATCAATATTATGGATCTCTACATACTCATTCAATAACAAGTTGTACTCACTTTTGGCAATGTGCAATCCATCATTTCCAAATATTTTTAAGGCTAAGCAAAAGGTTAACAACACTTAAGGTTACTACTTTAAGGATCTTTGGGTTAATGATGATTAAGAACTCTCTGCAAGTCTTGAGGAATTTATTAATGTTTAAGGCTAAAAAAACTTTGGACCTACTAACAAAGGAAAGGTCGCGAGTCAGATATATTCAAAATAAGAGGTCGGTAAAAATCTAAGTCAATAGCAAAATCAATTCAAGCGATCTCATATGGGAGGGGCTGCGTTCATTCCAGCTTCTCGCATGGTGTCTCACTTAAAGCATCACGCCCTTAAATACATCGTGTTTGAGGAATTGTGGAATGCCAATCTTATTTCCACGTGGATACCTGTTCGAGCTGCAGCATAGCGGCAAGAAGCAAAAATTTAGTTTTGAAGGATTCCCTCCGGGATTTATATCGTCTCCACAGGGATCGGTGCGAGGAAAATAATTCCTTTCAATAGTCTCTACATTTCTAAGCTTGTGGTGAAAATTATGGTTAAAAGATGTAAGCAACCATAATTAAATAAAAGCGGAAAATATAAAGACGGAACATATAAAGTAAAGACTGAATTATAAATAGTGCCTTGTTGGGATTGGATCTCATCAATTAATAACACGTGCATTCTTCTGATCATGTTATACACAACTCAAACGTTCGTCTAATACCATCACGTATCACCCACAACAGAGGTTATGTCTAACGCAAAGTCGAGAGGCCAACCGTATTGTCTAATCGGTGATGTCTTACGCAATAAAACCAACACAAAGCATTAAGAACTAATATTCACGTGAATGTTAAACCTAAATCTATGTCTAGAGTCTAGACCTAACAGATATTCAAATAACATCCATATCAAATTAATGGTTTGATTCATATATAACGCCATGATCAGAAAACGTACACATGATTAACCCTTTTTACATGTATTCAACTAATTTACCAAATGTATGTGAACAAGTTTCTCATCTCTATTATTACTCATCCTCACAATACCGTTCACGTCAAAATCATTATCGTGGTCTTTACCGCATTGATCCTGCTTATGCTACTAATGCTACTAATCTACACAATAAAATAAAAGTGATACTAGTGAATATCAACTTGCAAGACTATGTAAAAAGTTTGCTCATTGATAGATGAATATTTAAGATATAATATTTGAAAAGGTTTTGTCAAGACCAACAAATAAGAAATCAAAGACAACATCAATATTGAATCAAAAGTAGTTCACAAACATATATTAGATGAAATACATAAGGTATCAAAAGATTACATCCAAACCCAACAAGAGATCGAAGATCTTACCTTCTCCCCCTTAGTGTTTGTGTTTCTCTCTCTAAAATATACTTGTAATGATGATAGATAAAGTTCTGATCCTAAAAAGTACAAGTTATAAGAGATTTATGAGTTATTTTCTAAAAAGCAAGAAAAAGTACTTATATAGTATTTACAAAATCTGTCATGTTCGCCTAGCGAACAACCTATTCTCCCAGCGAAGTCTACTTTTGGGCACTTTAAGTGCCTCAGGAATATTTAAACCGCCCTTGGAAAATATATGAGTTCATCGTACGAACACTTCTTCGCACAGCGAACCTCTTCGCTTTAACTTCGCCCAGCAAACTTTGGGCCCTTTTTGTACTGCCTCTAATCTGGGATGGTTCGCTGGGGCTTCACCAAGACTTCGCCCAACGAATATTCACTGTCAGCTCGCTACTGTTTGCCCAGCGAACATTGCAGAATCTTTACATTTTCTTTGGCTTCCTTTTCAAATCTTTTGGGTCTTACTCATTGATGTTTTATGCCTAATTTCTGCACAATAACATACACATCAAAGAATCCAAAGGTGTTTGTAATATAATTGAAGAATCACACAAGAACAAGAATTAAATCTATGAAAACATGAGAATTGAGTTGAAAAGTGCCAAGAAATATGGTTCATTTTAAGTCAAAATTTGCACTTAACAAACTCTCCCCGACTAGATTTTTGCTTGTCCTCAAGCAAAGTATGCCTCTCATCGGAAACAAGAGGATTTGCTCAAGCATTTAATTCAACCAAGAATGGATTAATAGTTTAAATTCAAACAGGAGAAATTTTCTCAAATAAGAGGATTTGCTCAAACATGAAAATGCGCACAAGCAATGTTCACCACTTAATAGAATCAAACAATGATAAAAAATTTAGTTCTTAAACAAATATCATGCAATGTTTCAAATAACAACTAAATTTTCATACTTGAATCACTCTAACACTCATCTTCAAAATAAGAATGAAGAAATTAACGTGTTTGCAACCACGGGGAAATTTCACTCACCTGACAAACAATGATAACAACAATTCAATTTATACATTCATCTAATAATCAAAATGAAAACATGGAAGCAAAAAGATCACTAAGGGATTTTAAGGTTGTAGCTTGGTAGGGTTCACAACAAAGGGATATTTCTAAAGGCCATTGAATTGAAATTGCTGGAGCAAAAGAAACATTCACTATACATGGTATTTACACATCCCAACTTCTTTTCACCATTTCCTTTCCTCTATTGCAAACCTTCTCAAACTTCCTTTTGCACAATTATTTCATTCACTATTTTTCTCTTTCAAACAAGCATTCCTTTTCTTTTATTTTTCACATTCATATTCACACTTTTTCTTTTCATGCTTGCTTGAAATTTTTCAAATTTTTTAGCAACCTACCATTCTTCTTTTTCATTCTCCCCAACTTGAAATTAACCAAACCTCAAGTGAATGCTCCTTGCTTTTTATGGAAAGGAAATCAATTTAAACAATGTTCAAAGGTTCAAGAAATTTTTTTAGAATCTCACAAAATTCAATGATGAACTAAACTTTAAAATTATGTACAAACATCAAGTTCATCACTAAAATGAGATCTAAATTGTGTGGGATTAAAGGGGTTAACAAATTCTCACTACTCACGGGTAAGGTACTTTTTTGGATACGGTTGTGCTCAATATAAACAAATGCCTTGATCATTTCTAATGCTTCCACAAAATCACAATAATCAAAAGATAAAGCATGAATCAAACGAATTAAACAAAGTTATCAGTCATCCTAGCATATAGTAAACAATGGAGGTTTCTCACAAGTTGTGGCTATTGGACCTAAGTGAATCAAGCATTCAAACAAAGTTGCAAAATAAAACAAAAATGCACATTTGCACTAAGCACAAAATTCTTAAATCATTATAACATTCTATAAAGCGGTAACTATTACCTTGCATGCATTCACATGTTCAACATCCTACCATCACTATCCAAACTCGGTCGAAGCTTTATTGAATACTTTTATACAAATAGCAACCAATCTAGAAGGAGTTCTCATCATTCTTAATCAACACTAGAGAAAACGTAAAAGGAAACAAATATATAAAATATAAACAAATTTACAAAGCTTAAAAATATAGAAACTATTGTAATGCGATTCAATATCTAAACACCAATCCCCGACAACGGCGCAATTCTGTTCGAGCTACAACATAGCGGCAAGAAGTAAAAATTTAGTTTTGAAGGATTCCCTTCGGGATTTATATCGTCTCCACAGGGAACGGTGCAAGGGAAAGAATGCCTTTCAACGGTTTTTACATTTCTAAGCTTATGGTGAAAATTATGGTTGAAACATGTAAGGAACCATAATTAAATAAAAGCGAAAAATATAAAGACGGAACATATAAAGTAAATACTAAATTATAAACGGAGCCTTGTTGGGATTGGATCTCATCAATTGATAACACATGCATTCTTCTGATCATGTTATACACAGCTCAAACGTTCGTCTAATACCATCACGTATCACCCACAATAGAGGTTATGTCTAACGTAAAGTCGAGAGGTCAACCGTATTGTCTCATCGGAGATGTCTCACGCAACAAAACCAACACATAGCATTAAGAACTGATACTCATGTAAATGTTAAACCTAAATCTATGTCTAGAGTCTAGACCTAACATATATTCAAATAACATTCATATCAAATTAATGGTTTGATTCATATATAACGCCATGATCATAATACGTACACATGATTAACCCTTTTTACATGTATTCAACTAATTTGCCAAATGTATGTGAACAAGTTTCTCATCTCTATTATCATGCATCCTCACAATACCGTTCGCGTCAAAAACGTTATCGCGGTCTTTACCGCATTGATCCTACTCATGCTACTAACCAAAACAATAAAATAAAAGTGATACTAGTGAATATCAACTTGCAAGACTATGTCAAAAGTTTGCTCATTGATAGATGAATATTTAAGATTTAAGATTTGAAAAGGTTTTGTCAAGACCAACAAATAAGAAATCAAAGACAACATCAATATTGAATCAAAACTAGTTCACAAACATATATTAGATGAAATACATAAGGTATCAAAAAATTACATCCAAACCCAACAAGAGATCGAAGATCTTACCTTTCCCCCTTAGGGTTTGTGTTTCTCTCTCTAAAATATACTTGGAATGAAGAGAGATAAAGTTCTGATCACAAAAAGTACAAGTTATAAGAGTTTTATGAATTAATTTCTAAAAAGCAAGAAAAAGTACTTATATCTGACATGTTTTCCTAGCGAACAACCTATTTTCCCAGCGAAGTCTACTTTTGGGCACTTCAAGTGCCTCAGGAACAGTTAAACCGCCATTAGAAAATATATGAGTTCGCCGTGCAAAAACTTCTTTGCACAGCGAACCTCTTCGCTTCAACTTCGCCCAACAAACTTTGGGCCCTTTTCCTACTGCCTCTAATCAGGGATGGTTCGATGGGGCTTCGCTTGGACTTCGCCCAGCGAATATTCGCTGACTGCACGCTACTGTTCGCCCAGCGAACATTGCAGAATCTTCACATTTTCTTTTGCCCCTATCCAATCTTTTGTGTCGTATTCATTGATGTTTTATGCCTAATTTCTGCACAATAACACATACATCAAAGAATCCAAAGGTATTTGCAATATAATTGAAGAATCACACAAAAACAAGAATTAAATCTATGAAAACATGAGAATTGAGTTGAAAAGTGCCAAGAAAAATGGTTCATTTTAAGTCAAAATTTGCACTTAACAATACCTGCAAATAAGAGACCTCTATAACACTCTGGAAAGGACAACCCAAGAAAGGATCGGGCTATAAGAAACTTGCGCCAGTATAGAGATAGCTCGTTATAAGATAACAAATGCACTCATCATCGGACTGACTCAAACCTTAATACTAAAACCGACTCGACTAATCTTGGCTTAACCCATGTAGACGAAAAAATCCATTAAAATATATATACAACAAAATCTTTTGCGTAAAGCATCTCGCCCTTACATGTCTCATGCTTGAGGGGTTGTGTGCAATCCTGTTTCTTAAATAAAACATCTAACCCCTACATGCCTCATACTTAGGGATTATGTAAATGCCCAAGAATTTAAGGAAGATCTAAATCCAGAGTCAAGAGAGTCCGTCCCAATATAAAGACATCTCATAGGACAATGCCAAATTAGGTCAACTTAACTGAGCCAAGAAAATAAGTTGGCTCAAAGCCAGTATATCTGATAAATGGATAATACACCTCAACACAAGACAGAGCCTTAAAGGCATATTAGCCATAAATGGTCGATCTCATGCAGAGAAGCAAGGACTTAATTTCCATTAATTACTTTCACGTAAACATTGAAATATAGGTCTTAATGGCAATCAATGAGCTTTATGGAGGCGGATCAGACCAAGACCGGCCACTTTATAGAGGATGTGATCCTAGAAAGAAAGACAAACTTTCATACCACTCATATTGAGATAAACTATTTTAGTCTCTTATGGGTTTCACGTAGGTGTGCATTAGCAACATACACCTTAGTGTATTTTTGTGTAGGGCTCATCAATTTTGGGTGGGATCCACATTAAAAAGATGAAGAAAAAAAATAGAAAGAAAATAGATGTAGTGTATTTTTGTGTGGGGCCCACCAATTTTGAGTGTATGTTAGTATTTCCATATATATATATATATATATATATATATATATAACACTTTGTTCGTGACTATAATATCTATATTGCATAATCACTTGATATCATATTTATAAAAAATGACATTTATAATTGTTTTGATATGATATATACGCAGTTTATGATCATATGCAAGATTTTAACTTTTGAATAAGAAAAACAAAATCTAAGTATCACATAAAACATTTGAAGTGGTAGTCTCATGGCACTCTATCATGGTAGGTCTTATAGGATATGATTGTGTGGACTCTATCTCAAAAAGATCAGAACTTGCATCACTAGCTACATCTTCATCTTCTTTTTCATGTATATCATTATTATGATTATCATCATCATCTATTTTCAACTTGCCTTTTGAAGTTGTTTTGTGACTCACTGACTTTCTAGCAATTTGGTTTTGCGAGAGAGTTTGAACTTGAGGTGTTGGTGATGAAGTAGTCGAAATGGAGGCATTTGGTGTTGAAGTGTTGCTTTCTTTGACTTGCAAAGAATTTTTATCAAAACAAGAACATTTTTTTCTTAGAAGAGCTATAGATTTTGACAATGAAGCTTTGATGTTCTTGTAAAGACCAACAAAAATGTTAAAATGAGATTTAGAACAAGAATTTGAAGGTGTTGTTGAAGTTGTAGCATGGAATGATGATGAAACATAACATGATTTGTCGTTGTTGGTAACTTCATTGAAATTGGAATCATGATCATGAGATATGCATCCACTAGTAGATTCTTTAGCACTTTTCTTTGGATTCATGTTTTCTTGGATTCCTCTTTCCATTTTTCTCTCTTTTTTTGGAGGGATTTCAAACTAAAGATTGGAGCAAATGCATTTAATTAATACTTGTTGTGCTTCTATATATATTTGTGTATGTGTGGGGTCGTTCCAAAGTTTTTGTGCATGTGTGAACTTAGAAAATAATACTACTTATGTTATAAAAATATAATACTATTTATCACCCATAATTTGTTCAATGATTAAAGTTTTTTACAATTTTTTTTTTTAATTTGAATGAATCTCTATTTAATTTAGGATCTTGCTAATTAATGTCTTAAAAATATTTATTAAAAAATTTAAGTAAAAATTTCTTTTCAAAAATTAAATATTTTAATTGTCAATATATTAAATATAAAAATTTATTTATTTTTCCTTTAAAAAGGGTCTTTAAGATACTTGTTGATATTTCATTTTATTTATTATGAAAGGGTGTTAGTCAATTGTAAAAAGAGTTACTTTATAATTTTAAAATATTCAATTCGAATTTAAAACTAATATTTCAAGTTCAAATTAATATTTTAAAAATTAGAATAAACTTGTATGTTTAATTGTTTGAATAAAAAATTGACTAATTTATTTATTTAATTTCAATTACATTTTATTTTAATTAAATGGAGTTCAATTACGTACATTTAGTTCAATCCATTTTTATTTCTTATATTTATTTTTACCTTTTAATACTTTACACAATTTTATTTATTATTAGTCTTGTTAAACTGTGGATGAGTTGATTAAACATTACCAAATTATTAATCATTAACTAAAACACATGAGGGCCACCACTAATGTTAGGTATGTTCTACTTAAGCTTAGTGTTAATGGTTGAAATTTTTCTAAGCACTCATTTAAACTTTTTTTAATGATTTTTGTCTCTTTTTTTTCCCTCATAGTATCATTTAAATTTGGATAATATTACTAGCTATTTATAAGTATTCTTTTAATCACTTTTAGTGGTTTCTAAACTTGTGAGATGTGACCAAATAGGTTCATGAATTTGTTGGACGTTGATAAAAATGATTTGAAATTACTAACAAATTGACAAAAACGTCTCTAAAGTTATAAATTATTAGTCATTTTAGTTCATATGTCACCTTCTTCTGCTAGTAAAGCTTTCAGATTATTTCCTAAAAGTATTCCTAATTTTATGGAAAAATTTTTATTTTCGAGTGTTTATGGCAATTTCTTAATGTTTGAGAAACTAACAAAAGAGCAATCCTACAATTTTTTTAATCAAATCATCTCTCTTGCAGAATTTATTAGACAATTCATTGCTAATCTTAATACTAACTTCATATAAATGATCGAGATTTCAGTGGCAACAATTAAGTTTTGTTCCATTAAATATATCCAATCAACACGAAAGCTCCTTTCTAATTTAAATAATGAGTCTAATTTTTTTTAAATATAATTATAATAATAAAAAAATAAAGCATATATATATATATATATATATATATATATATATGGTCATGCTAATACACATTCATGTAGGTGTGTATTAGCAACATACACCTTAGTATATTTTTGTGTGGGGCCGACCCTTTTTGAGTGGGACCTACATTAGAAAGATGAAGAAAAAAATAGAAAGAAAATACATTTAATGTATTTTTGTGTGAGATCCACCAATTTTAGGTGTGTGTTAGCATTTCCTATATATATATATATATATATATATATATGATTTTGTTAGGATATACCCACCTATTTTGATGAAAATGTATTTTAGCAAATTTTAATTAAAAAATGGTTAAATACACCCTAAGGATTTTTGATCAATTTTATTTTTTTTATATATTGAATTTTTATCATAATATTTTTTAAATTTATTAATTTTTTATATTTATTAATATTAATAAAAAGTCTTTCAAAATTTGGAATATGCAGTAGAGTTTGTTGTTTTTGAATAGGACGCCCTGCACATATATCAAATTATCTTAATATTCTATTGAAAATCGTATTTTTATTCAACTTGTAAATTTAAATTTTTTTTTTAATAATTTCTCTATTGTTTTATTAGATTATTTTTATTTACAATATTTGAAAGTCTTTTTTCTATCCGAAAAATCATTTTTAAAAATTGTCATGTCTAATCTTATTTTTGTTCGGACTTAAAACGCTTCATTTCATATTCTCTGTTTAAATTCCCACATAATTTTTGTTGATGGACTTAAAGGCTTTAGCCCTACCCTTAGGGAGGGTCCAATGTCTATTTATTAGGGAAGTTGTTAGGTCTCAATTCTTTGAGAAATAAGACCTCAAAAGGAAATTCTTCATAGTAACAAACCTAAAAGTGGATAGATTTGGAACCAATCAAGGATATGGTAGGGTCACCATTAACCTTCAAGCTAACAATCCTAACATGCATTGTTTCTAGACAACTCATGTAATACTCCTTTTTAGCTGGGTTGGATTTTGCTTTCCAATGATATTATTTCCATCAAATTATACAACAACTTTTTAACTACTCATTATTCTTCATTATAATTGTTTTTTATCCAAGATTGTGTGTATCTCAAAGTTTTCAGTTAAGGACTGATTATTATCGAATTTTTGATTAGGCAAATCAATTTACTATTCGGATTCTGAATTGACTAAAAGGGTCCATCTCTATTTTTCACTTAAATATTTTGAAGAGTTTCAAAATGATTGAAAATTTGAAATTTTATAAATATTACATACCATTGATAATTTAACAAAACATGGGTAGAGAAAAGAAAATTAGACTAATATTGTACAAAATTAAATATAAAGAATTATTTTTAATCAATATTTTAGAAAATGTTCAACCATTTACTGTTGAGGGAGTTTTTTTCACTAAAAAACACTTTTGTGAGAAACACATCACATATTCATTTAAAACCTTAAGAGCACCTCCAACAGAGGTTTTTCAACTTGGTCCGCCAGCATGAAATCGATAATAACATTGTCTTTTTCAACAAAATGCCATTGGAGTTGAATAGCATGGCGGACCATTGCATCATGATGCAACAGTTGCTTCAAATATAATGATTTTAAACACAACAAATAGCTAGTTTTATACATTTTATTTTATTTTTTATTTATTTTTTATGTTGTTTTAATAATTCTTTTGCATTTAAATTATGATAATTAAAAAATTTTACATTTAAATATTTAAATTTAAATTATTTTAAGTTTTAAAAAGTAAATATGAATAAAATATTAATACATAAGATAAAATTGTGAAATTCAATTTGAATTCTTTAAAATTACACCATCATAGTAAAATTAAATGAGTTATTTTAACATAATGTGACTTAATAGATTTACAAAAAAAATCCAAAAAATAAATTGCACCATTAAAGATTTTCTAAATCTCAACTTTTTTAGTCTATGTAAAATTATTACTCACACTACTCACTACATTCTCAACATTTATTAATCATGGTCAAAGAGTCGATATTCAAACCAAAGAATTAAGATTAAACTACCCGAACAACTCGAACAAAATAAGATGACTCGATCTCGGTAACAATATTGTATAGCCTCTTTAATATGCGGGATAGGAATGAGACATACACCCTCCGTCTCATATTATAAGCAAAAATCACTTTTTAGATACATTGAATAATTAATGTATCTGGTCTATATATAGGTCAGATACATTAATTATTCAATGTATCTAAAAAATAACTTTTGCTTATAATATGAGACGGAGGGTGTATGTCTCATTCATATCCCGCATATTAAAGAGGCCATACAATATTGTTACCGAGATCGAGTCATCTTATTTTGAATAAGGATATTAAATTCAAATCTTTCATCGAAGCATCATCAATAATTGTCTGTCGAATCACATTTCAGGACTTAGAATATTATTTTTCTTTTTTTCCAAATCTGCCTAATATACTCTTCCTGTATAAAAGTGATTTCGACCAGAATACACAAGTTTCCCCTTGTCGATACTTCTCAGAACTTCATGCAAATTATATATATCTTTTTCTTTATTGATCCAGAACTAGGTGTCGAATTTGAGAGCTAACAAATTGCCCCCCAAAATGTCATTTTCGATATTACTGAAGAAACAGACATTTTTTGACAAACTTATTTGAAGCCTAAAATAATCTATGTGTGGTTCGACGTTTGTAATAAATCAATGGCAAAACGGTTATCCTTCCTCGGCACGCTTATGACGTCATAGTCATGATTACCTTTTTCTGAAGAAAAAAAACGTCTCTTCAACCCACGTGAGGATCTTCATCATTATTATATCTCCTAGAACCTAGGAGATCATGGTGTTAGGCATTAACTGCCACCGTTCCATCAAGGATAGTGGGAAGGACACGCGTCTCACTCCCATTTTAACCATTAATGTGATTCTGGAACCGCTTCCACTCTCATCCTTATAAATACCCCCTTTCTCATTTCTTTTCACTTTTTACGATTTTTAAATTCTCAACTCTTCAAGAAAAAATCCTCTCACACTTCAAAGAACTCAGTATCCCTCTTCACATTTCAACAATGGCTTCAACAACACGATCCACCAAAGATGCCAACAAAACCACTAAAGAGTCTAGCAAACCTGTAAAAATTCCTAAGAAGATCTCTCAACTTCCTCTATTTGACTCAATCACTGGTCCGGTCATGGTAGGAAATCAACAATACCTGCCTGAACCGCTTGTTAAAGAAAAAAAAAGAATCTACGCTTCACAGGTACTCATTCCTCTTACTGTTGCTAGTAAGCCTTTGGCTTTGTTAGGTCCTTTGTCTGATCCTAGTATTGATTCTAGTAAACTTAGGGATTTCTTCCCCACTTACCACAAATACAAACCCATAGGTCATGCTAAGAAACCTAAGGCTAGTAACGAGGATCCCAATCCTGCTAACCAGAACAACCCTTCGACTGAAGAGGCCATTGATCTTAGGTATATGAAAAACTTTAGGGTATTTAGAGCCAGTCCATCTTTTAAGGACCCCTTTAACTATCTAGGATGGTTAAAGAAACTAGAAAAAACAAAGTCCAAAGTCTGGAAGGACATGGGCATTTATGATTTGATTATGCTGTCTAAGATAGGTCCTGACTATTGCTCAAACACGCTTGTCTCTTCCTTGTATTTTTGGGACATCACCCATTACACTCTCCATCTTCCATGTGGAATGATAACACCAACTTTATTCGATGTAGACGCTATCACAGAGCTCAAACCGAATGGCAACACCTATGACCCTGACTTTATGTTTGATGATAGCATTGGCTTTTTGACCTCTAGGGCAACATATTCAAACAACATCGCACATTATCATGATAAAGATATAGAAGAGGTTTCGGATGTAGAACACATAGCTTTCTTAGCATTATGGTTGTCTCGTTGTGTCTTCTGTTCTATGTCACTCCAAGTAGCCAGGAAATTCTTAACTATGGCGAACCAACTCCATTCTGGCCATAATCTTTGTCTAAGCGAACTAATTCTGGCTAGCCTTTATGAATCTATGAGCGAAGGTGTTACCCAACATAAGTGTCTGGGTGACAAAGGAAATTTCCTCCTTTCTGGACCTTTCTGGCTTCTTCAATTGTGGTTGAATGCTTCATTTGAAGCCTGCCTTCCCTACAAGAATCAAATCAATGAGGACGTTGATGATGTAAAGAACAGAAGAGTAGAAGGTCCACACTTGGCCAAGTTAACTCCTGCTAACGAAGGTCGGCCTATTCAACAAACCTTCACTAGCTTTGTCATGATGTTTTCCAAACGTTATGACTTCTCACCAAACATGGCTCCCTTTGCTGCAAGGAAATGTGGTCCTGAATGGTTCACCAGACCATTTCCAGCTCCTTCGAAGGCTCAAGAAGCAGAATCCAATGCAATCTGGGAAGCCTTCCTGACTCCTAGGGTTTTAACCCTCAGATTCAATCTCTCTAATACTCTAGTTACCTTGATCTCTTATCAGCCCAATCTTGTCGCCCGATAATTTGGATTAGTTCAGGTCTTACCTAAACCCCTTTATGACAAGAAAAACCTCCTTCTCCTCTATAACGCAATTCATACTGAAGTCATAACTATTAAACAAATTGCACGGTATGCTGGTCGAACACAACTCATTCTTGTTGCTTTCGAACCAAGCTTTATCTGCACCTAACAATTCGATGAATGGTGGAAAGCTCACTATGTAGAAGAATTTTTCGACGTGGCTGCTTTTACTTAGCACCTTAACAAGGCTTTCCTCTCTGTGCAGGAAAATGTCAAGAAAGGTACTTCGACACATATTAAAGAAATCCATGCATTCCCAAAATATTTTGAAACTGCCTATAGACCTAATGATATTGGTCGAACCGTCTACGACGCAGTTGTTACTTTAAGGGAATTTTTTTTAAAGAAAATGGAGAACCTAAAGATCCCTTTGTATGTTCCTCATGAGAAACGCTACGAAACGACTTTTAATATGTTTCCTCCCAAATTCCCTCGACTGCCAAGTGCTGACTTTGGAGTGACTCTTAGCCCTCTATTCCCAGACAGGTTCGTATGTGGGGATTCTATAAAAATCCTTCGACAAGAATCGCCAAAGCGTGCTCAGCGAGTGGTTGCGACTAAGCACACATTAGACAGTTTCAAAGGTCACCTTCATATTAGGATCGAAGATGTTCGCATTGAATCCGAAATATATGAAGGTGTGGAATGGGGAAGGTTTTTGATCCAACATTTCTTATTACTTATTCTCTTTCACCTATAATAACTGTTTCTATTTTACTTTAGCCGTGAAAATTCAATCAAAGAAACCAACAGCTAGAAAGCCAGTCGAAGTGAAAGAGGAGGTAGGAAGTAAAGCAGCAACAACAACAACAAAGGTATTTTGTATTCCTTATTAATTTTGCCGCTTTCCCATATGTTCCATTATATTTCTAACATTTCCCTTTCAGAGCGCTCGAAAGCTACCCCCAACTCCCCAAAAAAGGAAGTCCAAAGAAGATGAAGTTGTGGTGGTTAAATCGGATGATGAAGACCTGTCTCCGACTACCGAACAATTACTCAAGAAAAGGAAGAGGCAGCTCAAAATGAGTGAAGCTTTGGCCCAACCTCAAGAAAAAGGTGCAAAGGCTCCGACCAAGAAACCTACTACCTTCACAATATTGGAACCAACTCCTGCAGAGCTGTCGAAGAAAGTTGCAGACCAACCTGAAAGTGACAATTCTAGCCCTGATGCTCCCAAGGTACCAAATCTTATACCTTATCATTTATTTAATAATCTTTCCAACTTTCTGACTTTCGGTTACTCTTTTCAAGACGATGCGGGCGTTTCTACTCAACCGGCTACCAAATCAACCAACATCACACTCCTCAATAGCGAAGGCGAACCGACGTATCATCCTACTTCTGCCAAAGATTCTGAAAAAAGCTCGATGAGCAAAATTAATCAGACGGCCGGGGAACAACGCGAAACTTTGCCGCCCAAAACTATAACCCAGAATTCCCATACCAGTGGATCTGAACATGAAGGTCACCAAGAAAGGGACACGTAAGCCGAAACAACTAGGAATGATATGGAGGTGGATCACCCTGAAGTTCACGTCGAAGATGAAGCTGAAGATGGCTCCCCAAGAGTCGAAAACCCAGATGTCATCAAGCAAGATCAAGACGACGATATGGAAGAAAGGGAGAATCGCTCGGTATTCTAAAACTATTCGATGCCCCTTATTGAGGAATTTGTGGATGACGATGAAAATGTTGAAGAAGATGAACACCAGGACGAAGAAGAGGAGGAAGAAACTTATGATATTATAACCGACGAACCAACCCCTAATCCTGACCTGTCGATTGCGAAGGACTCAACCAAGACCTTTGCAACCCTTTCTGCAGAAGAACTAGAAGCTTTAAAAAAGAACAACCCTCACGAATACCTGAAAGTTTTGATAGTTTCTAGAGGGAGTTCATCTGAGAAGAGTCTTAGTTTCTCCTCAGTGTCTGGTGGCCGATCCTCTAACAATCCTTCCAGCGAAATACTTTCAAAAATCAAGGAAAAGGTTTTTACAGGTGACCTATTTCGTCTCATAGAATCTGACCCTACTTCTCCTATTGCCATGAAAAGTCTTCTAAAAAAGGTTGATATTTTGACCGCTTCTCCTGAAGCTGCGAACGTCATTATGGAGCTGACTTTGATGATCAAACATGTTGCCGTTAATCTTATCAAAATAAAGCAAACCTCTAAAGATATCGAAAGTCATGCTGGGTCTGCGGCAGCTGCATGGGATGCTGCCTCAGAGTCGACTAACTGATTGGCGGATTTAGAGAAAGCTCATGAACGAAACAAGGCTGAGATCAAAATTAATAATCGAAATATCAACTCTTGGGATGACAAATAAAAGATCTGCAGATCAAAATTTCAAAAGCCAAGAAACAAAATGCTGAGCTTCTGAAGTTTAACAATTCTAAAGTGGCTAAAGAACTTAATGTTGGGCTGGGCTTTGCTGATAAAGCCCAAAAGTTAGAAGCAAAGTTAGAGGCTCTGAGGTCGACCAAGTCTGTCTGTGAGAAACGGCTAGAGTTTCTGAAGGCGAAGTATTTCAACATGAAAGCCAACCGTCCATTTTAGCTTTAGTTCCTTTTGTTCTTTTCAAATTTTATCATAACTCTGGATTATGTAATAACTTCGAACCCTTCATGGTTCTTTTGGATGTAACGGATTTAGCCATTCTGGCAACAAATTTCATTTTACCATGCTGGCTTGGACTATTTTGCATGTGATTATTCTTATGCTATTTTTATCTCTTGGAGTGCAAGTTTATATTTTTTCAAATATTTTCCATTTACTCTCAAGATTCTTTTCACCTCGCTTAACTCTTCGATCTCATATGCTCCGTTAGAGAATACTTGAATAACTCGAACTGGAATTTCTCATTTAGGGGACCATTTCCCTAAAGTCCTATCTTTTCGATCCATAAGAAAGATTACTTTCCAAACCAAATTTTCAGGAAAAAATGATTTAACTTTTACTTTCTTGTTATAAGACTTATCTATCCTTTTTTTCTGTCTTTTCAACAATTCCAGGGATTTTAGCCTTTCTTCGTCCAAATCCACTAATTCTTCCAACATTATATTCCAATATACATCTGATGGAATTTCATGATGTCTTTGAATTCTTGTCAATTGAACATAAATTTCCACTGGTAAGACTGCCTCATGCCCAAACGTCAACCGAAATGGAGTCATATTAGTTGCTTCCTTAGGGGACGTTCGACATGCCAAGAGGACTTGTTCCAAAGTCTTATGCCAGTTTCGAGGCTTTTTCCCTACATGCTTCTTTATCAAAGCAATAATAATCTTATTCGCTGCCTCAACTTGGCCATTAACTTGAGCATAGTAAGGTGTGGATGTTAACAGTTTGAAACATGTTTCTTTAGCAAAATCTTGCATATTTCGACCTGTAAATACCGATCCTTGGTCCGTTGTAATAGTTTCCAAAATTCCGAACCTATAGATGATGTATTTCTTGATGAATTCGATCACCTCCTCTTGGTCCACGTTCGTTTGTGGTATAACTTCGATCCATTTTGTAAAATAATCAATACCAACCAAGATGTATCTTTGATTTTTGGATGACGTTGGTCGAATTTCTCCAATAAGATCTAATGCACAACCTTTAAAAGGCCATGGTTTGACTATAGAATGCAATTCGCTTGCAGGAACATATTGTATGCCTGCATGCACTTGACATTCTTGACACCCTTTGGGAAACTCAATACAATCTTTCAACATGGTGGGCCAATACATTCCTTGTCGAAATAACAACCACTTCATTTTATGGACCACCTGATGTGCCCCACATGCCCCACTATGGACATTTGAAAGAGCTAAATATGCCTCATACTCGCTAAGACATTTAAGCAAAACTCCCTCAGGATTCCTTTTGAACAATTCGTTTCCCAAAAGAACATAATTTAAAGCTCGATACCTGATTTTTCGTTCAGTAGATGCCGTTGGATTTTGCAAATATTCCACTATAGGTTTTTTCCAATCTTCGTCCGTCAGGCTGTCTATCGCTAATATTTCGAAGTTCTCTTTATCAGCATACCCTAACTTTGTTTTTTCCATATCTGATAGAGATAATCTGGTCGACACAACCCTACCCCTGACTTCGATCGCATCTTGCAATTTTTCCTTCAAAATTTTGTACCCAAAAGCAATCTGAGCCAAGTCATTTGCTACTTGGTTCTCCAAACGAGGTATATGTCGAATACTGATCAGTTCAAATCTTTTTAAAAATCGATTGGCTATCACAAAGTACTTAATGATATTTTCTTTCACACATTTGTACTCCTTTGTGATTTGTTTTATGACTAACTCAGAGTCATTCATTATTTCGCCTCGAGTTGCCCCCAATTCCAACAATATCTCAAGTCCGGCTATAAGAGCCTCGTATTTAGCCTCGTTATTCGAACAGAGACCTTCCACTTTATACTTAAATTTTGTTGGAATTTTTTTAGGAGAAGTAATCAAAACTCCTACACATCTTCCGTCTTTATGACTCGAACCATCGAAGTACAACTTCCAAGGTTCTAGTTCAACGTACTTTAATGATTCTTCATTTATTGAGTGGTCGACTATAAAGTCAGCCACTACTTGCCCTTTAATAGCTTTCAAAGGCATATAAGTTATAGAGTATTCAGTTAAGGGTAACGCCCATTTACCAATTCGACTATGCAAAATTGGTTTTGACAACATATGCTTTATGACATCAAAATGTGAGGAAATAAAAACATCATCAGGTTTTATATAATGCTTAAGTTTTATACATGAGAAGTACAAACACAAGCATAATTTTTCGACTGTGCTATATCTGGTTTCTGCATCGTTCAAGACTCTACTAAGATAATAAATGGATCTTTCGACACCATTTTCATCTTCTTGAGCTAACATGCTCCCTAAAGTCTTATTTGACGCATATATATACAACCTCATACTCCTATTTCTACAAGGTGGAATCAATATTGGAGGGTGACTCAAATACTCCTTGATTTTGTTGAAAACCTTTTATTGAGCTTGTCCCCATTCGAATCCTTCCTTGTTGAGTCGAAGCAAAGGTGAGAAGGCTTGAGTTTTGCCGCTAAGGTTCGAGATAAACCTTCTCAAGAAATTAATCTTTCCCAGCAATAACTGCAACTCCTTCTTTGTTGATGGCGTTTTCGCTTCCTTTATGGCCTTGGTCTTATTCTGGTTTATTTCGATTCCCTTTTTGTGGACCACAAAGCCTAAGAAATCCCCCGCCTGCACGCAAAAAGCACACTTGAGAGGATTCATTTTCAAACCATGTCTCCTCATCCTTTCAAAGGAGTGTCGAAGATGGTTTATGTATATTTTCTTGAAATTGACTTTACAACAATATCATTAATATATATCTACATAAAAGTCTCAATGAAATCATGGAAAATCGAATTCATTTCCCTTTGGTAAGTTTCCCCAACACTTTTCAAGCCGAAAGGCATTACCACCCACTCATAAGTGCCTAATGCTCCAGGACATTGAAATGCTGTTTTAGGGACATCCTCTTCAGCAATGAATATCTGATTATACCCTGAATATCCATCAAGCATACTCAGGTATTCATGTCCTGCGGTAGAATCGACTAGCATTTCTGCCACTGGCATCGAATATTCATCATTTGGGGTTGCATTATTTAAATCTCTAAAGTCTATGCAAACCCTCAAAGTACCATTTTTATTAATAATTGTCACGATATTTGAAAGCCATTCGACATACATAGTTCTACGAATGAATTTGCATCACAGAAGTCTTTCGACCTCCTCTTTAATCTTTGAGAGAGTTTTAGGTGAAAACCGCCTTGGATTCTGCTTGATAGGCTTCTTCCCAGGCTTGGCTGGCAACTTCAATTCAACCAGCTCTCTGTCTAAACCAGACATCTCGTCATAATCCCATGCGAAGCAGACTCTGAACTTCTTCAGCAATTGGATCAGTTCGACTCTGAGTTAAGGGTTAATATTGGCACTGATGTACGTTGGCCTTTTTTTCGCCCCATCTCCCAAGTCGATTTCCTCAAGTGGATCATGCGCTAGCATTTTAATGCTAGTTGCCAGCGGATCCTTTTCGAATCCCAAAGGCTCGTCATCATAGATGGCGTCGAGCCTCTGGAGTTGCACTTCGTCCTGAGCCTTATCAGGTGGCTCTGGGTTGAAGTCCATACCAGGACTTTCCTGACATGATTGCTTCTTGGCTTTGACAGCCATGAATTTTACCTCAGGCTCCAAGGTCGCTTTTAGCTTATTTTCGGCTATGTAAGCCGAAATTCTTTCTAGTGCTGGCAACTCAGTCATCATCGCCAAATTCGCTCCCCAACCTGTTGGGTCGATCCCAGATGTCCCTATGTATCCAAAGTCATCTTCACCCATAATCTCTCGATCCCACTAAAAACCGTTGGTGGGGTACATGTACAAAGAGCAGTATGCATTATCATCTGGAGTAAATGCAAAACTGGTCGGGTTGTAAGGAGCAATGTTGGCCAAATTTTTGTTGAAACTACGCCTATCAACATAATTAACCGAAGCCATGAAATAGCTCTGGTCGGCTTCGATAATTTCCACAATACCATCTGTTTGCCAGATGGTAATCCTCTGATGCATTGATGATGGCATGACTCCTATACCGTGAATCCATTCTCTTCCTAACAACAAGTTATAGTTAGCCTTCGTCTCCATAACCATAAACATGGTCGGTCTTGTAATTGTTCCTCCCGTCCAATCGACCTGAATTACTTCCAATGTGGTGCTAACATTTCCTTCATAGTTGGACAACACCATATTGTGGGGCTTGGTGTCTGTGTCAAACTTCTAGATTTTTCTTAACATGAAATGCGACATCAAGTTTACCGCTGCACCACAATCCACCAGGATCTTGTTGACTGGCACATCTTCAATTTTTCCTGTGATAAAAGGAGGCTTCAAGTGACTTTTCATAGCCTCATTGGGTCTTTTGAAGAATGCATTTTGTTCTTCTACACAACCGTTGTTCATCTCATAGTAACAAACTGGCCTATGAGTGGCCATCTCTATATCAGTGTTATCTTCCAACTCTTCGACCTCAATTATTTGGTCGAATTCCCTTGGTAAGACAGATACCACATTCACCATTATATCTAAAGATGCTTCTGAATCTGTATCAAAATCGTCAGCAAGCATCTCGTCTTCAGCAATCAAGTGATCACCTTCCTTTTTATACTTTTCTTGAGTGGGACAAACTTTCTCCTCCACAGGCTTCTTTTTGACGGATTTTAATTCTTTCTTCTCATTCTTTTGAGCAGGCACATTAGTGCTTGATTCAGCTACCTGGTTTCCTTTAGCCTCCCTTTCTTCCTTTCTTCTCCTTTCCTCTCTTCTCCATTGGGATCTGGTCATTGGGTTCTTACCTTTGTAATTCTCAGAGATATAAGCCGACTTCTTGGAGGTTTGGAACTCCTTATAGTATCCAATAGACGAACCCCTATCAACGTCGAAGTTCTGCCATTTCTGCTGGCCTTTTTCTCTATTTTTGGTTGGGCTTATCTACTTTCCATTAGAAAGCTCTGCAAATGGCTTGAAAGCGGTGGGTCTTGCACCCGGGACTCTTGGCTTTGCCTTTTCCTGCCCCCTGTGTGGCCTCTTTCTGTCAAAAGCTTGGTGGCTACCAGAGTTTCTCCAATTTCCTCTGGCCTTTGCCAATCGAACTCCCTCTAAATTTTGGGCCGTCTTCTTATCGAATACGACACTGCACCTAGGACAGAGCATAACCTCTAATTTTTTTTCTGGCACCTATGTATGAAATTGATCAGGCTCTCCTCTTCCTTTGGGAAAGCCACTTTGTTGTATTTCTCTTGTCGTTGTTCTTCGACAATCTCCATCGAAGTCTCTTGTGAAACTTCAACCATGTTGACATCCATAGTGACATCTTTAGTAATGTCCAAACTTTGGAACTTCATTGTAAGGCCATCAGTAGCCTTGTTCAAATTATCCATTCATAAGAAACGATCAACGGTTTCTTTTGTTGCTATCGCCCAATTGGAATCCTCTGAGATTCTTACAGTATCGAAACCATCAGCAGCTTAGTTGTTACAGTCATCGACTATTCGTTTGGTGAGGCATCAATGTCCTCACACATGCAGTCTTCTATCATTTTCTCATCAAGATCCTCAGTGATCTTAACCATGACATCATCGTTGATAAAGTCATCAGTGAATTCTATCATGTTGACATTATGAGTGAAGTCATCACTAACTTCGACCATGTTAACAATAACAGGTTCAATGAAATGAGCATCAGCTACTTGCAAAGGATCAACATCAGTTTTCATCTGAGCCTTCACTTTCTCTCCAAACCTTAGTCTTTCATCTTTGATGGCGTTTTGCACAAGGTCCCTGAAAAGAAAACATTGAGATGTTTTATGACCCAAAAAGTTGTAATACTTACAAAAACCTCTCTTTTTCCTTTGCTTTAAAGGAGGCATTTTAGCACCAGGAGGCACTATTATCTGGCCATCCTTAACTAACAAGTCGAAGATTTCGTCACATTTTGTGACGTCGAATGTGTAAGTTTTCTTAGGAAATCTATCATTCTTTTCTGGTTCGACTGAGTTTTTTCCATTCGAAGAGGCCAAGACTTTACAAGCGTAAGGTGGTCCCTGCTTTAATTCAGCAAAGTCGACATCACTTTCGTCAAAATCTAAAAACTCATTATACGTTTCTTCGTTGTCCTCACTAATTCCGACGTAGGCTACCCTCTCTTTTTTATTCTTGTTTGCCCTGGCTTTTTTCAGCTTTCAATCGCTCGACTTGTCGAACTCTGTTAGCCAATTGGGCCATATCTCTCAAGTAATGGGTATCCAATTTTTCCTAATTGAGTAATCAAGACCACCAACGGCCATTTCGACCAACTCATGTTCAGGCACTTGAGTAAAGCACATTTCTTTAAGCAATCGAAACCTATTCAGGTAATCGTCCATAGAAATAAATACATAATCTCTCACAACTTCCACGTGAAAATATTATTTCTCTATCTATTGTACTTTTAAGAAATACACACCTAAAAACTTAAAAATGGCTCAAACTAAATGATTTTTTTCCTATTTATTAAATGTGTCTTTTTCATATTTTTTCTTAAATAGAGGTAAAGGTGTTTGGTGAGATTTATATTCACTACTTGTTTTTAAATTTGGGTTATGTATTGTCCAAAAAAGTACAAGGTGTGTGTGTGTGTTCCCTCTACAATGGAAGAAAAATTCAAAGGCCCTAGTAGGTATATTATATGAATGGGTTGAAGGCTAACTCACTGTGGAGATTAGCCCTCTATGGTGGTTTTTAAGGCTGTTTAAGGGACCAAGTCACGTGAGGTGAGAGGCCCTGTTGACAGCTGATGCTGCTAGGTTGCAAGTGGACGGTTAAATGAATGGTGTTTGGACTACTAAGAACAAAGTGTTCTCTGAGTAGTATTGGGTGGTATTGAATGAATATTACTTGCCACATCCCTTTGAGGGGTGGGGTATTTATAAGGATTCCTAACCCTTAAGGGTCCTTGGAAAAGGTCATTGCCTGCCCAATCAAAGAATGGATTGTTTGTCATACCCCAAAATTCGCCCTACCTATTTTCATTTCCATCTGGCTCATGCTTAAATTATCTACATGCATGGTTATCGAGTTATCCAATTAGGTCATTCATTTTAGCTTTTCATTCATCGCATTTCACATAATTCGTCAGTGGGGAAAAGGTTTGGTAATAATGGATTTAATCTGTTAATTGGATTTTTGAGGCGCATATTATTTGATGACCATTCAGGTTTATTTCCCATATTACATGTGGTGCAGATCATCTCTTTATTCGAGATTCATGGTTAGCAGGGGAATTTGAATGATTGTTACTTAATTCAGAAGTTTGCTTGAATTCAAAGAAAATGACAAAGTTGGAATAAAAAGAAGCTTTCATTCATTTATTGGAAATTCATGGTACAATGCATATTGCTTGAGATATAAATCAAAAGAATGAATTACAAGAAAATGGGTAAAAAAACTACATCTTTTGGGTATAATTGACTTTTTGGTCAATTGTTGACTTTTGGTCAACTATTGACCTTTGACTCGATTTTGACTCCTGAATTTTCTTAGACTTATTCTACAAGCATTTTATCAAAAGATTCACCATTATTCATCAAAAATGACTTATCTCATGATAATGTTAAATGTTAATTTCCAACAAATTTTATCTTCCATCAAGCTTCATTTCCATGGCTTGTTCTTCACTTTCCAATGTTGCTTCAAGTTCATTCTTCCACTACAATTCTCACTTTGCTACAATGAAAATTGGGATCAATATAGTCTCCATGAATCATAAGCATAAGTCATCAAAAAGCAATGAAAAACTCATGAAGAACTCAAGAAAACATAGAAAAATCATGCACTATGTAGTGATTTCAAGATTTGTCTTTCAACACTTTCCAATCTTGATTCATGCCAAAAAGAAAATCAGAATTTGATCCCTGAGTTTACACCATTTAAAAGCACTTCTTTTCAACACTAAATCACTTCTCAAAAGCACTTAAAGTTGTGTGATAATTCACCCAAAATTCAAGGTAAAAGTGGTAAAAAATCTAAAGGCAAAAGCATCCAAAAATTCCAAGTTTCATGCATAATCACCAATAACCTTCTATCTTACATTCCAATTACACAATTAACCCTTAACTACCTGTTACACTGAATTTTTTCGACTTGACTATAAATGGCAAATATCATGAGATTAGCCACAAGCATGCCATGTGGAAGGGTAAAATACAGTGAGTCTACATGAGGATCAATTGACACAAAGTCAGAAGTCACATGAAGTGATGCCGGTCGAAGGTGGCATGGTCGAAGGATGTGGTGAGGAACTTAGGCCCTTAGTGAAATTGAATACTTTGCTATGTTGGCTAAGTTTAGCGTTCATCACTACAATGGAAGCAATGTCGACTCAATCACCACATGTGGAGTTCATCACTATAATGGAAACAATGTTGACTTGGATGCTACATATGGAGTTCATCACTACAATGGACAATACGATATAGCATGTTATCTTAACATGGTCGACGTTGAAAGGCTCTAGGAGGATAATCAGTTCTTGGTGCCTAGCAAAGTAGTTAAGAAATTCAAATGGTATCACGAGGCGAGAACTGCATCAGCATCAACGGTTATTCATAAAAATGTGGGAGCACGTCGAGGGAAACCGTTGCATGGACTTGGGACGTGTCACCATAGGCGTAGTCTACCATTCTAAGACAGTTAACCTAGAGTAATATATAAGAGCACTTAGGTTCATATTGTAAAGGGTCCGCAATTGTACGCATATTTTTGTAAACTCAAAGTACCTGCATCTTGAAAAATGAGTGAGGGAAATATGCACGTATGTGTTCCACCATTTTATACATTTCCTACAGATTTACCTTGAAAGTCTCTTTATGCGTTAAAGTCCCTTTCGATTTCCTTTACTTTTCCTGTCAATTTATATTACTTGCACTTCAATTTCAACCGTTTTCTTATTCTTTGCACTTGTCTTTCGTTTTCAAAGTCTCTTCTTTACTTTACTTGTAGTTTTACATTTAATTCTTTTACTCTTTAGCACTTCCCTAATTTCAATTAATCACAACAAATATTTCTTTTCAAGGAGTTAGTTCTAACTTAGACCACATCGTGATTATTACAAGTAATAAATGCACACAAATATGTCCGGGAGATTTTCGAGTTTGATCCCTTAAGAATTAGTAGAAACTTGTATTTGTTTACCAAATTTCACCGTAAACACTACCATAACTACCAAACTAACACGAATTCCAAATTCGACGAGGTGCAATACCCCAGGTCGTTAGGAAGGTTCAAAATGAGGGGGTAGTGTTAGAGGAAACTGTGAACCAGAGACAACAAGGGAATCCCCAACGGATCGAGTAAGAAATGCCTGGTGGAGAAGATAATCCACATGTGGTAGTGGTCAATCAAAACCAGGATGCTGACCAAGTTGTCCATCATGTTTGACAGGGAAATTTGATAGGAGAAAATAACTTAACAACCATTGTTGAGAGGATAATGACTCAAAATGGGGTTAATATGGGTCTGCAAAGGCCAAATTACACATCTCTTCTATCAGAATATATGTTACTGACAGAGTTGCCAAGGGATGGAAGGTCCCTAAGTTTATAAAATTTGCTGGTGACACTAACGAATATACTGTCGAACACATTTCGTTACCTGATAGAAGTAGGTGACATTGATAACAATGAGAACCTGAGGATGAGATACTTCCCTAGTTCTCTAACAAAGAATTCTTTCACATGGTTTACTACCCTATATCCTCATTCAATCCATGATTGGGCACATTTAGAGAGGTTGTTTCATGAGTAGATTTACATGGGGCTATCTAAGATTAGTTTGAAGTAATTATTGAGTGTCAAGCAAAAGTTCGCTGAGTCAATTGACGATTACTTAAATCGATTCCGTTTATTGAAAACAAGGTGCTTCACGCAGGTGCCTGAACATGAACTTGTCGAAATGACTGTTGGTGGGCTAGATTATTCCATTAGGAAGAAGCTAGATACTAAATATCTGAGAGATATGTCCCAATTGGCAGATAGAGTTAGACAAGTCGAGAGGTTGAAGGTCGAGAAGGCCAGAGCGAGTAAGGGAAAGAAATAGCGTATAACTTATGTTAACACGCAAGACCAAAACGTAGTGTCTAAGGTCGAATATGGACATGTCGAGGAGTCTGAGGTCGACGTGGCTGAGTTAAAGCCAGGGCCCTCATATGTGTGTAAGTTGCTTACCCTTGCAAATGGGAAGAATCCTGCAGAACCAAAAGAGAATAATAAATTTCCTAAGAAAACTTACATCTTCGACGTTACCAAGTGCGATGAGATTTTCAATTTGCTGGTTGCAGATGGTCAAGTGCTTATGCCTCCAGGCACAAAAGTACCACCATTAGAGCAAAGAAAGGAATGAGGATTCTGTAAGTATCATAATTTCTTAGGACATAAAACTTCACAATGTTTTCTTTTTAGGGATCTCGTGCAAAATGCATTGAACGAAGGCAGACTCAGATTTTCTATGGGAAAAACTCCTATGAAAATTGATGCTGACTCATTGCAAATTGGAGATGTTAGTTATGTAGAGCCTGTTGCAGTCAACATGGTTGAAATTACTGAAGATTTTGACGTGGCCAAATTTGAAGAAAGTGAGAACCAAATCGAAGTTGTGTTTTCAAAAGCTGGTGAAAGTCTGTCATACCCCAAATTTTGACCACAAGATTTCCCATCATTGTGCAAATCATCACCACAATATGGATGTACCATCATGCCTCATCAATCTCCTCAAGGATTATTGAGCCTTCACTACAATCAAGAATTAGGGTTCTCAACCCTCTCAGTACACTTAGACAAAAGATCAATCAAGAAATGACATGATCTCCAACTAGTCTAAATCTCTCAAACATCCATGAAGGATCAAGAGGTCTCCCATATCAAGAATCAAGCACAAGGAGTGCAACATCTCAAGCTGATCAAGCCTCAAGATCGCCAGTGTCACCAAATTAGGATTTTGGTCGACCAAGGCCTCTAGATGAAAGATTTCATCTGGGCATGAGCCAATACCTCAAAACATGATCCAAGAAGCTCAAAGGGACCTCATGGATCCAATCATCAAGTCAAAACAACCTCAGGAGGAGCATTCATAAAAAATCAGGAATTAGGGTTTCTTGACCTAATTTACCCCTAAGTTGACTTTTGATCATCATTCATAAAGAAAAATCAAGAAAAGTGAGGTTTCTTGCAAAA
This sequence comes from Lathyrus tuberosus, assembly GCA_022829125.1. Taxonomy (NCBI): domain Eukaryota; kingdom Viridiplantae; phylum Streptophyta; class Magnoliopsida; order Fabales; family Fabaceae; genus Lathyrus; species Lathyrus tuberosus. The sequence continues at coordinate 2,216,038 of JALAZF010000085.1, read as the reverse complement.
GGGGCAACCATAGAAAACTTAAAAATTTTCTAAGTTATGGAACAAAATGGATTTGGTACCAAATTTGCAAGGTCATAACTCCCAAACCCTAAGGCCTTTTTCTTCCATCCAAAGCTCAAATGAAAGTTCACATGACATACTTCAAAAGTGCCAACTACAAAAGATTCCAAATCCTCATGGATTTTGAGTTATGGATTGATCAAAATCACAAAAATTGAAAATGGAAATTTTTTCCAACACTTAGTGAAATTTTCAAGTCAGAATCTGTTTCACTTTTTCCAAACTTTGAGGTCATTTTTCTCCATGATCCACATTGATCCAAGTCCAAATGTAAACACCAAAGTTGAAGCACAATGTATCAACATTCCAAAGAGCTCACCAGCATGAAAAAACTCCACTTGAGCAAGGAGTTATGGAGTGTCCAACATGCCTTGTTGCAAACTGTTGCAAGACAGTTTTGGTTATTACTTGCCACACACGATTTTTTTCTTGTCAAGAGTAATGATCAATGCCTCTCACATTCATTGCATATCAGAAGGAATCAAGACAAAACCTGCAAATTTGAGTCAAGGATTCAAGAAAGCTTTCAACTTGAAGTAATGGTTTTTGTCACATTATGCCTTGAATTCAAAGGCATTTATGTGTAATAGTGCACATTCAACAAAAGGACATCCCTCAATCAAGATGCTCACATAAACAACAATAAAAATGACAGAGGAATGTGGAATTGGTCAATTAGTAGCTGATCTATTTGGACACCTTGGTGTACCTTGCATTAGGGGTAATGATACCATCCAAAAACCATTGAACCAAGGCCTTATCTTCCAATCTGAAGTTGTTCATCCAAGACAAACCTCCTCTACTATAAATAGAGGTCACATTGCTTCATTCAGATCACACCAAAAAAACCACAATGCTTGTTTTCTCACAAACCCTCTTTCTTGCCAAATTCTAAGTCCTTAAAGAGTGAAAGTTTAGAATTCTCAAATCAGAGTAATTCTGCCCAAACCAAGCATTCAAACACTTCACATACACTATGTGGAAGTAATTCAAACACTTACATTCCATCTGTAACATCGGGATCACTAAGTCATACACCATTTGCTCAAAATACACAATAGGTTGTAGTTGGATTCGAGCTACTCAATTCAGAGGGATTCAAACCATTCCAATCATTGTAACACAATCCTTGAGGCCTAAGGAAGCTATCCAGATCATTGTTTCACTTCTGTAACACCTCTACAGCAGAATTCAATTCCTTCTTGCAGAGGTAAGCCTTAAACTTTCAAACTCAATAAATCATGCATCATAAATGTTGTTTTAAGTTACCATCATGATTCTGATTGCTTATAGATCATTAATCCTCAATCAATTGCTATTTATCTTGTGTGTATGAGATTTCATATAGCTCTTGCATTTTTTAGGGTTCATCTAATTATGACATGATATCTCTTGATACACTTAATTTAAATAAAATTGAAAAGAGCCATCATGTTCCTTGTCAAAAAATGAACGATTTTCATTTTTACATCTTTCAAAATGATTGAGAAACGAGAGAGATAGCATGCTTCATGCAAATCTGATGTTGGTCCAAGGAAGAAGATGGACATGGCGCCATTTTCAGGTTTTTAGAACCAAACATAGTATATCTTATTCCCTTGCCAATATATGTTTGAATTGGCATTGCGCCCTAGTGGAAACACTAGTATTTGTGTGTGTAGTGAGCGAGAGGTATGGGGTTCGAATCCCCCTCGCCCCAGACCTTTTGGTTTTATTTTTTAAACCATTTTCAAAAGAGAGTTTCCTATATTATTTTCATATTCCATTCTCTATCAGCCAACGCACATGGCTCTGATGGTAAAGTTTTAAACTCTCCACCCCAAGGGCGTGAGTTCAAACTTGGGAGGACCATCCCATATTTTTTACCACTTAATTCCTTCATTTTTTACAACTTCTAAAATAACTTCAAAAATTAATTTCTCTTTCAATTTCAATCATTTTTTAATGATTCTTTTTTTCAAAATTCACAAATATGTTAAAGTATTTTATTCCACACAAAAATCAAAAAGATATTAGTTATTAATATATTTTGAATTTTTGAAAAGAATTCCTTTTTAATTGTTTTTTTAAAAAACATTTTTAAATAAATTATTTCTCTTGATTTTTCAAATTCAAATGATTTTCAAATCATTCTATGGATATAACATGATTTTTCAAACTTTTATCCAAGATCACAACTTATTTTTTTCACACATGTTTAGTAATTTTGATCATTTTAAATGATTTTTATTCAAATTAAAATGTATTTTTCAATCAAATTAGGGTTTTGATTATTTTCACCCTCACAAACATTTTTCAAAATACTTTTGGGCCTCTAATAGAGTGTAAGACCCATCCCTTGTCACACCACAAATTTTTTGGGCCTCAATCATTGTTTAAGACCCGATACGATTTTCAAAATGACGGTGCAATCACTGTTTTTAATTTGGGCCTCTCCCTGAGTTATAAGTCTCATTCTCTCTTATTTTTTAAAAATAATTTTGGGCCTCTTGCCAGAGTGTAAGTCCCATCCCTTTGTAAATAAACCTTTTTTGGGCCTCAATCGTTGTATAAGTCCCGATACAATTTTAAAAATCTCGCGCAATCGCCATTTTCAAACAATTTTCATCTCGGCATCTTCTTGAGTTGTAAGCCCCATCTCTTGTATAAAAATAAACTTTGGGCCTCTAATAGAGTGTAAGACCCAACCCACTTTGTACAAAAATATTTTGGGTCTCAGTCATTGTCTAAGTCCCCCTATGATTTTCAAAACTACGACGCGATCGTCGTCTTTTCAAAAGAATTCATCTGGGCCTCTCCTTGAGTATAAGCCCCAAACATCCTTTAAATATAACTTTCCTTTTGATTTAGATTCAAATTCAAAGTTATATAAAAACTTTCTTCAATTTCTTGAATAACTAACTATACAACTGTGGTTACAATGTTGGAGCTTGCACAACTATAAGTTCCACTATCCTTCTCAATATATGCTTGTTTATATATTTTATCTGTATATACTTGTATATACCTGCTTAGAGTTTTCCCCAGTAGTCAGGTCTAGATTTAGGTCAAACCAGTGGTTACTCTTTCAACACAGTCAAAAACTAGTTCCTCATAGGAAATTCCAGATACAGTCTTGCCTCATCTTGGGCTTATACAATATGGAACAGAGAAAGGCATTATTCCCGGTGAAACTTTTCTCAAGACTGTCACAACTTAGAAATGTTTGTACAAGAAATTCATTTCCCCAAAGAGGACTAATTCCCGGTGAAACCTCTTTTGAATTTCTTCAAACCCTAGAACCGTTCACTAAAGAAAAGATTATTCCCGGTGAAACCTTTCTTGGAATTTTCATAGGTTTAGACCCACGGGCTTCTTAAAAACATCCCCAACCTCCTCTTGGGCTTAAACAAGGACCCTCAGGTTTCTTATAAGTTCTTAGCCTCCTCTTGGGCTTAGTACAAGGGCCCAAAGACCTCATACAGGTATAGGACATAACCTAGTCATCTTTTGCTAGTTCAACACTCCAGAGAGTCAGAATCTCAAAGCATCAGACCAGTTTAGGGTTGATCCTCATCCCTTAAAGCACCAGCCTCCTCTTGGGCATCATTCAAAGATCATTCCCCAGTAAGGAATCAAACCCTTTTCATACCAGTAGACTTGGAAAGTCTCATCTCCTTTTGGATCTCCAAGAAACCCTCTAGTTTCCTCAGAGTACAGGAAAAAACCCTGATCACCTCATCAATCTCCAGTAGAGTTAAAACCTCCATAGGTTTTAAAACTCAATATTTAAACTCTCTTTCTAAATTCCCCAGCTAAGGGTCAAATTACCACCAATAAATCCTCAGAAAAATCAGAACCTCAAGGCATATGATGTTTCAACTCTTCTTCATTCCTCAGCAAGAGTTGATTCCCCAATTTGGACCTGTTTCTGGATCGCAAAAATCCTCAACAGAAGCTAGCCTTCTCTTAGGCTTCATATAAGAATTTCCCCAGCCAGCCTCCTCTTAGGCTTTGTATAATGATTTTTTTCCTCAGCAGACTTAGCCCCAAATCTTGGGCTTTGTACAAGACATATTATATTCTCTAGCTGAGTCAATTCCTTTCTTCTTCAGCTTCAATCTTGGGCTTTGTACAAGATAGATAAAACCTCTCCCCGAAAAAGTCAATTTCTTTAGCCTCAATCTTGGGCTTTGTACAAGACAGAAATAAAAACACTCCCCAGTTGAGTCAGTTTCCTCCAGCCTCAATCTTGGGTTTTGTACAAGACAAATATAAAACTCCCTAAATAGAATCAACCTTTTAGCTTCAACCTTGGGCTTTGATCAAGGAAAACAAAAATCCCCTCAAAGGAAATAAAAAATTCTCTCTGTAGGAAAACATTTCTCTGTACATCACACATCAAAATAGACAATAAGAAAAAAACCAATCCCAGATAACTGCTGTAAGTGGCACACTTGTTGATTCAAAAATCCAAGTTGTAGTCCATCTCTTATCCTGGTAAACTTCATCTTTCATCTAATTGTTGTAAGTGGCAAGCCTCTGGATTATTTACATCCAAGCCAATGTCCCTCTTTAGCATGAAAGACTCCTAAGGAAAAATGGCATTGCTCTACACTGAGTTAAAGATTCCTCCTTTAGGATATTCCCCTTATAAAGGAAATTATGGCATTGTTGGAATCCATACATTCCAGTTAAAGTAATTCTCCTTTATAATCAAGAACCCCATAACTGTGATGAATAGGTGAGATATCTCCCTTTAGAGATGACAAGTTCTCTCTCAATCAAATATTTTAGCTTCAATCTTGGGCTTTGAACAAGACACAAATAACCTTTAGCTTCAATCTTGGGCTTTAAACAAGACACCAAACATCTTTCCTCCCATAGAATAGGAGGAACTATGATTGCTCTGATTTCCCAGTTATCATTACGGGAATACGTAGGCATAAGATTGCGAAATCTTAGCGAGCACACACATAACAAAAACTTTAGGTCCAGTACCTTACCAAAAACAAACGGAAAACCCAAAAACAACAAAAAGATTCTCTCAACACTCCCAAAGGAGAAACTTTCCCAACCTATAATAGATAAACACCAGAAAGTATAGAAAAACATGCCAAAGAAGATCTATGGATAACCATATATACACTGGGTAATTGAAAACTTCCCTTTGTATAATCTGACCCCGACCCCCCAATCTCTTAGCATTTATTAAAGAAAACATTTGCGTGCAAGATTAGTTTTAGATAGCTCCCCTTTCCTTTCCAGCTTCATAGGATAAATAAGAAATCAGAAAGTAGCACCCAATTCTAACCATTACGGTAAGGTGGTTGCGTCACTGACAAAAATTGCACGCTACAAAGTCTCGTGGAGTTCCTTTACATGTGTAAGGATGAAGACTTTGAGGTGATGTTGTGTCCTCGATGCAGTGTTGTGTTTGACATGAAGGTTACTAAGAAAGTCGAAATTGTTCAGAAAGCCAAGGAGAATGAGAAAGCCAGACCTCAGTATTATTTCAACAAAAGAGGAGTGCCACAAAGGAAGGAACATGCATCTAGTCCGCAGAAGGCTAAGCGCAATACTTACAAAGCCTTCAACCAACGGTTCCCAAGGGAAGTGGACCAAGCCTGCAGAAAGAGAGCATGATAGGAACCTAAAGTGGAGGAATTTTGAGATTGGTTGAGGATCTTCCATGGCCTACAGGAAGAATTTCCAAATGTCTGAAAGGCGCTCTTATGGGCCTAATGCTAACTATAAAGGAAAGAATCCCATGACAAGGACACAGTGGTGAAGATTTCAGAGGAAGAAGAAGGCATAGAGAGATGTTGTTGAGTTGAGTAACACTAAGCAACATTAGAAGCAAACAAATGACCATGAAAAAAACAGTGAGAAGGAAATTGTTCTCTCCCAAGACATGCTTGACGAAAGAAAAGATAAAAAAGGATGAGCATGCTAAAGAAGATGAATTGGTGACGAATAAATTTGAATCAAGGTTGGAATGAGACTTCGAAGTCTTATGCAACGTAGGTTCTATACTCCCTTATGAGTACAATCGTGTAACAGAAGTTGCTGAGAATGAAGATTATGAGGAAGAAGAGTTGGCCAAGCACAAGCCAGTTTGTTATTTTGTGATGAATAATGGGTGTATCAAAGAGCAGAACGCGTTCTTTGAGAGACCCCATAGAGGGATGAAAAGCCACCTAAAGCCCTTCTTTATAAGGGCTAAGGTTGAAGATACCACTGTAAACAAGATATTAGTGGATGGTGGGGCAACAGTAAACTTAATGCCTCATTTCTTACTGGCTAAGATAGGGAAGTATGATAATGAACTCAGGATTCACAATATGGTCCTTTCTAATTATGAAGGAAAGACTGGCCAAAAAATAGAGGTCATTCAGGTCGAAGTAACAATGGGATCCCTCACTCAACCTACAATTTTCATGGTAATAGCGTCAAGGGCTAGTTAGAATTTGTTATTAAAAAGAGAATGGATACATGGAATAGAGGCAGTGCCTTCGTCCCTACACCAAAGAATAGCAATTTAGCGCAAAGATGGAATAGTTGAAAACATCGAAGCAGACCAGGGATATTACACGACTGAAGTTAATCATGTAGACAAGAGAAACTTCGACAGAAACCTGGAAAACATAGCACCATGTGCACCAATAGAATTTGCTTATATTCCTCTAGAAGATGCATTTTTCTCTTTGAACCTTCATCCAACCCACAAGTTTAACTAGGGGTGAGAAATCATGGGAGAGAAGGTCTACGACGCAGATGTAATCCGGCCAACAGGCTAGGGAGACAAATTTAGTGATGATGACTTAGTTTGATGCATTAGATAGAATCACAACCTATGAGGCTGAGAATAGTCTCCAAGTGGCTTTGGAAGCCGAAGTACCACCCATGGCTATTGAAGCTAAATAGAAGTGTTTGACGTGGGTAATCGAATCAACGTTGAACCTCAGCCCATCAGAGAGCCGAAAAACACTGGTTCAGAAGAAAACTGTCAAAAAACCAGAGGCTCGATTGCATCTATGATGACGAGCCTTTAGGGTTTGAGAGGGATCCAGTGGTATCTACCACGAAGATGCTGCCTCAAGATCCATTGGAGGAAATTAATTTGGGTGATGAATCAAACAGAAGGCCGACCAATATAAGCGTCAACATTGATCAAAATCTAAGGTTAGAGGTAATAGAATTTCTTAAAGAATTTAGAGATTGTTTTGCTTGGGATTATAACAAAATTCCAGGTTTAAGCATGGAGTTGGTGGAGTTAAAGCTACCAATAAAGAAAGGCAAGAAGCCAGTCAAGCAGACGCCAAGGCAGCTTGCTCAATAAATAATGTTTAAAATAAAAGAGGAGATCAAAAGACTCCTACAAAGTAGGTTCATAATAACTAAAAAGGTATGTCAAATGGCTTGCCAACGTCATTCCAGTTATAAAGAAAAATGAAACGTTGAGGGTTTGCATAGATTTTAGAGATCTGAATGCTGCAACCCTGAAGGACAAATACCTAATGTCTGTCACCGAGATGTTGGTTGACTCAACAGTGGGTTTTGAGTACTTTAGTATGTTAAATGGTTATTCTCGATATAACCAAATTTTTATTGCAGATGAGGATATTCCAAAGACGGAATTTCGATGCCCAGGAGCGTTTGGCACCTATGAGTGGAAAGTGATGTCATCTGGCTTAAAAAATGCTGGAGCAACTTATCAAAGGGTGATGAACTCTATCCTTATTGACTATATTGAAACGTTCATGCGAATATACATTGATGGTATAGTTATTAAATCTGTGTCGAGGAATGGTCATCTCGACCACCTTTGACATTCGTTCGAAAGAATGAAAAAGTATGGTCTAAAGATGAACCCCCTTAAATGTGCTTTTTGTGTGCACGCAAGGGATTTTCTCGGTTTTGTAGTGCATAAGAAAGGGATCGAAAAAAAATCAAGATAAAACCAAAACCATCAAAGAGACATCGACGAAGGAGTTGAAATATCTCTTATGGAGGATCAACGTTTTGAGAAGGTTTATATCGAACCTCAGTGGTAAAGTTCGAACATTTTCACCACTACTCCACCTGAAAAAGGAAGAGTTCGTGTGGTGACTTGAACATCAGAAGGTGTTTGATGAGATTAAGGAATACTTAGAGAATCCTCTTATCTTGTCCCCTCCGGTTAGGAATAGATGTATGAGGTTGTACATTTATGCCTCAGGCTAGAATATAGGGAGCATGTTAGCCCAAGAGGATGATACTAGCGTCGAAAGAGCCACATATTACCTCAGTCGTGCCTTGAATGATACAGAAACTAGGTATAGTCCAATTGAAAAGATGTGCCTGTGTTTTTACTTTTCTTGTATAAAGCTAAATCATTATATAAGGCCGGTAGATGTTTATGTTTCTTCCCATTTCGATGTTATTAAACACATGTTGTCTAAGCCAATTTTGCATAGTTGAATTGGGAAATGGGCACTTGTTTTGACTAAATAGTCCTTTACATATGTGCCATTAAAGGTCATGAAGGGTCAGGTAGTCACAGACTTCATTGTAGATTATGCAGTGGTCAAGGCACCTTTAAATTACTTGGAAACAGAACCTTGGAAGTTATACTTTGACGGTTCTAGCCATAAAAATGGAACTGATGTTGGGGTTCTGATTATTTGGCCAAACAAAGTACCAATAAAGTTCAAGTTTAAAATTGAAGGCTCTTGCTCTAATAATGAGGCTGAGTATGAAGTTTTGATAGTTGGACTTAAAATGTTGTTAGATTTAGGAGCAATGCGAGGCGAGATAAAAGGAGATTCTGAGTTAGTCGTGAAACAAATAACAAAATAATACATGTGTATTAAGGAAAAATTGATTATGTATTTTGTTATAGTGAATCAATTGATCAAGTGTTTCAACTTTGTGGGTGTCCAACATATTCCTATACTTGAGAACTACGAGGCAAACAAATTGGCACAAATCGCTTCAGGGTATAAAGTGCCCAAGGAAAAGCTAGAGGATTTGATTTAAGTACGATGAAGAGTACAAGCAACAAGGCTTTCTCCATCAGATCTAGCATTAACGAAGCTTGGGTCAGTAGATTCAGAGAACTTCAAGATTTGTATTATTGAAGACATACCTACCACTGATTGGAGAAAACCCATAGTTGATTACTTAAAGAACCCAGTTGGGTTAACAGATTGAAGGGTCAAGTATATATCTTTGAATTACATAATCATTGGCAATGAGTTATTAAAAATACTCCTGAAGGAGTGTTGCTTAAATTCCTTGGTGAGGAGGAGGCATATTTGGTTGTTTCGAACACTAATAGTGGGGTGTGTGGTTCTCATCAGGTGGGGCACAAGATGAAGTGGTTGTTATGTCTTTAGGGTATCTATTAGCCCACAATGCTTAAGGATTGTATTGATTTTCCTAAGGGTTGTCAAGAGTTCCAGGTTCACTCAGGCATACAACATGTTCTTGCAAGTGAGTTGCACGCAATATTAGTCGGCATTGATTACTTTACAAAGTGGATCGAAGCAATCCCTTTAGTGAAGGTTGATCAAGAGGCCATAATTAAGTTTATTGAAAGGAACATTATTTACAGGTTTGGAGTTTCTAAGACTGTTATTACAGACCTATAGTCAGTGTTTATATGTCAAAAGATGTAGGAGTTTGCATCAGAAAAGGGGATTAAATTGTTAACTTCAACACCTTATTATGCTCAAGCAAATGGGCAGGTCGAAGCTGTTAACAAAACAATTATTATCCTGATCAAGAAACATGTTGGGAAGAAGTCAAAGAATTGGCATCAAACCTTAGACCAAGTCATGTGGGCTTGTCGTACGTCTCCCAAAGAGGTGACAACCACAACGCCATTTCGATTGAATTATGGGCATGAAGTTATTTTTCTTGTAGAGATTTATTTGCAATCAGTCTGGGTTCAATGTCAACACGAAATTCCATCGGACCAATATTGGTGGATGATGTTATATGAGATTATTAACCTGGACGAAGAAAGGCTGGCAGTGTTGGATACGTTAATAAGATAAAGGAACGAGTTTCCAAAGCCTATAATAAAAAAGTTAAGTCCAAGGCATTCGCAAGTGGAGATTACATTTGGAAAGTTATTTTGCCTATGGATTAGAGAGATCGAACCCTATGCAGTTGGTCCCCAAATTAGGAGGGGCCATTTCGAATACTTCAAGTATTTTCAAACAACGCTTACGAGATTAAATAATTAGCTATGGACAAACGAATTCTAAGAGTAAATGGTAAATACCTTAATCGGTATAGGCCTATGCTACAAGAAATTTGAATTGAATAAGGATAATTTAATGAAAGAAGTAAAGTTACCAAAATGGTATTAAAAGTGCCAAAATGGCATAGTCATTACAAAAGCATGAAGAAAACAAAAAGAGATCAACAGAAATCCAAGTCAAATGGGAAACTGTGCTTTGAATTCTTCCAACTTGGTCTTGGAGAGGTCGAGCCTAGCACAGAGGAGATCATGAAGTACTTCCAGAGTGAGTAATCTCAAGTCCTAGATTGAGCGCAATTTCAGCGTGCTCGACTCCTTTGGTGGCTTCAGATCGATCATTTCCTTTGTAGGGAGTGATTGTCCCAAGGCCAATTCAGTTTTCTCTTTCTCCGGGCTGTCAATCTCTTTAGAAAGTCCCAAAATCTTAGCACGACGCCGAGCAATCTTTTCTTCAATCGAAGCGGTCTTGTCATTGTATCTTGGAGTTGGGCTTTAAGTTGATCAACCTTCTTGTCAGATATATCACTTGCTTCCCAAGCCATTGCAATGGCATCCTTCACACCTCAAAGTTTGGAAGTAGTCGAGCGCTTGAGGTCAATATCTTTGCATATTTGATCGAAGAAGAATTTAAATTCCAAGAGAAATTTAAGCAAGACATCAGACGCCTTCTGCTTGTTGAGTTCAGCTAGCAGTTCCCAAATATCATTTCCAAGGTTGGTGTCTTCTTCGATAGCAGAAAGAAGGTCAACTTCGAAGATGTTATCTTTCAATTGTTGTACGAGAAAATTGATGGCATCATTTCTAGTATCAGCCAGTGATGAATCTGAGGATTGAGTCAACTTAGAATCCATCGACAGCCTGTGCAACTTCTGCCATATCTTAAGGGCCTCAGTTGGATTTTTCCCCTTTAGGGCTAGAATTTCTACTTGACTGAGAGAGGTGTTCAACAGGGAGTTGTACATGTCAGTTTGAGTTGGCAAAGGCTCCGGATGACTTGTTCGAGTTTTTTCCTGAATGGGAGCAATCTTAATATAAGGAGCAGCTTGATCTTCAGTGTCACCTGTTGGTTTGTTAGCTTGAGAGTCATCTGGGATGATGTTGTCATGAACAGACACAATATTATTGTCCACGTATTTCATTTCATTTCGTCGGGTTGAGGTTGTGCAGTGGTAGTTGTTGCTTTGTCCATTGGCTGAGAGACTATTTGGATGGTCGAAATGCTAGAGTCAAGAAAATATGACCAATGTATGTGTGAAAGTGAGGCGGAAAGAGTGGTTCGAAGGATACCTATGTGAGTCACTTCTTAGTCAGCGGTTACTTCAGGATTTCCCTAAAAGAGAAGAAAGAGGTGTCAGAGTTTGAAAGAAGAATGACAGACAAGTTACAAAGGAAGTTGGTGGATACCTTGGGATCATTAACTTCCTCGACTGGATTATTTTGGAGTTGAGGGGTGTCTTTGTTAACTGGGGGCGTCAGGTTCTGGGTAGGTTCCTTTCTTTTTTCACCTTTTTTTTTTCTGAGTAGTCTTTGGAGGTTTGGTAAGAGGACATGCGGAGGTCGTAACGGTGTTCTTTTTGGATGTGGACTTCTTAGGAGTCCCTTTTTTCTTGTGGTTGATGGCAGGCTTTGGGGAAGCTTTCGGCCTCGACCTTGAAAGATAAGGGTTTCTTTAGAGTCCTCTGAGCTTTCTTCCTCGACTGGAGCTTGGGTGGGTTGTGGGGTAACCTAAAGAGATGGTCGAGTGAGTGAAATGCTCACGAAGGTAATAAGTAAAGATAGGATTCGACGATGATACCTGACTGGGGGCAGTAGTAGTCTTCCTCTTCTTGTTCTTAATCTTGGAGGTTGGGGATTCAGGGTCCCGTTTTCGAACCTGGAAGAAGCAAAAGTATGAAAAATTTATCTAAATACGAAAGAGAGTATATGAAGGAAAAATACCTTCCTCTTAGGTTCTTCTGACTGCTTCGTCTCTCTTACATCAGAGAGTTTCTCAATGTAATTGTATATTGGATGTTCAGTTCATCTGGAAATCGAAGAGTAAGAAAGAGATGAAACCAAGTTAAAAGGGATACTTAGAGAAACATACCCCGTTGCTTTTGAGTTTTGGGCACATTAGAGAGAGTGTTAGAAATTCTTGCCAAGAAATGGTCTTCTGAGAAGCAGCGGGTAAGATACCTCGTCCACCAGTTGTGGAACTCAGAAGTTATGTTGAATGGTTGGTGGAACTGAAAGGTGGGGAGTTCTAAAACTTGGTTGTGAGCAAACTGTGTGCACTCTTTGAACTCTTCATGGTCATACTTGCGTTCCGCCCAATAAATATCTTCTTACCAAACGAAGAGGGAAGAGGGTTGAAATTGGATGCAACCAAATTGTCTGGCCACCAAATTAGGCTGGTAACCAGCAAATCCATAGCCAGAAGTGCCAACTTTGATTCTGGACGACAAGATTGTATGAGTCAGAAAGGCATCCCAAACGGTATTCAACATGGCTGCAGTTGAAAGGGAAGATCTAGGAAACTTATTTTTGAGCCAAGATGGGCCAACCAGGCGGTCCACAAAAGGAGTCCTAGTCGAATCGAAAACCTTGGTCTCAAGAAGTAGGTTGATGTACTTGATGGGATGTTTGGTATGGGATTTTCTTAGGGAGTAAGCAAGGCCAACCTAGTGCCTTCGATGGCCCTACTTTCTGTCTCCTTTATTAGGGCATGGGACTAAGTAACGTGAAGCCTTGGTTTGAAAGTGTCATTCAACCACAATTGTAAGAGCCAAAAGGGACCTAAAACTAAGAAATACTTACTCTTAGTATTTTTAGGAAGGTGTTTGAGTTTGTAGGAGGCATCCCTAAGCGAGTGGTAGAGGTTGGCCAGGAGAAGTTTGCTGAGAGAAATCTTTTACCCTTCATGAAGCTGGATGGCCAGAGGGACGAACTTCTTAGCCAACTGTAGATAGATAGAACATAAAACATAATAAGAAAGTTAAAATGCTAAGAAAGCTATGTGTTTTTGGTCAGAGACGTCTTCATTGACAATATCATGGTTGTTGAGGATTAATTTTTTATAAGTGAAGCATTCGATGGCGAACTCGTGTTGGGTCGCAGGGTTGGACAGAAAGTAGAGCCAATAAGATTTAAACCTGTAATAGAGGCAACGTCGAGCAAGGTCGGCGTCAGCATGCCGCAGGGTAGCTGAAAGTTATTGGTCAACCCTTCCCAAAAGAAGATGGAAGCCAGCAACATGCATGGGTTGTATTTAGCGCCAGTCCTAGACTGGTTGACAATGTCATAAATGCCCAGTTTCTCCCAGTGCTGCTTTTTCTTGGCTTGAACTTTGTTAAGCCACGCCAAATACTCTTTGGTTGGAGTCAGTTGAGCAGATCGAAACGCGCGATTGGGCTTGACCATGAAAGATAGGTCAAGAGCACATCGCTCAAACGCATAAGGCATGGTAAGATAGTAACCTGGGAAGAGGCGTGTGAGCTTCGTGGCTTGTGACCTCTTGGTGGGATAAAGACCTAAGAAGGCGTACAACTTGTTGTCTGTGAAGTAAGGGATTAGTATCTACATAGCCCAGATGACAATCTTGTCATTCTCAAAGGAGGGTTCGGGGATGAAGTCTCTTGATTCTTCACTTTCATTAGTGGGAATGATGAAGGCAAGTGGATTGTTCCCAGTAGCAGACTTAGAAGACATTTGGCTAGAGGACATGTTTGAAGAAAGAAAGTTTGCTGGAAAAATGGGGAAATAGGTCTGAAGCTCTGTGCGAGAGAGAGAGAGAGTGAGAGAGAGAGAGAGTACGAGAAGACGAAGTGGAGAAAAGGAAGAAAGAATATGAAAGATAGTATTTATAGGCTTCAACACATGTGTTGGATCGGACACATGGCAGACGCATGGGAATGATTAAGAGGTTTCGTGGGTTTTCAAAGCACTGCATTAATGGGGGAGTTGGAGCAGTTATGAAAACGTGAAAACCAACATCTTCAGAGGAAGTAGGAGTGATGATGAGATTCTGAGCGAATCTCATGGAAAATGACAATGAGCCATAAACAAGAAATGATGACGATGATGTCAGCAGAAATAAAACGACATCGAAAAATTGAGACAAAACGGCCATGTCTCTCTTATTTGATGCAAATCGAAACATGGCCTTTTGGGGGGACAATTTATTACACTGGATTTTTTCGACTTGACATAAATGAAAAATATCATGAGATTAGCCACAAGCATGCCACGTTGAAGGGCAAAATAGAGTAAGTCCATATGAGGATCAAGATATGAAGTGATGTCGGTCGAAGGTGGTAAGGTTGAAGGATGTAGTGAGGAACTTAGAGACTTAGTGAAATTGAATACTACGCTATGTTGGCTAAAGTTGGCGTTCATCACTACAATGGAAGCAATGTCGACTCAATCACCACATATGGAGTTCATCACTATAATGGAAACAATGTTGACTTAGATGCTACATGTGGAATTCATCCCTACAATGGACAATACGATAGAGTATGTTACCTTAACATGGTCGATGTTGAAGGGCTCGACGAGGATAATCAGTTCTTGGCACCTAGCAAAGCAATTAAGAAATTCAAATAGTATCACGAAGCGGGAACTACGTCAGCGTCGACGGTTATTAATAAAAATGTGGGATCACGTCGAGGGAAATTGTTGCATGGACTTGGGACGTGTCACCATAGGAGTAGTGTACCATTCTTAGACAATTATCATAGAGTAGTATATTAGAACACTTAGGTTCTTTTTATAAAGGGTCCGCAATTCTACAGACATTTCTGTAAACTCAAAGTACCCACGTCTTGAGAAACGAGTAAGGGAAAGATGTACGTATGCATTCCACCATTTTATACATTTTCTGCAATTTTATCTTAAAAGTCTCTTTATGCATTAAAGTCCCTTTTGATTTCCTTTACTTTTCCTGTCAATTTACATTACCTGCACTTTAATTTCAACCTTTTTCTTATTCTTTGCACTTGTCTTTCTATTTCAAAGTCTCTTATTTGCTTTACTTGCAGTTTTACATTTAGTTCTTTTACTCTTTAACACTTTCCTAATTTCAATTGATCACAACAAACATTTCTTTTCAAGGAGTTAGTTCTAACTTGACCGCATCATGATTTTTACAATTGATCACAACAAACATTTCTTTTCAAGAAGTTGGAATTTGTGTTAATTTGGTAGAATTTGTGTTAGTTTGGTAGTTTGGTAGTTATGTTCGAGAGATTTTCGAGTTTGATCCCTTAAGTATTAGTAGAAACATGTATTTGTTTACCAAATTTCACCATAAACACTACCATAACTACCAAACTAACATAAATTCTACCAAATTAACACAAGTTCCAACTTCCATTTTCAATCAAATTTTCATTCAATTCTAACCATTCATAACAATCAATCCAAGGATTGAAATTAGTGATCCGCAACTAAGGCTTAGATTAATTTTCAATCATTGATAAACCTTCTACTTGGATTACAATCCAAGGATGCTCATTCATTTACAAAACCTATATAAACATGCCATTTTTCACAATATGAACTTTTTTCTTTAATGATTTTCCCACCATTTTTTCTCAAGTTTTCTCATAATTATCTTTTTTCTTCACTCCCTCACCATCACCAAAGTTCATATTCATCATCATCTAGAACTTCACATTGAAGTTCAAAATTTGGTGGAACTTAGCCACAATTCAATTTCAACTAATCATCAATCAAGTTTCAACAGTTTACACACTATCATCAACAAATCATCATCTAAAATTCATCAAGATTCAAGCATATTTATCAATATTCTACGTTCAAGATTCATATTCTATATTCATTTATCATCAAAAATAATCATCAAGCTTGGAAATTATTTGAAGCATAGCAAAAGGAGCTTACTTTGAAGTTTTCCGGGTTTCTCGTCAGTAAATTTTTCGGCAATTCTCAACACTTACCAGAGCAAACCTCCGCTCCGTTAGTAAGATATTTCACCTCTCTTTTCTGAATTACCGCTTCTGAATTGGTTGAAACATTTTATCGAGCACCTTAGCGAATTCCACTTTTTTCTTCACTTTTACCAGTAATCTTTCATCTACTTTTATTCTTTGATGTGATATGCTTGTTGTAGTTTTAATTTAAGTCAAAACATGTGCCAAAATCAATTATGTCGAAACCATAAAAAATGCAAGAATGAGAACCATTAAACCGGGACTGAATTGCACAATGAAAATTCTGCACTACACATGAAAAAATTCTGCATTACACCGGAAAATTCTCACCAAAAATTCTGCACTACACGCAAAAAATTCTGGACTACATGCGGAAAAATTCTGCACTGCACACCGGAAAATTGTGCACTAAATCGGAAAATTCTGCACTAAACCAGAAAAAGTATGCACCTTATTTCATCCCTTGTTTCTAATATGTATTTTTTCAATTTAACTCAACATAAAAAGCCACATGTTCATCATTAATAGGTGTTGAATTTTAATTGAATAATTCTAATATCCCCCTTTATAATTGTTGTATTAACTTCATTTTATTCCAATCCAATATGCCACATATCATACTTAATTAGTGCTGAATTTTTAACTTAATGCAATATAGCTCATCCACATGTCTTATTTTGATTGGTCATTTGGTTAAAACTTTAAAAATTAATCTTGGGTATAGTAACATTTAGAAAATAAATTAGGATTAGTCTTGATCATGACTTTTAATCTTGATTATTTTCTTTCATTCATGACTTTTAATCTAGATTGTTTTCTTTGCTTCATTAATTGACAAACTTGAGGACTAATTTCTTTAGACTTTAATTTTGGTCACTTTTTTATAACTTTAACTTTGGTTATCACTTTTTTTCTAATTTATGACTTTAAATTATTGAATAATGCTTGGATTGTATGGATAATCTTTCCCATCCGTATTTGGTCAATTCATTAATTGATTAAACATTAACCCTTAGGAGTTTAGCTTTGATTAATCATTTTGGTTAGCTAGCTAGATTTGAATCTAAGGGCTAATTACATGTTTTTAATACCCTTTTGGTGTTATAAAAATGAATTTGCAATTATCTTGGTATTTCATATAACTCTTAGCAATATTCATTCATTTTCTTATGTCACAACAAGACTAAAGTCTCCTTTTGCAAATAAACCAAAATACTTCAAAGAACACGATGAAAATTGTGCGCCATGATCCTTGAGAAATGGAAAATAATGAGAAGGTGTATTCCTATCCTTGTTCTGAATATCTTTGGATACGGGACGCATGATCCTGTTGTTCAAAGTATTCACCTCCATTTATAAAATTTAGTGCAATTCAAATCAATGTAAATTTTTATAATAAAAGGAAGAAAAAGGAGGAGGAAGTAGATTCTCTCTCCCCAAATGTTTAGACACTGTTGTAGAACTTCCTTTCAGGATATCTGTCTTCAGACTTAAAATCAATCACAACTAATCAAATTCAATTTTCCGCCTTAGAGCATTCAAAAGCTTTTTATAAAGGACATGTTTTTTGAAATTCTAATATCAGATAACAGATGTCGGGTAAGATGTCACGACACTGGGTTCAAGACAGCATGACAACTCTAACTATTATGCAGTTAAATTAATTGATTGAATGTAAATAACACAATAAAATGTTAACCCAGTTCAGTGCAACATCACCTACATCTGGGGGCATCCAAGCCAAGAAGGAAATCCACTATTATAGTATTAGTTTGAAGCTTCATCAAACAACCTCTGGTTTACAACTTCTCACCTAATCACTACCCGTTCTATTTCTACCTAGGTACTCCTAGATACGAGACCCCTATCACTTCCCTCAATCACACAATAGTGATAAACTAAATAACAATAAACAATAGAAGACACACTTCCAATGACACAAAATTCACTCATTGCTTAAAAGCTTATGAATTATTACAACTCAAAACTCAGTCCAATTCAAGCACCTAAGAGGTACATGAATGGCTCACAAATGCACAAAAACAACACAGTCCAACTCAGATATCAAAGTGATATAGAAGTGGATCATAAATAACAAAGACACACTAAACCATAATACTTTTTCTTTCAATACACGGCTTCTCTAGTGCATTAGGTATAGAACTACTCCTTTTATAGCTTTTGATCAGCATGGGCTTAGGCTCTTCAGCTAAATAATTTGCAAATCTCAAAACAACAGCTTCAAATCTTCTCCAAGATCTTCTGCACAAAAATAGGAACTAAAAAGAAAGTTTCCTAAAAAGTCTCCAAGATCCTTTTTATGAAACATATGCACTTCTGGCATAGACAAATGTTCCTAAAATAACCATCCCTGGACTGCGATAAAGTGTGAACTAAAATCATATAAAATCTCACACTTTAAATAACAAATATTCCAAATACATAAAATCCCAATCTTCTCGTATAATATGTCATGACATCATGTCATGACCTCGTGCTGATCATCAATGATATCTAACCAACATGTCAAGACACCTGGCTCAACATCTTGCTTTGAAACTTGTTTTACCAAAATTGCTGCCAATCCCAAAATCACAGAACTTACAATCTCCCCCTTTGGAAATTTTTTTCTAAAACAAACTTTGCAAACATTCCTGGAGACACGGAAACAACCATAACCGTAGCAACCCAAAAGAACCACAAGAAAAACACAAGATAACCAAAAGCACACTAGAACAAATCAGAGGCACACACAACAGAAATAAAATAAATCACATAGGGAGAAATAAACTCTCACAAAATAAGAACTAAGAACTTTCAAGACAACTGAAGCACCATGTCAAAACATCATGTCTGACATCACATCAATAGCAACAAACCTATGCACCAACACACCAAACAACTAAACTACCCCTGAATTGCACGACCATCAATTCAAATGCAGATATAGCTCCCCCTGTCACATAACTCCCCCTTAAAAACACAACCACATCACTTCTTATTCAGTAATACAAGCACAAGGATACATGTGCTACACAAAGAAAATTCTGCAAAGAAAAATAAATTCTCCCAGACAAGAGATGTAATGATGTCAGACCATAAAGTATGGTAATCCTAACACCACCAACACATAAAAATCCAGAAAGAGAAATAATTCTCGTACTTCTCCCCTTGAGTCACACTCCCACTCAACCATAGACCACTATATCATAGAGAGTCATCAACTACCAACACTGCAAAGAAACACCAGTACACAATACTCCCCTTTTTAGCCATAAATTAGCCAACAACAAGGACATTTGAAATATAGCACCAGCTCCTTCCTCTTCCTTGTCTCCAGCACAAGCAACACTAATTGCTATAATTATTCAAAAATGAAAAATCCCAGTTCACCCCTTACCTTCTCAGATTGATTTTCATCCAAATCTTTGGTGAAAATATCAGCCAGTTGATTCTCTGTGGCCATATGTTCAAGAGTAACAATTTTTTCCTCAACAAGATCCTTAATAAAATAATGTTGTAACGGTAAAAATTGTGAGTGTAAGCTATTGATTAACTTAACTCATAAATCAAGAGTCGCCACCGCACTTTTATTTTATCCAAAAGGAAAGGAAAAAGAGCAAACAAAACCTAAAGAGTTCTAAAACAAAGAACAAATAAGCAGAGTCTGAGTAAGGGGGTTGGTTACGTTAAGGGAAGGTGTTAGCACCCAAAACGTCTATAGTACTCTATAGGAACCCTTTGAAATATTTATCGCTTTTTGGTTTTAAAATGGTTTGTTTGAAAAGAGATTTGGGAGATGAGAAGAGAAATATTTTTTAAGATTTTTGTGTTTGTAGAGACTTATCGCCTCATGCCTACGTACCCACAAAGTGCCATATAGGATCAAAACCTCGTAGTTTATGGTGCAAATAACAAAAATTTATTAGTTATAATTCATTTTATCTTGAAAAGACAACCCTTCATTTTCAAGAGAGAATACTCAACTAATTACCCAAAGGTATTAGAAATAGGCATTTGCATCACATTAAGATGGAGGATTTGCTTGGATTAAAATCAACAAGACTATCGCTTCAACATCCAAGTGGAAAATGGCCATACTTTACACAAAATACCATGGTTAGGAGCTTTGCATCTCATCAAAGAAGATGACTCATGTCTAATCTTTTTGAAAAGTTTTAAAGAAAAAAGGTGCACAAAGAACAAAAAGTTTGAATGAGTTTTGTATTTTTTATGTCTTTTTGAAATGGTCAAAATATGATTAACATTGATTGACATTTATTAAAGAAAATAAAGTTTGGAAATCACTTGACCAAAGTCAAGGTTTTAGTATGAAAGCGGTTTTGAGAAAAAGAGAGAAGATTTTGAAAATTTAAGAAGGGGTGGAGAAGAAGTGACTACCCTATTGCATAAAATAAAAGCTAAGGTAAGAAAAATCTAACCACATGGAGGCACTCTTCAAAGCATAATAAGAAAAGAATTTCATCCTCTTGAGCCAATAAACAAGCCAAATAAATGCTAGAATATCAAACTCCATAATGGTCCAAAGCACAAGGGAGAGAATCCTAAGTCTAAGTCCATAAGTCCATAATCAAGCCAAGAAGTCTAAGAGTAGAGATTCTCCAATGCAAGGGATAGTGGCCATAGTCCAACAATTAAGAGCACAAGTATTTTAGTGGTTTAAGCCTTTATTAATGTTTTTGATTCCAAATGGACAAAAGAAAAACAAAAGCACAAGATAATATGGCCCAAGTGGACAAAAGAAAAATGACATAAACATAAACATGACATGATATAATGATATAAAGTAAATAAAAATAAAGAGAGATAGGGAGCAAAAAGGAAACATAAAAAATATAGTAATAATAGTATATACATAATAGTAGCACAAAGGCATAAGTGCCAAGAGTCCTAAAAAAGGAAACACCGAATATTCCGTCTCGCGTCTTGAACTATATGGTTGAACAATGTGCTTAGGTCAAGGTTAATGAAGACTTGTCAGAAGATTGATAGAATCAAAGCCTCTACGCAACAAGTTTCAAAGATTATGAGCCTTATACAAAAGAACAACCATGCTTGAGCGGACGATCATAAGTTCGGGCCACAAAAGTTCAAGTTCCGATTCGGATGGGGAGGGACAAATGTAGCGCTATGTTAAGCAATCGTCAAGTGACTTATAAAGAAGTCACCCTATTCGAGGTTGGTCAATAGTGATCTTTGTGCTAATGCATGCTAGATGAACGATATGTAAATCGTCATCCGAAAGCAATACCGCACGAAAAGAAAATAGGTAGCGATCTAGTCTTGATCAAGAATTCAACAAAGAAATTCTAAGATCCATAGGACTTTCATCGATAAAAAAAAGAAATAGATGAAGAGAAAGGCAAATTGAATTACACTTTCAAGATCATTTCATCTTCAAGTTCAATCACCTTTAATTGATAAGTTTAAGTGTGAAAATATATCACTAATTCAAAGCACCTCAAATGAATTCAACAATTCATTTAAAGATAGATTTGAACTAATGAATGTTTAATTACTTTAAGCATATCCAAAGTTCATTGAAATTGAAGAGAAATTAATCTCAATAATGCACTTCAAGGCCAAAACAAGAAGAAAGGGGAAGATAAAGGAAGAAAACCCAAAACATTCCCAAAAACAAGCCAAGAATTGCATTCTGTCTCAGAGGAACCGATTACTCTAATTAGGGTAACCGATTACTCTGCACGCAGAGTCAAAAAAATATGCAAAAATCAACATGATCATCTTTCAAAACTTTCTTCAAACACCTTATGATCATGGAATTGAAATTGCACGAAATTTTAAGTAAAACAACAGTAAAAACCAGCAATCAAACATAATTACAAGATCCAAGGGATCAAGTAACAAGGATCTCCAAAGATCTACATTATGGAAGATGAAGATGAAGCTTCAACAATGGTGAGAGATGAATTACCACTTCAAATTTGAAAATTGCTTCAAATTACTCCAAGATCCAAACTCCAAAGCCTTGATCTATGAGAATTGATGAAGAAAACAAGCTTGGATGAAGGTTTAGCTCAAAGTTGAACAAGATTCATGTGAATTCTTCTTAACTTTCAAAAGAAGAAATGTGAGCTTTAGTGAAATTTTGTGGTTGGGGGGAGAATTTGCAAGAGGTTTTTTGGCTCTCAAAAGCTTGTGAAATGAATGAAACGAGGCCTCTATTTATAGGATTTAGGCTTGGAAATTTTGGTGGATTGGAATTTGGTTTGGAAATGAAAATTAGGCTTGGAATTTGAATTTGGAGGGAAATTATCAAAAGAGTGGTGATTAGTGGAGGTACATGGTGGGAATTAATTGTGATGATGTAGGGGAATTAAAATGAGATGGTCTAGAATATTCCACATGTGATCAAAATGATGAAAATTGGTGCCAATTGCTGCTGAATTTGATTTTACTGCCATTTTTTAAATTTCCATGAGGGTAATCGATTACCCTGATTGAGATAACCAATTACTCAGTGCAAATTTTGAAAAAATTGCCCTTTTGAGTGCAGTGTTGTGGTTCGGCTCGATTCTTTTTCTTATCAAAGAAGGCATGGAAATAAACACATGAACCTTGGCGTCTCTTGAATAATAATCAATTAAATCTTGGAAACTCTTGATCAGATGATTTTTGAATTGTTTGCAGGTCAACTT
Source organism: Lathyrus tuberosus (assembly GCA_022829125.1). Lineage (NCBI taxonomy): Eukaryota > Viridiplantae > Streptophyta > Magnoliopsida > Fabales > Fabaceae > Lathyrus > Lathyrus tuberosus. Next base: position 2,193,134 of record JALAZF010000085.1, on the reverse strand, counting down.
TGACTTTGTTCAGATGAAATTCATTCGAGCTGAGGGACTGATTTTGATATCCTTGATCCAAATTCTTCGTGAAAAAGTTAGTAAAGGAAAAAAACATATTTATGGATTTTAATTAATGATTAGTAAACGTAAACAAAAACAAACATTAAACAAACAAAAGAACACGGGTGCTTGGCGATCTCACTCAAGAACAAACCTTCAGAGGAGGGCAAAAGAACCAAAGCTTGTGATCTTGTTTGTGGTAAGGAATTCAAAAAGACATGTGGGATCTTAGGGGTAAAAATTAGGGTATTACAGATGCCCCTATTTAAGTTTCTTGTATCCGGAGATACGAAGATGGGCATCTTTGTCTCAACGAGATAGAAGAGATTTAAATATAACAACAACTTAATTTTTGGCCCTAAGAGACCACAAAATGATATGATCATGCAAATGGTATGCAGACACAAGACCTCTGTAGGGAGAAAAAGCCACAGGAGATAAACAAAAGTTGGGGAGCAAAGAGAAAAGACTCCACAAGGGAAAACAAAAGAGGGAAAACACATCCCAACAGGGGAGGAAACAATCTCCGCTTGGGAAGAATAAAGAGTAAGATTCCACTGAGGGAAAATTACCAACACCAGGAATAAAAGAGAAAAACTCGTCCCAACAAGGAGGGAAAAAATCTCCGCTGGGGAAAAGGTCATCTACTACCCGACATCCGGTAATAGCATGATCAAAATGAAAGATTTCCAACTACCAACCAAGCGATAGCTACAACAAGGCAGTCAACCAAAAGGATATGAGAAATATTACCTACTACCAACAAAGGGCAGGACGAAAAAGGTAATAATCTAAAAAAGGGTACGAGAAATATCACATACAACCATGCAGGATGACAAAGGTAATAAACCCGAACGAGGGAAAGATTACCAGATATCAACCAAGTGACAACTATAACAAGGTAATCAAACCCATCTATATTACCTACTACCAACTAAAGGGAAGGATGACAAAGGTAATAAGCCAGCTATATCACCTACTACCAACTAAATGGGCAGGACGACAAAGGTGATAAGCTCAAAAAGAGGGATTAACAACTATCAACCAAGTGACAGTTACAACAAGGTAATCAACCAAGGGTATGAGAAATATTACCTACTACCAACAAAGGGCAGGACGACAAAGGTAATAATCTCAAAAGGTCCGAGAAATATCACCTACTACCAACAAAAGGGCAGGACGACAAAGGTGATACACCCGAACGAGGGAAAGATTATCAGCTATCAACCAAGTGACAGCTACAACAAGGTAATCAAACCCGATTATATTACCTACTACCAACTAAAGGGCAGGACGGAAAAGGTAATAAGCCAGCTATATCACCTGCTACCAGCTAAAGGGAAGGACAACAAAGGTGGCAAGCTTCCATTGCCAGAGCAAGGGACCAAAATTCAATTCGGGAATAAACCAGAGAGAAACGGTCAAACAAGACTCATCCCGAGGAGGAAATATCTCAACTAGGGATTAATTCCATCCAGAAAAATGAACTGGGGAGGAAAACTAAAACAAAAATCTTCCACGAGGCATAAACTCAGAGGGGAATTAGCAAAGATAGGCATTTTCTGCTTATGGGTCAACACTAATGGAGAGAGGACACACACGCTTTGCAGGGATAACAACGCCAGAGAGCAAACAAGCACCAACACGAAATGCAAGATGCACAATGCAACAACAAAAATGATATGCACAACAAACGAATACGCATGCAATGCGTATGAGCATGAATATGCTGACAAAACAGGCATAAGGATAAACAGAGGGTGGAATGAAAAAAACAACACCACTGAATACTCGGCTAATCTCAACAAAATGGAGATATCATTAGCAGCTCTGCTAGGGATTTAGCTGAAGAAATCCGACAAGAGATAAACAGAAGCCATCAAAGGAAAATAAATCCTATTACAAGGCTCATATCTTGCTGGAGAAAGGAAGATACTCCTTGGGGAGAAACCCAAATAATAATCTTCTAATATCAACGATCCACAAAGAGGATAACCACATAAACTCTGCTTTGAGGATGACAAGAAAGATGTCGGGGAATCATAATAACCCAAATCTTTTTGACTTTTCCTAGGGATAACAAAGAATTCACAAGAACTTCCACTTCAATAAGATGAGGAGATATGCTACAGAAAAAAGAAATGAATCCGCTGGGGATTGTAAACATATAAACATCTACGCAAAATCCACTAGGAAAACAAGGAAGATCTGCATGAGATACGAGAACACTCTCAGGGGATTAACCAAATATGAGCAAAGCATCCTGGACTTGCTGAGGAAAACAACAAAAGGTCAAACTGTGGGGGATTTTAGATCAATACTCATCATAAATGAGAGAAAAACCTACAGATGACTAATACATCAATACTTCTTGAATAGAGGTATCATCAGCAACTTCACTGGGAAATAGCCGCAATAGTGATGCACAATCTTCTATGAAAATAAACAATCTGGAGAGAAGTACATCTTGGACTTGCCGGGGATGATAAGAAATTAACATCACTGCTCTATACTTGGGAAACAATCGAAACAATAATGCACTGCCTCCGTTTGGGAATCAGCAAGGATAAATCTCTGGGTACAACAACCTGGAGAGAAATATATCCACAAGGCAAGATAAAACCCGACAAGTGGCTACCGTGTCCATACTCTTAGAGGGAAACAACACTGCTCTCCGTTTGAGGACATCTAAAGCAGCAGCAACAGGTCTAGAGGATACAACTCTTAGAGAGGATTCCACATATAACTTTTGTTGTGGATAATAGGAGTGAATCTCTGCGTGGGAATTGACACCAATGAGAGATGGTCTTCAAAACTGCTCAACTGCCTGACCAATAACATAATCAGATGGTGAAGATCTGGATCGAGACATAGCTGGGGAACAACCGAACAACACTCATCTAGAGAAAACATAAACCAGTATTTAACTCAGAAATACTGGAATATAAGTCCATCACATCATAACAAACTTCTAAAGGAACCACCCATCTTGTCAACAACTGATCATGAACAAACTCTGCTGAGGAAATATCAACAAATCTATTAGGAAAATATCAACAAACTCTACTGGAGAGCTGTCAATAAATCCTATTAGAGGAGTAAGAACAAACCATGCTGAGGAAAACATTAATCTTACCATTCTTGGAATAACCGTTGACATTCCTTTTTGTATTCATAAAATCAAAGGAAAATGTTTTTATAATTTTCAAAAATTTAAATCAATTATTCACATTTTGTTTCAAAAATCATCATCAGCAATAAATGAAATTTTGCAAACAGAAACAAAGTAAGAATTGCAAACAAAGAGACAAAGGCCCAAATTTTATTAATGGAATGATAGTCCGCAAATGGCGTAACTCCATGGATCATTACAAAGTTTGAAAAATGGTAAATACATGAAAAGGGTTACATTTAAATACAATGACCACTATTCTCCCTAACAACTTTAAATTCCACTGTGCTCAAAACTTCAGCTGAGGATGATTGAAGCAGAATCTTTAATGGACAATGTTGCTTTCAACGATCAAGAATGGCCAGATGCAGTTACTTACCATAATCCCTAACTTTTGCCTAGATTTCCCTCTTTGGTTTTCAATCTACCGGGATGATTATTTCTGTTTTTGTCTCTAATTTTTGCCTAGACCGCCCTTTCGGGTTTTCAATCCACTGAGAGGCTCATTTTTGCCTAAGCCGCCCTTTCAGGTTTTCAATTTAGCGAGCTGTTCTTTTTATTTTTAGGCGAAGTATTTCTTGACTGTATCGACATTCACAGGACGAGTGAAATCTTCACCATCCATTGTTGTAAGAATTAATACACCGCTAGAGAAGGCTTTCTTAACAACGTATATGCCTTCATAATTAGGAGTCCACTTGCCCCTAGAATCATTGGTAAAAGTCGAGATCTTTTTAGCACGAGGTCTCCTTCTCTTAACACACGAGGTCCAACCTTCTTGTCAAAAGCTTTCTTCATTCTCTGTTGATACAATGCCATGACATAAGGTTGTCATTCTTTTCTCTTTAATCAAATTTAACTGGTCGTATCTACTCTGACACCATTCAGCCTCAGACAATTCAGCTTCCATCAAAACTCTCATAGAAGGGATTTCAACTTCTACCGGGAGCACTGCTTCCATACCATAAACAAGAGAGAAAGGGGTTGCCCCTGTTGAAGTGTGGACGGATGTACGATACTCATGCAAAGCAAAATGGAGCATCTCATGCTAATCCTTGTATGTAACGACCATATTCTGAACGATCTTCTTAATGTTCTTATTAGCAGCTTCAACAGCCCCATTCATCTTAGGTCTGTAAGGAGAAGAATTATGATGCTCAATCTTAAACTCATCGCATAATTCCTTCATTATCTTGTTGTTCAGATTCAACCCATTATCAGTGATAATCTTGCTCTGAACACCATACCGACAAATGATTTGGTTCTTGATAAACCGGACCACTATTTGCTTGGTCACATTGGCATATGATGTCGCTTTAACCCACTTGGTAAAATAGTCAATAGCCACCAATATGAAACGGTGTTCGTTTGACGCTTTAGGCTCAATCATTCTAATCATATCAATGCCCCACATGGAGAAAGGCCATGGAGAAGAGATAACATTGAGAGGAGTTGGAGGTACATGAATTTTGTCAGCATAAACCGGGCACTTATGACATTTCTTCACATATTTACAATAGTCAGACTCTATTGTCAGCCAATAGTAACCTGACCTTTACATCTTCTTAGCCATTGCATGCCCATTGACATGGGTACTAAAGGATCCTTCATGAATTTCTTTCATCAACATGTCTGCTTCGTGTCTATCCACACATATGAGCAAGACCATGTCATAATTTCTCTTATACAACACATCATCATTCAAGAAGAAACTACCAGCCAATCTTCTCAAAGTCTTGTTATCTTTCTTCGATGCCCCAAGTGGGTACTCTTGATTCTGAAGAAAGCATTTAATATCATAATACCATGGTTTATCATCAACGACCTCTTCAACCGCAAACACATGAGATGGTCTATCGAGACGCATAACATCAATTTTGGGCACATCATTCCACCGATTCACCACAATCATGTAGGATATAGTGGTTAAAGCATATGCCATTCGATTCTCTACTCTGGGTATATGGTGAAACTCAACCTTATTGAAGAAGGTTGACAACCTTCTTGCATAATCTCGATAAGGAATCAAATCAGGTTGACGTGTCTCTCATTCCCCTTTTATCTGATTAATCACCTGTGCTAAATCTCTGTATACATCAAGAATGTTGATTCTTAAATCAATAGCTTCTTCCAAGCCCATAATACATGCTTCATACTCTGCCGCATTATTTGTGCAAGTGAACATCAACCTTGCAGTGAAAGGAATATGAGAACCATAAGGAGTAACAATTATTGCCCCAATACCATTCCCATACTCATTAACAGCTCCATCAAAAATCAAACCCCAACGGGATCCAGGCTCTGGCCCTTCATCAGGTAATGGTTCTTCACAATCTTTAACCTTTAGGTACATCACTTCCTCATCAGGAAAATCAAACCTGATTAGTTGATAATCATCAATTGGATGGTGTGCCAAATGATTAGCCAAAACACTTCCTTTTATTACTTTTTGAGTTCGGTACTTGATATCATATTCTGACAAAAACATTTGCCAACGAGCGATCCACCCAGTCAAAGTAGGCTTTTCAAAGATATACTTGATTGGATCCATCTTAGATATCAACCAAGTTGTATGATTCAACATATACTGGCGGAGGCGCTTGGCAGCCCAAGCTAAAGCACAACATGTCTTTTCAAGCATTGAGTACCGAGACTCACAATCGGTGAACTTCTTGCTCAAATAATAAATGGCGAATTATTTTCGACCAGATTCATCTTGTTGACCCAGAACACATCCCATAGACTCTTCTAGCGCAATCAAATACATAATCAAAGGTCTTTCTTCCACGGAAGGAGACAAAATCGAAGGTTCAAGCAGATACTCTTTAATTCTTTCAAAAGCTTTCTGACAATCCTCTATCCAAACACAACTCTGATCTTTGCGAAGAAGCTTGAAGATCGGCGCACATGTGGCAATCATATTAGATATAAATCGGGAGATATAATTCAAACGTCCCAAAAATCCTCTTACTTGTTTTACTGTTTTGGGCGCAAGCATTTCTTGAATAGCTTTAACTTTACTAGGATCAACTTCAATGCCTTTTTGGATGACAATAAAGCCCAACAACTTTCCAGAACGGACACCAAAAGTGCATTTATTAGGATTCAAACGGAGCTTAAACTTTCTCAAACGTTGAAACAACTTCAATAAGTACTCAATATGATCTTCTTCAGTCTTTGACTTACAAATCATATCATCCACATAAACCTCAATTTCTTTATGCATCATATCATGGAACAAAGTAGTCATAGCTCTCTGGTACGTTGCACCAGCATTTTTCAAACCGAAGGGCATCACTCTATAACAGAATGTTCCCCAGGGTGTAATGAATGTTGTTTTTTCCATATCCTCGGGTGCCATCTTTATCTGATTATAACCGGAAAATCCATCCATAAAAGAAAAGATATAGAACTTAGCAGTATTATCTACCAGCATATCAATGTGTGGCAGTGGAAAATCATCTTTCGGACTCGTTTTATTAAAATCTCTATAGTCAACGCACATTCGGACTTTTTCGTCTTTCTTTGGAACAGGCACAATATTGGCCACCCATTGAGGATACTCAGAAGTCACAAGAAAACCAGCATCAATATGCTTTTGAACCTCCTCTTTGATCTTCACAGCCATGTCGGGATGAGTTCTTCTCAATTTCTGCTTCACATGTGGACATTCAGGCTTCAATGGCAAATGGTGCTCCACAATATCAGTATCAAGACCAGGCATGTCTTGATAAGACCAAGCAAATACCTCAACATATTCTCTGAGAAGCTCTATCATTCTCTTCTTAACATCTGACTGAAGCAGTGCCCCAATCTTGACTTCTTTCTTATCATCATCTGAACCCAAATTAACCAATTCTACCGGCTCTTCATGAGGCTGAATGGTCTTTTCCTCGTGCTCAAGTAACCGAGAAATTTCATCTAGAATCTCCTCAATATCCTCTTTTTCAGCTCCAAACACAGGGAACTCAAAGTTGGGAGAGGGCATAGGGTCATTGTTTTCAATGGGTTTAACAATTATTCTGCACAATGATTTCATGTTTGATTTTAGAATATGAACAAGAAGTTCAAGTATTATGCAAATAAAAGTGATCATCACATTATTATTATTTTTGTTTTTTTATGTTAACATTTTTCAGAAATAAAGCAAAAAGGGAAAACATAATATGGATAAACAAAATAACATTTTATTGATGATGATAAAATTTGAAACAAAGCCCTCACAAATTCACTTTCACCTTGGGCAGAGTGAAAGGATTTTTGAAAGAAACAAAAATAAATTACTTTGAAATATGAATAACAGTGGGAACATCAACAACTATCTAATTCTGGCAGATCTGTCCATGTGTCACGAAATTGGGAAGTTCTTCTTCTTCATCATCTTCAATGATGGCACTGACTTCATATTCAGGTTCCTTAAACCTCTTCCGAGGGGAATAAAAGGGCACATATGCATCCTCTGTCTCAGAATCGTATCCAGGGTCTTCCAAATAAGGCTTCCAATCTTCAGTAGGAATATAATCAATTTCAGAACCAAATGGGATGTAGCCTTCAGAGTCGTCTTCAAGAATTGCAGCTGTAGAATGATCTTTGTTGATGAATCCGGCGTGTGAAAGGCCTCATTAATACGCTTCAAATCTCTTCTAACTGTACCAGGCATAAAGCCTAACCATTTTTTCCCAGGTTATCAACCACGTCAATAACTCGGCCCCAACCGTCAGACCGACCAGTCTCTAATACATGCAGAGCATGATTTAAAGAAGACATGGGCAACCCATTCTTCTTAACAGCTTTATCATCAACAGAAAGAGCTTGGAATGGAGTCCCAACAGTTTCGTCGGCATCAACATATGAAAAGGATGAAAGATGGCTCACCAGCATCGCTTGCTCGCCTCTAATAATTACCAGCTTGTCATTCTTAACAAATTTCAATTTCTGATGAAGAGTCGAAGTCACTGCTCTAGCTTCATGAGTCGGCCAAGTAGACAACTATAAATAGGACGAATATCCATTACTTGGAAAATAATTTGGAAGAAGCATGGTCCTATCTTGATTGGAAGATCAACCTCTCCAATCACAGTTTTTCTAGATCCATCAAAAGCTTTAACCACAACCCCATTATACCTCATGGAAGCACCTTGGCACGAAAGTCTCGACAAAGTAGATTTTGGCAACACATTCAAAGAAGAGCCAGTATCAACCAACACATTGGAAAGTGCATCTTCTTGACATTACATAGAAATATGTAAAGCTAAATTGTGATTTCTCCCCTCCTCGGGTAACTCTTCATCACAGAAACTCAAATTATTGCATGTTGTGACGTTGGCAAAAATTCCATCAAACTGATTAACAGTCACATCATGCTCAACATATGCTTGTTCCAATACCTTCTGTAAAGACTCCCTATGAGCTTCAGAATTCACCAGTAGGGACAACACTGAAATCTTGGATGGGGTCTGCAAGAGCTGATCTACCACACTATACTCACTCTTCTTGATCAATTTTAAAACCTCATCCTCATAAGCCTTCTTATTCAAACCACTGTATTGACCGAAAGCATCGAAATTACTCTCATCTTGAGGTCGTTTGCTAGCAACAACATTCTCCACAATCTTTGGAGGCTCAGAAGCAAAGACACGACCACTCCGAGTCACTCTACTAACATCAGCTATGCTTACCACAAAAGACAAAGAAGGAATAGCCACTTCCTTACCATCTTCTACCATGGTAGCATTATACTTATATGGAACAGCCTTTGTCAGATTCATAGGGTACTGGACCAGGCAACCGAATAACCAAAGGTGTAACAGAGGTATCCCGACTGTCATAAGAGATAACAACTCGTTCAGGAATATTAAAGTGAGGCACAATAACATTCACCTCATTCTGATATTCATCCCTTTTAGCAGTGACCTCAATCAAATTCTGATCCATCATCCCTTGAATATCCCTCTTTACTATCACACAACCACGCAAATTCGCAGAACAGATGCAACAAGTTGCATAATCATGATCAATATCATGGTATTCACTCAAAAGTGCATGCATTTCCACAAGAGATCTTCGAATCCAACGAATATCAAAAAATTTGAATGTACCAGGACAACCATAAACCATATTGACAGACGCTTTACCATGGTTGGGCAATGGGTTTGATTGTACATTAGGATTGGAGTCTTCGAAAGACAAAATACCACTTCTAGCCAACCTTTGCACCTCCATCTTCAATGGATAACAATTCTCAGTATCATGCCCAGCTCCTCCCTGATGGAAAGCACAATGAGCTTTAGGCTTATACCACCACGGTGAATCTTTCACAGCAGCAGGTGGTGCACGGGTCTGAACAAGATTCTTCTGAATTAAACCAGGAAGCAATTCTGAGTAGGTCATTTGAATCGGATCAAAGTCCTTTTAAAAACGGCCTCGTTAATTGTTTTGTTGATTAGAACATTGTTGATGAGCAGCTTGAACAACATGAGTTGAATTGATAACAGGAGTAACATATGCAACATGTTGCTGACATTGATTGTTCTTACCATAACTCTTTTTGCGTCTTCCACGAGAAATAGCATTGGTCTCACCTTCTTTCTTCTTGGCAAGTCCTCCTCCATATTTCTTGGAACTTCCAGCAGAATTACCATCTTTTGACAAACGTCCCTCACGAACACCTTCTTCCAATCTCATCTCTATATTAACCATCTCAGTGAAGTCACTTGGGCCACTAGCAATCATACGCTCATAATTAAAAGGACTCAGAGTTTTAAAAAAAATCTTAGTCATCTCTTTTTCTTCCAAAGGAGGATTGATCTGAGCAGCAATCTCGTGCCACCTCTACGCGTATTCTTTGAATGTCTCCTTATCTTTCTGAGCCATTGCTGGAAGCTGGTCACGATCGGGAGCCATATCCACATTATACTTATACTGCTTTACAAAATCCTCACCCAAATCGTCGAATGTGCGAATTCGAGTGTTGTCGAGTCCCATATACCATTTCAAGGCTGCACCAGACAAACTGTCTTGAAAGTAATGAATGAGAAGCTGATTATTATCAGTCTGAGTCAACATCTTATGAGCATACATAGTCAAATGGCTCAATGGACAAGAATTACCCTTATACTTTTCAAAGTCAGGGACCTTGAACTTATGTGAGATCTTCACATTAGGAACCAAGCATAACTCATGAGCATTCTTTCCAAATAGTTCTTTACCCCTCAAAGCTTTGATTTCCTTTTGCATTTCAACAAACTGGTCTTGAATCTCTTCTATTCTATCATAAGCACTGACATTTTCACTTGGAGCAGTGTGGAAAATCTGCTCTTCACCAAAAGGAACAATATGAACCACAGGCTGCGGTACAGTCATCACAGGCTGAACAGTAGGAACAACTGGAACTTCAGGAGGTGGTGGTGGTTAATAACCTTCAGGAACAAAGTTAATAGGCATGCCCCAGGGGAAGCCAGGAGGCATGGAGTGTTGAGGAACACTAGCAGGCACCACAGAGATGGGCGTAGAGACAATCTCATAAATGACTGTCCTTTGCACAGGAGTTGAAAGTGGAGGAGGAGGGGGTGGTTGATTCTGAGCAGCAACCAACGATTCCATAATAGCAGTGAGTCTCTCTAAACTTTCCTTCAAAGTTGTCACTTCCTCATGAAGCTCGCGGTTCTCTTGTTGCAACTGATCCATCTTCTTCTTCAGATTAGCCCGAGTATTATACTGGTGTGACAGCTTGGCTGAATGAAGACCAAGAGAAGCAATAACACACCTGGAACAAGGCAAGAAACAATGCAAAAGATGATGCTTGATATGAAGTATGCAAATGCAAAGCCTTCAAAGATATAAAGCAAATATTGCAAACATTATATTGAGACAACACATTGCGAAATACTGAAAATCTCATTTTATTGATAATGGAAAAGGGTTACAACTTTTGGAGTACATTTTCAAGAAACCTAATCAAAACAGAAGATAATAGAAAGCTAGAAATTAGGAATCCTAAAAACTCCCATGAGAAGAAGATCCTCCTTGCAACTTCTTATTGAGCTCTTTGATCTGGTCATTTATCTAAGTCTTCTAAACTATGAGCTTGTCGACAACCAACTTCCAAGCAACTAAGGTAGAGGGAGCGTCTGAACTCTGAATGCTAGAGGAAAATAAATTCTCTTGCACTTTTCTCTTCTTGTTAGCCATTTCTTCTTCATTTCCTTGCTTCCACTGCTTTTGAAGTTATGCATTCTCCATGTCAACAATCTGGTACTTGTTCCTCCAAGCATCCCTCTCTTGATGCATCTCATTCAAAGCAATCTGAAGCTTCTCTGCATCACTCATGAAAATAAGAACGAGTGTTCTAGCAGCTAGAGGTAAAGGCTCTTGGCGCGGATAAGGCATCTTCAATGTGATAGCTCTCGCTTGTACCCATTGGAGATAAGGTTCCAAAGAAACACATTTCGGCTTTCCTAAATCTTCCCTTCCTTTTCTATGGATGTGACGCCAAGCTTGCACAATCTTCTCCTTGAATGCTTTGTTGTCTTCATCGTTCTCGAAGAAGAAACCCTCCAAATGGATATTACTTGGTTTATCTTTCATAGGATACCCCAACTGACGACGGGCCAAAACTGGGTTGTAACTAATACCCCCTTTTGTACCAAGAAGAGGTACATTAGGAAATCCATCACAACTATCAATGATCTTCACTTTGCAATAATCAAAGATGTACCAAACAATATCTGAATGAGTAAGCGACATGATTTTCTGCGACCATAATAAACCGTCCTTGAGGTCCCAAAAAGCGGTAAACCGAGGCAAGTGAGAAATAAACCACTTGTATAACAACAGTGCACAACAAGTAATCATCCCTCCACCACGAGGATTCCTGAGATGAACGGAGTGATAGGCATCAGCGAGTAGAGTGGGAACTAGATTTCCAATCAAGAAGATCTTAATAGCATTAATTTCGACAAAGTTGTCAACATTAGGAAAGAGGAACAACCCATAAACAAGCAAGGCGAAGATAGTCTTGAAGGCGTCCTTGTTCATCATGCTAGCGAAGTAACGGGCCTTTTCCATCAAAAATCTAGCAGGTAACCCTAGAATACATCCCTTGGTAGCCATGTGAGCTTCAATCTCAAATACCTTCAAATGAGTAGCTTTAACAATATCTTGATACTTAAGAGTCTCTTCCAAACCAGAAAAAGGTACTCGATCAGAGATATGCAACCTAAGTAGACATGAATACTCCTCAAGTGTGGGCATGAGTTAGTAATCAGAGAACGTAAAACAGTGGTACACCTGATCATAGAACTGAACCAAAGTAGCCAAAACTCCATTTACCATATCGATCCTCAAAAGAGACAGCAACCTTCCATATCTATCTTTGAAAACCTCAAGATCAATAACCAAAGACCCTAGCTCTCACAGACCTTCTAACTTAGGACTCTTGAAAGTGTACTTCTTAGTGTTCCTTCTTCCAAAATACATGGTGAAAAATCCCTACAATGTTTGCAACAGACATCTTTAAGTTCCTTGAAGACTTGGTCAAAATGATGCTATGAATGTATGGATGCATGGATGCAACACCCACAAACAAGATCACACAAAGTACACAGGTTCAAAGGTTCGAGTCACGAGCATGGAGTCAAGGGACCAGAACCAACCCTCAATGGTGTGTACTAAGGCTTTATCAGCACCTGTAGAACAAGGTTCTAAAAAGTTCCCAGAGTCCTCAATCCTCCTTCGGATATTACTAGCATGCCGATTACTCGGGAATCAATAATATTCTCAAGAGAACCTCGTCTGAGTGTAGTATCGCGTATCAACTGTTCCTAGTTTACACCCTCATAGTCACCGCACTACGTCTTAATTGGCCAAGATGGGTTAAAGGAAAACTAAGGTCCTTAGCTTCTCAGGCTCCCAGGTCGAAAACAACAATGTTTTCACGATTACTCGATAGATATATACCATCCTCAAAGGGGCCTCCACTGAGTGGTGGGTTCTCAAGTTCACTTGTTCAGGATTACTCCCTAGAAGTTTCCTTGACTATAGCACCGCCTATCATAAGAGCTCTCAGACCCGGGTATAGGATCCATCTCACCATACAGAGATCACCAAACACCCCAACAGAAAAACCAATAACAACAAATCAAACAAAAACCGATAAATAAATCAAAGTAGGTTGAACCCAATAGGAACCAGAGTCTCCAGCAGAGTCGCCACTTTCTGTAGCGGTAAAAATTGTGAGTGTAAGCTATTGTTTAACTTAACTCATAAAGCAAGATTCGCCACCGCACTTTTATTTTATCCAAAAGGAAAGGAAAAAGAGCGAACAAAACCTAAAAAGTTCTAAAACAAAGAACAAATAAATAGAGACTGGGTAAGGGGGTTGGTTACGTTAAGGGAAGGTGTTAACACCCAAAACGTCTACAGTACTCTATAGTGTCGCTCCCAGGATTTTCATCCAGGTATAAACGCGAGAGTGGCGCGGAAAAACAGAGTCGCCAGCCGTGTAAATTTATCCCAAGAGAGGGAAAGGGAACACCGCATAAACCTGAGGAAGAGGGAAAGGAATGGTCATCGCAACCATAACCTGGGTTCGGGAGTCGGTTACGTGAGGGGAAGGTGCCAGCACCCCACGCGTCCATCGTACTCGATGGGATCCACGCTTGTTGTCTAATCTAAGGGTGAGTTATCCTATCATCTATGGCTGTACTAAGACAGGGGAGGGAAAAACTAAGATCGACTCGGTAGGACGTCGACGTCCTAGGCCTACGTACCCCCTTTGTGCAATGGGGAATTCAGAGTCAACGTAGTTCGGACCAAGTTCTTTTTGTGTTTTTTATGAGCGACGTTAAGTTCGCGTCCGGCAGTTAGGGTCGATGCCTGTTTGTGACTCAGATGGAAGGTAACGTGCCTTTTTTGAAAATAACCTTTAGTTTGACAATCCCGAAGGACAAAAAGGTTTGACGTTTGTTTGTATTTTTTTAGGACAGAAGTGGCTTAAGTTAGTTCATAAGTTGCATTGCACCAAAGTCTAGGGCACAGGGGTGAATACTTAACGCATCGTCCCAAGACAGGACGCTCGCTAAGCACTCTAGAAATATGAGAGGAAGCCCCTCATTTCTCATTCCCCACGCTTAAGGCTCGTGCGCAATACAAATTATCCTTATTAAGTATTTTCAAGAAGTTTTGAGATGAGAAGAGAAGACACGGAGGAAACTCTAAAGGGAAACTAAGAGTCCTAATGTTATCATGCATGGGTGACCTACGGTTAGTAAGGTTTGACGACAACCTAATCCTAAAGAAAAGAAAAGAGGAGAGAAAGAAAGAGGGAAAGTGGTCATGGATACTATCCACACCCTTAAAGAACTTACCTCAGTTCCTGCATAAAAGGTTAGTAAGAAACAGACATAAGCAAAGGAAATGAGACAAATGAAATCCAAGTAATGATATATAATGGAAATCAAGTGACCAATAACAACCAGACATGGTTGCTGAAATCAAAAACACAATCCCAAAATAATGGCACAAGTGCCTTCTCAAACAGATACTCAGGCATGGTCAAGGATATGCTTAAAAGAAGATCTCAAATAAAAGCAATCAAATAATTAGAGAAACATCTCCTAAAATCTCCAAATTAAATACCAACACTTCTCAACCAGAAACAAACAACATATCAAAAACTCCTGCAAAACTTCAAGACGTTAGTCACTCAAACAATCATGCCAAAGTCAGATGAGCAGTGTGGTTCAATATGCCAAAAAGGAAGATTAAAATGCAATATGAAATGATTTTAAAAATGAGGGAAAAATATTTTAATGCACTTCAGAATATTATCTAACAAATGCAAAAAAGAACGGATTGAAAATGTTTTATGGATGCAGAGAAATAATATAAACAATTTTAAGTATGCATGATATGAGTAATTCAAAAGAAAATAAACAAATATTTAATTTAGATGATAAAAAATAAAATAAAAATAAAAAATAAAATTTGTGAAAATTTTATAAAATGATAAATATGATGCATGAATTTTATTAGAATTTTTTTAATGCAAGAAACTATTTTTAATAATTAAAAATGAAAACAATATAATTAGATAAAATAAATAAATGAAAAATGCAAGGGGGGTGTAAATAGTGATCCAAACACGTTGAAAAAAGACATGGGCTGAGAGGGAGGGGTGCCATTAGCGAGGCCCAAACACAAATCCATCAGAAATAAAAAATAAAAAATAAAAAAGGGGAAAAATGGGTCCACGTGTGAACCTCAGTCAACCATGTTGACTCATCCTCACCTTTAGATGCATCTGACGCGCCCTGTTGAGTCAACCAAATTAACATGTATTTATGATTAATGGTCCTGATGAAAAGCACACCACAATAATGGAACACACGCACCCACATGATTACACAGCATACCCTACATCCCCATGTGCCTGGCACATGGCCTTTTTTTATTTGCTGGCACGTTTATGGCCACATGATTCATCACACGATCCACAGTTAGTCAACATAAATAAAAGTAAACAAAATAAAAAAACATAATTGGATGCACACGGTAAGAATGGTTGGGTGATAAACACACAATCACTAAATAAAAAATCAGAAAAAAATAAAAGGAAAAACGCGTGGCACACCAAGGAACCGTTGGATCAAAAGCATGAACGGCTGGGATTATGTCTTCTTCATAAAAACCCTTGGCTGGCCGGAGCACCACCCAGTCGCCGGAGCCCTAGCTCCGGCAGCCACCCACGGCTACCTGCGACAAAATTTTTTCCAGAAACTGCAAACAACTATACCATTCTGTCCAAAATTTCATGAGGATTACAAATATGTCATCAAAAATTTCAAATAACCAATGTACAATGAAAAACGATGAGAAATATGTTAGGGCTCAAAACTTAAAACTCACGATACAAGCAATACACACGTCCAAACACCAAACGAATTACATCAGAGTTATCAGTGACAACCACACATCAATTTGCGCATCAAAAAGGAGAGTTTCATGATCATGAAAATCATCACTAACCTGAGATGATACAACACGTATCTCCACTGTTAGCTTCAAAGGGTGATTGGTTCGTGCTCTAGAGATCCCAAGGGTTTTGTTGGTTAAAGAATTTCTTGAAAACTCCTTGTAGATTGAGAGATACGAATGTGAGATGCTTTAGGGTTCAAGCTTTCTACTCTTCCAAATGTCACGTTAAATCTGACCTAACCAGTGCATGAATGAGTTTAAATACTCTAGGGTTTCTCACTGATAATGGTTTGGGCCTTGGAAATTCCTTTGTTAAAGAGTTTTGGATGATTTTAGAAAAATTACATTATGTGAGATACACCTCCTCCCATGCATGGATTTCCAAATATTTTATAATGGATCACTTATTGATAAATTTCTAATCACACCTCAATTGAAATTGGGCCTTGAAACCATTTGATTCATGATTTTTATATAATTTGGCAATTTTGAATAATGGAGAATAAATGATAAATACACCATGGATTCACTTGATTCAAAGGCCTAAAATAATCCTTGTGGAGTGTCCTTTGATGTTAGAACATGTCTTGAAGCAATGGAATTAATTATAGGTCCATATGTCCCAAAGTGCAAAAGTTGTGAAAATGGAACCCTAAAAACCACTTTGCCTTCTTTTGGCATAACCTGAGTTTCACAAATGATATGGAGACCCACTAGTACTTGTTGGAAATAGGAGAAAAATATCTTCAACTTTCATGTTGGAGAAAAATTCATTTAAAGCTTTTGTGATGATGAAAAGTCAAGTTGAATGCAGTGCAGGAATTTGCTCAAAAAGGAAACTTTCAAATTACAGGTTATTTCCATATTTAGTAACTTTTGCACCAACTCCTGATTCTTGATAAATGGCATGAAACTTGACTCTTGATGAACATATGAGGATGTGAGACCTTGAAAACCTTGGAGAGAACCTCAAAATTCCACAGTTGACTTCCCCTCTCACTGTTGACTTTTACCCAATTCACCTGATTTACAATCCATTGGCCAATTAAATCTCTCCTGAACCAAACTGATGGACAACCTCCCATCCCTAGATACTTAGGGTCCCAAGGAATACCATAGAATCAAGTCTTGCCCAAAAAAATCAGAAATAAACTGACTTTATAGCAAACCTTAGTTTTGGTACCCTTAGTCTAGGAGGAAATAACACAGTCTCCAAATCCAAATTCCTCTGAATATGATGTGTATCCTCTCCAAAAAGGATAAGATATGCCATTTAGTGATCATAAAAACTCAAGGAGTTCGCCCATTGGAGCAATAAACCCCAGAATATCAAAACCCTAATTTCTGCACTGGTTAGGAGAAAGTGATCCACTTGAACTCTCTTGCTTGACCCTTTGAAGAATATCTTTTCCTCTTGAAATTGCCTCAGGCACCTTGACCCCGTGCTAAGAACCAATGATATGCACACATGATAATGCAAAAATGAGATGAAACATAAACCAGTTAGTACTAAAGTAAGGAGGGCAAATTTTGGGGTGCAACAGCTGCCCCTATTCAATCAACTTGGTCCTGAGGGTATGATAGTGACGACTTTCAGACAATCAGGATGCACGGAGATTGAATACCAAAGAACCCGGAAATTTGCAATCCTCCACCGGAGAATTAGCCATAAATGCTGTACTGTCACAATACGGATGAGCGCCAAGTATGCTGGGTATAAAATGAAACAAACTCTCCCAGGTTATGTCATCTCTGCTGATAAAGAGAACTGACAAAGGAGTCTCAAAATATGCCATCCCTGCTGATAAAGGGAGCTGACGAAAGAAAAACTTCAAAAGATTGCTATTTCTGCTGATAAAGAGACCTAGCGGAACAAAAGCCATCCCTGCTGATAAAGGGAACTAGCAAAACAAAGGCCATCCCTGCTGATAAAGGGAACTGACGAAAGAAAGTCTTCAAAAGACTGCTATCTCTGCTGATAAAGAGAACTAGCGAAATGGATGCCATCCCTGCTGATAAAGGGACCTGGCGAAGAAAATATCCAAAAGATTGATATCTCTGCTGATAAAGAGAACTAGCAATACAAAAGCCATCCCTGCTGATAAAGGGAACTGACGAAAGAAAGTCTTCAAAAGATTGCTATCTCTGCTGATAAAGAGAACTAGCAAAATAAATGCCATCCCTGCTAATAAAGGGAACTAACGAAGAAAATCTTCAAAGGATTGCTATCTCTGCTGATAAAGAGAACTAGCAAAATAAATGCCATCCCTGCTGATAAAGGGAACTGACGAAGAAAATATCCAAAAGATTGCTATCTCTGCTGATAAAGAGAACTAGCAAAATAAATGCCATCCCTGCTGATAAAGGGAACTGACGAAGAAAATATCTGAAAGATTGCTATCTCTGCTGATAAAGAGAACTAGCAAAACCAATGCCAACCCTGCTGATAAAGGGAGCTGACGAAAGAAGATATCCAAAAGATTGTTATCTCTGCTGATAAAGAGAACTAGCAACAAATGCCATCCCTGCTGACAAAGAGAACTAGCGAAACGGATGCCATCCCTGCTGATAAAGGGAACTGACGAAAGAAGATATCCGAAAGGTTTCCATCCCTGCTGATAAAGAGAACTAGCAAAACAAATGCCATCCCTGCAGATAAAGGGAACTGACGAAGAAAATCTTCAAAGGATTGCTATCTCTGCTGATAAAGAGAACTAGCAAAATAAATGCCATCCCTGCTGATAAAGGGAACTGACGAAGAAAATCTTCAAAAGAATTGCTATCTCTGCTGATAAAGAGAAGTAGCATAATAAATTCCATCCCTGCTGATAAAGGGAACTGGCGAAGAAAATCTTCAAAGGATTGCTATCTCTGCTGATAAAGAGAACTAGCAAAATGAACGGCGACTTCACTGGGGATAATGTGAAACAAAACTTCTGGTTTAAACCACCTCTGGCAAACAAAATTTGTCAAGCGAGAACGGGATTTCACAAAAGAGAAAGGCCAAACAAAGGCAAACTTCTAACGGACCCATGATCCACAGATAAGATGACTCTGCTGGGGGAAGGAGAAGTCTAAATAAAAGACTCTGCCGGGGAGCACACGTATAAGGAACGCATCCTTCCAAAATCTCATGGGTTATGCCATCTCTGCTGAGAAAGAGAACTGGCAAAGAAAGTATCAAACCTGGCTTATGCTTCAAATGCAAATGTTTGAATTTGGCGTAATGCTCCGTACGAAATGGAAATGCTACGCGTTTTGAGGATGCAATGCCAATGCTTATGATATGCAAAAGGGGTCCCTCCAGCAAAATAAATGTTGGAGAGAAAAGATTAATTCAGCTGGGGATGACAAAAATAAATTGTCCTATGAATCCAGGAACTCTGCTGAGAAGGGTCATACTGATCGACTCTTCGGATCAACAACTTCTGCTGGGGATGAAATCCCGAAAGAACTACCGGGGGCCACTGTCTTTCACTGAAGGTAATATCCAAAACCTGAGATTTCTCCTCTACTGGGGGAGTTGAGAATGAAAGCCAATAACGGAACCGGAAGTCTGTTACTGAGGATTGCTAATTTCCAATTGGGCTCAGGACCTGCTGGGGGATACCAGCCCATAATACCATCATGCTTGGGGAAAATAATCCATAATACAATCCTGCTTGGGGATACTGCTGAACCTAGCCTGCTGGTAGGGAGAATGACTTTACTCCCTTCTTGCTGGGGATTAGACTATGACATCGTCGGTGAAAGCACGCTTCCTGACTGGATAGGGGAAGTGAAAACCCTAATTCTGTGGGGAAATACCGTCTTGATTCTGAGAAAGTACTTTCCAGGTCTTCTGCTGGGGAAGGTCTGCTCTGCTGAGGAAAGGTGCAATCTCAATGCTGGGGAGAGCAAACTGCTGGGGAAGTATAATCCTGTTGCCACTCAACCTGACCTATCTCTATGTTCATAAATGGCCCTTTGAACTCTCCACTTGCCCCAGACCACCAGGTCTAATCATCTCAAGAGGATTTTATAGAAGATCGGGCGTTCGTACTGCCCCGGGGTCTTCAAACTCTTGGAGAGATTTATCATATCTCGACATAACTGCCCCAGTCTTCATAATCCATGACGTACATTACCTCGAAAGGGATCGTAATGACTTAAAAATTGCTCTGCTTTAGTACCTTGAGGAGGTGTTTTCAATTAACCACTTTCAGGAGTGGACAATCTCTCACGCTCTAGAGATGGCTGAATGCTCCAGAATAACTAAATTTCGGAGAGATTTCTCGACGTGGCTTCTCCAGATTGGCTACACCTTAACACGACTTACTGGGGAGAGCCCACTCTACACTGAGTCTCTTGGCAGCATGCCCTTTGATATGATTGACCTTCAGAATTTTCAAGCATCCAACTTGGCAGGATCAAGCTTCTTGACTGACGTTCACTGTGTAAACTGCATTGATGCTTAGGCACATGTATGCAAACAGAACAAGTTATTTATGAGAATGATAATTCTAATGCAACAAATATGTTAACCTTGAAGTTTTATTGAAAATGCATCGCCAATCCTTGTGAACGAATCACTAGCTGGGATGCGACCTTGATTTTTGAAAAAAAAAAACAATGCGCACATGCAATGCCAACGAAAATCTTATTAGCACAACTCGTAGGAGTCAGGAACGTTATCCTGTTGAAGTACGCTCTCGGAATAAACCCTGTTTCAATTAGGACTTTTAAGGGTTGTAACGTGGTCTGGTTCACGGTTTCAGAAAAAGGATTTATGGCTCAAAATTTATCGGTGCCCATCCACTCATCGTGATGTTCTCCAGTCCTATGTTCAGTTAATCTGACCCAAACGCTCATCTCTCAAAAGGTTTATAATCTTTAAGGAACCCATGCAATTAATGGTTTGATGCCTAAGGAGGTTTTGGAATGACAGTCACCCCTTTTTGTCTTTTGCGTCTGTAATCACACGAATTTGTTCTTATCGAGGATTCTTTTTTTTGTAATGCTTTTCGCTTTTTCTTTCTTTTGCTTTTTTGATCCCTAATTTTTGCCTGGACTGACTCTTTTGAGTTTTTTCGATTTTGTAGTCCAGCGGGATGCCCTAACTTTTGCCTAAGTCGCTTGTTTTCAGGTTTCGACTTAGCGGGCTTTTCTCTTTTCTTTTTTTCTCTTTTTTTTTTTATTCCCCTTTTTGAACAAAACGTGTGACACTGGTTGTCTTACTTGCTTGAAAGGGTTGTGACTGCCTCACTCCTTAGTTATTGATGGGTAACCATCGTGGTTTCACATCTCTTGACCTCTTGACGGTGGGATAGGAGGTAATGGTTCCTCGGATGCACACTCTCCTTGAAATTTGAACGCTCGGTCAAACTAACTGACGCCTACCCTGCCCCCGGGTTAAGTATGAGGACTTTTTGTACGAAGGAAACTCCTACTTCGAGGCTCAAAGGGGTTAACGAGGGTCTATCTCCCTTATATCTCCAGTGTTTAGGGGTTTGAAACAATGCCTGTACATCCTCAACAGGGTTCTATCCTTGAACATACAACCAGAGATTTTGTGTTTTCATCTCATCATCCTCCCTCAAGAGTTCTAAACTAGAAAATTGGCATTGCAGTGCATATAAACATTTAAGAGTGAACACAAATGGGTTAGTTCAAGGAAAACATACTCATTGCATTATCATCAATAAAAAACAAACGAGTCTTACATGCATACGATGCTCTAACAAGAAATGAAAAACTACAAATGAAAATGCAGTAAAGAAACTGATGACTGCCGCTGTTGAGAAGACTTGACTCCGCTTGGACTACTAGCTTTAAGAGACGACCCTTGAAGTCTTCAAACAGATGAGAGGTCGACATGCATAACCAAGTCTCCTCCTGGAAATGATACGTACCCTTTATCAATCAATTGTTGTACTTTGGCTTAGAAGGCTTTGCAATCTTCGGTTGAGTGCCCCATAGACCCTCCATGATATCCATATTGCATATGGGGATTGTACCCCGGAGGGTATGGTTCTGGAACAGGCTTCAGGGTCTTAGGCTCCACCAATGAGTTTCGAACCAGGTGCGGCAAGAGTTGACTAGACGACATGGGAACTGGATGAAGAGGAGCATTCCTTCTTTCTAAGTTGTTACGCGGCCTATGCTGATTCTGACGCTGATACTTCTGTTGTTGATGCTGATTCGGGCGCATAATCCTTTCAGGCACTTTTCTCTTCAGACTTGGTCAAGGCGTAGGCAGCATTTGCGAATGTAGGGATTCTAAGACCAATAAATGCCCTTGACTTGCTGTGGC
This sequence comes from Lathyrus tuberosus, assembly GCA_022829125.1. NCBI lineage: Eukaryota > Viridiplantae > Streptophyta > Magnoliopsida > Fabales > Fabaceae > Lathyrus > Lathyrus tuberosus. The sequence goes on along the minus strand of JALAZF010000085.1, from coordinate 2,170,653 downwards.
TTTGGGAGAAGCAACGGGGATACCCACTTCTTTTTCAACAGCTAGAGTGGGACCACCTTGTATGCTTACGCCGCTTGGTGTGAATTCAATTTTCCTCAAATCAATCAGATCTTGGACAGTGTGCTGAAAGACCATACATTTCTCTACAGTATGCCCTGGTGCCCCAGAATGGAAATCACAATGGGCTCTTGCATCATAGCCTGGTGGAGGATTACCGGTGAGAGGAGCCAAAGTCATTTTCCGTACCAGTTGCAATTGAAGGAGATGCTGCAATAGTTGAGAATATGGCATAGGGAGCGGATGAAAAACTCTTTCAGACTTCTTCTGTCCCTGTGTACACTTTTTACCCTTGGACTTCTCTTGGGAACCAAGACCTAGCTGCTGTTGGGAAAGTTCTGGAACTTCCGCTCGTGGAAGAGATTCACGAGGTAATCCCCGATTTAAATCAAATTCCAAAGAGATGGGATGAGTAAGGATCTCTGTTGTGGAAGCGGGCACATGCCTATTTTCCTTCTTTAGCACTGTTTTCAAAATTTCCATGACCAAGCCCATCTGAGTCTTCATCTGATTGACCTCTTCCCTCAGCATCTTCTGCTCCTGGAGCATGTCTTCCCCAAATTGCCTCATCTGAACCTTCAGTTCACTCAACTCAGCTTGAACTCGCTCCATGATCAACTCTTGAATGGCCTGAGGAGTTAAATCTGCAATTCTTTAGATAACCATATCAAAATAAGAATAACCAGCCTTGAACACCTGTCATGCAAAATGATTATGCAATGAATATGCAAATGCAAATGAACATGTTTGAATATTCGCAGGGCGATCCACCCCTTGATTCCAGTTTAACAACAATATAGATCGGAACATCTGCTCATATATTAAGAAAACCAGAGGAAAACCAAATGTCAATAATCACAAATCCAAGATAACAAGTCTGAGCACAATAATCATAGATCCCAACCAACAAGTCTGGCGGTGGTCCGAATAATGAAAGAAAATAGAAAACTACGGCATATCATCAAAGTCCACAAGTGTCAATCCCCCCATCCACTATGCTTTCTGCTCCAGTCTTGAATTTCCTTGAACAACTTTTTGGTGTCGGGATGCTTCGGTCTCTGGACTAGCTCTTGAATGAGAAGGTCTCTCCTATGCATGATCCCTTCCAAGTATCGGCAATGCAACTCCCAAGCGTCTTCTCCAGAAACACCATCCATGCTAGATCCTTCATATCTAGATCTCTTCATTTCAGCTTGGACCTTCAGTTCCTCTATGGAGGCTATGGCTTCGTTGAGTCGACCCTCAACTGCTTGTCTCTTGAATACCCCTGACAAGATCTCAGCGTCTTTCTTCTTGAGCTTTGCCTTCAACTCATCAATCCGAGCTAGATAACCGTCTTCCTTTTTCTTATTCTCAGCCATTGCATTTTCTCGGTGATTATTGAACCTGTGAATTTTTAACAAAGCCTCGTCCAATTCCTCTTTCTTAGACTCGAGAACTTTACTGATACCATCCAAAGCTTACTTCATCCTTCGCCTGGATGTGACCATGTCATCTAGCTCTTTTTCTGCCTTAGTAAGAAGCTCTGTCTTCGATTTGGCGGTATGAACAGCTTCACCCCGCTCATGCTTCAACTGATAAATCTCTCTTTTTAGCTCACTATTTTCTTCCCGCAGTCTTTCCTTTTCAGCCCTCAACTTGTTAAACTTCTCTATCTCAACTGTGGTAGGAGGCTCGATCGTCAAAGGATACAAAGGTGGCTCCACCGGGAAGGGAAGAAGCTCCTCTTCTGCTCTCTTCATAATCCACTCTTTATAGGAAGAGAAAGCCCGGTTATTACATTTCCCGAATGAAGTTTTACCCTTCTTGGTCACCTGTTTCCAAGCATTCACAATCTTCCTCATCATCTCTTGATCCTCAATACCATTGAAGAATAAGGACTCTCTGATATCTCTCTCTTCAGGTGGACCTCTCAAAGGATAACCAAACTGCCTGATAACAAGGGAAAGATTATAGTTAATTCCACCTCTTCTCCCTATCAAGGGTACATTAGGGAATTCTCCACATTTGTAAATAATCTCTATTCCTAGCAAATCATGGTTGAACCAGACAATGTTGTCAGCAGTCAAGCCCATTAACCTCTTTGACCACTTCATAGAATCTTTTGTATCAACAAAGGCGCCAGTTTCAGGGAGATGGCTCAGAAACCAAGTAGATAAGAGCGGTGGACAACAACTCACAGTTTTTCCCCGCCTATTTTCATTCTTGTAATGGACTAAGTGATACACATCGCCTAGCAAGGTAGGTATAGGATTCTTTGAAATAAAGATTCTGACAGCATGCATATCCACCAGATCAGGAACATTGGGAAACAGGACAATCCCATAGATGCACATAGCCAGAATAGCTTGGAAAGCAGTCCAATTCTTCTCTTTAACATGTATGCAAGCTTTATCAAATAAGAACTTCAATAAGAAACCCTTAGCTCCTTGTTTTTCCTCAATATTACTGCTCAGAACGGATTCACTAATATGAAGAGCAACATCCATTTCTTTTATCTCGGGGTGTTCTTCAAAAAAGAATACTATGTCATGCCTGATGGGGATTCCCGAAATAAATGAGAACTCCTCCAACGTTGGGACCAAGATGTAGTCTGGGAAAATGAAGCAACGCAAAGATGGATCATAAAACTGAAGAAGTGTATGAATGGCATCCTTCTCATACTTGGAGATATTGTAGACAAACTTCAGAAGTCTCCCATACTTTCCACTGAACTCTGTACGAACTCCGGGACCAGCCATATTAATCAGCTTGTGAATCAATGTCAAGGTCGGATCTGGGAACGAATAGGCAACAGTCTTCTTTCTCTGGGCATCCATGCCAAGGTAACCTCAGAAAACTGGAATCAAGAGTAAGATGCAAGCCCTGAAAAATGTCTAACATGTCAGAATGCAAGAAAAATGATATGCTCATGCAAACATGGGATCAAGGCAACACTACTGGATGTGCTGTGCTGTTAACTGAACGAGAACCACAACCCAGAAAACCAGAATTCTGAACCACTAAGATAACCAGGAACCCAAATAATCAGACATTGATGAGGAATCCAGAAAAGCAGGGTAGGTTGAAGGTTTTAGTTACCTGCAAACCTGCAAACACCCATTCCTTCTCACGTGTGGGTACTAGGATGTTCAGTATCCCGGGCTCTCAGGTCGAGAAATGATGATACGTTCACCATTTCTGGTTTGGCATCATCATCAATCGAGGAGGCCTCAACTGATTCTCCAAAGCGGAAGGTCCTCAGCTTTGGCACTGAGGTCGAGAAACAATAGTATATTCATCCCTCGGGGTACAGTACTATCGTCAAACGAGGAGTGCCTCCACTGATTCTCTTCAAAAGATAGGGGCCGTCCTATGCGAGTTCCAAAGTGGGCCCTCAAGTGCAAATGGGTTTGCCACAGCATGTGGTCTGCCACTGTCACCACTAAAGAAGGATGTTTCCACTAAGGTTCTCGATGATCGGTCACCAGAGTCGACAGCTCTCTAGATCGACACCCTAACATGCGCAAGACACACACGTTAGAATGCGTCCCAAGATAGCCTTGTCTGGTTGTGAATTTCGTGAACACACAAACGTACCAAGTGGGCACGTAGGTCCCACTACTCTCCACTCTAGTCCTAGGGTGTACTCAAGCCTGGGTATTGGGCTTATCTCTCAGAACAACCCAACCTGCAAAACAGAAACAGCCAGCACAACACAGCAATATCCAGTATGACAGTAATAAAAATGAAATGCAATGCAGAAAATGCGGTAAAAATAAAATACAACAAATAAAGCAAAACAAAAACAAAAACACCCAAAGAGAACAAAGACAAGCAAGTGCTAGGATTGACTTGCTTAGGGATGGACCAGCATAGGTCAACCAAAGTCCCCAGCAGAGTCGCCAGCTGTCGCTCCCAGGATTTTCATCCAGGTACAAACGCGAGAGTGGCGCAGAAAAACAGAGTCGTCAGCCGTGTAAATTTATCCCAAGAGAGGGAAAAGGAACACCGCATAAACCTAAGGAAGAGGGAAAGGAATGGTCATCGCAACCATAACCTGGGTTCGGGAGTCAGTTACACGAGGGGAAGGTGCCAGTACCCCACGCGTCCATCATACTCGATGGGATCCACGCTTGTTGTCTAATCTAAGGGTGAGTTATCCTATCATCTATGGCTGTACTAAGACGGGGGAGGGAAAAACTAAGACCGACTCGGTAGGACGTTGACGTCCTAGGCCTACGTACCTCCTTTGTGCAATGGGGAATTCAGAGTCAACGTAGTTCGGACCAAGTTCTTTTTGTGTTTTTTATGAGCGACGTTAAGTTCGCGTCCGGCAGTTAGGGTCGATGCCTGTTTGCGACTCAGACGGAAGGTAACGTGCCCTTTTTGAAAATAGCCTTTAGTTTGACAATCCCGAAGGACAAAAAGGTTTGACGTTTGTTTGTATTTTTTTAGGATAGAAGTGGCTTAAGTTAGTTCATAAGTTGCATTGCACCAAAGTCTAGGGCACAGGGGCGAATACTTAACGCATCGTCCCAAGACAAGACGCTGGTTAAGCACTCTAGAAAGATGAGAGGAAGCCCCTCATTTCTCATTCCCCACGCTTAAGGCTCGTGCGCAATACAATTTATCCTTATTAAGTATTTTCAAGAAGTTTTGAGATGAGAAGAGAAGACACGGAGGAAACTCTAAAGGGAAACTAAGAGTCCTAATGTTATCATGCATGGGTGAGCTAAGGTTAGTGAGGTTTGACGATAACCTAATCCTAAAGAAAAGAAAAGAGGAGAGAAAGAAAGAGGGAGAGTGGTCATGGATACTATCCACACCCTTAAAGAACTTACCTCAGTTCCTGCATAAAAGGTTAGTAAGAAACAGACATAAGCAAAGGAAATGAGACAAATGAAATCCAAGCAATGACATATAATGGAAATCAAGTGACCAATAACAACCAGACATGGTTGCTGAAATCAAAAACACAATCCCAAAATAATGGCACAAGTGCCTTCTCAAACAGATACTCAGGCATGGTCAAGGATATGCATAAAAGAAGATCTCAAATAAAAGCAATCAAATAATTAGATAAACATCTCCTAAAATCCCCAAATTAAATACCAACACTTCTCAACCAGAAACAAACAACATATCAAAAACTCCTGTAAAACTTCAAGATGTTAGTCACTCAAACAATCATGCCAAAGTCAGATGAGCAGTGTGGTTCAATATGCCAAAAAGGAAGATTAAAATGCAATATGAAATGATTTTAAAAATGAGGGGAAAATATTTTAATGCACTTCAGAATATTATCTAACAAATGCAAAAAGAATGGATTGAAAATGTTTTATGGATGCAGAGAAATAAAATAAACAATTTTAAGTATGCATGATATGAGTAATTCAAAAGAAAATAAACAAATATTTAATTTAGATGATAAAAAATAAAATAAAAATAAAAAATAAAATTTGTGAAAATTTTATAAAATGATAAATATGATGCATGAATTTTATTAGAATTTTTTTAATGCAAGAAACTATTTTTAATAATTAAAAATGAAAACAATATAATTAGATAAAATAAATAAATGAAAAATGCAAGAGGGTGTAAATAGTGATCCAAACACGTTGAAAGAAGACATGGGCTGAGAGGGAGGGGTGCCATTAGCGAGGCCCAAACACAAATCCATCAGAAATAAAAAATAAAAAATAAAAAAGGGGAAAAATGGGTCCACGTGTGAACCTCAGTCAACCATGTTGACTCATCCTCACCTTTAGACGCATCTGACGCGCCCTGTTGAGTCAACCAAATTAACATGTATTTATGATTAATGGTCCTGATGAAAAGCACACCACAATAATGGAACACACGCACCCACATGATTACACAGCATACCCTACATCCCCATGTGCCTGGCACATGGCCTTTTTTTATTTGCTGGCACGTTTGTGGCCACATGATTCATCACACGATCCACAGTTAGTCAACATAAATAAAAGTAAACAAAATAAAAAAAACATAATTGGATGCACATGGTAAGAATGGTGGGGTGATAAACACACAATCACTAAATAAAAAATCAGAAAAAATAAATAAAAGGAAAAACGCGTGGCACACCAAGGAACTGTTGGATCAAAAGCATGAACGGCTGGGATTATGTCTTCTTCATAAAAACCCTTGGCCGGCCGGAGCACCACCCAGTCACCGGAGCCCTAGCTCCGGCCGCCACCCACGGCTACCTGCGACAAATTTTTTTCCAGAAACTGCAAACAACTATACCATTCTGTCCAGAATTTCATGAGGATTACAAATATGTCATCAAAAATTTCAAATAACCAATGTACAATGAAAAACAATGAGAAATATGTTAGGGCTCAAAACTTAAAACTCACGATACAAGCAATACACACGTCCAAACACCAAACAAATTACATCAGAGTTATCAGTGACAACCACACATTAATTTGCGCATCAAAAAGGAGAGTTTCATGATCATGAAAATCATCACTAACCTGAGATGGTACAACACGTATCTCCACTGTTAGCTTCAAACGGTGATTGGTTCGTGCTCTAGAGATCCCAAGGGTTCTGTTGGTGAAAGAATTTCTTGAAAACTCCTTGTAGATTGAGAGATACGAATGTGAGATGCTTTAGGGTTCAAGCTTTCTACTTTTCCAAATGTCACGTGAAATCTGACCTAACCAGTGCATGAATGAGTTTAAATACTCTAGGGTTTCTCACTGATAATGGTTTGGGCCTTGGAAATACCTTTGTTAAAGAGTTTTGGATGATTTTAGAAAAATTACATTATGTGAGATACACCTCCTCCCATGCATGGATTTCCAAATATTTTATGATGGATCACTTATTGATAAATTGCTAATCACACCTCAATTGAAATTGGGCCTTGAAACCATTTGATTCATGATTTTTTAATAATTAGGCAATTTTGAATAATGGAGAATAAATGATAAATACACCATGGATTCACTTGATTCAAAGGCCTAAAATAATCCTTATGGAGTGTCCTTTGATGTTAGAACATGTCTTGAAGCAATGGAATTAATTATAGGTCCATATGTCCCAAAGTGCAAAAGTTGTGAAAATGGAACCCTAAAAACCACTTTGCCTTCTTTTGGTCATAACCCGAGTTTCACAAATGATATGGAGACCCACTAGTACTTGTTGGAAAAAGGAGAAAAATATCTTCAACTTTCATGTTGGAGAAAAATTCCTTTGAAGCTATTTTGATGATGAAAAGTCAAGTTGAATGCAGTGCAGGAATTTGCCCATAAAGGAAACTTTCAAATTACAGGTTATTTCCATATTTAGTAACTTTTGCACCAACTCCTGATTCTTGATAAATGGCATGAAACTTGACTCTTGATGAACATATGAGGATGTGAGACCTTTAAAACCTTGGAGAGAACCTCAAAATTCCACAGTTGACTTCCCCTCTCACTGTTGACTTTTACCCAATTCACCTGATTTACAATCCATTGACCAATTAAATCTCTCCTAAACCAAACTGATGGATAACCTCCCATCCCTAGATACTTAGGGTCCCAAGGAATACCATAGAATCAAGTCTTGCCCAAAAAATCAGAAATAAACTGACTTTATAGCAAACCTTAGTTTTGGTACCCTCAGTCTAGGAGGAAATAACACAGTCTCCAAATCCAAATTCCTCTAAATATGATGTGTATCCTCTCCAACAAGGATAAGATATGCCATTTAGTGATGATAAAAACCCAAGGAGCTCGCCCATTGGAGCAATAAACCCCAGAATCTCAAAACCCTAATTTCTGCACTGGTTAGGAGAAAGTGGTCCACTTGAACTCTCTTGCTTGACCCTTTGAAGAATATCTTTTCCTCTTGAAATTGCCTCAGGCACCTTGACCCCATGCTAAGAACCAATGATATGCACACATGATAATGCAAAAATGAAATGAAACATAAACCAGTTAGTACTAAAGTAAGGAGGGCAAATTTTAGGGTGCAACATATAGGAACCCTTTGAAATATCTATCGCTTTTTGGTTTGAAAATGGTTTGTTTGAAAAGAGATTGGGGAGATGAGAAGAGAAATATTTTTTAAGATTTTTGTGTTTGAAGAGACTTATCGCCTCATGCCTACGTACCCACAAAGTGCAATATAGGATCAAAACCTCGTAGTTCGTGGTACAAATAACAAAAATTTATTGGTTATGATTCATTTTATCTTGAAAAGACAACCCGTCATTCTCAAGAGAGAATACTCAAATAATTACCCAAAGGTATTGGATATAGGCATTTGCATCACATTAAGATGGAGGATTTGCTTGGATTAAAATAAACAAGACTATCGGTTCAACATCCAAGTGGGAAATGGCCATACTTTACACAAAATACCATGGCTAGGAGCTTTTCATCTCATCAAAGAAGATGACTCATGTCTAATCTTTTTGAAAAGTTTAAAAGAAAAAATATGCACAAAGCACAAAAAGTTTGAATGAGTTTTGTATTTTTTGTCTTTTTGAAATGTTCAAAATATGATTAACATTGATTGATATTTATTAAAGAAAATAAAGTTTGAAACTCACTTGACCAAAGTCAGGGTTTTATTATAAAAGCGGTTTTGAGTTTGAAAACAAGAAGATTTTTGGAAAAAGAGAGAAGATTTTGAAAATTTAAGAAGGGGTGGAGAAGAAGTGACTACCCTATTGCATAAAATAAAAGCTAAGGTAAGAAAGATCTAACCACATGGAGGCACTCATCAAAGCATAATAAGAAAATAATTCCATCCTCTTGAGCCAATAAGCAAGCCAAATAAAGGCTAGAATATCAAACTCCATAATGGTCCAAAGCACAAGGGAGAGAATCCTAAGTCTAAGTCCATAAGTCCATAATCATGCCAAGAAGTCTAAGAGTAGAGATCCTCCAATGCAAGGGATAGTGGCTGTTGTACCCAAAATTTTACCCCTTAGATGTCATAACATCTTGCATTTGCATTTAGATTCAATCATCAAAGCATTGTTAACTAACCACTTCATCTTGCAAGTTTGTTTCTTTTGTGAAAGCCAAGATCTACACAAGAAAGAGGGTAGAATCTCCTAAGCCAAGCTCTCACATGATTCAAGGTCTTCTAAGACACTCTTTGGCTCCATACAATCAATCATCACAAGTATCTTGAGCCACAAGTTCACCATACCTCAAACTAGGGTTTTGTCAAGACAAGTTAGCCAGTGCCTTTGATGTTGATCAAGGTAGGTTCCTAAGCTCTGGGACATGTTTCTATATGACACTAGACATCTCTAGAGACCATCTATGAGTCTTGGAAGAGATTGAAGAAGCAAAATCATCAGAGATCATCCATGTTGTATTCTTGAGGAATTAGGGTTTGACTGAGGCTTTGACTTTTAAGATTTTGATCCAAGATGAAGCATTCAAGTCCTATATCCATCATGACATGTCTAATTGTTGAGTTAGGGCATGATAAATCAAGTTTTTAAAGTTTTCTTACAAAGAAGGCAATGTTTGGTCCTTGAAACTTTCTAAGTGTGGAAAATTTACTTCTTTTGCAAAATTGGGAAGGTCATAACTTTCAAACCACACATCCAAATTGAGTGACTCAAAGCTCAAATGGAAGCTATTTTCATGAACTTCAAAGTGTATTAGAGGACCTCTCTTCAAAAATTGCATGGTTTTTAAGTTATGAGACTTGGAAGATAAGTTGCCTTTGGGACTTAGTGAAATTTTAGCCATTTTCACCCTAATTTTCATCCAACTTTGACTCAATTTTTCACATAGTTCCAAGCTTCAAATAAAAAATCTTTGGACATGAAAGTTGTTCCTTGTTCCTCAAGCTTTCCAAGCATGTGTAGAACTCCTCATTTAGATAAACCAATCTCAAGTTATGATGCTTCAAAGTTGGGTGATTCAATTTGTAAAAACTCAATAACTTAGAAAAATTTTCTAAGTCTTTTTTGTCTTTCCATGCGCATGACTTTAGGGAAATTTTTCTCATTGTTACAAGCATTATCTCAAACCACTTTCCACATGAGAATTGATCTATCAAATGCCCTCTTTACATAGGTCAAAAACCTCAAGATTTGGTGAAATGGTTATTAATCTATGATGCACTAACGTTGGTATGTTGGCACTTTGTCTCACACTTAGAGAAATTCAGACCTCCAACTTCTTGCTACACTATAATTTTGCCACGTTTTTTTCATAAGTTTTAGACTTTGTTTCATATTGCTACCAGCATGGAAGTGTGCCATGTCAAAAATATGTCATGAGGCCTCTTGAGTGAAAGGCTCCCGTGTGCCAAATAGAAGTTGTTGGTTTTGTTCTTTCCACACCAATGTTGCCCAACTTGTTTGAATTGAAGCTCAACAAATATTTCCAAGTACACTCTCTGACCCTATCAGTTTCCAATGAGTTTGCTTTATCCCACAAAATCTGGAAGTTGACTTCCAAAGTACAACCATCTTGTACTTGGTAAAGCTGGCACATGAAAATGCTATGTTACAAAAGATAAAATCATCGTGTAAACATTATGGATACCATGGCATATTGGTTCATGAACCTCTTTTCCTCTGACTTCAGTTGTAAAACAAGCAACATGGAAAGCTTTCACTTGGCTCAAGAATGCTAGCCATACTGCCATGCGTGTAGCAGTCTCATTGCTACTTTCTCCTCAAGATAAAGTCATTATATGATGAATCTTCTATGCCATGGACCAGCATATGCCACTATAAAAGGAGCACCATTCTCATTCATTTGACATCAACAAAAAAAACATTACACCACCAACAATTCACACACAAACTCTAAGCAATTTGTGAATCTTGGCTTGGCAAGTAAGAGGAAGGGAGAAAACACTTTACAGCAGCTTTCAAGCTTGAGGAGGAGGAAGCTCAGTCCTTGGAACTTTTAGAAGCTCATACTCAAGAAGGTGCAGTGGACTTATTCCACTAGGTAACCTTTATTTCTCTTTTATTCCATATTTCAAATACTATGATCATGCTACTATCATACGGTTTGTTTTGCATTTAAGTCAATAATCATGTGAATGATACTATCGAAGGTATGTAATGCTTTTAGTGCTGTTTGTTCTTAAGGATGTAATATTTTTATGTTGTGGCTTGTATGTTGTTCATTTCATGTTAGTATAGGTTAACGACATTAGTTTTGTTTGCTGGCACGATAAATGTTTACCTTCACTATCTGTTAACTCACAATTCCATGTCTAAAATGTCAAGAGCTTGTTATTATTATGCTGCTGTCATACACCTAAATCATTTGGTAATGCTTTCTTTTGTACTACCTAGGCTGATATTTGTCTTCATGCTAGTAGTTTTGAATAGTTGAAACCATAATATGAGAATCTTTGTTTAAACCTGCATTGATATGGGGGCACGATGAAAGTGTTCTTTTCATTTTCTGAGCATACCATGTTTTGTTGAGCATTGTAAGGTTTGTTTTCATGTTGAAGTTTGAAGTCTGAGTTTACTCTCAAAATGCATGTCATGCATTAGTTTGGATTTAACATGTGAGATCACTGCTTGGTTTTGATTGGCATAGTGGAAGTGTGGCTTCAGTTCTGAGTGCAGCCTGTTCCAGTTTGTTTTCACAATGATCATATTCATGATTTAAGTTATTTGAAGTTCATTAATTTTCCTTGCCTTGAGTAGTATAGGTTAGTGTTTTGTTTCACCAATTTTGGTTAAGATTTAATGGATATATTGGCTGAACAAGAGGCCACATTGCTGCCGTTCCATTTTGCTTTCACGATGGAGTTTTTTTCGTTTTTTAATTTTGTTGCATGTTTGCATGAGTACATGAGGAAGGACGTAGTGTGATTGGTCCAGTTTGTCTTTTTTAGATTACCATTGACCGGTTGAGGCCACCCACTAAGCATGTGGCGTCACTTTGCTATTTGTTTCTTTTAAAATATCATTTTTGAATCAAAGTTTAGTATATATGTTATTAGGGGTGGCTTATACAATGGATGTATAGCCACCCCAGTGGTAGAGTGAATGCGTTGTAACCCAGGGGTCTGCGGTTCGAATCCCCCACGCCCAGACCCCGTTTTATTTGTTTTTTTCATTTTTCTTTGGTTTTCTGAATTGGGCCATTGCTACCGGCACCTCAAAAGACTAGGTCCACACGCTGCCAAGCATACTCTTGTTCTGATTGAAATTTATTATGCACCCCTTTTCTTATTTTAATTTCAAATAACTTTTTTTTCTTTCCACTTCAATTTTAATTAATTAAAAATATCTCTTTTGCTTAAAAAACTCCAAAAATTCATAAAATTTGTTTTAAATGCTTAATTTAATTTTTCATAAATTTTATTTTCACTTTTATTTTATTTTAAATTTTAAATTCACAAAAACATGAGTAATTTTTTCCATATTAAGTCTTGAAATACCTTTTGAGAAATCACTTTATCCTTGAGAGTTTTTGTGAGTTCTTGATACATGAGAGGGATATTTTGAGAAAGTTAATTGACCTTGGATAAGTTCACTCTATTAGGGTTTTGTTTGGCTTTGTTATTAATTCCCTTACCTTGGATACTTTGTGTCATACCCCAAATTTTGACCACTAAGATTCCCATCATTGTGAAAATCATCATCACAATATGGATGTACCAACATGCCTCAATCAATCTCCTCATAGATGTTTGAGCATTCACTACTATCAAAGTTTAGGGTTTCAAGCCTTCTTAGAGCTTTTAGACAAAGGATCAATCAAGAAATGACATGATCTTCAACTTGTCTAACCTCTCAAACACCTATAAAGGGTCAAGAGGACTCCCACACCAAGAATCAAGCACAAGGTTGCAACATTTCAAGTGGATTAAGCCTCAAGATCGCCAGTGTCACCAAATTAGGGTTTTGGTCGACCAAGGCCTCCCGATGGAAATTTTCCTCTGGGCATGAGCCAATGCTCCAAAGCATAACCCAAGATACTCCAAGGGACTTCATGGACCCAATCATCACGTCAATTTAACCTCAGGGGATGCATTCATAAAAAAATCAGGAATTAGGGTTTCTTGACCTAATTCACCCCTAAGTTGACTTTTGGAACAAAGCATGAGCCAAGACCTCAAGACATGATTTGAGGGACTCCAATACACTACATTGATCCATTTTCAACAATGGATTGATCCAAGAAGCTTGATCCATCAGTTTCAATTTCATCAGGACCACAATTAGGGTTTCGAGGAAAAAGTCAACTGTACCTTTGACTTTTGACCAGGACATGCTCCCAAACCTTGGGACATAATTCAATACACCCTATAGCACCTATGGAACATATCCATCAAGTTTGATTTAGGTCAAGGACTTGATTTCACAAAGGATCGAACAGTTTGGAATTCATCTGATAAAAAGTCAACTGTGCATAAAAGTCAAGTTTAACTTTTTGAGATTTTTCATAATTATGGTTCTTTTACCCTAAAACAATGTTAATGTGTGATTTGAATCATCATTCATCAAGAAAAATCAAAGAAAGTGGGATAACTTGTAAAAGGGGTAACCATAAAAACTTAGAATTTTTCTAAGTTATGGAACAAAGTGGCTAGGGTACCAACTTCCAAGGATAATAACTTGAGATCCAAGCAACCATTTTGGCTGGTCTAAAGATGGATTTGTAGCTCTCATGACATACTTTAAAAGTGTCAAATACACCTCATTCCAATTCCTCACGGATTTCAAGTTATGGAGTGATCAAAATGTGTGAAAACATGAAATGCACTTTTTCCAACACTTAGAGAAATTTTCACTAAGTCAGAATCTGTCTTGCTTTTTTTCAAAATGTAGGGGCATTTTTCACTTGGATCCAAAATTTTTTAAGACAAACTATGATCACACATGTGTTGTGTCACATAAGGGATTTCCAAAATGTCCTAGAGCTTCATCAAACTCCACCTGAGCTAGGAGTTATGACAACTGCAACATGCCTTGCTGCAAACTGTCTTGGCAAGGCAGATTTGTGCATAAAGGCTCGATTTGCTCAAATTGTGCAATTCCAAGCATGCTTATCCATCTGCACACCTCAAGGGGGAACAACCAAGGGACAAACACTGATCTATCAGCCTCCCAAGTCCATGGATCTATGTTTAGGCATGACACTCCTAAATTCAAAGATGCTTCAAATATTCAATTTTGTTTCAAAGCATTTAACTGATGCATAGAGGTGGCATTCATCAAGACAATGTTATCCAAGTTCAGTTAAGACTTATCCCTAAACCAAAGACACATAGGCCTGTGCTCTAACCTCTAGTCAATGGCTAGAGGAGACTTAAGATTCCAAAATGATCCAATTGGCCACAGACCTGTACCAGTTTCCATACCCAATTCCTTGCAAAACAAGCTTGCTCTACTATAAATAGAGCTCATTTGTGATCAGTTTGAGTACACCAAAGCACCCAAACTGATGTTTTCCTCAAAATCACCTTCTCACTTCTAAAATTGCCTTCTAAAGCAAGTCACTATCGGGGTTTTGAGTTTGAGAGCAATTCCAACCAAACCAATCACACACACACCTCATAAACATCATATAGAAGTGATCCAAACACTTAAACAACATCTGGAACGCCAATTCCACAAAATCATCAGCCAATTGCTCAAGCTTTCAACCAAGTTGCAGTTGAGGTGCCATAACCTGTTCCAGTCCATTTCCAATCACTCCAAGCATTCAAACACATTCCATATGGTGTAGGGAAGCTATTCAGATCATCACAACTCATCTGTAACACCTCCAACTCAAAAATTAAATTGCTCTTGCTGCCACGACCTTCAAGTAAGCCTAAACTTGGTCATTTAATGATTCATGCATATTTCCTCGCACAATAATTTTGCCATATGTTCATGATCATGTATGGAGGGTTTCCCCTCAATTAATTGCTTTGTATGAATCGTGTATCAAAATTACTAGCCTTCATGCAAAATTTAGGGTTCTTGAGGTTTTGTCTTGATTTCTTATTCCATGCTTAAAATAAATGAAATTAAAGACCATAGACATGATCGTGAGGTGAAAACGAGTAGATTGATATGTGAATTGTGTGATTTCATCAAGTATTTAGTGAGATTGAGGGGAAAACGCAAATCTGAAGAAACAGAGGGCGCGGGCAAGAGCTTGGTGTTCTTGGCGCCCTTTTTTGAATTTTTAAATATTTGAATTTTTGTGATTTTATTTAATTGATTCAAAAATTAATTTCTCTCTGGTTTTTAATGATTTTGAGTTGATTCTTTTTTTAATAATTCACAAAAATGTTAAAATATTTTATTTTACAATAATTTCCCAAAAATATTATTTATTTCATATACTTGATATTTTTGTAAAGAATTAATTTTTATTTGTTTTTTAACATTTAAAGTATTTTTTCTTTCTTGATTTTCCAAACTTAAATGGTTTCCAACCATTTTGTGGATAAAAATGTGATTTTTCAAACATTAATCCAAGATCACAACTTGTTTTTCACACATGTTTGATAATTTTGATCATTTTAATTGATTTTTTATTTAATTAAAATACATTTTGAAATTAATTTAGGGTTTTGATCTTAATCTCCCTAAACAAATCTTTTTTTAACTCTTTGGGTCTCTTGAGAGAGTGTAAGACCCAACCCTTTGAAAATACAAAACCATTTGGGCGTCAGATATTGTATAAGTCCCTCTGTGTTAAAAAAATCTCGTCGCGATCGCCAATTCAAAATCAAATCCTCTGGGCCTCTCCTCGAGCTATAAGTCCCAATTCTTTTTCTAAAAAAAAACACTTTGGGCCTCTAATAGAGTGTAAGACCCAACCCCTTTTTGTAAATAAAGCTTTTTGAGCCTCACATATTGTATAAGTCCCTCTGTATATTTTCAAAACAAAAGTGTGATCGTCGCCTTTTCAAAATCAACCGGGTATCTCCCTGAGTTGTAAGCCCCATCTCCTGTACAATAATAAACTTTGGGCCTCTAATAGAGTGTAAGACCCAACCCGTTTTGAAAACAAAAATAATTTGGGCCTCAGTCATTGTATAAGTCCCACTGTGTTTTCAAACCTCGGCGTGATCGCCATTTTTCAAACAAATTAAAATTTGGGCCTCTCCCTGAGCTGTAAGCCCCGATCTCTGTTCAAAATACTTTCTCCTTTGATTTTGAATCCAAATGTATAGTTGTTATCAAAACTTTCTTTAATTTCTTTGAACAACTAACAAAACAGCATGGAAGCTCTACAACGGGTAAGTGTTTGTCCGCTTTCTTTTATATTATTTCATATACATAACTGTATTATGGGAAGCTGCGCATGGTTAGTCTTCTTTCATACCTTTTAAATACTCGTCATATATCAACTGTATATATACTAGTATAGTTATTTAAAGTTTTTCCCGGCAACTACGTCTAGAACTAGGTAAAGCTCTGTTGGCCACTCTTTAAATACAACAAGACTAGATCCCCATAGGATTTCCAGATACAATCTTCCCTTCTCTTGGGGTTAAACAATATGGAACAAAGAGGAAGGCAGTATTCTCGGTGAACCTTTTCTCAGACTGTCACCCCTAGAAATTATCAAAGAAATTCTACTCCCCAGAGTTGATCTATTCCTCGTGAATAGCATCTCATGAGTTTCTTCCTAACCCTCGAACTTTCCTGGAATGGTCTCTTCTCTGTGAATTGCATTTCTTGAACTTCTCTTGGTTTAGGGACCCATAGGCTTCCTAAAAGCACCCCCCCCGCCTCCTCTTGGGCTTTGTACAAGGACTCTTCGGCTTCTTAGAAGTTCTCATGCCTTCTCTTGGGCTTAATACAAGGACCCCCACTACCTCTTAAAGGTATAAGACAGAACTTAGTCATCCTTTGCTAGAGCAGTCTTTCCAGTGTCAAACCTCAGGCCACTGTAGGGTTGATTCTCACCCCTTGAGGCCCTTGCCCTCTTTTGGGCATC
Source organism: Lathyrus tuberosus (assembly GCA_022829125.1). NCBI lineage: Eukaryota > Viridiplantae > Streptophyta > Magnoliopsida > Fabales > Fabaceae > Lathyrus > Lathyrus tuberosus. Next base: position 2,153,698 of record JALAZF010000085.1, on the reverse strand, counting down.
CTACAAAAGATAAAACTCTTCAACACCAGTAGACTTGGACAGTCTAATCCCCTTGAGTCTCAAAAACATTCTCAAGTTCCTTACAACTATAGGAAAAAACTCCGGGCACTCTGGATCAATCTCCAGCAGAAACCCAGCCTCTCTCATGAGAGTTCCCCGACCAGGGTCCACACTATCCCAAATCAGAACCTCAAGGTATCTGACATCTCAACTCTTCTGTAATCCTCAGCAAAAGTTAATTCCCCACTTGGACCTGCCTAGGGATCTCAATAACCCCCAGCAGTAAGTTAACCTCCTCTTAGGCTTTGTATAGCCAGCCTCCTCTTGGACTTTGTACAAATGATTCTCCCCAGCGGAGCTAACCTTTTCAGACTCTCTTGTTGAGTCCATCACTTTTCAAGACTCTCTTGTTGGGTCAATCTCCTTTTAGCCTCCACCTTGGGCTTTGTACAAGACATATAAAACACTCTCTTGTTGAGTATAAAAGACTCTCTTGTTGATTCAATCAACTTTCAGACTCTCTTGTTGGGTCAATCACCTTTGCAAGACTCTCTTGTTGAGTCAACTCTTTTAGCCTCCGTCTTGGGCTTTGTACAAGACATATAAAAGCACTCTCTTGTTGAGACAAACTCATTTCAGCCTCCATCTTGGGCTTTGTACAAGACACATATAAACCTCCCAAACGGAGTCAAAAATCCCTTTTAGCCTCAATTTTGGGCTTTGTACAAGACATAAAGAACATTTTCCCCAGAAAAGTCAAACTGTTAGCCTCCTCTTAGGCTTTATATAATGATATCCCCAAAGTGTCATTCTCTTTTTTGCCTCAATCTTGGGCCTTGTACAAGACATATATACACTCTCTTATTGAGTCGGTCTTATCTAGCCTCCTCTTAGGCTTTGTATAAAGAAATCCCTAGCTGAGTCAATCAACCTTTTAGCATCAAACTTGTGCTTTGATCAAAGCACACAAACATCAACAGTCCCTCTTTAGAGATGACAAATTCTCTCTCAGCCAAAACCCTTTAGCTTCATATCTTGGACTTTGAACAAGATACAAATCACCTTTAGCTTCATGTCTTGGGCTTTGAACAAGACATCAAAACATCTTTTCCTCCCATAGAATAGGAGGAACTACGATTGCTCTGATTTCCCTGTTTTTCTAAACGGGAATACGTAGGCATAAGATTGCGAGATCTTAGCGAGCATACAAATCAAAAACTTTAGGTCCAGTACCTTCACATCAATAAAAACTTAGGTCCCGTACCTTACCCAAAACATAAACAAAACTCACTCTCCCTGTCACACTTTCCCAAGAAACTTTCCCAACCCATCAGCAGATAAACACTATCAATTACAAAGCGAAACCTAAAAGCTAACATCCTGTGGATAACCACATATAGGATGGGTAATTGACAACTACCCATTGTATAACCTGACCCCGGACCCCCAATCTCTTTAAAGCGTTTGTTCAGTTAAACATTCGCGTGCAAGGTTAATTTTAGATAGCTTCCCTTTCCCTTTCAGCTTCATGGGATAAATAAGAAACCAGAAAGTAGCACCCTTTCTCCTCGAGGAGGAAAACCCAAACTTCAGCGATAAGGCGGTCGCGTCACCGGCAAAAATTGCTCGCTACAGTAAAATGGAGACTCTGTTGGGGAGTCATTGTATTTTTATCCTTGGGGCATCGTCCCCATTTTCTACAGGAAAATGGCGACTCTGCTGGGGAGTCATTGTTTTTTTATCCTTGGGGCATCGTCCCCATTTTTTACAGGAAAATGGCGACTCTGCTGGGGAGTCATTGACTGTTAGGATCATAGGACTAGAGGTCTAGGATGTTAGGACAAATATATATACTGCTTTTCCTAATTGATATCCGTGTTTATTTTTCTGCTAATGGGAATGCGTGTGATGCCGCATCTGGAAAGATTGAGTATACACCTAAGATAAGTGATGGCACTAGACGGGTAATCTTACAGGGAGTGACTCCCAAATAAGAGGTCCCGGTCGACCATCTAATCAGTGGAGATGCCCTTTGCGGATTCAATGCCTATACGACTTCGGTTGTTGAAAGCAGATTGTTCGATTAGGTTATCTGAGAAGCTGAGGATTTTAGTAGACTAAAACCTTGTTACTATTTTGTAGTGTGGAAGCTAGCGGAAATAGTTGTCATGCGATACTACCCTCATTTGAGATTACTCTAAGATACTACAGCTCGCTCGGGTGATTCCAGCCTGTTGTTGTTATCCCAAGAGGGGTCAGTGATTTTGAGGACAGGTACAAAAAACCACCAGTATAAACCTTTGGGGATGGGTAGAGCCATGACTTCATGACACCGAACTTTTGACCCCATGTTTTTTCTATGTTTTTGTGTGCTGCATTCATGCATTCATTTCATTAAAAAACATTAAACAAAGAAAATCTTCTCTTCTAGTCTCTCTTTTTCAAATTAAACTAAGACAACTATTGCAAATGTCAGATAAAGAGATTGCGTTATGGATTTCGGTAGAAGGAGGACTCACAAGTACACCTTTAAGGTTCCAAAACTAGAGAATTTGAGAGGTTTGGCGAGGATGATCACCAACCCTGATGCTTTCAGAGCCAAGTACGGAGGACTGCTGTCTCTGTTAAGGGTCCATGTAATTGAAGGAATACTGGCTACGCTCATTCAGTTCTATGATCCGGTCTATCACTGTTTCACATTCCCGAATTATCAACTAGCACCAACGCTGGAGGAGTACTCTCACCTGACTAATTTACATATCACTGACCAAGCTCCCTTTTCTGGACTGGAAGAAATTCCAAAGGATCAAACCATTGCAAGAGCAATCTATTTGGATAAGTCAGAAGTTAGGACTCACATGACCACTAAGGGTGGAATCCAGGGTTTTCCAGCCCAGTTTTTGATAAAGAAAGCCCTGTACTTTGCTAGTATAGGGAACGTGACTGCTTTCGAGAGCATCTTTGTTTTGCTCACCTACGGGTTATTTTTGTTTTCCAACATCGATAACTTCGTAGATATCAATGCCATTAATATTTTTCTGATTGGATACCCTGTACCGACCTTGCTCGCCGATGCTTATCATTCTGTACATTTAAGGAATTTGTACAGCGGAGGAATGATCACATGCTGTGTACCCCTGCTGTACAAATGGTTCATTTCCCACTTGCCCAAGTCTGCTTCATTTTGGGATCCTAAGAATACTTTACGTTGGTCGCAGAGAATCATGTCTCTTACCAACTCTGACATCGACTGGTTCAATCGAATCTATGACGAAATCAGAATCATTGACCGTTGTGGAAACTTCCCTAATGTACCCCTCATATGAATTAAAGGAGGAATCAATTATCATCCAATTTTAGTTCGTTGTCAATTCGGATACCCGATGAGGCATGTCCCACGTAATGCTCATCTGGAAGGTATTTTCTTCAAGGAAGGAGAAAATGACAGAGCACTAAAGACTGAAATAGTGCATGCTTGGAAACATGTTCACAGGAAAGGAAGAGAGTCTCTAGGAAAACCAGACTGTGTCTCGGTGGAACCTTATCTCCACTGGGTACAAACTAGAGCTCTCAAACTGAGGATTCCTTACCCTCGTCAATAAGTTCTTCCGTTAAGGGACCCTATCCTTTATTTTATGTCTGATATAGAAAAACTCCAGGTTACTCTCAACAGAGTTCAACAGGAGAAGAAGTCCTGGAAGAACAAATTCCGTATTCTCAGTGTGGAGTGTAAGAAAATACAGCAACTGTTAAAAGAAAAGGATGCTCTAATTGAGATTTTAGAGCAACATGCTGTAGAAAACCAAGATGACCAAAGGAATTTGCTCGCTCCTTTCACTTGACAAAGGAATGACAACCCGAAAACTGCTCGAGAGCCCCGGTCAAAGAAAAGGAAAATACCAGAACCAGCACCTGACCTCTCCTCAGAGAGGACTTAGGATCCATTAGCTTAGACATTTCCTTTTACAGCACTATGTAAATTACTGTATTTCCATTTTCGCAATCTTTGAATTCAATAAAACGGGGTTTCCCCACTGTTTGATATTTGCAATCCAATTGTCGAAGTTTATTTTGATTAAATAAACAAATATATAATATAACCATTGCATATCATTCATAATTCTCACGTAACACATTCTTCTTCCCTACGAATCTCACGTTTGTGTCTCAATTCTAGAGTCAAACTGTCTCATTCGTACAATACTCGGGCCAGTCAACAAAAGAAAATGGATAATCTCGAGGAAGAGAACAGAGAGTTGAGAGAAGAACTCGACACTCTGAAAGAGGATCTGAGAAAGCTTCACAACGATATGCAAGCTCTGGCAGCAGCCCAGATGCAACAACAAAGGACCGTGATCTCAGAGATCACCTCGACGCCCATAGTGGAAAAGTATGATCCTCGATATACCATGCTTAAAGATCGTCCCTGGGGCATGCCTATCAACTTCATCCCTAAAGGATATATTCCGCCGATCATGGAAGATTCGGAAACTGCAGCAGGAACCGCTAGGCCTGAAGGTTACAAACTTCGTTAAAGCGAAGATGCCAGGGGCATTGACAGCAACTCCTGAAGGTTACAAACTTTGGGAGAAGAAAGTACCTAGAGTCAATGCCATGATGACTATACCACCACCCGTGGTACACACTGTCCCGGAAGGGCAAATTCCACAGATACCGTCAGGTGGAAACGAAAGTATGGATGAGGGAATTCCAAGAACAGTTCCTGGAAATGCAGAAAGAACTGCAAGCCATTCGCGGTCAGGATCTATTTGGAAAGGACGCCGCCGACCTTTGTTTGGTCCCCAATGTGAAAATTCCGCACAAATTCAAGGTGCCCGAATTTGAAAAATACAAGGGTAACTCTTACCCTCAAAGTCATTTGGTGATGTATGCTCAGAGGATGTCAACTCAGATAGAGAACCAACAACTGCTGATTCACTATTTCCAAGATAGTTTAACCGGTGCCACACTCAAATGGTACATGGGTTTAAACCACACTAAGATCGTCACTTTCAGAGATCTTGGCGTTGCCTTCGTTCAACAATATAAGTATAATCTGGACATGGCACCGGACAGAGATCAACTCAGAGCCATGTCGTAGAAGATAAGGAAACCTTTAAGGAGTATGCTCAGAGATGGCGTGAAATTTCCGCCCAGATTTGTCCACCTCTTAAGGAAAAAGAGATGACAAAGATCTTTTTGAAAACCTTGAGCTCATTTTACTATGATAGAATGGTCGCCAGTATGCCCAGTGACTTCATTGAGATGGTGGGCATGGGAGTTCGTCTGGAGGAAGCAGTCCGAGAAGGACGTTTAGTAAAAGACACTGGATCATCAAGCAGTACCAAAAAATACGGTAGTACTTTCCCTAAGAAAAAAGAGCAAGATATTGGTAATATCTCTCTCAGAAAGCAAAGGCGACGGTACCAACCAGTAGCAGGTGTAACTCCTGCTATCAACCCTGCGCCTGTTCCTACGTATCAACCGAATCAACAACAATATCAGCAAAGGACACAACAGCCTCTTCAGCAGGCTCGTCCTCCGTATAACAATAACCGTACAACGCGATCACCAGGGTTCGACCCTGTACCAATGTTGTACGCAAAACTGTTTCCATTATTACTGCTCAAGGGGCATGTCCAAACCAGGTCTCCTCTTACAATACCGGAAAATCCGCCTTTTTGGTTCAAAGCGGATCAGACTTTCCCTTACCACCAAGGAGGACCAGGGCATAACATAGAAAATTGTCTCAGCTTCAAATCCGACGTACAGAAACTTGTTAGGAGCGGGGTCTTATCCTTCAAGGATACGAATCCTAATGTTCAGACGAACCCGTTGCCTCAACATGAGAAAGCTACAGTAAATTTGATAGAGGGGGAGTCTAACCACAACTATCAAATTCATGATGTACTCTTATTGAGGGCCAACCTGGTCAAAATGCATCGCAGACAGAGCGGATATGGGTATGTACCATCTCATAACTATCACCAGTGTGATATCTGCTCTAAAAACAATCAAGGATGTTCTGTGGTGCAATCAGCTCTACAGGAACAGTTGGATCTCAGATGGATCCAGGATCACCAAATTCGTGAGGTCAACATGACTTATTCAAATTCCAACATCATTCAGAACCACAACATCCGTGCAATGAATGTCAACTTGGTGGCAATGCACTCAAGGCAAAGCCAACATCATAATCTGCCACAGCATGATTACGATTCCTATCTGGTCTGCTCGGTAAACAAACAGGGATGCTCTTTTGTACAGGAGACCCTCCAGCGTCAGATGGATTCAGGATTACCGCGATAGAAATCAGTATCAAGTGAATATGATTCAAATCTTTGATATTCGCTTGATGAATACCAGCTTGGTGGAGTTAAATGCTAAGCAGGTCCAGCTCGGTTTTCTGACTTCACATAATTATCAGAACTGTAAGGGATGTCATGAGAGCGACCAAGGATGCGCTCTCCTTCAAAGAACTTTGCAACACCTGTTAAACCACTGGTGGCTTCTGATCTCTTTAGACAAAGACACACAACAGGTTAGTATGATTAATGAGAACCCTACTAGGCATCAAAGTCCAGATGTTCGATCAATGGGAATAGATCTAGTGAGGTTACACTGCATACAGAGCGGACATGGCCAGGTGCCACCACATAACTATGAACATTGTAAAGTTTGCTTAGAAGATAATCAAGGATGTTACCTCGTGCGAGCAGCCCTTCAGAGTCAGTTGGACCACAAAGAGATTCGACCATGTCCAAGTTCTGGGTCAACCAATTTAATGCCAGACCATTTCGCTAATCGAATCAAGGATGTTGTCGTAATCTCCGCTCATAAGAGGACTAAAGATGTTTGTACCATCATCCCTTTACTTGACGAATCGAAAGTTCCCAACCAGGAACTGATTGAAATTACTTACAATGGTCAGAAGAATCAAAAGGCTCCTGTAGTTATCTATCTGCCGGGACCACTACCGTATGAATCAACTAAGGCTATCCCTTACAAATACGGTGCAACAACAATTGAGAATGGAAAAAAAATTCCATTACCCTCCGTCGTGAATATTACAGACATCAGTCGAGTAACACGGAGCGATCGAATCTTCAACCGAGGAGTTGGAGAACCTACCAGAGAAAAGGAACCTCAGACGGAAATTCCTGATCAACCAGTCGGTTAATCCTTCGATTTCAACCTTTCAAAGAACAGCGATGAGATGCTGAAGCTCATCCAGAAGAGTGAATACAATATTGTTGATCAGCTGTTGTAAACTCCTTCAAAAATCTCTGTGCTATCACTTTTACTCAGTTCCGAAGCCCACAGAGAGGCTCTACAGAAAGTCTTAGAGCAGGCCTTTGTGGAACAAGACGTGTCAATAAGATAATTTGACAGCATCATCTCCAACATCACTTCCTGCAAGAACTTAGGGTTTAGTGATGAGGAATTACTAGAAGAAGGCCCAAATCATAACATGGCACTCAATATTACAGTCAACTGCCAGGGCGATGCATTAGCCAGCATACTGGTATTCACCAGATCAGCTCTAAACGTGATGCCGAAATCCACTCTAATGCGACTATCATTCAAAGGATCTCCGATGAGAGGCAGTGAGGTCACCGTCAAAGCATTTGACGGATCCTGGAAAACAGTTATCAACGAAGTTGATCTTCCCATAACTATCGGTCCTCACACTTTCCTAGTCACTTTCTAGGTCATGGACATCCGAGCAACATACAACTATTTGTTGGGAAGACCTTGGATACACGAGGCTGGGGCAGTCACTTCGACGCTGCACCAAAAGCTGAAGTTTGTCAAGAATGACCAACTCATCACAGCCTGTGGGGAGCAAGCCTTGATCGTGAGTAACTTGTCGTCATCCACTTATGTGGAACCGGAAGAGGTTATTGGAACCCAGTTCCAAGCACTTTCGGTGAACAACGGCAATCAATCATAAAAAGGAACATCGATTTCCTCGTACAGAGATGCTCTCGAAGTGATTAAAAGTAACAATACCAAAGGATGGGGACAACTTGTCATTCCTACGGACAATAAGAAAAAGAAAGGGCTTGGTTTTTCTTCAAACTGTACCCAGACTGCTACTAAAGATGAAAGTTTTCATCCCATTCAGAACTTCTTCCATAGTGGATGTTTCCTTCACCCAGTGTCTCAAGAAGTACATACCATCAACGAGGGAGATTCCTCCGATACAGATGAGGAATGGAAGTCCTATCTTAAAGAGGATGGTTATATGTCTCAGGAAGAGGTGCCTACACCATTTTTCTTTCCGGCACGAAGTCTGAGATTTATACCGAGGTCAGATGTCAAAATGATATACTGAGATTATGATCCAGAAGGATGTTGTGCTCCACCCAACTCATTAGAGGAAGACACTCTGATGAAAGACAGCTTTGACCACGACTATTATGGCCCAATGGATGACCTGCCTATCTGGCAGCCGTACCCAGGAGACTCAGGACAAAAGAGTCAGCCGAACGATGCATATCAGCTGAGCATCATTGAAAAGAATACCTGCGTCCCCACCATGTCATGGGATCATTACTCGGGGCATTCGGAAAATATCCAGCACGACGATGAATTTGCAAAACTTACAGGACAAGAGTTCCTTAACTATGCTTTTCCTGAGGTCAATGTCATCGAGAGAGATGACTCCTCCAGTTCCAAAGAAGTATGGGACACCTTAGGACAACTGAGTGGTAAGTACGACTTCTTGGTCAAGTACACCGCTCCCGAAAGCTCTCGTATCAGGCTCGAAGACATCCAGCCAACTGGATGGGGAGATTTACATGAGAATGCAAACACTGTGCAAAATACAATAGAGGAATTCTCCTACGACAACTCTGCCTGGGAGACAGATTCTAATGATCCTGCTCCACCAGAAATCAGCGTTATTTCTAAAGATAAATTAAGAAGAAAAGTACCAGACTTTTTGATTCACCGAGGAGTTCACCGCCAATGGGTTGCTGTTAACATTTCGAAAGTCGTTCATAAGTCGAAGTAATTGTCGTCTTTACTTTAACCTTTCACCTTGCCCAGGTGAAATAGATGTTTTGACAGGGCTCACTTTCTGTAAATGTACCTCTTCGCTGTGCCCAAAGCGACAAAGTTTTGTTTTATAGGGCTGTAGTTTCAAAAATCGACAAAATCATAAATAAAATAACGTCGTTCTGTAATTTCCGCATTTATTGTTGTTTTCTATTTTCGCTTTTTCAGAAAATGGTAATCCTAAAAAACATCTCAAATAATAAAAACAAGCAATTTTCAGAAAATACACTGCACACACTCTTGCATTCTCTCTATCCCTTCTAAAAATAACTCATCACGTCATGCAGATTGCTTGTTTTAAACCCCATTGAAAAATACGATCCAATGCCTTCTCTCAACTTTGAATTCCTGGTATTTGAGGCTGAAGAAGAAAATGACAAAGAAATTCCAGAAGAGATCTCCTGATTACTCAGACAAGAGGAAAGGTCCATTAAACCTCACAAAGAGCCGTTGGAAACAGTCAATTTGGGTTCAGAGGAAGAGAGAAAAAAGGTCAAGATTGGGGCACGGCTCAGTCCAACTGTCAAAGAAAGTTTGACAAAGCTTCTCAAAGAGTTTCCCGATGTATTCGCTTGGTCCTATCAAGACATACCAGGGTTAGATACCAGCATCGTAGAACATCACCTACCGTTGAGGTCAGAATGTCCGCCAGTAAAACAAAGGTTGAGACGGACTTACCCGGACATGGCCATCAAAATCAAAAAGGAAGTACAGAAACAGATTGACGCGGGTTTCCTCGCCACTTCAGAATATCCTCAATGGCTAGCCAACATAGTACCAGTTCCGAAAAAGGACAGAAATGTCAGAATGTGTGTAGACTACAGGGATCTGAACAAAGCCAGTCCAAAAGATGACTTTCCCTTACCACACATTGACATGCTGGTAGACAGTACAGCAAAGTTCAAAGTCTTCTCCCTTATGGAAGGATTCTCGGGCTATAATCAAATAAAAAAGGCGCTGAAAGACATGGAGAAAACTTTGTTCATCACCCCATGGGGCACTTTTTGTTACAAGGTAATGCCGTTCAGTTTATAGAATGTCGGGGCAACCTATCAAAGGGCCGTGACTACTCCGTTTCATGACATGATACACAAAGAAATCGAGGTATATGTCGATGATATGATTGCCAAATCTAAAACAGAAGAGGAGCATGTGACCCACCTGTCAAAACTATTCGAGCGGTTAAGGAAGTACAAACTCCATTTGAATCCCAATAAGTGCACATTCGGTGTCCGTTCAAGGAAACTGCTAGGGTTCATCGTCAGCCAGAAAAGAATTAAGGTTGATCCTGACAAGGTCAAGGCCATTCAAGAAATTCCTTCTCCAAAGACTGAAAAACAAGTCAGGGGATTCCTGGGACGTTTGAACTACATTTCTAGATTTATATTCCTCATGACCGTGACATGTGCGTCGATCTTCAAACTACTCAAAAAGAATCAGGACTGCGTTTGGACAGAAGATTGCCAAACCGCCTTCGACAGTAGCAAGGAATACTTGTTGAACCCACCTATTCTATCACCTCCAGTGGAAGGAAGACCACTGATCATTTACTTAACAGTCTTGAAAGACTCTATGGGTTGTGTACTTGGCCAACAAGACGAAACCAAAAGGAAAGAGTCTGTCATCTACTATTTGAGCAAGAAATTCACCGACTATGAGACTCGGTACACTATGCTTGAGAAAACTTGCTATGCTTTGGCTTGGGTAGCCAAACGTCTCCGCCAGTATATGATTCGTCACACTACTTGGTTAATCTCTGAGATGGATCCAATTAAGTACGTCTTTGAAAAGTCTGCTCTCATGGAAAGGATTGCTAGTTGGCAGATGTTGTTATCAGAATATGACATCGAGTACCATGCTCAGAAAGCCATCAAAGGGAGTATTTTAGCTGATCATTCGGCTCATCAATCGATTGATGATTAGGAATCAGTCAGGTTTGACTTCCCAGACGAAGATGCCATGTATTTGAAAATGAAAGATTGCGATGAACCGCTACGAAGTAAAGGGCCAGAACCAAGTTCCCAATGGGGACTAATCTTTGATGGAGCTGTTAATCATTATGGAAACGGAATTGGGTACCCACATTCCTTTCACCGCCCGACTGACATTCAAGTGTACAAACAACGAGGCCAAATACGAAGCTTGTATCATAGGTCTCGAAAAAGCGATCGACTTAAGGATCAAGAACTTGGATTTATATGGCGACTCGGCCCTGGTTTTCAATCAGATCAAAGGAGATTGGAACACATACCAATCAGGATTGATTCCTTACAAAGATTACGCGAGAATGTTGTTACCGTTCTTCAACCGAATCGAGTTTCATCGTATCCCTCGTGAAGAGAATCACATGGCTGATGCATTAGCCACTCTCTCTTCCATGATTAGTGTAGGTCAATGGAATGACATACCTAAGATTGACATAATGCGCCTTGAACGGCCCGCTTACATCTTCGTGATCGAAGCAATCATAGACGATAAACCTTGGTATCACGATATCAAATGCTTCCTTCAGAAACAAGAGTACCCACCTAGGGAATTAAGAAAGGACAGAAAGACCCTCAGAAGGCTAGCAAGCAGCTTCTTTCTGAGCGATGATACACTCTATAAGAGGAACTTTGACATGGTCTTCCTCTGATGCGTAGACAGCCCAGAAGCGAACATGCAGATAAAATAAATTCACGAAGTATCCTTTGGCACTCATGCCAACGGATACACAATGGCGAGAAAAATTCTAAGAGCAGGGTACTACTGGTTGACCATGGAATCCGATTGCCACAAGTACATGAGGAAGTGTCACAAGTGTCAGATATACTCAGACAAAATCCATGTGCCGCCAACGAATCTCAAAGTTCTTTCTTCCCCATGGCCTTTTTCCATATGGGGAATCGACATGATTGACATGATCAAACCCAAGGCTTTGAACGGACATCGATTCATCCTAGTAGCCATTGACTACTTCACCAAGTGGGTCAAAGTAGTGTCATACACCAATGTAACTAGACAAGTGGTAGTCCAATTTATCAAAAACAATCTCATATGCAGTTAGGGTATTTCGAGCCAGATCATTACCGATAATGGATCCAACTTGAACAACAAGATGATGAAAGAGTTGTGTGTTGAGTTCAAGATCGAACACCATAACTCATCTCCCTACCGATCCAAGATGAACGGAGCGGTAGAAGCGACTAACAATAACATCAAGAAGATCGTTTAGACGATGGTTGTAACCTACAAAGAATGGCACGAGATGTTACCTTTTGCTCTTCCGGTTATCGCACATCTGTCCGCCCTTCAACAGGGGCAACCCCTTTCTCTCTAGTATATGGAATGGAGGTAGTGCTTCCCATAAAGGTAGAGATCCCATCAATCCGGGTATTGATGGAAGCCAAGCTAACAGAAGCTGAATGGTGTCAAAGTCGACACGACGAACTAAATCTGATTGACGAAAAGCGAATAGCGGCACTATACGATGGTCAGTTGTATCAACAAAGAATGAAGAAGGCGTTTGACAAAAAGGTCCGACCTCACATCTACAGAAAAGGAGACCTTGTGCTCAAAAAGATACAATCATTCCACACTGATTCCCGGGGCAAATGGACTCCGAATTACGACGGCCCCTGTGTGGTCAAGAAAGCTTTCTCAGGAGGTGCCTTGAGACTCGCAACCATGGATGGAGAGGAATTTGCCTACCCCACGAATGTTGACGTAGTCAAGAAATACTTCGCCTAAATAAATTAAAAAAAACGTCTCGGTGGATTGAAAACCCGAAAGGGCGGTCCAGGAAAAAATTAGAGACATGATAAAAAATCATCCCGATGGATTGGAAATCTCAAAGTTCAATCTAGGCAAAAGTTAGGGATAATGGCAAGTAACTACGTCCAGCAAAGGGGCAAATTCCCCAGCAGCAGTAATGCCATCCATCAGGAAAACTCCAGTCAAGGTCATCTTCGACGAAAGCTCAGGATGCCCAGAATTCAAAGTTGGTAGAAGGATAATAGTCGTTATGTTTCAATGTAGCCATGTTCCTTTGAAATTACCATTTTCTAAACTTTGTAAATACTCTATGGAATCACGCGTTTGGCTGATCTCCATCCTATCAGTAAAATTTGAGCCTTAGTGCTTTTGTTTGCAATTCTTATTTGTTTTAGCTTTACAAAACGACATTTTAACATGATTTACGATTCTTGAAATAAAACAAAAATGAATTTACTTGTCAAATATTTTTCTGCTTTTAAAATAGAAATGGAAATTTCTTTTGACTGTTGAACATCGAAAGAACATCGATCGGTACTCCAGAAGTAATCGAGCTTCAGAGTGCAGAATCAAAGTACTCATTCTAAACCAGTGCACCTGAATGAAGGATCAGTTGTGTCAGATGTGAATATTTCGTCCGACATCCCCGGCAGAGTTCTTATATCCTAAGCCCGACTAACGGTTTTCCCCACAGGGACTATCTCCCCTAAGCAAGGCAGAATTGCTACTTCTGGACCAGTGATACTTTTTAACCCCCGCAGTGGCTGAGTATCCAGTCATGTTCATCCGTCAGTCTGTATGTCGCGTCTGTTTTGTCAGCATAAACATACATATATCATGCATTATTGATTTACATCCACATTCATATTGCATCACTATCACGCTAGTTGGTCTTGTCCCCTAGTAATAAAAGTCCTCTTGTCAATTTAGTTGTCAGTTCTTTCCTCGTCAGGAAATGAATCATCTAAGCAATCTCTCTCCAGTTTATCTCTGGATTAGAGACGGTCTTCGACCACTTTGATAACTTGAACCTCTGAAAAACAAGAAAACTCTCAACAAACGTCACTCTTCTCCACCGAAGATGATATCGTCGCTTTCCCGGGTTAAGGAAAATCCCAGAGAGAACCTCGCAACTAAAGACTCTCAGCAACACAGTGGTTGTTCTCTCCAAAAAATCAATGTTAATGAAGTCATCAGCACCTCAAAATTGGGGTGTATTGTATATCATTTCTTCGAGAATCTCGAGGAAAAGTATGATGTAATACCCCCAAACAGGGAGCAGTCTCTCAAGAGACACGTTTTCCCCAGTAGAGTCGACAAATGGCGTCTCCAACAGAGAAGTTTGAACACCTCTACAGCTCAGACCAATGGGTTCCCCAGCAAGTCTGACATCAAAACTTTTTCCATCAAATGGCATCTCTCCAGGAAAATTTGGCGAGAAGTTTGAGGAAAAAACGCTACGAATAGCGTCCCTTGTCAAGAAAGCTTATTGACAAAAGAAACTGAGACCAGTTCCTTGGTAGGAAACCAGGATCGAGGGGAAGTTTACATCAAAAACTAAGACCAGTTCGTTGGTAGGAAACCAGGACCGAGGGGAAGTTTATTTCAGAAATTGAGACCAGTTCCTTTGTAGGAAACCAGGATCGAGGGGAAGTTTATTGACAAAGGAAACTTAGACCAGTTCCTTGGCTGAAAACCAGGATCGAGGGGAAGTTTTTACCTTTTCTAAGTATTAATGCTTAGCAAAAGAAGATGAATACGTACACTACCATTCATAATCACCGTCAAAATTTCGGGTATTTCGATATTTAATCATCTTGCACCCCGAATGCCCGAACACCTTCGCCATTCACACCTTCGGGTCCAAGAAGATTAAATAGGGGCATCTGTCATACCCCAAAATTTGACCACTAAGATTTCCCATCATTGTGCAAATCATCATCACAATATGGATGTACCAACATGCCTCAATCAATCCCCTCACAGATGTTTGAGCATTCACTACTATCAAAGATTAGGGTTTCAAGCCCTCTTAGAGCTTTTAGACAAAGGATCAATCAAGAAATGACATGATCTTTAACTTGTCTAACCTCTCAAACACCTATAAAGGGTCAAGAGGACTCCCACACCAAGAATCAAGCACAAAGTTGCGACATTTCAAGTGGATTAAGCCTCAAGATCGCCAGTGTCACCAAATTAGGGATTTGGTCGACCAAGGCCTCTAGATGGAAATTTTCCTCTGGGCATAAGCCAATGCTCCAAAGCATAACCCAAGATACTCCAAGGGACTTCATGGACCCAATCATCAAGTCAATTTAACCTCAGGGGATGCATTCATAAAAAATCAGGAATTAGGGTTTCTTGACCTAATTCACCCCTAAGTTGACTTTTGGGACAAAGCATGAGCCAAGACCTCAAGACATGATTTGAGGGACTCCAATACACTACATTAATCCATTTGCAACAATGGATTGATCCAAAAAGCTTGATCCATCAATTTCAATTTCATCAGGACCACAATTAGGGTTTTGAGGAAAAAGTTAACTGTACCTTTGACTTTTGACCAGGACATGCTCCCAAACCTTGGGACATAATTCAATACACCCTATAACACCTATGGAACATATCCATCAAGTTTGATTTAGGTCAAAGACTTGATTTCACAAAGGATCGCACAGTTTGGAATTCATTTGATAAAAAGTCAACTGTGCACAAAAGTCAAGTTTGACGTCAAGTTTGACTTTTTTGAGATTTTTCATAATTATGGTTCTTTAACCCTAAAACAATGTTAATGAGTGATTTGAATCATCATTCATCAAGAAAAATCAAAGAAAGTGGGATAACTTGTAAAAGGGGTAACCATAAAAACTTAGAATTTTTCTAAGTTATGGAACAAAGTGGCTAGGGTACCAACTTCCAAGGATCATAACTTGAGATCTAAGCAACCATTTTGGCTGGTCCAAAGATGGATTTGTAGCTCTCATGGCATACTCTAAAAGTGTCAACTACACCTCATTCCAATTCCTCATGGATTTCAAGTTATGGAGTGATCAAAATGGCCGAAAATATGAAATGTCACTTTTTCCAACACTTAGTGAAATTTTCACTAAGTCAGAATCTGTCTGGCTTTTTTTCAAAATGTAGGGGAATTTTTCACTTGGATCCAAAAAGTTTCAAGACAAACTATGATCACACATGTGTTGTTTCACATAAATGCTTTCCAAAATGTCCAAGAGCTTCATCAAACTCCGCCTGAGCTAGGAGTTATGACAGTTGTAACATGCCTTACTGCAAACTGTCTTGGCAAGGCAGATTTGTGCATAAAGGCTCGATTTGCTCAAATTGTGCAATTCCAAGCATGCTTATCCATCTGCACACCTCAAGGGGGAACAACCAAGGGACAAACACTGATATATCAGCCTCCCAAGTCCATGGATCTATGTTTAGGCATGACACTCCTAAATTCAAAGATGCTTCAAATATTCAATTTTTTTTCAAAGCATTTAACTAATGCATAGAGGTGACATTCATCAAGACAATGTTATCCAAGTTCAGTCAAGACTTATCCCTAAACCAAAGACACACAGGCCTGTGCTTTAACCTCTAGTCAATGGCTAGAGGAGACTTGAGATTCCAAAATGATCCAATTGGCCACAGACCTGTACCAGTTGCCATACCCTATTCCTTGCAAAACAAACTTGCTCTACTATAAATAGAGCTCATTTGTGATCAATTTGAGTACACCAAAGCACCCAAACTGATGCTTTCCTCAAAATCACCTTCTCACTTCCAAAATTGCCTTCTAAAGCAAGTCACTATCGGGTTTTGAGTTTGAGAGCAATTCCAACCAAACCAAACACACACACACCTCATAAACATCATATAGAAGTGATCCAAACACTTAAACAACATCTGGAACACCAATTCCACAAAATCACCAGCCAATTGCTTAAGCTTTCAACTAAGTTGCAGTTGAGGTGCCATAACCCGTTCCAGTCCATTTCCAATCACTCCAAGCATTCAAACACATTCCATATGGTGTAGGGAAGCTGTTCAGATCATCACAACTCATCTGTAACACCTCCAACTCAAAAATAAAATTGCTCTTGCTGCCACGACCTTCAAGTAAGCCTAAACTTGGTCATTTCTTAATTCATGCATATTTCCTCGCACAATAATTTTTCCATATGTTCATGATCATGTATGGAGGGTTTCCCCTCAATTAATTACTTTGTATGAATCGTGTATAAAAATTCCCAGCCTTCATGCAGAATTTAGGGTTCATGAGGTTTTGTCTTGATTTCTTATTCCATGCTTAAAATAAATGAAATTAAAGACCATAGACATGATCGTGAGGTGAAAACGAGTAGATTGATATGTGGATTGTGTGATTTCATCAAGTATTCAGTGAGATTGAGGGGAAAACGCAAATCTGAAGAAACAGAGGGCGCGGGCAAGAACTTGGTATTCTTAGCGCCCTTTTTTTAATTTTTAAATATTTGAATTTTTGTGATTTTATTTAATTGATTCAAAAATTAATTTCTCTCTGGTTTTTAACGATTTTGAGTTGATTCTTTTTTTAATAATTCACAAAAATGTTAAAATATTTTATTGTACAATAATTTCCCAAAAATTTTATTTATTTCATATACTTGATATTTTTTCAAAGAATTAATTTTTTTTTACATTTAAAGTATTTTTTCTTTCTTGATTTTCCAAACTTAAATGGTTTCCAATCATTTTGTGGATAAAAATGTGATTTTTCAAACATTAATCCAAGATCACAACTTGTTTTTCACACATGTTTGAAAATTTTGATCATTTTAATTAATTTTTTATTTAATTAAAATACATTTTGAAATTAATTTAGGGTTTTGATCTTAATCACCCTAAACAAATCTTTTTTAAACTCTTTGGGCCTCTTGAGAGAGTGTAAGACCTAACCCTTTGAAAATACAAAACCATTTGGGCCTCAAATATTGTATAAGTCCCTCTGCGTTAAAAAAATCTTGGCGCGATCGCCAATTCAAAATCAAATCCTCCGGGCCTCTCCTCGAGCTATAAGTCCCAATTCTTTTTCTAAAAAAACACTTTGGGCCTCTAATAGAGTGTAAGACCCAACCCCTTTTGTAAATAAACCTTTATGTGTCTCACATATTGTATAAGTCCCTCTGTATATTTTCAAAACAACGGTGCGATCGTCGCCTTTTCAAAATCTACCGGGCATCTCCCAGAGTTGTAAGCCTCATCTCCTGTACAAAAATAAACTTTGGGCCTCTAATAGAGTGTAAGACACAACCCGTTTTGAAAACCAAAATAATTTGGGCCTCAGTCATTGTATAAGTCCCACTGGCGCGATCGCCATTTTTCAAACAAATTAAAATTTGGGCCTCTCCCTGAGCTGTAAGCCCCTATCTCTGTTCAAAATACTTTCTCCTTTGATTTTGAATCCAAATGTATAGTTGCTATCAAAACTTTCTTTAATTTCTTTGAACAACTAACAAAACAGCATGGAAGCTCTACAATTGGTAAGTGTTTATCCGCTTTCTTTTATATGCTTTCATATACATAACTGTATTATGGGAAGCTGCGCATGGTTAGTCTTCTTTCATACCTTTTAAATACTCGTCATATATCAACTGTATATATACTAGTATAGTTATTTAGAGTTTTCCCTTACATCCAAAACACTTTGACTTCCAAGGGAGGGATTTTTGGGTTGACTGCTAAGTTCTTAATGGGAAAAGCTCAGTACTATGCTAAGCACTCAAACAGGGATGCCTTTGAAGCCATTTTTGCATTGCTTATCTATGGGCTCTTTCTGTTTCCAAATATCGACAACTTTGTGGACATGAATGCAATCAAGATCTTCTTGAAGAAAAATCCTGTGCCAACTTTGCTCGATGATGGCTACCATTCAATCCATTTAAGGAATGCCCACAATGGAGGACAACTTATTTGTTGCACTCTCGTATTGTACAAATGGTTTGTTTCACATCAGCCAAAGGCAAGCTCATTTTGGGATCTCAAGAAAGGGTGGTGGTCTAAGAAGATTATGGCTCTTTCTAATTCATACATTGATTGGTATAACCATGTGCATGATGGGATATTGATCATAGATAGTTGTGGAAACTTTGGCAACATACCTCTTCTTGGTACCAAAGGATGAATCAGCTACAACCCAGTGTTGGCCTGTCGACAGTTGGGGTACCCTCTAAAGGATAAACCTCTTGGTATTCATTTGGAAAACATCTTTTTTGAAGGATGTGACAAATATGAAGAGAAGAAAAGATTGATCTTGAGTGCTTGGGGTAGCAGGCACAAGAATGGAATGAGTGCTATGGGAAAACCTAACTGTGTGTCCTTAGAACCTTATCTCCAATGGGTCCGAAGAAGAGCTATTGAGTTGAAGATGCCTTACTCTAGACAAGAACCGATTGCTTTGAAGGAAGAGCCTGTCCTGTTTTTCATGACAAAAGAAGAAGAGTTGAAGATTGCTTTGAATCATGCCCAGCAAAAAAGAGAAGCTTGGAAGTACAAATACCAAGTGGTTGTTGAGGAGAACCTAGAACTCCAAAGACAACTACAAGCCAAAAAATGAAGAGCTGCTTTCATGCAAGAAAAGGAAGACCCAAGAAGGACCAAGTACTTCTGATACTCAACCTACTCCGTGGAAGTTGATCGTCGACAAGCTCGTCATGGAAAAGACTCAGCTCGAGGAGGAAAATAGGAAACTAAAGATGAGGCTCTTAGGGGAATCTCCTTAGGTCTTTTTTTAGCTTTTATTTAGCATTATGTTTACGACTTTTGAAAATGTATTGAATTTTTGTAATCCACTTTGCTATTAATGAGAATGAGACCTTTTGATATCCTTCGGTATTTAACAAATGTCTCAGTTCCATGAAAATGTGGCATTTGCATCTTCCATCTCGTGCGCATGTCGTCGCATTTGCATTTCTCAGTCTTGAGTCTCTCCTTCTTCTGTGTCTGAAGGATACCTAGCACGTGTTCAAGACAATGGCGACAATGAATGAAATTCTAAAGAACCTGGAAGATTTGAAAGAGGGGGTCAGAATCCTCAAATGCCAGATGAATTGGGTTCTGGAAACTTTACAAGCTTTGATGAAAAAAGAGGAGCACGCTCACCCTGTTACTCCTAGAGAAGTGCCAGTTCATCGCCTCTTGCGGTTCCTCTAAATCAAGGACCTCCTCAGTATCAAGGGTCAGACCGCCGTCAGCTGCGTCAGCATGCACAATAAAGGCCAAGAAAGCCAGAGAGGAATTTCACTCAACTACCAATGTCATACAGTCAGCTCTTGCCAGATTTAATCAGAGGTGGATTGATAGTGCCAAAGGAGATAGAGCCAGTGCATTTCCCATACCCGCCAGGCTTTGACGCCAACGCTCGATGTGACTACCATGCTGGGGCACAAGGGCATTCAACTGAAGACTGTAAGATGCTCAGAAACAAGGTTCAGACTCTGCTTGACTCCAGTATGTTCTCATTCATGCCTCAAGGCATTCAAATAAACAATCCTTTTCCAACTTCTGTGGTTCTCCCATACCAAGGATCTGCCTTTGGAGAAACTTCGTACCAGCCAGTATTTGATCTTGGTCTTGTACCAGAATATCATCGTCATCCAGCGTCTACAAAAAGGACATTCCGGCCTCCAACGGTTGTTTCTCGTCGAGGTTCTCGAGACCAAAATAAGAAGAAGTACCTTGTCTATAGGGGCCAAGTTAAATGCCAGCTTATTCCACTGCCATTGAGCAAACTTTTCCCACTGTTGATGCAGAACAAGTTGGTGACTCCTCGACTTCTCAACCCTGTGCCAGGACCTTGGCACAATCCAAACCTGACTTGTGAATTCTACAAGGGAGCCGAAGGGCATGACTTGGATGGTTACCGAGCTTTAGAAGCTACTATACAAAGGCTGATAAATGGCAAGGAGCTGATCCTTGAAGAAGATCGCTCGGAGATTGAATGCAAATTCCACACTGGGACAATGGGGCATACCATTGAAGAATGCAAAGAGTTCGAGGCGAGACTGCTAAGCCTGCTAAAAACATTGCAACCTCAGGAAGGTACGTCAAATGTCAATGTCTCAACTCTTGAAGAAAAAGGCAAAAGACTTGCAAGGCCTCTCAAGGTTCTATATCACAAGGAACAAGTGATTTGTGGCGAAGGTGTTCCCCCGCTTGGGCCCGAAAACTGAAATCTTTTGAAATCAATTCGCCAAGGCAGGCTGTATTTTGTTCATTTCAGTATTTTCAATTGTATTTCCTTTGCACTTTGAATTTGTATTTGCTTATAAGCTTTGTTGTACTTTCAAATTGGCAAGATTAATGAAATGTTTGTGCACCTTTTGATTAAGTCCATTCGTTTCACTCGTCTACTTTTATGTTCATGAAAACAAAAAAATATATCTTTATCCTGTTTCATTCCACTTATTTAAATTGTCGTCAACCAAAGATTGGGGAGGATGATGAAAATATTATCCGTAATTGTTGTGGTATGCTTCCAATTAAACCTTGCCGATGATGTAAGGCATTGTTTCAATTCCCAAACACTGGAGAAATAAGGAAGATAATCCCTCGTTAACCCTTCGAGCCTAGAAGTAGGAGTTTTCTTTCCTTACACAAAAAACCTTTAAATCTCAACCTTGGGGCAGGGTAGTTCTCAGTTTAACTTGGTTACGCATTCGAATGCAAGCCCTTCATGCAAGATGTCAGTCAACTCTCTCCAATCAAGTGAATAAGTATTGTACAAGTTGTTCTCGAAGCAACAAATAAGGAAGGATCGTCGAGAAATCCTTAATCGAAGAATGAGCCGAGTCCCTTTCAAGGCAAAAGCCAAGAAAGATGGGAAGCCCAAAACTTTTCCTTATACAAGAGGGCTTGTACAACAACCAAAAAGAGAGGTCACATAACCTCAACAAAGAAAAGGAGAGGTCTCAAAACATCAGGGAAGAAAAGAAGAGGTCTCAAAACCTCAACAAAGACAAGGAAGAGGTCTTAAAACCTCAGTGAAGACAAGAAGAGGTCTAATAACCTCAACAAAAAAGTAGAGGTCTCAAAACCTCAGTGAAGAAAAGAAGAGGTCTCATAACCTCAACCAAGAAAAGAAGAGGTCTCATAACCTCAGTGAAGGAAAGAAGAGGTCTCATAACCTCAGAAGACAAAGAAGAGGTCTCATAACCTTAATAAAGACAAAGAAGAGGTCTCATAACCTCAATAAAGACAAAGAGAGGTCTCAAAACCTCGATAAAGACAAGAAGAGGTCTCATAACCTCAGTGAAGACAAGAAGAGGTCTCAAAACCTCGACAACAAAGGATAACCAAATGCTGTAAGGGAGTAATGACTACCAAGGTGTCTGAATCATCGTCAACTATCATCAGCTCAATTCCTAGTCTATAGGAACCTGAATATATAGCTCGAGTTAACTGAGCATAGGATTGGAGTTCATCACGAAGTTTGCGTGGAGACAAATAAACTTTGAGCCTTTATCCTTTGTTTCATAAACTGTGAACCAAGCCACGTTACAACCCTTAAAAGACCTAATTGAGGTAAGGTTATTTTGAAAGCATACTACCGCAAGGTCGATTAATTTAACTCCTAATAATCTTTGCTAATTACTTGTGTTGATCACTTCAACTGCCATTCTGTAAATGACTAGTTCCATCTTGTTTTTTATTTAACCACTTCACTGTGTGTTTTTCATCAATAAAACTTGATTTCAAAAGCTTGCATGAATTTTTCATTGAAGTTGTCAATTTTTAAATGAACAATACTTGTTTGCAAGACAATTCAATAGCAAAGAAATCCCAACAAATGCAGCCAGCTAGGGAATTTGACTTGATAAAGGAAGCTCAGTCATGGGAAACCAAGCGGAAGGATTTGCCAATCCACCATTCCAAGAGCTATTAAATCAGGGGCAGAGCTCTTCAAAGTTCAGAATATTGGGGCAAGCCTTCTCGAGGTCATCTTATGACAAGTTTGTTTCAAGGCAAGGACGCCAAAGACCCACCAACAGGGGCAAGTTTATTCCCCAGTTGTTTCTACCGCAGTTCGAGTATTTTGTATTTCAAATAGAGTTGAGCTGGGGCAGTTATGTCGAGGTTCATTTCTCTTCAAAAGTTTGAAGATATTGAAGCATCTGGTATGCCAATTCTTCTGTAAAATCCTTTTGATGACCTATTCTCACAGATCAGTCAAGTCGAGATTCGGTAAATCTCTAAAGAGTCAATGACATCTCCTTCACAGATCAACCAAATTGACAGGGGCAAGTTTGTTCCCCAATTGTGAACAACCAGTCTGAAGCACAAGTTCAAGGACCTTGTTGTATAAATGCAGTTAATCTAGGACAGTTATGTTGAAGTTTATGAATCTCTCCAAGAGTTTCAAGATATTGAAGCCTCTTGTATGCCAATTATTCTGTAAAATCCTCTTGGTATTTTCTTCTGACCGACCATGTACCCTAGGGCGGATGAGTTATGCAGAACTACTCAGCTTTTGTGACATCTTTTGCTAGCTCCCAGTAAGCTGTTGCTTCAGCTAATCTTGGCAATTCTCCATGGATTTCCCTCCCGTAAAGAAATCAAGCTCATGATGATAATCCTGGTGAAGTCATGATGCTATACCAAGTGGAGTACTCTTCTCACCAGAGAAGTTGGTGGCCTTGAAGTAGAGCTGCTGATTCTACAAGTTCATCCCTAGTAATGGCCCAATCTGACGAGTTTGGCTGGGTATCCTTGTCGAGATGTTTATTTCATCTCCAGTCTCGCTTCTCTTTGTCTGTTTTGTCAGCATAAACATTCATATGCATAGCATATTAGCATTTTGCTACCCCTTTCTAGTGTTTACCTGCTTTGTTCACTTTGGCGTTTTTCTCCCCAAGTGACTGGGTTCGTCTATTCTCTCCAATAGAGTTGTCAGCCTTAGGCACAAAATGCCCATCCTTTCTGAATTCCCCTCAGAGTTTTATCCTCGTGGATGATGGTTGTTTCAGTTGTCTTTTCCACATTTGGATAAGATAAATCCCCATTTGAGCTTATTGCTCAATGGTTGGAATCGTATTTGACCGTTTCTTTCTAGCTTGTTCCTAGATTGAACTTTGGTCCCTGGTGTAATACCCCAAATTTTGACCACTTAGATTTCCCATCATTGTGAAAATCATCATCACAATATGGATGTACCTTTATGCTTCATTAGTCTCCCCAAAGATGGGTGAGCATCCACTACAATCAAAATTAGGGTTTCAAGCCCTCTCTGAGTGCTTAGACAAAGGATCAATCAAGAAATGACATGATCTTCAACTTGTCTAATCTCTCAAACATCCACAATGGATCAAAAAGGACTCCCACTTCAAGGATTAAGCACAAGGCTGCTCCCTTCTAGGTGGATCAAGTCTCAAGATCGACAGTGTCACCAAATTAGGGTTTTGGTCGACCAGGGCCTCCAGATGAAAATTTTCATCTGGGCACAAGGCAATGATCCAAAACATAACCTAATATGCTTCATGGAACCTCATGAACCCATGCATCAAGTCAATTTTGCCTCAGGGGATGCATTCATCAAAAATCAGGAATTAGGGTTTCTTGACCTAATTCACCCCTAAGTTGACTTTTGGGACAAACCATGAGCCAAGACCTCAAGAGATGATTTTAGGGTCTCTAATACACCATATTGATCCATTTGGAACAATGGATTGATCCAAGAAGCTTGAGCAACAAGTCTCATTTTCATCTGCACCACAATTAGGGTTTTAAGGGAAAAGTCAACTGTAACTTTGACTTTTGACCAGGACATGCTCCCAAACCCTAATACATGATTAAATATACCCTATGACACCCATGGAACATGTCCATCAAGTTTTATTTAGGTCAAGGACATGATTTCCTGAAGAATTGCACAGTTTGGAATTCATCTGATAAAAAGTTAACTGTGCACAAAAGTCAACTTTGACTTTTTGAGATTTTTCACCAAAATGGATTTTTAACCCTAAAATGATGTTAATGTATGATTTGAATCATCATTCATCAAGAAAAATCAAGAAAAGTGAGATAACTTGTAAAAGGGGTAACCATAAAACTTAGAAATTTTTCTAAGTTAAAAATAAAGTGGCAAAGGTACCAACTTTGGAGGACCATAACTCCTAAACCACAAGGCCATTTTTTCTCATCCAAAGATGGATTTGTAGCCCTCATTATCACCTATAAAAACTTCAACTACAAGTCATTCCAATTCATTAAGGATTTTGAGTTATGGAGTGATCAAAGTGGTTGAAAAGTGAAAATGTCACTTTTTCCAACACTTAGTGAAATTTTCACTAAGTCAGATTCTGCCTCACTTTTTGCCAAATGTAGGGGGATTTTTCACTTGGAATCAAAAGAGATCAAAACCAAACTTGTTGAAACAGTTGTTGTATCATGTAAGAGCTTTCCAAAATGGCCAAGACCATTGCTAAATTCAACCTACACCATGAGATACAACATTGCCAAGTTGCCTTGCTGAAATCTGTCAAGGCAAGGCAGAATTTGCAACTTTGGTCGATTTTCCAAAATCAGCCAAATTCAATTGCTCCAATCCACTTGGACACCTCAGAGAATTGAATCTAAAGGGGACAATCACTGAGCCAAGCCTCCAAAGTCCATGGAACAAGAAATAGCATGTTGAACCTAGAATGGCCAAAATAGGGACAAGACTTCAAATTTGGAATGAGGCATTCAATGGAACCATCAAGGTGGCAGGGACTGAGCCATTCTCATTTGAAATCAGTCAATACTTATCCAAGACCAAGGGGACCATAGCTCTGTGCCCTAACCTCTACTCAATGGCTAGAGGAGACTTTCATTTCCATTGGCCAACATTGAGGAAACATCTGCTGCAGCTGCCATGCACTATTCCTCCCAAAACAAACTTGCTCTACTATAAATAGAGCTCAATTGTGGTCAGTTTAAGTACACCAAAGCCATCTAACAGATGCTTTCCTCAAAATCTCTTTCTCTTGGCAAAAATGCCTTTCTTAGCAAGGTAGCTATCGGGTTTTGAGTTTAAGAGCAATTCTGCACAAACCAATCACTCACACACCTCACATACATCACATATGAGCTGATCAAACACTCACATAACTTCTGAAACATCAATTTTATGAAATCACCAGCTGGTTGCTCAAATTTTCAAACAAGTTGCAGCTGAGGTACCACAAAATGATCCAGCCAATTTCAATCAAGTCCAACCATCCAAACACAATCCATAGGGTGTAGGGAAGCTGTTCAGATCATCACCACTCATCTGTAACATCTCCAAATCAAAAATCACTTTGCACTTGCTATCACGGCTTGGAGGTAAGCACATACTTGGTCATCTCTCAATCTATGCATATTTCCTCGCACAATAATTTGGCCATATGTTCATAATCATGCATGGAATGTTTTCCCTCAATTAATTGCATTGTTTGAATCGTGTATCAAAAATCCTAGCCTTCATGCAGAAATTAGGGTTCTTGAGGTCTCTTCGTGATTTCTTGTTGTATGTTTAATTTAAATGAAATTAAAGTACATAGACATGATCGTGAGGTTGAGACGAGTATAATGATATGTGGATTGCATGATATGATTACGTATTCATGGAGATTGGATATAAAATGCAAATCTGAGAAACCAAGAACACGCGCATGTTCTTCAGCTGTTCTTGGCGCCATTTTTGAATAATTCAAATATTTGAATTTTGTGATTTTGTTTAATTGATTCAAAAATTAATTTCTCTCTGAGTTTTAATGATTTTGAGTTGATTCTTTTTTTAATAATTCACAAAAATGTTAAAATATTTTATTTTCAAAAAAAATCTCAAAAATATTATTTATTTCATATAATTGATATTTTTGTAAAGAATTAATATTTTGATTGTTTTTGGCATTTTAAATATTTTTTTCTACATTGATTTTGCAACTTTTAATGCTTTCTAATTATTTTGTAGGCCAATACTTAATTTTTGAAGCATTAATCCAAGATCACAATTTGTTTTCCATGTGTTAAACAATTTTTGATCATTTTAATTGAATTTTTATTCAATTAAATACATTTTGAAAACAAATTAGGGTTTTGGATTAATTCAACCTTCATAAATCATTTTCAAAACATTTTGGGCCTCTTGAGAGAGTGTAAGACCCATCCCCCCTTGTACAAAAACTTTTTTGGGCTTCATCCATTGTATAAGTCCCTCTGTACAAGTAAACGGCGCGATCGTCGCCCGTTTAAAAAATAAAAACCATCTGGGCCTACCCTCGAGTAGTAAGACCCATTTCTTTTTTCTTAAAACTTTTTTGGGCCTCTAATAGAGTGTAAAACCCAATCCTTTTTTTGACCAAATCATTTTTTGGGCCTCATTCATTGTATAAGTCCCGATACCGTAAAAAACAAACAGCGCAATCGTCGCCTTTTTAAAAATCATCTGGGCCTCTCCTTGAGCTATAAGACCCATTCAAAACACTTTGGGCCTCTATTAGAGTGTAAGACCCAATCCCCCTTTTAACCAAAACATTTTGGGCCTCACTTATTGTATAAGTCCCTCTGCGTTAAAAGAAAACCTCAGCGCGATCGCCATTTTTAAATGAAAAATCATTTGGGCCTACCCTCGTGTTATAAGCCCCACTCTTTTCTTTAAACCTTTTTGGGCCTCTTGAGAGAGTGTAAGACCCATCCCTTTGTACATAAAACCTTTTTGGGCCCCAGTCACTTGTATAAGTCCCGCTGTACAAAGTCACACAGTGCGCTCACTGATAAAACCCTGGGCCTCTCCTTGAGCTGTAAGCCCCAAATCTTTCTTTTTCAAAGCACTTTCTCCTTTGATTTTGAATATACTATTGTTTTCAATCTTTCTTTGTTGAACAACTAACCAAACAGCATGGAAGCTCTACAACCGAGTAAGTGTTTACCCGCTTTCATTTACCGCTTTCATATGTATATAACTGTATTGTGGGGCTGTTTCACTGTAAGTCTCCTTTCACAAACTCATATATATATATATAACTGTATTGTGGGGCTGCTCACTGTAAGTCTCCTTTCATAAACTCATATCTACTGTGTAATAATAGTATAGATATTTCGAGTTTCCCCGGCTACTATGTCTAGAACTAGGTGACGCCGTTTCACTTATTCGTAGAAATAGACGCCTAGATCCCCAATAGGAGCACTAGATACAGTCTTCTCTTCGGCTGTCCTCCTTAGGAATCGTCAAGAAGCTCTACTCCCCAAGATGAATGTATTCTCCGTGAATGGCATCTTTGAGTTTCTTCCCAATTCTCGAACTTTCCTGACTTGATCTATTCCTTGTGGATAGCTTGCCTTGAATGTCTCAGGGTTTGGGTACCCACTACGGTCATAATCTTGGACCTTAACTAAGGAACTCTCTTTAAAAGCTAAAAGTCGCTGGATAGTAAACCTCGCACGTTTACCAGTGGTTTTTATCTTTAAAAGAGTTATCTCTCCTAATGGAAAGGAGATGATAGACCCACGGGCTTCTTAAAAGCATCGGCCTCCTCTTGGGCATTGTTCAAGGACCCACAGGCTTCCTAAAAGCAACCCGGCCTCCTCTTGGGCATTATACAAGGACACTACGGCTTCTTAGAAGTATTCACAGCCTCCTCTTAGGCTTCGTATAATGATCTCTTCCTCCGGGAATGATAGCCTCCTCTTGGGCTTCGTACAAGGACCCGTCGGCTTCTTAAAAAGTTTCCAGCCTCCTCTTGGGCTTCGTACAAATTATCCCGACGACCTCCTAGAGGTATAGGAACAGAACATAGTCATCCTCATAGAATAGTCCTTTCATAGAGTCTACTACTGTTTCTCACAGCATAGTACAAAAGATAAAACTCTAGACACGGACAGTCTAACTTCCTTGAGTCTCAAAGACATTCTCAAGCACCCTTCGTTAAATAGGAAGGAAACCCGCAGACTCGGACAGTCTCGACACCCTTTGGATTTCCTGTTTCCTCAAAGAGAAGGAAATATCCCTGATCCTCAAATCAAACCCCTGGGTACAGTGTTACTCATATAAGAACTGATTTTCTCTTTTAAAATCAGTATATTGGATCTGTCACTCAACTGAAACAGTTACAATAGCCTCCATCTCGGGCTTCGTACGAGATACCAAAATTCTCCCCAGTGGAGTCAAAACAACCTTTTCGCCTCCATCTCGGGCTTTGTACGAGATACAAAAACACTCTCTTACTGAGTATAAAAGATTCTCCAACTGAGTCAACTCTTTGCTAGCCTCCTCTTAGGCTTTGTATAACGATATGCCCCACTGGGTCAAAAACTTTTAGTCTCTCTCTCGGGCTTTGTACGGGACACAAAATAGCCTCCTCTTAGGCTTTGTATAATGATTTTCCTAGCGGAAATTAGCCTCTTCTTAGGCTTTGTATAAGAAAACCACTGGTTAATCCAATTAACCTTTTAGCATCAAAGCTGTGCCTCGTTCACAGTACACAAACATCGACAACTTTTTCCTTCGTCTAATCGCTGTAAGCGGCAAGCCTCTGGATCATCTACATCCATGCCACTGTCCCTCTTTTAGCATGAGAAATTCCTAAGGAAAGATGGCATTGCTCTACACTGAGTTAAAGTCTTCTCCTTCAGGTTAAAACCCTTTCTTCAGAAATTATGGCATTGCTCGGATCCGCGTATCCCAGTTAAAGTAATTCTCCTTCCCCCCTCTTTAGAGATGACAAATTCTCTCTAAAGCCGAGGTTTTTCAGCTTCACGTCTTGGGCTTTGAACAAGACACAAATAGACTTTTCAGCTTCACATCTTGGGCTTTGAACAAGATACAAATCACCTTTCGCTTCATGTCTTGGGCTTTGAACAAGACACCAAAAACCAATTTCCTCCCATAGAATAGGAGGAACTACGAACGCTCTGATTTCCCTGTTTCGGTAAACGGGAATACGTAGGCATAAGATCGAAAGAAAAGATCTTAGCGAGCGCAATCAACAAAAAACCCAAATCCCATATCTCCATCAATCAAAAGCAGTAATTCAAAAGCATCAGTCCTAACACCCTAATCCTTGTTCCCCGCTAGAAACTCCTAGAAAGAAAGAAAGACAGTATTGGCGAAAACACAAATAACCAGTACAAAGGCCCCCCACGTTGATAGCATCCGTAACCTAACAGACCGCTGTTTAAACTCAGTATGCAAGCAGGGTTAATTGGAGACATCTATTTCTCTTCCTTATTCAGCTCACAATAGGATAAAAAATGAATCGACCTGTAGTCAAAGCTCAAACCGCAGAGAGCGACCAGCGCTTAAGAACCGCGTCCAAAATCGCTCGCTACAGAAAAGTGGCGCCCACCGTGGGGCCCTTATTTCTTTCTTTCTGTTTTCCTTGTGTAGAAACTACAGAGTGGTAACTTAGTCGGGGAGCCATTTCTGTCAGGAACTTAGGAATCATAGCTTTATAGGTCTAGGATGTTTAAGACAAATATATATACTGCTTTTCCTAATTGCTATACGTGTTTATTTTTCTGCTAATGGGAATGCGTGTGATGCCGCATGTGGTGAGAATGAGTATACACCTAGAAAAGCCAAACCCTTTCGTAATGCGGAAGCTATCGGAAATAGATGTTACGCGATACTACCCTCATTTGAGGCTGGTGATCTATTCTTGGTGAATAGCACTTACTCTAAGATTGCACACAACTCGCTGGCGATCCGCTTGTTGTCTGCCTTCCTGGGAGGAGCTGATGATAATGAGTACAGGTACAAAAATCACCCTAGTATAAACCTTTGGGGATGGGTAGAGCCTTGACTTCATGACAACGACCCTTTGACCCCATGTTTTTTCTATGTTTTTGTGTGCTGCATTCATGCATCCATTTAATAAAACATTAAAACATTCAAAAAACTTTCTCTTCTAGTCTCTCTGTTTTTCAAATTAAACTAAGACTGTGATTGCAAATATCAGAGAAAAAGATTACGCTAATGGATTTCAGTAGAAGGAGAACTCACCAGTATACCTTCAAGGTTCCAAAATTAGGGGATTTGAGAAAGCTAGCAAGGATGATCGTTAACCCAGAGGCTTTCAGAGCCAAGCACGGTGGTTTGCTACCACTGTTAAGAGTCCATGTGATTAAGGGGATCATGGACGCGCTCATTCAATTCTACGATCCAGTTTATCACTGTTTCACATTCCCAGATTACCAGCTTGCACCAATGCTGGAGGAGTATTCTCATCTGACTGGTTTACATATCACTGATCGAGCTCCATTTTCTGGACTGGAAGAAATTCCAAAGAATCAGACTATTGCAATAGCAATTCATTTGGACGAGTCTGAGGTCAGGACTCACATGACCACTAAGGGTGGCATCCAAGGTTTGCCAGCCCAGTTCTTGACAAAAAAAGCTCTGTACTTCGCTAGTATAGGGAACGGGACTGCTTTTGAAAGCATCTTTGTCTTGCTCACCTACGGGTTATTTTTGTTTCCCAACATCAATAACTTCGTCGATATCAACGCTATTAAGGTTTTTCTCATTGGAAACCCTGTGCCGACTTTGCTCGCAGATGCGTATCATTCTGTACACTTAGGAAATTTGTACAGCGGAGGAGAGATCACATGCTGTGTACCTTTGCTCTACAAATGGTTTATCTCTCACTTGCCCAAGTCTGCTGCTTTTTGGGATTGCAAGAGTGTCTTACGTTGGTCACAGAAGATCATGTCTCTCACCAATTCCGATATAGATTTGTGTAATAGGATTTATGAGGGAATCAGAATCATTGACCGTTGTGGAAACTTCCCCAGCGTACCCCTCATAGGAACTAAAGGAGGAATCAACTATCATCCGATATTAGTTCTTCGTCAATTTGGATACCCCATGAGACACATCCCACTGGGTGTTCATCTGGAAGGTCTTTTCTTCAAAGAAGGAGAAAATGACAGAGCACTAAAGATGGAAATAGTGCAAGCTTGGAAACATGTTCATAAGAAAGGACGAGAGTCTCTGGGAAAACTGGACTGTGTCTCGATGGAGCCTTATCTCCATTGGGTACAAACTAGAGCTCTCAAGCTAAGGATGCCTTATCCTCGTTACGGAATTCTTCTGCCGAGGGAAATTGTCATGTACTTCATGACGGAAACTGAAAAGCTTCAGGTTACTCTCAACAAAGTTCAAAAGGAAAGAAGATCTTGGAAGAACAAGTACCGCACCCTTGACGTAGAGTGTATCCAAATACAGCAACTACTAAAAGAGAAAGATGCTCTGATTGAAATTTTGGAGCAGCATGCTGTGGAGAATCAAGATGACCAAAGGAATTTGCTCGCTCCTTTCACCTGGAAAAGGAATGACAAACCGACAACGGCCCAAGCGCCCCGGTCAAAGAAGAGGACTCGGGACCCATTAGTTTAGGTTTCTGTTTCTGCACTTTGTAATCTACAGTATTTCCATTTCTGTAATCCTTTGGAATTCAATAAAAAGGGGTTTCCCCACTGTTTGATATTTGCAATCTAATTGTCGAAGTTTATTTTGATTAAACAAAAAAACAATTAATATAATCATTGCATTCATCATTCTCACATCGCGTATTCTCCTTACCTACGAATCTCACGTTTGTGTCTCGATTCTAGAGTCAAACTGTCTCATTCGTATAATACTCGGGCCAATCGTCAGAAAAGGATGGATGATCTTGAGGAAGAAAACAGAGAGTTGAAAGAAGAGATCGACGCTCTGAGAGAGGATATGAGAAAGCTTCGTAACGACATGCAAGCCATGGCAGAAGCTCAGCTACAAAGAACTGTGATCTCAGAGATCACCTCAACGCCCATCATAGAAAAGTATGATCCTAGGTATCAGATGCCGAAAGATCGTCCTTGGGGCATGCCTGTTAACTATATCCCGGAAGGATATGTTTCGCCGATCACTGAAGATCTGGGAGTCGCAACAGAAGCCGCTGGGCCTGAAGATTACAAACTTCGGGAAAGCGAAGATGCCAGGGGCATACTCAAGACTCCTGAAGGTTACAAACTTCGGGAGGCGCCAAGACTTACTGCCGTAGTCATGGTACCACCCCCTGTGGTGCACACTGTCCCGGAAGGACAAATTCCACAGACACCTTCTGGTAAGAAGGAAACTATGTTTGACAGAATGGATGAATTCCAGGAGCAGTTCTTGGAATTGCAGAAAGAGCTGCAAGCCATTCGCGGTCAGGATCTATTTGGAAAGGACGCCGCAGACCTCTGCTTGGTCCCAAATGTGAAAGTCCCGCACAAGTTCCAAGTGCCCGACTTTGAAAAATACAAGGGTAACTCTTGCCCTCAGAGCCATCTGGTGATGTACGCTCGGCGGATGTCAGCTCAGACGGAGAATCAGGACCTGCTGATTCACTACTTCCAGGATAGTTTAACCGGTGCCGCACTCAAATGGTACATGGGTTTAAACCGTACTACGATCAGTACATTCAGAGATCTTGGTACTGCCTTCGTCCAACAATACAAATACAATTTGGACATGGCACCCGACAGAGGTCAACTCAGATCAATGTCACAAAAGGACAAGGAAACCTTTAAGGAGTATGCTCAAAGGTGGCGTGAAATTGCCGCTCAAATTTGTCCACCTCTTGAGGAAAAAGAGATGACAAAAATCTTCTTAAAGACCTTAAGCTCATTTTACTATGACCGAATGGTTGCCAGTGCGCCCAGTGATTTCACCGAAATGGTCGGCATGGGTGTACGTCTTGAGGAAGCCGTCCGAGAAGGACGTTTGGTAAAAGACACTGGATCAACGAGCGGTACTAAAAAATACGGTAGTGCTCTCCCTAAGAAAAAAGAGCAAGATATTGGGAATATCTCTCTCGGAAAGCAAAGGCGACGTTATCAGCCAGTAGCAGTTGTTACTCCTGCTATCGGCCCCGCACCTGTTCCTATGTATCAACCTCAGATTGCGCAGAGCCAACCTGACCAACAAAGGACAGAACAGCCTCTTCAGCAGGCTCGTCCTCCATATAACAACAACCGTACGACACGGCCATCAGGGTTTGATCCTATAACCATGTTGTACGCAGAACTGTTTCCGTTACTGCTAGCCAAGGGGCACATCCAGACTAAGTCTCCTCTTACAGTACCAGAAAATCTGCCTTTTTGGTTTAAGGCGGATCAAACATGCCCTTATCATCAAGGAGGTTCAGGGCATAACATTGAGACTTGTCTCAATTTCAAATCCGACGTGCAAAAG
The DNA here is from genome assembly GCA_022829125.1 of Lathyrus tuberosus. Lineage (NCBI taxonomy): Eukaryota > Viridiplantae > Streptophyta > Magnoliopsida > Fabales > Fabaceae > Lathyrus > Lathyrus tuberosus. The sequence goes on along the minus strand of JALAZF010000085.1, from coordinate 2,119,659 downwards.
CTTGTTAGGAGCGGGCTCTTATCTTTCAAAGATATGAATCCCAACGTTCTCACGAACCCGCTGCCTCAACATGAGAAGGCTGCAGTTAATTTGATAGAAGGAGAGACTAACGATGTCTATCAAATTCACGATGTACTCTTGTTGAAGACCAATCTGGTTAAGATGCATTGTAGACAGAGCGGATATGGCCATGTGCCACCTCATAATTATCACCAGTGTGATATCTACTCTAAAGACAACCAGGGATGTTCTGTAGTGCAAGCAGCTCTACAGGAACAGATGGATCTCAGATGGATCCAGGAGCACCGAGTTCGTGAAGTTAACATGGTTTACACGAATTCCAACGTCATTCAAAACCACGACATCCGTGCGATGAATGTCAACTTGGTGGCAATGCACTCAAGGCAAAGCCAGTATCATAATCTGCCGCGGCACGATTACAGTTCTTGTCTAACTTGCTCGGTAAACAAACAGGGATGCTCTTTCATACAAGAGGCCCTCCAGCGTCAGATGGATCTTGGATGGATCCAAGACTACCATGATAGGAACTCCTATCAAATCAACATGGTTCAAATCTTCGATATCCGCGTAATGAATACCAACCTGGTAGAATTACATGTTGAGCAGGTCCGACTCGAATTCTTAATATCACACGATTAACAAAGCTGTAAAGCGGGTTGCGAAAACGATCGAGGTTGTACCCTTGTCCAGGAGGCACTTCAGCACTTGTTAAATCACTGGTGGATGCCAATCTATATGGACGAAGATACTCAGCAGATTAGTATCAATCACAGGAATCCTACTCGTCGTCAAAGTCAGGATGTCCGATCAATGGAAGATAACCTAGTGAGGTTACATTGCATTCAAAGTGGGCGTGGTCAGGTGCCACCACACAACTATGATAGTTGTAGCGTCTGTTCGTAAAGTAACCAAGGGTGTTACCTTGTGGAGCAGCTCTTCAGGGTCAGGTCGATCATGGAGAAATTCATCCATATCCAGGTTCAGGGCCCATCATTTGGTCGCCGAACTACCTTGCCGAGCAAGTTGAGGATGTTGTCACGATCTCTGGTCATCACAGGACCAGGGATGTTTTTGCCATCATCCCTCTACTTGACGAATCTAGAGTTCCCAACCGGGAACGGATCGAGGTTACTTATGACAGTCAGAAAAATCAGAAGGTTCCCATAGTCGTCTATCTACCGGGGCCACTACCGTATGAATCAGCTAAGGCAATCCCTTACAAATACGGTGCAACAATGATCGAGAATGGAAAGGAAATTCCATTACCCTCCGTCGTGAATATTGCAGATATCAGTCGAGTAACACGGAGCGGTCGAATCTTCAACCGAGGGGTTGGAGAATCCAACAAAGAAAAGGAACTTCAGGCAGAAATTCCTGATCCACCAGTCGGTCAATCTAGTAATCCAGACTTTTCAAAAGACAAAGATGAGATGCTAAAGCTCATCCAAAGGAGTGAATATAACATTGTTGATCAACTGTTACAAACTCCTTCAAAGATCTCAGTATTATCACTGTTACTCAGTTCAGAAGCCCACAGGGAGGCTCTACAGAAAGTCTTGGAGCAAGCCTTTGTGGAACAGGATGTAACAATCAGACAGTTTGATAGTATTGTCTCTAACATCACTTCCTGCAACAATTTGGGATTTAGTGATGAAGAGTTACCTGAAGAGGGTCGCCGTCATAACATGGCGCTCAACATTACAGTTAACTGCCAGGACGATGCTTTAGCCAACGTACTGGTAGACACAGGGTCAGGCCTAAATGTTATGCCGAAGTCCACTTTGATGCAATTATCATTCAAGGGCCCTCCGATGAGAGTCAGCGAGGTCGTCGTCAAAGCATTCGACGGATCCAGAAAAATAGTTATCGGCGAAGTTGATCTTCCCATAACTATTGGTCCTCACACTTTCCAAATCACTTTCCAGGTCATGGACATCCGGGCAACATACAGTTGTTTATTAGGAAGACCTTGGATACATCAGGCTGGAGCGGTTACTTCAACCCTCCACCAAAAGCTAAAGTTCGTCAAGAACGATCAACTTGTCACGGTTTGTGGGGAACAAGCCTTGCTTGTGAGTAACTTATCGTCATCTACTTGTGTGGAACCCGAGGAGGTTATTGGAACTCAGTTCCAAGCACTATCGGTGAGCAAGGACAATCAGTCCAAAGAAGGAACTTCAATTTCTTCATACAAAGATGCTATCAAAGCGGTCGAGAGTACCGATACGACAGGATGGGGATGGCTTGCCGTTCCTATTGACAATAAAACAAAGAAGGGTCTTGGTTTTTCTGTAACCTGTACCCAGACATTTGCTAACGATGAAAGTCTTCATCCCCTTCAAAACTTCTTCCACAGTGGAGGTTTTCTTCACCCAGTGTCTCAGACAGTTCATGCTATCAATGAGGAAGATCCCTCTGACGCAGATGAAGAGTGGAAGTCCTATCTTAACAAGGACGGCTATATGTCTCAAGAAGAGGTGCCTATGCCTTTTTGCTTTCCTACAGAAAGTCCGAGATTTATACCCAGGTCAGATGTCGAAATGATATACGGAGATTGTGATCCGAAAGGATGCCGTGCTCCGCCAAATTCATTAGAGGAAGACACTCTGATGAAGGACAACTTTGACCACAATTACTATGGCCCGATGGATGGCCTGCCAATGTGGCAGCCTTACCCAGGAAACTTGGGGCAAGAAAGTCAGCCGAGTAATGAAGCTCAGCTGAGCGTCATTGAACAGAATACATGTGTCCCCACCATGTCATGGGATCAACACTCAGGTCATTCAGAAACTACTCAACATGAAGATGAATTCGCAACGTTCGTAGGACTAGAATTCATCAACTATGCTTTTCCCGAGGTCAACGTCATCGAGAAAGATGACTCCTCCAGTTCCAAAGAAGTTTGGGACACTCTGGGACAACCAAGTGGAAAATACGACTTTATGGTCAAGTACACTGCTCCCAAAAGCTCTCGTATCAGGCTCGAAGATATCCAGTCAACTGGATGGGGAGATACAGCTGAGAGCACAAATGCTATGCAAAATACAACAGAGGAATCCTCCTACGACAATTCTGCCTGGGAGACAGATTCCAATGATCCTGCTCCACCAGAAATCAGCGTCATTTCTGAAGACAAATCAAGGAAGGTGCCAGACTTTGTGATTCACCGAGGAGTTCACCACCAATGGGTTGCTGTCGAGGTTCCGAAGGTCGTTCGCCAGTCAAAGTAATTGCCATCTTTAACCTTTCACCCTGCCCAGGTGAAACGGATATTTTGATAGGGCTCGCTTTCTGTAAATTTCCCTCTTCGCTTTGCCCAAAGCGAGTGAGTTTTGTTTTATAGGGCCGTAGTTTCAAGATTCGACTTGTTCATTAATAAAATAATGTCGTTCTGTAATTTCCGCATTAATTGCTGTTTTCTCTTTTTGCTTTTTCAGAAAATGGTAATCCTAAAAAACATTCAATAATAAAAACAAGCAGTAAAGTCAAAACACTGCACACACTTACATTTTCTCTATCTCTTCTAAACACGAATCATCACGTCATGCAGATTGCTTGTTTTATACCCCGTTGAAACATACGATCCGATGCCTTCTTCCAACTTTGAGTTCCCGGTATTCGAGGCTGAAGAAGAAAATGACGACCAAATTCCAGAAGAGATCTCCCGACTACTCAGACAAGAGGAAAGGTCCATCGAACCTCACAAAGAGCCATTGAAAACGGTAAACTTGGGTTCAGAAAAAGAGAGAAAAGAAATCAGGATCGGAGCATTGCTCAGTCTAACTGCCAGAGAGGGTTTGATAAAGCTTCTCGAAGAATTCCCCGATGTGTTCGCTTGGTCCTATCAGGATATGCCAGGGTTGGATACCAGCATCGTGGAACATCACTTACCGTTGAGATCGGAATGTCCACCAGTAAATCAAAGGTTGAGACGGACTCACCCGGACACGGCCATCAAAATCAAAGAGGAGGTACAGAAACAGATCGACGCGGGTTTCCTCGCTACATCTGAATATCCTCAATGGTTAGCCAACATCGTACCCGTTCCCAAAAAGGATGGAAGGGTCAGAATGTGTGTTGATTACAGGGATCTGAACAAGGCAAGTCCAAAGGACGACTTTCCTTTACCACACATTGACATGTTGGTCGACAGCACAGCAAAATTCAAAGTATTCTCCTTCATGGATGGATTCTCAGGCTATAATCAGATCAAAATGGCGCCGAAAGACATGGAGAAAACTTCGTTCATTACCCCATGGGGTACCTTTTGTTACAAGGTAATGCCGTTCGGTTTGAAGAATGCCGGGGCAACCTATCAAAGGGCCATGACTACTCTGTTTCATGACATGATACACAAAGAAATCGAGGTATATGTCGATGATTTGATTGTAAAATCAAGAACAGAGGATGAGCACGTTGAACATCTGTCAAAATTGTTCGAACGTCTAAGAAAATTCAAGCTCTGCTTGAATCCCAACAAGTGCACCTTCGGTGTCCGTTCGAGGAAACTACTAGGGTTCATTGTCAGCCAGAAAGGGATTGAGGTTGATCCTGACAAGGTCAAGGCCATTCAAGAAATGCCTTCTCCGAAAACTGAAAAACAAGTCAGAGGATTCCTGGGACGTTTGAACTACATCTCCAGATTCATATTCCTTATGACCGCCACTTGTGCGCCGATTTTCAAGTTACTCAAAAAGAACCAGGATTGCGTTTGGTCAGAAGATTGCCAAACCGCCTTCGACAGTATCAAGGAATATCTATTGAATCCTCCGATTCTATCACCTCCAGTGGAAGGAAGACCACTAATCATTTACCTCACAGTCCTAGAGGACTCAATGGGATGTGTACTTGCCCAACAAGACGAAACTAAACGGAAAGAGTCTGCCATTTACTATCTAAGCAAGAAATTCACCGACTGCGAGACTCGGTACACAATGCTTGAGAAAACTTGTTGCGCTTTGGCGTGGGCAGCCAAACGTCTTCGCCAGTACATGATTCGTCATACTACTTGGTTGGTTTCTGAAATGGATCCAATCAAGTACGTTTTCGAAAAACCTGCTCTCACGGGAAGGATTGCCCGTTGGCAGATGTTACTATCAGAATACGACATAGAGTACCATGCTCAGAAAGCCGTTAAAGGAAGTATTTTAGCCGATCATTTGGCTCATCAACCGATTGAAGATCAAGAATCAATCGGGTTTGACTTCCCAGACGAAGATGTCATGTATCTAAAGATGAAAGATTGCGATGAACCGCTACCCAGTGAAGGGCCAGAACTCGGTTCCCAGTGGGGACTTATCTTTGACGGAGCAGTCAATCATTATGGAAACGGAATTGGGGCAATCATTGTTACCCCTCAGGGTTCCCACATTCCTTTCACTGCCAGACTTACGTTCAAATATACGAACAACGAGGCCGAATACGAAGCATGTATTATGGGTCTCAAAGAAGCGATGGATTTAAGGATAAAAAACTTGGACGTATACGGCGACTCAGCCCTAGTGATCAATCAGATAAAAGGAGATTGGAACACATACCAATCAGGATTGATTCCTTACAAAGACTATGCAAGGAGGTTGTTACTCCTCTTCAACAGAGTCGACTTTCATCACATCCCTCGTGATGAGAATCACATGGCTGACGCATTAGCCACTCTCTCTTCCATGATCAGTGTAGGTCGATGGAATGACATACCTAAGATCGACATAGTGCGCCTTGAACGGCCCGCTTACATCTTCACGATCGAAGCAGTCATAGACGACAGACCTTGGTATCACGATATCAAATGCTTCCTTCAGAAATAAGAGTACCCATCTGGGGCACTCAGAAAAGATAGAAAGACCCTCAGAAGATTGGCTGGAAACTTCTTCCTGAGCGGTGACACTCTCTATAAGAGAAATTTTGACATGGTCTTGCTCCGATGCGTCGACAGACCAGAAGCAGACATGCTCATGAAAGAAATTCACGAAGGGTACTTTGGCACTCATGCCAACGGACACACAATGGCGAGAAAAATTCTCAGGACCGGGTACTATTGGTTGACAATGGAATCCGACTGCTACAAGTACATGAGGAGGTGTCACAAGTGTCAAATATACTCCGACAAAATTCATGTACCGCCATCACATCTCAAAGTTCTTTCTTCCCCGTGGCCATTTTCCGTATGGGGAATCGATATGATTGGTATGATTGAGCCCAAGGCTTCAAACGGACATCGGTTCATTCTGGTAGCCATTGACTATTTCACCAAGTGGGTCGAAGCAGCGTCATTCGCCAATGTAACCCGACAAGTGGTGGTCCGATTTATCAAAAACAATATCATCTGCCGTTATGGTGTTCCAAGCGAGATCATTACTGATAATGGATCTAACTTGAACAATAAGATGATGAAAGAGTTGTGTGCAGAGTTCAAGATCGAACACCATAACTCATCTCCCTACCGACCCAAGATGAACGGAGCGGTAGAAGCGGCTAACAAGAACATCAAGAAGATCGTTCAAAAGATGGTTGTAACCTACAAAGATTGGCATGAGATGCTACCCTTTGCACTTCACGGTTATCGTACATCTGTCCGCACTTCAACAGAGGCTACCCCTTTCTCTCTGGTGTATGGCATGGAGGCAGTGCTTCCCATAGAAATAGAGATCCCATCAATCCGGGTATTGATGGAAGCGAAGCTCACCGAAGCTGAATGGTGTCAAGGTCGACACGACAAATTGAATCTGATCGAGGAAAAACGAGTCACAGCACTATGCCACGGTCAGTTGTATCAGCAAAGAATGAAGAGGGCGTTCGACAAAAAGGTCCGACCGCGTGTCTTCAGGAAAGGAGACCTTGTGCTCAAGAAGATACAATCATTTCTCACTGATTCTCGGGGCAAATGGACCCCAAATTATGATGGCCCCTATGTGGTCATGAAAGCTTTCTCAGGCGGCGCCTTGAGACTTGCAACCATGGACGGAGAAGAATTTTCCTACCCCACGAATGTTGATGTAGTCAAGAAATACTTCGCCTAAAACTAAAAAAAACCGTCTCGGTGGATTGAAAACCCGAAAGGGCGGTCCAGGCAAAAGTTAGAGACATGAAAAAGAATCATCTCGATGGATTGGAAATATCATAGTACAATCCAGGCAAAACTTAGGGATAATGGCAAGTAACTATGTTCAACAGAGGCAAGTCCCTCAGCAGTAGTTACATCATCTATCGGAGGAAATCTCCAGTCAAAGGTCATCTTCGACGGAAGCTCAGGATGCCCCGAATTCAAAATTGGTAGAAGGATAGTGGTCGTTATGTTTCAACGTAGCCCTTTTCCCTGTAAATTACCGTTTTTAAACTTTGTAAATACTCTTTGGAATCACGCGTTTGGCTGATCTCCATCTTATCAATAAAATTTGAGCCCTTGTGCTTTTGTTTGTAATTCTTTACTTGTTTTAGCTTTACAGAACGACGTTGTTTAAACTTAATCAGCGATTCTTGAAATAAAACAAAAATGAATTTACTTGTTAAAACTTTTTCTGCTTTTAAAATAAAGATGGCAATTTCTTTTGACTGTTAAACACAGAAGAACATCGATCGCTTCTCCCGAAGTAAGCGAACTTCAAAGTACAGAATCAAAGTACTCCTTCTAAGCCAGTATGCCTAAATGAAGGGATCAACTGTGCCAGAGACCTTGTTTCGTCTGACACGCCTCGGCCGAGTTCTCATCTCCTAAGCCCGATCAACATAGCTCCTAACGGGACTATCTCTCCTAAGCAAGGTGGAATTGCTATTTTGAATCAACGGTACTTCTTCGCCCCGCGATGGCCGAGTATCCAATTGTGTTCATCCATTAGTCTGTATGTCGCGTCTGTTTTGTCAGCATATGCATACATACATCATGCATTTTGATTTGCATTCATATTTCATATTGCATCACTATCACTCTAGTCGGTCTTGTCCCCTAGTGATAACAGTTTTCTCAATCAAATTTTTCAGTTCTTTCCTCGTCAGGAAATGTTGTGTCTGAACAATCTCGCCACCAGTGTATCTTTAGATCAGAGTCGGCACTCGACCACTTTGATAACTTGAACCTCTGAAAAGCCAGAGAAAACTTTCAATAAACATCACTCTTCGCCATTGAAGATGATATCCTTGCTTTCCCGGATTAAGGAAAATCCACAGAGAAAGCCTCGTGATCAGAGATTCGGCAGCACGCCAATTTTGCTCCGAAAAACCACTGATGAGAAGGTCATTGGCACCTCAAAATTGGATCCCATCGTATGGCATTTCTCCGGGAAGATCCCGAGAAAAGTATGATGTAACCCCAAACGAAAACAGTATCTCAAGAGACTCGCTTTCCCCAGTAAAATCGACAAATGGCGTCTCCAAAACAGAGAAGTTTGTGCACCTCTACAATTCAGACGTTGGGTTCCCCAGCAAGTCTGACATCAAACCTTTTTCCCTCAAATGGCATCTCTCCAGGAAAATTCGGCGAGAAGTTTGAAGGAAAACCGCTACACATAGCGTCCCTTGTCAATAAAGTTTATTGACAAAAGAAACTAAGACCAGTTCTTGGTAGGAAACCAGGATCGAGGGGAAGTTTAAATCAGAAACTAAGACCAGTTCTTGGTAGGAAACCAGGATCGAGGGGAAGTTTAAATCAGAAACTAAGACCAGTTCTTGGTAGGAAACCAGGATCGAGGGGAAGTTTAAATCAGAAACTAAGACCAGTTCCTTGGTAGGAAACCAGGATCGAGGGGAAGTTTATTTCAAAAGAAAACTAAGACCAGTTCCTTGGTAGGAAACCAGGATCGAGGGGAAGTTTACCTTTTCTAAGCATCATCACTTAGCTAAAGAAGATGAATGCGTAAGCTACCATTCATAACCACCATCAAAATTTCGGATATTCCGATATTTAATCCTCTTGCACCCCGAATGCCCGAATCCCTTCGTCATTCACACCTTCGGGTCCAAGAAGATTAAATAGGGGCATCTGTAATACCCCAAATTTTGACCACTTAGATTTCCCATCATTGTGAAAATCATCATCACAATATGGATGTACCTTTATGCTTCATTAGTCTCCCCAAAGATGGGTGAGCATCCACTACAATCAAAATTAGGGTTTCAAGCCCTCTCTGAGTGCTTAGACAAAGGATCAATCAAGAAATGACATGATCTTCAACTTGTCTAATCTCTCAAACATCCACAATGGATCAAAAAGGACTCCCACTTTAAGGATTAAGCACAAGGCTGCTCCCTTCTAGGTGGATCAAGTCTCAAGATCGACAGTGTCACCAAATTAGGGTTTTGGTCGACCAGGGCCTCCAGATGGAAATTTTCATCTAGGCACAAGGCAATGATCCAAAACATAACCTAATATGCTTCATGGAACCTCATGAACCCATGCATCAAGTCAATTTTGCCTCAGGGGATGCATTCATCAAAAATCAGGAATTAGGGTTTCTTGACCTAATTCACCCCTAAGTTGACTTTTGGGACAAACCATGAGCCAAGACCTCAAGAGATGATTTGAGGGTCTCTAATATACCATATTGATCCATTTGGAACAATGGATTGATCCAAGAAGCTTGAGCAACAAGTCTCATTTTCATCTGCACCACAATTAGGGTTTTAAGGGAAAAGTCAACTGTAACTTTGACTTTTGACCAGGACATGCTCCCAAACCCTAATACATGATTAAATATACCCTATGACACCCATGGAACATGTCCATCAAGTTTGATTTAGGTCAAGGACATGATTTCCTGAAGAATTGCACAGTTTGGAATTCATCTGATAAAAAGTCAACTGTGCACAAAAGTCAACTTTGACTTTTTGAGATTTTTCACCAAAATGGATTTTTAACCCTAAAATGATGTTAATGTATGATTTGAATCATCATTCATCAAGAAAAATCAAGAAAAGTGAGATAACTTGTAAAAGGGGTAACCATAAAACTTAGAAATTTTTCTAAGTTAAAAATAAAGTGGCAAAGGTACCAACTTTGGAGGACCATAACTCCTAAACCACAAGGTCATTTTTTCTCATCCAAAGATGGATTTGTAGCCCTCATTATCACCTACAAAAACTTCAACTACAAGTCATTCCAATTCATTAAGGATTTTGAGTTATGGAGTGATCAAAGTGGTTGAAAAGTGAAAATGTCACTTTTTCCAACACTTAGTGAAATTTTCACTAAGTCGGATTCGGCCTCACTTTTTGCCAAATGTAGGGGGATTTTTCACTTGGAATCAAAAGAGATCAAAACCAAACTTGTTGAAACAGTTGTTGTATCATGTAAGAGCTTTCCAAAATGGCCAAGAACATTGCCAAATTCAACCTACACCATGAGATACAACATTGCCAAGTTGCCTTGCTGAAATCTGTCAAGGCAAGGCAGAATTTGCAACTTTGGTCGATTTACCAAAATCAGCCAAATTCAATTGCTCCAATACACTTGGACACCTCAGAGGATTGAATCTAAAGGGGACAATCACTGAGCCAAGCCTCCAAAGTCCATGGAACAAGAAATAGCATGTTGAACCTAGAATGGCCAAAATAGGGACAAGACTTCAAATTTGGAATGAGGCATTCAATGGAACCATCAAGGTGGCATGGACTGAGCCATTCTCATCTGAAATCAGTCAATACTTATCCAAGACCAAGGGGACCATAGCTCTGTGCCCTAACCTCTAGTCAATGGCTAGAGGAGACTTTCATTTCCATTGGCCAACATTGAGGAAACATCTGCTGCAGCTGCCATGCACTATTCCTCCCAAAACAAACTTGCTCTACTATAAATAGAGCTCAATTGTGGTCAGTTTAAGTACACCAAATCCATCTAACAGATGCTTTCCTCAAAATCTCTTTCTCTTGGCAAAAATGCCTTTCTTAGCAAGGTAGCTATCGGGTTTTGAGTTTGAGAGCAATTCTGCACAAACCAATCACTCACACACCTCACATACATCACATATGAGCTGATAAAACACTCACATAACTTCTAAAACATCAATTTCATGAAATCACCAGCTGGTTGCTCAAATTTTCAAACAAGTTGCAGCTGAGGTACCACAAAATGATCCAGCCAATTTCAATCAAGTCCAACCATCCAAACACAATCCATAGGGTGTAGGGAAGCTGTTCAGATCATCACCACTCATCTGTAACATCTCCAAATCAAAAATCACTTTGCACTTGCTATCACGGCATGGAGGTAAGCACATACTTGGTCATCTCTCAATCTATGCATATTTCCTCGCACAATAATTTGGCCATATGTTCATAATCATGCATGGAATATTTTCCCTCAATTAATTGCATTGTTTGAATCGTGTATCAAAAATCCTAGCCTTCATGCAGAAATTAGGGTTCTTGAGGTCTCTTCGTGATTTCTTGTTGTATGTTTAATTTAAATGAAATTAAAGTACATAGACATGATCGTGAGGTTGAGACGAGTATAATGATATGTGGATTGCATGATATGATTACGTATTCATGGAGATTGGATAGAAAATGCAAATCTGAGAAACCAAGAACACGTGCGTGTTCTTCAGCTGTTCTTGGCGCCATTTTTGAATAATTCAAATATTTGAATTTTGTGATTTTGTTTAATTGATTCAAAAATTAATTTCTTTCTGAGTTTTAATGATTTTGAGTTGATTCTTTTTTTAATAATTCACAAAAATGTTAAAATATTTTATTTTCACAAAAAATCCCAAAAATATTATTTATTTCATATAATTGATATTTTTGTAAAGAATTAATATTTTGATTGTTTTTGGCATTTTAAATATTTTTTTCTACATTGATTTTGCAACTTTTAGTGCTTTCTAATTATTTTGTAGGTCAATACTTAATTTTTGAAGCATTAATCCAAGATCACAATTTGTTTTCCATGTGTTAAACAATTTTTGATCATTTTAATTGAATTTTTATTCAATTAAATACATTTTGAAAACAAATTAGGGTTTTGGATTAATTCAACCTTCATAAATCATTTTCAAAACATTTTGGGCCTCTTGAGAGAGTGTAAGACCCATCCCCCCTTGTACAAAAACTTTTTTGGGCCTCATCCATTGTATAAGTCCCTCTGTACAAGTAAACGGCGCGATCGTCGCCCGTTTAAAAATAAAAACCATCTGGGCCTACCCTCGAGTAGTAAGACCCATTTCTTTTTTCTTAAAACTTTTTTGGGCCTCTAATAGAGTGTAAGACCCAATCCTTTTTTCGACCAAATCATTTTTTGGGCCTCATTCATTGTATAAGTCCCGATACCGTAAAAAACAAACGGCGCAATCGTCGCCTTTTTAAAAATCATCTGGGCCTCTCCTTGAGCTATAAGACCCATTCAAAACACTTTGGGCCTCTATTAGAGTGTAAGACCCAATCCCCCTTTTAACCAAAACATTTTGGGCCTCACTTATTGTATAAGTCCCTCTGCGTTAAAAGAAAACCTCGGCGCGATCGCCATTTTTAAACGAAAAATCATTTGGGCCTACCCTCGTGTTATAAGCCCCACTCTTTTCTTTAAACCTTTTTGGGCCTCTTGAGAGAGTGTAAGACACATCCCTTTGTACAGAAAACCTTTTTGGGCCCCAGTCACTTGTATAAGTCCCGCTGTACAAAGTCACACAGTGCGCTCACTGATAAAACCCTGGGCCTCTCCTTGAGCTGTAAGCCCTAAATCTTTCTTTTTCAAAGCACTTTCTCCTTTGATTTTGAATATACTGTTGTTTTCAATCTTTCTTTGTTGAACAACTAACCAAACAGCATGGAAGCTCTACAACCGAGTAAGTGTTTACCCGCTTTCATTTACCGCTTTCATATGTATATAACTGTATTGTGGGGCTGTTTCACTGTAAGTCTCCTTTCACAAACTCATATATATATAACTGTATTGTGGGGCTGCTCACTGTAAGTCTCCTTTCATAAACTCATATCTACTGTGTAATAATAGTATAGATATTTCGAGTTTCCCCGGCTACTACGTCTAGAACTAGGTGACGCCGTTTCACTTATTCGTAGAAATAGACGCCTAGATCCCCAATAGGAGCACCAGATACAGTCTTCTCTTCGGCTGTCCTCCTTAGGAATCGTCAAGAAGCTCTACTCCCCAAGATGAATGTATTCTCCGTGAATGGCATCTTTGAGTTTCTTCCCAATTCTCGAACTTTCCTGACTTGATCTATTCCTTGTGGATAGCTTGCCTTGAATGTCTCGGGGTTTGGGTACCCACTACGGTCATAATCTTGGACCTTAACTAAGGAACCCTCTTTAAAAGCTAAAAGTTGCTGGATAGTAAACCTCGCACATTTACCAGTGGTTTTTATCTTTAAAAGAGTTATCTCTCCTAATGGAAAGGAGATGATAGACCCACGGGCTTCTTAAAAGCATCGGCCTCCTCTTGGGCATTGTTCAAGGACCCACAGGCTTCCTAAAAGTAACCCAGCCTCCTCTTGGGCATTATACAAGGACACTACGGCTTCTTAGAAGTATTCACAGCCTCCTCTTAGGCTTCGTATAATGATCTCTTCCTCCGGGAATGATAGCCTCCTCTTGGGCTTCGTACAAGGACCCGTCGGCTTCTTAAAAAGTTTCCAGCCTCCTCTTGGGCTTCGTACAAATTGTCCCGACGACCTCCTAGAGGTATAGGAACAGAACATAGTCATCCTCATAGAACAGTCCTTTCATAGAGTCTACTACTGTTTCTCACAGCATAGTACAAAAGATAAAACTCTAGACTTGGACAGTCTAACTTCCTTGAGTCTCAAAGACATTCTCAAGCACCCTTCGTTAAATAGGAAGGAAACCCGTAGACTCGGACAGTCTCGACACCCTTTGGATTTCCTGTTTCCTCAAAGAGAAGGAAATATCCATGATCCTCAAATCAAACCCCTGGGTACAGTGTTACTCATATAAGAACTGATTTTCTCTTTTAAAATCAGTATATTGGATCTGTCACTCAACTGAAACAGTTACAATAGCCTCCATCTCGGGCTTCGTACGAGATACCAAAATTCTCCCCAGTGGAGTCAAAACAACCTTTTCGCCTCCATCTCGGGCTTTGTACGAGATACAAAAACACTCTCTTACTGAGTATAAAAGATTCTCCAACTGAGTCAACTCTTTGCTAGCCTCCTCTTAGGCTTTGTATAACGATATGCCCCACTGGGTCAAAAACTTTTAGCCTCTCTCTCGGGCTTTGTACGGGACACAAAATAGCCTCCTCTTAGGCTTTGTATAATGATTTTCCTAGCGGAAATTATCCTCCTCTTAGGCTTTATATAAGAAAACCACTGGTTAATCCAATTAACCTTTTAGCATCAAAGCTGTGCCTCGTTCACAGTACACAAACATCGACAACTCTTTCCTTCGTCTAATCGCTGTAAGCGGCAAGCCTCTGGATCATCTACATCCATGCCACTGTCCCTCTTTTAGCATGAGAAATTCCTAAGGAAAGATGGCATTGCTCTACACTGAGTTAAAGTCTTCTCCTTCAGGTTAAAACCCTTTCTTCGGAAATTATGGCATTGCTCGGATCCGCGTATCCCAGTTAAAGTAATTCTCCTTCCCCCCTCTTTAGAGATGACAAATTCTCTCTAAAGCCGAGGTCTTTCAGCTTCACGTCTTGGGCTTTGAACAAGACACAAATAGACTTTTCAGCTTCACATCTTGGGCTTTGAACAAGATACAAATCACCTTTCGCTTCATGTCTTGGGCTTTGAACAAGACACCAAAAACCAATTTCCTCCCATAGAATAGGAGGAACTACGAACGCTCTGTTTTCCCTGTTTCGGTAAACGGGAATACGTAGGCATAAGATAGAAAGAAAAGATCTTAGCGAGCGCAATCAACAAAAAACCCAAATCCCATATCTCCATCAATCAAAAGCAGTAATTCAAAAGCATCAGTCCTAACACCCTAATCCTTGTTCCCCGCTAGAAACTCCTAGAAAGAAAGAAAGACAGTATTGGCGAAAACACAAATAACCAGTACAAAGGCCCCCACGTTGATAGCATCTGTAACCTAACAGACCGCTGTTTAAACTCAGTATGCAAGCAGGGTTAATTGGAGACATCTATTTCCCTTCCTTATTCAGCTCACAATAGGATAAAAAATGAATCGACCTGTAGTCAAAGCTCAAACCGCAGAGAGCGACCAGCGCTTAAGAACCACGTCCAAAATCGCTCGCTACACCTGGTAGGTGTGGTTTCCGAACCTGGATTGAAGGTGCATTTATTTTGCACCGTGTCTCGCAGGAAGAATCTTTTACAAATCCATATTGAAGACATAATTCTTTCTCCAACAGTGTTGTGATATCAACATCTCTTTGGAATTTATAACCAACAACAAGTAGCAATCTCTTGGAGAAGCTTGTTTTTCTATGGCGATAAGTGGCAATCTCTTCTAAGATGCTTATCTATCTCTGGTGTTATCCAACCTTTTTGCAATCATAATTGGTATTCCCCAGGAAGTCTAATCTTCATTTATACAACCCCGACATTGACCTATCTGACACTTAATCTCCTCATATGGAACCTAAAGTCCAGTAATTGCTAGCATTGTAAACTTCAGGTCAGCTATGAACCTTGGTCAGATATGAACCTAAACCTCAGGTCAGCTATGAACCTTGGTCAGATATGAACCTAAACCTCAGGTCACCTATGAACCTTGGTCAGATTAGAACCTAAACTTCCGATCAGCTATAAACCTTGGTCAGATACGAACCTAAAACCTTAGGTCAGCTATGAACCTTTGTCAGATATAAACCTAAAACCTCAGGTCAGCTATGAACCTTGGTCAGATATGAACCTAAAACCTCAGGTCAGCTATGAACCTTGGTCAGATATGAACCTAAAACCTCAGGTCAGCTATGAACCTTGGTCAGATATGAACCTAAAACCTCAGGTCAGCTATGAACCTTGGTCAGATGTGAACCTAAAACCTCCGGTCAGCTATGAACCTTGTTCAGATATGAACCTAAACGTCAGGTCAACTATGATCCTTGGTCAGATATGAACCTAAACCTCAGGTCAGCTATGAACCTTGGTCAGATATGAACCTAAACTTTCGGTCAGCTATGAACCTTGGTCAGATATGAACCAAAAACCTCAGGTCATCTATGAACCTAAAACCTCAAGTCAGCTATGAACCTTGGTCAGATATGAACCTAAACTTCCGGTCAGCTATGAACCTTGGTCAGATATGAACCTAAACCTCAGGTCAGCTATGAACCTTGGTCAGATATGAACCTAAACTTCCGGTCAACTATGAACCTTAGTCAGATACGAACCTAAAACCTTCGGTCAGCTATGAACCTTAGTCAGATATAAACCTAAACCTCAGGTCAGCTATGATCCTTGGTCAGATATGAACCTAAACCTCAAGTCAGCTATGAACCTTGGTCAGATATGAACCTAAACTTCTAGTCAGCTATGAACCTTGGTCAGATATGAACCTAAAACCTCAGGTAAGCTATGAACCTTGGTCAGATATGAACCTAAAACCTCAGGTAAGCTATGAACCTTGGTCAGATATGAATCTAAGACCTCAGGTCAGCTATGAACCTTGGTCAGATATGAACCTAAAACCTCCAGTCAGCTAAGAACCTTGGTCAGATATGAACCTAAACCTCAGGTCAGCTATGAACCTTGGTCAGATATGAACCTAAAACCTCAGGTCAGCTATGAATCTTGGTCAAATATGAACCTAAAACCTCAGGTCAGCTATGAACCTTGGTCAGATATGAACCTAAACTTCCGGTCACCTATGGACATTGGTCAGATATGAACCTTAAACCTCAGGTCAGCTATGAACTTTGGTCAGATATGAACCTAAAACCTCAGGTCAGCTATGAACCTTAGTCAGATATGAACCTAAACTTCCGGTCAGCTATGAACCTTGGTCAGATATGAACCTAAACCTTCGGTCAGTTATGAATCTTGGTCAGACATGAACCTAAACTTTGGTCAACTATGAACCTAATGTCCAGTTTTTGCTATCAAACAAACTCCTATTGGTATTTTCAGGCCCAACTCATATTTGTGTCCAAAGTCCAGTCTTTGCTGGCAAACCAACTCATATTGGTATTTTTAGGCCCAACTCATATTGGTGTCCAAAGTCCAATCTTTGCTGGCAAACCAACTCATATTAGTGTCCAAAGTCCAGTCTTTGTTGGCAAACCAACTCATATTGGTATTTTCAGGCCCAACTCATATTGGTGTCCAAAGTCCAGTCTTTGCTGGCAAACCAACTCATATTGGTATTCAAAATCCAGCTCATACTGCTATTCAAAATCCAACTCATACTGGTATCCAAAATCCAGCTCATATTGGTGCTCAAAATCCAGCTCATACTGGTATCCAAAATCCAGCTCATACTGGTATTTAAAATCCAACTCATATTGGTATTCAAAATCCAACTCATACTGGTATTCAAAATCCAGCTCATACTGGTATTCTTCAAAAACCAACTCAAATTGGTATCTTATCCAACTCAAATTGGTGTTTACTAGTATTATTCATAATGTGAGTCCAGTGTTTACTGGCGTGTTACATTCCAAGTCCAATCATTGTTGGCACTTTAATCTTATATCCAGCAGAGGTTCAGTCATTATCAATATCTTTCATCATTTGGCACATGCAAAGTCTATCTCTGTATTTTCTGGCTTTTCTTGAAGATCCATTTTGAACTCTTCAGTATAAGAAATCCCCATAAAATCTTTTATTCGGATGTCTATCCTTTTATTTCAAGTTGATCCCCAGTGGAGATCATGTCTTCTTTCGGTTTCATGCCCAGTAAGAATGTGTCTTATTTCCCTAGTGTCGTCCGGTCACCTATGAACCTGTCGTCCATCTCCCTGGATCTTTTCCCAGTGGAGAGTACCTCTCTGGCTCCTATCTCCAGTGAGGATCTGTAGGGTTTCCCCCTTTATTTTTCTATCCCCAGTATTTCCTTGGAGTCTCCCCAGTGAGTCTCTTTTGTTGGTCAGCCTGTATCCCTAGTGAGTTTTCCTCGTAGATACTAACTGTTCCGGACTGGGCCAACGCCTGCCCAACCATCGGGCAGGCCCAGCCCAATAATGGTGCGGCCCAATATGGACCACAAATAGCCAGCGTCAAGCACATCTTTGTCAGCACCGAGCACGCTCATGTCATCCCCTCGTCGACCACGTATTAGGCTACGTTGTTGAGCAGAAGCTTGGGGTCGAGGAGAGCACCTCTTTCCTCGACCTCCACGTACTCCTCCCTGCAAGGACACATCGTCTTGTAACCTCCCACCTCCGAAGGAATCGGTCTGTGCACCTTCCGAAGATATCGGGACCGTTACCCTAGGGCGAAGACCACGTGCTGGTCTTCCTTACACCATGTAAGCCCTAGCAGTCACTTGGATTGGGCTTTGTAATCCAGCCCAGTGCAGGAGACCATTGGCCCCGCGCTGGGGGCACTCTATAAATACTCTCTCACTTAAGAGGGTCAGGTTACATTCATTCTTACTCTCATACCTACTTCTATGTACTTGCTTACTCCCATTACCTAACTTTGGCATCGGAGTACCTTGCAGGTACATCCCCCCCCCCCCGGTCGTGTCGTTATCCCCGGAGTTGAAGACTATACAACGTTGCTGACCACTGTCATACTTCCTGATCCAGGTACGATCAGTGGCGCCGTCTGTGGGAACAACTGCTTCCCCATTTTTCCTTCATCGTTAAACCAAAGCAATTTCTACCTTTTCTGACAACCATGGCCAGCACCCAACCTGGGAACAAAGCTCCGAACTCAGCCTTCACGCAGCCCGACAACGGAGACCACTGTGAGGACAACACTGCCACCCACGGCGAGGAAGGCAACGTAAGGGACGGGCAGATCGGCTCCCCTTTTCCAAAGATGCAGAATATGACGACGCCCAACAGGACATCCCGCCGGTTGTCTACCAGCCAGTCACTCCACCACCAAACGCGGATCCGGGCACGGTGGCCCTGTTTGCCTTAGTCAACCAAACCAACCAAATGATTGCCCAGCAGAATCTCAGGATCAAAGCACTCGAGAGAGGATGACCACGGCGATCTTCCCCGTGAAGACATCGTCACCCACTGTCTCCCAACCGTTCCCCTTCCCCGCGAAAGACTCCCCCGGCAAACTCTCGCAGCCCCTCCCCGCAGCGTGAGGGCCGCCGGCCTCGCTTGGAGCGACCCCAGCCCCCGGTCACCCAGAAGCGCCATCACTACCCTCCTCAACAGGAGCCAAGGAGCTCCCCGACTAGGAAGAGGAGCAGGGCTGACGGCGAAAAACCGAAGAACCGCTTCATGAACTCTCCTCGACGATATGGACCTGGTCGAGGCCATTGCTCCCCATCACGATCACCAGTTAGAAGTGATGAGGATGACCAGAGGACCCCTCTGTCCAAGGAGGTCATGGACACCCCTATCCCGGTGGGTATGGAGAAGCCCCCACCGCTGGGGACCTATGACGGCACAGCCAACTGTGACAATCACGTCGAGAGCTTTGAAGCCTTGCTCGACTATAGGAATGTCGGGGGAGCTATCAAGTGCAGGCTCTTCCTGACCACTCTTAGAAAGGGAGCCATGACTTGGTACAAAAGACTCGTACCTGAATCAATCACATCCTGGAGGCAGCTGAAGGGACGTTTCTCTAAATATTTCACTACGTCTCGCCGGCACCTGAAGACGGTAGCCTCGTTGGAAGGCATCTTCCAGGGGAAGAGTGAATCTCTCAGAGACTACATTAAGAGGTTCAACCGTGAAACTGTCGAGGTCCACATGACCGACGACATGAAGAAGTTCCTGATCGTATGAGGACTACGTATCGGGACGAAGTTCGCCAAGTTTGTGGGCATCCATAGGCCCTGCAACTTGGAAGACCTCCTCCACCGGGCTCAATCATACATCGATTTTGAAGAGTCGAAGGCTGCCCAAATAGCCCTCGACTCAAGACGTCGGGATGGTCCCCGCGGCCAAAGAGATGAAGGTTCTCCTCCCCCTCGACGTGGGGGAGAGAAGAGACGCGAAAACCGTCCCATGGACTCTCGTGAACCGAGGGGACCAGCTGGTCGGTTTATGGAGTACACTCCGCTCAACACTCCCCGCGAGCGAATCCTCAATGAGTGTGCCAACTCGGAGTTCCAAAAAGAGGGCGTCCATTTTCCAAAGCCGACGCCCCCTAAATCAAATACGGACAAGTCCAAGTACTGCAGGTTCCACCGGAGCCATGGATATGTCACGGAAGATTGCATCCAGCTCAAGGACGCGATTGAAATCCTGATCAAAGAAGGGCATCTAAAGCAGTACACTAAGAGGAACAACGTTCCTCGGCCAGATGCCCGAGATGCTCAAAGTGTCGAGGAGACGATGCCCCCCGCCAGGGAAAGCCGCCTGCAATTCGCCCTCAGCGTCACTCGACCTAAGGACTTCTTCGTCCCCAAGGGAATCGAGAACTAAGAGGCAGTCTGCAACATGTGGGCGAACTTCCCCCATGAAGACCCCGTCACTGCCCGCAGCACATGGAATAGCTTCCCCAAGGCAATGGTCATATCAGGCGGAGGTTTCGAGAAGGTCTCCGTCGGGTTGATCAAGCAAAAATTTGATGAGTTAGAATCCGCTACCTCAGCAAAGACCACCACTCTCAAGAGGGTACGAGGGAATTCAATCCCCATCACTTTCTACCTGGAGGAGCGCCTAACGCCACTATTCCCCTCTTGATCCGGGCACAGATGGCCAGTTTTGACATCCGCAGGATCCTGGTCGACCAAGGGAGCTCTGTGGACATCATGTACGCCCACCTCTTCTAGACCCTCCAGCTCGACGAGAAGAATTTGATCCCCTAGGTGGGCTTGGATCTACAAGGGTTCAACGGCACCACCACCAGACTTTGGGGTTATGTTGAACTGATGGTCACATTCGGGAGTGAGGATACCGCCCAACAAGTCAAGACCCGCTTCTTGGTGGTCAAATGTCCATCCCTCTACAACTGCATCCTGGGGAGGACCACTCTGGTCGAACTTATAGTGGTACCATCGACAGTTCACCTGAAGATGAAGTACTACATGGCCAGGGGCCGGGTCGTCACCATGCACGGGGACATTGAAGCAGTCAGGAGGTGCTTCGACGCAGCGACCAAAGGCCTGGGTTCCATCGAAACCAAGCCCAAGACCAGAGCGAAACCATCCCCGGAAGCATTGTAGAAGCCACTCCCGTGCATCAATGCGGTCGACCTCGACAGCAGGTTCCCTAACAAACAGGAGAAAGGCGGATCAACTGACCACAACCTCCAAGCGGAAATCAACGGGCGGCCTCTCCACCCAACGCGCCCCATCCCATACGGAGACTTCGAGCTCGTCGCCCTCGGAGATGACCCAGACTGGAATGTAAAGATTGGCACCGGGCTCCCCGGCCTGACGAAGAAGCAGTTGAAGGTATGTCTCCAGGAGAACGCTGATGTATTCGCATGGAGCGCCTTCGAGATGCCTGGCCTCGACCCCGAGGTGGCCTGTCACTAGCTCACTGTAGATCCGGCCGCTAGGGCCATAGTTCAACGTAGGTGTAGGCAGTCTCCCGAAAAAGCGGAGGCTGCTGAAAAAGCTGTAAAAGACCTCCTAGAGGCAAATTTTATTTCGGAGGCCAGGAACACAACCTGGTTGTCCCACGTTGTACTTGGCAAAAAGAGTAATGGAAAATGGAGGATGTACGTTGACTATATCGATCTTAACTGGGCATGCCCGAAAGACTCTTATCCTTTGCCTAACATCGACCAGCTGGTCGACAATTCTGCAGGTTTCAAACTATTTTCCTTCATGGAAGCCTACTCGGGGTACAACAAAATCCCCATGGATAAGGTCGACAAACAGCATACTGCCTTCATGACCGAGTCGGGTAATTACTACTACAATTTGATGCCCTTCGGCCTGAAGAACGTCGACACAACCTACCAACGGATGATGAACAAAGTCTTCCGGGGAGAGATCAGCGACATGCTCTAGGTCTACATGGATGACATGATTGTCAAATCTGCAGAAGAAGTCGATCACACTGCCCATCTCAAGAAGGTATTCTACACGGCGAGGAGATGCCATATGAGGTTTAGTCCCGACAAATCCACCTTCGGCGTTAGGGTGGACAAGTTCCTCGGTTTCTACCTCACGGAGCGAGGAATCGAGGCAAAACCCGACAAATGTAGGGCTTTCTCTGAGATCCCGACCCCGAACTCAAAGAAGTCAATACAATCATTGAACTGGATGATGACCGCCCTCTCCCACTTCGTCGCCAAATCTGCGCAGTACGCATTCCCATTCTTTAAGCTTCTACGACAAAAAGCCACGTTCGAATGGAGCGAGGAGTGCGAGCAAGCGCTCCCCCGGTTCTATCGCGACCAGAGAACGAGGAGACGTTGCTCCTGTACCTCGTCATCACGAGTGAAGCGGCCAGCGCTGTCCTCATCCGAGAAACCCCCGATGGGCAGAAACCGATTTACTTCACAAGCAAGGCCCTCCAAGGCCTCGAGCTCAGGTATCAGCAGATCTAGAAAGTTTCCCTGGCCCTCGTCACCGCGGCCAGGAGGCTGTGCCTTTACTTCTTAGCCCACACGGTCGTGGTAAGGACCGAGCAGCCCATAAGGCAGCTCCTCGTCTGACCAGACATGGCAGAAAGGATGCTTAGATGGTCGCTCGAACTCGCCGAGTTCGACATTCAGTATGAGGGAAGGAAAGCCCTGAAGGCTCAGGTGTTGGCCGACTTCGTGGCGGAAATTACCGTCCTGGAACCTTCGACCAACGGATCCCAAAAGTGGACAATCTACGTCGACGGGGCATCTAGCACGAAAGGGAGCAGGGCGGGCATTATCCTCGAAAATGAGGAAGGCATCCTGATCAAGGTCTCCCTCGAATTGTCCTTCCCAACATTGAACAACCAGGAAAAGTATGCGGCTTTCCTCGTCGAGCTACGGTTGGCCGAAGATCTCGGCGCCAAAGAGGTCAAAATCTTCACCGACTCCCAGTTCGTAGCCTCTCAAGTCTGAGGAGAGTGCCAAGCCAAGAACGACAGCCTCATCGAATACTTGACCTTGGTGAAGGAAAAGATGAAAAATTTTACCTCCGCGGAAGTAATACATATCCCGCGCGAGCACAATTCCCAAGCAGATGTCTTGTCCAAATTGGCGAGCACAAAGAACAAAGGCGGAAACAAGTCCGTCATACAAGAAGTACTTTCTCGCCTGAGAATCGACAAACCCGCTCCCGCGACGGACGTGAACGCCATCGGGAACAACAATTGTTGGATGACCCCAGTATACGAGTACCTCACCACATGCAAGCTACCCGACGATCCCAAGGAAGCGGGGGTGGTTAAGTGAAGAGCGTGCTCGTACACGATAGTCAAGGATAAACTATACCGTCGTGGCTTTTCTATCCCCCTCCTCAGGTACGTCAAAGAGACCAAAGTCCCCAGCATACTCCAAGAAATCCACGAGGGGATCAATGCCCAACACCTCGGCAGGTGATCCTTAGCCCGTAAAGCGCTTCGAGCGGTGTATTACTAGCCCACCATGCAACAGGACGCCAAGGAGCGTGTCAAGAAGTGCGATCGATGCCAACGACACGGGGACATGCACCTGGCCCCGCCCAGTGAGCTCAAAACACTGTCGTCCCCGTGGCTGTTTGCGTGGTGGGGGATGGACATTCTCAGCCCCTTCGTCCAGGGATCATACCAAAACAAGTACCTGATCATCGGCGTCGACTATTTCACGAAGTGGATCGAGGCTGAGGCCTTGGCCAAAATCATAGCCAACAATATACTACGTTTCTACAAGAGGAATATACTAGCCCGGTTCGGTGTGCCCCGGGCGATTGTCACCGACAAGAGACACAGTTCACCGACAGGAACTTCCAAGACTTCGTCACCAAGCTAGGCACGAAGCAGCACTTCACGTCGGTCGAGCACCCTCAAACAAACGGGTAAGCTGAAGTGGCGAACAAAGTTATCCTGCGAGGACTGAAACGCTAACTAGGCAACGCCAAGCAAAGGTGGGTCGAGGAACTACACAGCGTCCTCTGGGCCTACCGGACAACCCCACATTCCACGACCGGGGAGACCCTTTTTTCGCTTAACATACGGAACAGAAGCGGTGATCCCCGTGGAAATAAGGGAACCATCGAGGAGAACAGAATCTCCCCTCGACGAGGGGATAAACGATGAGGCCCTAAGGGAGGAACTCGACTTTGTCGAGGAGATAAGGTTCGGCGCGTCCCTCCGAGATGCCTCACTTAAACAGAAAATAACTCTGCGTTATAACAACAAAGTTATTAAACGTGATTTTCAAGTAGGCACCCTCGTTCTACGAAGGAACCAGAAAGATTCGCGAGAAGGCAAGCTCGCCTCGAACTAGGAGGGCCCCTACCGCGTCCACCAGAAGACGGGGACAGGAGCATACTACCTCGAAAATCTACACGGGGAGGAACTTGCTCGACCATGGAATGATGAGAAGGTTAAACAATACTACAGTTAAACACTGTCGCGACATAGCAACGTCGCGATTACGGGGGAGCGCTAAGGTACAAGCGTGACTCCCTGCCACGACACATGAAGATCAAGGACCGCGTTGTGTGTGTGCGAAGACCTTTGATCTGACGAGGATTCCTCGACCGAGCTCCGTCGTCGTACCAGTCAAGCAGAGCGCCCAGCTCATGATGATAAGTTCACGCCACGAAGCTAAGACCTCGACCGAGCTCTTAGCCTTGTCAAAGGTCGGAACACAAACCCGACCACTTGAGTAGTTACCACACTGCCGAGGATCAACAAAGTCGAGCAAACCCCCAACCTAGACAAATCACTTAGACAAAGTACAATAAGTATTTCAAGCATACAAGCATCACACACACAAGTAAGCAAAAGTCAAAGCATTAAGCCGGGTAGAAACCCATTGTGTAAATGTTACAAAAATGTCACAAGGGCCTTGGCACGCAGGCCGGGCAATTACAAAATTCACGACATGCAGGCCGAACCAAACAAGTCATCAAAAGAAAGTGGCTCGCAGGCGAAGCACAACGAACAAGTAAAAACTTAGTCGACTAAGTCCTCATCTGGCCGCTCGTTCCCAGTAACCCCTCCGTCAACTTCATCCTCTTGCATCGGTTGCACGATCTGACCCTCGATCACCTCATAGTCGGGGTCAGTCCCTTCAGTAATGAGGTCGGGGTTCACGATCCGAAGCTGCAGCACGGCATTGTTGAAACCCACGTCAGCCGCCGCGAGGACATCTTGCTCGGTCTGCCTGAGCTTCGCGATCAGCGCTGCCCGAGACGTCAACAGCCTATCTTCCTCGGTTTTCTCCTCGGCAGGGCGAGCAGCTTCCTCTAGCTCGGCGACCCTCACCAAGAGACCCTTTCTCTCCTCATCAACTTTCTTTAACTTCTCCTCCGACTTCTCTTGAAGCTCGACCTGGGCCTTGTTCTGATTTTTCCAGTCATTCAGCTCCTTACCCACCTTCTCCATCTCGGCTGAAATAGACTTGAAGCTCTCTTGCAACCTGTTTAGCTCGGCCGCTGGGCATGTCTCGTTATTCAGGACCAGGGCAGCAGCACAAAGCCGCATCACCGCGGACACGTCCTCCACCAAAGCCCTTCTCCGAGAAGCCCGGTCAACACCCAAGATGGTCTGAGCTTCGGGTGCACCAACGCACATGGAATTGTTCCCCATAAAGAAATTCGGCCTCGAGTGATAAGGCGGGAGCACGAACTTCACAGTGGGAGGGCTTTCATTCTCGGTAAGATCGACGTCCACGTGCTCAACGAGTCGCTGTCTCTTCGGGGATCCCTGAGTGCTGGGAGATTAGCTACCTTGGGGAGAGCCAGAAGAATCCCCGGCTGCCGGAGGGGGGTCGGAGCGCTTTGACCGGATCTGCTTGACCCGACCCTTTCCACCCTTCTTCGACATTCGGTTGGCCACCAGCTTCTTGACACGCTCCTCCGCACTCGACATGGTCTCTGCAAAAGAAAAAGAGATACATTAGTAAATCAAGGACAAAATGGCAAGGAAAGACCAAGTCGAGGAGGCTTCCACCAGCTAACAGCTTAAGGGCGTCCTCGTCAGAAAACGTCTCGAGGAGGGCCCTCGTATTAATCAGTCGGACTCACTCTAGAGGCCTCCTGTCATCCCCGCGGATGGGTTTCCCGTCCGGTGTCACGAGTTGGGCCGAGGAGAAACTGGCGACGAACTTGACTATCTCCTCATGAGCCAGACGATCCTGTTCGATCAGTCGGCCAGGATTGAAAGTGTAGCTATCCGTACTTCTCACGAAATGCTCCTCCGTCCAGAACAGAGGAAACCTCGGCTCGAGGACTTCTTCCTGCTGCCCGTCTACTTCCCGATACGCCCGTCTATACATCGACTCCACGGCCTCGAATGAGACAGGCTTCACTATGTAGTACCAAGACTTGAAGTTGTAAATAGAGTCCATGTAAGTCTGGAACAATCTGCTCACCTGTTTGAAGGACACCCAGCCATGCCTACCGTCATTCGCCTGCCTCTGCAAGTGGAAAATGAGAAATAACAGAGGTATGGTTGCCCCGATGCGGAGATGCTAGCAAACAAGCTCGAAAACACGAATAAATGCGAGAGAGTTGGGGTGGAGCTGCGAGGGTTCTAGATGCAGCCAGGTGAACACCTCTCGCGGAAAATCGGTGAAGGGCATACGCCACCCCGCCTCGTTGAACATGAACACGTACAAGGGGAATCTCATTCCTCTGTACGTCGAGTAGATGCGATGGTGCTCCAGAGGCCTATACACCATCCAGGTCTTCGAAAAACCCTCTAGACGGTGCTCGACTGTGGCGAAGATGTCATCCTCGTCGCAATCGACGAACTGGGAGGCAATGTTCAGAGGCTCCTCGCTAGCCCAATCTTCGGGAGGCCGTCCCTCGACACTGGCGATCGGCGCCATCAGGGAGTCAGGTTGGTCGTCGATATCTATAGATCCCATGGCCATGGCCTCGGCTTCCATTTACCTGAAAAGCAGAAGGAAATGGTGAATTTGATGGTCCATATCAAATTGACCCCTCCACCGCTGATCAAGTGAAAGGGCGAAGAAGGGACGCGGGGAACGCCCCCGTCCAGGGATGTTGGTCACACGTCTGCCCCCGCTCCCCAGGGCATCAGGCGAGCATCCCCGGGACCATCCTCAGGTCCCCGGTGCCTCGTCATGTGTCCCCGGGATATTCAGCCCACGTCCTCGGGCCTTCCTCAAGTCCCCGGTATATTCATCCCACCTCCTCGCGACATTCATAAAAATCCATCAAATATCTAGAGAAACTCCGCCGTAATCGCTGGAAATTTCGCGACTTCCCCAGGAATTTCATCAATTCAGCGGAGGGCCACCGTAGAAAATGCATTGGGAAAGAGAAAGGTCAAGGAACTTACTTGAAAACGGCTGTTGTAAAACTCCAGTACGGCGGCGTTTGGCGGTGAAACGGCGTAGAGAGCAGAGAAAGAGGGAGAGCAACTGCGAGTGAGGGAGAGCAAAACATGCAAATGACACTGGCTGGATCTTATTTATAGAGCCCTCATGGAATTCGAGGCGTTTTTAGGCATTCGAGTGCCTTAACCATAGCCTAGCCGCCCTAGGTAATGATGACGCGTGACACGTGGCATACGGGTTTCCACGTTAGTCCTTTCATCTGCCTTGGCCCTCGGGATCACAACCCCTCATATCCCCGCAGCGCCGTACAACGGCGACATCGCAATTCGAGCAGAGTTCAAGATTTCTGCCCGTCTAGCATCTCGTGCTCATGGCCTTTCTATTGCATTATGCCCGTTGACACGGAGACACCTCCCTGTCGACACGTATCCCTAACAAAGGGTTACCTGCATGAATCGAGCGGTCGCCTCCATCTCGGGGGTCGATCCGCTTACGGTGTCCTCGTCATAGAGGCTGATCCTTAAGTCATTACTCTGACACTTCGGAGCAACGACTTGGGGGCCTCCTATTCCGGACTGGGCCAACGCATGCCCAACCGTCGGGCAGGCCCAACCCAATAATGGTGCGGCCCAATATGGCCCACAAATAGCCAGCGTTGAGCACATCTCTGTCAGCGTCGAGCACGCTCATGTCATCCCCTCGTCAACCACGCATTAGGCTACGCTGTTGAGCAGAAGCTTAGGGTCGAGGAGAACACCTCTCTCCTCGACCTCCACGTACTCCTCCCAGTGAGGACACGTTGTCTTATAACCTCCCACCTCCGAAGGAATCGGTATGCGCTCCTTCCGGAGATCTCGGGACCGGTACCCCATGGCGAAGACCACGCGTTGGTCTTCCTTACGCCACGTAAGCCCTGGCAGTCACCTGGATTGGGCCTTGCAATCAAGCCCAGTGCAGGAGACTGTTGGCCCCACGCTGGGGGCACTCTATAAATACCATCTCACTTGAGAGGGTCGGGTTACGTTAATTCTTACTCTCATACCTACTTTTCTGTACTTGCTTAATCCCGTTACCTGACTTTGGCATCGGAGTACCTTGCAGGTACACCCCCCCTCCCCCGGGTCGTGTCATCATCACCGGAGTTGAAGACCATTCGACGTTGCTGACCACTGTCATACTTCCTGATCCAGGTACGATCACTAACTTTCATCCTTCCCCAGTTGATGCTCACCTGTGGCTGTTTGCATCTTTATCTTTGGTGTCTTGTTTGTCTGCATCTTTGCACTATCATGACATCATATCATCATACTAGAAGTTCATGGCATGTCAGCATATGCATGTCTGTAGCCTGTCCTTAGCATCCGCATTCCATCTAAGGGAAAAATTTTTGGTTTGCTATATTTAAACACCTTTTTACCTTGATGCCCCGAGGATTTCCATTCCTCATGCCATCCGGTAAAGCTATTTAAATAGGGGCAACTGTTGTACCCCAAATTTTACCCCTTAGATGTCATAACATCTTGCATTTGCATTTAGATTTAATCATCTAAGCATTGTTAACAAACCACTTCATCTTGCATGTTTCTTTTGTGAAAGCCAGGATCTACAAAAGAAAAAGGGTAGAGTCTCCTAAGACAAGCTCTCACAAGATTCAAGGTCTTCTAAGACACTCTTTGGCTCCATACAATCAATCATCACAAGTATCTTGAGCCACAAGTTCACCATACCTCAAACTAGGGTTTTGTCAAGACAAGTTAGCCAGTGCCTTTGATGTTGATCAAGGTAGGTTCCTAAGCTTTGGGACATGTTTCTATATGACACTAGACATCTCTAGAGACCATCTATGAGTCTTGGAAGAGATTGAAGAAGCAAAATCATCAGAGATCATCCATGTTGTATTCTTGAGGAATTAGGGTTTGACTGAGGCTTTGACTTTTAAGATTTTGATCCAAGATGAAGCATTCAAGTCCTAGATCCATCATGACATGTGTAATTGTTGAGTTAGGGCATGAGAAATCAATTTTTGAGACGTTTCTTGCAAAGAAGGCAATGTTTGGTCCTTGAAACTTTCTAAGTGTGGAAAATTCGCTTCTTGTGCAAAATTGGGAAGGTCATAACTTTCAAACCACACATCCAAATTGAGTGACTCAAGGCTCAAATGGAAGCTCTTTTCATGAACTTCAAAGAGTATTAGAGGACCTCTCTTCAAAAATTGCATGGTTTTTAAGTTATGAGACTTGGAAGATAAGTTTCCTTTGGGACTTAGTGAAATTTTAGCCATTTTCACCCTAATTTTCATCCAACTTTGACTCAATTTTTCACATAGTTCCAAGCTTCAAATCAAAAATCTTTGGACATGAAAGTTGTTCCATGTTCCTCAAGCTTTCCAAGCATGTGTAGAACACCTTATTTAGATAAACCAATCTCAAGTTATGATGCTTGAAAGTTGGGTGATTCAATTTGTAAAAACTCAATAACTTAGAAAAAATTTCTAAGTCTTTTTTGTCTTTCCATGCGCATGACTTTAGGGCAATTTTTCTCATTGTTACAAGCATTATCTCAAACCACTTTCCACATGAGAATTGATCTTTCAAATGCCCTCTTTACATAGAATCAAAAACCTCAAGATTTGGTGAAATGGTTATTAATCTATGATGCACTAAAGTTGGTATGTTGGCACTTTGTCTCACACTTAGAGAAATTCAGACCTCCAACTTCTTGCTACACTATAATTTTGCCATGTTTTTTTCCATCAGTTTTAGACTTTGTTTCATTTTGCTACCAGCATGAAAGTGTGCCATTTCAAAAATATGTCATGAGACCTCTTGAGTGAAAGGCTCCCGTGTGCCAAATAAAAGTTGTTGGTTTTGTTCTTTCCACACCAATGTTGCACCACTTGTTTGAATTGAAGCTCAACAAATATTTCCAAGTACACTCTCTGACCCTATCAGTTTCCAATGAGTTTGCTTTATCCCACAAAATCTGGAAGTCAACATCCAAAGTACAACCATCTTGTACTTGGTAAAGCTGGCACATGAAAATGCTATGTTACAAAAGATAAAACCATCTGTAGCACCCCAAAATTTGCCTTTTTGTTTCTAACACTAACTGGCTTATGTTTCTTTTCATTTTGCATTATCATTTGTGCATATCATTGGTTCTTAGCATGGGATCAATGTATCTAGGTTAATTCAGAGGAAGAGTTGTTTTTCAGAGGTTCAAGCAAGGGATCATGTGCATTGTCCAAGAGACCAAAGGAGAGATGGTTTTAATGTCATCATTACTTGAGCCACAATGGATTCTTAGACCTCAAGGCATCCTAATATGCCCACCACCTCATCAGGTGATTGCAAATGGCAAGAGATTTCAAGTGAATCACATTCTCCTAGCCTGATTTCTCAAATTAGGGTTTTTGGAGATTCTTGAGTCTTAACCCCCCGGTGGGCAAGATCTTTGAGTTTTTTATCATCATCAAATGGCACATCTCATTATTGTTTGAGATGATACACACCATATTCAGAGGAATTTGGATTTAGAGCATGGGTCGATTCCTCCTAGACTGAGGGCACCAAAATTAGGGTTTACCATAAAATCAGTTTATTTCTTATTTTTTGGGCAAGACTTGATTCCTTGGTATTCCTCATGTCCCTAAGTGTCTAGGATTGGAGAATTGTCCATCAATTTGGTTCAGAAGGGTTTCAATTGTTCAAATGATTCAAAATCAGGAGAATTCGGGATAAAGTCAACTGTGTAGTGAAAAAAGTCAAATCCTAACTTTTTGAGGTCAACATGATGATTTTCAAGTCAAATATGATCAATGGATGAAATTTGGTCAAGGAATGTTCGAGGAATTGCCAAAAATCAAGAAATTGAGAACTTGCCATTTTTGGAATAAAACTAGGTTTTAAAAGTTGCTATTTTGGGAAAGTTTTCAACTGTTTTCAAAGCCAATTTTCACCATGATCAATGCTTCATTTGCAAATTTTTTTCCACATGAAAGTTGTAGTTTGAAACATTCCCTTCAAAATGGGCACAAGAACCATGCCATTTAGATCATTTTTCATTGAGTTATGAGTGAACAAAGTGAGGCAATTTTAACCATTTTTGGCCTTTGCAAGGGTGTGCAATAGATTTGCACTGCTGTGCAATCGATTGCACTGTGACGGATTTGCCCAAAACCTTCATTTTTCAGCACTATATCAACTTCCAATGCACCACATTCACTTGGGATCAATGCTATATCAGTAGAAGGATCTAGAGGGCTGCATAATTTGATTTCATTTCCATCCAATTTCCACTCTAATTCCACACTCCCTTTCCTAGTTCATTTTCCACTTTCCATTCCACTCTCTAATCCTCATTCCAAACCCAAACTTAATTCCTAACCTGGTCCATATTTAAATCAATTCATTCCAAACCTCTCGAACCTGGATCATTTTCACTCATCATTCACTCTCAATTTTCAGAATTCTCTCAATTCTCTCTCACATTTTCACTCTCAACTTCCATTTTCAACCACACTCAAAGCTCTTCCATAGAGATTAACAAGTTCTTCATTAGAACTTGTTAATTCTTGAGCTAAGGTCTCTCATTATCACTCCATTGTTGTTTTCCATTGGTGATTTTCGTTTAGATCTGGATCTGGAATTTCATAAGTGCTTATTGAAAGTGTGATTTTGGAGTATTGTAGCTTATTGCTTGGATTTTCAGCTTTTGCTTGCAAGGAGCTCATAGATCTTGGAATTTCTTGCTTGGATTCATCAAATTCTGTTTGCAACACTTACCAAAGCAATTCTCAGCTTTGTAGGTTGGTTAATTTCAGATCCATACTTAATTTAGCTTAATTTCAACTTATACAATGTAGATCCATGGTTTTCAATGTGATTTGATTCATTTGCTTGATTTGATTCATGATCTTGTTGTTTGATTGACGAAGTGCGTGTTTAATTACTGATATTCGATGTGGATTTTCGTGTATGTTTGATTACATGATCATTTGGATGTTTGAATATGTGATTGGTGTTGGAAAAGTGATTATGAGAAGTGATTTTTTGCAGGTCTGCTACTGTGCAATCGATTTGCACCCTGCTGCAATCGATTTCACCTGTGTTTTTTTACTAGAAATTGCATTCTGTAACTATGCAATCGATTTGCACCCTGTTGCAATCGATTTGTACCTGTAACTTTTGTGTTTTTGGCTTGTTTGGAAGCATGTATTGATACCTATTCCACCCCTAACCTTCATGGCTTTGTATGATGCATATTTGAGGAATTTTCTAGGGTTGTTTAACCTCTAGTTGCTGGATGTATGTGAATCTTTGATGTACGATTTTCCGATTGCTGACTTGTTTGCATTCTTGAAGCATGTTCATGATGCATATTGGTTCATGTGTGAATAATAACTTGTTGAACTTGTGTAATCTCATAGATTGATATGATGTTGATTTGTGGATCATTCTTGAGCTGTTTTACCTCACATGTTAGTTTGTAAGCGACTCTTCGCCACGGGACTTTTGTTTTCGTTGGTGAATATCCATGGTTGTGTTGTTGCTTTCTTGATGTGATGAATATGTTGCACACACATTTGAATCATGTTGATTGTTGATTAATGTTTGACTTGCTGAACTTGTGATGCATGATTATTGTTGGTGTCCTATTTTCGCTTATGCATGATGTTTTGGTGAATGATTAAGTTGTGCAACTTTGTTAAGCATACTTGTTCATAAATTGTTAACATGATCATTGTTATTCATTCTTGATGCTTACAGCCTTTATGCGTGTTTTGCCTTGCTATGCGTGTTCATTTGCAATCATTGCTTGCATGGGTATTTGTTTGGATGCTTTGCATGCTGCCCTATTTTTTTACAGCTGCTGTTCTGAATTATTTAACATGCTGTCAATTGTATACCTTCGCTGCCTGTTGCTTTTTACACCTGTTTTGTGCTGGAAACTTGAGCTGTTGAATGCTGTTTGGTGTATATGCTAGATTTTATCATTGTGCAGGTGCTGGAGCGCTGTTGTAGCCGCTGTTTTTGGTTTATTTCTTTGGTTTTTGCTTTGCTCTTGCTTGTTCCCTTAGGACTTCCTAGTCCAACTTAATCTTTGATTAAGCTTCGAATAGGATAGACATTAGGATTCAAACCATGCATGCTAACATTAGGTAGAATTTTCCCTTCTTACCTCAACCTTAGGGCCACTTTTGCATGACAACATTAGGATATAATTCCCGTAGTGTTTTCTTTTTCCCTTGAGTCTTCTCTTCTCATCTCATAACAATTCTAAGACACTTAATAAAGGTAACGTGTATTGCGCCTGAGCCTTGTATGTGGGAAATGAGAAATGAGGGGTTTCCTCTCATTTTTCTAGATTGTTTAGTGGACGTCCCATCTTGGGACGATTTACTATGCATTCGTTCCTACGTCATAGACTTCGGTGCAATGCAAGTTACGAACTAACTTCAATTCACTTCTGGCTAAAAAACA
Source organism: Lathyrus tuberosus (assembly GCA_022829125.1). Classification (NCBI taxonomy): domain Eukaryota; kingdom Viridiplantae; phylum Streptophyta; class Magnoliopsida; order Fabales; family Fabaceae; genus Lathyrus; species Lathyrus tuberosus. The sequence continues at coordinate 2,085,755 of JALAZF010000085.1, read as the reverse complement.
AAAACCAAATTCAATTCTTTTTCATCCTTCAGGATTGTTGAGTTTCAAACGATTTTCAGAAAAGAGCACATTATTTTCCGTTTTGTCGCAAACAGGCATCGACCTTAACTGTCGGACGCGAACTTAACATCGCTCATAAAAAACACTAAGACCTTGTTAGGTCGAACTACGACTGCTCTGATTTCCTCTCTCTGGTTAGATTGAGGATACGTAGGCACAAGACGGCAATGTCTTGGCGAGCAACCTCCCCCATTAGTGTGTAGTTCGTCGAACTACGTTGACTCTGATTCTTCGTTCGTCCACGAAGATACGTAGGCATTGGATTGCGATAATCCTTGCGAGTCCGTCTTAGTCTTCCCCATCCCCGTTTTCTGTTTAGCCGTAGACTTTAGGATAACTCACCCTTTGATTAGACAACAAGCATGGATCCCTTCGAGTACGATGAACGCGTGGGGATGCTAATACCTTCCCCTCGCGTTACCGACTCCCGAACCCGGACTATGGTTGAGATGACCATGTCTTTCCCTTTCTTCTACGTTTCTTCGATCCTTTCCTTTCCCTGCGTCGGGATAAATAACGTTCGGTGGCGACTCTTCTATTCTAGTTTTCTCGCCGGTTGTTTTTTCGCGGTTACGACAGCTGGCGACTCTGCTGGGGACACTGGTTCCCTAAGCGAGTCAATCCTAGCGCTTGTTTGTTTTTATTTCATTGGGTGTTTATTGTTGTGCTTTATTTTGTTGCATATTACTGTATTACTGTATTTTACTGCATTTATCGCATTTGATTACTGTTATCATATTATTCTGCTGTTGTTGTGTTGTTGGGTGGGTTGGATTCACGAGGGATAAGCCCAATACACAGGCTTAAGTATACACCTAGGACTATAGTGGAAAGTAGTGGGACCTATGCGCCATCTTGGTACGTTTGGTGTTCACGAAATTCACATCTAGACGAGGTTTTCTTGGGAGATATTCTGACGTGCGCGTCTTGCGCATTTCGGGGTGTTGATCTAGAGAGCTGTCGACACTGGCGACCATTTCCCCGAGGACTCAGTAGAGGCACTGCTCCCAAGAGGTAGTAATGGCAGACTAGAAATGGCAAACCCATTATACTTCTTGATCCGAGGACCCGAAGCTAGGAACTTACATAGGATGACCTTATTTTTGGGGGAATCAGTGGACGACCTCTTTGTTTGGCAATAGTATTGTACCCCGAGGGATGAATGTACTATTGCTTCTCAAATCGAGAATTCGACACTGAGGATCCTCAGTTTTCTAGAACCCACATGTGAGGAGGGATGGGTGTTTGTAGGTTTGCAGGTGTCCTTAACCTTCAACCTACCTGGTTTTCTGAGTTTCTTGTCAGTGTGTAGTTATCTATCTGGTTATCTGGTTATCTCAGTGGTCTGATGTTTTGATATTCTGGGTTTCTGGGTTTGTGGTCTTTGATCAATTAACAGCACAACAAATGTTCAGAGCAGTTTGATACCTTGATCCCATGTTTGCATTTGCATTATCTCTTGCATTCTAACATGTTTGACATTTTTTAGGGCTTGCATATTACCCTTGATTCCGGTTGTTGAAGTTTTCCTGTCATGGATGCTCAGAGGAAAAGAATGTAGTGTACACGTTCCCAGACCCAACTCTGAATTTGGTTCACAAAATGATTAGCATGACTGATCCCGGGGTCCGCACTGAGTTCAAAGATGAATATGGGAAGATATTGAAGGTTGTCCATAATATCTCAAAGAACGAGCGTGATGCCATTCATACACTCCTACAATTCTATGACCCTCCTTTGCGCTGTTTCACTTTCCCGGATTATATATTGGCTCCAACCTTGGAAGAGTTCTTATTTATTTTTGGAATCTCCATCAAGCCGAAGATACCTTTCTTCTCTGAAGAACATCCAGGCCTGGAAGAAATGGCAGCTGCTCTTCACATTGGAGAATCCATTCTGAGTGATAATATTGTTGACAAGCAAGGATTTAAAGGTTTCCCTTTGAAGTTTCTGTTTGATCAAGCTAGCTTATATGCTAAGGCGGGAAGTTGGTTCGCTTTCAACACTATATTAGCTCTTTGCATTTATGGAATTGTCTTATTCCCTAACATCCCTGATCTTGTTGATATGCACGCGGTTCGGATCTTTATCTTGAGAAATCCTGTACCTACTTTTCTTTGTAATGTATACCATTCAGTCCACTACAAGAACGAGAATAGGCGAGGAAGGAGTGTAAGCTGTTGCGCGCCACTCCTATCTACATGGTTTTTGAGTCATCTTCCTTAGACTGGGGCATTTGTGGATACGGAGGGTTCTTTGAAGTGGTCCAAGAAGCTGATGGGATTGACTGCTGATAATATTATTTGGTTTAATCACAGTTTGCTGGGAATAGAGCTCATTTTCAACTGTGGAGAGTTCCCAAACGTACCTTTAGTGGGGAGGAAAGGCAGAATTAATTATAACCCTTCCCTCACTATCAGGCAGTTTGGGTAGGCATTGAGAGTTCCCCCTGAAGATCAAGATATCAGAGAGTCCATGTTCTTCAATGGTACTGAAGACCAAGAGATGTTGAGGAGAGCTATGAACGCTTGGGGATAGATTCATAAGAAAGAAAAGACCTCTTTTGGAAAGTGTAACAACAGAGCTTTCTCTCTATATGTGGAGTGGATTCGGAGGAGAGCAGAAGAAGAACTCTTGTCGTTCTCAATAGAGCCGCCGTTGTATCCACTGATGATTGAGCCTCCCACCACAGTTGAGATAGAGAAGTTTAACAAATTTTGGGCTGAGAAGGAGAAGCTACGAGAAGAGAATAGTGAGCTACAGAGAGAGATCTATCAGCTGAAGCACGAGCGAGGTGAAGTTGTCCATGTTGCCAAGATGAAGACAGAACTTCTCGCCAAGAAGGAAAAGGAGCTAGCTGACAAGGTCACAGCCAGACAGAAGGTAGGGCAAGCTCTAAAGGGTATTAGCAGGGTTCTCAAGTCTAAGAAGGAAGACTTGGCCAAAGCATTGTCAAAAATTCACAAGTTCAACTCTTACCGAAACACTGCAATAACTGCCAACAAACAGAAAGAAGATAAGTTTCTGAAATAGATTGAAAGTTTGAAATTGAAGCTCAAGAAGAAAGATGAAGAGATTTTATCAGAGACATTCCAGCGACGAGCAGTTAAAGACAGACTCAATGAGGCCATAGCTACTATAGAGGAGCTGAAGATTCAAGCTGAATTGAAGAGGCCTAGAAATGAGGGTCCTAACATGGATGGTGTTTTTAGCGAAGATGCTTGGGAGCTGCACTGCCGATACCTAAAAGGGATCATGCACAGAAAAGATATCCTCATTCAGGAGTTGATTCAGAGACCGAGGCATCCCGAAACCAATAAGCTATTCAAAGAAGCGCTAGGGTGGAGCAGAGAGCATAATGGCTGAGGAGGATTGACACTTGTGGATTTCGATGACATGCCATAGTTTTCTCTTTCTCTTTTATCGTGTTTGGATCACCGCCAGGCTTGTTGGTTGGGATCTTTGATTATCAAACCTCTATCTGTATCGTGGGCTATAATTGTTGTCAAATGATTATCCTTTGGTTTTCTTAATATATGAGCAGAAGTTATGTTCTATCTTGTTATTAAACTGGAATCAAGGGGTGGATCACCCTGCGAATATTCAAACATGTTCATTTGCATTTGCATATTCATAATCATTATGCATAACAGGTGTTTGTCTCTAGTTTTCTCATCTTGTTCTTTTCTTCAGACAGGATTGCTGATCAATGCATTCACCGATACTCTACCAGAAAGAATCAACGAAAAACCGTGGAACAAATGCAAGCTGAGATGATTGCGATGCAAGCTCGCATGGCTCAGTTTATGGAGTTAATGCAAGGTGTTGCTCAAGGTCAAGAGCAGTTAAGGACTCTGGTCTAGCCTCTGGTCGCAAGAGTTGATGAAGACGGTATCCTTCATGGTGGCCTTCACAATGGTGTCATTCCTCCGGGCGGAGGTGTTGATGGTAATGGTATTCCTGTTGGTCCTCTGGGCGGAGGTGTTCATGTCCCTTCTATTGTCATCCCTCCAGGCGGAGGAGAGAATGTTGTGATTCCTTCTGTAGTAGGAGGATACAACAGTGTTTGTGCAGTGCACGGTCGTTGCTATGATGATCAACAAGATGATGTCTTCTCTCTTCCAGGTGGGGATGCTGGCCCCCAACCTGATAGTGATAAAAAAATTCTGATTGATTAAGGAGAAGTTGAAAGCGTTTGAGAATCAGAATTCCCTGGGATTAGATATGGAAGACTTAGGACTGGTCCCCGGTGTTAGGATCCCTCACAAGTTTCAGGTACCTATTTTCAAGAAGTATAACGGTGTCACTTGCCCGAAGATTCATGTCAGGGCTTATGCTAGAAAGATGGTTGCCTATTCTGATGGTGAGAAATTATTGATGCACTTTTTCCAGGATAGCCTGTCTGGGGCATCTTTGGAATGGTATATGCAGTTAGAGAAATGCCATGTTCGTAACTGGCGTGAGCTAGTTGAAGCTTTCGTCAAGCAATATCAGTACAATACTGACATGGCTCCCAACAGAACACAGTTGCAAAGTTTGTCGCAGAAAAATAATGAAAGCTTTAAGGAGTACGCCCAGAGGTGGCGTGAATTTGCAGCTAGGGTCCAGCCTCCCATGGTGGAGCAGGAGATGGTTGACATATTCATGGCCACTCTTTAGGGGCTGTATTATGACCAATTAGTAAGTTGTATGACTCATGGTTTTGCTAACTTAGTGTTAGTAGGAGAAAAGGTTGAGAGCGGGATTAAAACTGGGAAAATAATGGTCAATGATGGATCCTCATCTGGAGGAGGGAAAAAGTCGTATGCCGGTAATTACAAGAAAAAAGAAGGAGACATAAATTTTGTTTCATCATACCATGGTAAAGGAAGACATCGTCAGAACTTCAATCAGCAGGTGGCTTCTGTAACTATTCCCGCAGCACCTCAACAACAGGCAGCGCCTCAACAGCAAAATCAGGCTCCTCGCAGACAACAGGACAGGCCTAAACAGAATAGGCACTTTGATACTCCACCTCTGCCTTACTCCCAATTATTTCAACATTTGCTACAATTACAGTTGATCCAAAAGAGGACTCTAGCCCCCATTACTGGTAATCCACCTCCCGGTTATGATGCCAATGCTCACTGTGAATTTCACTATGGAGCGCCAGGGCACCATATTGAGGATTGTAAAGCTTTTAAGCATAAGGTTCAAGATTTGGTGGACTCAGAAGCCATCAATTTCTCCAATGAAACCCCAAATGTCATTCAGAACCCGATGCCGAATCACGGTGGGCCAAAGGTTAATGCGATTGTGGAAGACGATGAATCCTTGAATTTGGTTTTAGATGTGAACGAGTTGAAGACTCCTTTGTTTGTGGTAAAAGAAAGGTTGCTGAAGGGAGGGGTATTCCCTAGTTGTGAAGAGGGTTGTACAGAATGTGTGTTGCAATTGAACGGTTGTGATTCGTTGAAATCAGGTATTCAGAGATTGATTAATGAAGGACAGTTACAGTTTGACAGATGTGATAAATAGAGAAAAACTACTGACAAAGAGAATGATGTTGCCACTATTACAATTCCTTTCAAAACAATAACCATATCAGCACTGGCGAGACCAGCGCCGGTCATCATTACAGTTTCTGGGCCAGTCCCGTATTAAAGTACCAAAGTCGTCCCGTGGAACTATGGGACTGAGGTATTTGTTGATGGAAAGAAACAAGAATTGGTAGGAACCTCGGCTATGAGCTCAGAGGTTGGCAATACTATTGATGCAGGGGCTATCACCAGAAGTGGCAGAGTCTTTATTCCGTCAGATAATCAGGTTGGCAGTTCCAGACAGGATAAAGGGAAACAAGTGATGGATGATTCTGTACCGAGACAGGTCGTGAATGACTCTGCGACAAAACAAGTTGACAACTCTTTCTCGGAAAATGTGGAGGATTTTATGATATTAATCAGGAAAAGTGATTACAAGATTGTTGATCAACTCCACCAAACCCCATCAAAGTTATCCATCATATCTTTGCTATTGTGCTCTGAGGCGCACCGGAATGCGTTGTTAAAAGTCATGAATACAGCGTATGTACCTCAAGAAATATCCGTTAATCAGTTAGAAGGGGTCATGGCTCACGTGAATGTTGGTAATGGCTTAGGGTTCACAGACCTAGATCTGACTCCATCTAGGAGGAATCACAACAACGCTCTGCATATTTCAGTGGAATGTCGAGGTTCTCTAATGTCACATGTGCTAGTTGATATTGGGCCATCCTTAAATGTGTTTCCAAAGAAGGCTCTGATGAAATTAGATACTCGCAGGCTGATTTGTACGTCGAGTGACTTGGTGGTGCGTGCTTTTGATGGTTCTAAAAGGTCTATTTTTGGAGAAATTGTATTACCGATCAAAGTTGGTCCTGGGAATTTTGACGCCACTTTTTACATCATGGACATTCAGCCTGCCTATAGCTGTTTATTGGGTCTCCCCTGGATCCATAGCGCTGGGGAAGTAACGTCCACGCTGCATCAAAAGCTGAAATACATGGTGGATGGCCACGTTGTGACAGTCTGTGGTGAGGAAGACATCATGGTGAGTCACCTATCAACCTTCAAGTATGTGGAGGTAGATGGTGAGATACATGAGACTCTGTGCCAATCCTTTGAAGCTGTGAAAATTCTTGAGGAACCTCCAAGAGTAGTCAGTATGCCTGAGGTGGTAAATCAACCCGAAGTGGTAAATCAGCCAGAAGTTTTGATGTCTTCTTTCAAAGATTCATGCCCTGTAGTTGAAGCTGGTAGTTCCCATAAGTGGGGCCAAGTCATTGACGTTACGATGAAGCAGAATACTTATGGGCTGGGGTACAAGCCACCCAGACAATTTCAGGAGCCTCCCGAGTATGTTGGGCCAGTTCAATTCACAAGTGCTGGGTATTTCTTTGACCGGGTCAATGCAATTGAGGATGAGGGTGATAGTGACTGTGACATGGATGAATGGATCCGTCCATGCACTCTTGGTCAGAGCCTATGCAACTGGTCTTCCAAGAGAGTCATCCAAGTGACCCGTCAAGAGTAATTGCCTTTGTTTTCTGTTTGTATTAAATCCTACATTCTGCCCAAGACGTAGTGATACTTGTCTGTAGGGCTTTGATGTTTTTGTTTGCTTACTTTGTCATCAATAAAGGAAGTTTTTCACATTCAAATATTTTGATCCCTGTCTTTCTGTTTTTACTTTTTTCATTAATTCACATCAAAATGGCAATGTGTTTTCTTGTTTGTTGCATTCATAATAAACATAAAACATCAATCATGCAGGTTTCTTTGTTCAGATGCCACGAATAATGATTCAGCTATGGCTCGGTATGACTTCGATAATCCCATCTATCAGGCTCAAGAAGAGACTGACGAAGATTGTGACTTATCGGAAGAATTGGCCAGATTGCTGAGACAGGAGGAAAGGGTCATTTTACCTCATCAGGAGGAAATTGAGACTATTAATCTGGGAACCGAGGATGCTAAAAGAGAAGTAAGGATTGGGGCTGCTTTGGAAGACACTGTTAAGGGAAGATTGATTGAGATGCTTCGAGAGTATGTGGATATCTTCGCCTGGTCTTACCAAGACATGCCTGGGCTTGACACTGATATTGTGGTACATCAGTTGCCACTTAAAGAAGGTTGTACGTCGGTCAAGCAGAAATTGAGAAGGACAAAACCGGACATGGTTGTCAAAATCAAGGAAGAGGTTCAGAAACAGTTGGACGCTGGTTTTCTTGCTGTGACGAATTATCCTCCGTGGGTTGCTAATATCGTGCCTGTACCTAAGAAGGATGGAAAGGTCAGGATGTGTGTTGATTACAGAGATTTGAATAGAGCAAGCCTGAAAGATGATTTCCCGCTTCCCCACATTGACGTGTTAGTGGACAACACTGCTCAATACTCTGTATTTTCCTTCATGGATGGCTTCTCTGGGTATAGCCAAATCAAAATGGCCCCAGAGGACATGGAGAAGACGACGTTCATAAGACCGTGGGGAACGTTTTGCTATAAGGCAATGCCCTTTAGATTGAAAAATGTTGGGACAACCTATCAGCGGGCAATGGTGACTCTCTTTCATGATATAATTCACAAGGAAATAGAAGTCTATGTTGATGACATGATTGCGAAGTCACAAACGGAGGAAGAACATCTGGCGAATTTGCAGAAGCTATTTGAAAGGTTAAGGAAGTTTAAACTGAGGTTGAATCCGAACAAGTGCACCTTCGGGGTGAGATCTGGAAAATTGCTGGGGTTTATTGTTAGTGAAAGAGGTATCGAGGTTGATCCTGCTAAAGTAAAAGCCATACAGGAAATGCCTGAACCGAGAACAGAAAAAGAGGTATGTGGTTTCTTGGGGAGATTAAACTACATTGCTAGATTCATCTCTCATCTCACAGCCACATGTGAACCAATATTCAAATTGTTAAGAAAAGATCAAGAGGTCAGGTGGAATGAAAATTGTTAAAAGGCATTTGAAAAGATAAAAGAATATTTGCAGGAACCTCCGGTCCTCATGCCGCCAGTGCCAGGAAGGCCATTGATTATGTATCTCACGGTTCTTGAGAACTCAATGAGGTGTGTGCTCGGTCAACACGACGAGCCAGGTAGAAAAGAGCATGCCGTCTACTACCTGAATAAAAAGTTCACTGATTGTGAGTCGAGGTACTCAATGCTGGAAAAAACATGTTGTGCACTCGCTTGGGCCGCAAAGCATTTGAGGCAATATATGTTAAACCATACAACCCTGTTAATTTTGAAGATGGATCTGATTAAGTACGTGTTTAAAAAGCATGCGCTTTCTGGAATAATAGCCTGTTGGCAGATGGTTTTGACAGAATATGACATTCAATACGTTTCCCAAAAGGCCATTAAGGGAAGTGTTCTACCAGAATATCTTGCCGAACAACTAATTGAAGATTATCAACCAATGAAGTTTGAATTTCCAGATGAGCACATTATGTTTCTGAAGATGAAAGACTGTGAAGAGCCTTTGCCTGATGAAGGACCTGAAATTGGATCCCAATGGAAGCTAGTTTTTGATGGGGCCGTTAACTCATATGGTAACAGAATCGGGGCAATCATTACAACTCCAAGGGGTTCTCATATACCCTTCACTGCCCGGTTAGCATTCGTATGCACCAACAATGAGGCAGAGTATGAAGCATGCATCATGGGGCTAGAAGAAGCAATTGATTTGAGAATCAAGAACGTCGATGTTTATGGTGATTCTGCGTTGGTAGTTAATCAGATCAAAGGAGAATGGGAAACCCGGCAGGAAAATTTGGTGCCTTACAACAACTATGCCAGAAGTTTGTTACCGTTCTTTGATAGGGTCGAATTTCATCATATACCCCGATTGGAAAATCAGATGGCAGATACGTTGGCAATGTTGGCTTCGATGTATCAGGTGAATCGGTGGAATGAGACACCGTCGATCAGAATTATGCGTCTAGATAGACCGGCTTTTGTATTTGCAGTTGAAGAGGTATCAGATGGCAAGCTGTGGTATCATGACATTAAGTGTTTCCTCAAAAATCAAGAGTACCCAGCTGAGGCATCTACCAAGGATAAGAAAACTCTGAGAAAGCTAGTAGGCAATTTCTTTCTGAATGAAGATGATGTGCTGTATAAGAGGAACTTTGACATGGTCCTGCTACGTTGTGTTGATGAACACGAGGCAGGCTTGTTAATGGAAGAGGTTCATGAAGGTTCTTTCGGTACCCATGCCAATGGGCATGCTATGGCTAGAAAGTTGTTAAGGGCAGGTATTACTGGATGACTATGGAGTCTGATTATTTCAAACACGCTAGAAAATGCCATCAATGTCAAATTTATTCCGACAAGGTGCACGTGCCACCTACTCCTCTAAATGTACTGTCATCTCCTTGGCCCTTTGCCATGTGGGGCATTGCTATGATTGGAAAGATTGAGCCAACTGCTTCCAATGGGCATCCTTTCATTTTGGTTGCCATTGATTATTTCACGAAGTGGTTGGAAGCAGCCTTATATGCCAACATCACCAAACAAGTGGTAGCCCGGTTTATAAAGAAGGACAACATCTGTCATTATGGGGTCCCGGGAGAATCATTACTGATAATGGTTCAAATTTAAACAATAAGATGATGAAGGAGCTATGTCAGAGCTTTAAGATTGAACATCACAATTCTTCTCCCTATCGTCCGAAGATGAATGGGGATGTTGAGGCAGCGAATAAGAATATCAAGAAGATTGTACAGAAGATGGTGGTAACGTATAAAGACTGGCATGAGATGTTACCTTATGCTTTGCACGGTTATCGTACTTCGGTACGCACATCAACTGGGGCAACTCCTTTCTCACTGGTATATGGTATGGAGGCAGTCCTACCATTAGAGATTGAGATTCCTTCGTTGAGAATTCTGGCAGATGTGAAGCTTGATGAAGCTGAATAGGTACGTTCCAGATTAAATCAGCTAAACCTTATTGAAGAGAAGAGATTGGCAGCCATTGCACACGGCCGGTTGTATCAGAGCCGGATGAAGAAAGCCTTTGATTAGAAAGTGCATCCTCAGTGTTTCCAGACAGGTGAATTAGTTTTGAAAAGGATCCTTCCTCCTCAGACAGATCACAGGGGCAAATGGACTCCAAATTACGAAGGGCCATATGTAGTAAGAAAGGTTTTCTCTGGCGGAGCCTTATAACTCTCGACTATGGATGGCGAAGATTTTACGTCCCCTGTGAACACAGACGTAGTCAAAAAATATTTTGCATAAAAGAGATCTGCAGGACATAAAAAGAAAGTCCAGGCAAAAAAGGATTTTAAAGAATGCGTCGGAAATTGAACTTTACTCTTTTTACAGAATTTGATGAAAGGATTTTAAAACAACAATAAGAAGAGAAAGAGAGAAAAAGAATGCGTCGGAAAAAAAAAAGAAAAGGTCTGAACTGTGCAGTTTAAAGTTTCGAATTTTTAATTATTACAGATGTAAAATCTTGGAAAAATCCTTTTACTCTCCCCCATTTCTGTCTAACTTTGTACTCTCTGTTACTTAACTGTTAATCAATTCATCTATCCTTCTAAAAACTATTTCTAATGACATTTTAACAAGTCAAGATTCCTTTTTTCACATAACATCAACTAACTGATTTTCAATTTTGTATTCAGAAGATGGAGAGGTAGTAAAAGAACTAGACGCCCAACACTTTGTAGAATCACTATCTAACTGGTGCATCATTCATATCTGCAATAATTATATTTGACAGGCTTATTTCGCTGACGGTAATTTTATTTCCTTATTCATTTCTTTTTTTTTTATCTATGCCAATAATTGTATTTGACAGGCTTATTTCGCCAACGGTAATTTTATTTCCTTATTCATTTCATTTTTTTTATCTATGCCAATCAATCAACCTAAATTATTTGTGAGTCTATTATTGTATCCTTTTATTCTCTATTGATATTTGAGTTTAAGTCTTAATATCCTTATGTTAATGGCAGCTGGAACTAAAATTGGGTATTGATGGCAGTGGCACCTCATATGAGGATTTCATAAGAAGCTTACATTTGCCTTTGCAACTAAGGTCTACTATTCTTTGATTAGTTTACATAATCAACTTGTGATTGATATCGGTAAGAAAGACCGAAATTGTTGTGTTGACGAATAGTAGATTTACTTGATCAATACCTGATTATGATTCGTTTGGTTGATGAATCCAGTCAGGTCGATACAATTGTGGCATCCATTTTCGGGTGGAGCAGCTGGCGTGATTTCCATACTGATGTTAATCAAGGCTAATAATGTTGAGCAACAAGAGAAAACAAGATGCAAGTATTGTCTTGGAACTGGTATGTTTCTACTCTTTGAAGATTGTCACTCTCTTAATAAAGATATAATAAAGTCTAAAGATATAATAATGTCACTAACTTAAATCATACTAGTATGTTTCTACATGTTCTGACTTTGGAGGACTTGTGTTTTCTTGCATTTTCACCTCAAATTTAGCAATGATTTCTCTTTTAGAACTAATTATATATGAATAAGAAATAAGACTAAAAAGCTTGTAATATTCTATTCTGCTAGAATAATTGATCCTAATTCCATGTTGATTGAATATAATGTGATACTTTTAATCACATTAGCTTGCATACAGTCAGAAATACTATATGTTCACTTAATCTATGTGATGAAAAATTTATTATTCAAATGCGTATTTAAGAAGATGAATCTTTTTTATTATAAAAATGAACATTCAATTTGTTAGTGATGTTGAATCAAGATTTTGAAAAAAGTAATTATTCTATTATAGTACATAGTGCTTTCCCGTGACATGAATTAACTCATTTATAGTACATGCATATGCTGTTTTCATTTTTGTAATATGCTTTGATATAAAGCAATGCAATATTTTTTTGGTAGTTGGATTATGCAAGTGCGCTTAAGCCTTGCATTGCACAATTAATCGTTAAGGGCTACATGAATTTGGAAATAAAATAATTGGATATACATCTAAGCATAATTTCTTTTTGCTGCAGGATCAAGCAATTACCATTGTTGTGGAGCTCTGTCAAGCCCACAAACCGACGAAATCATTGGAAATAAAGAGTGTCTGCAACAAATACTTGAAATAGCCTTAACACAAGTATAATGATTAGCAATATTAAAAACTTTAAAGTAATTGAGTTTGGATTCGCCATAGCAAAAAACACAGTACCTAGAAGGATTACATTATATTAATTTATAGAACACATATTTGCCAAGCCTATTTCTTTTCATATTTTAAAAAGATTAATAATTCATTGCACGTTTTTTAAAGTTTAATTGAATTTCAAAATTAATTGAATTTTATGTGTATTATCATTATAAAATAATTAATATTTCTAGAATATTGTGAAATATAATTTTATTTATTAATTGAAAAAAGAGAATTTATTAAAATTAAAATAGCATTAATTATCATTTTACAACTATGTAAAAAAAATCAAATTTATCAATTAAAATAATATATTTTAACTCTTACTAATAAATAACAACTCATGGCCAAAAAATATGTAAGGAAATCTAGAATCATTATCTTCCAAAGAAATCAATTGTATCGTTATGCATATGTAATAAATAAGTTCATTAAAACAAATCGGAAAAGGAAATGTCAATCTGTCTTTTTTTTTTTAGTTGAAAGCAAACTATTTTAGAAAGTAAAAATTTCTATAGAATAGAGGATATATTAGCAACTAAAAGTGAAATTTCAAATCGAAACTTATTGTTACTCCCTCCCTCCGTTGCTTTATAAATGTCACTTTCTTGAAAAAAATTTGTTTCTTTTTAATTGTCACTTGCAAATATACATTTTTGTTAAAATTACTCCTATGTATTTGTTATATAGAGAGAGAGAAAAAATAAAATAAATATAATAAATAATTAAGGGTATTATAGGAAAAAAGAAAATTATTGTTAGAAAAGTAACAATAATTATTAGCTTTCTTGGTATGTATAAAAAACTAAAAAATAACACTTAAAAAGAAAATGAGAAAGTAAAGTCAACAATTAATGGTTGAGATACAAAAAGGAGCACAGGCTATTGTGTAAAAACGATATAGGTAAGTTAAATGATGTAGACAATTGCACAAACTATTATACCAATTATTTAGGTGATGTAGACATAAAGTAGATAAAATATAGTATAGGGTGAGAAAATATATTAAACTCCATTTATCGCTTACTTTTATTTTATATTTTTTTATCCATAAAAAAATATTCTTTTTAAAAAAAATAAGGGATGAGACAAAATAGATACATGAATATATTTAAATTCATTTATAGACAAAATAAATGCATAATAAATTCTCACTTTTAAAAAGGAATTAATATATAAGAAATTTTTAATATTTTAATGTTATAGAAAGTTTTAATGTTTTAATGTTATAGTAATTAATATATAAGAAAATTTTAATTTATTGTTTTACAAATAAAATATAGAAATAGAGAGAACAAAAATATTTTTTTAAAAATTGTGTCTATTTAATTTACTTATATTTTTTAAAAAATATTTAATTTAAGATACAATTTTTTTAAACATAATATATATTTGGAAAATTGAAATATATATTATTGATGTAAAACAATTTTGGTAAAACAATTTTGTTTTTATTTTAAAAATATGTCTTTCTTTTAAAAATAATAAACTATTTTGGTAAAAGAATTTTGTTTTTCTTATTTACATTTTTATTACATTTTAAAAACAAAAGTGTGCATACGAACATACGTGTATTGATATGATACATGCATATCGTACTGATATTAAACTAATGATTTAAATATTAAATAATAACGAGAACAACTTCACTATTGATTTAAATATTTTATTTATTTCTGTTACTAATATTTATTTATACAATTAAAATTATATTTTTTACAAATATTATATTATTAGTTGATATTTATAATATTAAATGAATGCACACCGATATTATTATATATTACAAAAAACATGAAGGTATTTATTAAAATATTGAATATTTACGAGAACATAAAGTTACTTATCAAAATATAGAATATTAACGGGAATTCAAACTTACCGATCAAAATATTAAAAAATTACGGGAACATGATGTCACTGGTCAAATATTATTGTTACACACGGGAACAAAATTAATCTATACGGGACAAGTTGACATCGTTGATTATAATAGTTTTATATGCGTTAAAAAATAGTATTGTTATAAATGGAATAAACTTTACTACTGATCCAAAATAGTATTTTTATTTATTTTATAATCTTTTTTAAACAAGTCCGCGTAACACACCAAGACCCGTGCGAACACACGAGTATCTACACCAGAATCCGTGCAAACGCACGGGTTATTTCATTTTTTGTATAATTAAAGAAAATGTATATTTTCATATTAATAATATTTATTTAAATAATATAATTAATATTTATTTATATAATTAAAGAATATGTATTTTTATATTATTAATATTTATTTATACAAGTATAATAATATTTATAAATAATATGTTATTATTTGATATTTTTAAAACTAAATCATTGCATAAATAATTTTATAAAAAATATCAAAACAAAATTAATATTTACATATCGGAAAATATACGGTTGATCCAAATATTTGTATATATGAAAAAACTATATTTATGTTTCAAATATAAATAAAATAAAAATAACTTTTTTTTGATAAAATAATTGTCTCCTTTTCTATTTTTATTTTTAAAATAAATAAATACGTGTCACCAACCGGTGTCCACAGGTATTTATTCTATTTTTTTAATATAAATTATATTATCTATATAAATATATATATATATATATATATATATATATATATATATATATATATATATATATATTGTTCTGGACTGGACCAATGGCTAGAATTGGCCCAATCCGCCTCTGCTCCAGAGCGGCCCATATTGCCTAAGTCCAATCTACAGAGGGGCAAAAGTGACCTTTCTGCCCCTCCTGCCGGGCAAGGAATGCATCGTTCCTCCCCGGCGTTTATGCCCGTTACGCACGGCTTCCTCGCTGCCCGAACAGTAGAGGACAGGTGCCCGGAACTGCGGTTATGCCCGACATAACGGCTAGTTTGGGCAGTTACCTATTCTTTGGGGAAAACGGTTATTTCGCCCCGAAAATAGGACCGTTGGCCACGCGCTGGGGGCTCTATATAAACCCTCTCGTTTGAGAGGGTCAGGTATCGAATATTCATCCTAAGAATTCACTCTTTGTACTTGCCCCTTTTTCTCTGACCTTTACTTACTTGAGCGTCGGAGTGCCTTGCAGGTACACCCCCTCCTTCTCTCCATACGACCAGCATCCCTGACGCACTTGGCGGCCTGATTTTACAGGATCTGATCCAGCCTTCACGATCAGTGGTGCCGTCTGTGGGAATCTTTGTTCTCCCCTTCTTTCTTTAACCGAAGATTAAAACAACTTTCGAACATCATCACGATCATGGCCTCCCAAGATCGCACCCAGGATGCTCTTCATTCCACCATCCTCCCCGTCAACAAATCTGACGTTGACGGCCAATCATCTCTCCTCCGAGATGCCCGTTTCCTTAGGGATGGAGCCACCGCTTCTCCTTCCCCAACTCCTGTTGATCGTAACAACGATCAACCGTCTCTCGACCTTCAGCCCGTTCCTGTTCCGCCCAGCGTCGACCCGGCCGTGGCAGCCCTCCTGGAGGCCCTCAACAAAACCAACACCCTGATCCTGCAGCAAAACGAGAGGATCGGGGCACTGGAAGAGTCTCGCCGTCAAGATCCCCTCCTACGCGGAAGAACTAGCGACGATCTAGAAGCCCGCAGCCACGGAGAGAAATCGACCGAATACTGCGCCAAGAGCACGATCCTCGCGTAGCCCGAAAGCGCGACCAGATCTCCCCGCGTGACCAGCACGCTCATGACCACAAAAGGACTCGAAGGAACGAGGAATCTCCAATCAATTCCAAAGGATGGACAAGCTCACCTTCCCCGCGAAGGAACCGCTCACCTTCTCCTCGAAGGAACCGCTCACCTTCTCCACGAAGGAACCGCCGACGCGAGCAGCCCGTCCGGTCACCATCATACACCAGTTCCAGTGACGACGAAGAGTCTCGCGGCCCGTTGTCCCAGGAGATCCTGGCCACCCGCCTACCAAAAGGCTTGGAGAAACCCCCGTCACTTGGCACATACGACGGGACCACTGACCCAGACGAGCACATCGAAAATATCGATGCCCTCTTAGACTACCGCGGCATACGGGGTGCTATCAAATGCAGACTGTTCCCGACCGCGCTTCGGAAAGGAGCAATGACATGGTATAAACAACTGCCCGAGGAGTCCATTACCTCGTGGAAACAGCTCGGCAGGATGTTCTCACGGAACTTCACAGCATCTCGCCGCCACCCCAAAACTGAGGCCTCCCTCGGAGCCATAATCCAGAGGAAAGACGAACCTCTCCGAGCATACATCGAGAGGTTCAACAAAGAATCAGTGCAGGTTCCGACGACGGACAAAATGAAGAAGTTCCTGCTCGAGCAAGGGGTCCTCCCGGACTCCGATTTCGCTAAAGCCATCGGCCTCGCCCCACCGAGGAATTTAGACGCCCTCTTCCTCAAAGTCCAATCTAATATCCAGTACGAGGAGAAGATTGCGGCCTGCAATGTCCGGGCATCACGCCGCCAGGAGAATTCCCGAGCCGCCAAAGGAGAAGAAGCCTCGACATCTCGTCGGGGTGAACGAAGACACGAGGACCGTCCAAGGGACTCCCGCGATAGCAAGGGACCCTCTGGGCGCTTCCACGACTACACTCCCCTAACCGTTTCCAGGGAAAAGATCATGTCCGAGTGTGCCAATTCGGAGTTCAAACAAGCTGGGGTCCGTTTCCCTAAACAGCTGCCGAACATACCAAACGTGGATAAGTCGAAGTACTGCCGCTTCCACAAAAGTCACGGCCATACTACAGAGGACTGCATCCATCTGAAGGATGCCATAGAGATACTGATCAGGGACGGGCACCTGAAACAGTTCGCAAAGAAGGACACTCCTCGGCAAGACGCCCAGGAGTCCAAGAAGGTCGAGGAAGAAGTACCCTCCTCGGATGACACCAACGTACAGGTGGCGATGTCCATATCGCGGCCAGAGGACTTCTACGTCCCAGACGGGCTCAACGCCCCTGCTTATTTCGTGGCCCATAGCCCGTGGGAGACTTTTCCTTCCTCCATGGTCATTTAGGGCGGGGGATTCAACAAAGTCACCGTGGGCTCCGTGAAACGGAAGTTCGACCACCTGATCAACACCAGCTCCAACAAAGTGACGACGCTTGATCAGGCCCAGAAGGGCTCCGTCCCAATCTCCTTTTATAAGGAGGAACTCCTCGGCGGGTCCCCGAACTCCAGCATACCTCTGCTCGTCAGAGCCCGGATGGCGAACTTCGACGTTCGCAGAATACTTGTCAACCAGGGCAGCTCGGTCGACATCATGTACTCCCAGCTATTCTCAACACTTCAGTTGGACGAATCACACCTTACTCCCTACGTGGGATCCGACTTGCAGGGATTCAATGGGTCCGTAACAAAGCCATGGGGTTACGTCGAGCTGATCGTGACCTTCGGATCCGCAGAAACGGCCAGATCCATCAAGGTGCAGTTTCTGGTAATCGACTGCCCATCGCTTTATCAGTGCATTTTTGGAAGGCCAACTCTGGCCGAGTTAGTAGCAGTGCCCTCAACCGTCCACCTGAAGATGAAGTATTACACTTCGAAAGGGAAGGTCGCCACCCTCCATGGTGATATAGAAGCGGCCCGACGATGTTTCGAAGCAGCTACAAAGGGACTCAACACCATTGCGCCCAAGTCGAAGGTTTCGAGCAAGCCAACACTGCCAAACAGCTCCGAGGAGGCCAAGCCTCTGCCCCAGGTCGACTCTATCGACCTCGACAGTTGCTTCCCCGAGGACCAACAGGAGGAACGAGCAACGTCAGCCAACCCATCCGTGTCATCCAGCAGCAGCTCCTACCTGATGCGCCCGATCCCGGATGGCAACTTCGAGCTAGTTCTGTTCGGCGAAGACCCCCAACGGGGAGTGAAGATCGGAGCAGACCTACCTGACATCGCGAGGAAGCAGCTCAAAGCGTGCCTCCGAGAGACTGCCGACCTCTTCGCGTGGAGCGCCGCAGAAATGCCCGGCTTGGATCCATTCGTCGTATGTCACCAGCTGACCATTGACCCGACCATCAAGGTCGTAGCACAACGTAGGAGAAAGCAGTCTCCGGAGAAAACGGAGGCTGCTGAAAAAGCTGTAAAGGACCTCCTCGAGGCCAAATTTATTTCGGAGGCCAAGTACACCACTTGGCTGTCCAACTTTGTATTGGTTAAAAAATCTATTGGAAAATGGTGCATGTGCATTGATTATACTGATCTCAATAAGGCATGCCCGAAGGATGCCTACCCCCTCCCCAATATTGATAAACTTGTTGATAATTCCGTCGGTTTTAAACTTTTATCGTTCATGGACGCCTACTCGGGCTACAATCAAATCCCAATGGTAATGTCCGACAAAAAATATACGGCCTTCATGACCGAATCGGGCAACTATTACTACAACATAATGCCCTTCGACCTGAAGAACGCTAGAGCAACATACCAACGAATGATGAACAAAGTGTTTCGGGGAGAAATAGGCGACATGCTCGAAGTATACATGGACGACATGATCGTTAAATCCCACGAGGAGACCGATCATACTGCCCACTTACGAAAGGTCTTCGAACAGGCCAGGAAATACAAAATGCATTTTAATCCGGAGAAGTGCGCGTTCGGCGTGCGGGCAGGAAAATTCCTCGGCTTCTACTTAACGGAACGAGGAATCGAAGCCAATCCCGACAAATGTCGGGCATTCTCCGAGTTTCCTACGCCCAAGTCCAAAAAAGCCATCCAGTCCCTCAACGGGATGCTCGCGTCACTATCTCGTTTAGTGGCCAAGTCCGCCCAGCACGCCCTACCATTCTTCAAGCTCCTCCGCAAAGAGGCTGCGTTCGAGTGGACCGAGGAGTGAGACAAGGCCCTTCTCCATCTGAAACGAGCACTCTCAGAGCCACCGGTCCTCTCTCGCCCGGGTAATGGCGAAACATTGTACCTATACCTGGTCGTAGCTGCCGAAGCAGTGAGTGCCGCCCTTGTCCGCGAGACACCCGACGGGCAGAAGCCCATTTATTTCATGAGCAAGGCGCTGCAAGGACCAGAGTTACGTTACCGACAGATAAAGAAAGTGGCATTAGCCCTCATCAACGCAGCCAGGAGATTGAGACACTACTTCCTGGCTCACACGATCCTGGTGCAGACAGATCAGCCCATAAAGCAGCTGCTCGGTCGTCTAGACATGGCTGGCAGAATGCTCAAGTGGTCGCTAGAACTATCCGAATTTGACATTCAATACGAAGGCAGAAAGGCCCTCAAGGCCCAACCTCTGGCCGACTTCGTCGCAGAGACGACATTCGCGGACTCCCCCGCGAGCGAAGCGCGCAAATGGACCATCTTCGTCGACGGTGCTTCGAGCTCGGTTGGAAGCGGCGCGGGCATCATACTGTAAAACAATGAAGGGACTATCGTCGAGGTATCACTCACACTATCTTTCCCAACCTCCAACAACCAGGCTGAGTATGAAGCCTTCCTCGCTGGGCTACGCCTTGCCGAGGACCTGGGAGCCGAAGAAGTCGTCATTTGCACGGATTCGCAACTCGTGGCCCTCCAGGTCCAGGGTGAATACCAAGCCAAAAATGACAACCTGACCGAATACTTGGCCCTGGTAAAGAAGGAAATGACGAAGTTCACAACAGTGGAAGTGAAACACGTTCCCCGCGAACATAACGTACGAGCGGACGTGCTGTCTAAATTGGCCAGCACGAAGAAGAAAGGCGGAAACAAATCCATCATATAAGAAGTACTTCCTCGGCCCAGCATCGAGAAGGCCTCCCCGACACTCGACGTACAGGTGATCGGCGACAACAACTGCTGGATGACCCCAGTCTACAACTACCTCGCCAAGGACTAACTCCCGTCCGACCCAAAGGAGGCCGGCATAGTCAGGCGAAGGGCCTGCTCTTATGTCCTGGTCGAAGACAAACTATACAGACGGGGATTCTCCACTCCGCTGCTCAAATGTGTCGAGGAAGAAATGGTCACGCACATCCTGCGCGAAATCCACGAAGGAATCAATGCCCAACATCTCGGCGGAAGGTCCCTTGCTCGAAAGACCCTCCGAGCAGGATACTACTGGCCGACTATGCAAAACGATGCAAAAGAGCACGTAAAGAAGTGCGATAAATGCCAACGGCACGGGGACATGCACCTAGCCCCGCCTAACGAGCTCAAGACTATGTCCTCCCCGTGGCCATTCGCCTGGTGGGGCCTAGACATCCTAGGACCCTTCGTGGTAGGATCAAGTTAGAACAAGTACCTCATAGTGGGCGTAGATTATTTCACAAAATGGATAGAAGAAAAAGCTCTAGCCAAAATAACTGCCCTCAATATCCTGCGTTTCTACAAACGAAACATCCTCGCGCGCTTCGGTATTCCCCAAGCGGTAGTAACGGACAACGGAACGCAGTTCACGGACAGGAAGTTTCAAGATTTCGTCGCCCAACTAGGCACAAAGCAACACTTCGCATCCTTCGAACACCCTTAAACAAACGGGTAAGCTGAGGCAGCTAACCGAGTCATCCTTCGAGGCCTCAAGCGAAGGCTGGACGAAACGAAGAAGGCATGGGTCGAGGAGCTACACAGCGTACTCTGGGTATATCGTACGACTCTCTATTCAACGACCGGGGAAACACCTTTTCGCTTAGCATACGGAACCGAGGCTGTAATTCCTGTCGAAGATCACGTGCCCTCCAGGCGGACAGAGTCGCCCCTAGACGAGGAGATGAACGACGAATCTTTAAGGGAAGAGCTCAACCTCGTCGAGGAAATCAGAACCGGGGTAGCTCTCTGCGAAGCCTCACTAAAACAAAAAATTACCATCAGGCACAACGCCAAGGTGATACAACGAGAGTTCGACGTGGGAAGCCTCGTTCTAAGAAGAAACCACAAAGACTCTTGCGAAGGCAAACTAGCAGCCAATTGGGAAGGACCCTATCGCGTCCGGGTAAAAACGGAAAATGGGGCCTAATACCTAGAACATCTCACTGGGGAAGAACTCGCTCGACCATGGAACGCTGAAAAGCTAAAAAAATACTAGAGCTAAAGCCTCGGTTCGACTCGTCGCAACGACGAACGTCAGCTACCGAACACTATGCACGTCTAGGTACAAGCGTCGCATACAATTAAAGCATAACCCCGCTCAGTGACGAGCCGGGTAATAGCTCGACAGCGGTCCTCGATCGAGCATCACCATCGTCAGAGTACCATGATTGGCAGAACCCCAGCTCGCGATGGGATGTTCACGCCGCGAACTCAGGCCTCAAACGCGACCTGAGCTCCGCTCCCCGCCAGGACATTCCCCGGCAGTTCGACCAGTTCCCCTCACTATCGAACACATCTGTAACGAGCAAATCCCCTAAAATATTCACACAAGTCAAGTGCCCCCTATCACGGGCGGACATACATTCACAGCGAGCATGCATATAACCCTTAGCAAAAATAAACGCAAGTAAAATCATGCACGTGAAGAAGTCAGAAATATAATAAATTAACGATGGGCACAAGGGCCACGATTGTACGTTGTTACACAAAACGGGGGCCATGCCCCCCCAAAAATAAATTACAAATAATCCAACAGCACGCAGGCCGGACAAGATACAACGACATCAAAATAACAACACTCCTCATTCATCCGTATGCTCGGTTGACACCGACTTAGGTCTCTGGTCCTCCTCGGGCTGGTCCTCAGGCTGAACCTCGGGGGTATCTAGAACAAGGCCTGCGGGCAAGACAATGCGACCATCCTCAACGCGCGCAAGATAGTGAGTACCCTCGGCAGAGATCTCAAGCCCAGGGTTCACCACCCGCAATTGGGCCACGGTGCTTTGAAAAGACTCCTCTGCCACGACGATACCGTCATCTTCGGCCAGCAGGATGCGGGCAACCAGCTCAGACCTAGTCTTCAACTCTTTTATATCATCCGGTTCGTCGGCACCCGGGGCACTGGCCTCCATCAACTCTTTGTTCAGCTCCTCGGCAGTCTTTTTCTCCGCCGCCAGCTTGGAGACATCCTCTTTCAGCCTGGCCGTCTCCTCTTCGGCCTTCTTCTGAGCCTTATGGGCACTCTTAACTTCCTCCTTGAGGGCCACCTCAGAAGCCCGGGCAGCATTGAGTTCAGACTCAAGTGCAGAGTCCCCTTCTGCGTAGACAGCAGCCATCACCAACATCCTGACCAGGGCAGAAGCATCTTAGGCCACCAGCGTCCTCTTGCTCGGGCGATCCATGCCTTCCAAGTAAAGGGATTCCACCCGGGGGACGACCAAAGAGTTACCTTCAAAGAACTTCCTATCAAGGATGCACGGAGGTAACTCAAACTTCCCTTTCTCCGGCACACGGGTAAGGTCCACAGCATCTAATGTCCTTGGCCTCTTCAACCGCCCGGTCAAAGGCAGTGGAGATCCCCGTGGAGCAGGAGAGGGAGAAGAAGAGGTCCCCACGGCAGTTTGAACAAGGGGAGGAGCACGGGCACCAGCAGGCCGAGGTTTAGGAGGAGCCGCCCCAGCTTTATTCCTCGCCATAGCATTCCTCACCACGCGATCGCGAGCCTGAGGCATCTCACCTGCACAAATGAAAAAACGAGCACGTTAGCTATGAGGAAAAGAGATAACACAAACAAAATCTAAATAACCAAGACTACCGAGCAGCTTCTCAGCGTCCGCGGGAGTCTTGCACTCCAGCAGTGCCTTAACATTGATGAATCTGCGCTCAACTCTCTGGCTCCCATCCTCCTCGAAGATAGGGTTGCCCTTGCTCGTCCAGCAGCTTGCAAGACTGAAGGAGTTGACCCAGTTCACCAGCTTCTCATAAGCCACGGCGTCCTGCCCGCGCAGCTTTCTCGGCTGGAAGACGTATTTGCTGGGTTTATGGGCAAAGTTATCGGGTGCCCAGTGGATGGGAAACTTGTACAGCCTCCGCCCAATATACTTTCCCTCCTCGTTGAGCAGCTCATTCCCATCTTCGTCGACCTCTATCTCCCAGACATATGTGCTATCCTAGGCAACCTCGAACACGGGTTCTACGATGAAATACCGTTCCTTGAATGTTCAGATTGATTCCGAGAACAGTTTGAACAACTTGCGAGGCTGCTTCAGAGAAACCCAGCCATACTTCTTCCCCGTCAGCTGCCTCTGAAGATGGAAGACTACGAAGAACAAAGGGAGGGTAGCCCCCAGAGAAAGGTGATCGCACACCAACTCGAAAGCCCGGATAAAGGCCAACGAATTAGGGTGCAACTGTGTAGGAGCCAACCTCAGATGCTCGAAAACTGACCGCTGGAAGTCAGTAAAAGGCAGCCTCAATCCCAGCTCTTTGAAGACGTATTCGTACATGGCAAAACGATCACCAAAGTGTGTACAGACACGATCATCCACAAAAGGGAAGTGCACCCTCCAATCCCCTTCCAGTCCTACATCCGTAAAGGCATCCACCACGGACCTTGCAAACGTCGACACGTGTTCGGAAGGTTCGGCCACCTCCCACTCTTCCGCACAGAACCCTTCAACATCTTCCTCCATGACGTCCAATTCTTCTTCCTCCCCGACACTGTTCGAGGAGCTCGATGTTGCCGAGCTCGAGGCCGTCGAGCTGTTGTTTTCCTCAGAACCGCTTTCCTCCTCAGACGTATCTAGAATGACCTCTCTGTCTGGCCCCGTCGCCATTACGATCACCCGAAAAGCAGAGAAGACAGTGAATTCGACAGCAAATCAAATCCACCCTTCCACTGCTAAGTCAAGTGAAAGGGCGCGCGAAGGGATGAGGACAACGTCCCCGGCCTAAACCCTAACATCAAAGCAAAAACCTCCCCGCGAGGATATGCCCGGAACTCTCAACTCAGAACGAGGAGCTTGCCCGCGCTCACACCCAGCTTCCGGTCGAAGCTTCGCTGGAAATCGCAAAGCTTCACCGGAATCTGGGAACGATCTACCGGAAAAATCATCGTTCTACTAGAAGATGAACAAACACGGCGGTCACGTATGCACAACTACCGCAACTACGCCGCGGACCACCCTCCTCGCCAAACATACTACATACTCCGGCGAAGTGCTGGAGGCAGAAAAATGGCACAACCACCGTCCACCACCAACACTCGCCATAAATCCACCTATTTTGTCATCTAAAGCTAACCCTAACCGAATACAATATACCACTAACAACAAAAGGGAGTAAGACAAGTTATAGATCGGAAAACATACTTGATTTTGGAAGAGGGTAGAAGCTGCTCGAAGCCGGTGGCGGTGGTCGGAACGCCTGAAGACGGTGACGGGCAAGAAATGAAGAAGACGAGGAGAAATCAGAAAGGAAAAGTTTCAAATGAAACGGTTTCCCCCCTTTTTATAAAAAGGGGCACGTGCAACCACGCGCCCGTAGGCCATTATGACTACCCGCTAGCCATCATTACCTATTAACTGCTACACGGAGCTCTAGGTACACGTGGCGCCCCAACATTTCAAATTCTGTCTGACCATTAGTCTCCCCGTACACCGGGCAACAAGGTCACGACCACGAATATCACGAACACCTGGGGCCATGAGCACTTTGAGACAATCTTCCTCGCCTACAAACGACGACTCTATGCTAGCTCCCCGGAGCAACGAGCAGTCCTTAAGTCATCACTCTCATGCTCGGGAGCAATGACTTGGGGGACTCCTGTTCTGGACTGGACCAATGGCTAGAATTGGCCCAATCCGCCTCTGCTCCAGAGCGGCCCATATTGCCTAAGTCCTATCCACAGAGGGGCAAAAGTGACCTTTCCGTCCCTCCTTCTGGGCAAGGAATGCATCGTTCCTCCCCGGCGTTTATGCCCATTACGCACGGCTTCCTCGCCGCCCGAACAGCAGAGGACAGGTGCTCGAAACTGCGGTTATGCCCGACATAACGGCTAGTTTTGGGCACCCTGCCCGACATAACGACTAGTTTGGGCAGTTACCTATTCTTTGGGGAAAACGGTTATTTCGCCCCGAAAATAGGATCGTTGGTCACGCGCTGGGGGCTCTATATAAACCCTCTCGCTTGAGAGGGTCAGGTATCGAATATTCACCCTAAGAATTCACTCTTTGCACTTGCCCCTTTTTCTCTGACCTTTACTTACTTGAGCGTCGGAGTGCCTTGCAGGTACACCCCCCTCCTCCTCTCCATACGACCAGCATCCCTGACGCACTTGGCGGCCTGATTTTACAGGATCTGATCCAGCCTTCACGATCATATATATATATATATTCTATTTTTTCCATATTTTAAATGTAAATAAATGGGCGTCACCTTGGCACGGGTATCCCGTTAGTACTTACATAAAATGTATTTATTTATATTACTAATTAATATTTATTTATACAATTAAAATAATATTTGATATTTATTAAACTAAATCATTGCATACATATTTTTATAAAAAATACCAACTGATGTCTGCGTGTATTGATTCTATTTTTTTTAAATATAAATTATATTTTTTATATTTACTAATTCTTATTAATCCTATTTTTTATATTTACTAATTACATTTGGTTACTTTTGTTATTTTCACGTATTATTATGGAAAATGTAAACACATCAATATTCCTCATATCAGTAAAGTGTGTTGTGTGACACCTATACAAATCAATAATTTAATATTTTTTAATCAAAAAATTATACAAATATATATATATGTTAAATACTAAAACGGGAAAAATGAAGTCATTGATAATATAGAAAAGCATATGAGACAAATATTTTTATATACACGAAAAATTTAAATACTTTAGATTGAACTTTATTTTTATAAATGAAAAAAGTGTATGAATGATCCAAATACTTTTATAATTGGGAACAAGTTTTTTATTCACTAAAATATTTTTGTAAATTAATGCATAAATATTTTTATAAAAAATAGCAACCAGTGTCTGCGGGTATTGATTCTATCCTTTTTAAAAATATAAATTATATTTTTTATATTTAATGATTGTTATTAATTATACTTTTTTTCAAATTTTAAATGTAGACAAATGTGCGTCACCGACAGGTACCCGTGCGAAGGCACGGGTAACCTGCTAGACTATCAAAGTCAATTTGAACTTAGTATATATGACACATAATATAAAAATTAAAGTATGTGATTGTTGATAAATATAAAGTGTATGAATGATCCAAATACTTTTATAATTGAGAATATGTTTTTTTAAATATAAATTATATTTTTTTTATATACTAATTTTTATTAATTTTAATTTTTTTAAAATTTTAAATGTAAACAAATACGCGTCACTGACGGATACCCATGCGAAGGCACGAGTATCCCGCTAGTATACCTAAAAAATTCAGTGCAGCGCAAAGGTAACATCTTCCTCCTTAAACCTTGTTTCAACGATCTGAAGTGTTAAACAATTTAAATTAATGATTTCTTGAATAATTGCATAATTAAAATAAAAGAATATTCACATTATTCACTATTATTGTAATGATCTTTTAGGTAAATTGCATATATGAGATTAAATGTTATATTTTAAACACACGTGTTAAGTAAAATCACATTATCCAATTTTTATAAATTAGTTCTTAATATATTTTTAAAAATATTCTAAATTAATTAAATAAATGTCTAATTTTTTTTACTATTTATAAATTAAAATTTTACATATATTTCCATTTAAGTAATAATATACAAATTAAACATACCAACAATTTTATTTATTTTTAATTCGTTACCATAAATAATCTCCCGAAAAAGTTAACACAAAATAATCAATAATACAATATAAAGAATAAATAATTAACACACTCATGTAACAGTAGGAGAACATTTTCAAACTTGTTTTTTGGTTTATAAAAGTACATAACTTACATTCTTAAAATAATAACTTTTATATATATATATATATATATATATATATATATATATATATATATATATATATATATATATATATATATATATATATATATATAACAAAAAACAAAAATCCAATTACATTAACCGTAAATACTATTTAAAAATTAAATCAGAATGAAAAACATGAAATTGAAGCAAGAATGTGAGATGTGGAAGATGAAAGGATGAAGTCTATGTTGAGATTAAAAATGGTTTGGAGAAGAAACAAAGTGTTGTGACAATATGCAAATAATGTTAATAATGAAAATGGTTAAATATAATATTAAATCAAGATAACAAGAGGACTACATGTCCGATTAATTAAAAGACTTAAATACAGTTTTGGTTCCGTTCTTTTATTTTTCTAAACTTTTAATTCGCCTTTAAAAAAATAGGTTTTAGGTCCTTTGTTTTAAATATTTTTGGGTTTTTTTTTCCTCTGTTCAAAATTGACTATGTGCTATGTTCAGGTATGAGGTGCCAGGTAAAATGCTGACTAATTTTGAAAAATTAATGCCACATCATTAAAAACATTTTATATTTAATTTATATTAAAAAAATACAAAAATAATTAGAAATCCCCTATCCCCTTCTTCTTTCCCCTTCATCACTCTCTCCTCCATCATTTCTTCATCTTCTTCATTACCATCATCTTCATCTTCAATAAAATTACAAAAACCACAACATATCAACAATCACAAACAAATACAACAAAAAGCTTCAAAACCCAGAAAAGGAAATTAACAAATAAAAAATCTCCAAACTCAACCATTGCCATGAACCTTCCATCCACAAAACTCTCTCTTTTAGGCCCACCCACTCCATCACGTCTTTCCGCCCCTGTTGTTTTGAATTCTATGAACACCCTGTTTCCATCACTTTAACTTCCTCTGCGCACCGTTTCATCTCGTGCGTCAAATGCTCTTCCCTTTCCCATATTCACTGCCTAACTTCCCATCCTCCGCTGAATAACAAAATTGGGACGAATGGGATTGGGAGTCCTGCTATTATGAACAAAATTAGGGCAAAAATTCAGATTTTTAAGGTTGGAGAGGTTTTGTGTAAAATTTCGTGCTTGTTTTTATATTGCAATGGTACTTGTTTTAGGCCTGAAACATGAATATAAATTGTTTTGATTGGTTTGAAACTTTGAATGTAGATAGGCAAAGGGCGTGGGTGTTTTTAGAGTTAGTGCTGCTGTGAAATTTTGAGTTAGATTTATACATGAGGCATTTCGTGTATTGATTCCATTCCCTTGTAAAGCCTCCGGCCTAATGTGATTATGTAATTTTATGTACTTTAAATGCTTGGCTGTAATTAGGTTTGAACGTCTTTTTGTTCTTCTATGTTAGAGTATCATATGTTAGTCCATTTTTATACTTCTATAATTAGTTTTATTGAAGATGAAGATGATGGTGATGAAGAATATGAAGAAAGGATGGAAGAGAGACTAACGATGGGGAAAGAAGAAGGGGACTTGAGATTCCTAATTATTTTTTATTTTTTAAATATAAGTTAAATATAAAATGTTTTTAAATGACGTGACATTGATTTTTCAAAATTAGTCAACATTTGACTTGCCACTCCATACATGAACATGCCACATAGTTAATTTTGAACAGGGGACCAAAAAAACTCAAGAATATTCAAAACAAAGGACGTAAAACTTGTTTTTTTAAAAGGGGTTAAAAATTTAGAAAAATGAAAGAAATGGGATAAAAACTGCATTTAAGCTTAATTAAAATTAGTTGCTCTTTAATGACAAAGGCAAATGAGATACACGTACACTTTTATACGTGTGACAACTCATGTGGGTAGCATGACCCAACTTTTTAAAGTGGATAATTAAGAACATGTTTGCTATCTTGACACCATTTCCTACATTGCACCATATGCATTGTTCACAAATACGGTGAACAGTGCTATAAAAAGTGAATATTGCATGAACAATATCAGATGAACCGTACACATATGCGTGAACAGTATTCGTTCACAGTGCTTGAATAATGACTTTTTATAGTAAAATAAAGTTGGTTAATGAAATGCAAAAAATTGGTTAAAGAAGTGATGAAGTTGGAAAAAAATCCCAAGATATTAAAAATAGTTTTTAGTAATAAAACAAAATTAGTTAATGAAAAGTAAAAAATTGATTAATGAAATGATTAAGTTGGATAATAAACGCCCAAATATTAATAATAATTTTTAATAATAAAACAAAGTTGGTTAATAATATGTAAAATATATGTTAATGAAATTATGAAGTTAGTTAATCACACAACTTTATATTAATACCCCTTAATTAAAATAAAAAAAATTAAAAATTAAAATATATATATATATATATATATATATATATATATATATATATATATATATATATATATATATATATATATATATATATTCCATTGTACAGTATAGGGGTATGATTTGGTATCAAAACAACATTTTTGAATTAAAATTCCCTACTCAATAATGCTACTTATCACAACAGATTTTCACGCGAATGCATCACGATCGTGTGACTTTGTAAGTTGCAATTGTAGTAGACTCATTACTTTTTCATCCAACCACTTATGCTTTCCATCAAAGGAAGATCCAACGATGGCCCCACTTCGTGACAAGTTCGTGATGTTATAATTTGCAACATATAACAGCGCTTTTTGACTTTTAATAAGAGCGTAGCAAATTTCATAAATACATTTGGTTGTAATTTCATTCCATTATTAATTATTGATTTATGTGACTCAATTTCTGCTGATTTTAATAAGTATACATTCTTTCTCCTTCATGATAGTAAACAATGTTGGAAAATTAATAGAAATCGAATGGATCGAGGCTAAAATCGTGAACGAAATCACTTTCCTTAAAAGTATTTCAAGCACTCTCAATTGTCTTAGAGTTGGAACGTAGGAATACACAGGATAATTCAGGCTTATATCGAATTTGCGTAAGACCAACGAAAACTCGATTATGTAGCAAAGAGTGTCTGGAATTTCGTACAAGAGGATATTTGGTTTGTGATGATTTTTCTGAATTCCAAAATGATGTATTTATAGGCCATATATGTGTTGTTTCACAAGGTTGCAATCCTTGATGAAACAACATCATTTAACCAAAAGATGCATTGTTTCCAAGCATTGCCTATGTTCATTCCACCACAACACTTCACAAAGTGTTGTTTCTCTTCGAATTTAAAATGCAACTTTACTTGTATATTTTTCTTATCATTTTGTAACACACCCATAATTATTATTATTGTTAATAATTTATAATAATCCCTCATTTGTTCTAATAATGACAAGATCAATTCCAGAAATAAAAGGAAACAAAAGAATGTTAATACAATTAAGTATCTTTCGATTTGAACCTAACCTTAGTAAAGATAATGCAAAGCCTAATCAGTATGTTAGGTAGCTATACTTTAAACTGTTATCCCATGTAATTAGATGGGCATTACCATACAGACACACACTCTTTAATGGTTCTTTGCCTACATCTCTCACCTAGCACTATTTATGGCCTTGTGCTTTTCCTGTTTTCATGAATCTTTCATGAGAGAAACTCTAACTCTCACTTTGAGACGACACCATCTCAAAATTCACATAGGTGAAGTTCATATTGTATCCTTTTCCATGAGACACATACCCTCGGTATTGAACTTAGAGTTTAAATAATACTCAACCCTCATTTTAAATGTCAGCATTATCACAAAATATTTGACAAACATATAAATCAACGACTTGTTTTTACCCATTGAATCTTGAGGTTAATGTTCTACTAACGTAAGATTGGGTTGTCGTCGCTGTCGGAACTCTTACTCAAGGAGTTTTGTAACACCCCAGTTTTTGTTAGATTTATTTAATCGAGTCGATTTAATTATTTTGGTCTTTATATTATTTTATTCTTGGTTTTTATTTGGTAAATGTGTTATGTTTATCGTTATTATGTTTTATCGCGTTTTGGGAACGTTTGCGAGGAAATTGAGTGTAGGGGTATTTTGGTCATTTGATTAGTTAGATATTTATATAATTAGAGAAAAGAGATAAATAAAGAGAAAAGGAGAAAGAAGAGAAAAAAAAGAGAAGGAGAAGAAGAAAAAAGAGGAAAACTTGGAGTGTAAGAAACCGATTCAACCGACACTTCGAAGTGCGATTAATCGGGTAAGGGTGCGAAACTCGGTTATGCTATGCTTGTGTATGATTGTGTATGTGTGTGTTGGAATGTTTGCTGGTTTTTCCTAGCTTTTCAATTCTAGGTCGAAATGAGAGAAAACGATAGAAATCGATGTTTTCGCGGTTGAAATGCGATATAAATGTTGTAGAATACTTGTTACAATGATTGGGATATGTTCTGGTTGTTATGTTATGGTTTGGAAGTGTTTTGGTGGATGAAATGTTGGATTGGAGTGAACAACAGCACTGCTGAGATTTTCTGGGTTCGCAGGTTCGCACTGCGAATAAGAAAGCGAAGGTTCGCAGGAGGTTCGCATTGCAAACTTTCTGCTGTTTTTTTCTCTGCCACGGTTCGCAGGGAATTTGCATTGCGAAGGGGAAAGTGAAGGTTCCTTGGAAGTTCGCCTTGCAAACTTTATGCTGTTTTTTCTCTGCCATGGTTCGCTGGGGGTTCCCATTGCGAATAGGAAAGCGAACATGACAGATTTTCCATTTTGTTCTTGTCATAACTTTTGGGTCGTAAGTCGGATTGAGGCGCGGTTGGATGCGTTGGAAAGCTAATGAGACGTTCTTTCTTATGAAAATGGTTTTGAGACTAGTGGCCGATTTAATTATGTCAGGAATTGGAATAGTGTCGTTTTGTCGACTTTTACCGTCGCAATTGTGTGCGATTGATGTGTTATCATGTGGTATGCTTTTAATATATATATATATATATATATATATATATATATATATCGTATAGCTTGTATGCTGTTGTATGATGTGAATGCATGTGATGAAATGTTGTGATAATGGTTTTTGGCCTTATGGCAAATAAATGCATTGTGTTATGTTTGATTGTATATGCATGATTTGGATGTTGAAATGGTTCACATGGTTGTATATGTGTATGCATTTGATTGTCATGAGTCATTGTATGCCAAGCATCATGATATGGATTCTTGTGATGTCGTGTGCCCTAGTGGGTGTGAGCGACGAAACAATTCCTGAGGGAATCTGCTGTAACGGTCGTGTGCCTTATACAAAGAGGACCTAAAGCGACGTTATAGACGATCGTGTGCCTTATACAAAGAGGACCTAAAGCGATCGGGTCGTGTGCCTTATACAAAGAGGACCTAAAGCGATCCATAAACGTTGTGTGCCTTATACAAAGAGCACCTAAAGCGACGGGGAACATCGTGTGCCCGACGGGGAGTTACACTAAGTAACAAGCGATGATTCCAATAATTCCTGAGTGAATTAATGATGAGAATGATGGATGGAATGGTACCCGCATTTGCATAGAGTCGTTGTGTCGGTCTCTTTGCATTTGCATAAATCATGAATGGATTGATTATGTGTGGAAAACCATGAATGGATTGATTATGTGTGGGATTTGTGAATGGAATTGATGAGTTGATATATATATATATATATATATATATATATGTTGTTGATAAAGGTATTGAGCATGATTGATATGCCTTTGTGATGGATGTATGAGATATGAATTGTGTTGTTTTGTATTTGAATTATGGTGTAAGTTGTGGTGAGAATGTTTTACATGTGTATTTTTTGTTATTATATAATTGTATGCAACTATATTATAATTGTGTTTCTCACCCTTCTGCTGTGGTTTGTTGCTCTATGAGGCAATTGCAGATTTGTAGTCTTGGAGGCTTTTGTGAAGATTAGTTCTCCATCCGTTTGTCAGTCTGTCTGCTCTGATACGTAACACGGGAGTCAGGGAACGCTTTTGTTATATATGTATACATTGGTTGGATCTATTTTGTATTACCTTCGTATGAATATTTTGATGTTATAAAACAATTTATTTTGTAAAACAAGTCGGTTATGGATCTTTCCGCTTTATTCCATAATTGAACATTCCTTTTGTTGGAAAAAGTTTCCCTTTTAGGTTTATTCCATTTTGTGTTATGTATCGAATTTATGAGTAGGGATTGTGTTTTCTTCCTTTAAATGTGGCATCCTTGTTCCTATCTAAAGATAAAAAAAAAATTATTCACTCTGATTTATTTATGTATTATTTATTCGCGATGGGAATTGGGGTGTTACATTAGTGGTATCAGAGCAGGTCGGTCCGTCCGCCCAAGTTGTTGAGTCAGTTGGTGTGACAGTTGAATACTGTCAATGTTATTTGTTCCTTAGTATGTGATATGTGTGTGAAATACTGTCAGTACTTTCTGGTTTCTAATCCTTTGTTTGCAGGATTTAGAATGAGATAAGTGGGGGAGAAGCTGGTGCTTCTCCAAGTTGCTTCGGTTGTGTGTCGTAGGTTGCAAGATTGTAAGTGTTGTTTGGATAGTGTTGTTCCCGATTCCGGAGGGAATGCGGAGGTAAGGTTTATGTCAACTAAGGATTTGTGCCTTAGGTAGTTTTGTGCACAAGATGTAAGAAATGCTATTATAGTTTGGTAAAGACAGTTTATGCCCCATCATGATTGTCAGATGTCTATTGACAAATTGTAGAACTGATCACCCTTAATCTCTTGTTGATAGTAGATGGAATTATGTTGGATGGAATAGACGTGTCTTTTTGGCCTTGATAGTGTGTGTAATGAATTATTTGGAATTAAGAAAATGAATACGGATTGTTTTGTTGAGTCAATGAAGATTCTAACATCGGAAGATGAGACGAATTTGAGGTTTTGGTATGTTGGTCTAGTTGGGAATTCATTGAGAGAGAACGATTGGGTATCGTTAATGGTTGTTCTCAGAGAGTAGAGTGTGAACTCAAATTTGAAGAAGGTGAAGATTTGAGGTTTGGATCTGCTAAGTAAGTAGAAGAACTTTTAGGAAGTGAAACTCAGATGTTTGTCATGTTTGTGATGATAGTGTCCTGGAAATTAGCAGGAAAGCCACAGTGATGGGCCGTCAGTTGTGCATGGTTTTCAGATGTGTTTTTGGATGAAACATTAGTGTGTCGACTTGAAGAGGTCCAACATGGTTGGTAAGGAAAAGGATGATAGCATGAGGTTGCGTGTTAATCAGTGAGTAGTATGGAAACTTGCGGTTGTGTTCGGGATAGCTTGAGTTTTGAATTGTGACGAATTGCAAACAATTTGAAGTTCCTTGATGGTATTACTTTTGTTATGGGTTGAGATCTCGTGTCAGCAGAAACCTTGCGTGAGTTGGAACCCTGTAAGAAGAATTGATATGGAATGTGGTAACCAGAGATTGTTAAGCTATTTTGGATAAATTGTTTCGAGCTCAGAATGAATTTTGAAGGTGGTATATGTTACGGTTGTGGAGTATATGAATCGTATCTTCTATACTTGTTTGGATAAGTTTATAGTGGAGTTTATTGGATGATATTCTGATTTATTTTAAATCAAAGGATGAGTATGTAGAGTATTTGAGGATTGAGTTACAAGGGTTGAAAGAGAGAGAGCTTTCTGCTAAGTTACTCGAGTGAGAATTTTGATTGCAAGAGGTTAGTTTTCGGGGATATGTTATTTTAGATGAGAGTATGGTTAAGGATCCATTGAAAATAGATGCAGTTCTACATTGAGAGACTCCGAAGTCGGTTAAGGAGATTAGAAACTTTTGGGCTTAGTTGGTTGTTACTGCAGGTTATGGAAGACTTTGCTAAGTTAGTGCTTCTGTTATCTCAGTTGACTTGCAAAGGGTAAGTCGTTTGTTTTGGATGTTCGTTTTAAGGAAATTTTCAGAGAGCTAAGGTGGAAGTTGTCTACTGCTCCAGTTTTGATTATGTGTGATCCTAATAAACCGTTTGTGAGATATTGTGATGTGTCTTTGATGAGCTTAGTCAGTGTGTTAATGCAAGAGGGTAAAGTCGTAGCTTATGCTTTACGACAATTGAGGATTCATAAGAGGATTTATACTATTCAGGATTTGGAATTGGTTGCGGTTACTTTTGTGTTGAGAATCTGGAGGTATTATCTTTATGGTTCTAAGTTCGAAGTGTTTGGTAATCATGAGAATATTTAGTACCTGTTTGGTCGGAAGGAATATGGTATGAGACAGCGAGGATGGTTGGAATTTGTGATGAGTTATGACTTTGGCTCGAATTATCCTATTGGTGAGGTTAGTGTCGTGCCTAATGAGTTAAGTTGAAAGTTTGTACATATGTCTGCTTTGAGGGTTAAAGAGTGGGAACTTTTGGAAGAATTTAGGGATTTGAGTTTGGTGTGTGAATTGACATCTGATAGCGTGAGGCTTGGTATGTTAAGGGTCACTAATGATTTTCTGTTGACCGTTAGCGGGAAACAGAGGCTGGAGGTGAAATTTGTTGATTTGATGACGGTTGGAGGTAAAGGTGTGAATGGTGACTTTAAAGTGGATGATCAGTGTGTTTTGAGATTCCACGGTAGAATTTGTATTCCTAATGGTTCGGAATTGAAAATGATGATTTTAGAGGAAGGACACCGGAGTAGTTTGAGTATACATCCGGGAGTTAATAAAATGTATCAAGATTTGAAGGAGATCTTTTGATGGTCAGAGGATTAGAATTATTTGAGCAGTCAGAGACTTGTGTCTGGTGTGTGAGATAACTCAGTGGAGTGTAAGGTTGGGTCTTTTAGAAATGAACTATGCTTTTCCTGGTGAATGTTAAGGAGAGTCAGAAGTTGGATATGGAATTGGTAGATTTGATTGTTGCGAGTAATCAGAGTGCGCATCGAAAGTGTGAGGTGGCACATTTCGTATATGCATGTGTGACTTGTAAGGGTTCATAGGTTGAACATTGGAAACGTGTAGGAATGATGAGACCATTGGACGTTTCAGAATGGAAGTGTTAGGTGAAAGGTTTAAATATTATTCATGGGCTACTATGTAGATGGATGTTTTGGTTATATGTTCGATTGAGGAATCGTAGCATTGTTGTAATAATGTTGTGCGACAAGGATG
Organism: Lathyrus tuberosus; assembly: GCA_022829125.1. NCBI lineage: Eukaryota > Viridiplantae > Streptophyta > Magnoliopsida > Fabales > Fabaceae > Lathyrus > Lathyrus tuberosus. The sequence goes on along the minus strand of JALAZF010000085.1, from coordinate 2,049,120 downwards.
TTGGTATTGTGGTTATGTAGAGGTTGTTGAAACGATGTTGGATCGTGGAACTTTAGGTTCTTGCTTTTGTTGTTGCCTCGTTTCCATCGTGATGGTTCGAGTACGAGTATCTAATTCCTGTGTGGGAGATTAGGGGAGTGTTACCTGGGTGTTGGTAACATGGTTTTCTTTGAGTCTTGAGTTAGTCGTCAAGTGCATTGTATGGGCTTTGCATCTTGTCGTTGTAGTTGTCGTTGTTGTAGTCGTTGTTAGCGAGGTGGTTTGTCAGTTTGTGTTATTCGTGGTGTGCCTAGTAGTGTTGGCATGTTATTTGGTTAGTCGGATGCGAGAGTCGTATCCGGAGTTGTTCGTCTCAGTTATATTTTAGAGGACGAAAATTTCTAAGTGGGGGAGAGTTGTAATGCCCCAATTTTTGTTAGATTTATTTAATCGAGTCGATTTAATTATTTTGGTCTTTATATTATTTTATTCTTGGTTTTTATTTGGTAAATGTGTTATGTTTATCGTTATTATGTTTTATAGCGTTTTGGGAACGTTTGCGAGGAAATTGAGTGTAGGGGTATTTTGGTAATTTGATTAGTTAGATATTTATATAATTAGAGAAAAGATAGAAATAGAGAGAAAAGGAGAAAGAAGAGAAAGAAAAGAGAAGGAGAAGAAGAAAAAAGAGGAAAACTTGGAGTGTAAGAAACCGATTCAACCGACACTTCGAAGCGCGATTAATCGGGTAAGGGTGTGAAACTCGGTTACGATATGCTTGTGTATGATTATATATGTGTGTGTTGGAATGTTTTCTGGTTTTTCCTAGCTTTCAATTCTAGGTCGGAATGAGAGAAAACGATAGAAATCGATGTTTTCGCGGTTGAAATGCGATATAAATGTTGTAGAATACTTGTTACTATGATTGGGATATGTTCTGGTTGTTATGTTATGGTTTGGAAGTGTTTTGGTGGATGAAATGTTGGGTTGGAGTGAACAACAGCGCTGCTGAGATTTTTTGGGTTCGCAGGTTCGCACTGCGAATAGGGCAGCGAAGGTTCGCGGGAGGTTCGCATTGCGAACTTTCTGCTATTTTTCTCTCTGCCACGGTTCGCAGGGAATTCGCATTGCGAAGGGGAAAGCGAAGGTTTGCTGGAAGTTCGCCTTGCAAACTTTATGCTGTTTTTTCTCTGCCATGGTTCGCTGGGGGTTCGCATTGCGAATAGGAAAGCGAACATGACAGATTTTCCATTTTGTTCTTGTCATAACTTTTGGGTCGTAAGTCGGATTAAGGCGCGGTTGGATGCGTTGGAAAGCTAATGAGATGTTCTTACTTATGAAAATGGTTTTGAGACTAGTGGCCGATTTAATTGTGTCGGGAATTGGAATAGTGTTGTTTTGTCGGCTTTTACCGTCTTAATTGTGTGCGGTTGATGTGTTATCATGTGGTATGCTTTTAATATATATATCGTATAGCTTGTGTGCTGTTGTATGATGTGAATTCATGTGATGAAATGTTGTGATGATGGTTTGTGGCCTTATGGCAAATAAATGCATTGTGTTATGTTTGATTGTATATGCATGATTATGGATGTTGAAATGATTCACATGGTTGTATATGTGTATTCATTTGATTGTCATGAGTCATTGTATGCCAAGCATCATGATATGCATTCTTGTGATGTCATGTGCCCTAGTGGGTATGAGCGACAAAACGATTTCTGAGGGAATCTGCTGTAACGGTCGTGTGCCTTATACAAAGAGGACCTAAAGCGACGTTATAGACGATCATGTGCCTTATACAAAGAGGACCTAAAGCGATCGGATCATGTGCCTTATACAAAGAGGACCTAAAGTGATCCATAAACGTCGTGTGCCTTATACAAAGAGGATCTAAAGCGACGGGGAACATCGTGTGCCCGACGGGGAGTTACACTAAGTAACAAGCGATGATTCCAATAATTCCTGAGTGAATTAATGATGAGAATGATGGATGGAATGGTACCGCATTTGTATAGAGTCGTTGTGTCGGTCTCTTTGCATTTGCATAAATCATGAATGGATTGATTATGTGTGGAAAACCATGAATGGATTGATTATGTGTAGGATTTGTGAATGGAATTGATGAGTTTATATATATATATATATATATATATATATATATATATATATATATATATATATATATATATATATATATATATATATATATATATATATATATATATATTGGTGATAAAGGTATTGAGCATGATTGATATGCCTTTGTGATGGATGTATGAGATATGAATTGTGTTGTTTTGTATTTGAATTATGGTGTAAGTTGTGGTGAAAATGTTTTACATGTGTATTTTGTGTTATTATATAATTGTATGCAACTATATTATAATTGTGTTTCTCACCCTTCTGTTGTGGTTTGTTTCTCTATGAGGCAATTGCAGATTTGTAGTCTTGGAGGCTTTTGTGAAGATTAGTTCTCCATCCGTTTGTCAGTCAGTCTGCTCTGATACGTAACACGGGAGTCGGGGAACGCTTTTGTTATATATGTATACATTGGTTGGATCTATTTTGTATTACCTTCGTATGAATATTTTGATGTTATAAAATAATTTATTTTGTAAAACAAGTCGGTTATGGATCTTTCCGCTATATTCCATAATTGAACCTTCCTTTTGTTGGAAAAAGTTTCCCTTTTAGGTTTATTCCATTTTGTGTTATGTATCGAATTTATGAGCAGTGATTGTGTTTTCTTCCTTTAAATGTGGCATCCTTGTTCCTATCTAAAGATAAAATAAAATTTTATTCACTCTGATTTATTTATGTATTATTTATTCACGATGGGAATTGGGGTGTTACAAGTTTCAACCTCATGCCTCTCGAGGTTGTTTTCAATAAGTCTCTGGCCAATGGCTTCGTAAATGGATCAAGAAAATTTTAGCTCGATCGTTTATGTGTGAATGATTACATCCTTAATCAATTTTCTCACGAAAGAATGTCTAAGTCCTACTTGCCTAGACTTTCAGTTATATAATTTTTTTGTATGCTCTAGTTAAGTTGGTTTGACTACCGCAATGTATCAACACCTTTGGAACATTGTCTTTAGCCAATGGAACTTCCAGCAAAAGGTCCCTCAACCATTCAACTTTTCACTAGTGGAAGCAAGAGCCTCGAACTCTGATTCTATGGTTGACAGAGTGATCCATATTTGTTTCTTGCTCTTCCAAGAAATTGCACCCTCGGCTAGTGTAAATATCCTCCCAAATGCAGATTTATGATATTCAACACTCGATATCCAACTTGCATCGATATATCCTTCTAATATGGCCGGAAATCTACCATGATGGAGATCAATAATTTTGTTTGTTTTCATAAGATAGCCGAAAATCTTAATGATGATCTTCCAGTGCTCACTATTTGGATTGCTAGTAAAATCTACTCATTTTACTAATTTCAAATGCTATATCGGTTCTAGTATATTGCATACACTTGCATATTCCAATTGAGCCACAAATCCTCCATCATTCTTTTGAAGTTTGACACTAGAATCAAATAGAGTGGTCACTTTATTAAAGCGTAAGTGTTTGAACTTATCAAGAAATTTCTCAACATAGTGTGTTTGACTAAGTTCATAACCCCCACTATTTCACTTTACTTTGATCCCCAAAAGTGTGTCCACTAGTCCAAGATAATTCATCTTGAATGTGGAAGTTAGAAACCTCTTTGTTTCTAAAATTCTATTCATCTTGTTGCTAATGATCAATCATATAATCAACATGGAGACAAATGAATATCACAATATTCTCATACAACTTTGTATACAAACACTTGTAAGAAGAATTAGATGGAAAAGGTTTTTATATAATCATGCATGATGATGCAAGAATGTTTTTAGATGAAGTGGGAGATGAAATTATGAGCAATTTAAAGTAGTATAGTATAAATTGCAATTTATATGTTAAACCTTCTTAATCGACTTCATCATTGATGTGTATGACATTTTTGATCCTTTTCTTCTTTGATAATCTTTGTCTTCATAAAAATTGAACTAGATATAAGATGTATTCCTCACAATCTCCCCCTTTTGATGATGCCAAAACATTTGAATTTATGTTGTGATAATGATTAAAAAATTATTCCCCTAAGTTGTGTGTCTCCCCTTTAATTATTGAATCTTTTGCTCATAACTAAGTATATAACCCCCCAATTGCTCCATATAAATCTCCTATCCGAGATCTCCATATTGGAGTTTCGTTTTGACATCCATTTGATGAACTATAAGGTCATGCAAGGAAAGTTAATGCAAACAAAACTCTAATTTTTCGTTGAGCTTGCTTTTAGTGCATATGTGTCAAAATAATCAGCACACTTCTTTTGTCAAATACCCTTGGCTACTAAAATCTCCTTGTAGGTATTTAGTGTATCATCACTATGATACTTCTTTTAAACCACTCACTTGCATCCAATGAGTTTTTTTCCTTTAGATAGATCAACAAGTTCCCAAGTGTGGTTTGACATTATTGAATTTATTTCGTCTTGGATAACATCCTTCCAAAAGGAGGAGTCCTTTGAAGCTACTGCTTCCTTATAAGTCCTAGGATCATTTTCCACTTGAAGAATAATAGAAATCTTATGAACAAAAATCTCATTATCACCTTCTACTAGATATAAGAAATAAGTCGAGAATTGATTTTGTTCTATCCTAGATCCTTAGGCATTCAGATTTTCTTGCTTATCCCAAGTTCGGGTTGTGTTTCAACAATCCCTAAAGAATCTTCCTCACGAGGTTTTTCATTAGTTCGAAACTCATATTCCTTATCCTTCACGACGAGGCTCTAAAAGAACTTCACATTCCAGAACTCAATGATTTCATTAGACTCCAAATTCAAAAGTCTATATGTTTTAATGTTAGGTGCATAACCTACAAAAACACATTTGATCTCTTGAGGACCCATTTTTTTCCGACTAGACCGTTTTGTTGTGGTGTGTGAGGTACAAAACATTCATATAAAATACCATATTTATCATAATATGCATCAAATTGAATAGAAAAATATTCACTTCTCCTATCACTCCTAAAGACTTTAAAACTTCTACTTAATTTATTTTTTACTTAAAAACATCAACACTATGTTATATAAAATTTCTTAAAATCAATCATTGTTAATTTCTCAAAAGGTACAATTCAACAAAAATTTAACTTAGAGAATGCAGTAGAAATAAATGGCTACCAATAATCAAATAAGTTATAAAGAGAAGACCATTTAATAGAAAATAATAAAAACTCGAATTTGCAACTTGTTTTACAGCCACAAGGCATTACACATTAGATATGAATAAATGTCTTAGTTACAAGATGATTAAATAAATATTACATCCATCTTAATTATTTGAATTGATTTTCATTAAAAAAAAGTTACCAAAACAAAAACTCCATTCACACCGCATAAAAAAAAAAACTCTCAAAACAAAATATTTTTGTTTATGCCAAAATCAAATATAAAAGACTACTTCTTTATGGCTCCATCACGTGAGCAATGCTATTAGCGAAAGATTTTATCGTCATAAATTGTTACTATTTATTTAGCGACAGATTTTTATCATCACTAAAAATAAATAGTAATCTTTAGTGATGGTAAAAATCTGTCACTAAATGTTACTATTTATTTAACGACTGATTTTTACCGTCACTAAAAATGAATAGTCATATTTAGTAATGGAAAAAATCCGTCGCTAAAATAAATAGTAATATTTAGTGAAGAAAATAATTTAACTAAATAAATAATAATATTTAGTGACGGTAAAAATTCATCGTTAATGACATTGCTCGTGAGAGACCTAGACGGAGCCCTCCTTTATATAGAGAAATTTCAAACAATGCAGCATCCATCAATGTAATAATAATTCTCTAAAAGTTAACTTTTATGCCATACACAAACTTAACAGTAACAAGTTAAACGTCATTACCTTTTTCAATCATAATGACATAATAGTCTATATGGCTATGAAAATAATAAAAAATCATAACAAACTAATCTAAAATTAACTTAGTTACTGTTACAACTATGTATGTGGTTATATGCCATTAAATATACGTTAAAGTTGTGCGGTATTTTTGTCGGGGCTGAATTCAGTGCCTTTCCTATTTTAGTATTTTGTGTCTTTGGTAACTTTAGACCATTTATTTGTTAAATGAAAAATTAAAATATATTATTCAATAAGAGAGAAATATTGAGTTAGAGAGATAGAGAAAAAGGTGCAAAGGTATCAAACTCCAAAGTCAGCAGATCCCGCCCATTTTTTTCAATTGTTTCTTTTGCACATAGAACATATAAATTCATGTAAAAGTTAAAAATACATTTATATATTCTAAATGTCTACAAAAGTCGTCACGATAATGCATTTTATTTATCTTTAATTCAAAATATTTTCATATTAATTAATTTAAAATATCTTTGTATAATATAATTCATTATTGGAAAATCAATAATCATGCTTTGATTTTTATTAAAAACAATAAAACCGTATCGGATTTATGATGACGATTATTTCAAGCACTCTCAGATATTTTAGAGTTGGTATGCAGGAATATCCAGGATAATTCATTCTTATATCAAATTTGCATAAGACCGACGAAAACTCGATTATATAGCGAAGAGTGTCTGAATTTTGTACAAGAGGATATTTGATTTGTGATGATTTTTCTGAATTTCAAAATGATATATTTATAAGTCATATATGTGTTGTTTCACATGCTTTCGACCTTGATGAAACAACATTGCCTATGTCCATTCCACAACAACACTTCACAAAATGTTACTTCTCTTCGAATTCAAAAAACAATTTTACTTATATATTTTTCTTGTCATTTTAGAACACACTCATTATTATTATTATTATTATTATTATTATTATTATTATTATTATTATTATTATTATTATTAATAATTTATAACAAACAAATCAAAACATAATAAAGTAACAATCAAGGATATGATATAATAATGAATATCCTAAACCAGTATTACAATGAAAATTGAAGGAAAATAAAAAATAGTATTGTTAAATTGATACACAATCATAGACCATATCACGTTTAGAGTTGGTTAGGAATTTCATGTTGGATCTTTTTTTTGTTTGTACTCTTCTAGCCTGAACACTGTTTGTGTTCAGCCTTCTTCCTCATCATGGTGAAAAAGAAGAAAAAAAATAGACCATATCAGCTGTTATCATTCATTTCAACTTCTTGCTCATCATGGTGGAGATTGCATGCATGGCTGCTATAAACATTTAACAATAATTAAGCTTTCTACATTATTGCACATTTTGACATATGAAATTCAATAAAATGAATATTATAAATAAAATTTCTTAATAAACATTAGCATGATATCATTGATACGTTGAATAGTTGTATGAAATGGAATTTGGATTCTCTACTATCGGAAAATATGCATTCAAGCAATGCATAGTGACCGATCAAGATGGATGAAACATGTTCCGATTTGGTATTTTGAATTCAATATATAAATTTGAAACATGAGACATTTGATCTAAATTTAAAATATGTTCCGATTTTATGATTGTGACAATTGTGTGACTCCTTAAAAATGCATTCATCAACCATAGAATTCAAGGGAACACATTCATCAACCATGGTTAACCATGGGTTTTTAAGAGTTTCACGTTGAATGAAATATGATCCGAATAGGTTCTTATAAGTGGATCAATCATTCGTCTAACATTTTGATGACAATTCTTTGATGATTGTTTTGTTGTTTCTTGGATAGACTTATGAGTTTATCTAATGAGATAAGCACTTGTGAGATTCTTTTACATATTTATAAGTTCTTTTCAACTTATTTTCATAAATCCTTTAATATTTTATGAAAATTACTTATAACTTATACAAAAACAATTTAACTTTATTTAACTATTTTACTCAAGAATTAGCTTATGCATAAGCGCTTATTATATCTGATTATACTACGAACTGCAAGTTAATTTGTTTACTATAAGAAAGAGTGTTTTACTCGGATGTGGACATATGCAAGGACTTCCTACTCAAAGCATCTACCACCACACTAGACTTTCGCGGATGGTAACTCAACTCGAAGTTATAGTCTTTCAAGAACTCAAGGCACCTTCTCTGTCTCATGTTCAACTCTTTCTCATCAAATAGGTATTTCAGACTTTTATGATCACTGAAAAACATCAAATCTAGCGTCATACAGATAATGTCTCCAAATTTTAAGCACAAACACCATAATTGCCAACTCTAAATAATGGGTAAGATAATTCCTCTCATGAATTTTTAGTTGTCTCAAAAAATTAGCTACTACATTACTCTTCTACATAAGCACGCCACCCAATCACATCTTCGAAGCATCACAAAACACCACAAAGAATTCACTAGCATATTGTAGAACCAAAACTGAGGTTGTTGTCAACCTCTTCTTCAACTCTTGAAAGCTTTCCTCACACTGAGCATACTGTAATACCCCAAAATTTGCTCTCTCTTTTTTGTCATCATAGTATAGCATTATCATATATCATATCATATCCATCTCATTAGCCTTGCATTGCATCTTTAACATAGAAAAATGAAGCATAGCATCCCTCTTACCATCAAGGCATGTGATCAGGTGAAAGGTGGACAATCAAGGAAGTATTCAAGGTACAAAAGGTCAATCAAGTTGCCTCAAGGCAAGCCAAGAGGTCTTTCATGTCTCATACTATCTCAATTGATCATCCAAAACCTCAAGAAAGTGAGATTCAATAGGAGATTGAAACACTACATCCTTCACTATACAAGAGGTCCAAAAACTGAAGGAAAACCCTCAAAGGAGATAGTTTCTTGGTTCAAAAACACCCTCAAGTGGCATATCTCAGCATCCTTTAAGAGGATACACAACATACTCTGAGAAATTTGAAATTGAAGACTGTACATTTTCCCCCTTAGGAGGTGGGTACCAAAATTAGGGTTTGACCTAAAATCAGTGTATCTCTGATTTTTTGGACAAAACTTGATGTCATGGTATTCTACATGTTCTTAAGTGCATGAGTGTGGAAAATTGCATCTCAATTGGTTTTAGAAGTGGTTCAATTGGAAGAAAGATAAAAAATCAGGAAAATTGGGGCTAAGTCAAATAATCAGAGGAAAAAGTCAACTCTTGACTTTTTAAGGCCAAACTCATGAAATTCATGTTATATGTGACCAATGTACAAAATTTGATCAAGAAACTCCAAAAGGATCATGAAAAATCAAGATTTGAAAAGTTGCCATTTTTGGAGGAAGTAGGGTTACTAAATAAGGAAAGTTTTGGCCATTTTGCACCAGACTTTGAACCAAGGCCATTCAAAATTGAGACATCAAATGAAAATTCCACTTGGCCACAATAAAAGATCTTGTTTCAAGCTTCAAATCCATGTGTAGAACATCTCCATTGGATAAAAATTGAGTGAGATATGATTGATCAAAGTTGGAGGAAAGTAGGTCCAAAATCAGGTCATGACCAAGGATCCTAGGTACACGCGCAGTCGTTTTTACAAACATGTGGTGTGCCAAATGTTTGCTAATTTTTCTCAATGATAAAAGCTCCAAATTCAAAACCTTTCAACATCAAAATTGTTCCTTGCAATGCCCTCTTCAATGTTCATGTTGGACAAAATTTCATTTGGTCAAGCTATGAGGTAGAAATAGTGGTCTCAAGTTAGGGTGATCATGCTGAAATTCCATGCCATGCTTGCCTTGCCAGCCAACCCCTTTGCCACGCCCTTCTATCAGTTCCAAATATGGGTGTTCCAAGTCACTTTTCACCAATTTCCAAGCTTGTATTCAATCCAATTTTCACATTAAACTTGTAGCATTACATCTCTTCTTTCCAATAACCCCAAAAACTCATCAAACCATCCATTGATTAGGGAGAATTTCATCTACAAATCACCCTATGTTCCACTGATGCATTGATGGCTTTGATACATAATTTGGTTCAGACATCCATCAAATAACTCGTGTATGTTATTCCCTTATTTGAACACACCATTGCCATTACATACACCTGCCATAACACGTGCCATACATGAAAGTGGAAAGAACAAACTTGCTGAACAAGTTTCTGCTACACCAGCCGTGTGTAATACCCCAAATTTTGACCATTAAAGTTTCCCATCATTGTGCAAATCATCATCACAATATGGATGAACCATCATGCCTCATCAGTCTCCCCAAAGATGGGTGAGCATCCACTACAATCAAAATTAGGGTTTCAAGCCCTCTCTGAGCTTTAGGCAAAGGCTCAATCAAGAAATGACTTGATCTTCAACTTGTATAATCTCTTAAACATCCACAATAGATCAAAAAGGACTCCCACTTCAAGGATTAAGCACAAGGCTGCTCCCTTCTAGGTGGATCAAGCCTCAAGATCGCCAGTGTCACCAAATTAGGGTTTTGATCACCCAGGGCCTCCAGATGGAAATTTTCATCTGGGCACAAGGCAATGATCCAAAACATAACCTAATATACTTCATGGAACCTCATGAACCCATTCATCAAGTCAATTTTGCCTCAGGGGATGCATACATCAAAAATCAGGAATTAGGGTTTCTTGACCTAATTCACCCCTAAGTTGACTTTTGGGACAAATCATGAACCAAGACCTCAAGAGATGATTTGAGGGTCTCTAATATACCATATTGATCCATTTGGAACAATGGATTAATCCAAGAAGTTTGAGCAACAAGTCTCAATTTCATCTGCACCACAATTAGGGTTTTAAGGGAAAAGTCAACTGTAACTTTGACTTTTGACCAGGACATGCTCCCAAACCCTAATACATGATTGAATATACTCTATGACACCCATGGAACATGTCCATCAAGTTTGATTTAGGTCAAGGACATGATTTCCTGAAGAATTGCACAGTTTGGAATTCATCTGATAAAAAGTCAACTGTGCACAAAAGTCAACTTTGACTTTTTGAGATTTTTCACCAAAATGGATTTTTAACCCTAAAATGATGTTAATGTATGATTTGAATCATCATTCAACAAGAAAAATCAAGAAAAGTTGGATAACTTGTAAAAGGGGTAACCATAAAACTTAGAAATTTTTCTATGTTAAAAATAAAGTGGCAAAGGTACCAACTTTGGAGGACCATAACTCCTAAACCACAAGGCCATTTTTTCTCATCCAAAGATGGATTTATAGCCCTCATTATCACCTACAAAAACTTCAACTACAAGTCATTCTAATTCATTAAGGATTTTGAGTTATGGAGTGATCAAAGTGGCTGAAAAGTGAAAAAGTCTCTTTTTCCAACACTTAGTGAAATTTTCACTAAGTCAGATTCTGCCTCACTTTTTGCCAAATGTAGGGGGATTTTTCACTTGGAATCAAAAGGGATCAAAACCAAACTTGTTCAAACAGTTGTTGTATCATGTAAGAGCTTTCCAAAATGGCCAAGAACATTGCCAAATTCAACTTACACCATGAGATATGACATTGGCAAGTTACCTTGCTGAAATCTGTCAAGGCAAGGCAGAATTTGCAACTTTGGTCGATTTGCCAAAATCAGCCAAATTCAATTGCTCCTATCCACTTGGACACCTCAGAGGATTGAATCTAAAGGGGGCAATCACTGAGCCAAGCCTCCAAAGTCCATGGAACAAGAAATAGCATGTTGGACCTAGAATGGCCAAAAATAGGGACAAGACTTCAAATTTGGAATGAGGCATTCAATGGAACCATCAAGGTGGCATGGACTGAGCCATTCTCATCTGAAATCAGTCAAGACTTATCCAAGACCAAGGGGACCAAAGCTCTGTGCCCTAACCTCTAGTCAATGGCTAGAGGAGACTTGGATTTTCATTTGCCAACATTGGCCAAACCTACTTACCAGCTGCCATGCACTATTCCTTGCAAAACAAACTTGCTCTACTATAAATGGAGCTTAATTGTGGTCAGTTTGAGTACACCAAAGCCATCAAACAGATGCTTTCCTCAAAATCTCTTCTTTCACTCCAATTTTGCCTTCTAAAGCAAGTCACTATCGGGTTTTGAGTTTGAGAGCAATTCCAATCAAACCAATCACTCACACACCTCACATACATCACATATGAGCTGATCAAACACTTAGATTACTTCTGAAACATCAATTACACAAAATCACCAGCTGGTTGCTCAAGGTTTTAACCAAAGTGCAGCTGAGGTACCACAAAATGATCCAGCCAATTTCAATCAAGTCCAACCATCCAAACACAATCCATAGGGTGTAGGGAAGCTGTTCAGATCATCACCACTCATCTGTAACACCTCCAAATCAAAAATCACATTGCACTTGCTGTCACGGCCTAGAGGTAAGCACATACTTGGTCATCTCTCAATCTATGCATATTTCCTCGCACAATAATTTGGCCATATGTTCATAATCATGCATGGAATGTTTTCCCTTAATTAATTGCATTGTTTGAATCGTGTATCAAAAATCCTAGCCTTGATGCAGAAATTAGGGTTCTTGAGGTCTCTTCGTGATTTCTTGTTGTATGTTTAATTTAAATGAAATTAAAGTACATAGACATGATCGTGAGGTTGAGACGAGCATAATGATATGTGGATTGCATGATATGATTACGTATTCATGGAGATTGGATAGAAAATGCAAATCTGAGAAACCAAGAACACGCGCGTGTTCTTCAGCTTGTTCTTGGCGCCATTTTTGAATAATTTGAATATTTGAATTTTGTGATTTTGTTTAATTGATTCAAAAATTAATTTCTCTCCGAGTTTTAATGATTTTGAGTTGATTCTTTTTTTAATAATTCACAAAAATGTTAAAATATTTTATTTTCCCAACAAATCCAAAAAATATTATTTATTTCATATGATTGATATTTTTGTAAAGAATTAATATTTTGATTGTTTTTGGCATTTTAAATATTTTTTCTACATTGATTTTGCAACTTTTAATGCTTTCTAATTATTTTGTAGGTCAATACTTAATTTTTGAAGCATTAATCTAAGATCACAATTTGTTTTCCATGTGTTAAACAATTTTTGATCATTTTAATTGAATTTTTATTCAATTAAATACATTTTTGAAAACAAATTAGGGTTTTGGATTAATTCAACCCTCATAAATCATTTTCAAAACACTTTGGGCCTCTATTAGAGTGTAAGACCCAATCCTTTCTTTTGACCAAATCATTTTTGGGCCTCACTTATTGTATAAGTCCCGATACCGTCAAAAAACAAACGGCGCGATCATCGCCTTTTCAAAAATCATCTGGGACTACCCTCAAGTGGTAAGACCCATTTCTTTTCTTTAAAAACTCTTTGGGCCTCTTGAGAGAGTGTAAGTCCCATCCCCCCTTGTACAAAAACTTTTTGGGCCTCACTCATTGTATAAGTCCCTCTGTACAAGTAAACGGCGCGATCGTCGCCCGTTTCAAAAGAAAAATCATCTGGGCCTCTCCTTGAGCTATAAGACCCATTCAAAACACTTTGGGCCTCTATTAGAGTGTAAGACCCAATCCCCCTTTTAACCAAAACATTTTGGGCCTCACTTATTGTATAAGTCCCTCTGCGTTAAAAGAAAACCTCGGCGCGATCGCCATTTTTAAACGAAAAATCATTTGGGCCTACCCTCGTGTTATAAGCCCCACTCTTTTTTCTTTAAACCTTTTTTGGGCCTCTTGAGAGAGTGTAAGACCCATCCCTTTGTACAGAAAACCTTTTTGGGCCCCAGTCACTTGTATAAGTCCCGCTGTACAAAGTCAAACAGTGCGCTCACTGATAAAACCCTGGGCCTCTCCTTGAGCTGTAAGCCCCAAATCTTTCTTTTTCAAAGCACTTTCTCCTTTGATTTTGAATATACTGTTGTTTTCAATCTTTCTTTGTTGAACAACTAACCAAACAGCATGGAAACACTACAACCGAGTAAGTGGTTATCGCTTTCGTTTACTGCTTTCATATTATAAACTGTATTGTGGGGCTGCTCACTGTAAGTCTCCTTTCATAAACTCATATCTACTGTGTAATAATAGTATAGATATTTCGAGTTTCCCCGGCAACTACGTCTAAGCACTAGGTAAAGCCGTTTCGTTTATTCGTAGAAATAGACGCTTAGATCCCCAATAAGAGCACCAGATACAGTCTTCTCTTCGGCTGTCCGCCTTAGGAATCGTCAAGAAGCTCTACTCCCCAAGATGAATGTATTCTTCGTGAATGGCATCTTTGAGTTTCTTCCAAATTCTCGAACTTTCCTGACTTGATCTATTCCTTATGGATAGCTTGCCTTGAATGTCTCGGGGTTTGGGTACCCACTACGGTCATAATCTTGGACCTTAACTAAGGAACCCTCTTTAAAAGCTAAAAGTCGCTGGATAGTAAACCTCGCACGTTTACCAGTGGTTTTTATCTTTAAAAGAGTTGTCTCTCCTAATGGAAAGGAGATGATAGACCCACAGGCTTCTTAAAAGCATCGGCCTCCTCTTGGGCATTGTTCAAGGACCCACAGGCTTCCTAAAAGCAACCCCGCCTTCTCTTGGGCATTATTCAAGGACACTACGGCTTCTTAGAAGTATTCACAGCCTCCTCTTAGGCTTCGTATAATGATCTCTTCCTCCGGGAATGATAGCCTCCTCTTGGGCTTCGTACAAGGACCCGTCGGCTTCTTAAAAGTTTCCAGCCTCTTCTTGGGCTTCGTACAAATTGTCCCGACGACCTCCTAGAGGTATAGGAACAGAACCTAGTCATCCTCATAGAACAATCCTTTCATAGAGTCTACTACTGTTTCTCAAAGCATAGTACAAAAGATAAAACCCTAGACTTGGACAATCTAACTTCCTTGAGTCTTAAAGACATTCTCAAGCGACCCCTTCGTTAAATAGGAAGGAAACCCGCAGACTCGGACAGTCTCAATACCCTTTGGATTTCGCGTTTCCTCAAAGAGAAGGAAATATCCCTGATCCTCAAATCAAATCCTTGAGTACAGTGTTGCTCATATAAGAACTGATTTTCTCTTTTAAAATCAGTATATTGGATCTATTACTCAACTGAAACAGTTACAATAGCCTCCATCTCGGGCTTCGTACGAGATACAAAGACTCTCTTGTTGAGTCAAATGTTTTAGCCTCTCTCTCGGGCTTTGTACGAGACACACAAAGACTCCCTCGTTGAGTCAAACAAACAATAGCCTCCATCTCGGGCTTTATACGAGATACCAAAAGACTCTATCGTTGAGTCAAAATCTTTTAGCCTCTCTCTCGGGCTTTGTACGAGACACAAAATAGCCTCCTCTTAGGCTTTGTATAATGATTTTCCTAGCGGAAATTAGCCTCCTATTAGGCTTTATATAAGAAAACCACTGGTTAATCCAATTAACCTTTTAGCATCAAAGCTGTGCCTCGTTCACAGTACACAAACATCAACAACTCCTTTCCCTTCATCGCTGTAAGCGGCAAGCCTCTGGATCATCTATATCCACGCCACTATCCCTCTTTTAGCATGAGAAATTCCTAAGGAAAGATGGCATTGCTCTACACTGAGTTAAAGTCTTCTCCTTCAGGTTAAAACCCTTTCTTCGGAAATTATGGCATTGCTCGGATCCGCGTATCCCAGTTAAAGTAATTCTCCTTTTCCCCTCTTTAGAGATGACAAATTCTCTCTAAAGTCGAGGTCTTACAGCTTCACGTCTTGGGCTTTGAACAAGACACAAATAGACTTTTCAGCTTCACATCTTGGGCTTTGAACAAGATACAAACCACCTTTCGCTTCACGTCTTGGGCTTTGAACAAGACACCAAAAACCAATTTCCTCCCATAGAATAGGAGGAACTACGAACGCTCTGATTTCCCTGTTTCGGTAAACGGGAATACGTAGGCATAAGATTGAAAGAAAAATCTTAGCGAGCACAATCAACAAAAAACCCAAATCCCATATCTCCATCAATCAAAAGCAGTAATTCAAAAGCATCAGTCCTAACATCCTAATTCTTGTTCCCCGCCAGAAACCTTCTGCCCAGGTAAAAAGAAAGAAAACCGTATTGGCGAAAATACAAATAACCAGTACAAAGGCCCCCCACATTGATAGCATTCGTAACCTAACAGACCGCTGTTTAAACTCAGTATGCAAGCAGGGTTAATTGGAGACATCTATTTCCCTTCCTTATTCAGCTCACAATAGGATAAAAAATGAATCGACCTGTAGTCAAAGCTCAAACCGCAGAGAGCGACCAGCGCTTAAGAACCGCGTCCAAAATCGCTCGCTACAGAAAAGTGGCGTCCACCGTGGGGCCGGTCTTTGTTAAACTTTTTCTTCTTTTCACCTCTTTGGTTGATACCACATATTAGGGCTTCCGCCGGGGAACCCATTTTCTGTCAGGAACTTAGGAATCATAGCTTTATAAGTCTAGGATGATTAGGACAAATATATATACTGCTTTTCCTAATTGCTATACGTGTTTATTTTTCTGCTAATGGGAATGCGGGTGATGCCGTATGTGGTGAGAATGAGTATACACTTAAGATAAGTGATGGCGACGGGGTCGACCATCAACCTCAGTGGAGGCTAACCAACGCAACCCATTCACTCTTCTAGCCAATGGGCCGGTTGTTAAGTCTGAGAAGCTGAGGAGCCAAACCCTTTCGTAGTGCGAAAACTATCGGAAATAGTTGTTACGCGATACTACCCTCATTTGAGGCTGGTGATCTATTCTCGGTGAATGGCACTTACTCTAAGATTGCTTCACAACTCGCTGGCAATCCGCTTGTTGTTTTGCTTTCCTGGGAGGAGCTAATGATAATGAGTACAAGTACAAAAATCACCCTAGTATAAACCTTTGGGGATGGGTAGAGCCTTGACTTCATGACAACGACCCTTTGACCCCATGTTTTTTCTATGTTTTTGTGTGCTGCATTCATGCATCCATTTAATAAAACATTAAAACAAAAAAAAAACTTTCTCTTCTAGTCTCTCTATTTTTCAAATTAAACTAAGACCGTGATTGCAAATATCAGAGAAGAGGATTACGCTAATGGATTTCGGTAGAAGGAGAACTCACCAGTATACCTTCAAGGTTCCAAAACTAGGGGATTTGAGAAGGTTAGCAAGGATGATCGTTAACCCAGAGGCTTTCAGAGCCAAGCACGGTGGTTTGCTACCACTGTTAAGAGTCCATGTGATTAAGGGGATCATGGACGCGCTCATTCAGTTCTACGATCCGGTTTATCACTGTTTCACATTCCCTGATTTACATATCACTGATCGAGCTCCATTTTCTGGACTGGAAGAAATTCCAAAGAATCAGACTATTGCAATAGCAATTCATTTGGACAAGTCTGAGGTCAGGACTCACATGACCACTAAGGGTGGCATCCAAGGTTTGCCAGCCCAGTTCTTGACAAAAAAGGCTCTATACTTCGCTAGTATAGGGAACGGGACTGCTTTTGAAAGCATCTTTGTCTTGCTCACCTACGGGTTATTTTTGTTTCCTAACATCAATAATTTCGTCGATATCAACGTTATTAAGGTTTTTCTCATTGGAAACCCTGTGCCGACTTTGCTTACAGATGCGTATCATTCTGTACACTTGGGAAATTTATACAGCGGAGGGGAGATCACATGTTGTGTACCTTTGCTCTACAAATGGTTTATCTCTCACTTGCCCAAGTCTGCTGCTTTTTGGGATTGCAAGAGTGTCTTACGTTGGTCGCAGAAGATCATGTCTCTCACCAATTCTGATATAGATTGGTGTAATAGGATTTATGAGGGAATTAGAATCATTGACCGTTGTGGAAACTTCCCCAGCGTACCCCTCATAGGAACTAAAGGAGGAATCAATTATCATCCGATATTAGTTCTTTGTCAATTTGGATACCCGATGAGACACATCCCACTGGGTGTTCATCTGGAAGGTCTTTTCTTCAAAGAAGGAGAAAATGACAGAGCACTAAAGATGGAAATAGTGCAAGCTTGGAAACAGGTTCATAAGAAAGGACGAGAGTCTCTGGGAAAACCGGACTGTGTCTCGGTGGAGCCTTATCTCCGCTGGGTACAAACTAGAGCTCTCAAGCTAAAGATGCCTTATCCTCGTTACGGAATTCTTCCACCGAGGGAAACTGTCATGTACTTCATGACGGAAACTGAAAAGCTTCAGGTTACTCTCAACAAAGTTCAAAAGGAAAGAAGATCTTGGAAGAACAAGTACCACACCCTCGACGTAGAGTGTATCCAAATACAGCAACTACTAAAAGAGAAAGATGCTCTGATTGAAATTTTAGAGCAGCATGCTGTAGAGAATCAAGATGACCAAAGGAATTTGTTCGCTCCTTTCACCTGGCAAAGGAATGACAACCCGACAACGGCCCAAGCGCCCCGGTCAAAGAAGAGGACTCGGGACCCATTAGTTTAGGTTTCTGTTTCTGCACTTTGTAATCTACTGTATTTCCATTTCTGTAATCCTTTGGAATTCAATAAAAAGGGGTTTCCCCACTGTTTGATATTTGCAATCTAATTGTCGAAGTTTATTTTGATTTAAAAAAAAAACAATTAATATAATCATTGCATTCATCATTCTCACATCGCGTATTCTCCTTACCTACGAATCTCACGTTTGTGTCTCGATTCTAGAGTCAAACTGTCTCATTCATATAATACTCGGGCCAATCGTCAGAAAAAGATGGATGATCTTGAGGAAGAAAACAGAGAGTTGAACGAAGAGATCGACGCTCTGAGAGAGGATATGAGAAAGCTTCGTAACGACATGCAGGCCATGGCAGAAGCTCAGCTGCAACGAACTGTGATCTCAGAGATCACCTCAATGCCCATAGTAGAAAAGTATGATCCTAGGTATCAGATGCTGAAAGATCGTCCTTGGGGCATGCCTGTTAACTATATCCCGGAAGGATATGTTCCGCCGATCACTGAAGATCAGGGAATCGCAACAGAAGCCGCTGGGCCTGAAGGTTACAAACTTCGGGAAAGCGAAGATGCCAGAGGCATACTGAAGACTCCTGAAGGTTATAAACTTCGAGAAACGCCAAGATTCACTACCGTAGTCACGGTACCACCCCCTGTGGTGCACACTGTCCCGAAAGGACAGATTCCACAGACACCTTCTGGTAAGAAGGAAACTATGTTTGACAGAATGGATGAATTCCAGGAGCAGTTCTTGGAAATGCAGAAAGAACTGCAAGCCATTCGCGGTCAGGATCTATTTGGAAAGGACGCCGCAGACCTCTGCTTGGTCCCAAATGTGAAAGTCCCGCACAAGTTCCAAGTGCCCGACTTTGAAAAATACAAGGGTAACTCTTGCCCTCAGAGCCATCTGGTGATGTATGCTCGGCGGATGTCAGCTCAGACGGGGAATCAGGACCTGCTGATTCACTACTTCTAGGATAGTTTAACCGGTGCCGCACTCAAATGGTACATGGGTTTAAACCGTACTACGATCAGTACTTTCAGAGATCTTGGTACTGCCTTCGTCCAACAATACAAATACAATTTGGACATGGCACCCGACAGAGATCAACTCAGATCAATGTCATAAAAGGACAAGGAAACCTTTAAGGAGTATGCTCAAAGGTGGCGTGAAATTGCCGCTCAAATTTGTCCACCTCTTGAGGAAAAAGAGATGACAAAAATCTTCTTAAAGACCTTAAGCTCATTTTACTATGACCGAATGGTTGCCAGTGCACCCAGTGATTTCACCGAAATGGTCGGCATGGGTGTACGTCTTGAGGAAGCCGTCCGAGAAGGACGTTTGGTAAAAGACACTGGATCAACGAGCGGTACTAAAAAATACGGTAGTGCTCTCCCTAAGAAAAAAGAGCAAGATATTGGGAATATCTCTCTCGGAAAGCAAAGGCGACGTTATCAGCCAGTAGCAGCTGTTACTCCTGCTATCGGCCCCGCGCCTGTTCCTATGTATCAACCTCAGGTTGCGCAGAGCCAACCTGATCAACAAAGGACACAACAGCCTCTTCAGCAGGCTCGTCCCCAATATAACAACAACCGTACAACACGGCCACCAGGATTTGATCCTATACCCGTGACGTACGCAGAATTATTTCCATTACTACTGGCTAAGGGGCACATCCAGACTAAGTCTCCTCTTACCGTACCGGAAAATCTGCCTTTTTGGTTTAAGGTGGATCAGACATGCCCTTATCATCAAGGAGGTTCAGGGCATAACATTGAGACTTGTCTTAATTTCAAGTCCGACATGCAAAAGCTTGTTAGGAGCGGGCTCTTATCTTTCAAAGATACGAATCCCAATGTTCTCACGAACCCGCTGCCTCAACATGAGAAAGCTGTAGTCAATCTGATTGAGAAAGAGACTAACAATGTCTATCAAATTCATGATGTACTCTTGTTGAAAACCAATCTGGTCAAGATGCATTGTAGACAGAGTGGATATGGCCATGTGCCACCTCATAATTATCACCAGTGTGATATCTGCTCTAAAGACAACCAGGGATGTTCTGTAGTGCAAGCAGCTCTACAGGAACAAATGGATCTTGGATGGATCTAAGAGCACCGAGTTCGTGGAGTTAACATGGTTTACACGAATTCCAACGTCATTCAAAACCACGACATCCGTGCGATGAATGTCAACTTGGTGGCGATGCACTCAAGGAAAAGCCAGTATCATAATCTGCCACGGCACGATTACAGTTCCTGTCTGATTTGCTCGGTAAACAAACAGGGATGCTCTTTCATACAAGAGGCCCTCCAGCGTCAGATGGATTTTGGATGGATCCAAGACTACCATGATAGGAACTCCTATCAAATCAACATGGTTCAGATCTTTGACATTCGTGTGATGAATACCAACCTGGTAGAGTTACATGCTGAGCAGGTCCGACTCGGATTCTTAATATCACATGACTATCAAAGCTGTAAAGCAGGTTACAAAAACGATCGAGGTTGTACCCTTGTCCAGGAGGCACTTCAGCACTTGTTAAATCACTGGTGGATGCCAATCTATATGGACGAAGATACTCAGTAGATTAGTATCAATCACAGGAATCCTACTCGTCGTCAAAGTCAGGATGTCCAATCAATGGAAGGTAACCTAGTGAGGTTACATTGTATTTAAAGTGGGCGTGGCCAGGTGCCACCACACAATTATGACCGTTGTAGCGTCTGTTCGGAGAGTAACCAAGGGTGTTACCTTGTGAGAGCAGCTCTTCAGGGCCAGGTCGATCATGGAGAAATTCGTCCATATCCAGGTTCAGGACCCATCATTTGGTCGCCGAACTACCTTGCCGAGCAAGTTGAGGATGTTGTCACGATCTCTGGTCATCACCATACCAGGGATGTTTTTGTCATCATTCCTCTATTTGACGAATCTAAAGTTCCCAACCCGGAACGGATCAAGGTTACTTATGATGGTCAGAAAAATCAGAAGGTTCCTATAGTCATCTATCTACCGGGGCCACTACCGTATGAATAAGCTAAGGCAATCCCTTACAAATACGGTGCAACAATAATCGAGAATGGAAAGGAAATTCCATTACCCTCCGTCGTGAATATTACAGACATCAGTCGTGTAACACGGAGTGGTCGAATCTTCAACCGAGGGGTTGGAGAATCCAACAAAGAAAAGGAACTTCAGGCAGAAATTCCTGATCCACCAGTCGGTCAATCTAGTAATCCCGACTTTTCAAAAGACAAAGATGAGATGCTAAAGCTCATCCAAAGGAGTGAATACAACATTATTGATCAACTGTTACAGACTCCTTCAAAGATATCAGTATTATCACTGTTACTCAGTTCAGAAGCCCACAAAGAGGCTCTATAGAAAGTCTTGGAGCAAGCCTTTGTGGAACAGGATGTAACAATCAGACAATTCGATAGTATTGTCTCTAACATCACTTCCTGCAATAATTTGGGATTTAGTGATGAGGAATTACCTGAAGAGGGTCGCCGTCATAACATGGCGCTCAATATCACAGTTAACTGCCAGGGTGATGCTTTAGCCAACGTACTGGTAGACACAGGGTCAGCCCTAAATGTTATGCTGAAGTCCACTTTAATGCAATTATCATTCAAGGGCCCTTCGATGAGAGTCAGCGAGGTCGTCGTCAAAGCATTCGACGGATCCAGAAAAATAGTTATCGGCGAAGTTGATCTTCCCATAACTATTGGTCCTCACACTTTCCAAATCATTTTCCAGGTCATGGACATCCGGGCAACATACAGTTGTTTATTAGGAAGACCTTGGATACATCAGGCTGGAGCGGTTACTTCAACCCTCCACCAAAAGCTAAAGTTCGTCAAGAACGACCAACTTGTCACGGTTTGTGGGGAACAAGCCTTGCTTGTGAGTAACCTATCATCATCTACTTGTGTGGAACCCGAGGAGGTTATTGGAACTCAGTTCCAAGCACTATCGGTGAGCAAGGACAATCAGTTCAAAGAAGGAACTTCAATTTCTTCATACAAAGATGTTATCAAAGCGGTCGAGAGTACCGATACAAAAGGATGGGGACGGCTTGTCATTCCTATTGACAATAAAACAAAGAAGGGTCTTGGTTTTTCTGTGACCTGTACCCAGACAGCTGCCAACGATGAAAGTCTTCATCCCCTTCAAGACTTCTTCCACAGTGGAGGTTTTCTTCACCCAGTGTCTCAGACAGTTCATGCTATCAATGAGGAAGATCCCTCTGACACAGATGAAGAATGGAAGTCCTACCTTAACAAGGACAGCTATATGTCTCAGGAAGAGGTGCCTATGCCTTTTTTCTTTCCTATAGAAAGTCCGAGATTTATACCAAGATCAGATGTCGAAATGATCTACGGAGATTGTGATCCAGAAGGATGCCGTGCTCCGCCAAATTCATTAGAGGAAGACACTCCGATGAAAGACAACTTTGACCACAATTACTATGGCCCGATGGATGGTCTGCCAATGTGGCAGCCTTACCCAGGAAACTTGGGGCAAGAAAGTCAGCCGAGTAATGAAACTCAACTGAGCATCATGGAACAGAATACCTGTGTCCTCGCCATGTCATGGGATCAACACTCAGGTCATTCAGAAACTACTCAACATGAAGATGAATTCACAACGTTTGCAGGACTAGAATTCATCAACTATGCTTTTCCTGAGGTCAACGTCATCGAGAGGGATGACTCCTCCAGTTCCAAAGAAGTGTGGGGCACCTTGGGACAACCGAGTGGAAAGTTTGACTTCATGGTCAAGTACACCGCTCCCGAAAGCTCTCGTATCAGGCTCGAAGATATCCAGCCAACTGGATGGGGAGATACAGCTGAGAGCACCAATGCTATGCAAAATGCAACAGAGGAATCCTCCTACGACAATTTTGCTTGGGAAACAGATTCCAATGATCCTGCTCCACCAGAAATCAGCGTCATTTCTGAAGACAAATCAAGGAAGGTGCCAGACTTTGTGATTCACCGAGGAGTTCGCCGCCAATGGGTTACTGTCGAGGTTCCGAAGGTCGTTCATCAGTCAAAGTAATTGCCATCTTTAACCTTTCACCCTGCCCAGGTGAAACGGATGTTTTGATAGGGCTCGCTTTCTGTAAATTTCCCTCTTCGCTTTGCCCAAAGCGACAGAGTTTTGTTTTATAGGGCTGTAGTTTCAAGATTTGACTTGTTCATTAATAAAATAACGTCGTTCTGTAATTTCCGCATTGATTGCTGTTTTCTCTTTTTGCTTTCTCAGAAAATGGTAATCCTAAAAAACAATTCAAAAATAAAAAAATAAGCAGTAAAATCAAAACACTGCACACACTTACATTTTCTCTATCTCTTCTAAACACGAATCATCATGTCATGCAGATTGCTTGTTTTAAACCCCGTTGAAACATACGATCCGATGCCTTCTTCCAACTTTGGGTTCCCGGTATTCGAGGCTGAAGAAGAAAATGACGACCAAATTCCAGAAGAGATCTCCCGACTACTCAGACAAGAGGAAAGGTCCATTGAACCTCACAAAGAACCGTTGGAAACGGTAAACTTGGGTTCAGAAAAAGAGAGAAAAGAAATCAGGATCGGAGCACTGCTAAGTCCAACTGCCAGAGAGGATCTGATAAAGCTTCTCAAAGAATTCCCCGATGTGTTCGCTTGGTCCTATCAGGATATGCCAGGGTTGGATACCAGCATCGTGGAACATCACTTACCGTTAAGATCGGAATGTCCGCCAGTAAAGCAAAGGTTGAGACGGACTCACCCGGACATGGCCATCAAAATCAAGGAGGAGGTACAGAAACAGATCGACGCGGGTTTCCTCGCTACATCTGAATATCCTCAATGGTTAGCCAACATCGTACCCGTTCCCAAAAAGGACGGAAAGGTTAGAATGTGTGTCGATTACAGAGATCTGAACCAGGCAAGTCCAAAGGACGACTTTCCTTTACCACACATCGACATGTTGGTTGGCAGCACAGCAAAGTTCAAAGTATTCTCCTTCATGGATGGATTCTCGGGCTATAACCAGATCAAAATGGCGCCGAAAGACATGGAGAAAACTTCGTTCATTACCCCATGGGGTACCTTTTG
This sequence comes from Lathyrus tuberosus, assembly GCA_022829125.1. NCBI lineage: Eukaryota > Viridiplantae > Streptophyta > Magnoliopsida > Fabales > Fabaceae > Lathyrus > Lathyrus tuberosus. Next base: position 2,024,618 of record JALAZF010000085.1, on the reverse strand, counting down.
TTACAAGGTAATGCCGTTCATTTTGAAGAATGCTGGGGCAACCTATCAAAGGGCCATGACTACTCTGTTTCATGACATGATACACAAAGAAATCGAGGTATATGTCGATGATTTGATTGCAAAATCAAGAACAGAGGATGAGCACGTTGAACATCTGTCAAAATTGTTCGAACGTCTAAGAAAATTCAAGCTCCGCTTGAATCCCAACAAGTGCACCTTCGGTGTCCGTTCAGGGAAATTACTAGGGTTCATCGTCAGCCAGAAAGGAATTGAAGTTGATCCTGACAAGGTCAAGGCCATTCAAGAAATGCCTTCTCCGAAAACTGAAAAACAAGACAGAGGATTCCTGGGACGTTTGAACTACATCTCCAGATTCATATTCCTTATGACCGCGACGTGTGCGCCGATTTTCAAATTACTCAAAAAGAACCAGGATTGCGTTTGGTCAGAAGATTGCCAAACCGCCTTCGACAGTATCAAGGAATATCTGTTGAATCCTCCGATTCTATCACCTCCAGTGGAAGGGAGACCACTGATCATTTGCCTCACAGTCCTAGAGGACTCAATGGGATGTGTACTTGGCCAACAAGATGAAACTAAAAGGAAAGAGTATGCCATTTACTATCTAAGCAAGAAATTCACCGATTGCGAGACTCGGTACACAATGCTTGAGAAAACTTGTTGCGCTTTGGCTTGGGCATCCAAACGTCTTCGCCAATACATGATTCGTCATACTACTTGGGTGGTCTCTGAAATGGATCCAATCAAGTACGTTTTCGAAAAACCTGCTCTCACGGGAAGGATTGCCCGTTGGCAGATGTTATTATCAGAATATGACATAGAGTACCATGCTCAGAAAGCCGTTAAAGGAAGTATTTTAGCCGATCATTTGGCTCATCAACCGATTGACAATCAAGAATCAATCGGGGTTGACTTCCCAGACGAAGATGTCATGTATCTAAAAATGAAAGATTGCGATGAACCGCTACCCAGTGAAGGGCCAGAACCAGGTTCCCAGTGGGGACTTGTCTTTGACGGAGCAGTTAATCATTATGGAAACGGAATTGGGGCAATCATTGTTACCCCTCAGGGTTCCCACATTCCTTTCACTGCCAGACTTACGTTCAAATGTACGAACAACGAGGCCGAATACGAAGCATGTATCATGGGTCTCGAAGAAGCGATTGATTTAAGGATCAAAAACTTGGATGTATACGGCGACTCAGCCTTGGTTATTAACCAGATAAAAGGAGATTGGAACACATACCAATCAGGGTTGATTCCTTATAAAGACTATGCAAGGAGGTTGTTACCCTTCTTCAACAGAGTCGACTTTCATCACATCCCTCGTGATGAGAATCACATGGCTGATGCATTAGCCACTCTCTCTTCCATGATTAGTGTAGGTCGATGGAATGACATACCTAAGATCGACATCATGCGCCTTGAACGGCCCGCTTACATCTTCGCGATTGAAGCAGTCATAGACGACAGACCTTGGTATCACGATATCAAATGCTTCCTTCAGAAACAAGAGTACCCATCTGGGGCACTCAGAAAAGACAGGAAAACCCTCAGAAGATTGGCTGGAAACTTCTTCCTGAGCGGTGACACTCTTTATAAGAGAAATTTTGACATGGTCTTGCTCCGATGCGTCGACAGACCAGAAGCAGACATGCTCATGAAAGAAATTCATGAAGGATCCTTTGGCACTCATGCCAACGGACACACAATGGCGAGAAAAATTCTTAGGGTCGGGTACTATTGGTTGACCATGGAATCCGACTGCTACAAGTACATGAGGAGGTGTCACAAGTGTCAGATATACTCCGACAAAATTCATGTACCGCCATCACATCTCAAAGTTCTTTCTTCCCCATGGCCTTTTTCCATATGGGGAATCGACATGATTGGTATGATTGAGCCCAAGGCTTCAAACGGACATCGGTTCATCCTGGTAGCCATTGACTATTTCACCAAGTGGGTCGAAGCAGCATCATACGCTAATGTAACCCGACAAGTGGTGGTACGGTTTATCAAAAACAATATCATCTGCCGTTATGGTGTTCCAAGCGAGATCATTACTGATAATGGATCTAACTTGAACAATAAGATGATGAAAGAGTTGTGTGCAGAGTTCAGGATCGAACACCATAACTCATCTCCCTACCGACCCAAGATGAACAGAGCGGTAGAAGCGGCTAACAAGAACATCAAGAAGATCGTTCAAAAGATGGTTGTAACCTATAAAGATTGGCACGAAATGCTACCCTTTGCTCTTCATGGTTATCGCACATCTGTTCGTACTTCAACAGGGGCAACCCCTTTCTCTCTAGTATATGGCATGGAAGCAGTGCTCCCCATAGAAGTAGAGATCCCATCAATCCGGGTATTGATGGAAGCTAAGCTCACCGAAGCTGAATGGTGTCAAAGTCGACACGACGAATTGAACCTGATCGAAGAGAAGCGAGTCACGGAACTATGCCACGGTTAGTTGTATCAACAGAGAATGAAAAGGGCGTTCGACAAGAAGGTCCGACCTCGTGTCTTCAGGAAAGGAGACCTTGTGCTCAAGAAGATACAATCATTTCTCACTGATTCTCGGGGCAAATGGACCCCAAATTATGATGGCCCCTATGTGATCACGAAAGCTTTCTCAGGCGGCGCCTTGAGACTTGCAACCATGGACGGAGAGGAATTTGCCTACACCACGAATGTTGATGTAGTCAAGAAATACTTCGCCTAAAACTAAAAAAATCGTCTCGGTGGATTGAAAACCCGAAAGGGCGGTCCAGGCAAAAGTTAGAGACATGAAAAGAATCATCTCGATGGATTGGAAATCTCATAGTACAATCCAGGCAAAAGTTAGGGATAATGGCAAGTAACTATGTTCAACAGAGGCAAGTCCCTCAGCAACAACAGCAGTTGCATCATCTATCGGAGGAAATTTCCAGTCAAAGGTCATCTTCGACGGAAGCTCAGGATGTCCCGAACTCAAAGTTGGTAGAAGAATAGTGGTCGTTATGTTTCAACGTAGCCCTTTTCCCTGTAAATTACCATTTTCTAACTTTGTATATACTCTTTGGAATCACGCGTTTGGCTGATCTCCATCTTATCAATAAAATTTGAGCCCTTGTGCTTTTGTTTGTAATTCTTTATTTGTTTTAGCTTTACAGAACGACGTTGTTAACATAACTAACGATTCTTGAAATAAAACAAAAATGAATTTACTTGTTAAAACTTTTTCTGCTTTTAAATTAAAGATGGCATTTCTTTTGACTGTTGAACATCAGAAGAACATCGATCGCTTCTCCCGAAGTAAGCGAACTTCGAAGTCCAGAATCAAAGTACTCCTTCTAAGCCAGTACTCCTGAATGAAGGATCAATAATGTCAGAGACCATGTTTCGTCTGACATCCTCGGCCGAGTTCTCATCTCCTAAGCCCGGTCAACATAGCTCCCAACGGAACTATCTCTCCTAAGCAAGGTGGAATTGCTATTTTGAATCAACGGTACTTCTTCGCCCCGCGATGGCCGAGTATCCAATTGTGTTCAACCATTAGTTTGTATGTCGCGTCTGTTTTGTCAGCATAGACATAGATATATCATGCATTTTATTTGCATTCGCATTTCATATTGCATCACTATCACTTGAGTCGGTCTTATCCTGCCGTGATAACCGTCCTCTCAATCGAGTTTGTCAGTTCTTTCCTCGTCAGGAAGTATCACGTCTGAACAATCTCGTTTCCAGTGTATCTTTGATCAGAGTCGGCACTCGACCACTTTGATAACTTGAACCTCTGAAAGGCCAGAGAACCTTCAGCAGATGTCACTCTTCGCCATTAAAGATGATATCCTTGCTTTCCCGGATTAAGGAAAATCCACAGAGAAAGCCTCGTGATCAGAGATTCGGCAGCACGCCAGTTTTGCTCCGAAAAACCACTAATGAAAAGGTCATCGGCACCTCAAAATTGGACCCCATCATATGGCGTTTCTCCGGGAAGATCCCGAGAAAAGTATGATGTAACCCCAAACGAAAACAGTCTCTCAAGAGACTCGCTTTCCCCAGTAGAATCGACAAATGGCGTCTCCAACAGAGAAGTTTGTACAACTCTACAACTTAGACGACTGGGTTCCCCAGCAAGTCTGACATCAAAACTTTTTCCACTCAAATGGCATCTCCCCAGGAAAATTTGGCGAGAAGTTTGAAGGAACGCCGCTACGAGTAGCGTCCCTTGTCAGTAAAGTTTATTGACAAAAGAAACTAAGACCAGTTCCTTGGTAGGAAACCAGGATCGAGGGGAAGTTTAAATCAGAAACTAAGACCAGTTCCTTGGTAGGAAACCAGGATCGAGGGGAAGTTTAAATCAGAAACTAAGACCAGTTCCTTGGTAGGAAACCAGGATCGAGGGGAAGTTTAAATCAGAAACTAAGACCAGTTCCTTGGTAGGAAACCAGGATCGAAGGGAAGTTTAAATCAGAAACTAAGACCAGTTCCTTGGTAGGAAACCAGGATCGAGGGGAAGTTTAAATTAGAAACTAAGACCAGTTCCTTGGTAGGAAACCAAGAACGAGGGGAAGTTGACAAAAGAAACTAAGACCAGATCCTTGGCTGAAGACCAGGATCGAGGGCAAGTTTACCTTTTCTAAGCATCTTCGCTTAGCTAAAGAAGATGAATGCGTAAGCTACCATTCATAACCACCCTCAAAATTTCGGGTATTCTGATATTTAATCCTCTTGCACCCCGAATGCCCGAATCCCTTCGTCATTCACACCTTCGGGTCCAAGAAGATTAAATAGGGGCATCTGTAATACCCCAAATTTTGACCATTAAAGTTTCCCATCATTGTACAAATCATCATCACAATATGGATGAACCATCATGCCTCATCAGTCTCCCCAAAGATGGGTGAGCATCCACTACAATCAAAATTAGGGTTTCAAGCCCTCTCTGAGCTTTAGGCAAAGGCTCAATCAAGAAATAACTTGATCTTCAACTTGTCTAATCTCTTAAACATCCACAATGGATCAAAAAGGACTCCCACTTCAAGGATTAAGCACAAGGCTGCTCCCTTCTAGGTGGATCAAGCCTCAAGATCGCCAGTGTCACCAAATTAGGGTTTTGATCACCCAGGGCCTCCAGATGGAAATTTTCATCTGGGCACAAGTCAATGATCCAAAACATAACCTAATATACTTCATGGAACCTCATGAACCCATTCATCAAGTCAATTTTGCCTCAGGGGATGCATACATCAAAAATCAGGAATTAGGGTTTCTTGACCTAATTCACCCCTAAGTTGACTTTTGGGACAAATCATGAACCAAGACCTCAAGAGATGATTTGAGGGTCTCTAATATACCATATTGATCCATTTGGAACAATGGATTAATCCAAGAAGTTTGAGCAACAAGTCTCAATTTCATCTGCACCACAATTAGGGTTTTAAGGGAAAAGTCAACTGTAACTTTGACTTTTGACCAGGACATGCTCCCAAACCCTAATACATGATTGAATATACTCTATGACACCCATGGAACATGTCCATCAAGTTTGATTTAGGTCAAGGACATGATTTCCTGAAGAATTGCACAGTTTGGAATTCATCTGATAAAAAGTCAACTGTGCACAAAAGTCAACTTTGACTTTTTGAGATTTTTCACCAAAATGGATTTTTAACCCTAAAATGATGTTAATGTATGATTTGAATCATCATTCATCAAGAAAAATCAAGAAAAGTTGGATAACTTGTAAAAGGGGTAACCATAAAACTTAGAAATATGCATTCAAGCAATGCATAGTGACCGATCAAGATGGATGAAACATGTTCCGATTTGGTATTTTGAATTCAATATATAAATTTGAAACATGAGACATTTGATCTAAATTTAAAATATGTTCCGATTTTATGATTGTGACAATTGTGTGACTCCTTAAAAATGCATTCATCAACCATAGAATTCAAGGGAACACATTCATCAACCATGGTTAACCATGGGTTTTTAAGAGTTTCACGTTGAATGAAATATGATCCGAATAGGTTCTTATAAGTGGATCAATCATTCGTCTAACATTTTGATGACAATTCTTTGATGATTGTTTTGTTGTTTCTTGGATAGCCTTATGAGTTTATCTAATGAGATAAGCACTTGTGAGATTCTTTTACATATTTATAAGTTCTTTTCAACTTATTTTCATAAATCCTTTAATATTTTATGAAAATTACTTATAACTTATACAAAAACAATTTAACTTTATTTAACTATTTTACTCAAGAATTAGCTTATGCATAAGCGCTTATTATATCTGATTATACTACGAACTGCAAGTTAATTTGTTTACTATAAGAAAGAGTGTTTTACTCGGATGTGGACATATGCAAGGACTTCCTACTCAAAGCATCTACCACCACACTAGACTTTCGCGGATGGTAACTCAACTCGAAGTTATAGTCTTTCAAGAACTCAAGGCACCTTCTCTGTCTCATGTTCAACTCTTTCTCATCAAATAGGTATTTCAGACTTTTATGATCACTGAAAAACATCAAATCTAGCGTCATACAGATAATGTCTCCAAATTTTAAGCACAAACACCATAACTGCCAACTCTAAATAATGGGTAAGATAATTCCTCTCATGAATTTTTAGTTGTCTCAAAAAATTAGCTACTACATTACTCTTCTACATAAGCACGCCACCCAATCACATCTTCGAAGCATCACAAAACACCACAAAGAATTCACTAGCATATTGTAGAACCAAAACTGAGGTTGTTGTCAACCTCTTCTTCAACTCTTGAAAGCTTTCCTCACACTGAGCATACTGTAATACCCCAAAATTTGCTCTCTCTTTTTTGTCATCATAGCATAGCATTATCATATATCATATCATATCCATCTCATTAGCCTTGCATTGCATCTTTAACATAGAAAAATGAAGCATAGCATCCCTCTTACCATCAAGGCATGTGATCAGGTGAAAGGTGGACAATCAAGGAAGCATTCAAGGTACAAAAGGTCAATCAAGCTGCCTCAAGGCAAGCCAAGAGGTCTTTCATGTCTCATACTATCTCAAGTGATCATCCAAAACCTCAAGAAAGTGAGATTCAATAGGAGATTGAAACACTACATCCTTCACTATACAAGAGGTCCAAAAACTGAAGGAAAACCCTCAAAGGAGATAGTTTCTTGGTTCAAAAACACCCTCAAGTGGCATATCTCAGCATCCTTTAAGAGGATACACAACATACTCTGAGGAATTTGAAATTGAAGACTGCACATTTTCCCCCTTAGGAGGTGGGTACCAAAATTAGGGTTTGACCTAAAATCAGTGTATCTCTGATTTTTTGGACAAAACTTGATGTCATGGTATTCTACATGTTCTTAAGTGTATGAGTGTGGAAAATTGCATCTCAATTGGTTTTAGAAGTGGTTCAATTGGAAGAAAGATCAAATATCAGGAAAATTGGGGCTAAGTCAAATAATCAAAGGAAAAAGTCAACTCTTGACTTTTTAAGGCCAAACTCATGAAATTCATGTTATATGTGACCAATGTACAAAATTTGATCAAGAAACTCCAAAAGGATCATGAAAAATCAAGATTTGAAAAGTTGCCATTTTTGGAGGAAGTAGGGTTACTAAATAAGGAAAGTTTTGGCCATTTTGCACCAGACTTTGAACCAAGGCCATTCAAAATTGAGACATCAAATGAAAATTCCACTTGGCCACAATAAAAGATCTTGTTTCAAGCTTCAAATCCATGTGTAGAACATCTCCATTGGATAAAAATTGAGTGAGATATGATTGATCAAAGTTGGAGGAAAGTAGGTCCAAAATCAGGTCATGACCAAGGATTCCTAGGTACACGCGCAGTCATTTTTACAAACATGTGGTGTGCCAAATGTTTGCTCATTTTTCTCAATGATAAAAGCTCCAAATTCAAAACCTTTCAACATCAAAATTGTTCCTTGCAATGCCGTCTTCAATGTTCATGTTGGACAAAATTTCATTTGGTCAAGCTATGAGGTAGAAATAGTGGTCTCAAGTTAGGGTGATCATGCTGAAATTCCTTGCCATGCTTGCCTTGCCAGCCAACCCCTTTGCCACACCCTTCTATCAGTTCCAAATATGGGTGTTCCAAGTCACTTTTCACCAATTTCCAAGCTTGTATTCAATCCAATTTTCACATTAAACTTGTAGCATTACATCTCTTCTTTCCAATAACCCCAAAAACTCATCAAACCATCCATTGATTAGGGAAAATTTCATCTACAAATCACCCTATGTTCCACTGATGCATTGATGGCTTTGATACATAATTTGGTTCAGACATCCATCAAATAACTCGTGTATGTTATTCCCTTATTTGAACACACCATTGCCATTACATACACCTGCCATAACACGTGCCATACATGAAAGTGGAAAGTACAAACTTGCTGAACAAGTTTCTGCTACACCAGCCGTGTGTAATGCCCCAAATTTTGACCATTAAAGTTTCCCATCATTGTGCAAATCATCATCACAATATGGATGAACCATCATGCTTCATCAGTCTCCCCAAAGATGGGTGAGCATCCACTACAATCAAAATTAGGGTTTCAAGCCCTCTCTGAGCTTTAGGCAAAGGCTCAATCAAGAAATGACTTGATCTTCAACTTGTATAATCTCTTAAACATCCACAATAGATCAAAAAGGACTCCCACTTCAAGGATTAAGCACAAGGCTGCTCCCTTCTAGGCGGATCAAGCCTCAAGATCGCCAGTGTCACCAAATTAGGGTTTTGATCACCCAGGGCCTCCAGATGGAAATTTTCATCTGGGCACAAGGCAATGATCCAAAACATAACCTAATATACTTCATGGAACCTCATGAACCCATTCATCAAGTCAATTTTGCCTCAGGGGATGCATACATCAAAAATCAGGAATTAGGGTTTCTTGACCTAATTCACCCCTAAGTTGACTTTTGGGACAAATCATGAACCAAGACCTCAAGAGATGATTTGAGGGTCTCTAATATACCATATTGATCCATTTGGAACAATGGATTAATCCAAGAAGTTTGAGCAACAAGTCTCAATTTCATCTGCACCACAATTAGGGTTTTAAGGGAAAAGTCAACTGTAACTTTGACTTTTGACCAGGACATGCTCCCAAACCCTAATACATGATTGAATATACTCTATGACACCCATGGAACATGTCCATCAAGTTTGATTTAGGTCAAGGACATGATTTCCTGAAGAATTGCACAGTTTGGAATTCATCTGATAAAAAGTCAACTGTGCACAAAAGTCAACTTTGACTTTTTGAGATTTTTCACCAAAATGGATTTTTAACCCTAAAATGATGTTAATGTATGATTTGAATCATCATTCATCAAGAAAAATCAAGAAAAGTTGGATAACTTGTAAAAGGGGTAACCATAAAACTTAGAAATTTTTCTATGTTAAAAATAAAGTGGCAAAGGTACCAACTTTGGAGGACCATAACTCCTAAACCACAAGGCCATTTTTTCTCATCCAAAGATGGATTTATAGCCCTCATTATCACCTACAAAAACTTCAACTACAAGTCATTCCAATTCATTAAGGATTTTGAGTTATGGAGTGATCAAAGTGGCTGAAAAGTGAAAAAGTCTCTTTTTCCAACACTTAGTGAAATTTTCACTAAGTCAGATTCTGCCTCACTTTTTGCCAAATGTAGGGGGATTTTTCACTTGGAATCAAAAGGGATCAAAACCAAACTTGTTCAAACAGTTGTTGTATCATGTAAGAGCTTTCCAAAATGGCCAAGAACATTGCCAAATTCAACTTACACCATGAGATATGACATTGGCAAGTTACCTTGCTGAAATCTGTCAAGGCAAGGCAGAATTTGCAACTTTGGTCGATTTGCCAAAATCAGCCAAATTCAATTGCTCCTATCCACTTGGACACCTCAGAGGATTGAATCTAAAGGGGACAATCACTGAGCCAAGCCTCCAAAGTCCATGGAACAAGAAATAGCATGTTGGACCTAGAATGGCCAAAAATAGGGACAAGACTTCAAATTTGGAATGAGGCATTCAATGGAACCATCAAGGTGGCATGGACTGATCCATTCTCATCTGAAATCAGTCAAGACTTATCCAAGACCAAGGGGACCAAAGCTCTGTGCCCTAACCTCTAGTCAATGGCTAGAGGAGACTTGGATTTTCATTTGCCAACATTGGCCAAACCTACTTACCAGCTGCCATGCACTATTCCTTGCAAAACAAACTTGCTCTACTATAAATGGAGCTTAATTGTGGTCAGTTTGAGTACACCAAAGCCATCAAACAGATGCTTTCCTCAAAATCTCTTCTTTCACTCCAATTTTGCCTTCTAAAGCAAGTCACTATCGGGTTTTGAGTTTGAGAGCAATTCCAATCAAACCAATCACTCACACACCTCACATACATCACATATGAGCTGATCAAACACTTAGATTACTTCTGAAACATCAATTACACAAAATCACCAGCTGGTTGCTCAAGGTTTTAACCAAAGTGCAGCTGAGGTACCACAAAATGATCCAGCCAATTTCAATCAAGTCCAACCATCCAAACAGAATCCATAGGGTGTAGGGAAGCTGTTCAGATCATCACCACTCATCTGTAACACCTCCAAATCAAAAATCACATTGCACTTGCTGTCACGGCCTAGAGGTAAGCACATACTTGGTCATCTCTCAATCTATGCATATTTCCTCGCACAATAATTTGGCCATATGTTCATAATCATGCATGGAATGTTTTCCCTCAATTAATTGCATTGTTTGAATCGTGTATCAAAAATCCTAGCCTTGATGCAGAAATTAGGGTTCTTGAGGTCTCTTCGTGATTTCTTGTTGTATGTTTAATTTAAATGAAATTAAAGTACATAGACATGATCGTGAGGTTGAGACGAGCATAATGATATGTGGATTGCATGATATGATTACGTATTCATGGAGATTGGATAGAAAATGAAAATCTGAGAAACCAAGAACACGCGCGTGTTCTTCAGCTTGTTCTTGGCGCCATTTTTGAATAATTTGAATATTTGAATTTTGTGATTTTGTTTAATTGATTCAAAAATTAATTTCTCTCCGAGTTTCAATGATTTTGAGTTGATTCTTTTTTTAATAATTCACAAAAATGTTAAAATATTTTATTTTCCCAACAAATCCAAAAAATATTATTTATTTCATATGATTGATATTTTTGTAAAGAATTAATATTTTGATTGTTTTTGGCATTTTAAATATTTTTTCTACATTGATTTTGCAACTTTTAATGCTTTCTAATTATTTTGTAGGTCAATACTTAATTTTTGAAGCATTAATCCAAGATCACAATTTGTTTTCCATGTGTTAAACAATTTTTGATCATTTTAATTGAATTTTTATTCAATTAAATACATTTTTGAAAACAAATTAGGGTTTTGGATTAATTCAACCCTCATAAATCATTTTCAAAACACTTTGGGCCTCTATTAGAGTGTAAGACCCAATCCTTTCTTTTGACCAAATCATTTTTGGGCCTCACTTATTGTATAAGTCCCGATACCGTCAAAAAACAAACGGCGCGATCATCGCCTTTTCAAAAATCATCTGGGACTACCCTCGAGTGGTAAGACCCATTTCTTTTCTTTAAAAACTCTTTGGGCCTCTTGAGAGAGTGTAAGTCCCATCCCCCCTTGTACAAAAACTTTTTGGGCCTCACTCATTGTATAAGTCCCTCTGTACAAGTAAACGGCGCGATCGTCGCCCGTTTCAAAAGAAAAATCATCTGGGCCTCTCCTTGAGCTATAAGACCCATTCAAAACACTTTGGGCCTCTATTAGAGTGTAAGACCCAATCCCCCTTTTAACCAAAACATTTTGGGCCTCACTTATTGTATAAGTCCCTCTGCGTTAAAAGAAAACCTCGGCGCGATCGCCATTTTTAAACAAAAAATCATTTGGGCCTACCCTCGTGTTATAAGCCCCACTCTTTTTTCTTTAAACCTTTTTTGGGCCTCTTGAGAGAGTGTAAGACCCGTCCCTTTGTACAGAAAACCTTTTTGGGCCCCAGTCACTTGTATAAGTCCCGCTGTACAAAGTCAAACAGTGCGCTCACTGATAAAACCCTGGGCCTCTCCTTGAGCTGTAAGCCCCAAATCTTTCTTTTTCAAAGCACTTTCTCCTTTGATTTTGAATATACTGTTGTTTTCAATCTTTCTTTTTTGAACAACTAACCAAACAGCATGGAAACACTACAACCGAGTAAGTGGTTATCGCTTTCGTTTACTGCTTTCATATTATAAACTGTATTGTGGGGCTGCTCACTGTAAGTCTCCTTTCATAAACTCATATCTACTGTGTAATAATAGTATAGATATTTCGAGTTTCCCCGGCAACTACGTCTAAGCACTAGGTAAAGCCGTTTCGTTTATTCGTAGAAATAGACGCTTAGATCCCCAATAAGAGCACTAGATACAGTCTTCTCTTCGGCTGTCCGCCTTAGGAATCGTCAAGAAGCTCTACTCCCCAAGATGAATGTATTCTTCGTGAATGGCATCTTTGAGTTTCTTCCAAATTCTCGAACTTTCCTGACTTGATCTATTCCTTGTGGATAGCTTGCCTTGAATGTCTCGGGGTTTGGGTACCCACTACGGTCATAATCTTGGACCTTAACTAAGGAACCCTCTTTAAAAGCTAAAAGTCGCTGGATAGTAAACCTCGCACGTTTACCAGTGGTTTTTATCTTTAAAAGAGTTGTCTCTCCTAATGGAAAGGAGATGATAGACCCACGGGCTTCTTAAAAGCATCGGCCTCCTCTTGGGCATTGTTCAAGGACCCACAGGCTTCCTAAAAGCAACCCCGCCTTCTCTTGGGCATTATTCAAGGACACTACGGCTTCTTAGAAGTATTCACAGCCTCCTCTTAGGCTTCGTATAATGATCTCTTCCTCCGGGAATGATAGCCTCCTCTTGGGCTTCGTACAAGGACCCGTCGGCTTCTTAAAAGTTTCCAGCCTCCTCTTGGGCTTCGTACAAATTGTCCCGACGACCTCCTAGAGGTATAGGAACAGAACCTAGTCATCCTCATAGAACAGTCCTTTCATAGAGTCTACTACTGTTTCTCAAAGCATAGTACAAAAGATAAAACCCTAGACTTGGACAATCTAACTTCCTTGAGTCTCAAAGACATTCTCAAGCGACCCCTTCGTTAAATAGGAAGGAAACCCGCAGACTCGGACAGTCTCAATACCCTTTGGATTTCCCGTTTCCTCAAAGAGAAGGAAATATCCCTGATCCTCAAATCAAATCCCTGAGTACAGTGTTGCTCATATAAGAACTGATTTTCTCTTTTAAAATCAGTATATTGGATCTGTCACTCAACTGAAACAGTTACAATAGCCTCCATCTCGGGCTTCGTACGAGATACAAAGACTCTCTTGTTGAGTCAAACGTTTTAGCCTCTCTCTCGGGCTTTGTACGAGACACACAAAGACTCCCTCATTGAGTCAAACAAACAATAGCCTCCATCTCGGGCTTTATACGAGATACCAAAAGACTCTATCGTTGAGTCAAAATCTTTTAGCCTCTCTCTCGGGCTTTGTACGAGACACAAAATAGCCTCCTCTTAGGCTTTGTATAATGATTTTCCTAGCGAAAATTAGCCTCCTCTTAGGCTTTATATAAGAAAACCACTGGTTAATCCAATTAACCTTTTAGCATCAAAGCTGTGCCTCGTTCACAGTACACAAACATCAACAACTCCTTTCCCTTCATCACTGTAAGCGGCAAGCCTCTGGATCATCTATATCCATGCCACTGTCCCTCTTTTAGCATGAGAAATTCCTAAGGAAAGATGGCATTGCTCTACACTGAGTTAAAGTCTTCTCCTTCAGGTTAAAACCCTTTCTTCGGAAATTATGGCATTGCTCGGATCCGCGTATCCCAGTTAAAGTAATTCTCCTTTTCCCCTCTTTAGAGATGACAAATTCTCTCTAAAGTCGAGGTCTTACAGCTTCACGTCTTGGGCTTTGAACAAGACACAAATAGACTTTTCAGCTTCACATCTTGGGCTTTGAACAAGATACAAACCACCTTTCGCTTCACGTCTTGGGCTTTGAACAAGACACCAAAAACCAATTTCCTCCCATAGAATAGGAGGAACTACGAACGCTCTGATTTCCCTGTTTCGGTAAACGGGAATACGTAGGCATAAGATTGAAAGAAAAATCTTAGCGAGCACAATCAACAAAAAATCCAAATCCCATATCTCCATCAATCAAAAGCAGTAATTCAAAAGCATCAGTCCTAACATCCTAATCCTTGTTCCCCGCCAGAAACCTTCTGCCCTGGTAAAAAGAAAGAAAATCGTATTGGCGAAAATACAAATAACCAGTACAAAGGCCCCCACATTGATAGCATTCGTAACCTAACAGACCGCTGTTTAAACTCAGTATGCAAGCAGGGTTAATTGGAGACATCTATTTCCCTTCCTTATTCAGCTCACAATAGGATAAAAAATGAATCGACCTGTAGTCAAAGCTCAAACCGCAGAGAGCGACCAGCGCTTAAGAACCGCGTCCAAAATCGTTCGCTACACCGTGCCATTTCAAGTTCACTCTCATCTTCACCATAGTTCACCATAAGTCATCATCACCATAGCAAAACCATTGTTAACTCGTCCCCTAACTAACTTGACTCAGTTAGTTAGGATGGACTCACCTAAACCATCATGACTCAGTTAACCAACTCATATTAACTATGGTTAAGCTCACACTATAAGTAGAAACTTCACTCTCAAAATTCATTTCAACTCATTTTTTCCACACTCACCTCAGAACCTTTCTCTTCTTCTCTCTCAATCTCTCACCATTGCAACTGGTTTTCGAAGCTCATTTTGTTCAGTTTCTCTCCAAAACTCTCTCTTTTTCTCTCTCAATATTTCACAATTGCAACTGGTTTTGAAGCTTGGATTTCAAATTCTCTCCACTGAATCATACTCAACTACATCATCTAAGCCTTTATTTGGCCAAGAGTGGATCAAAAGCAGCTTGGAATCTCTGGTTTTTTGAAGAATATATCAAAGGCACAAATCTTCAGGTACGAATTTCAGCCATTATATACATGCTTTGAAGGTGTTATCAGGTTCTTAAAGCTTCTTATAAGCTCAAGAACTTGTCTGGCTAGTTGATAGGCCTTTAGAGGCATAGTTGAAAAGTTAGGGCAAAACTTCTTCTGTTCGATTCTCTTATTTCATGAACCTTTTATGCATTTTATCACTGGATTCATGCTCCTCATCACTTCAGCTTTCCAATGATGTATATTTTTTTTGCATTTGTGCTTGCCTGCAAATTATTTTCACCGGAGGTTGGCCGGAGAAGATGATCGGAGGTCTTCTCCGGCCGGTGGTCTGAGTTGCTAGGGTTTTACTCATGTTTTAAGTCGTGACCGTCTGATTTGTTTTAATCCAAGGGTGGTGATGTTGCCAACGAATTAATGGGGATGGTGTGTGTCACGTGATTCATTTTCAATCCACCTGATGCTTGCATATGTGTACGTGTATGATTGTTATGATGTACCAGTAGTATGATGTGCATGATTTGCTTACTTTGATTGTGGTTTGACTCTGATTTAATCCAATGGTCACGCTTGAGTCAACTTTGTGGACTGAATTCCATGTGTGTTATTGTGTTCCACGCGCTTGGACTTGGACTAGACTAAATTGATTTTTACACCTCACATTTTGAAGCCCAAACCATTTGAACATGGAAATTTACTTCTATGCACCCCTTTCTTGTTTCAAATTTCTTTTTATTTTCTTCATTTTTATACACATTTCATTTCTAATTTTTAAAATTACAAAACAACATCAGAAAATTCTGGAAAAATTCATGAGTGTTATCAAGACATTTATAAAATTTTTGATATTTTTATTTCATGGTTTTATTACATTTTTGCCATTGTTTCATAATTTTATTTGAATTTCCATTTGTGTACATTCCAAATGTGATACATGAATTTGTAGAATTTTGTTCTTACTCATTACAAACTGTTTTGTCTTGATTCTTTTTACATTGAATCATGTTAGATGATTTTTGTTTGATTTTTTAGGTCACTTTATGACATGTTTTGATGCTTATCTTTGCACCACTTTGCATGATGTTTCAACTTGACCTAATGCATTTATTTGAAGTCATTTTGCTTTGAATTTTGACATGCTATTTTGATGTATGATTTACTTCTGACTTAGGCATTCCAATACTATGCTTGCATAATTTTCATAATTCCATTTGGTTTTTATTTGATGCATTACATTTGAAGCATAATCCATGTCATACCATTCCAACTTTAGTGCATGTTTTGCATGAATTCTTTTGTGCATATTTGTATGAGCATTTGCATATTCTATGAGCTATTCATGTGATATTATAGGTCCTTGGTACACATTATAGGTCATCTTTACATGTTCATTTCAACTTGAACTTTGTGCATCCTTAGCATGTATTGTTTGCACTTTCCTTTTGAACTTTCACTTCAATTCTTCTTCTATTACTTCTTGAATGTCTTGAATGGTGATTCATGAATACTTTGAGATGTTTATAAACCATTTTCCATTTAGTTTCAATTCTGATTTGTGGATTACATGTTCCATTTATGCATATTTTTTTTATTTCTTTTCATCTTTCATCTATCCTTTCTTAGGGTAACATGTTTAAATGCTATGGATGATGATTGTTGCTTATTCATTTGAACTTGTATGATGATAATCGCTTGTTGTCAATATGGTTCACATTCTGTTTGTGATGTTAAGATTTGATTCTTCATCTTATTCTTTTGAGCTTTAATGTGTATTAAGTACTTTTTACTTCTTATACATGTTTCCATGTTTACTAACCATGTAGGGGCTTTGGTAAGTTGAAATTGAGTGTGGATAAGGAATCCACATTCAAATCTCTTTCCTTTCATCTTTTACTATTCAATCTTGTGTTTTGTTAAGTACTTATGTACTTTCTTTGATTAACTCATTACTCTCCCTTTTGAGTTACAATTCATCTTCTACCTTAGAAGTGAATTGTTTAATTCATTCCTTCTTTAGACTTTAAGTTTTGCAACCTCACAAACCATTAGGATCACTCCCTTAACTAATCAATTAGGATTGAGTCTTAGTTCACATAGATTTTACCTTTCTCTCCCACTTGAGTCTTTCATCTTCTCATCTCAAAGAAAATTCAAAATATCTAATAAAGGTAGGCATTTATTGCAGTCATATAAAGAAAAGGTTATAAAGGGGTCTTCTCTTATAATCTTAGAATGTGTAGCATATAGCCCATCTTGGGTCAATGTGTTAAACATTTGATCTTGTATGAGGGACTTAAATGCAATACTTGTTGAAGGTATAAATAAAGAAAAACACTTCTTCATTTCATAATCAACAAAAACACTTAATAAATACAAGTATGCTAGTGTATTTGAATCTTAATAATTGGAACTAAATGTGAGGGTCTTCTTCACACTTAGTGTATTTTCTTACTCATTCCATCTTGGAATGTGGGGATGTATACATTCCAATGATTAAGATTTAGATACACTATCGTATGCAAACAAATAACAAAACTTTTAAAAGACAAAACAAACAATAACGTCTTTCCTTCGGGAATTCTTCTCTCATCTCACTCATTCTCAACGTACGAACGTGCTCCTTCTCGTTCTCTTGCAAGATGGTAACGCACTCGGACCAGCGAGCCTGCAACACCTGAGCTAGAACGTTAGTCGTTCCTTAAAAAAACACAAAACAATCCATCCCTAGTGAGGAGAACTACGTCGCTCTGATTCTCATGTTCCCGATGAGATACGTAGGCAGTGGGGTAGGGCCCATTCGAGCACTTCTTTTATTTTCCCTACATTTGTTTCTCGTTCCTTTTCCAGTTCCTTTTCCAGTATCCCTTCCTTACACCCTTTGATTGAAGCAGCAAGCGTGGATCCCATCGGGTACGATGGACGCGAGGGGGTGCTAATACCTTCCTCTCGCGTAACCGACTCCTGAATCCAGTTCTCTTGGTCGTGAGACCATGCTCTTTCCTTCCTTCAGGTTTATGCAGTGTTTCCTTTCCCTCTCTTGGGGTAAATACACATTGCTGGCGAATCTGTTTTGGTGCCACTTTCACATTTGTACCTGGATGAAAATCCCGGGAGCGACAGCTGGCGACTCTGCTGGGGACAGGTTGACCTATTGCTGGTCCATCCTAAGCGAGTCAATCCTAGTGCTTGTTTGCTTTTCTTTCATTGGGTGTTTACTGTTATCTTGTATTTGCTGTTTACTGTATTTCATTACTTGTACCATATTTACAGCATGTTAGCATTTACATTTCATATATTATACTGTGTCGCACTGTTCTGTCTGTTTGGCGGGATGGGTACCATTTGTGTACGTTGGGTAATCACGAAATTCACAACTAGACGAGGCTATCTTGGGACCCATCATGGCGTACGCATCTTGCGTATTCCAGGATGTCGATCTAGAGAGCTGTCGACTCTAGTGACCGATCATAAGGACCTTAGTGGAAACATCTCTCTTTAGTGGTGACAGTGGCAGACCACATTCTGTGGCAAACCCACTCGCACCCGAGAGCCCACTTTGGAACTTGCATAGGATAACCTTTATTTTCTAAGGTGAGTCAGTGGACGACCTCTTTGATTGGCATAGCATTGTATCCTACGGGCTGAATGTGCTATCGCTTCTCAAACCTCCGAAGCTGACAAACCTTGTTTTCTAGGAACCACATGTGAGTATGGGTGGGATATTTACAGGTTTCCAGGTAACCTAACCTCCTACATACCTTACTTGTGATTCTATGATTGTTACAGACAGTGTATCCTATGACAGTGGTTTTGAGTATTCATCTTAGATATATTGCCAGATTCAGTACAGACACACAGTGCACACAGTTCAACACAGACACAAACATCAGAATACTTGATCACATGCCTTTTGCATTTGCATACTCATATCATAACAGGTTATGTTTGTCATTTTCAGGTACCTACCATATTGTCTGATTCCAATCATGAGTTTCCAAGAAGTTGAGGTTAAGAGGAAGAATAATGTGTCATATAAATTCCCTGATCCTAAGCTGGATTCATTGAACAAGATGATAGGCATGGCTGGTTCTGGTGTTCTCATAACTTTCCAGAAGGAATATGGAGAGCTGATTAAAATGGTATGTGCATTCACAAAGTATGAGAAGGATGGGCTGCACACTTTCTTACAGTTCTATGAACCATCAATGAGATGTTCCATGTTCCCTGACTACATTTTGATGCCCACTTTGGAGGAATTCTCATTTATTTTGGGAATTCCAGTCACGTCTTCTATACCGTATTTTTCTGAAGATGCTCTTACCCCCAAAGTAATTGCTGTTGTTCTACATCTGGACCTGTCTGTTGTGAAAAGTGGCCTGAGTAAGCTTAAAGAAGATGAAGGATTTCATTTGGAGTTTCTTTTCCAACAAGCTCAGGAGGCTGCCAAGGATAAAAACTGGACTACTTACAATGTTGTGTTAGCCCTTTGTATCTATGGTTTGGTGCTTTTCCCCGGTCAACCTGACTTTGTTGATATGCAGGCGATGAAAGTGTTCGTTTCGAAGAATCCGATTCCTACCCTGCTAGGGGATTTTTATTACTCAGTACGCTACAAAAATGAGAATGGAAGAGGAAGTCTGGTTAGAATTGTTATATCATTGGCTCTTCAAACATTTACCTCAAACTGGTGCTTTCGTAGAAACTATTGAGACAATGAAATGGTCCAAGAGATTGATAGGTTTGACTGCCAATAACATCATTTGGTTTGATCCCAAATTACTGACAATAGAGGTTACTGTCAAATGTGGAAGTTTTCCGAATGTTCCTCTACTTGGAAGAAGAGGTGGGATTAATTATAACCCGGTGTTGGCTGTTAGACAATTTGGTTATGCTTCGAGAAATCCTCCTGCTGATGAAGAGATTAGTGCTTATCTGTTTTTCGTGGGAACCAAGAATGAAAGAGTGCCAGAAGTAATAAATGCTTAGAAATTTAGGCAAAGAGAGGGAAAATTAATGTTTGGCAAAGGAGACTGTAGATCATACCCTGATTACGATGCTTGGATTGAGATGAAGGTCAAAGATCTGTTGTTACCCTTTTCAAGAGAGATTCTCTTATGTCCAAATCAACACTCCATGGTACCGGCTGAAGAGTGCGAGAAATGGAAGAGAATGGTTAGAGAGTTGCAGATAGAGAACTCTAGAATGAACAGATGTCTTCAGAAAGCTTTGGATGACAACAAAGATTTGGAGAAGAGAGCATTGAAAGCGGAGAAAATCTTGGAAGACAAAGAAGAAGATTTTGATGATAGAGCTCGGTACTTCCGGAAACCTACTTTGGGAGCAGATGATACTAGTCAGGCTCACAAGACTACAAAGCAGGCTTTAGCCCGAAGCAGGGATTCACTAGCTAAACTTCGTCAAGCTTGGGATGAAGTTAGAATTGAAAACTCTGAATTGCTGACCCGGTTAAAAGATAAAGATGAAGAGCTGAAGAAAGCACATGTAGAAAGAAGAAGATATCGAGAGGACCTTGGCAAAAGTCAAGAACAGGTAAGGAATGCTGAAGATAAGCTGAAAATTGCCAACAAAGAGCTTGAAGATGTCACAGCAGATCTGAAGCTGGTTAAAATTCAAGCTGGAATTAAGAGGCGTAAAGGAGCCGATGAAGATGAAGCCGTGCTGATGCACATGGGTTCGTTAGCTGATGCATTGGAAAAAAGGGACGTCGTAATCAAAGAGCTGATTGAGAAGCCACATCATCAGCGTACCCGCATCCTGTTCGAAGAGATTAAGTATTCCAGCCAGAAGCTGAAGGACGTAGAGCTATCAGATTAATGATTTTTGTCATTTCTTTGTAATTTGCAATGGTTACCATCAGAATTGTTGATGGATCCATTTGACTGCTTGTTTCTTTTTCTGTTGCTGAAACTATGACAAATGTACTCAAAAACTTTTGGGAATTTGTATGAAATGAGCTATTTCTGTTCACAATTTCTGGTCTTCAGATATATGTGATATGATAAGATATCTGCACACGGGCACACTACAAAATCACTATTTCTGGTCATCAGATATTTGTGATTGGCGTATATGAATATCTCTTCAAGGAAAAAGTCAATAATCATGATTTTTGGTCGTCAGGAATTCATGGTTACGATTGGAATCAGGATATGAAAAGTATCTTGAAATGACAAACATAACTGTGCATTTGCATTTGCATAGCATATCATTTTTGCATTGCAGGTGTTCTTTTTTGCAGGCGTCTGCTAACCTTTATTTGGTCTACATGCACGATAGCTGATACCCCAGTTCACCGATATTCTACCCGACGCAATCAAGCCAGAGTCATGGAACAAGTTCAGACTGAATTAGCTGATTTGAGGGGGAGGATGGAGCAGTTCATGAACCTTATGCAGGGGATTGCTCAAGGTCAGCAGGAGCTGAGGGCCGGTCAGGAAACCATGAGGGTTGGTCAAGATGCCATGAAAGTCACTATTCAGAGGCTGGAGACTGAAATCCCAAATCGAAATGTGAGCACTCCTCATGTCGTCAACATCCCCACTGGTGGAGTACATCTGGGATTTGATAATAATGGTTTAGAGGATGGTCAAGATGACCAGTTTACCGCATTCAACAACGACATGGGTTTCTACAATGAAGACCGGAAGTATGAAGGGTTAGATGAAAGACTCAAGGCAATTGAGAGCCAAAATCCTCTGGGGATTGACGTAGAGGACATGGGTCTCGTGCAAGGTGTGAGAATCCCTCCCAAGTTCAAGCTTCCTACATTGGATAAGTACAATGGCAGTACCTGTCCCAAAACACATTTGCAAGCTTACAATCGCAAGATTGCTGCTTATACTGAAGACCAAAAGCTCTGGATGTATTTCTTCCAGGACAGCCTGTCAGGCGCCTCCCTGGAATGGTACATCAAGCTGGACAGGGTTCATATAAAGAGCTGGAAAGATTTGTGCGCTGCGTTTCTGAAACAGTATCAATATAATTTGGACATGGCACCCAATCGTACTCAACTGCAGAGTATGACTCAGGACCACAAGGAGGGCTTTAAGCAGTATGCACAGAGATGGAGAGAATTGGCTGCTCGAGTTCAACCACCTTTGGCTGATCGTGAGATCGCTGATATGTTCATGAGCACACTCCAAGGGCCGTATTTGGATAGATTGGTTGCGTGTCCCTCAACATGGTTTGCCGATATTGTTATTGCTGGGGAACGAATAGAGAGTCTGTTGAAGTTGGGTAAGATTCAAGATGTCAGTGGGACTGGTGCTTCAAGTTCGAGGAAACCCTTTGCTAATGGACCAAGGAAAAGAGAAGGGGAGTCCAGTGCTGTGCATAGAGGAATGGGCAAAGGCAGGACTCAATCCTATCATCAGGTGGACGCTGTAACCATTCCGGTTCCAGCCAGACAGCAAATTCCAGATCAGCAAGCTAGACCCCGATTCCAGACTAATAGACAAAGGGACCGTAAGTTTGATCCCTTGCCTATGACGTATGCTGCTTTGTTACAACAATTGCTCAAAGAGAAGTTGGTTGAACTACGGACGATGAGGCCGCCGGATACTGGAAAATTGCCTCAAAATTATGATGCTAATGTTCGATGTGAATTTCATTCTGGTGCGCCGGGTCACTCGATAGAAAAGTAATGGGCCTTTCAACATAAGGTTCAGGATCTGATTGACGCAAAAGCTATTAATTTCTCTAAGCCGCCAAATGTTCGTGATAATCCAATGCCTCATCATGGAGATTCAGGCATGCATGCTATTTCTGATGGCGAGAAATTGAATCTGATTACCGATGTTAATTTGGTAAAGACTCCGTTGTTAATTGTAAAAGAGCGTTTGTTAAAAGGAAAGGTATTTCCTGGATGTGGCTCTGATTGTGAGGATTGTTCAAGACAGATTAATGGCTGCAGTAAGTTGAAAGTTGGACTGCAGGATCTTATGGACGAAGGAAGCCTTCAGTTTGATAAGGTAGAGAAGGAAAAAGATGTTTCTGCCGTTACCATTTATTATAATCCAGTTGAAATACAAGTGACCATTGAAAATCCAGTTGCTATCATCATGCCCAAGAGGCCGAGACCAGTTACGATTATAGTTCCTGAATCTGCTTCTTATGTGTCTAATCGGGCAGTCCCATGGCAATATGGAACTAATACTCATCAAGGAGGAAGTCAACATAAAGCAGAGGCTGCTGTTGGTACCAGTGTTGAGAATGTCAGTGGACCAAGTGGTTTCACCAGAAGTGGTTGACTGTTTGCTCCCCAGACTCTAAGGAGTGATAAAGAAGCTAAAGTCGCTGCCAGAACAAAAGGAAAACAGGTTGTTGGTGACAAGGTGCCTGTTCAGGAAGAGGACCCTAAAGTCAATTTTGATAGTGATGTTGAGGAATTTATGAGGATTATCAAAAAGAGTGATTATAAGATCATTGATCAGCTCAATCAGACACCCTCTAAAATCTCAATATTATCCCTGTTAACACCGGGCTGCTTTGTTGAAGGTTTTAAATATGGCATACGTTCCCCAAGAGATTACGGTGAATCAGTTGGAGGGAGTAATTTCTAATGTCAATGTGAGCCACGGGTTGAGGTTTACAAATAGGGATTTGACTCCAGATGGACGTAATCACAACAAAGCGTTGCACATCACACTTGAATGCAAAGGAGCTGTTTTGTCGCATGTGCTGGTCGACACAGGTTCTTCCTTGAATGTGTTACCCAAAAAGGCCCTGATGAAAATTGAAGTAGATGGATTGATTCTTAGACCCAGCGATCTGATTGTGAGAGCTTTCGATGGATCCCAAAGATCGGTGTTTGGAGAGGTAGAATTGCCAATACAGGTTGGTCCACAGATATTCAAGACAATCTTTCACATTATGGACATTCAGCCTGCTTACAGCTGTTTGTTGGGCCGACCGTGGATTCACGCAGCAGGTGCAGTTACCTCCACACTACATCAGAAGCTCAAATACGTGTTCGAGGGTCAGGTGGTTACTGTTTGCGGTGAGAAAGATATATTTGTGAGTCATCTATCCACTTTCAAATATGTGGAAATGGACGGAGAGATTCATGAAACCCTGTGCCAGTCCTTTGAAGCCCTGAACATCAATAAATCCCCAGAACTTACTTCCGCATCAGTGGTGTCAAATGTGTCAGTTGGGCCGAGTACATCAATTGCGTCTTACAAGCAGGCCAGAGAAGTGGTTGAAAGTGGAAATGCCCAAGGTTGGGGTAAAGTTATCGACGTGTTTGTGAAAGAAGATAAGTTCGGCATTGGATACCAACCGGGCCAGACGCCAGTTCCCCGATTCCGTGGACCAATCAATTTCAACAGTGGAGGAATTATCAACCCTAACCACTCCTGCTCAGCAATAGAAGATGACGCTGAAAGCTCAGATTATCTGGACAGATGGGCATATTCACTGGCTCCGGGCGAGGCATTGCAAAACTGGTCTAGTGAAGAAATCATTCATGTTGTACACCATTCAGAGTAATAATTCTTGTCTTTCATAATGCATAAAATCCCACACTCTGCCCAAGGTGTGAGGATCCATTTGTAGGGCCACCATATTTTCTCATATAATGTTCAAACATCAATAAAAAGGACATTTTTGTTTACAAATTTGTGTTCCTTTATTCCTTCTTTATTTTTATTTTTGCACAAAGAAAATAAAAATGATAATGCACTTTCTTTTCTTTTATTTTCAAGCAATAATAATCTAAAATAAAGCATCAATCCAATCATGCAGACTGGATTCTGTGGATTCCTCTGAAAATAATTCTGTTATGCCCACGTATGATTTCGACAATCCGATCTATCAAGCTGAGGAGGAAAGTGATGAGGACTATGAACTCCCGGAAGAGTTGGCTAGGTTGTTGAGACAGGAAGAAAAGACCATTCAGCCTCATCAGGAAGAGCTTGAGGTTATCAATATTGGTTCAGAAGAAAGCAAGAAAGAGATCAAGATCGGTGCAAGTCTGCGGGCTGATGTAAAGCAAGAGCTGATAGTCATGCTACGTGAATACATTGACATCTTTGCTTGGTCATATCAAGATATGCCAGGTTTAGATACAAACATAGTTGTGCATAGACTACCATTAAAAGAAGACTGTCCACCGGTCAAGCAGAAGCTGCGTAGAATGAAACCAGAAATGGCTTTGAAGATCAAGGAAGAGGTACAGAAACAGTTGGATACAGGTTTTCTGGCAGTAACCAACTATCCTCCCTGGGTGGCCAACATAGTACCGGTGCCAAAGAAAGATGGCAAAGTCAGAATGTGTGTGGATTACAGAGATCTCAACAGGGCGAGCCCTAAAGATGACTTTCCACTCCCTCATATTGATGTGCTAGTAGACAATACTGCTCAGTT
Source organism: Lathyrus tuberosus (assembly GCA_022829125.1). Lineage (NCBI taxonomy): Eukaryota > Viridiplantae > Streptophyta > Magnoliopsida > Fabales > Fabaceae > Lathyrus > Lathyrus tuberosus. Next base: position 1,999,152 of record JALAZF010000085.1, on the reverse strand, counting down.
TTCAGTGTTCTCATTTATGGATGGATTCTCCGGGTACAATCAGATAAAGATGGCGCCTGAAGATATGGAGAAGACGACATTCATTACCCCGTGGGGTACCTTCTGTTACAAAGTAATGCCTTTTGGGTTGAAGAACGCAGGGGCAACTTATCAAAGAGCAATGGTGACGTTATTCCACGATTTAATTCATAAAGAGATCGAGTGCTATGTGGATGACATGATTGCTAAATCAAAGACAGAAGAGGAACATCTGATCAACCTGAAGAAGTTGCTTGAGAGGTTGAGGAAATTCAGGTTGAGACTGAATCCTAACAAGTGTACTTTCGGCGTGCGGTCCGAAAAATTGCTTGGTTTCATTGTCAGTGAAAAAGGAATAGAGGTTGATCCTGCTAAAGTGAAAGCTATACAAGATATGCCTGTACCGAGAATTGAGAAAGAAGTTCGCGGCTTTCTAGGGAGATTGAACTACATTTCAAGGTTCATATCTCACCTAACTTCCACCTGTGAACCAATATTCAAAATGCTAAGAAAAGATCAAACGGTCAGGTGGAATGATGATTGTCAAAATGCATTCGATGAAATAAAAAGATATCTGCAGGAACCTCCGATTCTGATACCTCCAGTTCAAGGGAGACTGCTGATTATGTACTTGACAGTGCTCGAAGGATCCATGGGTTGTGTTCTCGGGCAACACGACGAGACATGTAGGAAAGAGCATGCTATCTACTACCTGAGCAAGAAGTTTACAGATTGTGAATCGCGTTATTTAATGCTTGAGAAGATATGTTGCGCACTCGCATGGGCCACAAAGCGATTGAGACAATATATGCTCACACATACAACCCTGTTGATCTCAAAAATGGATCCGGTCAAGTATATTTTTGAGAAACCAGCACTTACAGGCAGAGTTGCAAGGTGGCAGATGGTACTGACAGAGTACGATATTCAATTTACTCCGCAAAAAGCAATCAAAGGAAGTATACTGTCAGATTATCTTGCGCAACAGCCTCTTGATGATTACCAGCCCATGAAGTTTGATTTCCCTGATGAGGACATCATGTCTCTCAAAGCGAAAGACTGCGAGAAACCACTTCTGGAGGAGGGGCCTGACCCTGAATCCAAATGGAGTTTGATGTTTGACGGGGCAGTTAATATGAATGGGTGCGGAGTTGGTGCAGTTCTCATTACGCCAGAAGGCGTTCACATGCCCTTCACTGCCCGAGTAACTTTTGGGTGTACCAACAATGAAGCAGAATACGAAACTTGCATACTAGGGATTGATGAGGCTATTGATTTACGAATCAAGACCCTCGATATCTTTGGTGATTCAGCACTGGTAATCAATCAAGTAAAGGGAACTTGGCACACACATCAGCAGAACTTGATCCCGTATAGAGATTATACGAGGAGATTGCTGACATTCTTTACAACTGTCAAGTTATACCATGTTCCCAGAGATGAAAATAAGTTTCCAGACGCCTTGGCCACTATATCTTCGATGATCAAAGTGCATGGTTAGAACTTTGTACCCAGGATTGATGTATCTCGTCTTGATAGACCTGCTTTTGTGTTTGATGTTGATGCAGTGTCTGACGACAAGCCTTGGTACCATGACATTAAATGCTTCTTGAAAAATCAAGAATACCCGCCTGGGGCATCTTCCAAAGACAAGAAGACATTAAGAAGGCTAGCCGGTAGTTTCTTCTTGAACAAAGATGGCGTGCTGTATAAAGGAAACTTTGACATGGTTCTGCTCAGATGCGTGGATAGACACGAAGCAGACATGTTGATGATTGAAGTGCACGAAGGCTCTTTCGGTACCCATGCCGGAGGACATGCGATGGCTAAGAAATTGTTGAGATCGGGGTATTATTGGTTGACAATGGAGTCAGATTGCTGCAAGTATGCCCGCAAGTGTCACAAATGCCAGATCTATGCAGACAAAGTACACGTTCCGCCAAATCCGCTGAGTATCATGTCCTCTCTGTGGCCCTTTGCAATGTGGGGCATTGATATGATCGGGAAAATTGAGCCTACTGCTTCAAACGGCCATCGTTTCATCTTGGTCGCCATTGATTACTTCACTAAATGGGTTGAAGCAGCATCTTATGCCAATGTCACTAAGCAAGTGGTAGCTCGTTTCTTGAAACGAGATATCATTTACCGATATGGAGTTCTCGAAAGAATCATTACTAATAATGGTTCTAATTTGAATAACAAGATGATGGCTGAGCTATGTCGGGACTTCAAAATCGAACATCACAATTCTTCTTCATACCGCCCAAAGATGAATGGCGCGGTCGAAGCGGCCAACAAAAATATCAAGAAGATTGTGTAGAAGATGGTTGTCACGTACAAAGATTGGCATGAGATGTTACCATTTGCTTTGCATGGGTATTGAACATCAGTTCGCACGTCCACTGGGGCAACACCATACTCACTTATATAAGGTATGGAGGCAGTTCTATCGGTCGAAGTTGAGATTCCCTCTCTCCGAGTATTGATGGAAGTTAAACTAGATGAAGATGAATGGGTACGAGCCAGATTTGATCAGCTGAGCCTTAATGAGGAGAAGCGATTAGCAGCAATATGTCATGGCCAGCTATACCAGAGCAGAATGAAGAGGGCATTCGACCAGAAGGTTCGACCTCAAGTTTACAAGGTCGGAGATGTGGTAATCAAGAGAATACTTCCTCCGAGTACAGATCACAGGGGCAAATGGACTCCTAATTATGAAGGTCCATTCGTGGTTAAAAAGGTTTTCTCAGGTGGAGCCTTATTGCTGACAACCATGGATGGTGAAGACTTTTCATCCCCTGTTAATTCAGATGCAGTTAAAAAATACTTCGTATAAATAGACCCGCTGGATAAAAAAAATCCAGGCAAAAAAGGGCATCCTGGCGAACCAAGAACAAAATAAAGGTTCGGGCAAAAGTTAGGGATATAATTGAAAGAATTGTACACCCGGTAAGTTGAAAACCCGAAAGGGCAACTTAGGCAAAAATGGGTATCCCGGTGGATTGAAAACCTGAAAAGGCGATCCACGCAAAAGAGGGATTTAAGCGAATGACTGCAGTCTGAATTAATCTGTACGTTCTCTACTCTTCAGCAGACTAGTTAAGTTTCCGAAGGAGGAATTGTTCTGACCACGAACTTCCGAAGGCGAAGATAATCAAGAGAGTTGGAATACATACTGGCTATAACAGAATCAGAAATCAGTTGGAATCCAATTTCCTCATTATCATTAGGATAGATTTATTTTCTCAATTTTACGGCAATCAACTCTTTCAGGGGTTTGCTTCCAATTGTAAATTCGCCGAGTTTGGCATTTCATCAATAAAATTGAGTATTCAGTCACAAGCTTTTATTTTCATTTTACTGCTTTGTTTGCAAAAACGTCTGATTTTTGATAATAAAACATTGCTTTGAAAATATCATGGCCTTGCAAAAACATGCACAAAAAAGACAATTAAAATTACTTTGCTTGTTGGACAACCTTGGATGGTGGACTAAAAAAACCACGCAATATCCTGGGGCATGTGCATATATTCTTTCTGTTGCAGGTAATGAGTACATTCGATCCACTGTTGTATCTTATTAAGTCGATTCTTTCATTCAAGGTTTCCCACCGGGTTTTGTGACGACAATGGTTGTCGAAGATTGAATTCTTCTGTGTTGATAACGGTTATTAATGCAGTGAGCACTCCTTGTCCATAACGAGTGCAAATCTGCTGGTACCTTGCAGACAATGCGAAGGGTAGTGCACGAGCGAATGTTCAGAAGTTGAAGACAGGGTGTTCGTCTAAGAGTTTGAAAATGCTTGGTTTTCTATAAAATCCTCTTAAGAGACGAAGCTTCTCGCAGTAACATCCCCAATGAAGTTATCAGGAGTTTGAAGATACTTACTCTTCTGTAAAATCCTCCCGGGACGTTTTCTTCAGATCGGCGAAAAGCAAGTTGCTGACCCTCCCGAACATGGGGCATATTGAACTTCCCCGACAGAAGATGTTTCAGGTCTATTATCCCCAGTAGAGGTTGAGGATGTTTGGTCTTCTGTAAAATCCTCTCAAGAGACGATCCCTAGCACGAGACGCTTTAAAGCAGTTTTCTCCAGCAGAGTTTGTTATAAACTCATCATCCCCAACGAAATCGTCAAAAGGAAAGTTTGCCTAACATGGGGCATTGTGACATTTATCCTAAGCTCGACAGTCTTATTCCTCAGCAGATTACCGTGGAATTGCCTTGGGTTTCCCATGCAGATCTCTAAGAACTCTCTCCCGGCATGTTGCAACGGGATGTCTTCTAACCGGATTTGCATATCCCCGACAGGGTAGCCCTGATTCCCCAGCAAGATCGTATCTCTGGTAATGGTATCCCCACATAGTTCGACATTTTGACAGTATGTTCCCCAGCAAGGTCTAAATAGATCGAGGGAATCTCTTCTTCAGCAAAGTGTCAGCATATGATATTACCCAGCCGATGGTGTAATTCTCAGCATTGCGCATTTACAACTCAAAGTCCAATTTATTTTTGGCATACAGATAGTTTGTTCATATTATTCCAGCAGGTGGGATAGTATCGCAGATGGTTGTTCCAGCAGGTGGGATGATCATACAGTTGTTCATATTATTCCAGCAGGTGGGATAACATTGCAGATGATTGTTCCAGCAGGTGGGATGATCATATAGATAATCATTCATATTATTCCAGCAGGTGGGATAGTATTGCAGATGATTGTTCCAGCAGGTGGGATGATCATACAGATAATCGTTCATATTATTCCAGCAGGTGGGATAGTATTGCAGATGATTGTTCCAGCAGGTGGGATGATCATACAGATAATCGTTCATATTATTCCAGCAGGTGGGATAGTATTGCAGATGGTTGTTCCAGCAGGTGGGATGATCATACAGATGTTCATATTATTCTAGCAGGTGGGATAGTATTGCAGATGGTTGTTCCAGCAGGTGGGGTGATCATTATATACAATCGTTCATATTATTTCAGCAGGTGGGATAGTATTGCAGATGGTTTTTCCAGCATGTGGAATGATCATAGCAAAGCTTCCAAAGCCAGTTTGGTAAGCATCGAAGTCCAATATTAGTTTGGCAAAGCTACAAAAGTCCATCTGAGGATGGCATTTTTGAGATTCCAAAGCCGGTTTGGTAATCATTGAAGTCCAACGACAGATTGGCAGAAATCCAACACGAATTGGTAAAAGTCCATTGTTTAGAGTGGCAGAGCAGCTAAAGTCCATCCATAGAATGGCAAGCCAGTAGTCGTCTGGCATCGTACAAAAGACGTTTTCCAAGTCCACCTGCAGTGTGGCAAGCCAGTAGTCGTCTGGCGTCGTTCAAAAAGACATTGTTGAAAGTCCATCCACAGTATGGCAAGCCAGTAGTTGTCTGGCGTCGTTCAAAAGACATATCTCTCCGACAACGTTTCATTGAAGATTCAATCCAACAGTTTCGTTGGGTTTATATCCCTTTTGTTCTTCGTCATCCAGAGCAAATTTTTGGTTATAGTTGGTATTCAATCACTATATACCCTGAAAGTCTGAAAGCAATTGCTTTCAGGCATTCAGGTCTACAGCGTTTGAGTAGGGCCAGCTGTAATACCCCAAAATTTGCTCTCTCTTTTTTGTCATCATAGCATAGCATTATCATATATCATATCATATCCATCACATTAGCCTTGCATTGCATCTTTAACATAGAAAAATGAAGCATAGCATCCCTCTTACCATCAAGGCATGTGATCAGGTGAAAGGTGGACAATCAAGGAAGCATTCAAGGTACAAAAGGTCAATCAAGTTGCCTCAAGGCAAGCCAAGAGGTCTTTCATGTCTCATACTATCTCAATTGATCATCCAAAACCTCAAGAAAGTGAGATTCAATAGGAGATTGAAGCACTACATCCTTCACTATCCAAGAGGTCCAAAAACTGAAGGAAAACCCTCAAAAGAGATAGTTCCTTGGTTCAAAAACACCCTCAAGTGGCATATCTCAGCATCCTTTAAGAGGATACACAACATACTCTGAGGAATTTGAAATTGAAGACTGCACATTTTCCCCCTTAGGAGGTGGGTACCAAAATTAGGGTTTGACCTAAAATAAGTGTATCTCTGATTTTTTGGACAACTTGATGTCATGGTATTCTACATGTTCTTAAGTGTATGAGTGTGGAAAATTGCATCTCAATTGGTTTTAGAAGTGGTTCAATTGGAAGAAAGATAAAAAATCAGGAAAATTGGGGCTAAGTCAAATAATCAGAGGAAAAAGTCAACTCTTGACTTTTTAAGGCCAAACTCATGAAATTCATGTTATATGTGACCAATGTACAAAATTTGATCAAGAAACTCCAAAAGGATCATGAAAAATCAAGATTTGAAAAGTTGCCATTTTTTGAGGAAGTAGGGTTACTAAATAAGGAAAGTTTTGGCCATTTTGCACCAGACTTTGAACCAAGGCCATTCAAAATTGAGACATCAAATGAAAATTCCACTCGACCACAACAAAAGATCTTGTTTCAAGCTTCAAATCCATGTGTAGAACATCTCCATTGGATAAAAATTGAGTGAGATATGATTGATCAAAGTTGGAGGAAAGTAGGTCCAAAATCAGGTCATGACCAAGGATTCCTAGGTACACGCGCAGTCATTTTTACAAACATGTGGTGTGCCAAATGTTTGCTCATTTTTCTCAATGATAAAAGCTCCAAATGCAAAACTTTTCAACATCAAAATTGTTCCTTGCAATGCCGTCTTCAATGTTCATGTTGGACAAAATTTCATTTGGTCAAGCTATGAGGTAGAAATAGTGGTCTCAAGTTAGGGTGATCATGCTGAAATTCCATGCCATGCTTGCCTTACCAGCTAACCCCTTTGCCACGCCCTTCTATCAGTTCCAAATATGGGTGTTCCAAGTCACTTTTCACCAATTTCCAAGCTTGTATTCAATCCAATTTTCACATTAAACTTGTAGCATTACATCTCTTCTTTCCAATAACCCCAAAAACTCATCAAACCATTAATTTATTAGGGAGAATTTCATCTACAAATCACCCTATGTTCCACTGATGCATTGATACATAAGTTGGTTCAAACATCCATCAAATAACTCGTGTATGTTATTCCCTTATTTGAACACACCATTGTCATTACATACACCTGCCATAGCACGTGCCATACATGAAAGTGGAAAGAACAAACTTGCTGAACAAGTTTCTGCTACACCAGCCGTGCCATTTCAAGTTCACTCTCATCTCCACCATAGTTCACCATAAGTCATCATCACCATAGCAAAACCATTGTTAACTCGTCCCTTAACTAACTTGACTCAGTTAGTTAGGATGGACTCACCTAAACCATCATGACTCAGTTAACCAACTCATGTTAACTATGGTTAAGCTCACACTATAAGTAGAAACTTCACTCTCAAAATTCATTTCAACTCATTTTTTCCACACTCACCCCAGAACCTTTCTCTTCTTCTCTCTCAATCTCTCACCATTGCAACTGGTTTTCGAAGCTCATTTTGTTCAGTTTCTCTCCAAAACTCTTTCTTCTTCTCTCTCAATCTTTCACAATTGCAACTGGTTTTGAAGCTTGGATTTCAACTTCTCTCCACTGAATCATACTCAACTACATCATCTAAGCCTTTATTTGGCCAAGAGTGGATCAAAAGCAGCTTGGAATCTCTGGTTTTCTGAAGAATATATCAAAGGCACAAATCTTTAGGTACGAATTTCAGCCATTATAGACATGCTTTTAAGGTGTTATCAGGTTCTTGAAGCTTCTTATAAGCTCAAGAACTTGTCTGGCTAGTTGATAGGCCTTTAGAGGCATAGTTGAAAAGTTAGGGCAAAACTTCTTCTGTTCAATTCTCTTATTTCATGAACCTTTTGTGCATTTTATCACTGGATTCATGCTCCTCATCACTTCAGCTTTCCAATGATGTATATTTTGTGCATTTGTGCTTGCCTGCAAATTATTTTCACCGGAGGTTGGCCAGAGAAGATGATCAGAGGTCTTCTCCGGCCGGTGGTCTGAGTTGCTAGGGTTTTACTCATGTTTTAAGTCGTGACCGTCTGATTTGTTTTAATCCAAGGGTGGTGATGTTGCCAGCGAATTAATGGGGATGGTGTGTGTCACGTGATTCATTTTCAATCCACCTGATGCTTGCATGTGTGTACGTGTATGATTGTTATGATGTACCGGCAGTATGATGTGCATGATTTGCTTACTTTGATTGTGGTTTGACTCTGATTTAATCCAATGGTCACGCTTTAGTCAACTTTGTGGACTGAATTCCATGTGTGTTATTGTGTTCCACGCGCTTGGACTTGGACTGGACTAAATTGATTTTTACACCTCACATTTTGAAGCCCAAACCATTTGAACATGGAAATTTACTTCTATGCACCCCTTTCTTGTTTCAAATTTCTTTTTATTTTCTTCATTTTTATACACGTTTCATTTCTAATTTTTAAAATTACAAAACAACATCAGAAAATTCTGGAAAAATTCATGAGTGTTACCAAGACATTTATAAAATTTTTGATATTTTTATTTCATGGTTTTATTACATTTTTGCCACTGTTTCATAATTTTCTTTGAATTTCCATCTGTGTGCATTCCAAATGTGATACATGAATTTGTAGAATTTTGTTCTTGCTCATTACAAACTGTTTTGTCTTGATTCTTTTTACATTGATTCACTAATACATTTAATCATGTTAGATAATTTTTGTTTGATTTTTTAAGTCACTTTATGACATGTTTTGATGCTTATCTTTGCACCACTTTGCATGATGTTTCAACTTGACCTAATGCATTTATTTGAAGTCATTTTGCTTTGAATTTTGGCATGCTATTTTGATGTATGATTTAATTCTAACTTAGACATTCCAATACTATGCTTGCATAATTTTCATAAGTCCATTTGGTTTTTATTTGATGCATTACATTTGAAGCATAATCCATGTCATACCATTCCAACTTTAGTGCATGTTTTGCATGAATTCTTTTGTGCATATTTGTATGAGCATTTGCATATTCTATGAGCTATTCATGTGATATTATAGGTCCTTGGTACACATTATAGGTCATCTTTACATGTTCATTTCAACTTGAACTTTGTGCATCCTTAGCATGTATTGTTTGCACTTTCCTTTTGAACTTTCACTTCAATTCTTCTTCTATTACTTCTTGAATGTCTTGAATGGTGATTCATGAATACTTTGAGATGTTTATAAACCATTTTCCATTTAGTTTCAATTCTAATTTGTGGATTACATGTTCCATTTATGCATGTTTTTTTTATTTCTTTTCATCTTTCATCTATCCTTTCTTAGGGTAACATGTTTAAATGCTATGGATGATGATTGTTGCTTATTCATTTGAACTTGTATGATGATAATCACTTGTTGTCAATATGGTTCACATTCTGTTTGTGATGTTAAGATTTGATTCTTCATCTTATTCTTTTGAGCTTTAATGTGTATTAAGTACTTTTTACTTCTTATACATGTTTCCATGTTTACTAACCATGTAGGGGCTTTGGTAAGTTGAAATTGAGTGTGGATAAGGAATCCACATTCAAATCTCTTTCCTTTCATCTTTTACTATTCAATCTTGTGTTTTGTTAAGTACTTATGTACTTTCTTTGATTAACTCATTACTCTCCCTTTTGAGTTACAATTCATCTTCTACCTTAGAAGTGAATTGTTTAATTCATTCCTTCTTTAGACTTTAAGTTTTGCAACCTCACAAACCATTAGGATCACTCCCTTAACTAATCAATTATGATTGAGTCTTAGTTCACATAGATTTTACCTTTCTCTCCCACTTGAGTCTTTCATCTTCTCATCTCAAAGAAAATTCAAAATATCTAATAAAGGTAGACATTTATTGCATTTAGGCCTTTCATATAAAGAAAAGGTTATAAAGGGGTCTTCTCTTATAATCTTAGAATGTGTAGCATATAGCCCATCTTGGGTCAATGTGTTAAACATTTGATCTTGTATGAGGGACTTAAATGCAATACTTGTTGAAGGTACAAATAAAGAAAAACACTTCTTCATTTCATAATCAACAAAAACACTTAATAAATACAAGTATGCTAGTGTATTTGAATCTTAATAATTGGAACTAAATGTGAGGGTCTTCTTCACACTTAGTGTATTTTCTTACTCATTCCATCTTGGAATGTGAGGATGTATACATTCCAATGATTAAGATTTAGATACACTATCGTATGCAAACAAATAACAAAACTTTTAAAAGACAAAAATAAACAATAACGTCTTTCCTTCAGGAATTCTTCTCTCATCTCACTCATTCTCAACGTACGAATGTGCTCCTTCTCATTCTCTTGCAAGATGGTAACGCACTCGGACCAGCGAGCCTGCAACACCTGAGCTAGAACGTTAGTCGTTCCTTAAAAAACAACACAAAACAATCCATCCTTGTGAGGGGAACTACGTCGCTCTGATTCTCATGTTCCCGATGAGATACGTAGGCAGTGGGGTAGGGCCCATTCGAGCACTTCTTTTATTTTCCCTACATTTGTTTCTCGTTCCTTTTCTAGTTCCTTTTCCAGTATCCCTTCCTTACACCCTTTGATTGAAGCAGCAAGCGTGGATCCCATCGGGTACGATGGACGCGAGGGGGTGCTAATACCTTCCTCTCGCATAACCGACTCCCGAATCCAGTTCTCTTGGTCGTGAGACCGTGCTCTTTCATTCCTTCAGGTTTATGCAGTGTTTCCTTTCCCTCTCTTGGGGTAAATACACATTGCTGGCGACTCTGTTTCGGTGCCACTTTCGCGTTTGTACCTGGATGAAAATCACGGGAGCGACACATACCATACATAAGTTTGTTCTTTTTGAGTTAACTGAGTCAAAGACAAAACTAAATTCGAAAATCCTTCTATAAATCTTCTATAATACCCAGCCAAACCAAGAAAACTTCTGATCTCTATAATAAACTTAGGGGTTTCCCACTGTAACACCGTGTCTACCTTAGACAGATCAATTGCCATACCACAACTAGAAATCACGTGACCAAAGAAGCTCACTTCACATAACCAAAACTCACACTTGGATAACTTTACGTATAAATTCTTGTCTTGCAAAGTCTGCAACACAACTCTCAGATGACATGCATGCTCTTCATGACTTCGAATACACCAAGATATCGTCGATGAATACCACAACACAATTATCCAAATAGGGATGAAATATTCTATTCATGTACTCCATAAACACACCTGGCACATTAGACACACTGAACAATATCACTGAGTACTCATAGTGACCATATCGAGTTCTAAAAGCAGTTTTTGGAATATCTTCAGCCTTCACTCGAATCTGATGATCTGATCTCAAATTAATCTTGTTGAAAATATAAACACCTACCAACTGATCCATAAGGTTACCAATTCTCGGAAGAGGATACTTGTTCTTAATTGTGACCTTACTCAGTTCTTGATAGTCAACACATAACCTAATGATACCATTTTTCTTCTTCACCAACAACATCGGTGCTCCCCACGGTGTCACAAATGCCCTTTAAGAAAAACATCAAGAAACTCACACATCACAGGCATATCACTAGGCACAACAAAGCCCTTCACTCTCAAGGAAGAAAACATCACAAGCACCTTATCGTCTCCCCTAAAGGACATCTCTATCTGTCTATCGAACATGAATATCGAATCCATACTCCTTTCAGGTTCGGGAAAATACACAGCCTCAACAACACATGTACTTTTACAATCAGCGGCACGCTGAACCAACCTTCTACACCTGAAACATATTATAGAAGCAGAAGCTTCTCCCTCACTTCTCTCAATCCCGCTCATGTTGGCAAGCGCTTAGAAAAACAAACAAGCACCAACAATATTTCACACACATGTCGCATACCAGGAAATAGACAAAATTACACAACCTAGCTGGATGAACCGACTTTCTCTTATACCATTATGTAACAACCTAATTCTCCGACTTAACATTTAGTAAAATAATTCAATTTTAACTCAACAGTTAGAGTGTCACGCATGTTTCACCAAACATAAAAACAAAAAATATAATCCTGTGAATTAAGCAGCGAAAACAATAAAGTTTGACATATAACTTCTCAACAACAAATGAATAACAAAGTGGTTCAACAACTTCAAAGTGAATAAGACATGTAACAACGAAATATAGACATCTCATCCCTAGTGCTACATATCAGAGCAACTCCACTAAAGACCCGAATGGTAAATAACTAATGAGGCCTCAACGCCGTCCTCTAGCTCAAGACGTTACTCATCTACCTGACTTTATGTACTCTAGTGGAGCACAAACACCACAACAAACAAACAGGGGTGAGAATAAACTCACATATATTAATGGTACAAAACATAACAAGGGTAGCATATTCACACAAATCAACAAACACGTCACATATTCAAAACAACGGAACAATACACAATACCTTTATGTATGCAATATGGCCAAAATCTCGACTCAATGCATATGGTATCAATTTGGGCGACAGAGGTGTGTTACTGATTTTGGTCCATACTCGCTCTCGGTCCCCTCTTATGAACCAGAGTCCACCATAATCCTCACTGATCCCCACTACTAAATCAGTAATGATTCGCTGATCCCATTACTGAAATCAGCTACTCGCTCCCGGTCCCCACTTTTGAACCAGAACTCATCATAATCGTCCCTAATCCCCACTATTGATTCAATAACGCTTCATTGATCCCATTACTAAAATCATCTACTTGCTCCCGGTCCCCGTTTCTGAACCATAGCTCAAGACCGAACCTAAGTCTGTACACCATGATGTATGGACTCAACAAAATCATGAAAATATAATCATTCACAACTGGCCCCACTTCTGGCCGTATATATCGCCAATAAGTCCATCACTTCAACAAGTATGATATGCAAATATATTCAACAGTACATAATCATACAATTATATCCACATTCCAAATGTTATTCAATTTCTCATAATATTTTATCACAATAATATCATCTCAACATCAACATCCCTTATCATAGGTAATCATTAATTCAATCAATCACAACAATCAACACAAAATGTTTTCATCATCATTAACCATCAATTAGCGTTACACAACAAGTAACACTGTATGACCATGTCCTCAATTACTTTATAACCTCTTAGGACCTTACCATAAGGTAGTAATACGTTTTACCTTTCCAACGCTTCAAACTGTGCCTCAAACAGAGTTACAAAACTCAAGTTACGTCATTTTTAATTCTGCAATTTCACACTCATACATTGGTAATCGGTTACGCTCAGTGTGTAATCGGTTACAAGCATAAAAAATAACTCAGAAACCCATTTTTCTCATAAGTAACTGGTTAGAGATTGCTAATAACCAATTACCACTGCTCCCAGACTCGAAATTCACCATTGGATCCTTATCAAAGCTCCAATTTTTAACCCCTAACCACCCAAATCAAACAAAAAATAACATACACCTATTATACCATGATTAATACATCTTATATTCATTGATTAAACACCTAATCCATCATTTTGTCATGAATTTAAGGTTATGTAATACCAAAATACATCAACCACAACAATAACATTCAGATTCACATAATCACATAATGTATAACTTTCAACATAAAACATAATACTTATTTCATATTGAAATTCTGGTATCAGACGTGTGATGTTAAGGTGCAATGTCATGACAACACACTCTGCACAATGGACATCAATAACAGTAACAAAGCAACACAAAGAATTGTTCACCCAGTTCGGTCTAACTACCTACGTCTGGGGGCTACCAAGCCAGGGATGAAATTCACTACTTGTAGAATTAATTTACAGACTCAACAACCCAGTTGACAATCTCCTAAACTTAATTCCTATTAGTGACTTTCTACCTAAGAAACCACTTAGGTATGAGAACACCACTCAATCCCTTACAAACTCTCAAAGAAACCACTTTGAGTACCCTTGATCTTGCTTCCTAGCTTCGATCAAGCAAACACTCTCTATTGCTTCACAGCTTCTAGAGAGGACAGAAACTCAACACCTATTCAAACCCTAGAATAGTGTAAATACAAGCACTCTAAACAAACTCTAGACACTAAGCCTCCAGCTCCTGATCTTCTGAATGTTTTCTGTCACTTTTTCCTTTGGTCTTGTGCGCTTTATATAACTCTTTGAATTGGTATTGGACTTGCTACAATATCTCCCAGATTTGTTATTTAAAACTGAATATTTAAAACAGATTTTCTCCTAAAATCTTTTTAAATCTTCAACCTTTTAAATCTCCTACAAATCTGCAACAAATCTCCTATGCAGCAGCAAATATCTATCCCAAGATATTCGCATCCAATGAGACAGCTTGCTCTCCACAATTCCAGCTAATACGCAAACCCTAACAACATCACAACCTGATGTTATTAATTCTGCAGATCTAATGTCACAACATCGCCTATGTGACATCAGACATCCAACTTCAGTAATTAAAAACTTAACACAGCCCAGTGTTAAAACTCAATGTTGCAACATCAATACCTTGACATCAACATTGCATATACTTTGTTTTACCAAAATTCCAGCCAATTCAAGAACTAACAATCTCCCCCTTTGCCTAATTTTGGCTAAAACAAACTCTGCACTCTGCACCTTCAGAGACTTTAGCAGCGGAATAAAACTTTAATCAATAATCTTGAAACTCCAAGCAGCAGCATCAGTAACATCTTCAATTCATAAAACTCTGCTGCTCACATAAAAACTTCAGCATATATCAATATGCTTCAATATTAGAGTAATCCCCCCTCACTTTAATTTCCAGCCAGAGGAAGCTTTGACTATGGCTTCTTCCTCTCTCTCAAACCATTGTTTTGCCTCTTCTCGCAAATTGTCATTTTTACTAATTTCCTCCCGTTCACGTACTAATCAAAACAAAGGCTCACTAAACCTCTTTTTTAACCTTACCTAATTTTCAAATTTTAATTATTTCACTCTTCCTCCAACTTATTCTTATTTTCACCTTATTCCCTTATTTTTTTTCCAATAATCCTAATTTCCACATAAATCTCATGAATTCTCTATTTTCATATTATTTTGATAATTTAAAATTAACTAAAATTCTAAATAATTCTCACCACTCTCCATAAATCCCATTAAATATCCAAGCACACCAATAATTAAATAAAACTAATAAATCATATAAATTCACCAATACTAAAAAATAAATAAATAAAAGAAAATTTAAAATCCAATTAAATAATTAATTAAAAATTTGGGGCGTTACATTTCACCTAGGATAAGCGGAACTTTAGTAAACGAGAAAGAATTAGTGTCTCCCATGACTTAAAACAAATCAGGTTTGTTTGAACTAGAGCACAGTTTTCCGTGCGTTGAATACCAGATCTGGGATCGATGGAGGGAGGTGAGTGGAGCACTGCAAAACTTGACGAGATCGACTACAGGATGCGTGGGATGTGCGGCATCGTGTGAAGCCCACTCGCGGAAAAGGAGATAGCATGTGGGGAGTGTGATGTGATTTCTTACAACGAAAATTTTGAGACCGGCCGGATCGGTGGCGGCGATTCGTCTGGTAAGGTTGGTTTGTTGGAATACAATCGAGAATAGTAGCGACGATGGAGGCAGTGCGGTGGTTACCAGAGAAATTTGAAAAGTGAGAGGCAAACCAGAGTGATGACACAGTTTGTAAAAAAAATTTCTCACCAAAATATAGTGGGTCAACTGGATAAAGAACGGTAAAAATTTGTCTTTTAGTAGGCTCTAAATACCATATTAATATACGAGAAACTAAGAGACATTTGAGTAAATTATATATCAGAATAGCATTATAAAAGATATATTATATAGTATAATATACAAGTGTAATATGCTCAAGTATATCCTATTTTATGAAGTAAGGAATATTATATATTTGGTTGATTTCTCGGTCGTCAATTTCTTTCTTGATTTGGCCGATTCATATTGAATTCCTCTTCGCCGATTTACTTATGTGTCTAATTCAATAGTCAATTCAAATCGATTACGCTTCTCATTTTCAATTTGACTTAGTTCAACTGGTCGGTCGAAATCGATCCCGTTTTTACAAACGCTATTTTTATTTAACTTCAAATAAGAGCCTTTGGAGAAAAAAAATGTATACATTTGGTTGCAATTTGATTCCATTTATTAATTATTAATTTATGACTCAATTTCTGCTGATATTAAAAAAATATACATTTTTTCTCCTTCATGATAGTAAACAAATCAAAACATAATAAAGTAAAAATCAATGGATATGATGATATAATAATGAATAGCCTAAACCAGCATTACAATGAAAATTGAAGGAAATTCAAAAATAGTATTGTGAAATTGATACAACAATCTTGGTCCTCAATCAAAGACCATTTCAGCTGTTATCATTCATTTCAACTTCATTCTCATAGACATGTCTTGCTCATCATAGTGGAGATTGCATGCATGGCTCCTATAAACATTTATCAATAATCATCATTAATCTTTCTACATTTCTACATTATTGCACATTTTGACATATGAAATTCAATAAAATGAATACTATAAACAAAATTTCTAAAAAAAAGTATCATGATATCATTGATCTGATAATAGTCGCATGAAATGGGATTTGGATTCACTGCGGTCGAAAAATCTGCATTCAAGCAATGCATAGTGACCATCAAGATGGATGAAACATGTTCCAATTTGGTATTTTGATTTCAATATACAAATTTGAAACATAGGTCGATTGATCTAAATTTGAAACATGTTCCGATTTTATTTAACTTTTTTTACTATAGAAATAACTTATACATAAGCGCTTATCATATCTAATTATACTACGAGCTGCAAATTAATTTGCTTGTCCAAACAAGGCCTCATTTTCCTCCAAGTAGTTACTTCTTAGGAAAGGGAAATAGAGAAAGAGACACAAACCTGAGAATTCTTGTTTCTAAAAAATCATCATCTATGCAACAACTTGATGTTTGCACTTATTTTCCAAGGCTTTCGATGTCCGATATCGATAATATAGAAACTGCATCAAAATCTAGAAGGGAAGTTAAGGTCGACATATTTCTCTAAACACCCTTTGATGTATAACATCTATTGTGTAGAAACAAAAGTTTCTTAAGCGCATGTACGAGTGTCTTACTAGTACATATATAATAAATAAAAGGATACAAAAGAATCGAGAAGGGAACATCCTCCGGATTCTACAAGCCATGGAAGATTCGGACCGATTTTCGACCATTCCATGCTTCTCACTAGTATGCTGCATAAAAGAAAAAATTCATTTTATTTTTTAATATCTTGACATAGTTTCACTCCATATTTTTGTATTTTCAAATGTAAAAGTCACATTTAGACATAGACTATCTTTGGAAACACGGTGGGCCACCGCAGCTTCACCGTAATTTTAAGAAGCTCGTATGTGTAGCTTCTGTCCCACAGTGATTTTCAACAAAGATTTTCAAGTTTTCCAAACACATATAATAATATAAAGTGGATACATACCTTGCTACATAAGTGGTATTACCAATTAAAGCAAAAAGAAACAATAGAGGATTCACACCCTACATGTTAAAAAAAAAAAATCTCAAATTCTTGTTTATTGATAAATAAGAAAAAAAGAATCATAGGTTTTATTGGTTGAAGTTCCTCACCTCAAAGCTACCTCTTCTAAACTGCAAAATTGATGAAAGTCATAGTCAAGTCAAATGAAGTTATGAACTCAAATTTCAATAACATAATTTTCTATAGCATGTTAAGTGAGACTCAAGAATTTATCAAAAAATTTCTTACATTTAAACAAATTTGAGGAAGTCTTCCACCCATGTATATAACTGCCATTCCCCAACCAAGGTAAGTTCCAATGCCATGGTGCATTTCCACACCATAACTTGGCAACCGATCACCACCAGCCTGAAAATCAAGAAATAATAACGGCACAATGGTTAAACTTTACTTTCTGACGGGCCAACCCGCCTTTGTTATCTTAATAGATTATGTAAGGCAGGTCAAGACTGGTTGGCCAGTTGGAAATTTCAACTCGTCGCGCCACAAGGACAGGCTACACGAATCAATCCGAAGGAACCAACCCTTTTGGCCATATTAAAGTGTAACAAAGTGGTGACTTGTATTACAATACCTTCAAAAGCTTTCTTTCAACACGAATCACAAACTCTTTGCTTGGTTTTGAGACCTCGAAATGATTTATTGTATCTTGTGAATGAAGTAGATTTAAGACAACTAGAAAAGTTAATGTTGACACCTGAAGAACAAGATATAGGTGATTAGATTTCAAATTTCAATGCTAGAAGTTTCATTGTTGTAGAAAGAGTAGTGGCAATCTTAGTAGCACTGACACATCTAAAAAAATGTGTGTCTGTCAGTGTAAGTGTCTGAAACCAACCCTGACACTTGTGACTACGTGTGACTGTCAGTGTCCGTACTTCATAGGAGGCGATAGAAAAGTTTACCAAACATAGAGTATTCTTGATCTTCAAAGATGGTGCGGATTGCGTCAAGACAGATGAAACAAGTAAAGGCTCTTCAATAGGGTCTAGAGTATGAGAAGAAGATGTAAATCTTTCTTCTAATTCTGATTTTTGAGTATAACTCTTTGACAGATATCTCGCTGACCTGATGGATTCAAAAGAAAAGAGCTATAAGAACTTTTCAAGCTTCGAAAAAAAAATCAAATCGACTTTTGTAGCAACGATCATGCTTAAGAGAGTAACAGAACATTTAACATAAATTTGAATGAGAGAGTGATTACTGGTAGTATGATTGTCCTCCAACATGACTTTTTTGAGCAAGTGCTGGAAAAGAAACTGGTGAACTCATACCAAAGACTGTTCTTTGTTCAACATCATTGCCATTTTCACCGCCAACATTGCCTTGTCCATCTTCTATTGATGTTTCAATCTGATCATGATCATAATGTTAGAAGTTAGAACACATAATGAATATTTGCAATTAGTAGTGTCAATCGCAGACGGGAAAATACTGTATCGCAAAACAATAGAAATCTTTTCAAATTCCGCCATATGACAAAACAACTCAGAACTCTTTCCTGTCATCCATATTGCGCACTCTCAAAGACGACCCCAGGTCATATCCATCGCCAAGCGTATAAGAATATATCAAAATAATTGCATACAACATGAAGTATAATCGAATCTTTACCTTGAATTGTTTCTTGTACTTAAGTCGGGGATATATGTATCCATAGTAAGTTGCTTGTGAACAAAGTATAAGTGTTATCATGGTATAGAACTGCATATTATTACAAAAAAAGTCACTCATCTAGATAACATGGTGGTAGAACTACAAAGTTCTGACACTGACCCAGACACTAAATCACACACTGACCCAGACACAAACACTGAATGACACATTAACATGTTGATACTGATAATAATTTAAATTAATTGAATGTAACTACATGTGTCAGTGTCCAGTGTCATGTCTGATTCGTGTTTGTGTCAGTTTTTATATCAATCTTCGGCTAGAGTCTTACCAGTGCGGTATATAATTGAGTTGGTAGCTGCATAAAACAAGAAATTTAGTCATTCAGCTTAGCATGCTCTTCTGAGTTCTGATTACTCAGTAGTTATATGGACATGTTTGAAAAAACAACTTATTTGCAGCTTATGGCACAAGTGTTTAACAAATAAGTGCTTATGAATAAGTTCACATAAGCTGTTTTTATAACAAAAGATAATGTACATTTAAATTATTTTATATAATATAAGTTGTTTTCACTAACTATCATGAAGAATTTATAAAAATAAATTCAAAAAATATATAAAAAATATCATGATTGAAAGGCTCACAGTTGAAGGTTCAAGTAAGCATCCAAACACATTGAACAGATCTCTGCAAAGTAAAAAAAATTGCATCAATATAATTTAAAAAATTCATGCAAACACAACAAAATCACTTAAAAAAAGCGCTTAATTTACCCGATTATCCACGTCAACATGAACGAAACAGAAAGACCATGAGCAGATTTTTCATGGTAATTAGTGATTAATTGAGGTATCTCAGCAATCATCCAAACAATGACACTGATTATACCTAATGTAACAGAAGCTGTTTCTCTCTCACTTCTCATAAACATTTGAACCAGCTTCAAGCAATGATGATTTCCAAGACACAATGAAGTTGAGACAGCAATGATTTTCATTCTGTCAAATAATTGGAATCTGCAAAATCAGTTGTAGTATCTGTTATGAAAATGGCTTATAGTACTAGAATAGTAAAGAATGTGTGATTCTTATAACATTGCATAAAAAGACAAACATTATAAAAAAAAGAAAACTAGTATATTTTAATTTCAATAATGCTGAAAAGTACCGTTATAATAGCAAAAGGAATATTGAGTTTATCAACTTCACTTTTCATAAAGTTTATATATAAAAATAATTTTATACTAATCCACTTTATCGTCTTTCAATAGATTCAATGAATTTTATTGGTGAGTAGACCGACAGCCAACGAAAAAGAAGTATTAACTCAGTTTAGAATTTAGAGTTTAGACTATAAGAGAGCAAAGGAGTACTAATTCAGTTTAGGGTTTAGACTATAAAAATGAATACAAGGAAAACAGTTTACCAGAGAAAAAAAATGATTAAAATTTGGAGCTTAATGATGATTGTGTGAAATTCAAATGTTACGTTTCATTTAGAGAGAAGAGAAACAAGAAAAAGAAATTGAGAAAGATATTTGACAAGGAGGGAGAAAAATACTCACATTGAATATATATAAAAATAACAAACTATTAATCCAAAAAAAAACTAATAACAAACTATAATGTGGATTGATTCCACGGCTTTAATTTCGCATGAAAATTAGTGTTATTAGTTTGTGTAACAAATTTAAATTCCGTATATACATGAAGTGTTGTAACCCTAAAAAAAGGAAATAAAAAAATAAAAGGTTAGTAAGAAATTTTATATATATATATATATATATATATATATATATATATATATATATATATATATATATATATATATATATATGCATTGTATATGTTTAAAAAAAATGGGAAACTTTAAAATATTTTTATCAATAAAACTTGATGTATTTCGTCAAAATTTTAGATGGATGCCATCACTTATAAATGGTAACTAAATATTAAATATTAATTTATAAATATTCCACCATCACATAAAACTATATACAGTAAAACCATCTCTCTCATCAATGCATATTACTTAATTAAGCGGATGATTAATTATATTATAAGAGAAAGAAAATAATTTAAGATTTTTAATTGTAGGTTGCATCTAGAATAAGGGCCCTAAGAAATCCCTCATTGGTGGACCACTAAGAAGAGTAATAAGAGCCATTAGATTAATCTTGCTCACTTATTCTATTATACACTCTACATACCTGATTACACCTCTCGTCTTTTTTCTTCTTCGAATTTCTCCCTTTCTATATTTCTAATCCTTCATACCCAGAGTCATCAGAAAACCCTTTTGCTATTCTTATCTGACCGTCTTCCCTCAATTATAGTTGAAACTTGGTCATTTATTTAAAATTAACTATGTATTTTGTATATTTGTACATGGCTTTAGCTTTCCTCGCAGAACCCCACATAATTATAAAAGCTTATTCTGCATCACCATCTTCTTCAAAGTCAATGAAGCTTCCACATAGAACCCACAACACCAGCATATTCATTCCCACTTCTACTAACGGTGACAAACAAAAAACCTTTGTTTCATTTACTTGTGTATAGTAAAGCACCTTCATTAATGGTTACCAAAAAAAATGAAACTTTCGGTTGCTGCTAATCGTTCTCTTAAACTCCAAAAGGTTAATTCACTGTAAAAAAAAGCTCTTTTTGGTGCTTAAATTTAAGTGATTTGTTCATTTTCTTATTCAATTGTTGAATGATTTCATAGTGTCGGTCGTGAGATTGATGAAAATTGAACATGGTAGTTCTTTTGCTGACCTTCATAAGGTTAAATTTTGAAGTACTTTTACTTTTAAAACTCCCTTTCATGTCATTAAGTATTCATGAATAAATTTGTTCACTGGTTTATTGTTTAGTACTTAAATTTACATAGGTTGCACACATTGTTGGGGTTACAATTTGTTGGAGGAGATCCTTGATCATTTAATCAGTTCACTGTGTTATTTATTTAAAATTATCAACACGCCACCAATAAGTCCCATTAAGTAGAGGTGATTTGTTGTAGATCAAACACTGAAGGTGGTTGATGGATCGGTTTCAACGAATGTGAAATGAATGTAGAAGATGGGCGAAATGTGAAAGATGGAAAAGATGGTGGAGTGGAGATTGTATGAGGAAATAGACACATGTTCTTCTATTATTTTGAAGTCATCTAGACCATTGGTTATTTTTTAATTAAATCCTATAGTGTAAAAAAGTTGGTCCACCTATGAATCACCTATTTAATGTTCACCTTAGACATCACCTTAATTGTAAATTAAATAAAAGTATTTTATAAATATGTTATTAATACATGTTGAATTTTGAAGAAAAAAACTATATTAAATGAGTTTGTTTAAACTTTTAAAAAGGTGATTTTTTTAATTTCTATTTTTAAAAATGATCTTTTAAAAAAACATTATATAGTAAAAGTTATTTCAAACTCATTTCTTAAATTAAAAGATTAATTTTGATAATTAGTAAAACAAATTCAAAAATATATATATATATATACCATTTTTCTACTTCCATATTTACATCCAACAATATTATACTTGTCAAAAAAATATATAGAATGCGTGGCACCATATGCTTGTAGGGGTGGCCAGATGCCTTAGTGAATTACTGTGGGTTAGGGCTTACTTACAGCGGTGAGAAACCCTGATTTGGCGGTGTTTTTTGCTATGGAGAGAGAAAGCTCACGTGAGGTTAGAATCTATATGTTCATGGTGATATTTTGCGTGTATTTTGAGTCATCTTTCCCGTTCTTGGGATGAGGTGTTTATATAGGCTTATGGGCTTGGAGTTAGGGTCCTCGAAAATGATAATCGCCCACTTAGACATAGTAGTGGATCATTGAATCCCTACTTTCTATGGAAACTCACTTTAGTCTATTGACTATGAATTCCATCTAATTGAGACGTCTCTTTTCTCACATTTCCCACGACGGGCCGAGAGGGGCGTTAAAGGCGAGGTTGCCCTCTATCGTGGGCGGTAGAAAGGTGTCACCCATTACAAACATATATCACTATGTCTTTACAAATATATCACTATACGGTCCCTTAAGCATAAGGGCCCGAGAAAAGGCAAAGTGTTTTAATTGCTCATGGAATATTCTTCATTCGGGATGACATGTCGAGTATGTTCGTTTAGACTCCAAGTCCATTATGCAAGGTGTTGAGTTTCTCGAGAAGAATTTGATCAAGACCTTCAAACGAGACCTTAGGTTGGACCCTGTCTAAGGTGTGGTGGTTATATGTACATGTTTGATGGGACTCTAAGTCCTTCAGGCGAGATTATATGTTGAGCTTGTCTAGTGAGACTCTAAGTCCTCAGGAAAGGCAATGAGTCTCTCAGGAAAGACTTTTCTTGACACCCTCGGGCAAGAGTTTTAAGTTAGGTCTCTCTGCTCAGACTTTGGTTGAGTCCCTTGGGCGAGACCTTAGGCTGGACAATGTCTAAGGAGACCTTAAGTCCCTCAAGTGAGGCATTTAGATGAGCCTGTTATATGAGACTTCAAGTCTTTTAGTCAAGATTATATGTTAAACTTGTTTGATGAGACTAAAAGTCCCTCGGGAGAGGTGTTCAGTCTTTCGGGAAAGACTTCGGTTGAGATCCTCAAGCAAGACTTTTAAGTTAAGCATCTCGGGTCAAACTTTGGTCGAGTCCCTTAGGCTCGACCTTGTCTAATTAAGGAGACCCTGTGTCCCTTAGGCGAGGCGGTTATATGAGACTGTTTAATGGGACTCTAAGTTCTTCAGGAGAGATTATATGTTCATCCTGTTTGATGAGACTCCAACTCCCTCAGGTGAGGTGTTGAGAGTCTCGGGAAGACTTCGGTTGAGACCTTTAGGCAAGACTTTTAAGTTAAGTCTCTTAGGACAGAATTTGGTCGAGTCCCTTATGCGAGAACTCAGGTTGGACCTTGTATGAGAAAACCCTAAATCCCTCAGTTGAAGCGATTAGATGAGCCCGTTTGTTGGGACTCTAAGTTCTTCAGGATCTTCCAATGGAAATCAAGCGTATTCGTGTTACATTGAAAGGCGGTAAGGATCTTTTTATGGAAGTCCAGCGTATTCCTGTTGCCTTGAGAGGTGGCAAGGATCTTCCTATGGAAGTCCATTGTATTTGTATTGCCTTGAGAAGCAGTAAGAATCTTCATATGAAAGTCAAGCGTATTTAAAACTCGTGCACATAACAACAAAAACCAAAATGCTCTCTTTGATCATAGATGTTCAAAAATTCGTACATAGGTGATCAGTGCATTTGATTACACCCTATTTTACTTTGTGCTACAACAATTCTAGAACTTATCATGTTAATTTTATTTTTTTTAATATGTTCTTAAAGTTGAGCCTAAATTTGATTTGATTTTATTTCCTTTACTTATTTGCGGAATGAACTATATTTTGACAATTTCTCACTATGCAGATCATAAATTGAGCTACGAGTATCTGATTGATGCGTGCGACTATGCGTTGAAAAGTTAAGAAAAAAAGCTACACGTTTCATGTTAATATTAGAGGCTAATTCGAAGTGAAGAACAGTCAATTAAATAGTTTTCGTTCCATACTTAATGAAAATAAAGTAGTTATTTTTGGGTCAAACTTATGTTTTTCGCGCTGGTGTTCTTAGAGCCCAATTCTCTGTATTACTTAAGGTAAAAACACAATATTCATAGGGATACGGTTTTAGCGTGATATAGAAAAGTTTTTCTAAAAGTATTAGGGTTCCATGGACGGCTAAACCAATAAGGTTAATCTACTGTTTAAAATTTCTTCAAGACTTTAAGGTTATTGTATTGCCCAATTCTTATTCGATTTGTTTTCAATTTTGTTTTGTGTATCTCAATTACTTAACCAAGTTTTATAGAATAAATTTGATTGATGAATGTTCCTAAACCTAATCACTTTTTAAAGTGGCTTATTCGTTAACTATGCTTTATTAATGGCTGTCATGTTTAATGCAACAAAAGATAAAATACGTTTAAATTGTTTTTATATATATTATAAGTTGTTTTCACTAACTATCTTGAAGAATTTATAAAAATTAATCAAAAAATATTTAAAAATGTCTTAAATCAGGTAAGCATCCAAAGACATTGAACAAATCTCTGCAAAGCAAAAAAAATTGAATCAATATAGTTAAAAAGTTCACGAAAACATAAAAAAATAACTTTAAAAAAAGCACTTATTTTACTTGATTATCCATGTCAACATGAAAGTAATAGAAAAACCATGAGCAGGTTTTTCTTTATAGTTAGTGATTAATTAAGGTACCTCTGCAATCAGCCAAACAATGACACTAATTATACCTAATATATTTTTGTTCTCACTTCTCATAAACATTTGAAACAACTTCAAGCAATGATGATTTGCAAGACACAATGAAGTTTAGAAAGAAATGATTTTCATTATGTCAAAGAATTAGTATCTGCAAAATTAGTTGTATAATCTGTTAAATGTAATTCATATCAAGTTAGTTTGCATTTTAAATTTGGGTCATTATATATAAATCCAAATTGAGTTGAATTTGTAATAGATTTTAAGAGAATTCTGCATTTAGAGAAAGTTTTGAAAGTTAGTTAGAATTCTCTCTCTCTCTCTCTCTCTCTCTCTCTCTCTCTCTCTCTCTCTCTCTCTCTCTCTCTCTCTCTCTCTCTCTCTCTCTCTCTCTCTCTCTCTCTCTCTCTCTCTATCTATCTATCTATCTATCTCTCTCTCTGAAATTGTTTATCATCTTCTTCATTCTTGTGTATTGTTAATGAAGGTTCATTGTTAAAATCCAATAATTAGTATTAAGAGCTCTAGTTTGATTCAAAGGGAAACACGAGTGAGGTGTGTGATTGATTTCGTTCCTGAAATTCGCGTTGAATTGAAGTTCAAAATCGATGAGAATCAAATATCTTGATTCATAGGGTTTGGAAAATACGAGTGTTCGTGAGAACTGATTGATTTGCACAAAAACAAAGATGAATGGCGGAAACGATTGCTTGAACATAAAGCTTCCAGTATTCAATGAAAAGAAGTGGAATCGCTGGTCGATTCATATGCGTGTGTTGTTTGGAGCTCAAGATGTTCTTGATCTTGTCAATAACCACTACACACCAGTTGCAGAAAATACAACACAAGCGCAAAGAAATACGTAATGTGAAACGACGAAGAAGGATCAGAAGGCGTTGTTCTATATCTATCACTATGTGGATACGAAGGTGTTTGAGAAAATTGTTGATTCGGCGACAAGGATGTTACGGATAAGCTGGAATCTAGGTTAAAGGAGGCCAAGGAAGATGGAGCTATTAGGAACAACATCACCATTGTTTAACCTTCTAATGGAATCAAGTGATTCTAGTGATTTTGAGGCAGATTATGATAGCCTAAATTGGAGTTGAAGTGTGGAGATTTCCTAGTTTTGGCCATGTTTATTTTGTCTTGTAAAGGCTCTATAGCCTAGTTTATCTTTGTAATTTTAAAACAAATTTAATGTTGTGTATCTTTTGATGCTGATTGTGGTTGTTTTTCATGATCTGGGTGTTATCGCTACGTGAAAAAATGACCAACGAGCACTCGCACACTCGAGATAACCAAGTCAGCACCAAACTTTATTTATTCCAAAAGGAAAGGGAAAATATTGATAAAACCCTTAAAAGGAATAACAAAAATGGTCGTCGCAATCAAATTTGGGTTCGGAAGTCGATCATGCGAGGGGAAGGTATTAGCACCCCTCACATCCGTTGTACTCAACGGGAACCATTTAGTTAGATTTGCAATTAGAATGTTAGCTTATGTCATTTGTTTTCTTCGAGGGGTAAAAAGTGTGAAGAGAAAATAAACGCGATCGCAAAAAGGTTTTTTTAAGGCAAAATACCCTTTTTGGTCCCTTATATATACCCTCTGGTTCACTTTGGTCCCTTAATTTTTTTTCGTGCCAATTTGGTCCTTTAATTGTATAAAAGTTGCAAAATAGCCACTTCCGTCAATTGGATGCAGATGGACGTTTGTTTTGCCCATGTGGCTTCTGAGCTGGCACGTTCATGTTTATATCATCTTCATCCTTCACCGTTTTCAGTATCATTCATGTTCATCTTCGTCCCTCTATTATTCGTCTTCTTCTTGTTCATCGTTCCATTCATCTTCATCTTCTCCATCGTTCCATTCATCTTGTTCTTCTTCTTGTTCCCGCTTGAATTGCTTCAACATGAAGGTTAGCCATGGCCAGTCTATTTTGAAGGAGAACAAATCTGAAAGTGGGCATTCTTGTGTGCAAAGTTCGTCGAGAGATGTACCGTTGTGTCTTTGTGGAGACGAGGCAGTGCTTCGTAGGGCAAACACCGAGAAGAATTTCGGAAAGAAATTTTGGGGTTGTCCCATTTATAAGGTAAACCCTAAATGTTATTTGAGTTAAATTATGGTAAAAATCTGATTTTGATCCATATCTATTTTGCAGGGGTCGTTGCAAAGAGGATGTGGTTTTTTCATTTGGTTCCATGAAGAAAAAGTGGAAGACACAAATCAAGTTTTGGTGACTAGATTGGAAAGGTTATCAAAGGATTTTGAAAATTTGAAGTGTGGAAATGAAGAACTAAGAAAGGTTGTGACTGAAATTCAAGTTGAACTGAACAAGATGTGGTGGTGGAAAATGTTGTGTGTTGTAATGTTATGTGTATGGTTTCTTAGGATGCTTTAGAAGTGAATCTAGGATGTATTGTTATGTGTCTTTGTGACAGATAGGCTGTATTGAAATTTGTAACAGATGACAATTTAATGAATGTTATGAGTTGTTTTGTTTGGTATATGTTAATTTCTAGCACCATGTTATTTGGTTGATATCAATTTTTGGTCAAACATATATCAAATTGGCAAAAATGATTACATTAGTCAAAGATGAACACAAACTGAGTTTGATTGATATCAGTCAAAGAAAAACATACAGATACTTTTACAGAGGTTCCAAAATGTAGTGACATGTTACATAGATATGTTCAAACTGACTTCAAAATACACTACCAGATACAGTTCAAAACGACTTAAAACAACATTACAAAATACCAAATGGTTCAAAATGACTTAAAACAACATACTAAATCAAGCCTAATTAATACTAGATGTTTCTCCTTGGTGTGATCCTCTTGGTTGGGGTTGTCCTTCTGGTTGTAGGACTAACCAAATTCTTTGAAGCAGACAATCTTGTTGTTGGTCCTGGTGCTACAAATGGCCTTCTTACACCAAGCTTTTGTGGCCTTGAGCACTGTCCTGATACAGTCTTTCCTTTAGAAGACTTGGTGGCAGCCTTGTAACCTTGTGTTGCTGATGATTGACTGGCATTGGTGTGAGTTGCTGCTACATTGCTAATTGTGGCCTGACTGGCATTGGTGTGAGCTGCTGCTACATTGCTAACTGTGGGCTGACTGGCATTTACCGGAGATGTTGCTACATTGCTAGCTGTGGCCTGACTGGTATTAGCCTGAGATGGTCCAACATTGCTACCTATGGGCTGACTGGCATTAGCCTGAGATGGTGCAACATTGCTAGCTATGGGTTGACTGGCATTAGCCTGAGATGGTGCTACATTGCTAGTTGTGGCCTGACTGGTAATGTCCTTGCAGGTTAATTTGTTATGTCCTACCTTTTTGCACCTAGAGCACTTGACAACAAAACCAGTTCTTCTCATTTTTTTGTCACTTCCATCAATCTCCCCTTGCTCAAGATTTCTCCTTTTCTTCGGTCTCCCAGGCATCCTCCTATACTTGGGTGACTGAACATCTGGATATGGAGTCTTGACCCACAAATTGGATCTATTCACAGGGTATAGAACAGGCTTGTACACTGCCTTGTAAGTAGATATTCTATAATATTCAGGAATGTAGTCATCAACTTTAAAGTTTCTACTCTTCATGGATGCCATTGCATGGACACAAGGAAGTCCTGTTAGATCCCATCTTCTGCAGGAGCATTAGAAGTCCTTCAAATTCACAGTGAATGTCTCAGCTGGATTTTCCAAATGTCTTACCTCAAATATATGTTCATCTTCCTTTCTACAATAACAAGAAGCCCATCAATAACTATAAGCCATAACTTTGTATATTCTCATGAAAATCAAAAACCAATACTAAAATGTCATCAATACCTGACCAGCCAAAAGTTTGTAAAATTGCTAGTTATCTCAAGTTTCTTTCTAATGTTGGGCAAAGTATCATTACCAGATACATCTTGGAACCTCATTCTATTTTTTTCCCATCTCTCCATAATGTAAGTCCTGATCTCCACCAGCATTGTCACAAGTGGCTTTCCTCGAGAGTCAACAATGACACTGTTAAATGACTCAGACATGTTATTTAACACAGCATCACACTTATTGGATGTCCTGAAATATGCTCTACTCCAAAATCTTGGTGGTGTCTTCATCATATGGAGATATGCTTCTTCATTTGCCAATCTCATTCTCCTCATCTCTCTTTCCCAAGCTTGAGCATAGGTTGACTTAGCAGCCTTCCAGATAATTTCCTTCAACAGCTTACCAGGGAACCTTTTCCTGAAATTGTTATACAAATGTCTAACACAAAAGCGTTGTTCAGCATTGGCCAACAACTCATCCATGGCTGGTAACAGCCCCTGCAATAGCAATGTAGCACAATTAACAAGTTTACAAAACAGAAAATAGCAACATAAATAACAAGTTTACAAGCTGTTTATATACAAGTACCTTTTGTTGGTCTGAAATGAAAGTGTATGTTAGACACTCAGTAGTACCACCTAGGTCAGCAATTAATAAGTCCAAGAACCAAGTCCAGCTTTCCTTATTTTCACCTTCCACCACTGCAAATGCTATAGGAAGCATCTGATCATTTGGATCCCTTCCTATAGGTGCCAAAATTTGCCCTCCACAAAGTCCCTTCAAGAAACAACCATCCAGCCCTATAACATGTCTAGAAAATCTGAAACTCTCCTTACAAGCTGCATAGCATATGTAGAGTCTTTTAAAATGTGGTCTTTGGTCAGCAACACCTTCAGGAACAGGCTCAACATTCATCTTAACTGTTGAACCTGGATTAGCTCTCAGGAGTTCATGACAATAGTCGTATATCCTAGTAAAATCCCCTAAGAAAGACCCATCAACCTTATCCCTGGCAGCCACTCTTGCTCTTATTGCCTTAGTCTTGTTTACCCCCACATTCCACTTCCTTAAATCCTTTTCTTTTATATCCTTAACCTTCAACCTAGGATTGTTTTTCAGTGCATTCAGTATCCTTTTGCTCAACCATTTTGTTGACATCATCTTCACATTGAACTCCCTACTACAGTTGTGTTTGTCAATTACTTTTCTTACCTGCCAAGAATCCTCATTTGGTAGCTTGGCACAATACAGCTCCCAATCACAACCATCCTTACACCTCACCCTCACCCTTTTGTTGTCATTTTTTTTTTGAATTTCAAATCTCTACCATTTTGTACAGCATATGAGGCAACTGCATCCTTTATATCACTTTTGGAAGTGAAATACATACCAAGCTCCTATTTGTAATTGGACATATCTTTCCTTTCTTTGAAAATTGGGTACTTCTTCCTATTAACCACACTACTGTCATCACTATCACAACCACTTTGAAGATTATCACTGTCATTATCACTCCCCTTAAGATCTCCTATATCTTGTGTCCTCTTTTTTTTCACAGATGAGTTTCCTTCACTTTCAAATGCAATGAGATCATCAAGTTCATCTTCATCCATTTCATCATAACCATCAGATTCATCATCAAATTCTATATCAAGTGCACTATCATAATGGAAGCTCCCATCCTCACTATCATCAGAATTAGATTCATCATGTACCTCACCAAAATTACCATGACTAGACCTTGTTGCTCCTTCCTCCACAACAACATTGGTTTCCTTCACCCCAGCACCTACTTCCTCCACAACAACATTGGTTTCCTTCACCCCAGCACCTCCTTCTTCCACAACAATATTAGACTCATCATCCTTATCAATTATCTCTTCAGTCAACTTTTTAAGCAACTCTTGAACCTCATCTACAATTATCTCAGGCTCTTCAACTCGTGTCTCCACTGGTCCATCAAAATAATCAGGCTGAGACACAATGTGTTGAATGTAAATGTCAACACTTCTGTGCACCCTATAAAGGTCTGCAATATCTGAAGCCCCTTTGTCATCAAGTAGGGCCATCATCCCAAATTGTGGATCCTTGTAATACATCTTTTCAAAGTCAGTATAACCTAAGTCCTTCAAAACACCTACTAACTCAAAAAAAATCCACCTATCAACATCCACTCTCAGTTGAACTTCTGTTCCTCCAACATACTCACTAAGTTCAGGTTCAACGAATACACCACTGTGGTGAATAGTAAGCTCCAAAAACTCTTCCATTTAAACTTAACACAGTTCAATAAGATAGTTTCAACCTAATTTCTATAGAAAGCCCTAAATCTACAGAAATCCCTAAATCTATCTAAACCCTAAATCGAAACAAACTCTAACACAGTTTATGGAGCGAACACTTACCTGGAATCGTTCTTCTTCAAACTTGTTTCGTCTTCGCAGCTCCTTCGTCTTCCACTTCGCAGCTCCTTCGTCTTCCACTTCGCAGCTCCTTCATCTTCTTCGCAACTAATTTGTCAACAGTGGCTTCAACATATTTTTGTATCACTTGTGGTCAAATACAATCTTGGAAGTCACTTATCCACCTAAGCATACAAACTGCTAGCTGGAGGCTATTTTTTAAAATTCTCTAACGTTCCATTAACAGAAGGACTAACGTGGCTACGTTTATACAATTAAAGGACCAAATTGGCACGAAAAATATTTAAGGGACCAAAGTGAACCAGAGGGTATACTTAAGGGACCAAAAAGGGTATTTTGCCTTTTTTTAATAATGTGCCTAAGAAGATTGCGGGTCTCGCTCCTACGTATCTCCAGTTATTACGAAAATAGGTTCGCTTAAGGTTTTGATTACAAAAATGGTATGAGGTGAAACGGATTAGAAGTTTTTAACGGATGATGATTGCTCGAATGGTCGAGATAGGCAACTCGTATCTAAACAATCAAGAAAATGACTAATAGGCACTAGACCATCTCCCTTTTCATCCTTTGTGAAATGATGTTTAAGAATGATTAACTGTTTTAATTTGAATTGGATAAATGTGCTCGATGTTGATTGAGGTTTGATTTTCTTTACAAAATTAATTAAAAATGGTTTGAAATGTTTTGAGTCGATGGTGAAAATGGTTGAAGAAGTAAAAGGTGAGAATCGTAACGTAAGGATGTGAATTGCATCACGAAGGGCACGAATTCTAGTGTGTGACACAAACTCTAGCGCAAGGCATAACCTAATGCCACAAAGTAAATCGAATCGAATATATACAAAGTATGCAACAAAGTAAAATGATAGGAGCTCATACGACATATTTACAACATACATTCATGATAATTGAATTGAAAGAGTAAAGTAAGACGAAACGTGCACAAATCAAAATCATGACGCGGGGATGCAAATTGAAGTCACGTAACTTGAAAACGTGAAACACAAAACTACCAAAGTATAATCTATATTCGATTAAAATGTAACGACGTTGAATCGTTGTGTGCTATCGTAAATCGAATGAGTTGCTAAAACAAAGCGCTGTCGTCGCAAATAAATCACAATGCAACGGATCATAACACGGGGAAACGAGATCATAACAAAATGAAATTTTAAAGTACGCAAAGGCATGTTGTAAAGCAATGGAGTGTGGGAGATGCAATCAATCAATATAAGCAACATAATGACAACAAGTAGTAAATGCCGCTCGTAAACGCAACGAAATGAAACATAACATAAAAAAATGAAACACACAAGTTGTAACGCACCTGATCATGCGAAACGTAACGGAAAATGCAACCAAAATAACACGCATACGCACTGACATGTCACATCAATATATCAAACAAAAATTCAGCGACATAACGACATATAAATAATGTCGAATTCAATGATTAATATCTGATTTACATAATGCAATGCAATGAAACAAAAATAGAAGCAACCACGCATATAATGTATTATTATTACAATGATTTACAATAGCAAGAATCCAACACATTCCACACATATTCATATAAAGCCTGTTAGTTCTTGTATTGGCTAGAATTTTGGTAAAACAAAGGTTGTTCAATGTTGATGTCAAGGTGGTGATGTTGCAACATTGAGTCTTAACACTGGGTTGTGTTATGTAGTGAAGCTGTTTGATGTCACATGGGTGATGTCACAACATTGGGTCTTAACACTGGGTTGTGTTAAGAGTTAAGTTGGATGTCTGATGTCACAAGCGATGTTGTGACATTAGATCTGCAGAATTAATAACATCAGGGTTAGTGATGTTGTTAGGGTTTGCATTTTAGCTGGAATTGTGGAGAGCTGTTAGTCTCATTGGTTGCGGATATCTTGGGATAGATATTCTCTGTTGCATAGAGATTTGATGCAGATTTGTAGGAGGTTTAAAAGCTGAAGATTTAAGAAGATTTTGAGAGAGAAAATCTGTTTTGAAGATTCAGTTTTAAACAATAAATCAGGTCAGATATTGTAGCAGATCCAAGCCCAATTCATATAGCTATATAATGCGCATCATTCCTAAAGAAAAAGTAACAAAGAAAGAGAGCTAAAGACTGAGAGTCGTTTAAGTCTTCGTGTATGTTTTGTAAACCATTCTAGTGTGAATTGGTGTTGTCGATTTGAGTTGTTCTTGATCAAAGCTATGAAGCAGAATCAAGTAGTGTTATTCAAAGTGTGTGATCTTTGAATTATATCACTGAAGTGTTTTAGGGATTGAGTAGTGTTCTCATATCTAAGTGGTTTCTTAGGTAGAAAGTCACTAGTAGGAATTAAGATTAGGTGATTGTCAACTGGGTTGTTGAGTCTGTAATTTAATTCTACAAGTAGTGAAATTCATCCCTGGCTTGGTAGCCCCCAGACGTAGGTAGTTGAAACCGAACTGGGTGAACAATTTGGTGTGTTCTTCTGTTGTTTATTTTGTCCATTATGCAGAGTGTGTTGTTGTGACATCGCACGTAACATCATACATCTGATACCAGAATTTTAATTGGTATCAGAACAGGCATCCTGTCTGTCTCTGGGTGAGATCTAGGGAAGTTACTTTCTGGTGTAAAGATGGACAAAGAAGTTGGAGGATTTGTCAACAGACCCCCTATTTTGGATGGCTCGAATTATGATTATTGGAAGCCAAGGATCACCACCTTTTTGAAATCCTTGGACAGCAGGGCTTGGAAGGCTATCGTTAAAGAATGGAAAGCACCTGTTGTGTTTGAGAAAGATGATGCTGGGAAAGATAAAGAGGGCACCTCAAAGCCGAAGCCTGAAGAAGAATGGACCAAGGAAGAAGATGAGCTTGCCCTTGGTAATTCCAAAGCTTTAAATGCAATTTTTAATGAAGTGGATAAGAACATATTCAGGTTGATCAATACCTGTGAAGTTGCTAAGGAAGCTTTGGATATTTTCAAGGCTACACATGAAGGAACATCTAGAATTAAGATGTCAAGACTTCAGCTTCTAACATCGAAGTTTGAAAGTCTGAAGATGAAGGAAGATGAGACTATTCATGACTTCCACATGAGTGTTCTTGAGCTGGCTAATGCATCCAGTGCTCTTGGTGAAAAGATGTCAGATGAAAAGCTTGTAAGGAAGATCCTTTGGTCTCCACTCCTGCAGAAGCTAAGAAAGTCAAAGATGATGATTCTCAGGAAGATCTGTCTCGAGCCATTGCTATGTTGGGAAGGCAGTTCAACAAAGTGGTCAAGAGGGTGAACAACAACTACAAGCCTAATGTCAAGAACATCCCTTCTGACATCAGCAAGTCAAAAGAGAAAGATGAAGAGAAGACCGCCCAGGATAAAGGTGTTCAGTGCTTTGAATGTGAAGGGTATGGACATGTCAAGAAAGAATGTCCCACATTCTTGAAGAAGCGGAAGAAGGGCATGTCAGTTTCCTGGTCTGACTCTGATAGTGAAAGTGAAGGTGAGTCAGCAAAGCATGTTAGAGCTTTGACAGGAACTGTTGTTTCTAATGATGATAGTGATGGAGAAATAACTTATGAGGAGTTAGCATCCACCTATCAAGAGCTTTGTCTAAAGAGTGTGGAAATTTGTCAAGAAAGGGAAAAACAGAAGAAACAGATTGTTCAGCTTGAGACTGCTAAAGCTGATCTGGAAAATGAGGTTTTGTTGATTAAATCTCAACTTGATCAGATGACAAAATCTGTTAGGATGATGAACTGTGGTACAACTACTCTTGATAAGATTCTTCAGTCAGAGAAAGCTGCTGGAGATAAATCAGGTATAGGATATGTGGTTGAGGAAAAGGGTTCTACTGAAGCTAGCACTTCAGGAACAAAGAAGGAGATGTCTCAACCATTGTCTCAACATCAAACTAAGAGACAAGATCCTACACCTAAGAAGGTTGTTCAGCCACAGAATGTTGAGAAGAAAAATAGTACTCATCAAAGGAAGGTGCAGCCTTAAGGAGCTAGTCAGTATATGCCTGCTCAATATCACAAGAGCATGGAGGCTGTTAGGTCCAATCAAAATAGGTTTCATCAGATGTCTCAACATCAGGGTAATTATTATGGATATGGAAATGGATACAACAATTTTGTGCCTCATTACTATGGAAGAAGGAAGCCTCATCACCATAGGAGACAGCCTAGAAGACAGCATCCTCAGTTCAGGAGACAGTCTACCTATGGTAAAAGACAACAGCACCATAGAAGACAAACCAACCATGGAAGAAGGAGACAACATTATGGGTGGGAGCCACAGCAATATCATCATCATAATGGTAGTAGATATAACCAATTCAGAGATGACAGAGTTAGATGCTTCTATTGTGGAAGGTTTGGACATATGCAGTACTCGTGTTTTAAACTGCATGGTTATCCACAATCTGCTCCTCAAAGAAAGCTAAAGGAGGTCAGGCCCAAAGTTGTTAAACAATGGGTTCCTAAGGAGAAGGTGAAATGTCTTTTAGCCCACACTTCAGATAGACAGTTTGATAAGGATACATGGTACTTTGACAGTGGATGTTCAAAGCACATGACTGGATCCAAAGCTAAATTGGAAGATACTGTTGCTTGCTCTTCAAATGATGTAATCTTTGGAAATGGAGATACAAGAGTGGTTACAGGAGTTGGAAGAGTAAAATGTGGTGGTGGACCTGAAATTGACAATGTTCTTCTTGTCAATAGTCTGAATGCTAACTTGATCAGCATAAGCCAACTGTGTGATGACGGGTATAAAGTTAGCTACACCAAAGATGGGTGTGTGGTAACCGATGAGCATTATCAGGTTATATTGAAGGGTGCTAGATCCAAGGATAATTGTTATCAATGGTTACCAAAAGAGGTCAGGACATATGGTGATGTTATGGTTGATGTTGTAACATCAGATGGTAACATCAAGCATGAAAGGATACTGAAAGGGCAATCAGAATTAATGAATTCTAATGTAAATCCTTTTAAAGTTTTAAAATGAAAGTTTGTAGGGAGGGAGAAACTCATTGATCAGGCTTCAGACTTTAGGCTATCAGCACCTATCACCCGCTTCATCAAACACCATAACCCTAGACCGTTCTTATCCTTCTCCATCAACAGAAACAATCCTTCCCTAATCCTCAATTGTTACATAAGTACGATGTCTAAACAAGTGCCGTCACCATCAAAGAAGGCTGTGCCCAAAAGTTCCACTCATGCAAATCCTAGGGTTTCGTTAGAAGAGGTATCCATGGATGAAGCTATGGACATTGCTCCTATTTCTATGATTCCAGCCTCAGGAAATACAAGACCTGAGAAGTATCAACCTGTGAGGGCTACAAAAGGTAATACCTCTAATCGATCAACTAGCAAGAAATTTGATGATAGCGAGAGTAGGGCATTTGTGACTAGTGTGCTGTTTGGAGACAAACCTAAGTCTACCACCCCTATCCCACAAACTGTTGAGGAAAGGGTAGATGTTGACAAAAGCTTAGGTCAGATTGTTGATAAGATCTTTGAGAAAGGACTTCCTATTAAGGGCATATCTAGACCCCTAAGACAAATGGCTGCTGATCATTCTGCAAGAGAAATGAATGACATGCAATCCACTGATACAAATCTTCACAGATTAGCTGTCTCAGTCATCGAAGATGCTGAGAAGGAAGATGAAGTTGATGCTGAAGTAGGTGATGTGCATGAGAAAACAAATGTTGAAGAAAATGTTAGAACATCACCTGAACCTGCTTCTGGTGGTAAAGATAATGCTGATGTAATCAATGTAGTTGATTTATCAGATGATGAGGTGATAGCTAGAGTTGTTCCAAGTATTGCAAAGAGGTTGAAAACAAGGAAGGGAAAGAAGGCTGAACCCTCTCCTAAGAAGTCATCTGGTGATAAGAGGAAGAACATTGATGTTGGGCCAACAAAA
The DNA here is from genome assembly GCA_022829125.1 of Lathyrus tuberosus. Classification (NCBI taxonomy): domain Eukaryota; kingdom Viridiplantae; phylum Streptophyta; class Magnoliopsida; order Fabales; family Fabaceae; genus Lathyrus; species Lathyrus tuberosus. The sequence goes on along the minus strand of JALAZF010000085.1, from coordinate 1,961,459 downwards.
GCCTGGAGTAAAGTGGAAGTAAATCCTAGAAAGAGGAAGGCTGTGGAGCATTCAGAGTCTGACTATGATGTCGAAGATGATGTTCAGGACATCATGCGTGTCAGGAAAACTATTCTAAAGAGAATATCTGATAAGGTTCCTGAAGTTTCAATTGATAACATTTCTTTCCATTATGCCAGTAGTGCATCTATATGGAAGTTTGTTTGTCAGAGAAGACTAGCCCTGGAAAGGGAACTAGGTAAAGAAGCTTTGGAAATGGAGGAAATTATGGAATTAATTAATACTGCTGGACTGGAGAAGACTGTGACAAAACTTCCAAAATGCTATGATGGGCTTATCAAAGAGTTTATCGTGAATATTCCTGTCAACATTACTGATAAGAGGAGCATTGACTTCATGAAAGTCTTTGTTAGAGGGAAGTGTATTAATTTTTCTCCAAGTATCATCAACAAATATCTAGGAAGAGATGATGAAGAGTATAGTGATCTTGAGTCTACTGATAATGAAATATGCAAGGAGATTACTGCTGGGCTGGTGAAGGTTTGGCCATTGAAAGGGAAGCTGAAGGCTAGCAAACTCAACATCAAGTATGCCATTCTACATAGGATTGGTGCAGCTAACTGGGTGCCAACCAACCATAAAACAACAATTGTTGTTGGTCTTGGTAAGTTTATCTATGCTGTTGGAAAGAAGATGAAATTTGACTTTGGAAGCTACATTTTTAACCAGGTGGTAAAACATGCTGAAACCAATGCTGTCAAGTTACCTATAGCATTCCCCTATTAGGTTTGTGGAATCATTTTAGATCAGCAACCTGAGACTTTAAAAAGCTCAGATATAGCTTGCCAGAGGAAGACAGCCTTGTCCCTACACCCTAAGCTGTTTACTGGACATCATGTTCCAGATATTGTTGTGACATCAGAGGCTGGTGGTAACAGGAAGAGTACAAAGGCTGAACTGCTTGAAGAATTGAAGACCATGTGCAAAGACCTTGATGCAGTCATCAGTTCCAGTCTGGTCAGAAAAGAAAAAACTTGAGAAGCTGATCCAGCAGTTAGAACAGGACAATGCTGAGTGCTCAGAAGAAGATGATGAGGATGTTGATCATGGAGATGGATCAAGTGAAGACTAGTTTATTTACTTTTGCTTCTAAGTAGTTTTAGTTTTATTTATGTTGTTTTTTATTCTGCACTGTTGTGCTTGGTTTGTAATTTGAATATTGTGCAAGTATATGCACCTGTTTTGTTCTATGATTTGTTATGTCTTTTTGTTGTCTGTGAGACTGACAATGAGAGCTAGGGTAGTACTAACTGTAGTTAGACTTACTTAATAGGGTTTGTCAAATTGTGGCTAAAAAGGGGGAGAAATAGCCAAGAGGAGAGCCAAGAGTATCAAAGAGTACATATGTCAAATGCTGCTAAAGTGATGTGATGCAGAAGTGCAGAAATTAAGGGGGAGTAATTGTTGATCTGCTGAACAACTGTTATGCTGGTTCTTGTTTTGAGGGGGAGCACTATTATTGTTTGTTGAAAATTGTAGCTGTTGAAGATGGTGCTGCAGCAGAGTTTTGTGAAGTGAAGTCTTTATGAATTGAAGATGCTGCTGCGAAGTGAAGTCTTTTTGAATTGAAGATGCTGCTACTTGAAGTTTCAAAAATTATTGAAGTTTATTCCGCTGCTGAAGTCTCTGAAGGTGCAGAGATTGTTTTAGCCAAAATTAGCCAAAGGGGGATATTGTTAGTTCTTGTATTGGCTAGAATTTTGGTAAAACAAAGGTTGTTCAATGTTGATGTCAAGGTGGTGATGTTGCAACATTGAGTCTTAACATTGGGCTGTGTTAAGTAGTGAAGCTGTTTGATGTCACATGGGTGATGTCACAACATTGGGTCTTAACACTGGGCTGTGTTAAGAGTTAAGTTGGATGTCTGATGTCACAAGCGATGTTGTGACATTAGATCTGCAGAATTAATAACATCAGGGTTAGTGATGTTGTTAGGGTTTACCTTTTAGCTGGAATTGTGGAGAGCTGTTAGTCTCATTGGTTGTGGATATCTTGGGATAGATATTCTCTGTTGCATAGAGATTTGATGCAGATTTGTAGGAGGTTTAAAAGCTGAAGATTTAAGAAGATTTTGAGAGAGAAAATCTGTTTTGAAGATTCAGTTTTAAACAACAAATCAGGTCAGATATTGTAGCAGGTCCAAGCCCAATTCAGATAGCTATATAATGCGCATCATTCCTGAAGGAAAAGTAACGAAGAAAAAGAGCTAAAGACTGAGAGTCGTTTAAGTCTTCGTGTATGTTTTGTAAACCATTCTAGTGTGAATTGGTGTTGTCGATTTGAGTTGTTCTTGATCAAAGCTGTGAAGCAGAATCAAGTAGTGTTATTCAAAGTGTGTGATCTTTGAATTATATCACTGAAGTGTTTTAGGGATTGAGTAGTGTTCTCATATCTAAGTGGTTTCTTAGGTAGAAAGTCACTAGTAGGAATTAAGATTAGGTGATTGTCAACTGGGTTGTTGAGTCTGTAATTTAATTCTACAAGTAGTGAAATTCATCCCTGGCTTGGTAGCCCCCAGACGTAGGTAGTTGAAACCGAACTGGGTGAACAATTTGGTGTGTTCTTCTGTTGTTTATTTTGTCCATTGTGCAGAGTGTGTTGTTGTGACATTGCATGTAACATCACACATCTGATACCAGAATTTCAAAGCCAAAAGTGATAATATAATAAACGCGAAAGCATAAAATAACCCGAGCTCGATACCAAACGTGGAGAATTATGAAGTTGTTTCCGTGTTGTCATTGTCATACACATGATGTTAATGTCTAAGATATTGTGAATAATACGACAACATAATCAACACTGCAGAAATGCACAAACTCAACCTTGAATCGGACTTACAACCTACACAAAAATCAACAACAGACAGCAGTCCAAACCAAATATAAACACTTCGCAAATTCGAAACAGGAAAATAAAGAGTTTAGTTGAAGATGTGAGTTTGGTTTTGAACTTGCAATTTTGTTTTTGGTTATGGTGATGTCGGCCGGATCCGGTGAATATTTCTCATGCGGTGAAGCTGTTGATAAGAAAGAAATCGATTGTGTTTGGTGTTGAAATGGAGGAGAGAGGTTAGTATGGTGGTTGTTTGGTGAGAGGCACTAGAGGTTTTTGGTTTCGTCGATGTTAGGTTGATGTTTGAAGTGGTAGGATCGGTAGTGACATAGAGGATATTCGAAGGTGGTGTTTGAGATGAGTTTTTTGAGGTGTTGATTTACGGTGGAGCTCGGTCGTTCACATGGTGCTGGTGAGTAGGGTGTTTTGTAGTGGAGGCGCAAATCATGGGAGAAGTAAGGTGGAGGTCAACGCGGGAGCTGGGAAGGAGTATTGAAGGGTGGCACGACCGTGAATAATAGGTGGTATACGCAGCGGTTTGTGGAGGGGTGCGGTCTGGTTTGAATGAAGGGAGATAGAGGGTACAACAGTTTACTTTCTGGTGAAGAGGCAGGCGAGAGTGATTCATGGTGTTGTTGGTGGAAGAAAAAGAACTTCCTTTTCAATTTTGTTTCTGAGTTTCTTTTTCAAATTAAAGTGAGAGAGGGTTAGTGTTTTCTCGTGTTAAGAAAGAGAGAGGGGGTCGGGTTGTTGTAGGTGGATTATTGTGGTGGATGAGGATGGTGATGAACGGTGGAAGAAGAAGATGGAAATATGAGAAATTGTTTTGAGAAAAAGGTTCCCCTTTTTTCTATTTAAGATCTGTTTCCTTTTTAATGAAATCCTCACAAGCTGCGCCGCGTGGAGATTAACTTGTGTGGTTTGTCTGTGCCTCTCTTTCCCCAACAACTAATATATATATATATATATATATATATATATATATATATATATATATATTGTTACTAGGGTTACAAAATTTTAAGAAGTGCCAAAAATGCCCTTTTGGTGCTTTAAGAAATTAAAATGAATTTAAATTAATTAAATCAAATAAAATTCAAATATTTTTAACTAAACATAATAAAATTAAAATGAAGACACAGTTAATTCTATTTTTTTTTTTGAAATTTTTGATAAAAAAACAAAAATAAAAGGAAATAAAATGAACAAAAATCGGGCAGGAAAATGCTTGAAAAAATAGATTGAACGCGTTAAAATGATCTACACAAAATAAAATTTTAGAAAAGAGACAAATAAAGATCAAATTTTGCAATAAAAAATGCTCAGTGGAAAAGGCTCAGACTGATCAAAATGAGAACGTAAACGGAATTGAAAAAAATAAACAAGCACGTCAGGATAAACTACGTGAACCATAGTTTACGCGCATTTGAAAATCGATTTAATCGGTCTATCTATAAAACAAAAATTTTATTATGGTCGGCTTTTTAAGCGTTATGCGGAAAGAAATGTATGCTATGATATGCAGATAATGCAAATGTCTTGGCGTATGTATCAATTTATTGATTTTGGAAAAAATTTGGGGTGTGACAGCTGCCCCTATTTAAATATCTTCTACCAGAGAATATGAAGAAAAATATTCTTCATATGATCACGTTGGGAAATAGTTAATACTAAAGGACCCAAATTTTGCTCCATGATGAAATGAAATGATATAAGATGTTATGAATGTATGAAGGGCCCTTTTTTGTTAGGGATATGAAATGTGAAGCATAATCTATAGGGATTGCTAAAATGGATTGCCAATGAGGTTCGCTGGGGATTAAATAAAGTAAGGTGAAATGACTCACTATGGATACTTTGAGAAAAATGGTGAGTTCTAGCTTCTCACAGAGTGAACCAAAGGGTATTTGACAATCTTTGTAATGAAATGGTAAGTTCTAGATTCTCATAGAGCAAAAGGAGGATTACGGATTCTCACGTAACAAAATATGAATGAGTTATGGATTCTCACATAACAAAAGTGGGTAGGTTACAGATTCTCACGTAACAAAATGAAAAGACATTGGGTTCTCACATAACAAAGTAGTAGGTTAACGAAAAAGGAAGATTCTGAATTCTCACAGAACAGTCAGAAGGTTATGGATTCTCACATAATAAAAATAACAAGTTACAAATTCTCACTTAACAAAAAGGAAAGGTTCTTGATTCCCACAGAACAAAAAGAAGGTTATGGATTCTCACATAACCAAACAATGAAAAGTTATGGATTCTCACGTAACAAAAAGATATGGTTCCGAATGTTCACAGAACAAAAGAAATGTTATGAATTCTCACATAACAAACAATGAAAAGTTAAGGATTCTCACGTAACGAAAAGAAAAGGTTCCGGATTCTCATAGAACAAAAAGAAGGTTATGAATTTCACATAACCAAATAATGAAAAGTTATGGATTCTCACGTAATGAAAAGAAAAGGTTCTGGATTCTCACAGAACAAAATAAATGTTATGGATTCTCACATAACAAACAATGAAAATTTACGAATTTTCACGTAACAAAAAGAAAAGGTTCCGGATTCTCACAGAACAAAAAGAAGGTTATGAATTCTCACATAGCAAAAAAATGACAAGTTACAGATTCTCACGTAACGAAAAGGAAATGTTCCAGATTCTCACAGAACAAAAGAAATGTTATAGATTCTCACATAACAAGAATGAGAAGTTATAAGTTCTCATGTAACGAAAAGGAAAGGTTCTAGATTCTCACAGAACAAAAAGAAGGTTATGGTTTCTCACACAACAATAAAAAAATGACAAGTTACGAATTCTCACGTAACAAAAAGGAAAGGTTGTGGATTCTCACATAATAAAAGGGTATGTTATGGATTCTCTTATACCGAAAAAGTTGGGCTTTGGATGCTCACAGAATTATCCAAATGGTATCTGATAACTCACAGATCCAATAGCAAGTTACAAATTCTCACGTAACAAAATGGTGGGTTCTGGTTTCTCACATAACAGACTAAATAACATTCGGTAGCACATCAGATAAGTTCTAGGATTTCATCAAAACATAATACTCATCCAGGAATACATCACAGAGACAAGAGAAATTGGACCTCAACTGATAAATATCAATCATGTAGACGCCAACTGAGTTGGACTTTGACCAAAGGGTAAAAAGTTGACAGCAACAAGTCTTTGGGACGCTGCTTATGAGCGCGACACATTTTGTGCTATGCATGATTTATGAATTTTGCTTCTATGTATGATATATGAATGATCGAATGGAAACTAAAATGGATGAAATACAAAGACAGGTCGTCTTTAACACGAATGTAAACGCCTAGATCGTCAACAAAACAAATCACCATCACACGAGTGTTGATGCCTATATCGTCATCATCAAAAATCATCATCAACACAAGTGTTATTGCCAAGATTGTCAACATCAAAAATCATCGTCAACACGAGTGTTGATACCTAGACCGTCAAGGGGATAAATCATCGTCAACATGAGTGTTAACACCTAGATCTTCAATAGAACAGGTCGTCGTGAGCACGAAGGCTGATACCAAGATTGTCAATAGGAAAAATCGTTGTCAACACGAATGTTGATGCCTAGATTGTCAATGGGACAAATCGTCTTCAACATTAGTGTTGATGCCTAGATTTTCGATAGGTCTTTGACAAAATTTATATGAGCACGAAACGCATTTCGAGTTATGCATGATCTATGATATATGAATGATCAATTCATGTAGATGTCGACGCTATGCAAACTGGGAATTTATAGAGATAGTTTATGGAGACTATGATTCCCCAACACCAAGGACTCAACCAAGTATTTTCTATGATAGATGTATTCAAAGGTATTACTATCAGGATTGACATTTAAATCTGGCCTAGGGTTCTTTCGCAGGATTGATGGGTTGCACTAGCATGATTTCCCGACACTCGTTTCAAACTTTACAGTTGCTGATGTATGGTAGAGTTTTCTTGAGCAGCTTGAAGGCATGAAGAGGACTTCCCTCTTTGTTTCTCATCTTGCCCCATCTTTTGGGCCTTTGAAGAGATTGCCTCAAAAAGAGTTTGGAAGTAGTTTGTCATGATCTTGAGGTGGCTTGCCCCCAATGTTTTAAACTTGTAGTGGTCTGCCCCTGATTAGCCAATTCTTGGAACAGTAGACTTCTGATTAACCGGATTTTAGAGGGTTTGACTCATTGTGCTCTTTGTGGTGGTTTTCCCTAATATGAATCTTGAAGCGATTTTCTCTTGACTAAATGACTCATGGGGTGATTGGCTCAGATCAACCGATGCCCAAAGTGATTTTCCCCTTACTGGACTTTTTTCACATGATAAAGTTCCTCAAATGACTTCATATTATTGGGATTCCTTTGATGCTAAATGTTGACTTACAGTTAAAACGGTTCATTCAAAAGTGGTAAATTTAATGCAGTGCTCATGCAAAAATTTTGGAATTAGAATTTATTGATATCGACTTGGTGAAATACACTGAACGGGTCAATGATTAAAACACAATGTTGATATAGCCATTCACAGATTGGAAGATGATGTAACCAATACAAATGATTAACAAAGATATTTTTGAGTTAATTTAACGCAACCTTGTTGTAGTATGCTTTCAGAATAAACTCTGCCTCAATTAGGTCTTTTAAGGGTTGTAATGTGGTATATTTCACGGTTTTTGGAACAAAAGGATATAAGGCTCAAAATTTAATTTTAACACACCCCTTCTTCTTGATGAGCTCCAGTCATACGTTCAATTAATTCAACATATGCATTCAAATCTCAAGAGAGTTTAACAGTGTAAGTATAAAAATAAGGATTCACGATGAAATTTTCTTGAAATGGCAGTCACCTTATTTTGTTTTTGTCAGGAACGTTGTGTGACCCTTTGATTCTTTATATGGTGGTCACCAAATCTTATTTTTCCTTGTTATTATTGAGGATTCTGATGACGTCTTTTGATTTTTCTTTTCATCCCTGATTTTTTCTTGACCGCTTCTTTGAAGCTTTCAGTCCACCGGGATAACCTAATTTTTCCTAAGTCACCTTTGTGGTGTTCGAGTTAGCGGGTTTTTCTTTCTTTTTTTTGAAAGGTTGTGACTTCATTGTTAATGGTTAGTGAGGATCAACCGCTATAACTTTTTCGCTTTTTACGACTTCCTTAACACTTAAAGATGTGTGTGAAAGAGAGCATGTGGTTGAACCATTTTTTAAGGTGTGTAATCGGAGTGATTCTCTTAAAGATTGAATGCATAGTTAAACTATTTGAAAAAAAACTATCTTGTTCCTGGTTAAGATTAAGGGTTTTAATTCCGAAAGAAATACCAACTTCTAGCTCAAAGAAGGCAGAAAATCGGAAAGCATTCTATATTGTTTTAGCTCTTCTGATCCATGGAATTGTATGCTTCCCAAATATTGAAAATTTTGTGGATCATGTAGCTGTGGAAGTCTTCCTCTCAGGCAATCCTATGCGTTTTCTCTTGGCTGACATCTATCATGCTCTCCATGCCTGATATGAGAAAAGAGGTGGAACTCTTCTATGTTGTGCACCTTTGATTCACGCTTGGTTCATGCAACTCATGCCTAAGAAAGGATCTTTCGTTTCAAAAGAGCTTAAATATCCTCAAAGACTAGCTTCTCTTACTACAAGTGCCATCAAATGGTACATTAGATATTGGGAAACCCCAGACATCATAGTCAATTATGGGGAATTTCCTAATGTGTCGCTGTTGGGAACTAAGGAGTGTATCAATTACAACCCTATGTTGTCTCTATGGCAACATTATTATCCCATGAACAGTCCTCCGAAAGTCAAAGCATAACAACCATTCTTACTATATGACATTAATGCAGTCAATCCTGATGTGAAAATAGTCCGAAAAGCTTGGCAGAAGATCGTCAGAAAGGGCAAAGATTTTGGGAAAAGGAACATTCTTGTCAAAGAACTCTACACTCAGTGGGTGAAGGAGAAAGTGAAAGTAATAAATTTGCCATTCATCTTTGATGCTTCAGCTTTCTCTAAAGTTCCCAAGCCAAAGCCAATACTACCTGAAGATGTTGAAAAGCTCAATGCCAAAATCAAAGAGCTTGAATTGGAAAACTCTGAGTTACATCTTAAGCTTAACCAAACTACTTTGGAAAATGAAAATTCGAGGTATGATCGTCATGAGAAAGACAAATAACTTGAAGATAGCAACAAAATAGCTAGAACATTTGGAGATAAGAAGGATGAGCTAGATGGTATCCTCATATGTACCAAATATGTATTTAAAACCAAAAATGAAAAGCTTAAGTGAACCGAATATAGAATTCAAGAGTTGGAAATGATGTTGGAAAGATCTCTTGAAGAGAAGAAAGAATCTAGAATTGTTTTTGAAGCTCAAATCCACGAGCTTATGGATGCTTTAAAGAAGTGCAAAGATAAGTTTTCTCGTGAAGTTATTCAAAAAGAGGAAGTTGGGTGAAACTGCCTCCGCCTAGAGTATTAATTAGGAGAAGTCAATAGGAAAATTGAAGCTCTGGAAAACCAAGACAATGATGCAGCTTACCTATTCTTGAAGAATGATTGTGTGTATTGGAGGAAAAAGTATAGAGAGTCCAAATCAGCCATGCATAAAGATCAGTGCATTATCACGGATCTCTAAGACCTTTTATCTCGAGTGGAAGGGCAAATTTATGAACTTGGCTAGATTTTCTAATCTCAACATGTTGGAATTTCCTGAGAGACTTCAAGGAGTTGATTGGTGCACGTGTCCTAAAAAACACCTCCTCAAGTATTTTACTTTGTTAAGTTGTGTAAGAAAATGGTGAAAGAGCTTACTACGGATCTTGCAACGATCCGAAAAGCCAAAATGTAGCTTAGGTTTTCTTGTACTTGGATTTGAATTTGAATTAATGAAAGTTGTATTTTTGGATTTCATTTATTGTTTTGCTTTTATTTAAATAATTGCAAATAAAATGTTCTAACATTGCTGAAATAATAATAACAAAGATAACTAAGAGCATTGCACATAAAAATGCATCCATACATGCATTCATACCTTCTTCAAATAAAAACTTATTCCATTTCCTTCCTTTAGTTCCACACTGAGTCCTTAACACCACTACAACACTAGAGCCAGCGCTCGGCAAAAGATGGCAGACCAAGAATAAGTATTGGAAAGGGTGAGTTCAGAACTCGATGACCTGCGAGGAAGTATGGGTCAAATCATATAAATTCTTCAAGTTATAAAATCCAAAATGGACACTTAAGCGACAGTTGTTTCAGAGATCTTCAATCCTACCCTTGAACCCTAACATGCAAGAATAATGTCTTCTGTTTGGCCAATCTTTGGTTTACCTCATGGCTTCACGCCTCCGGTTGCCAGAGGATGAGTGGTTCCATTCTGCACTTGCTACCTCTAGTCTCGGAGGCCTTTCTAGGATTGGGTATCCCCATATCAGCTACGGTATGCTGATAGCCTTTGTTGAGAGATGGCACCCTGAGACATCCTCATTCCATCTATCGTACAGGACGGCTACGCTGGCATACACCTATTCTAGGCTCTCAGATGGTTGCCTCTGGGCAGCCAAGACTGTGGCAGGCAGTTATACACTATACGTGGTAACAATCTTATATTATAAGTCTTTTTTTTTCATTTCTTTTCTTTCTATATTCATTATAATGTTTGACACCGATGTTATGTTTTCCATTTCAGGCGTGGATATAACAGCACTTTCCCAAGATTTCTGGTTGGAGGAGTTTCCGGGGGTACACTGAGGATATGCCGCGTGCTACTGCATTTCTCCTGCTCAGAGGGAACCAGGCGCCCGAGCCCTACAGAGTTTATCTTAATTGGATGGCTGCTGAGGACATTTTTTATGACGCCTATGTCGATCACCGTGTGACGCGTCCGTTCGATGAGGTTTCGCTGTTCTCAGGATGGTTGGCATGCAGTTTGACCATTACTGCTCGATATCTGCCAAAGCGCGTCTTGCGTCAGTTCGGTTACACGCAGACGATCCCTAGGATGCCCCATGAGTCTGCTCCTCTAGGCCTGACCCGCACGCAGATAGGTGAGAGATATGCTGACTTCCAATCCCACTTGGTACCGGGAGAGGCTCGGGCGACCAGAGCGCCGAGAGACTTGAGCGTTACTGCCAGGTACATCATGTGGTTCTATACCGTCTCACAGCCATGCATGGTGCCCACTGCTGAGGGATCGCCATCCAGACCTGCTCATCAGGAGATATTAGAGGAGCAGCAGTCTCAGTTGGACCATACTCAGGATGTCCTACCTCGTTGTTGTGAGATAGAGGAGATAGCGCGGGCGGCCATTGCGGACGGTCACCTCCCTGAGGGCTCTGGTGGCAGACTTGCAATGGACAGGATTATAGAGATTGCTCGGGGGGCACTTCAGTAGCGTAGACATCAAGCCAGGACGGAGGGTAGGGGCAGAGGAGCAGGGGATCCAAGAGAGATCTTTCGGCATACACAGTAGTTTTTTGTTTGATGTATTCTATTTTTATTACATTTATGTACTTTATTTTAACAGGAGTATTATTATGTATATATATCATTTTATTTTATATATGGATGTTTTCGAATGTATATTAAGTTGCGACGATATATTAACATCTGCGAACAACTAACAAAACTGATTTTAAAAAATAAATAAATAAATTTTTGCTATTTTTCCTGACCTGCAGATCAGGAATTATTCCTGATATGCAAATCTGGAACAAATCAACGTTTTTTTAAAAAATGGTGCGTCTGAATGTGCATATTCTGAAACTGGGGGCAAAAACGAAAGTTCGCGTGGTGCCTAAGAAACCTTTGGGGTGTAATAAGAAATTCTCTGAAAATATATACTAAAATATCCCAATTAGACTATACATTTTTTTTATTTGATGAATTGGACTGTACTTAGTTTGTGTATAAAATAAATCTATGACATTGATATGTGTATTTTGTTGGACCATTATTTTAGAGAATTTCTTAATACACCCCATAAATTTCTTAGGCACCACACGAAATTACTTTTTACCCCCTGCTTCCGGATATGCACATCCGGACGCACCATTATTTTTAAAAACGTTGATTTGTTATGGATGTGCATATCAGGAATAATTCCTGATGTGCAAATCCGGAACCATTTCTTATAACTTCGCGTCAGAGCTTCTCCCCCCTCATTCTTTAGCTTTTCACATTCCAAACAATCAAACTCTCTCAAACTCTCAATTTCTTATTCCCACAAATCCCAACTTTTTTCACTCGAGTTCGGCGCAGAACAACTTCTACAAAGATCAAGACACTCCAAATCCTCTGTATCTCAATTTAATCAATAAGTTTGCGAATTTAAGAGTTTCCGAGTTATTTTCGAGTAATCGATTTAGAGTAGACATTTAGGTGTAGAAATTGTTAGGTAGTATGAATAACATAGGTTAGAGACAATGTAGGTATTGTTTGCTGCTTCAAACGGACGATCAAGGCATTAAAATGCTCTTTTCTATGGTACAACAGCCATGACTGCGTTTTTTAGAACTTGAAATACATACCGGATGTGCAGATCAGGATAAATTTTAACGTTGATTGCTTTCCTGGTGTGCACATCCGGGAAAACCCAACGTTAAATATTCTGAGTACTTCCGGATGTGCATCCACAGAAGTTTTTCTGATGTGCAAATCCGGAAGCAACTTGGTTTCTATTTTTTTTTTGTTTATTGTTTATTGTTTTTTTAATTATTTTTAAAAAATTTTAATTTATTTATTATGCTTTGCAGATTACATGGCTACTAGAGACGGTCGTGTGATACATGGACGGACAACTCAGCATGCATTTTTCCGACGTGAGTGAACGCAGTCTACAACCGAGGGTTCCAGCGCAGAGGCAGTTCCAGTCCTACTTGGTACCGGAAGAGGCTTGGGCCACCAGAGCTCCGAGAGACTGGAGCGTTGCTGTCGGGTACATCATGAGGTTCTATACCGTCTCATACCCATGCATGGTGCCCACTGCTGAGGGATCGCCACCCAGACATGCTCATTAGGAGATATTAGAGGAGCAGCAGTCTCAGCTAGATCATACTCAGGATGTCCTACCTCGCTGCCGTGAGATAGAGGAGATAGTGCAGGCGACCATTGAGGACAGTCACCTCCCTGAGGGTTCTAGTGGCAGACTTTCCATGGATAGGATTATTGAGATTGCTCGGGGGGCACTTCAGTAGCGCAGACATCGAGCCAGGACGGCGGTTAGGGGCAGACGAGCAGGGGAGCAAAGAGAGATCTTTCGGCATACACAGTAGTTTTTTGTTTGATGTATTCTATTTTTATTACATTTATGTACTGTATTTTGACAGGAATATTATTATGTATATATATCGTTTTATTTTATATTTGGATGTGTTCGAATGTATATTAAGTTGCGACGATATATTAAAATCTGCGAACAACCAACAAAACTGATTTTAAAAAAAAAATAAAGTTCTGCTATTTTTCCTGACCTGCAGATCAGGAATTATTCCTGATATGCAAATCCGAAACAAATCAACGTTTTTTAAAAAAATGGTGCGTCTGAATGTGCATATTCTGAAACTGAGGGCAAAAACGAAAGTTCGCGTGGTGCCTAAGAAACCTTTGGGGTGTAATAAGAAATTCTCTGAAAATATATACTAAAATATCCCAATTAGACTATACATTTTTTTTATTTGATGAATTGGACTGTACTTAGTTTGTGTATAAAATAAATCTATGACATTGATATGTGTATTTTGTTGGACCATTATTTTAGAGAATTTCTTAATACACCCCATAAATTTCTTAGGCACCACACGAAATTACTTTTTACCCCCTGCTTCCGGATATGCACATCCGGACGCACCATTATTTTTAAAAACGTTGATTTGTTATGGATGTGCATATCAGGAATAATTCCTGATGTGCAAATCCGGAACCATTTCTTATAACTTCGCGTCAGAGCTTCTCCCCCCTCATTCTTTAGCTTTTCACATTCCAAACAATCAAACTCTCTCAAACTCTCAATTTCTTATTCCCACAAATCCCAACTTTTTTCACTCGAGTTCGGCGCAGAACAACTTCTACAAAGATCAAGACACTCCAAATCCTCTGTATCTCAATTTAATCAATAAGTTTGCGAATTTAAGAGTTTCCGAGTTATTTTCGAGTAATCGATTTAGAGTAGACATTTAGGTGTAGAAATTGTTAGGTAGTATGAATAACATAGGTTAGAGACAATGTAGGTATTGTTTGCTGCTTCAAACGGACGATCAAGGCATTAAAATGCTCTTTTCTATGGTATAACAGCCATGACTGCGTTTTTTAGAACTTGAAATACATACCGGATGTGCAGATCAGGATAAATTTTAACGTTGATTGCTTTCCTGGTGTGCACATCCGGGAAAACCCAACGTTAAATATTCTGAGTACTTCCGGATGTGCATCCACAGAAGTTTTTCTGATGTGCAAATCCGGAAGCAACTTGGTTTCTATTTTTTTTTTGTTTATTGTTTATTGTTTTTTTAATTATTTTTAAAAAATTTTAATTTATTTATTATGCTTTGCAGATTACATGGCTACTAGAGACGGTCGTGTGATACATGGACGGACAACTCAGCATGCATTTTTCTGACGTGAGTGAACGCAGTCTACAACCGAGGGTTCCAGCGCAGAGGCAGTTCCAGTCCTACTTGGTACCGGAAGAGGCTTGGGCCACCAGAGCTCCGAGAGACTGGAGCGTTGCTGTCGGGTACATCATGAGGTTCTATACCGTCTCATACCCATGCATGGTGCCCACTGCTGAGGGATCGCCACCCAGACATGCTCATTAGGAGATATTAGAGGAGCAGCAGTCTCAGCTAGATCATACTCAGGATGTCCTACCTCGCTGCCGTGAGATAGAGGAGATAGTGCAGGCGACCATTGAGGACAGTCACCTCCCTGAGGGTTCTAGTGGCAGACTTTCCATGGATAGGATTATTGAGATTGCTCGGGGGGCACTTCAGTAGCGCAGACATCGAGCCAGGACGGCGGTTAGGGGCAGACGAGCAGGGGAGCAAAGAGAGATCTTTCGGCATACACAGTAGTTTTTTGTTTGATGTATTCTATTTTTATTACATTTATGTACTGTATTTTGACAGGAATATTATTATGTATATATATCGTTTTATTTTATATTTGGATGTGTTCGAATGTATATTAAGTTGCGACGATATATTAAAATCTGCGAACAACCAACAAAACTGATTTTAAAAAAAAAATAAAGTTCTGCTATTTTTCCTGACCTGCAGATCAGGAATTATTCCTGATATGCAAATCCGAAACAAATCAACGTTTTTTAAAAAAATGGTGCGTCTGAATGTGCATATTCTGAAACTGGGGGCAAAAACGAAAGTTCGCGTGGTGCCTAAGAAACCTTTGGGGTGTAATAAGAAATTCTCTGAAAATATATACTAAAATATCCCAATTAGACTATACATTTTTTTTATTTGATGAATTGGACTGTACTTAGTTTGTGTATAAAATAAATTTATGACATTGATATGTGTATTTTGTTGGACCATTATTTTAGAGAATTTCTTAATACACCCCATAAGTTTCTTAGACACCACGTGAAATTACTTTTTTACCCGATGCTTCCGGATATGCACATCCGGACGCACCATTATTTTTAAAAACGTTGATTTGTTCCGGATGTGCATATCAGGAATAATTCCTGATGTGCAAATCCGGAACCATTTCTTATAACTTCGCGCAAGAGCTTCTCCCCCCCCCCCCCCCCTCATTCTTTAGCTTTTCACATTCCAAACAATCAAACTCTCTCAAACTTTCAATTTCTCATTCCCACAAATCCCGACTTTTTTCACTCGAGTTCGGCGCAGAACAACTTCTACAAAGATCAAGACACTCCAAATCCTCTGTATCTCAATTTAATCAATAAGTTTGCGAATTTTAGAGTTTCGGAGTTATTTTCGAGTAATCGATTTAGAGTAAACATTTAGGTGTAGAAATTGTTAGGTAGTATGAATAACATAGGTTAGAGACAATGTAGGTATTGTTTGCTGCTTCAAACGGACGATCAGGGCATTAAAATGCTCTTTTCTATGGTACAGCAGCCATGACTGCGTTTTTTAGAACTTGAAATACATACCGGATGTGCAGATCAGGATAAATTTTAACGTTGATTGCTTTCCTGGTGTGCACATCAGGGAAAACCCAACGTTAAATATTCTGAGTACTTCCGGATGTGCATCCACAGAAGTTTTTCTGATGTGCAAATCCGGAAGCAACTTGGTTTCTATTTTTGTTTTTTTTTGTTTATTGTTTTTTTTTTAATTATTTTTAAAAAATTCTAATTTATTTATTATGCTTTGCAGATTACATGGCTACTAGAGACGGTCGTATGATACATGGACGGACAGCTCAGCATGTATTTATCTGACGTGAGGGAACGCAGTCTACAACCGAGGGTTCCGGCGCAGAGGCAGTTCCAGTCCTACTTGGTACCAGAAGAGGCTTGGGCGACCAGAGCGCCGAGAGACTGGAGCGTTGCTGTCGGGTACATCATGAGGTTCTACACTGTCTCACACCCATGCATGGTGCCCACTGCTGAGGGATCGCCACCCAGACCTGCTCATTAGGATATATTAGAGGAGCAGCAGTCTCAGCTAGATCATACTCAGGATGTCCTACCTCGCTGCCATGAGATAGAGGAGATAGTGCAGGCGGCCATTGAGGACGGTCACCTCCCTGAGGGTTCTAGTGGCAGACTTGCCATGGATAGGATTATTGAGATTGCTCGGGGGGCACTTCAGTAGCGCAGACATCGAGCCAGGACGGCGGGTAAGGGCAGAGGAGCAGGGGAGCGAGGAGAGATCTTTCGGCATACACAGTAGTTTTTTGTTTGATGTATTCTATTTTTATTACATTTATGTACTGTATTTTGACATGAGTATTATTATGTATATATATCATTTTATTTTATATATGGATGTTTTCGAATGTATATTAAGTTGCGACGATATATTAACAACTGCGACCAACCAACAAAACTGATTTAAAAAAAAAAATAAAGTTCTGCTATTTTTCCTTATCCGCAGATCAGGAATTATTCCTGATATGCACATCCGGAACCATTTCTTATAACTTCATGCCAGAGCTTCTCCCCCCTCATTCTTTAGCTTTTCACATTCCAAACAATCAAACTCTCTCAAACTCTCAATTTCTCATTCCCACAAATCCCGACTTTTTTCACTCGAGTTCGGCGCATAGCAACTTCTACAACGATCAAGACACTCCGAATCCTCTGTATCTCAATTTAATCGATAAGTTTTTGAATTTTAGAGTTTCGAAGTTATTTTCGAGTAATCAATTTAGATTAGACATTTAGGTGTAGAAATTGTTAGGTAGTATGAATAACATAGGTTAGAGACAATGTAGGTATTGTTTGTTGCTTAAAACGGACGATCAGGGCATTAAAATGCCCTTTTCTATGGTACAGTAGTCATGACTGCATTTTTTAGAACTTGAAATACGTACCGGATGTGCAGATCAGAAAAAATTTTAACGTTGATTGCTTTCCGGATGTGCACATCCGGAAAACCCAACGTTAAATATTCTGAGTACTTCCGGATGTGCATCCACGGAAGTTTTCCTGATGTGCAAATCAGGAAGCAACTTGGTTTTTATTTATTTTTTGTTTATTGTTTACTGTTTTTTAAAATTATTTTTAAAAAATTATAATTTATTTATTATGCTTTGCAGATTACATGGTTGCCAGAGACGATCGTATGATACATGGACGGACAGCTCAGCATGCATTTATTCGACGTGAGCGGACGCAGCCTACAGCCAAGGGTTTCGGCGCAGAGGCAGTTCCAGTACTACATGGTACCGGAAGAGGCTCAGGCGACCAGAGAGCCGAGAGACTGGAGCGTTGCTGTCGGGTACATCATGTGGGTCTATACCGTCTCACACCCATGCATGGTGCCCACTGCTGAGGGATCGCCACCCAGACCTGCTCATTAGGAGATATTAGAGGAGCAACAGTCTCAGCTGGATCATACTCAAGATGTCTTACCTCGTTGTCGTGAGATAGAAGAGATAGCGCATGCAGTCATTGGGACGGTCACCTCCCTGAGGGCTTTGGTGGCAGACTTGTCATGGATAGGGTTATTGAGATTGCTCGGGGAGCACTTCAGTATCGCAGACATCGAGCCAGGACGGCAGGTAGAGGCAGAGGAGCAGGGGAGCCAAGAGAGATCCTTCAGCATACACAGTAGTTTTTTGTTTGATGTATTCTATTTTTATTACATTTATGTACTGTATTATATATATATATATATATATATATATATATATATATATATATATATATATATATCATTTTATTTTATATATGAATGTTTTCGAATGTATATTAAGTTGCGACGATATATTAACATCTGCGACCAACCAACAAAACTGATTTAAAAATAAAAAAATAAAGTTCTGCTATTTTTATCAGGAATTATTTCTGATATGCACATCCGGAACAAATCAACGTTTTTTTTTAAAAAAATGGTGTGTCTGAATGTGCATATCTTGAAACTAGTGGCAAAAATAGAAATTCGCATGGTGCCTAAGAAACCTTTGAGGTGTAATAAGAAATTCTCTGAAAATATATACTAAAATATCCCAATTGGACTATACATTTTTTTTATTTGATGAATTGCACTATACTTAGTTTGTGTATAAAATAAATTTATGACATTGATATGTGTATTTTGTTGGACCATTATTTTAGAGAATTTCTTAATGCAACCCATAAGTTTCTTAGGCACCATGCGTAATTCCTTTTTTACCCCCTGCTTCTGGATATGCACATCCGGACGCACCATTATTTTTAAAAACGTTGATTTGTTCCGGATGTGCATATCAGAAATAATTCCTGATGTGCAAATTCAAAACCATTTCTTATAACTTCGCGTCAGAGCTTCTCACCCCCTCATTCTTTAGCTTTTCACATTCCAAACAATCAAACTCTCTCAAACTTTCAATTTCTCATTCCCACAAATCTCGACTTTTTCACTCGAGTTCGGCGCATATCAACTTCTACAACGATCAAGACACTCCAAATCCTCTGTACCTCAATTTAATCTATAAGTTTTTGAATTTTAAAGTTTCGGAGTTATTTTCGAGTAATCGATTTAGAGAAGACATTTAGGTGTAGAAATTGTTACGTAGTATGAATAACATAGGTTAGAGACAATGTAGGTATTGTTTGCTGCTTCAAACGGACGATCAGGGCATTAAAATGCCCTTTTCTATGGTACAATAGCCATAACTGCGTTTTTTAGAACTTGAAATACGTATCGAATGTGCAGATCAGGAAAAATTTTAACGATGATTGCTTTTCTGATGTGCACATCCGAAAAAATCCAACGTTAAATATTCTGAGTACTTTCGGATGTGCATCCACGAAAGTTTTCCTGATGTGCAAATCCGGAAGCAACTTGGTTTCTATTTTTTTTTTATTGTTTATTGTTTTTTTTAAATTATTTTTAAAAAATTCTAATTTATTTATTATGCTTTGCAGATTACATGGCTGTCAGAGACGATCGTATGATACATAGACGGATAGCTCAGCATGCATTTGTCCGACGTGAGCGGACGCAGTCTACAGCCGAGGGTTCCGGCGCAGAGGCAGTTCCAGTCCTACTTGGTACCGGAAGAGGCTCGGGCGACCAGAGCGCCGAGAGAGTGAAGCGTTGCTGCCGAATACATCATGTGGTTCTATACCGTCTCACACCCATGCATGGTGCCCACTACTGAGGGATCGCCACCAAGACCTACTCATTAGGAGATATTAGAGGAGTCGCGGTCTCAACTAGATCATAGTCAGAATGTCCTACCTCGCTGTCGTGAGATAGAGAAGATAGCGCAGACGGCCATTGAGGACGGTCACCTCCCTGAGGGCTCTGGTGGCAGATTTGCCATGGATAGGATTATTGAGATTGTTCGGGGAGCACTTCAGTACCGCAGACATCGAGTCACGACGGCGGGTAGGAGCAGAGGAGTAAGGGAGGCAGGAGAGATCCTTCGGCATACACAGTAATTTTTTATTTGATGTATTCTATTTTTATTACATTTATGTACTGTATTTTGACAGAAGTATTATTATGTATATATATCATTTTATTTTATATATGAATGTTTTCGAATGTATATTAAGTTGCGACAATATATTAACATCTACGACCAATCAACAAAATTGATTTAAAAAAAAGATAAAATTCTGCTATTTTTCCTGATCTGCAGATCAAGAATTATTCATGATATGCACATCCGGAACAAATCAACGTTTTTTAAAAAAATAGTGCGTCCGGATGTGCATATCCGAAAATTAAGTACAAAAACGAAAATTTGCATGGTGCCTAAGAAATTCTCATAAATTTAAAGGTGGAAAAAATAAACGACATAACTTCAGTGGCAAGTTCCAACATGACTTTGTTTGGACTTTTCCACATTTGATAAAAATAGAAAATAACCCAATAACTTTGTTTGGACTTTCCATAGTTGATAGAAATAGAATTAACAAAACCATGACTCTTGCAAAAAAAAGCAAATTCCAACATGAATTCAGTAGCAAGTCAAAACGTAAACTCAACTTAAAATTATTCCAAACAGTCATGATAACTTATATATAAAGAAAAGAAAATGCCAGCATGTATTCGCAGCAACAAAACGAAATGCAATGCTAACCAAAATGCGGCAAACTCCTAAAGCACCATGCGATCATCGCGGTCAATTCGGAACAATAATTCAACACGAGAATCATGTCGAACATGCACAACATTCAGATCTAAAAAGAATGGAAATGGTCATAGCAACACATATAGATAACTTACAACATTACTGAATCAAAACAGAACCGAAATAAAACCAAAATCTAGCAAACACCGTAAATTGACGAAAACAACCAAGATGAAGTAATCGTAAACGGAAATCGAACAGGTCAACAAAATTAGATCACCCACATTGAATCAGACTCAAATCGAAAATCAAATAAAACCACAAGCTACACGATACAAATACGACATGAATCATGACCAGAATTTCGCACCATCATTGACGAATCAGTTGCAGCATTGTTCATACCACATTCACACACAAAAGCATGACATAATGGACATCGAACTCAACAGACCTATTGCAGAAATCAGCAGAACAACAGCAGCACAATATAGGTTTTTTCAACAAAAGCAAGCAGTGGCAATGTAATTTGACATTTCCAGACCAAACACCAAAAGAAACAACGCGAACTCGAATCGGCCTAATTACGAAACCAACGTAGCAACTTGCAGAACACATACATTATACTTATAGTATGATACAGAACATTACCATCACAAGTCTTACAGAAAAAACCAACGGTAACATAACCGAATCGAGAGTTAAACACGATGAATGATGTCTCAACCAAAAAAACGAGCCTAAGAACATGTAGCAGCAGAAAATGTTTCGAGTCATTACCGACACATGCCTTGCCTTAAACCGAAACTGAAAACCTTAGAAATCTAGAATATCTCATTGAAAACTCCAAGATCCGACAAGTGAGTTTAGATTTAACCAATTTATTCAGATCCTGTTTGGTTAATCCTTCTAAAACAAATCAACATGGCATAACGAAAAAGCCCTCGCGTTGCAGCTTTGATGAAGGCGGTGAGGTGGTAACTCAGTCACGGATTATCGTCGGAGGGGAAGAGTTGAGGTTCAGACGGAGAAGAAACAAGGGGCGGAAAACGAAGATGGTGGGACGGATCGAGTGAGCAAGAATGGAAGAGGAAATTTGGTGTGAGGTTTTTTTTAATGGTTGAATCTGATGGAGGGAGGGTTTCGATTGAGAAGTTTTCTCAAGGAAGAAGGCGCATTTTTTCCGGCTATTGATGGTGGTGTAGGCGGAAAGAAGAAGAGGAAAGAAGGTTTTCCCAGTTTTTTTCTTCTGAAGCGTGAAGGAAGGATATCCCTTTTCTAATTAAGGTCCAGTTTGGATAAATTCCGTACCAAAAAAAACCGTTTTTCTCTGAGTAAAATGGAGTGAGAGTCATTATCAATATTTTCCAAGATTCCACTGATTTTGTGATAGCTCATAGCTGGCAGCAAGATCTTTTTTTGATTTTTTATTAATATTATTATTAATAATAGGATTATTATTATTAAACCAATGCCAACACACAAAGGTTATGTGTCAACCTATAATGGAATGAGGTGACAACAAATTTGAGAATCCACTAATAGTAAGAAGACAAGTGTCACTTAAGAAAATATTTATTTTTCTGATTTTTTCATTTAATCTGAACAAAAGTAAAATAAAAGTTAATTTGTGATTGTCTAATGAGAAAAAGTGAGGATAATGTATGTGGATCATTGATTAAATTTAAATCTAACGATTCAATTTTAATCAAAGAAACACACCTAATTTAAAATGTCAAAGTTGTCTCTTCTAAAAATTTTAATTAATTTAAATGGTATTAAATTAATTAAAAACTTACTAAAATTCACAACTTATTAAATAAATATGATAAAAATAAAATGCAAGCATGAAATATTCTAATTACTCATTCTGAATATTTTGATGACAATATAAAAATAAATCGAATGAAAAATGAATTAAATTGGGCGACAAAGTGCCCGAAAAAATTAAATTAACCGTGCCAAAATGATTAACGCGGAATAAACGACTCGGAAAATACAACGTTTGGTCATGGAAAATTCACCGGGACCGATAAGACGGCTCAGACTGATCGAAAAGTGATTGAAAAGTTGTCGAAAAATAAGACGAGCGTGTCAGGTTAAACTTTGCGGAAAGTAGGTCAGTATTACTGACGTCTGCAAGCTTAAATTCTAAACTTCTCAACCACTGATTTTTTGTATATTTGAGAAATAATTCAATCGGTCTGTCTGTATATCCGAGAACTTATTTTGGTTAATCATTTGGGTTTTATTCATGCTGAAAAAACAAGTTATGTTATGCAGGTGATGCGAAATGAAAATAAAATCGAATGCAAGAAAATTTAAAAAGGGTATGACAAATTTGGGGTATGACACCAAGTAATTACAAAAATAGGTTCGCTTAAGGTTTTGATTACGAAATTAGTTTGAGGTGAAACAAATTAGAAGTTTTTAATGGATGATGATTGCTCGAGTGGTTGAGTTAGGCAACTCGTATTCAAACAATCAAGGAAAGGAATAATAGACACTAGACCATCTCCATTTTCATCATTTGTGAAATGATGTTTAAGAATGACTTAGTGTTTTAATTGGAATTGGAGAAATGCGCTCGATGTTGATTGAGGTTTGATTTTCATTGCAAAATGAATTAAAAATGGTTTGAAAACTTTTCATTTGATGGTGAAAATGGTTGAAGAAGTAAAAGGTGTGAATCGTAACGCAAGGGCGCGAATTGCGTCTCGAAAGGCGTGAATTCTAGCGTTGTTACGCAAACTTTAGCGCAAGGTGTAACCTAACGTCACAAAGTAAATCGAATCGAATATATACATATTATGCAACAAAGTATAAGGATAGGAGCTCATACGACATATATACAACATACATTCATCATAATTGAATTGAAAGACTAAATCAAGACGAACATGCACGAATCAAAATGATGAGGCGGGGGACGTGAATCAAACTAGTGTAACGCAAAGACGTGTAACACAAAGCTACCAAAGTAGAACTCAAATTCGATTTAAATGTAATGACGTTGAATCATTGTGTGCTATCATGAATCAAACAAGTTGGTAACATGAAGCGTAATCATCACAAATAAATCACAATGCAACGGATCATAAAACGAGGAAATAAGATGATAACAAAATGAAATTTTAACGTACGCAAAGGCATGTCGTAATGCAATGGAATGTGCGAGACGCAATCAATCGATATAAGCAACTTAACGACAAAAAGTAGCAAATGTCGCACGTAAAGCAACGAAATGAAACACAACATATTAAAATAAAATGTGTGAGTTATAACGCAACTGATCGTGCAAAACGTAACGCCAAACGCAACCAAATAACATGCATACACACCAACATGTCACATCAATATTTTGAACAAAAATTCACCGACATAATGGCGTATAAGTGATGTGGAATACATAGATTAATATCCAATTTATGCAATCACATATATAATGTATTATTATTGTTGCACCCCAAAATTTGACCTTGGTTTTCTAACCTTGACTGGCTTGTGTTTTGCATCTATACGCATTCCATATGCATTCGTCATGCATCACATTGGGCTTCTAAGACAAGGGATTTCAGTGGTCTTCTTACAGTTCAGAGCTTTCTTCATTTCAGAGAGTGTTTCAGTAGCTTCCAGAGCTAAATTCACAGTCATCACAGTCTTCGAACATTTATTTTGCTCAGCGAATGGTTTGATTATTTTAGAATCGAGAGCAGAAAGCACATAGCTCACATAACCTTGCTCCAGACATGTTATCTATCATGTTTCAGGCATTATTCAAGGGCTTTATCAGTGGCTAAGGTTCACATGCGAAGCAGGACTTAAAACAGGTTGCAACAGGGTGATCTTTGCAGTTTTGCCTTCATGTAATCGATTAACCAAATCATGGTAATCTTACACCTCTCCAGAAGGCGCCATTTTTCAAATTTTTGGACGTGTAATTGATTAACCAGATCATGTTAATCGATTACAGCAGGTGATTTTGCCTAGAACGGTAGATTTTCATCAGTGTATCAGTTCCTAGTTCATTTCAATCACTTGGATTCACACTTGCAACAGTAGAAGGATCTAGAGCATTGCAATTAATTTCATTTTCCCTCCATAATTCAAATAATTTCCACTACTAATTCCAAACCAAAAATCCAATCCTCATTCAAAACCCAATTCCAAACCTCATTTTCATTCCATACCTAGACCATATTTAAACCAATTTGCTCCATTCCAATAGGGGAACAATTCTTTTTTTTCCTGATTTCTCTACACATCACATTCAAATTCTCTCAATTCTCTCTCACTTTTTCAACCTCCATTTTCATCTTCATCCATAACCTCACCAAAGCTCTTCCATTAGAGTTAACAAATTCTTCATTGGAGTTTGTTAATTCTTGAGCTAAACCTTCATCAATTCCTTTCACCAACATCAAATTCTGCAGTAGAAGTTGATTTGGATCTAGATCTGAATTTTGGAAGCAATTTATTGAGGTGATTTTGAAGCAATTATAGCTTATTTCATTGTTCTTCAACTTTTCTTGTGAAGAATTCATTGGATCTCTGGTTTTCTTTGCTTGATTTATCAAATTCTATTTGCAATAATTACCAAAGCAAATCTCCGCTTTGTAGGTTGGTGATTCTTAGATCCAAACTCATTTTAGCTTATTTTACAACTTTCACAATGTAGATCCTTGTGGTTTTTGTGTGAATTGATCCATTGATTCAATTGTTTGTTGTTGTTGATGTTTGATTGATCCAATATGTGTTCATTTGTTGTTAATTGATGTGATTTTTGTGTACAATTGCATGCTATTACATATTGCATTTGATCCTTGAATTGATGCTGGAAAAGTGCTTTTGAAAAGTATTTTTGTTGTTTCTACACGTGCAAATCAATTTGCACATTGGTGTAATCGATTACACCCTGCTTGCTGCACCTTGGAATTGCTTTTTGAAGTGGTGTAGTCGATTACACATATACAACAATCGATTACACCTGCTGTGATTTGTGTTTTTGGCTTATTTTTTAGCATGTCTTGATTCCTTATCCACTTTTAAGCTTCATGACTTGATATGTTTGATATTTGTGGATTTTTCTAGAGTTGTTTAGTCTCCATTTGCAGTACTTATGTGAATCTTTGTTGTATGATTGTTGATTACGCGTTGCATGTCTGATGATAATTGCTTGCATTCTTGATGCTTGTTCATGGTACTTAAACTGATTACATGTTGACACTTGCTTGTTGTTTTTGTATATTCACGATGCTTGATTGTCAATTACATGTCCACCTCAATCGTTTAAATGTTGATGCATGATTGTACACATTGTTGTTTGTTGAAATTTATGGTGTATGTTCATTTGCTCCACTGTGGATACATGTGCATATTGTTTGATTAATCTTTTGATACTTGCTTGTTGGTGTTGCATATTCAAGTTGTTTGATGATGATACATGTTTATATGCATTGTTGATCATTGCATTCTTGATGTATGTCCGTGTTTAATTGCTTCATTGTTGAATGCATGCATGTTGCCGATGCATACACAGTTGTCCTATTCATGCGTTGTTAATTGCTGCCATACATGTTGTTAAATGTTGTTGTGTTGTTGTTATAAATACACTGTTGTTCTATTTGAAGCGTTGTTGTATGATGTTGTTTATGCTTTTCCTTAGCTTTTTACTTGCTCTTGCATGTTCCCTTAGGGTTCCTAGTCCAACTTAATTTTTAATTAAGATTGGAGTAGGATATACATTAGGTTGTTGATCCAAGCATGACAATATCTCGGTAGATTTCCCTAAACTCAACCATATGGCCATCTTTCATGACAACATTAGGATATAATCGTCTTCTAATCATAACCTTAGGACCATTTTTGCATGATAACATCTAGGGCCAAGTCTCCCTTAGATCTTGCGTTGTGTCTTTCTCTTCTATCTCTTAATTCACTTAAAACATTTAATAAATACGATGTGTATAGTGCGTCACGAGCCTTAAGCACAATGGGAAATGATGAGAGGGAGTCTCTCCTTACCTCATCTAGAGAGCTTTATGCGCGAGCCATTTTGGATCGATTGTATAAAGTGCTCGCCCCTATCGTCATAGACTTTAGCATGATACGCATCACAAACCGATTCAAAACACTTCATTAAAATACTCCAACAAACTCAAATCATTTTGTCCTTCGGGATTTTCTTTGCAAACCATTTTCAGAAAGGGCAAGTTATCTCCGTTCTACCGCAAACAGGTAACGCGTAAGACTCCAGACAATGAGCGGCAAGCACCTAAACTGTTGGAACGTGAATGTTAGCATCGTCCATAAAAAACACTTAGGCAACCCGTGGTCCCACAAACTACAGACGCTCTAATTTCTTCATTCTCGTCCGAATGAAAATACGTAGGCACAAGGTCCCCAATCCTTGGCGAGGAACTTTCCCTTTCACCCATAGTCCTCCGAACTACGATGACTCCTACTTTCCCATTGCACGAGGGAATATGTAGGTATATGATTGTGAGATCCTATCGAGTCCCTTTTTGTTTTTTTATCCCTTTTCGTTTCCGCATTCCCTTATCAAGTAGGCTTTAGATATACACACCCTTTGATTAGAACAACAAGAGTGAATCCTGTTGAGTACAACGGACGCGAGGGGTGCTAATACCTTCCTCTTGCGTAATCGACTCCCAAACCCTGAATTTGGTTGTGAGACCATCTTCTTTCCCTCATGAGGTTTTCTCAATGTTTTCCTTTCCCCGTTGGGATAAATAAAGTTTGATGGCGACTCTGTGTCTTCGCCGGTTGTTTTTTCGTGGTAGCGACAACTGGCGGCTCTGCTGGGGACTCTGGTTCCCTATGTGAGTCAGTCCTAGCTCTTGTCTGTTTCTTTTCTCTGGGTGTTTATCTATATGTTTTGCTTACTCATTTATTTGCATTTTGTTGCATTTTATCATTGCTATTCATATCGTTCTGGTTTATTGTTGTGTTGTTGTGGGGTTGTTACTGAGAGATAAGCCCACTACCCAGGCTTGAGCATACACACGGGATTAGAGTGGATAGTCATGTTGACTTGTGTAGCGTCTTGTTACGTGTAGTTGGCTCGAGACCCACATTCAGACAAGGTTTTCTTGGGAGATATTTTGTCCTGCGTATCTCATGCAGATGAAAGGGTATTCCAATAGAGAGCTTATGACTCTGGAGATCGTTCAGGGGAAATCAATGGAGGCCTCCTTGAGGGATAATAATGCCAAACCAGAAATGGTGAACATATTATTGCTTCTCGACCTGAGAGCCTGGGAAGTTGAGGATTGTTATGAGCCTCTGTCCAATACTAGAACCCACATGTAAGAGGGGATGGGTTTTTGCATGAAACTTTGACCTTCATCCTACCCGGTTTTCTGGTTTTCTTGTAGAGGCGAACTTTTGAACTGTTATGTTCAGCCTGTTCCGTATCAGTGCAACCGTTATCTAGAATTCGTGGAAGCTTTGATCCCATGTCTATTGCATTCATAACATTTCGTAACATAAGTATCTATGCATCATTTGACATAACATTCTTCAACCAAAAAAAATAAGAGAACGCATTCATCCTTTGTCCATAACCCACAATTGATTTCCCAACTCTCGTATTGGACTTGAAACAGATTTTGGAAGGATCGTGAACTCAGGAGAGCAAAACCAGTTTGTGACAAGAGCGAATGTTGAATTAATGAAAAGCTATTTAGACCAACTTATGGAAGCTATGACAGCCATGGCAAAGGGAGAGGCTAATATTCAGAGGACTTCAGTCACTGGGAATATCATTCCACCTCAAGTGAACAATCTTACTCAAGCTCAGCCTGTGCGGATCCCTGTTGAGAATCCTACTATACAAGAACGTCCCATCGTCTGAGATGGACAATCCTCTTCTCTTGATGCCACGACTATTAGAGTTTTACCTTCTCTATGCCAGATTTCCAATGGGCGGTCTCTGTGATGACAACCAAGGACCCATGAGCTGTTAAGATTATGGAAAGATATCATGTGTTGGAAGAGAAGCTTAAAGCCCTGGAGGGGCATGATGTGGAATGACCTCATATGTTCGCAATGACAAACTTATGATTCACTGTTTCCAAGACAGTCTGAGTGGGGCATCACTGAGTTGGTACATGCAGCTAGAGAGTAGCCACATCCAATCATGGTCATACTTAGCTAACGCCATTGTGAAGCAATACAAATGCAATCTTGACATGGCTCGTAACCGCATGCAGTTGCAAGGCTTATCTAAACAGGACAACGAATCCTTCAGAGGGTATGCTCAGATATGGAGAGAGTTAGCTGCTCACGTTCAATCACCACTCTTAGATAGATAATTGGTTGACTTGTTCATGGATACTTTGCAAGGCCCATACTTGGAAAAGATGATTGGAAATGGGACATCAAACTTGTCTGACTTGGTATCAATTGGACAACACATCGAGAGTGGCCTCAAGAGTGGAAAGATCCAGGACGTCTCAAACATCCCAGCTAGTGAAAGTGAATTGGTTGTTAGCTCCCAAGGATAAGGGGAGGAGGAAAGTAATTCCATCTAAGAAACTCCACAAGTTCTGGCTCCACGGCCTTATCCTCAGTACTCATGCATCTCAACTGTTCAGAGTCAGCAACCTTTTGGGTATCCATATTAGATTCCATTTTCAACACGGGGATAATACCTTCCTACAAATCAAGGACATCCTTAGTATCAACGGTCATACCGACGTCAGCATGCTCCGCGTCAGCCGCGTCAGTACGCTCGACAAAGACCAAGAAAGCAAGAGAGGTATTTCACTCCACTACCAATGATGTACAGTTAGGTATTGCCATATGTCATACCCCAAATTTTGACCACTAAGATTTCCCATCATTGTGTAAATCATCATCACAATATGGATGTACCTTTGTGCCTCATCAATCTCCTCAAGGAATTGTTGAGCATTCACTACAATCAAGCTTAGGGTTTCAAGCCCTCTCAGAGCCTTTAGACAAATGATCAATCAAGGAATGACATGATCTTCAACTTGTCTAACCTCTCAAACATCCACAATGGATCAAGAGGACTCCCACGTCAAGAATTAAGCACAAGAGTGCAAAATTCCAGGTGGATCAAGCCTCAAGTTCATCTAATACAAAGTCAACTGACGCAGAAAGTCAAAGTTTGACTTTTGGTCAACTTTGAGCTTCACAAGCCATTACTCAAGAAAATATGATGGATGATTTAATTTGATCAAATTTAAATCAAGAAATCATGCAAAATTGCAAAATTGATCAAATTGAAAGAAACTTAGAAATTTTTTCTAAGTTAAAATCATGTTCAAGTGCACAACTTTTCAAGGTTGTAACTATTGACCCAAGCATCCATTGGTTTTGCGTAAGGGCTACTTTTAAAGAGGGTATTTGATACTTCAACATTGTAGAAGGAATCAACTCAAAATATCATAAGGATTGAAAGATATAAGTGATCAAAGTTTGGAATTTTTAATGTCTGATGTTCTGACATTGCATATGACATCGCTAATATTTTTCCAGCAAGAATGTCCCAACTTCAAGGATGTTTTTCTCCATGATCCAAGTTGATTCAAGCCAAACCTTGAACATCAAAGTTGAAGTACGTTATCTCAGCTTTCCAGAAAGTTGTAGATCGTCCTTGTAGCATACTCGAGCAAGGAGATATGATTTTTGCAAAAAGCATTGATAAAGCAGAATTTTCATGACAGCTTTTAGGACAGATTTGACTACACAAGTTCAAGACCATTTTTGATGACTTTGCAAGCTGAACCGAGACCAAAGTCAAACATCAAAGTTAAAGTATGTCATTAGGGATTTCCAAAATGTATAAGAACTCCCATTAATTCAACTTGAGCAAGGAGTTATGAACCTCACAACAGACCTTGCTCGAGCTGATTTTTTAGGACAGATTTTGTGCACTTTTCTTATGCCACCCAATTTTCAAGCTTTGTCACCATTCAAGACAAGCATCAAAGATGCAATTCACTTCAACTCAAAATATCATAGTGGATTAAAAGATACAAGTGATTAAAGTTTGGAATTATTAATGTTCAATGTCTGATGTTCTGACATTGCATATATGACATCACTAATATTTTTCCAGCAAGAATGTTCCAACTTCAAGGATGTTTTTCTCCATGATCCAAGTTGAACCAAGTCTAGGGTCAAACATCAAAATTGAAGTATGTCATATCAGCTTTCCATAGAGTCCTGGAACAGCCATTTACCATTCTTGAGCAAGAGGTTATGGATTTTACAACAAGGCTTGCTGCAGCTGATTTTTAAGACATGTTTCAGGACAGATTTGCACATTTCTTGTGCCACACGAATTTCCAAGCCTTGTCATCACTTTGGACACCTCTGAGGATCAAATCTAAAGGGGACAATCACTGAGCCAAGCCTCCAAAGTCCTTGGTTTTCATACCCCAAATTTTGACCACTAAGATTTCTCATCATTGTGCAAATCATCATCATAATATGGGGGAACCATCCTACCTTGTCAGTCTCCCCAAAGATGGGTGAGCCTCCACTACAATCAAAATTAGGGTTTTAAGCCCTCTTTGAGTGCTTAGACAAATGATCAATCAAGGAATAACATGATCTTCAACTTGTCTAACCTCCCAAACATTCACAAAGGATAAAAAAGGACTCCCACTTTAAGGATTAAGCACAAGGATGCTCCCTTCTAGGTGGATTAAGTCTCAAGATCGACAGTGTCACCAAATTAGGGTTTTGGTCGACCAGGGCCTCCAGATGGAAATTTTCATCTGGGCATGAGCCAATTATTCAAAACATATCCTAATATACTCCATGGAACCTCATGGACAAATCCATCAAGTCAATTTTGCCTCAGGGGATGCATACATCAAAAATCAGGAATTAGGGTTTCTTGACCTAATTCACCCCTAAGTTGACTTTTAGGGCAAATCATGAGCCAAGACCTCAAGATAGGGTTGGAGGGTCTCTAATGAACCATATTGATCCATTTGGAACAATGGATTAATCCAAGAAGCTTGAGCAACAAGTCTCAATTTCATCTGCACCACAATTAGGGTTTTAAGGGAAAAGTCAACTGTGACTTCGACTTTTGACCAAGACATGCTCCCAAACCCTAGGACATACCTCAATATACCCTATGACACCCATGGAACATGTCCATCAAGTTTGATTTAGGTCAAGGACATGATTTCCTAAGGAATTACACAGTTTGGAATTCATCTGATAAAAAGTCAACTGTGCACAAAAGTCAACTTTGACTTTTTGAGATTTTTCACCAAAATGGTTTTTTAACCCTAAAATGATGTTAATGTATGATTTGAATCATCATTCATCAAGAAAAATCAAGAAAAGTTGGATAACTTGTAAAAGGGGTAACCATACAAACTTAGAAAATTTTCTAAGTTAAAAATAAAGTGGCAAGGGTACCAACTTTGGAGGATCATAACTCCTAAACCACAAGTCCATTTTTTCTCATCCAAATATGGATTTGTAGCCCTCATTACCCTCTACAAAAACTTCAACTAGACCTAATTCCAATTCATTAAGGATTTTGAGTTATGGAGTGATCAAAATGGCTGAAAAATGAAAATGTCACTTTTTCCAACACTTAGTGAAATTTTCACTAAGTCTAAATCTGTCTTCACTTTTTGCCAAATGTAGGGGGATTTTTCACTTGGATTCAAAAGAGATCAAAACCAAACATGTTCAAACAGTTGTTGTATGATGCAAGGGCTTTCCAAAATGACCAAGAACATTGCCAAATTCCATTTGAGTCATGAGATATGACATTGGAAAGTTGCCTTGCTGAAATCTGTCAAGGCAAGGCAGAATTTGCAACTTTGCTCGATTTGCCAAAATCAGCCAAATCCAAATGCTCCTATCCTCTTGGACACCTCAGAGGATTGAATCTAAAGGGGACAATCACTGAGCCAAGTCTCCAAAGTCCATGGAACAAGAAATAGCATGTTGAACCTAGAATGGCCAAAATAGGGACAAAACTTCAAATTTGGATTGGATCATTCAATGGAAGCATCAAGGTGGCATGGACTGAGCCATTCTCATCTGAAATCAGTCAAGACTTATCCAAGACCAAGGGAACCAAAGCTCTGTGCCCTAACCTCTAGTCAATGGCTAGAGGAGACTTGAAACTCCATTGGCCAACATTGAACAAACACCTGCTGCAGTTGCCATTCACTGTGGATCCCTAAACAAACTTGCTCTACTATAAATAGAGCTCAATTGTGATCAGTTTGAGTACACCAAAGCCATCTAACAGATGCTTTCCTCAAAATCTCTTTCTCTTGGCAAAAATGCCTTTCTTAGCAAGGTAACTATCGGGTTTTGAGTTTGAGAGCTTTCCCAATCAAACCAATCACTCACACACCTCACATACATCACATATGAGCTGATCAAACACTTAAATCACTTCTGAAACACCAATTTCACAAAATCACCAGCTGGTTGCTCAAATTTTCAATCAAGTTGCAGCTGAGGTACCACAAATTGTTCCAGCCATTTTCAATCAGGTCCAAGCATTCAAACACACTCCATAGGGTGTAGGGAAGCTGTTCAGATCATCACCACTCATCTGTAACACCTCCAAATCAAAAATCGCATTGCTCTTGCTGTCACGGCCTAGAGGTAAGCACATACTTGGTCATCTCTCAATCTCTGCATATTTCCTCGCACAATAATTTGGCCATATGTTCATAATCATGCATGGAATGTTTTCCCTCAATTAATTGCATTGTTTGAATCGTGTATAAAAAATCCTAGCCTTCATGCAGAAATTAGGGTTCTTGAGGTTTCTTCGTGATTTCATGTTTTATGTTTAATTTAAATGAAATTAAGTGTTATAGACATGATCGTGAGGTTGAGACGAGCATAATGATATGTGGATTGCATGATATGATTACGTATTTAGTGAGATTGGATGGAAAACGCAAATCAGCCAAACTCAGAAAAACGCGCGTGTTCTTGCTTGTGTTCTTGGCGCCTTTTTCACAAATTCAAATATTTGAATTTTGTGATTTTGTTTAATTGATTCAAAAATTAATTTCTCTCTGAGTTTTAATGATTTTGAGTTGATTCATTTTTTAATAATTCACAAAAATGTTAAAATATTTTATTTTCCCAAAAAATCCCAAAAATATTATTTATTTTATATAATTGATATTTTTGCAAAGAATTAATATTTTAATTGTTTTTGACATTTTAAATATTTTTTCTACATTGATTTTTCAACTTTTAATGCTTTCTAATTATTTTGTAGGTCAATACTTAATTTTTGAAGCATTAATCCAAGATCACAATTTGTTTTTCATATGTTAAACAATTTTGATCATTTTAATTGAATTTTTATTCAATTAAATACATTTTTGAAAACAAATTAGGGTTTTTGGATTAATTCAACCCTCATAAATCATTTTCAAAACATTTTGGGCCTCTTGAGAGAGTGTAAGACCCAATCCTTTTTTTTTTACCAAATCATTTTTGGGCCTCAGTGTATTGTATAAGTCCCGATACCGTCAAAAACAAACGGCGCGATCGTCGCCTTTTAAAAATAACCTTGGGCCTCTCTTCGAGCTATAAGACCCATTTAAAAACTCTTTGGGCCTCTAATAGAGTGTAAGACCCAACCCCCTTTTAACCAAAACATTGTGGGCCTCACTTATTGTATAAGTCCCTCCGCGTTAAAAGAAAACATCGGCGCGATCGCCATTTTAAACGGAAAAATCAACTGGGCCTACCCTCGTGTAGTAAGACCCACTATTTTTCTTTAAAACTTTTTGGGCCTCTTGAGAGAGTGTAAGACCCATCCCTTTGTACAGAAAACCTTTTGGGCCCCAGTCACTTGTATAAGTCCCTCTGTACAAATTCAAACAGTGCGCTCACTGATGAAACCCTGGGCTTCTCCTTGAGGTGTAAGCCCCAAATCTTTCTTTTTCAAAGCACTTTCTCCTTTGATTTTGAATATAATATTGTTATCAAAGCTTTCTTTGTTGAACAACTAACCAAACAGCATGGAAGCTCTACAACCGAGTAAGTGGTTATTGCTTTCATTTACCGCTTTCATATACATATAACTGTATTGTGGGGCTGTTTTGCTGTAAGTCTTATTTCATAAACTCATATCAACTGTGTAATAATAGTATAGATATTTAGAGTTTCCCCGGCAACTACGTCTAGAACTAGGTGACGCCGTTTCGTTTATTCGTAGAAATAGACAACTAGATCCCCAATAGGATCACCAGATACAGTCTTCTCTTCGGCTGTCCTCATTAGGAATCGTCAAGAAACTCTACTCCCGAAGATGAATGTATTCTTCGTGAATGGCATCTTTGAGTTTCTTCCAAATTTTCGAACTTTCCTGACTTGATATATTCCCTGTGAATAGCTTGCCTTGAATTTCTCGGGGTTTGGGGACCCATCGGCTTCTTAAAAGCATCGGCCTCCTCTTGGGCATCATACAAGGACCCACAGGCTTCCTAAAAGCAACCCCGCCTCCTCTTGGGCTTAGTACAAGGACTCTACGGCTTCTTAGAAGTATTCACAGCCTCCTCTTAGGCTTCGTATAAGGATCTCTTCCTTTGGGAATGATAGCCTCCTCTTGGGCTTCGTACAAGGACCTCTCGGCTTCTTAAAAGTTTCCAGCCTCCTCTTGGGCTTCGTACAAATTGTCCCGACGACCTCCTAGAGGTATAGGAACAGAACTTAGTCATCTTCATGGAACAGTCCTTTCATAGAGTCTACTACTTTTTCTCAAAGCATAGTACAAAAGATAAAACTCTAGACTTGGACGGTCTAATCTCCTTGAGTCTCAAAGAAATTCTCAAGTGACCCATTCGTTAAATAGGAAGGAAACCCGTAGACTCGGACAGTCTCAATACCCTTTGGATTTCCCGTTTCCTCAAAGAGAAGGAAATATCCCGGATCCTCAAATCAAATCCCTGAGTATAGTGTTGCTCATATAAGAACTGATTTTCTCTTTTAAAATCAGTATATTGGATCTGTCACTCAACTAAAACAGTTACAATAGCCTCCTCTTGGGCTTTGTACAATGATTCTCCCCAGCGGAGTCAAACAACCTTTAGCCTCCATCTCGGGCTTCGTACGAGATACAAAGACTTTCTTGTTGAGTCAAACCTTTAGCCTCCATCTCGGGCATTGTACGATATACAAAAGATTCTCCTGTTGAGCCAAACTTTTAGCCTCCACCTCGGGCTTTATACGAGATACAAAAACACTCTCTTGTTGAGTATAACAGATTCTCCTGTTGAGTCAACCCTTTTAGCCTCTCTCTCGGGCTTCGTACGAGACACATAAAAACTCCCTCTTGTTGGGCCAATAGCCTCCTCTTAGGCTTTGTATAAGAAAACCACTGGTTGATCCAATCAACCTTTTAGCATCAAAGCTGTGCCTCGTTCACAGTACACAAACATCAACAACTCCTTTCCCTTCATCTAATCGCTGTAAGCGGCAAGCCTCTGGATCATCCACATCCATGCCACTGTCCCTCTTTTAGCATGAGAAATTCCTAAGGAAAGATGGCATTGCTCTACACTGAGTTAAAGTCTTCTCCTTCAGGTTAAAATCCCCTTTAAAGGAAATTATGGCATTGCTAGGATCCGCGTATCCCAGTTAAAGTAATCCTCCTTTACAGTCAGTCACCCAACAGTTGTGACGGACAAACCCCTCTTTAGAGATGACAAATTCTCTCTAAAGTCAACACCCTTTTAGCTTCATATCTTGGGCTTTGAACAAGATACAAATAGACTTTTCAGCTTCACATCTTGGGCTTTGAACAAGATACAAATCACCTTTCGCTTCACGTCTTGGGCTTTGAACAAGACACCAAAAACGAATTTCCTCCCATAGAATAGGAGGAACTACGAACGCTCTGATTTCCCTGTTTCGGTAAACGGGAATACGTAGGCATAAGATTGAAAGAAAAATCTTAGCGAGCACAATCAACAAAAAAACCCAAATCCCATACTCTCATGTATCTATCAAAAAGCATCAGTCCTAACATCCTAATCCTTGTTCCCCCCCAGAAACCTTCTGCCTAGATAAGAACCAGTATTGGCGAAAATACAAATAACCAGTACAAAGGCCCCCCCCCCCCCACATTGATAGCATTCGTAACCTAACAGACCGCTGTTTAAACTCAGTATGCAAAGCAGGGTTAATTGGAGACATCTATTTCCCTTCCTTAATCAGCTCACAATAGGATAAAAAATGAATCGACCTGTAGTTTAAGCTCAACCGCAGAGAGCGACCAACGCTTAAGAACCGCGTCCAAAATCGCTCGCTACAGAAAAGTGGCGCCCACCGTGGG
This sequence comes from Lathyrus tuberosus, assembly GCA_022829125.1. NCBI lineage: Eukaryota > Viridiplantae > Streptophyta > Magnoliopsida > Fabales > Fabaceae > Lathyrus > Lathyrus tuberosus. The sequence continues at coordinate 1,924,466 of JALAZF010000085.1, read as the reverse complement.
GCCTGTTTGAAGTTAGATCTAGGCACGGTCTTCCTTTTCACCTCTTATGTGAAATACCACAGATTGGGGCTTCCACCGGGGAACCCATTTCTGTCAGGAACTTAGGATTCATAGCTTCAAAGGTCTAGGATATTTAAGACATATATATATACTGCTTTTCCTAATTGCTATACATGTTTATTTTTCTGCTAATGGGAATGCGGGTGATGTCGTATGTGGAAAGACTGAGTATACACTTAAGATAAGTGATGGCGACGGGGTCGACCAACAACCTCAGTGGAGGCTGACCAACGCAACCCATTATCTCACCCAGACAATGGGCCGGTTGTTAAGTCTGAGAAGCTGAGGAGCCAAACCCTTTCGTAGCACGAAAACTATCGGAAATAGTTGTTACGCGATACTACCCTCATTTGAGGCTGGTGATCTATTCTCGGTGAATGGCACTTACTCTAAGATTGCTCTACAACTCGCTGGCGATCCGCTTGTTGTTTTGCTTTCTTGGGAGGAGCTGATGATAATGAGTACAAGTACAAAAATCACCCTAGTATAAACCTTTGGGGATGGGTTGAGCCTTGACTTCATGACAACGACCCTTTGACCCCATGTTTTTTCTATGTTTTTGTGTGCTGCATTCATGCATTCATCTAAAAAACATTAAAACATTCAAAAAACTTCTCTTCTAGTCTCTCTGTTTTTCAAGTTAAACTAAGACTGTGATTGCAAATATCAGAGAAGAAGATTGCACTAATGGATTTCGGTAGAAGGAGAACCCATAGGTACACCTTCAAGGTTCCAAAACTTGAGGATTTGAGAAGGTTAGCGAGGATGATCACTAACCCTGAGGCTTTTAGAGCCAAGCACAGAGGTTTGCTACCACTGCTAAGAGTCCATGTGATTGAGGGAATCATGGATGTACTCATTCAGTTCTACGATCTGGTTTATCACTGTTTTACATTCCTGGATTACCAGCTAGCACCAACGCTGGAGGAGTATTCTCATCTGACTGATCTACATATCACTGATCGAGCTCTATTTTCTGGACTAGAAGAAATTCCAAAGAATCAGACCATTGCAAGAGCAATTCATTTGGACGAGTTTGAGGTCAGGACTCACCTAACTACCAAGGGTGGCATCCAAGGTTTGCCAGCCCAGTTCTTGACGAAGAAAGCCCTGTATTTTTCCAGTATAGGAAATATGACTGCTTTCGAAAGCATCTTTGTCTTGCTCACCTACGGGTTATTTTTGTTCCCCAACATCAATAACTTCGTCGATATTAACTCCATTAAGGTTTTTCTCATTGGGAACCCTGTGCCGACTTTGCTCGCAGATGCGTATCATTCTGTACACTTGGGAAATTTGTACAGTGGAGGGGAGATCACATGCTGTGTACCTCTGCTTTATAAATGGTTTATCTCACACTTGCCCAAGTCTACTGCTTTTTGGGATTGTAAGAGTGCCTTACGTTGGTCACAGAAGATCATGTCTCTTACCAACTCTGATATAGATTGGTGTAATAAGATTTATGAGGGAATCAGGATCATTGATCGTTGTGGAAACTTCCCCAACGTACCCCTCATAGGAACTAAAGGAGGAATCAACTACCATCCGGTATTGGTTCGCCGTCAATTTGGATACCCGATGAGACACATCCCACGAGGTGTTCATCTGGAAGGTCTTTTCTTCAAAGAAGGAGAAAACGACAGAGCACTAAAGATGGAAATAGTGCATGCTTGGAAACAGGTTCATAAGAAAGGACGAGAGTCTCTAGGAAAACCGGACTGTGTCTCGATGGAGCCTTATCTACATTGGGTACAAACTAGAGCTCTCAAGTTAAAAATGCCTATCCTCGTTACGGAATTCTTCCGCCAAAGGAATCTATCATGTACTTCATGACTGAGACTGAAAAGCTTCAGGTTACTGTAAACAAAGTTCAACAGGAAAGAAGGTTTTGGAAGAACAAGTACCGCACCCTCGACATAGAGTGCATCAAAATACAGCAATTACTGAAAGAAAAGAATGCTCTGATTGAAATTTTAGAGCAACATGCTGTAGAGAATCAATATGACCAAAGGAATTTGCTCACTCCTTTCACCTGGCAAAGGAACGACAACCCGACAACGGCCCAAGGGCCCCGGTCAAAGAAAAGGAAAGTACCAGAATCAGCACCCGATTTCTCTTCAGAGAGGACTCGGGACCCATTAGCTTAGGTTTTTGTTTCTGCACCTTGTAATCTATTGTATTTCCATTTCTGTAATCCTTTGAATTCAATAAAGAGGGGTTTCCCCAATGTTTGATATTTGCAATCTAATTGTCGAAGTTTATTTTGATTAAACCAAAAAAAAGGAACAATTAATATAATCATTGCATTCATCATTCTCACATCACGTATTCTCCTTACCTACGAATCTCACGTTTGTGTCTCAGTTCTAGTGTCAAACTGTCTTCGTACAATACTCGAGCCAATCGTCAGAAAAGGATGGATGATCTTGAGGAAGAAAATAGAGAGTTGAAAGAAGAGATCGACGCTCTGAGAGAGGATATGAGAAAGCTTCGTAACGACATGCAAGCCATGGCAGAAGCTCAGCTACAAAGAACTATGATCTCAGAGATCACCTCAAGGCCTATCATGGAGAAGTATGATCCTAGGTATCAGATGCTGAAAGATCGTCCTTGGGGCATGCCTGTTAACTATATCCCGGAAGGATATGTTCCGCCGATCGCTGAGGATCAAGGAATCACAACAGAAGCCGTTGGGCCTGAAGGTTACAAACTTCGGGAAAGCGAAGATGCCAGGGGCACACTGAAGACTCCTGAAGGTTACAAACTTCGGGAAACGCCAAGATTTACTGTCGTAGTCACGGTACCACCCCCTGTGGTGCACACTGTCCCGGAAGGACAGATTCCACCAATACCTTCTGGTAAGAAGGAAACTATGTTTGACCGAATGGATGAATTCCGGGAGCAGTTCCTGGAAATGCAGAATGAGCTGCAAGCCATTCGCGGTCAGGATCTATTTGGAAAGGACGTCGCGGATCTCTGCTTGGTCCCCATTATGAAAGTCCCGCACAAGTTCCAAGTGCCCGACTTTGAAAAGTACAAGGGTAACTCTTGCCCTCAGAGCCATCTGGTGATGTACGCTCGGCGAATATCAGCTCAGACGGAGAATCAGGACCTACTGATTCACTACTTTCAGGATAGTTTAACCGGTGCCACACTCAAATGGTACATGGGTTTAAACCGTGCTACGATCAGCACTTTCAGAGATCTTGGCACTGCCTTCGTCCAACAATACAAATACAATTTAGACATGGCACCCGACAGGGATCAACTCAGATCAATGTCACAAAAGGAAAAGGAAACCTTTAAGGAGTATGCTCAAAGGTGGCGTGAAATTGCCGCTCAAATTTGTCCGCCTCTTGAGGAAAAAGAGATGACAAAGATCTTCTTAAAGACCTTAAGCTCATTTTACTATGACCGAATGGTTGCTAGTGCGCCCAGTGATTTCACCGAGATGGTCGGCATGGGCGTACGTCTTGAGGAAGCCGTCCGAGAAGGACGTTTGGTAAAAGACACTGGATCGACGAGCGATACTAAAAAATACGGTAGTGCTCTCCCTAAGAAGAAAGAGCAAGATATTGGGAATATCTCTCTCGGAAAGCAAAGGCGACGTTATCAACCAGTAGCAGCTGTGACTCCTGCTATCAATCCTACGCCTATTCCTACGTATCAACCTCAGGTTGCACAGAGCCAACCTGATCAGCAAAGGACGCACCAGCCTCTTCAGTAGGATCGTCCCCAATACAACAACAACCGCACAACATGGCCACCAGGATTTGATCCTATACCCGTGACGTACGCAGAGTTATTTCCATTACTGATAGCCAAGGGGCACATTCAGACTAAGTCCCCTCTTACAGTACCAGAAAATCCACCTTTTTGGTTTAAGGTGGATCAGACGTGCCCTTATCATCAAGGAGGTCCAGGGCATAACATAGAGACTTGTCTCAATTTTAAGTCTGACGTATAAAAGCTTGTTAGGAGCGGGCTCTTATCTTTCAAAGATACGAATCCTAATGTTCTCACGAACCCGCTGCCTCCACATGAGAAAGCTGCAGTTAATTTGATAGAGGAAGAGATTAACAATGTCTATCAAATTCACGATATACTTTTGTTGAAGACCAATCTGGTCAAGATGCATTGTAGACAGAGTGGATATGGCCATGTGCCACCACATAACTATCACCAGTGTGATATCTGCTCTAAAGACAACCAGGGATGTTCTGTGGTGCAAGCAGCTCTACAGGAACAAATGGATCTCGGATGGATCCAAGAGCACCGAGTTCGTGGAGTTAACATGGTCTATACGAATTCTAACGTCATTCAAAACCACGACATCCGTGCGATGAATGTCAACTTGGTGGCAATGCACTCAAGGCAAAGCCAGTATCATAATCTGCCACGGCATGATTACAGTTCTTGTCTGACTTGCTCGGTAAACAAACAGGGATGTTCTTTCATACAAGAGGCCCTCCAGCGTCAGATGGATCTTGGATGGATCCAAGACTACCATGATAGGAACCCTTATCAGATCAACATGGTTCAGATCTTTGACATTTGCGTGATGAATACCAACCTGGTAGAGTTACATGCTGAACAGGTCCGACTCGGATTCTTAATATCACATGACTATTACAACTGTAAAGCGGGTTGCGAAAATGATCGAGGTTGTACCCTTGTCCAGGAAGCACTCCAGCACTTGTTAAATCACTGGTGGATGCCAATTTACATGGATGAAGATACTCAGTAAATTAGTATCAATAACAGGGATCCTACTCGACGTTAAAGTCAGGATGTCCGATCGATAGAAGGTAACCTAGTAAGGTTACATTATATTCAAAGTGGGCGTGGCCAGGTGCCACTACACAATTACGACCGTTGTAGCGTCTGTTCGGAAAGTAACCAAGGGTGTTACCTTGTGAGAGCAGCTCTTCAGGGTCAGGTGGATCGTGGAGAAATTCGTCCATATCCGGGTTCTAGACCTATCGACTGGACGCCGAACTACCTTGCCGATCAGGTTGAGGATGCTGTCACAATTTTTGGTCATCACAGGACCAGAGATGTTTTTGCCATCATCCCTCTACTTGACGAATCTAAAGTTCCCAACCAGGAACAGATCGAGATTACTTACGATGGTCAGAAAAATCAGAAAGTTCCCATAGTCATTTATCTACCGGGACCACTACCGTATGAATCAACTAAGGCTATCCCTTACAAATACGGTGCAACGACCATTGAGAATGGAAAGGAAATTCCATTACCCTCCGTCGTGAATATTGCAGACATCAGTCGAGTAACACGGAGTGGTAGAATCTTCAACCGAGGGGTTGAGGAAGTTAACAAAGAAAAGGAACTTCAGACAGAAGCTCCCGATCCACCAATCGGTCAATCCAGTAATCCCGACCTTTCAAAAAACAATGATGAGATGCTGAAGCTCATCCAAAGGAGTGAATACAACATTGTCGATCAACTGTTACAAACTCCTTCAAATATCTCGGTATTATCACTGTTACTCAGTTCAGAAGCCCACAGGGAGGCTCTACAGAAAGTCTTGGAGCAAGCCTTTGTGGAACAGGATGTAACAATCGGGCAGTTCGATAGTATTGTCTCTAACATCACTTCCTGCAACAACTTGGGATTTAGTGATGAGGAGTTACCTGAAGAGGGTCGCCGTCATAACATGGCGCTCAATATCACAGTTAACTTCCAGGACGATGCTTTAGCCAGCGTACTGGTAGACACAGGGTCAACCCTGAATGTTATGCCGAAGTCCACTTTGATGCAATTATCATTCAAAGGCCCTCCGATGAGAATCAGCGAGGTCGTCGTCAAAGCATTCGACGGATCCAGAAAAACAGTTATCGGCGAAGTTGATCTTCCCATAACTATCGGTCCTCACACTTTCCAGGTCATGGACATCCGGGCAACATACAGTTGTTTATTAGGAAGACCTTGGATACACCAGGCTGGAGCGGTCACTTCGACCCTCCACCAAAAGCTAAAGTTCGTCAAGAACGATCAACTTGTCACAGTTTGTGGAGAACAGGCCTTGCTCGTGAGCAACTTGTCATCATCTACTGGTATAGAACCCGAGGAGGTTATTGGAACTCAGTTCCAAGCATTGTCGGTGAGCAAGGACAATCATTTCAAAGAAGGAACCTCGATTTCCTCATACAAAGATGCTATTAAAGCGGTCGACGGTACCGATACAATCGGATGGGGACAGCTTGTCATTCCCACTAGCAATACAATAAAGAAGGGTCTTGGTTTTTCTGCAACTTGTACCCAGACAGCTACCAACGACGGAAGTCTTCATCCCCTTTCAAAACTTCTTCCGCAGTGGAGGTTTCCTTCACCCAGTGTCTCAAGCAGTACATGCTATCAATGAGGAGGATCCATTTGACACGGATGAAGAATGGAAGTCCTATCTTAACAAGGACGGTTATATGTCTCAGGAGGAGGTGCCTATGCCTTTTTTCTTTCCTACAGAAAGTCCGAGATTTATACCAAGATCAGATGTCAAAATGATATACGGAGATTGTGATCCGGAAGGATGTCGTGCTCCGCCAAATTCATTAGAGGAAGACACTCCGATGAAAGACAATTTTGACTACAACTACTATGGCCCAATGGATGGTCTGCCAATGTGGCAGCCTTACCCAGGAAACTTGGGGCAAGAAAGTCAGCCGAACAATGAAACTCAGCTGACCGTCATTGAACAGAATACCTGTGTCCCCACCATGTCATGGGATCAACACTCAGGTCATTCAGAAACTACTCAACATGAAGATGAATTCGCAACGTTCGCAGGACTTGAATTCATCAACTATGCTTTCCCGAGGTCAACGTCATCGAGAAGGATGACTCCTCCAGTTCCAAAGAAGTTTGGGGCACTCTGGGATAACCAAGTGGAAAATACGACTTTATGGTCAAGTACACTGCTCCCAAAAGCTCTCGTATCAAGTTCGAAGACATCCAGCCAACTGGATGGGGAGATACAGCTAAGAGCACCAATGCTATGCAAAATACAACTGAGAAATTCTCCTACGACAATTCTGCCTGGGAGACAGATTCCAACGATCCTGCTCCACCAGAAATCAGCGTTATTTTTTAAGACAAATCGAGGAAGGTGCCAGACTTTGTGATTCACCGAGGAGTTCGCCGCCAATGGGTTACCGTCGAGGTTCCGAAGGTCGTTCATCAGTCAAAGTAATTGCCATCTTTTAACCTTTCACCCTGCCCAGGTGGAACGGATGTTTTGATAGGGCTCACTTTCTGTAAATTTCCCTCTTTGCTTCGCCCAAAGCGACAGAGTTTTGTTTTATAGGGCTGTAGTTTCAAGGATCGACTTGTTCATTAATAAAATAACGTCGTTCTGTAATTTCCGCATTAATTGCTGTTTTCTCTTTTTGCTTTTTTCAAAAAATGGTAATCCTAAAAAACAATTTAAAAATAAAAACAAGCAGTAAAACAATTACACTGCACACACTTGCATTTTCTCTATCTCTTCTAAACACAAATCATCACGTCATGCAGATTGCTTGTTTTAAACCCTGTTAAAACATACGATCCGATGCCTTCTTCCGACTTTGAGTTCCCGGTATTCGAGGCTGAAGAAGAAAATGACAACGAAATTCCAGAAGAAATCTCCCGACTACTCAGACAAGAGGAAAGGTCCATTGAACCTCACAAAGAACCGTTGGAGACGGTAAACTTGGGTTCAAAGCAAGAGAGAAAAGAAATCAGGATTGGGGCGCTGCTCAGTCCAACTGCCAGAGAGGGTTTGATAAAGCTTCTCAAAGAAATCCCCGACGTATTCGCTTGGTCCTATCAGGATATGCCAGGGTTGGATACCAGCATCGTGGAACATCACTTACCATTAAGATCGGAATGTCCGCCAGTAAAGCAAAGGTTGAGACGCACTCACCCGGACATGGCCATCAAAATCAAAGAGGAGGTACAGAAACAGATTGATGCAGGATTCCTCGCTACGTCCGAATATCCTCAATGGTTAGCCAACATCGTACCCGTTCCCAAAAAGGAAGGAAAGGTCAGAATGTGTGTTGATTACAGAGATCTGAACAAGGCAAGTCCAAAGGACGACTTTCCTTTACCACACATTGACATGCTGGTAGACAGCACAGCAAAGTTCAAAGTTTTCTCCTTCCTTCATGGATGGATTCTCGGGCTACAATCAGATCAAAATGGCGCCGAAATACATGGAGAAAACTTCGTTCATTACCCCATGGGGTACCTTTTGTTACAAGGTTATGCCGTTCGGTTTGAAGAACGCCGGGGCAACCTACCAAAGGGCCATGACTACTCTGTTTCATGACATGATACACAAGGAAATCGAGGTATATGTCGATGATATGATTGCAAAATCAAAAATAGAGAATGAGCACGTTGAACATCTGTCAAAATTGTTCGAACGTCTAAGAAAATTCAAGCTCCGCCTGAATCCCAACAAGTGCACCTTTGGTGTCCGTTCAGGGAAATTACTAGGGTTCATCGTCAGCCAGAAAGGAATTGAAGTTGATCCTGACAAGGTCAAGGCCATTCAAGAAATGCCTTCTCCGAAAACTGAAAAACAAGTCAGAGGATTCCTGGGACGTTTGAACTACATCTCCAGATTCATATTCCTCATGACCGCCACATGTGCGCCGATTTTCAGATTACTGAAAAAGAACCAGGATTGCGTTTGGTCAGAAGATTGCCAAACTGCCTTCGACAGTATTAAGGAATATCTGTTGAATCCGCCGATTCTATCACCTCCAGTGGAAGGAAGACCACTGATCATTTACCTCACAGTCCTAGAGGACTCAATGGGATATGTACTTGGCCAACAAGACGAAACCAAAAGGAAAGAGTCTGCCATCTACTATCTAAGCAAGAAATTCACTGACTGCGAGACTCGATACACTATGCTCGAGAAAACTTGCTGTGCTTTGGCTTGGGCAGCCAAACGTCTTCGCCAGTACATGATTCGTCATACTACTTGGTTGGTCTCTGAAATGGATCCAATCAAGTACGTTTTCGAAAAACCTGCTCTCACGGGAAGAATTTCTCGTTGGCAGATGCTGTTATCAGAATATAACATAGAGTACCACGCTCAGAAAGCCGTTAAAGGAAGTATTTTAGCTGATCATTTGGCTCATCAACCGATTGACGATCAAGAATCAATCGGGTTTGACTTCCCAGACGAAGATGTCATGTATCTAAAAATGAAAGATTGCGATGAACCGTTACCCAGTGAAGGGCCAGAACCAGGTTCCCTGTGGGGACTTATCTTTGATGGAACAGTTAATCATTACGGAAACGGAATTGGGGCAATCATTGTTACCCCTCAGGGTACCCACATTCCTTTCACCGCTCGACTTACGTTCAAATGTACGAACAACGAGGCCGAATACGAAGCTTGTATTATGGGTCTCGAAGAAGCGATTGATTTAAGGATCAAAAACTTGGACATATACGGCGACTCAGCCTTGGTTATCAATTAGATTAAAGGAGATTGGAACACATACCAATCAGGATTGATTCCTTACAAAGACTACGCAAGAAGGTTGCTACCTTTCTTCAACAGAGTCGAGTTTCACCACATCCCTCGTGATGAGAATCACATGGCTGATGCATTAGCCACTATCTCTTCCATGATTAGTGTAGGTCAATGGAATGACATACCTAAGATTAACATCATGCGCCTTGAACGCCCCGCTTACATCTTTACGATTGAAGCAGTCATAGACGACAAACCTTGGTATCATGATATCAAATGCTTCCTTCAGAAACAAGAGTACCCATCTGGGGCACTCAGAAAAGATAGGAAAACCCTCAAAAGATTGGCTGGAAACTTCTTCCTGAGCGGTGACACTCTTTATAAGAGAAATTTTGACATGGTTTTGCTTCGATGCGTCGACAGACCAGAAGCAGACATGCTTATGAAAGAAATTTATGAAGGATCCTTTGGCACTCATGCCAACGGACACACAATGGCGAGAAAAATCCTAAGAGCAGGGTACTACTGGTTGACCATGAAATCCGACTACTACAAGTACTTGAGGAGGTGTCACAAGTGTCAGATATACTCCGACAAAATTCATGTACCACCATCACATCTCAAAGTTCTCTCTTCCCCATGGCCTTTTTCCATATGGGGAATCGACATGATTGGCTTGATCGAACCTAAGGCTTCAAACGGACATCGGTTCATCTAGGTAGCCATTGACTATTTCACCAAGTGGGTCGAAGCAGCATCATTCGCCAATGTAACCCGACAAGTGGTGGTCCGATTTATCAAAAATAATATCATCTGCCGTTATGGTGTTCCAAGCGAGATCATTACTGATAATGGATCTAACTTAAACAATAAGATGATGAAAGAGTTGTGTGCAGAGTTCAAGATCGAACACCATAACTCATCTCCCTACCGACCTAAGATGAACGGAGCGGTAGAAGCGGCCAATAAGAACATCAAGAAGATCGTTCAAAAGATGGTTGTAACCTACAAAGACTGGCACGAGATGTTACCCTTTGCTTTTCACGGTTATCGCACATTTGTCCGCACTTCAACAGGGGTTACCCATTTCTCTCTAGTATATGGCATGGAAGCAGTGCTCCCCATAGAAGTAGAGATCCCATCAATCCGGGTATTGATGGAAGCTAAGCTCACCGAAGCTGAATGGTGTCAAAGACGACACGACGAACTGAACCTGATCGAAGAGAAGCGAATCACGGCACTATGCCATGGTCAGTTGTATCAACAGAGAATGAAGAGGGCGTTCGACAAAAAGGTTCGACCCCGCGTCTTCAGGAAAGGAGACCTCGTGCTCAAGAAGATACAATCATTTCTCACTGATTCCCCGGGAAAGTGGACCCCGAATTATGATGGCCCCTATGTGGTCACGAAAGCTTTCTCAGGCGGCTCCTTGAGACTTGCAACCATGGACAGAGAGGAATTTTCCTACCCCACAAATGTTGATGTAGTCAAGAAATACTTCGCCTGAAAAAAAAAACATCTCGGTGGATTGAAAACCCGAAAGGGCGGTCCAGGCAAAAGTTAGAGACATGAAAAAAATCATCCCGATGGATTGGAAATCTCATAGTACGATCCAGGCAAAAATTAGGAATAACGGCAAGTAACTATGTTCAACAGAGGCAAGTCCCTCAGCAGCAGCAGTTACATCATCTGTCAGAAAACTCCAGTCAAGGTCATCTTTGACAGAAGCTCAGGATGCCCCGAATTCAAAGTTGGTAGAAGGATAGTGGTCGTTATGTTTCAACGTAGCCTTTTCCCTGTAAATTACCATTTTCAAACTTTGTAGATACTCTTTGGGAATCACGCGTTTGGCTGATCTCCATTTTATCAATAAAATTTGAGCCCTTGTGCTTTTGTTTGTAATTCTTATTTATTTTAGCTTTACAGAACGACGTTGTTTACATGATTAACGATTCTTGAAATAAATCAAAAATGAATTTACTTGTTAAAACTTTTTCTGCTTTTTAAGAGATGGCAATTTCTTTTGACTGTTAAACATCAAAAGAGCATCAATCGCATCTCCAAAGGTGTTTGAACCTCAAAGTGCAGAATCAAAGTACTCCTTCTAGGCCCAGTACGCCTAAATGAAGGGATCAACTGTGTCAGAGACCTTGGTTCGTATGACACACCTCGGCCGAGTTCTTATCTCCTAAGCCCGATCAACGATATTCCCCGTAGGGACTATCCCTCCTAAGCAAGGTGGAATTGCTATTATGAACCATCGATATTCCTATACGCCCCGCGATGGCCGAGTATCCAGTCGTGTTCACCCGTTAGTTTGTATGTCGCGTCAGTTTTATCCGCATAAACATACATACATCATGCATTTTTTATTTGCATTCACAGTTCATATTGCATCACTATCACTCTAGTTGGTCTTGTCCCCTAGTGATAGAAGTTCTCTCAATCGAGTTGTCAGTTCTTGCCTCGTCAGGAAATACTGTGTCTGAACAACCTCGCTTCCAGTTTATTTCTGGAAAGAAGTTGGACCTTGACCACTTTGATAACTTGAACCTCTGAAAAGCCAGAGAAAACTTTCAACAAATGTCACTCTTCGCCATTGAAGATGATGTCTTTGCTTTCCTGGATTAAGGAAAATCCACAGAGAAAGCCTCCTAGGCGGAAATTTGGCAGTGCAGCTGCCTTTCTCCTAAAGACCACTGATGAAAAGGTCATCGGCACCTCAAAATTGGATCCCATCATATGGCATTTCTCCGAGAAGATCTCGAGAAAAGTATGATGTAAGACCCTAAGTGAAAACAGTCTCTCAAGAGACTCGCTTTCCCCAGTAGAATCGTCAAATGGCATCTCCCCCAGGAAAATTCGGCGAGAAGTTTGAAGGAAAATCGCTACTAATAGCGTTCCTTGTCAAGAAAGTTTATTGACAAAAGAAACTAAGACCAGTTCCTTGGTAGGAAACCAGGATCGAGGGGAAGTTTATATCAGAAACCGAGACCAGATCCTTGGTAGAAAACCAGGATCGAGGGGAAGTTTATATCAGAAACCGAGACCAGATCCTTGGTAGGAAACCAGGATCGAGGGGAAGTTTACTTTAGAAACTGAGACCAGTTCCTTGGTAGGAAACCAGGATCGAGGGGAAGTTTATATCAGAAACCGAGACCAGATCCTTGGTAGGAAACCATGATCGAGGGGAAGTTTACTTTAGAAACTGAGACCAGTTCCTTGGTAGGAAACCAGGATCGAGGGGAAGTTTATATCAGAAACCGAGACCAGATCCTTGGTAGGAAACCAGGATCGAGGGGAAGTTTATTTTAGAAACTAAGACCGGCTCCTTGGCTGAAGACCAGGATCGAGGGGAAGTTTACTTTTTTTCAAGCATCATCGCTTAGCTAAAGAAGATGAATGCGTAAGCTACCATTCATAACCACCATCAAAATTTCGGGTATTCCGATATTTAATCCTCTTGCACCCCGAATGCCCGAATACCTTCGTCATTCACACCTTCGGGTCCAAGAAGATTAAATAGGGGCATCTGTCATACCCCAAATTTTGACCACTAAGATTTCTCATCATTGTGCAAATCATCATCACAATATGGGGGAACCATCCTACCTTGTCAGTCTCCCCAAAGATGGGTGAGCCTCCACTACAATCAAAATTAGGGTTTCAAGCCCTCTCTGAGTGCTTAGACAAATGATCAATCAAGGAATGACACGATCTTCAAGTTGTCTAACCTCCCAAACATTCACAAAGGATCAAAAAGGACTCCCACTTTAAGGATTAAGCACAAGGATGCTCCCTTCCAGGTGGATTAAGTCTCAAGATCGACAGTGTCACCAAATTAGGGTTTTGGTCGACCAGGGCCTCCAGATGGAAATTTTCATCTGGGCATGAGCCAATTATTCAAAAAATATCCTAATATACTCCATGGAACCTCATGGACAAAACCATCAAGTCAATTTTGCCTCAGGGGATGCATACATCAAAAATCAGGAATTAGGGTTTCTTGACCTAATTCACCCCTAAGTTGATTTTTAGGGCAAATCATGAGCCAAGACCTCAAGAGAGGGTTGGAGGGTCTCTAATGAACCATATTGATCCATTTGGAACAATGGATTAATCCAAGAAGCTTGAGCAACAAGTCTCAATTTCATCTGCACCACAATTAGGGTTTTAAGGGAAAAGTCAACAGTGACTTTGACTTTTGACCAAGACATGCTCCCAAACCCTAGGACATACCTCAATATACCCTATGACACCCATGGAACATGTCCATCAAGTTTGATTTAGGTCAAGGACATGATTTCCTAAGGAATTGCACAGTTTGGAATTCATTTGATAAAAAGTCAACAGTGCACAAAAGTCAACTTTGACTTTTTGAGATTTTTCACCAAAATGGTTTTTTAACCCTAAAATGATGTTAATGTATGATTTGAATCATCATTCATCAAGAAAAATCAAGAAAAGTTGGATAACTTGTAAAAGGAGTAACCATAAAAACTTAGAAAATTTTCTAAGTTAAAAATAAAGTGGCAAGGGTACCAACTTTGGAGGATCATAACTCCTAAACCACAAGGCCATTTTTTCTCATTAAAAGATGGATTTGTAGCCCTCATTACCCTCTACAAAAACTTCAACTAGACCTAACTCCAATTCATTAAGGATTTTGAGTTATGGAGTGATCAAAATGGCTGAAAAATGAAAATGTCACTTTTTCCAACACTTAGTGAAATTTTCACTAAGTCCAAATCTGTCTTCACTTTTTGCCAAATGTAGGGGGATTTTTCACTTGGATTCAAAAGAGATCAAAACCAAACATGTTCAAACAGTTGTTGTATGATGTAAGGGCTTTCCAAAATGACCAAGAACATTGCCAAATTCCGTTTGAGTCATGAGATATGACATTAGAAAGTTTCCTTGCTGAAATCTGTCAAGGCAAGGCAGAATTTGCGACTTTGCTCGATTTACCAAAATCATCCAAATCCAAATGCTCCTATCCACTTGGACACCTCAGAGGATTGAATCTAAAGGGGACAATCACTGAGCCAAGTCTCCAAAGTCCATGGAACAAGAAATAGCATGTTGAACCTAGAATGGCCAAAATAGGGACAAGACTTAAAATTTGGATTGGAGCATTCAATGGAAGCATCAAGGTGGCATGGACTGAGCCATTCTCATCTGAAATCATTCAAGACTTATCCAAGACCAATGGAACCAAAGCTCTGTGCCCTAACCTCTAGTCAATGGCTAGAGGAGACTTGAAACTCCATTGGCCAACATTGAACAAACACCTACTGCAGTTTCCATTCACTGTGAATCCCAAAACAAACTTGCTCTACTATAAATAGAGCTCAATTGTGATCAGTTTGAGTACACCAAAGCCATCTAACAGATGCTTTCCTCAAAATCTCTTTCTCTTGGCAAAAATGCCTTTCTTAGCAAGGTAACTATCGGGTTATGAGTTTGAGAGCTTTCCCAATCAAACCAATCACTCACACACCTCACATACATCACATATGAGCTGATCAAACACTTAAATCACTTCTGAAACACCAATTTCACAAAATCACCAGCTGATTGCTCAAATTTTCAATCAAGTTGCAGCTGAGGTACCACAAATTGTTCCAGCAATTTTCAATCAGGTCCAAGCATTCAAACACACTCCATAGGGTGTAGGGAAGCTGTTCAGATCATCACCACTCATCTGTAACACCTCCAAATCAAAAATCACATTGCTCTTGCTGTCACGGCCTAGAGGTAAGCACATACTTGGTCATCTCTCAATCTATGCATATTTCCTCGCACAATAATTTGGCCATATGTTCATAATCATGCATGGAATGTTTTCCCTCAATTAATTGCATTGTTTGAATCGTGTATCAAAAATCCTAGCCTTCATGCAAAAATTAGGGTTCTTGAGGTTTCTTCGTGATTTCATGTTTTATGTTTAATTTAAATGAAATTAAGTGTTATAGACATGATCGTGAGGTTGAGACGAGCATAATGATATGTGGATTGCATGATATGATTACGTATTCAGTGAGATTGGATGGAAAACGCAAATCAGCCAAACCCAGAAAAACGCGCGTGTTCTTGCTTGTGTTCTTGGCGCCTTTTTCACAAATTCAAATATTTGAATTTTGTGATTTTGTTTAATTGATTCAAAAATTAATTTATCTCTGAGTTTTAATGATTTTGAGTTGATTCTTTTTTTAATAATTCACAAAAATGTTAAAATATTTTATTTTCCCAAAAAATCCCAAAAATATTATTTATTTCATATAATTGATATTTTTGCAAAGAATTAATATTTTAATTGTTTTTGACATTTTATATATTTTTTCTACATTGATTTTGCAAGTTTTAATGCTTTCTAATTATTTTGTAGGTCAATACTTAATTTTTGAAGCATTAATCCAAGATCACAATTTGTTTTTCATATGTTAAACAATTTTGATCATTTTAATTGAATTTTTATTCAATTAAATACATTTTTGAAAACAAATTAGGGTTTTTGGATTAATTCAACCCTCATAAATCATTTTCAAAACATTTTGGGCCTCTTGAGAGAGTGTAAGACCCAATCCTTTTTTTTACCAAATCATTTTTGGGCCTCAGTGTATTGTATAAGTCCCGATATCGTCAAAAATAAACGGCGCGATCGTCGCCTTTTTAAAATAACCTTGGGCCTCTCCTCGAGCTATAAGACCCATTTAAAAACTCTTTGGGCCTCTAATAGAGTGTAAGACCCAACCCCCTTTTAACCAAAACATTGTGGGCCTTACTTATTGTATAAGTCCCTCCGCGTTAAAAGAAAACCTCGGCGCGATCGCCATTTTAAACGGAAAAATCAACTGGGCCTACCCTCGTGTATTAAGACCCACTCTTTTTCTTTATAACTTTTTGGGCCTCTTGAGAGAGTGTAAGACCCATCCCTTTGTACATAAAACCTTTTGGTCCCCAGTCACTTGTATAAGTCCCTCTGTACAAATTCAAATAGTGCGCTCACTGATGAAACCCTGGGCCTCTCCTTGAGCTGTAAGCCCCAAATCTTTCTTTTTCAAAGCACTTTCTCCTTTGATTTTGAATATAATATTGTTATCAAAGCTTTCTTTGTTGAACAACTAACCAAACAACATGGAAGCTCTACAACCGAGTAAGTGTTTATCTGCTTTCATTTACCGCTTTCATATACATATAACTGTATTGTGGGACTGTTTCGCTATAAGTCTTCTTTCATAAACTCATATCAACTGTGTAATAATAGTATAAATATTTAGAGTTTCCCCGACAACTACGTCTAGAACTAGGTGACGCCGTTTCATTTATTCGTAGAAATAGACAACTAGATCCCCAATAGGATCACCAGATACAGTCTTCTCTTCGGCTGTCCTCATTAGGAATCGTCAAGAAACTCTACTCCCAAAGATGAATGTATTCTCCGTGAATGGCATCTTTGAGTTTCTTCCAAATTTTCAAACTTTCCTGACTTGATCTATTCCCTGTGAATAGCTTGCCTTGAATTTCTCGGGGTATGGGGACCCATCGGCTTATTAAAAGCATCGGCCTCCTCTTGGGCATCATACAAGGACCCACAAGCTTCCTAAAAGCAACCCCGCTTCCTCTTGGGCTTAGTACAAGGACTCTACGGCTTCTTAGAAGTATTCACAGCCTCCTCTTAGGCTTCGTATAAGGATCTCTTCCTTCGGGAATGACAGCCTCCTCTTCGGCTTCGTACAAGGACCTCTCGGCTTCTTAAAAGTTTCCAGCCTCCTCTTGGGCTTCGTACAAATTGTCCCGACGACCTCCTAGAGGTATAGGAACAGAACTTAGTCATCTTCATAGAACAGTCCTTTCATAGAGTCTACTACTGTTTCTCAAAGCATAGTACAAAAGATAAAACTCTAGACTTGGACGGTCTAATCTCCTTGAGTCTCAAAGACATTCTCAACTGACCCCTTCGTTAAATAGGAAGGAAACCCGTAGACTCGGACAGTCTCAATACCCTTTGGATTTCCCGTTTCCTCAAAGAGAAGAAAATATCCCGAATCCTCAAATCAAATACCTGAGTACAGTGTTGCTCATATAAGAACTGATTTTCTCTTTTAAAATCAGTATATTGGATCTGTCACTCAACTGAAACAGTTACAATAGCCTCCTCTTGGGCTTTGTACAATGATTCTCCCCAGCGAAGTCAAACAACCTTTAGCCTCCATCTCGGGCTTCGTACGAGATACAAAGACTCTCTTGTTGAGTCAAACCTTTAGCCTCCATCTCGGGCTTTGTACGAGATACAAAAGATTCTCCTGTTGAGCCAAACTTTTAACCTCCACCTCAGGCTTTATACGAGATACAAAAACACTCTCTTGTTGAGTATAACAGATTCTCCTGTTGAGTCAACCCTTTTAGCCTCTCTCTCGGGCTTCGTACGAGACACATAAAAACTCCCTCTTGTTGGGCCAATAGCCTCCTCTTAGGCTTTGTATAAGAAAACCACTGGTTGATCCAATCAACCTTTTAGCATCAAAGCTGTGCCTCGTTCACAGTACACAAACATCAACAACTCCTTTCTCTTCATCTAATCGCTGTAAGCGGCAAGCCTCTGGATCATCCACATCCATGCCACTGTCCCTCTTTTAGCATGAGAAATTCCTAAGGAAAGATGGCATTGCTCTACACTGAGTTAAAGTCTTCTCCTTCAGGTTAAAATCTCCTTTAAAGGAAATTATGGCATTGCTAGGATCCGCGTATCCCAGTTAAAGTAATCCTCCTTTACAGTCAGTCACCCAACAGTTGTGACGGACAAACCCCTCTTTAGAGATGACAAATTCTCTCTAAAGTCAACACCCTTTTAGCTTCATATCTTGGGCTTTGAACAAGATACAAATAGACTTTTTAGCTTCACATCTTGGGCTTTGAACAAGATACAAATCACCTTTCGCTTCACGTCTTGGGCTTTGAACAAGACACCAAAAACCAATTTCCTCCTATTGAACTACGAACGCTCTGATTTCCCTATTTCGGTAAACGGGAATGCGTAGGCATAAGATTGAAAGAAAAATCTTAGCGAGCACAATCAACAAAAAAACCCAAATCCCATACTCTCATGTATCTATCAAAAAGCATCAGTCATAACATCCTAATCCTTGTTCCCCGCCAGAAACCTTCTGCCTAGATAAGAACCATTATTGGCAAAAATACAAATAACCAGTACAAAGGCCCGCCCACATTGATAGCATTCGTAACCTAACAGACCTCTGTTTAAACTCAGTATGCAAAGCAGGGTTAATTGGAGACATCTATTTCCCTTCCTTAATCAGCTCACAATAGGATAAAAAATGAATCGACCTGTAGTTTAAGCTCAACCGCAGAGAGCGACCAGCGCTTAAGAACCGCGTCCAAAATCGCTCGCTACACTTGGAACAAGAAGTAGCATGCTATTCCTAAATATCCCTAAAAGAGGGACAAGACTCCAATTTTGGATTGGAGCATTCAATGGAAGCACCAAGGTGGCATGGACTGACACATTTGCTACTGAATTCAGTCAAGATTCCTCCAACAAGTAGGGAACCAAAGCTCTGTGCTCTAACCTCTAGTCAATGGCTAGAGGAGACTTGGATTTTCATTGGCCAACATTGGCCAAACCTCTGCTGCAGCCACCATTCACTATTGCTGTGAAAACAAACTTGCTCTACTATAAATAGAGCTCATTTGTGTTCAGTTTGAGTACACCAAAGCCATCAAACAGATGCTTTCCTCAAAATCTCTTCTTTCACCTCAAATTTGCCTTCCAAAGCAAGTAATTTTGAGTTTTTGAGTTAGAGAGCAATTCCACGCAAAATAATCACACACACACCTCATATATATCATATGCAAGCTGTGCAAACCATCACAAGTGACCTGTAATCACGAAATCACAAGGTCACTTCTCAAAACCTCAAAATAACACTTTTTTGCATTTTTCAAGCCATGTCTTGATTCAGTCAGTTTCCAAACCAGATAAAACCTCAAACACACTCCAAATATCATCCTTGAACTGTCCCAAATGGTTCCCAACATCTGGAACACCATTTGAGGGAGTTGCTATTTTGGTCATTTTTAACCCTTTTTGCAAGAAAGGGACAATTTGTGTTTTTGCAGGTACCAGCTGATTCCAACCATCCTAAAAGCTTCTAAGAGGTCATTTGAGGGTGTCCAAGGCATCAAATTATTTCTGGAACAAAGCACTTGGTAGGTTGCACAAAATCTCCAAAAAAAGAGGTAAAATTCATAACTTGAATTCTTTGAATCATGCTTTCCTTTGATGTCCACATACATGCATCATATTGAACAATTCTTGAAGCAAAAATGTAGTCCTTAATGTGTATGTTATGATCCTCCTACTGTTTGCACTTTAACATGTTTATATGTGGAGTTTATGTTGTTTTAAACTTAAGGTGCAGATCTGGATTTTTGCCTTGTGTGTACTGTACATTAAGTTTCAGTATGTATGAGTAATACCATTGGATTCCTTGCGAAAAATTGGTCAAGATAGGTTCTTACGGATTTCAATTTCGTTAAAAATTGAGAGAGTTATGAATGTTTGAAAATTTGATAAGCAAAGATGTTCAAACTTAAGGTGTAGATCTGGTTTTTTGCCTTGTGTGTGCTGTACATTAAATTTCAGTATGTATGAGTGATACCATTGGACTCCTTGCGAAAAATTGGTCAAGATAGGCTCTTCCGGATATTAATTCCGTTAAAAATTGAGAGAGTTATGAATGTTTGAAGTTTGATAAAAAGATGTTGAAAATCAAGGTGCAATTCTGGTTTTTGTCTGATGTCGAATGTGTTGTTGTGACATCGTCCCTTTTCTCTTATATTCAAAACTCATGAGTGATGTCTCATGAGTGATGTTGTGACATCACATTCCTCTTTTTCTTAGTTTATCTTCAAAACTCAACCAATTCTTTCACATGGCAAAAATTATCATTTTCAAAATCTGTTTTACACACTTCTTATTCATACTCCATAATATTTTAATCCACCAAAAAATCACAAAAAATATTATTATTTGATATATTTTTAATATATTCAAAAATATTGTTTTAAATTGTTTTAAATGCTTTTAAAATGATTTCTTTTTCTTGATTTTTAAAACCAAAATGATTTTAAATATTCATGTGGATAAAATACTTTTTCATAAACCTTAATCACTGTTTATAACATGATTAATGATTTTATTTGATATTTTTATCATTTTTTTACTTGATTTTTCTTTGAAAAATGCCCTTTAAAAAATGAAATTAGGGTTTTTGATTAATTCAACCCTCATCAAACTTTTTCAAACACTCATGGGCCTCTAATAGAGTGTAAGACCCAATCCTTTTTTTTTACCAAATCATTTTTGGGCCTCAGTATATTGTATAAGTCCTGATACCGTCAAAAACAAACGGCGCGATCGTCGCCTTTTCAAAACAAAAAAACACTGGGCCTACCCTCGAGTAGTAAGACCCATTTCTTTTCTTAAAACTCATATGGGCCTCTATTAGAGTGTAAGACCCAATCCCTTGTTAACCAAAACATTTTGGGCCTCACTTATTGTATAAGTCCCTCTGCGTTAAAAGAAAATCTCGGCGCGATCGCCATTTCAAAAACAAACTTTGGGCCTACCCTCGTGTTATAAGCCCCACTCTTTTTCTTTAAACTTTTTGGGCCTCTTGAGAGAGTGTAAGACCCATCCCTTTGTACAGAAAACCTTTTTTGGGCCTCAGTCACTTGTATAAGTCCCTCTGTACAAATTCAAATAGTGCGATCACTGATAAAACCCTGGGTCTCTCCTTGAGCTGTAAGCCCCAAATCTTTCTTTTTCAAAGCACTTTCTCCTTTGATTTTGAAATATACTATTGTTTTCAATCTTTCTTTGTTGAACAACTAACCAAACAGCATGGAAGCTCTACAACCGAGTAAGTGTTTATCCGCTTTCATTTACCGCTTTCATATACATATAACTGTATTGTGGGGCTGTTTCGCTGTAAGTCTTCTTTCATAAACTCATATCAACTGTGTAATAATAGTATAGATATTTTGAGTTTTCCCGGCAACTACGTCTAGAACTAGGTGACGCCGTTTATTCGTAGAAATAGACAACTAGATCCCCAATAGGATCACCAGATACAGTCTTCTCTTCGGCTGTCCTCTTTAGGAATTGTCAAGAAACTCTACTCCCAGAGATGAATGCATTCTTCGTGAATGGCATCTTTGAGTTTCTTCCAAATTCTCGAACTTTCCTGACTTGATCTATTCCTTGTGAATAGCTTGCCTTGAAATTCTCGGGGTTTGGGGATCCACGGGCTTCTTAAAAACATCGGCCTCCTCTTGGGCATCGTACAAGGACCCAAAGGCTTCCTAAAAGCATCCCGGCCTCCTCTTAGGCATTGTACAAGGACCCGTCGGCTTCTTAGAAGTATTTACAGCCTCCTCTTAGGCTTCGTATAATGATCTCTTCCTCCGGGAATGATAGCCTCCTCTTGGGCTTCGTACAAGGACCGATCGGCTTCTTAAAAGCTTCCAGCTTCCTCTTGGGCTTCATACAAATTGTCTTGACGACCTCCTAGAGGTTTAGGAATAGAACTTAATCATCTTCATAGAACAGTCTTTTCAAGAGTCTACTACTGTTTCTCA
Source organism: Lathyrus tuberosus (assembly GCA_022829125.1). Taxonomy (NCBI): domain Eukaryota; kingdom Viridiplantae; phylum Streptophyta; class Magnoliopsida; order Fabales; family Fabaceae; genus Lathyrus; species Lathyrus tuberosus. Next base: position 1,902,247 of record JALAZF010000085.1, on the reverse strand, counting down.
AAGCATAGTACAAAAGATGAAACTCTATACTTGGACAGTCTAATCTCCTTGAGTCTCAAAGACATTCTCAAGTGACCCATTCGTTAAATAGGAAGAAAACCCGTAGACTTGGACAGTCTCAATACCCTTCGGATTTCCCGCTTCCTTGAAGAACAGGAATAACCCGGATCCTTGAATCAAATCCTTGAGTACAGTGTTGCTCATATAAGAACTGATTTTCTCTTTCAAAATCAGTATATGGACCTGTCGCTCAACTGAAACAGTCACCACCGCCTCCTCTTGGGCTTTGTACAATGATTCTCCCCAGCGGAGTCAATCACCCCTTTCGCCTCCATATTGGGCTTTATACGAGATACAAAAAGGTTTTTATTGAGCCAAACAAACAACAGCCTCCATCTCGGGCTTCATACGAGATACAAAAAACTCTCTTGTTGAGTCAAATTGCCTTCATCTCGGGCTTCGTACGAGATACCAAAAGACTCCATCGTCGAGTCAAAACCTTTTAGCCTCTCTCTCGGGCTTTGTACGAGACACATATTAGCCTCCTCTTAGGCTTCGTAAAAGAAAACCACTGGTTGATCCAATTAACATTTTAGCATCAAAGCTGTGTCTCGTTCACAGTATACAAACATCAACAACTCTTTCCCCTTCATCTAATCGCTGTAAGCGGCAAGCCTCTGGATCATCTACATCCATGCCACTGTCCCTCTTTTAGCATGAGAAATTCCTAAGGAAAGATGGCATTGCTCTACACTGAGTTAAAGTCTTCTCCTTCAGGTTAAAACCCCCTATAAAGGAAATTATGGAATTGCTAGGATCCGCGTATCCCGGTTAAAGTAATCCTCCTTTACAACCAGTCACCCAACAGTTGTGACAAACAGACCCCTTTAGAGATGACCAATTCTCTCTAAAGTCAAACCCTTCAGCTTCACATCTTGGGCTTTGAACAAGATACAAATAGACCTTTCAGCTTCACATCTTGGGCTTTGAACAAGATACAAATCACCTTTCGCTTCACGTCTTGGGCTTTGAACAAGACACCAAAACAACCATTTCCTCCCATAGAATAGGAGGAACTACAAACGCTCTGATTTCCCTGTTTTGTTAAACGGGAATACGTAGGCATAAGATTGAAAGAAAAATCTTAGCGAGCATACTAAACAAAAACCCAAAATCCCATACTCTCACGTATCTATCAAAAAGCATCAGTCCAGACATCATAATCCTTGTTCCCCGCCAGAAACCTGTCATTCTGTCAAAATAGCACAAGAAAGGCCCCACCACATTGATCGCATCCGTAACCTAACAGACCACTGTTTAAACTCAGTATGCAAGCAGGGTTAATTGGAGACATCTATTTCCCTTCCTTATTCAGCTCACAATAGGATAAAAAATGAATCGACCTGTAGTAAAATGATTTCAGAGAGCGACAGCGCTTAAGAACCGCGTCCAAAATCGCTCGCTACAGAAAAATGGCACCCACCGTGGGACTTTTCAAAGTTAGATCTAGGCACGGTCGTCCCCATTTTTCACAGAAAAATGGCGCCCACCGTGGGGCTTCTCATTCTTTCTTAACGTTTAAGGTGAAAACCTTGGACAAATCTTTTTCATGGCAGTGGCCACCACAGAAAAATGGTGCCCACCGTGGGGCCCTTCTAACCTTTTTTCTCTTCACTTGTGTGAAAACCACAGATTGGGGCTTCCGCCGGGGAACCCATTTCTGTCAGGAACTTAGGATTCATAGCTTTAAATGTCTAGGATGTTTAGGACAAATATATATACTGCTTTTCCTAATTGCTATACATGTTTATTTTTCTGCTAATGGGAATGCGTGTGATGCCGCATGTGGAAAGATTGAGTATACACTTAAGATAAGTGATGGCGACGAGGTCGACCATCAACCTCAGTGGAGGCTGACCAATGCAACCCATTCTCTCACCTAGACAATGGGCCGATTGTGATGTCTAAGAAGCTGAGGAGCCAAACCCTTTTGTAGTGCAGAAACTATCGGGAATAGTTGTTACGCGATACTACCCTCATTTGAGGCTGGTGATCTATTCTCGGTGAATGGCACTTACTCTAAGATTGCTCTACAACTCGCTGGCGATCCGCTTGTTGTTTTGCTTTCCTGGGAGGAGCTGATGATAATGAGTACAAGTACAAAAATCACCCTAGTATAAACCTTTGGGGATGGGTTGAGCCTTGACTTCATGACAACGACCCTTTGACCCCATGTTTTTTCTATGTTTTTGTGTGCTGCATTCATGCATTCATCTAAAAAACATTAAAACAAGAAAAATTTCTCTTCTAGTCTCTCTGTTTTTCAAATTAAACTAAGACTGTGATTGCGAATATCAGAGAAAAGGATTGCACTAATGGATTTCGGTAGAAGGAGAACTCATACGTACACCTTCAGGGTTCCAAAACTAGAGGATTTGAGAAGGTTAGCAGGGATGATCACTAACCAGGAGGCTTTCAGAGCCAAGCACGGAGGTTTGCTACCACTGTTAAGAGTCCATGTGATTGAGGGAATCATGGATGTGCTCATTCAGTTTTACGATCCGGTTTATCACTATTTTACATTCCCGGATTACCAGCTTGCACCAACGCTGGAGGAGTATTCTCATCTGATTGATCTACACATTACAGATCGAGCTCCATTTTTTGGACTGAAAGAAATTCCAGAGAATCAGATCATTGCAAGAGCAATTCATTTGGACGAGTATGAGGTCAGGACTCATATAACCACTAAGGGTGGCATCCAAGGTTTGCCAGCCCAGTTCTTGACAAAGAAAGCCCTGTATTTTGCCAGTATAGGAAATGTAACTGCTTTTGAAAGCATCATTGTCTTGCTCACCTACGGGTTATTTTTGTTTCCCAACATCAATGACTTCGTCGATATTAACTCCATTAAGGTTTTTCTCATTGGAAATCCTGTGCCGACTTTGCTCGCAGATGGGTATCATTCTGTACACTTGGGAAATTTGTACAGCGGAGGGGAGATCACATGATGTGTACCTTTGCTTTATAAATGGTTTATCTCCCACTTGCCCAAGTCTGCTACTTTTTGGGATAGCAAGAGTGCCTTACGTTGGTCGTAGAAGATCATGTCACTCACCAACTCTGATATAGATTGGTGTAATAGGATCTATGATGGAATCAAAATCATTGATCGTTGTGGAAACTTCCCCAACGTACCCCTTATAGGAACTAAGGGAGGAATCAATTACCATCCAATTCTCGTTCGTCGTCAATTTGGATACCCGATGAGACACATCCCACGGGGTGTTCATCTGGAAGGTCTTTTCTTCAAGGAAGGAGAAAACGACAGAGCACTAAAGACGGAAATAGTGCACGCTTGGAAACACGTTCATAAGAAAGGACGAGAGTCTCTAGGAAAACTGGAGTGTGTCTCGGTGGAGCCTTATCTCCATTGGGTACAAACTAGAGCTCTCAAGCTAAAAATTCCTTATCCGCGTCACGGAATTCTTCCGCCAAAGGAATCTGTCATGTATTTCATGACGTAAACAGAAAAACTTCAGGTTACTCTCAACAAAGTTCAAAAGGAGAGAAGGTCTTGGAAGAACAAGTACCGCACCCTCGACGTAGAGTGCATCAAAATACAGAAATTACTAAAAGAGAAAGATGCTTTAACTGAAATTTTGGAGCAACATGCTGTAGAGAATCAAGACGATCAAAGGAATTTGCTCACTCCTTTCACCTGGCAAAGGAATGATAACCCGACAACGGCCCAAGAGCCCCGGTCAAAGAAAAGGAAAGTACCAGAATCAGCACTCGATTTCTCTTCAGAGAGGACTCGGGACCCATTAGCTTAGGTTTTTGTTTCTGCACCGTGTAATCTACTGTATTTCATTTCCGCTATCCTTTGAATTTCAATAAAAGGGGGTTCCCCACTGTTTGATATTTGCAATCTAATTGTCGAAGTTTATTTTGATTAAACCAAAAAACAATTAATATAATCATTGCATTCATCATTCTCACATCACGTATTCTTCTTCCCTACGAATCTCACATTTGTGTCTCGGTTCTAGAGTCAAACTGTCTCATTCGTATAATACTCGGGTCAATCGTCAGAAAAAGATGGATGATCTTGAGGAAGAAAACAGAGAGTTGAAAGAAGAGATCGACGCTCTGAGAGAGGATATGAGAAAGCTTCGTAACGACATGCAAGCCATGGCAGAAGCTCAGCTACAAAGGACTGTGATCTCAAAGATCACCTCAACGCCCATAGTGGAAAAGTCTGATCCTAGGTATCAAATGCCGAAAGATCGTCCTTGGGGGATGCCTATTAACTATATCCCAGAAGGATATGTTTCGCCGATCACTGAAGATCAGGGAATCACAACAGAAGCCGTTGGGCCTGAAGGTTACAAACTTCAGGAAAGCGAAGATGCCAGGGGCATATTGAAGACTCCTGAAGGTTACAAACTTCAGGAAACGCCAAGATTCGCTGCCGTAGTCACGGAACCACCCCTTGTGGTGCACACTGTCCCGGAAGGACAGATTCCACAGATACTTGCTGGTAAAAAGGAAACTATGTTCGATAGAATGGATGAATTCCAGGAACAGTTCATGGAAATGCAGAAGGAACTGCAAGCCCATCGCGGTCAGGATTTATTTGGAAAGGACGCCGCAAACCTCTGCTTGGTCCCCAATGTAAAAGTTTCGCATAAATTTCAAGTGTCTGACTTTGAAAAATACAAGGGTAACTCTTGCCCTCAGAGCCATCTGGTGATGTACGCTCGGCGGATGTCAGCTCAGACGGAGAATCAGGACCTACTGATTTACTACTTCCAGGATAGTTTAACTGGTGCCGCACTCAAATGGTACATGGGTTTAAACCGTGCCACGATCAGCACTTTCAGAGATCTTGGCACTGCCTTTGTCCAACAATACAAATACAATTTGGACATGGCACCCGACAAAGATCAACTCAGATCGATGTCGCAAAAGGACAAGGAAACCTTTAAGGAGTATGCTCAAAGGTGGCGTGAAATTGCCGCTCAAATTTGTCCACCTCTTGAGGAAAAAGAGATGACAAAGATCTTCTTAAAGATCTTAAGCTCATTTTACTATGACCGAATGATTGCCAGTGCACCCAGTGATTTCACCGAGATGGTGGGCATGGGCGTACGTCTTGAGGAAACCGTCCGAGAAGGACATTTGGTGAAAGACACTGGATCGACGAGCGGTACTAAAAAATACGGTAGTGCTCTCCCTAAGAAAAAAGAGCAAGATATTAGGAATATATCTCTCGGAAAGCAAAGGCGACGTGATCAACCGGTAGGAGCTGTGACTCCTGCTATTAGCCCTGCGCCTATTCCTACGTATCAACCTCAGGTTACGCAGAGCCAGCCTGATCAGCAAAGGACACAACAGCCTCTTCAGCTGGCTCGTCCCCAATACAACAACAACCGTACAACACGGCCACCAGGATTTGATCCTATATCCATATCGTACGCAGAGCTATTTCCATTACTGCTAGCCAAAGGGCACATTCAGACTAAGTCCCCTCTTACAGTACCGGAAAATCTGCCTTTCTGGTTTAAGGTGGATAAAACTTGCCCTTATCATCAAGGAGGTCCAGGGCATAACATTGAGACTTGTCTCAATTTCAAGTCCGACGTGCAAAAGCTTGTTAGGAGCGGGGTCTTATCCTTCAAGGATACGAATCCTAATGTTCTTACGAACCCGCTGCTCTCAACATGAGAATGCTGCAGTCAATTTGATAGAAGGAGAGACTAATAATGTCTATCAAATTCACGATGTACTCTTGTTAAGGACCAATTTGGTCAAGATGCATTGTAGACAGAGTGGATATGGCCATGTGCCACCTCATAACTATCATCAGTGTGATATCTGCTCTAAAGACAACCAGGAATGTTCTGTGGTGCAAGCAGCTCTACAGGAACAAATGGATCTCGGATGGATCCAAGAGCACCGAGTTCGTGGAGTTAACATGGTCTACACGAATTCTAACATCATTCAGAACCACGACATCCGTGCAATGAATGTCAACTTGGTGGCAATGCACTCAAGGCAAAGCCAGTATCATAATCTACCGCAACATGATTACAGTTTTTGTCTGACTTGCTCGGTAAACAAACAGGGATGCTCTTTTATACAGGAGGCCCTCCAGCGTCAAATGGATCTTGGATGGATCCAGGACTACCATGATAGGAACCCTTATCAGATCAACATGGTTCAGATCTTTGATATTCGCGTGATGAATACCAACCTGGTAGAGTTACATGCTGAGCAGGTCCGACTCGGATTCTTAATATCACATAACTACCAAAGCTGTAAGGCGGGTTGTGAAAACGATCGAGGTTGTACCCTTGTCCAGGAAGCACTTCAGCACTTGTTAAATCACTGATGGATGCCAATCTATATGGATGAAGATACTCAGCAGATTAGTATCAATAACGGGAATCCCACTCGGTGTCAAAGTCAGGATGTCCGATCTATGGAAGCTAACCTAGTGAGGTTACATTGTATTCAAAGTGGGCGTGGCTAGGTGCCACCACACAACTATTACCGTTGTAGTGTCTGTTCGGAAAGTAACCAAGGGTGTTACCTTGTGAGAGAAGCTCTTCAGGGTCAGGTGGATCATGGAGAGATTCGTCCATATCCAGGGTCTGGACCCATCAATTGGTCGCCGAACTACCTTGCCAATCAAGTCGGGGATGTTGTAATCTCTGGTCATCATAGGACCAGGGATATTTTTGCCATTATCCCTCTACTTGACGAATCTAAAGTTCCCAACCGGGAACGGATCGAGATTACTTACGATGGTCAGAAAAATCAGAAGGCTCCCGTAGTCATCTATCTGTCGGGACCACTACCGTATGAATCAACTAAGGTTATCCCTTACAAATACGGTGCAACAACCATTGAAAATGGAAAGGAAATTCCATTACCCTCCGTCGTGAATATTTCAGACATCAGTCAAGTAATACGGAGTGGTAGAATCTTCAACAGAGGAGTTGGAGAGTCTAACAAAGAAAAGGAACTTCAGACAGAAGCTCCCGATCCACCGGCCGGTCAATCCAGTAATCCCGACCTTTCGAAAAATAATGATGAGATGCTGAAGCTCATCCAAAGGAGTGAATACAACATTGTTGATCAACTGTTATAGACTCCTTCAAAGATCTCGGTATTATCACTGTTACTCAGTTCAGAAGCCCACAGGGAGGCTCTACAGAAAGTCTTGGAGCAAGCCTTTATGGAACAGGATGTAACAATCAGACAGTTCGATAGCATTGTCTCTAACATCACTTCCTGCAATAACTTGGGATTTAGTGATGAGGAATTACCCGAAGAGGGTCGCCGTCATAACATGGCGCTCAACATTACAGTTAACTGCCAGGACGATGCTTTAGCCAGCGTACTGGTAGACACAGGGTCAGCCCTGAATGTTATGCCGAAATCCACTTTGATGCAATTATCATTCAAAGGCCCTCCGATGAGAACCAGTGAGGTCGTCGTCAAAGCATTCGACGGATCTAGAAAAACGGTTATCGGCGAAGTTGATCTTCCCATAACTATCGGTCCTCATACTTTCCAAGTCACTTTCCAGGTCATGGACATCCAGGCAACGTACAGTTGTTTATTAGGAAGACCTTGGATACACCAGGCTGGAACGGTTACGTCAACCCTCCACCAAAAGCTAAAGTTCGTCAAGAACGATCAACTTGTCACAGTTTGTGGGGAACAAGCCTTGCTTGTAAGAAACTTGTCATCATCTACTTGTGTAGAATCCGAGGAGGTTATTGGAACTCAGGTCCAAGCATTGTCGGTAAGCAAGGATAATCAGTTCAAAGAAGTAACTTCAATTTCTTCAAACAACGATGCTATCAAAGTGGTCGAGAGTACCGATATGAAAGGATGGGGACAGCTTGTCATTCCTATTGACAATAAAACAAAGAAGGGTCTTAGTTTTTCTACAACCTGTACCCAGACAGCTGCCAACGACGAAAGTCTTCATCCCCTTCAAAACTTCTTCCACAGTGGAGGTTTCCTCCACCCAGTGTCTCAGGAAGTACACACTATCAATGAGGAAGATCCCTCTGACACAGATGAAGAATGGAAGTCATACCTCAACGAGGACGGTTATATGTCTCAGGAAGAGGTGCCTATACCATTTTGCTATTCCGCACAGAGTCCGAGATTTATACCACAGTCAGATGTCAAAATGATCTATGGAGATTGTGATCCGGAAGGATGTCGTGCCCCGAAAAATTCATTAGAGGAGGACACTCTGATGAAAGACAACTTTGACCATAATTACTATGGCCTAAGGGATGGTTTGCCAATATGGCAACCTTATCCAGGAAACTTGGGACAAGAGAGTCAGCCGAGTAATGAAACTTAGCTGAGCATCATTGAACAGAATACCTGTGTCCCCACCATGTCATGGGATCAACACTCAGGTCATCCTAAAGCTACTCAACATGACAATGAATTTGCAACGCTTGCAGGACTTGAATTCATCAACTATGCTTTTCCCGAGGTCAACGTCATCGGGAGGGATGACTCCTCCAGTTCGAAAGAAGTGTGGGACACTCTGGGACAACCAAGTGGAAAGTACGACTATATGGTCAAGTACACCGCTCCCGAAAGCTCTCGTATCAGGCTCGAAGACATCCAGCCAACTGGATGGGGGAGATCTACCTGAGAGCACAACTGCTATGCAAAATGCAACTGAGGAATTCTCCTACGACAACTCTGCCTGGGAGACAGATTCCAATGATCCTGCTCCACCAGAAATCAGCGTTATTTCTAAAGACAAATCAAGGAAGGTACCATACTTTGTGATTCACCGAGGAGTTCGCCGCCAATGGGTTGCTGTCGATGTTCTGAAGGTCGTTCATCAGTCAAAGTAATTGCCATCTTTAACCTTTTCACCCTGCCCAGGTGAAACAGATGTTTTGATAGGGCTCGCTTTCTGTAAATTTCCCTCTTCGCTTAGCCCAAAGCGACAGAGTTTTGTTTTATAGGGCTGTAGTTTCAAGAATCGACTTGTTTATTAATAAAATAACGTCGTTCTGTAATTTCCGCATTAATTGCTGTTTTCTCTTTTCGTTTTTCAGAAAATGGTAATCCTAAAAAACAATTCAATAATAAAAACAAGCAGTAAAATAAAACACTGCACACACTTGCATTTTCTCTATCTCTTCTAAACACGAATCATCACGTCATGCAGATTGCTTGTTTTAAACCCCGTTGAAACATACAATCCGATGCCTTCTCCCAACTTTGAGTTCTCGGTATTTGGGGATGAAGAAGAAGCTGACAACGAAATTCCAGAAGAGATCTCCCGGCTACTCAGACAAGAGGAAAGGTCCATTGAACCTCACAAAGAACCGTTGGAAATGGTAAACTTGGGTTCAGAAAAAGAGAGAAAAGAAATCAGGATTGGAGCACTGCTCAGTCCAACTGCCAAAGAGAGTTTGATAAAGCTTCTCAAAGAATTCCCCGATGTATTCGCTTGGTCCTATCAGGATATGCCAGGGTTGGATACCAGCATCGTGGAACATCACTTACCGTTAAGATCGGAATGTCCGCCAATAAAGCAAAGGTTGAGACGTACTCATCCGGACATGGCCATCAAAATCAAAGAGGAGGTACAGAAACAGATTGATGCGGGTTTCCTCGCCACGTCAGAATATCCTCAATGGTTAGCCAATATCGTACCCGTTCTGAAAAAGGACGGAAAGGTCAGAATGTGTGTCGATTACAGGGATCTGAACAAGGCTAGTCCAAATGACGACTTTTCTTTACCACACATTGACATGCTGGTAGACAGTACAACAAAGTTCAAAGTATTCTCCTTCATGGATGGATTCTCGGGCTATAACCAGATCAAAATGGCGCCGAAAGACATGGAGAAAACTTCATTCATTACCCCATGGGGTACTTTTTGTTACAAGGTAATGTCGTTCGGCTTGAAGAACGCCGGGGCAACCTATCAAAGGGCCATGACTACTCTGTTTCATGACATGATACACAAAGAGATAGAGGTATATGTCGATGATATGATTGCAAAATCTAGAACAGAAGAGGAACATGTGACCCACCTGTCAAAACTATTTGAGCGTTTGAGAAAGTACAAACTCTGCTTGAATCCCAACGAGTGCACCTTCGGTGTCCGTTCAGGGAAACTTCTAGGGTTCATCGTCAGCCAGAAAGGAATTGAAGTTAATCCTGACAAGGTCAAGGCCATTCAAGAAATGCCTTCTCCGAAAACTGAAAAACAAGTCAGAGGATTCCTGGGACGTTTGAACTACATCTCCAAATTCATATTCCTCATGACCGCGACATGCGCGCCGATCTTCTAACTGCTCAAGAAGATATAATCATTTCTCACTGATTCGCGAGGCAAGTGGACTCCGAATTACGATGGCCCCTATGTGGTCACGAAAGCTTTCTCAGGCGGCGCCTTGAGACTTGCAACCATGGATGGAGAGAAATTTGCCTACCCCACGAATGTTGATGTAGTCAAGAAATACTTCGCCTAAAAAAAATGTCTCGGTGGATTGCAAACCCGAAAGGGCAGTCCAGGCAAAGGTTAGAGACATGAAAAAATCATCCTGATGGATTGGAAACATCATAGTACAATCCAGGCAAAAATTAGGGATAGTGGAAAGTAACTATGTTCAACAAAGGCAAGTCCCTCAGCAGCAACAGTTACATCATCCATCGGAGGAAAACTCCAGTCAAGGTCATCTTCGACAGAAGCTCAGGATGCCCCGAATTCAAAGTTGGTAGAAGGATAGTGGTCGTTAGGTTTCAACGTAGCCCTTTTCCCTGTAAATTATCATTTTCTAACTTTGTAAATACTCTTTGGAATCACGCACTTGGCTGATTTCCATCCTATCAATAAAATTTGAGCTTTTGAGCTTTTGTTTGTAATTCTTATTTGTTTTAGCTTTACAGAACGATGTTGTTAACATGATTAACAATTCTTGAAATAAAACAAAAATGAATTTACTTGTTGAAAATTTTTCTGCTTTTTAATAAAGACGGTAATTTCTTTTGACTGTTGAACATCAGAAGAACATCGGTCGCTTCTCCAGAAGTAATCGAACCTCAAAGTGCAGAATCAAAGTACTCCTTCTAACTCAGTACGCCTGAATGAAGGGATCAACTGTGTCAGAGACCTTGTTTCGTCTGACACGCCTCGGCCGAGTTCTTATCTCCTAAGCCCAACCAACATAGCTCCCAACGGGGACTATCTCTCCTAAGAAGGGTAGAATTGCTATCTTGAACCAGCGGTACTTCTTCGCCCCGCGATGGCCGAGTATCCAGTCGTGTTCACCCGTCAGTTTGTGTGTCGCGACAGTTTTGTCAGCATAAACATACATACATCATGCATTATTGATTCGCATTTATATTTCATATTGCATCACTATCACTCTAGTCGATCTTGTCCCTTAGTGATAGGAGTCCTCTCAATCGAGTTCCCAGTTCTTTCCTCGTCAGGAAATACTGTGTCTGAACAATCTTTCCTCCAGTTTATTTCTGGATTGAAATTAGCCCTTGACCACTTTGATAACTTGAACCTCTGAAAAACCAGAGGAACCTTCAGTCAGTATCACTCTTCGCCATTGAAGATGATATCCTTGCTTTCCCGAATTAAGGAAAATCCACAGAGAAAGCCTCCTAAATCGGAGATTCGGCAGTACAACAGTTTTTCTCCGAAAAACCCGCTGATGAAAAGGTCATCGACACCTCAAAATTGGATCCCATCATATGGCATTTCTCCAGGAAGATCCCAAGAAAAGTATGATGTAAGACCCCAAGCGGAAACAGTCTCTCAAGAGACTTGCTTTCCCCAGTAGAAACAAATGGGGTCTCCAACAGAGAAGTTTGTACACCTCTACAACTCAGACGAATGGGTTCCCCAGCAAGTTTGACATCAAAACTTTTTCCATCAAATGGCATCTCCCCGGGAAAATTCGGCGAGAAGTTTGAGGAAAACCGCTACGAATATTTCCCTTGTCAATAAAGTTTATTGACAAAAGAAACTTAGACCAGTTCCTTGGTAGGAAATCAGGATCGAGGGGAAGTTTACTTCAGAAACTAAGACCAGTTCCTTGGTAGGAAACCAGGATCGAGGGGAAGTTCAAAAATCAGAAACTAAGACCAGTTCCTTGGTAGGAAACCAGGATCGATGGGAAGTTTAAATCAGAAACTAAGACCAGTTCCTTGGTAGGAAACCAGGAACGAGGGGAAGTTTAAATCAGAAACTAAGACCAGTTCCTTGGTAGGAAACCAGGATCGAGGGGAAGTTTAAATCATAAACTAAGACCAGTTCCTTGGTAGGAAACCAGGATTGAGGGGAAGTTCATCTCAAAAGCAAACCGAGACCAGTTCCTTGGTCGAAGACCAGGATCAAGGGGAAGTTTACCTTTTCTAAGCATCATTGCTTAGCAAAAGAAGATGAATGCGCAAGCTGTCATTCATAGCCGTCAAAATTTCAGATATTCTGATATTTAATCCTCTTGTACCCGAATACCTTCGTCATTCACACCTTCGTGTCCAAGAAGATTAAATAGGGGCATCTGTCATACCCCAAATTTTGACCACTAAGATTTCCCATCATTGTGTAAATCATCATTATAATATGGATGTACCTTTGTGCCTCATCAATCTCCTCAAGGAATTGTTGAGCATTCACTACAATCAAGCTTAGGGTTTCAAGCCCTCTCAGAGCCTTTAGACAAATGATCAATCAAGGAATGACATGATCTTCAACTTGTCTAACCTCTCAAACATCCACAATGGATCAAGAGGACTCCCACGTCAAGAATTAAGCACAAGAGTGCAAAATTCTAGGTGGATCAAGCCTCAAGTTCATCTAATACAAAGTCAACTGACGCAGTAAGTCAAAGTTTGACTTTTGGTCAACTTTGAGCTTCACAAGCCATTACTCAAGAAAATATGATGGATGATTTAATTTGATCAAATTTAAATCAAGAAATCATGCAAAATTGCAAAATTGATCAAATTGAAAGAAACTTAGAATTTTTTTCTAAGTTAAAATCATGTTCAAGTGCACAACTTTTCAAGGTTGTAACTATTGACCCAAGCATCCATTGGTTTTGCGTAAGGGCTACTTTTAAAGAGGGTATTTGATACTTCAACATTGTAGAAGGAATCAACTCAAAATATCATAAGGATTGAAAGATATAAGTGATCAAAGTTTGGAATTCTTAATGTCTGATGTTCTAACATTGCATATGACATCGCTAATATTTTTCCAGCAAGAATGTCCCAACTTCAAGGATGTTTTTCTCCATGATCCAAGTTGATTCAAGCCAAACCTTGAACATCAAAGTTGAAGTACGTTATCTCAGCTTTCCAGAAAGTTGTAGATCGTCCTTGTAGCATACTCGAGCAAGGAGATATGATTTTTGCAAAAAGTGTTGATAAAGCAGAATTTTCATGACAGCTTTTAGGACAGATTTGACTACACAAGTTCAAGACCATTTTTGATGACTTTGCAAGCTGAACCGAGACCAAAGTCAAACATCAAAGTTAAAGTATGTCATTAGGGCTTTCCAAAATGTATAAAAACTCCCATTAATTCAACTTGAGCAAGGAGTTATGAACCTCACAACAGGCCTTGCTCGAGCTAATTTTTTAGGACAGATTTTGTGCACTTTTCTTGTGCCACCCAATTTTTAAGCTTTGTCACCATGCAAGACAAGCATCAAAGATGCAATTCACTTCAACTCAAAATATCATAGTGGATTAAAAGATACAAGTGATTAAAATTTGGAATTATTAATGTTCAATGTCTGATGTTCTGACATTGCATATATGACATCACTAATATTTTTCCAGCAAGAATGTTCCAACTTCAAGGATGTTTTTCTCCATGATCCAAGTTGAACCAAGTCTAGGGTCAAACATCAAAGTTGAAGTATGTCATCTCAGCTTTCCATAGAGTCCTGGAACAGCCATTTACCATTCTTGAGCAAGAGGTTATGGATTTTACAACAAGGCTTGTTGCAGCTGATTTTTAAGACATGTTTCAGGACAGATTTGCACATTTCTTGTGCCACACGAATTTCCAAGCCTTGTCATCACTTTGGACACCTCTGAGGATCAAATCTAAAGGGGACAATCACTGAGCCAGGCCTCCAAAGTCCTTGGAACAAGAAGTAGCATGCTATTCCTAAAAATCCCTAAAAGAGGGACAAGACTCCAATTTTGGATTTGAGCATTCAATGGAAGCACCAAGGTGGCATGGACTGACACATTTGCAACTGAATTCAGTCAAGATTCCTCCAACAAGTAGGGAACTAAAGCTCTGTGCTCTAACCTCTAGTCAATGGCTAGAGGAGACTTGGATTTTCATTGGCCAACATTGGCCAAACCTCTGCTGCAGCCACCATTCACTATTGCTGTGAAAACAAACTTGCTCTACTATAAATAGAGCTCATTTGTGTTCAGTTTGAGTACACCAAAGCCATCAAACAGATGCTTTCCTCAAAATCTATTCTTTCACCTCAAATTTGCCTTCCAAAGCAAGTAATTTTGGGTTTTTGAGTTAGAGAGCAATTCCACTCAAACTAATCACACACACACCTCATATATATCATATGCAAGCTGTGCAAACTATCACAAGTGACCTGTAATCACGAAATCACAAAGTCACTTCTCAAAACCTCAAAATAGTACTTTTTGCATTTTTCAAGCCATGTCTTGATTCAGTCACTTTCCAAACCAGATAAAACCTCAAACACACTCCAAATATCATCCTTGAACTGTCCCAAATTGTTCCCAACATCTGGAACACCATTTGAGGGAGTTGCTATTTTGGTCACTTTTAACCCCTTTTGCAAGAAAGGGACAATTTGTGTTTTTGCAGGTACCAGCTGATTCCAACCATCCTAAAAGCTTCTAAGAGGTCATTTGAGGGTGTCCAAGGCATCAAATTATTTCTGGAACAAAGCACTTGGTAGGTTGCACAAAATCTCCAAAAAAAGAGGTAAAATTCATAACTTGAATTCTTTGAATCATGCTTTCCTTTGATGTCCACATACATGCATCATATTGAACAATTCTTGAAGCAAAAATGTAGTCCTTAATGTGTATGTTATGATCCTCCTACTGTTTGCACTTTAACATGTTTATATGTGGAGTTTACGTTGTTTTAAACTTAAGGTGCAGATCTGGTTTTTTGCCTTGTGTGTGTTGTACATTAAGTTTCAGTATGTATGAGTAATACCATTAGATTCCTTGCGAAAAATTGGTCAAGATAGGTTCTTACGGATTTCAATTTCGTTAAAAATTGAGAGAGTTATGAATGTTTGAAAATTTGATAAGCAAAAATGTTTAAACTTAAGGTGCAGATCTGGTTTTTTGCCTTGTGTGCGCTGTACATTAAGTTTCAGTATGTATGAGTGATACTATTGGATTCCTTGCGAAAAATTAGTCAAGATAGGCTCTTCCGGATCTTAATTCCGTTAAAAATTGAGAGAGTTATGAATGTTTGAAGTTTGATAATAAGATGTTGAAAATCAAGGTGCAATTCTGGTTTTTGTCTGATGTCGAATGTGATGTTGTGACATCGTCCCTTTTCTCTTATATTCAAAACTCATGAGTGATGTTGTGACATCACATTCCTCTTTTTCTTAGTTTATCTTCAAAACTCAACCAATTCTTTCACATAGCAAAAATTATCATTTTCAAAATCTGTTTTACACACTTCTTATTCATACTCCATAATATTTTAATCCACCAAAAAATCACAAAAAATATTATTATTTGATATATTTTTAATATATTCAAAAATATTGTTTTAAATTGTTTTAAATGCTTTTAAAATGATTTCTTTTTCTTGATTTTTAAAACCAAAATGATTTTAAATATTCATGTGGATAAAATACTTTTTCATAAACCTTAATCACTGTTTATAACATGATTAATGATTTTATTTGATATTTTTATCATTTTTTTACTTGATTTTTCTTTGAAAAATGCCCTTTAAAAAATGAAATTAGGGTTTTTGATTAATTCAACCCTCATCAAACTTTTTCAAACACTCATGGGCCTCTAATAGAGTGTAAGACCCAATCCTTTTTTTTTACCAAATCATTTTTGGGCCTTAGTATATTGTATAAGTCCCGATACCGTAAAAAACAAACGACGTGATCGTCGCCTTTTCAAAACAAAAAAAACACTGGGCCTACCCTCGAGTAGTAAGATCCATTTCTTTTCTTAAAACTCATATGGGCCTCTATTAGAGTGTAAGACCCAATCCCTTGTTAATCAAAACATTTTGGGCCTCACTTATTGTATAAGTCCCTCTGCGTTAAAAGAAAATCTCAGCGCGATCGCCATTTCAAAAACAAAGTTTGGGCCTACCCTCGTGTTATAAGCCCCGCTCTTTTTCTTTAAACTTTTTGGGCCTCTTGAGAGAGTGTAAGACCCATCCCTTTGTACAGAAAACCTTTTTTGGGCCTCAGTCACTTGTATAAGTCCCTCTGTACAAATTCAAACAGTGCGATCACTGATAAAACCCTGGGCCTCTCCTTGAGCTGTAAGCCCCAAATCTTTCTTTTTCAAAGCACTTTCTCCTTTGATTTTGAAATATACTGTTGTTTTCAATCTTTCTTTGTTGAACAACTAACCAAACAGCTTGGAAGCTCTACAACCGAGTAAGTGTTTATCTGCTTTCATTTACCGCTTTCATATACATATAACTGTATTGTGGGGCTGTTTCGCTGTAAGTCTTCTTTCATAAACTCATATCAACTGTGTAATAATAGTATAGATATTTCGAGTTTCCCCGGCAACTACGTCTAGAACTAGGTGACGCCGTTTATTCGTAGAAATAGACAACTAGATCCCCAATAGGATCACCAGATACAGTCTTCTCTTCAGCTGTCCTCATTAGGAATTGTCAAGAAACTCTACTCCCAGAGATGAATGTATTCTCCGTGAATGGCATCTTTGAGTTTCTTCCAAATTCTCGAACTTTTCTGACTTGATCTATTCCTTGTGAATAGCTTGCCTTGAAATTCTCGGGGTTTGGGGACCCACGGGCTTCTTAAAAGCATTGGCCTCCTCTTGGGCATCGTACAAGGACCCACAGGCTTCCTAAAAGCATCCCGGCCTCCTCTTGGGCGTTATAAAAGGACCCGTCGGCTTCTTAGAAGTATTCACAGCCGCCTCTTAGGCTTCGTATAATGATCTCTTCCTCCAGGAATGATAGCCTCCTCTTGGGCTTCGTACAAGGACTGATCGGCTTCTTAAAAGCTTCCAGCCTCCTCTTGGGCTTCATACAAATTGTCCTGACGACCTCCTAGAGGTATAGGAACATAACTTAATCATCTTCATAGAACAGTCTTTTCAAGAGTCTACTACTGTTTCTCAAAGCATAGTACAAAAGATGAAACTCTAGACTTGGACAGTCTAATCTCCTTGAGTCTCAAAGACATTCTCAAGTGACCCCTTTGTTAAATAGGAAGAAAACCCGTAGACTCGGACAGTCTCAATACCCTTCGGATTTCCCGCTTCCTTGAAGAACAGGAATAACCCGGATCCTTAAATCAAATCCTTGAGTACAGTGTTGCTCATATAAGAACTGATTTTCTCTTTCAAAATCAGTATACTGGACCTGTCGCTCAACTGAAACAGTCACCACCGCCTCCTCTTGGGCTTTGTACAATGATTCTCCCCAGCGGAGTCAATCACCCATTTTGCCTCCATCTCGGGCTTTATACGAGATACAAAAAGGTTCTTATTGAGCCAAATAAACAACAGCCTCCATCTCGGGCTTCGTGCGAGATACAAAAAACTCTCTTGTTGAGTCAAATTGCCTTCATCTCGGGCTTCGTACGAGATACCAAAATACTCCATCGTCGAGTCAAAACCTTTTAGCCTCTATCTCGGGCTTTGTACGAGACACATATTAGCCTCCTCTTAGGCTTCGTATAAGAAAACCACTGGTTGATCCAATTAACCTTTTAGCATCAATGCTATGCCTCGTTCACAGTATACAAGCATCAACAACTCTTTCTCCTTCATCTAATCGCTGTAAGCGGCAAGCCTCTGGATCATCTACATCCATGCCACTGTCCCTCTTTTAGCATGAGAAATTCCTAAGGAAATATGGCATTGCTCTACACTGAGTTAAAGTCTTCTCCTTCAGGTTAAAACCCCCTATAAAGGAAATTATGGCATTGCTAGGATCCGCGTATCCCGGTTAAAGTAATCCTCCTTTACAACCAGTCACCCAACAGTTGTGACAAATAGACCCCTTTAGAGATGACCAATTCTCTCTAAAGTCAAACCCTTCAGCTTCACATCTTGGGCTTTGAACAAGATACAAATAGACTATTCAGCTTCACATCTTGGGCTTTGAACAAGATATAAATCACCTTTCGCTTCACGTCTTGGGCTTTGAACAAAACACCAAAACAACCATTTCCTCCCATAGAATAGGAGGAACTACGAACGCTCTGATTTCCCTGTTTCAGTAAACGGGAATACGTAGGCATAAGATTGAAAGAAAAATCTTAGCGAGCATACTAAACAAAAACCCAAAATCCCATACTCTCACGTATCTATCAAAAAGCATCAGTCCAGACATCCTAATCCTTGTTCCCCGCCAGAAACCTGTCATTCTGTCAAAATAGCACAAGAAAGGCCCCACCACATTGATCGCATCCGTAACCTAACAAACCGCTGTTTAAACTCAGTATGCAAGCAGGGTTAATTGGAGACATCTATTTCCATTCCTTATTCAGCTCACAATAGGATAAAAAATGAATCGACCTGTAGTAAACTGATTCCAGAGAGCAGCAACGCTTAAGAACCGTGTCCAAAATCGCTCGCTACACCATATTTGATCAAAGGTGGATTGATAGTGCCAAAGGAACTGAACCCATTGCCTTTTCCTTACCCACCAGGATTTGATGCCAACGCCCGATGTAACTACTATGCTGGGGCACAGGGGCATTCAACTGAAGCCTGTAAGGTGCTCAAGAGCAAGGTTCAGACTCTGCTTGACTCCAAGATGTTCTCATTTACGCCTCAAGGCATTCAAATCAACAATCCTTCACTTAGTCAAGTGGGTCCATCTGTCCATGTTATGGAAGAAATTGTCAAGAATAGATGTGAAGATGATTATCAAATGGATCTCGACGAGCAACTGTGAAGATGGCTAGCTCAGTAGCGAATCAAGAAAGGAAAGCCCAGTTCCCCGGAGTTAGAAATCTTTTAGATCATATCTTTACTTTGCATTTGTAGTTTCTTTTCTGTTAAGTGATACTTGCTTTAAGACATTGTCGTTTATAAATGGTTTTATTAATGAAATTAATATGCATGCTTTGAATAAAATCCATTCGTGTTCAGTTTTACTTTTTTTTTATCAATATCAAACACTTGTTTAAGCAAAGTCCAAGGGATGATGATAAAATCGAAAGACGCCAAACTTCTGATTGTATGCTTTTGAATAAAACCTTGCTGATGGTGTACATGCATTGTTTCAAATCCCCAAATGCCAGAGATATAAGGAAGATAATCCTTTGTCAACCCTATTGAGCCAAGGAGTAGGAGTTTCTTTCTATACACAAAAAACTCTCAATCTTAATCTGGGGCAGGGTAGTCTTTAGTTAATTTGACCACCCGTTCAAATTTCAAAAAGGGAAAAAGAGGAGTGTCACATTCGAGGATCAATCACATCTTATCCCTCACAAGAGGTCGTACCTCACAAACCCACATTGGTTGTCCCTCACCCACCAAGAAATGAGGTAGTCACAACCCTTTCAGAGAAATCAAGACAAACCAATGTCACACGATTTGTTCCAAAAAAAAAAATAATAAATCAAAAAGAAAAAGAAAAAAGAAAGAAAGCCGGCTAAGTCAATAACTTGAAAACAAGTGACTTCGGCAAAAGTTTGGGCATCCTGCTAGACTTCAAAAAAAAACAAAAAAAAAAACAATCAATAAAAATCAGTCTAACCAAAAATTAGGGGAAAACAAACAAAAGAAATAATGTGAAAAGTGAAAAGGATTACAAAAGAAAAATCCTCGATAAAGAACAAGGTCGTGTGACTACAGACACCAAAGAGAAAAGGGGTGAGTGTCACTCCGAAAACTTTATGGGTTCCTTAACCCTCACTTCTACCATTCAATAACCTTTTGAAAGGTGAGCGCTTGTGCCGAATTAATTTAACGTAGGACTGAAGAACATCGAGAAGAATGGGTGGGTACAAACAAAATTGAGCCATAAATCCTTTTTCTCAATCCGCGAACCAGACCATGTTACAACCCTCAAAAGTTCTAATTGAAGCAAGGTTCATTCTGGAGGCATACCTCAACAAGACAGTGCTCCTGACTCCCATGAGTTGTGCTAAAAAATCTTTGTTGGTATTATACATACATACCATCTTCCATTCAAAAATCAATGTCGCATCTTAACTAGTGACTCGTTCACAAGGTTTGGCGATATATTTTCAATAAAAATTTCAAGATTAACATGTGTGTTGCATTAGGATTATCATTCTCAGAAGAAATGTTTTCTGCTTGCATACATTTATTTGACGTCAATGAAATTTACACAATGAGCATCAGTCGAGAAGTTTAATCTTGCCAAGAGGAAATTCCTGGATAGCCATATCAAGGAGCATTTTGCCTAAAGACTATGTTGAGCAGGGGCTTTCCCGACAAGTTATGACCAGTAATTGCCATTCTGGGGCAGTCACGTCGAGAAATCTCTCCAAAGTCCAGCCAAATCGGGGCAATCATGTGACGATTCAACAAATCCCTCAAATATCAATCAATTAGGGGCAAAGCCACTCCAAGGTTCATAATATTGGGGCAGAATATCTCAAGTCATTATGATACCTCTCGAGGCAAGTTCCTTCATAGGTTATGATGTCCCGGGGCACAATTTGTCATATCGCATCTGCATGATTTATGTCAACACGTAACATCCCCAGTAGAGTCATAGCTTTTCCAACACAAGGTCTTTGATTTCTTCCCCAACAGGATTTCAGAGAACATTTTCCCTAGCAAGGTGTTGAGAATGCTTATCCTCCTCGAGCAGAGGAGAGTATTACGGGAGGTGTTTATTTCCAATAATGTAGGAGAATTCCTCATTCCCAAACAGTTCAGATATGGTAAGAAGTCAGAGTCTTCTCTTCCCCCATAGAGTAGATCTGATGATCATTCTCCACAGGATAAAGCCCAATGGTTATCGACATTTCCTAGCAGTGTGCTCGGTATTATTCTCCAACAGAGTAATGTGCTCCGTATTGTCTCCAGCGGAGTATTATGCCTGGTGTTGTTCCCCGACAACGTTGGCATAATTGGTTATTGTCCCCAACAGAGAAGTGGGCCTGGCATTATCCCCTAGCGGATTTGGTTAAATTTTTCCCCAGCAGATGGAAGCCCAATAGACGTTCCTCAGTAGCATTTGTAGGGTCCATAGTGACAGTTCAAGTTGTCATTTTCCCGCGAAATATCAGAGCCTGATGTTCACTTCCCCAGCAGTCGCCCGTTGTTCATGTTTTCCCCACCAGAATAGAAGTTCAGATGGGTTTTCCAGCAGAGCTTATGGCCCCGAAGGTAGTTCAATTTGTCTTCTCCGGCGGAGTCGGCTTCAGTTTTTAAGCACTTTCCCCAGTGGAATGTCCTTTTGCATCTCATAATCATCATTACATTGCATCCTGAAATCGCGTAGCATTTCCATTTGATATGGAGCATTACACCATGGAAAATTCAAACATGCATACGAAGCATAAGCTAGGTCTGATAGCCTTCTGTCCAAATCTTTCCCCCATCAGAGAGAGATATAATTATGGAGATAATGTTTAGCTCTATCCCCAGGCAGGTGCTTCAACTAATTCGAAGGGTCGTAGATTCGTAGATTTTACCCTTTGCTTGTCTTTGTTCCCTAGCAAAGTCGTCTGTCTAGGACTCCTTTATCCCCTTGCAGAATCGTCTGTCCGGAACTTCAATTCCCCTGCAAAGTCGTTTCTCGGTAACTTTCTTTCTTGTTTCTTTTCACCCTTCGTCCGGGTGGTAGATTGGTTGAATTATCCCCTCAGAGTCGTTTAGCGATTAATTTTTGCTTCTTTCACCCATCACTCCGGTGTTACATCTGTTAATCTCGATCCTTTCGTAATCCCTAGCTTCAGTAGACACCCGCCTGTGTTTATCCCTTGACTTTCAACACTCATCGGTGTTTATTTCTTGATTCATCAATACTTCGTCCGTATTGATTTTCAACACTTGTCCGTGTTTATTTATGTTTCTTCAATACTTCGTCCATATTGATTTTCAACACTCGTCCTGTTTATTCTGGTTCGTCAATACTTTGTCTGTATTGATTTTCAACACTCGTCGTGTTTATTCCTGTTCATTAATACTTTGTCCATATTGATTTTCAACACTCGTTGTGTTTATTCTGGTTCGCCAATACTTCATCCGTATTGACTTTCATCACTCGTCGTGTTTATTCTGGTTCGTCAATACTTTGTCCGTATTGATTTTTAACACTCGTTGTGTTTATTTCGAATTCATTAATACTCGGTCTATATTGATCTTCATTACTCATCGTGTTTGATTCATTTCATCAATACTTCGTCCATATTGATTTTTAACACTCGTCGTGTTTATTTCGAATTCATCAATATTCGGTCTCTATTGATCTTCAACACTCGTCGTGTTTGATTCCTTTCATCAATACTTTGTCCGTATTAATTTTTAACACTCGTCGTGTTTATTTCGAATTTGTCAATAATCGATTTGTATTGATCTTCAACACTCGTCGTGTTTGATTCATTTCATCAATACTTCGTACGTATTGATTTTTAACACTCGTCGTGTTTATTTTGAATGCATCAATACTCCGTCTGTATTGATTTTTAACACTCATCGTGTTTGATTCCTTTTATCAATACCTGGTCCGTATTGATCTTCAACACTCGTTCGTGTTTATTTCGAATTCATCAATACTCGGTTCGTATTGAATTTCAACACTCGTCCGTGTTTATTTATGTTTCTTCAATAGTTCATCTGTATTGTTCGTGAACACTCGTCCGTGTTTATTTGTGATTCATCAATACTTCGTCTGTATTGATTCTCAACTCTCATCCGCGTTGAGTATATCTTTTCTGTCACTCTTCTATGATGTTTCCTTTTCTTAGCGGTTTCGTTTGTTGAGCAAAGTCCTAAAGCTATAGATCATGCATCAATCATAGCTTTTTGTTTGTTGTATTCCCCAGAGGAGTCGTCGCTCCCCTGCAGAGTGCAAATTTTTTGGTTCTTTTGGTATTCAATCCCTTTACACCTAGAATGTTTGAAAAGGCGTCGCTCTTCATACCTTCAGGTTTAAGATGATTCAATAGGGGCAGTTGTTGCACCCCAAAATTTGCCCTTGGTTTTCTAACCTTGTATAGCTTGTGTTTTGCATCCATACATATTTCGTATGCATTCATCATGCATCACATTGGGCTTCTAAGACAAGGGATCACAGTGGTCTTCTTGCAGTTCAGAGTTTTCTTCATTTCAGAGTGTTTCAGTAGCTTCCAGAGCTAAATTCACAGTCATCACAGTCTTCGAGAATTTATTTTGCTCAGTGAATGGTTTGATTATTTTATAATCGAGAGCAGAAAGCACATAGCTCACATGACCTTGCTCTAGACATGCTATCTATCATATTTTCGGCATTATTCAAGGGATTTATCAGTAGCTAAGGTTCAGATGCGAAGCAGGGCTCAAAACAGGTTGCAATAGGGTGATCTTTGCAGTTTTGCCTTGATTTAATCGATTAACCAAATCATGGTAATCTTACACACCTCCAGAAGGCTCCATTTTTCAAATTTTTGGACGTGTAATTGATTAACCAGATCATGTTAATCGATTACAGCAGGTGATTTTTTTCCTAGAATAGCAGATTTTCAGCACTGTATCAGTTCCTAGTTCATTTCAATCACTTGGATTCACACTTGCATCAGTAGAAGGATCTAGAGCATTGCAATTAATTTCATTTTCCCTCCATAATTCAAATAATTTCAACTCCTAATCCAAACCAAAAATCCAATCCTCATTCAAAACCCAATTTAAAACCTCATTTTCATTCCATACCTAGACCATATTTAAACAAATTTGCTCCATTCCAAGAGGGGAACAATTCATTTTTTCTGATTTCTCTACACATCACATTCAAATTCTCTCAATTCTTTCTCACTTTTTCAACCTCCATTTTCATCTTCATCCATAACCTCACCAAAGCTCTTCCATTAGAATTAACAAATTCTTCATTGGAGTTTGTTAATTCTTGAGCTAAACCTTCATCAATTCCTTTCATCAACATCAAATTATGTAGTAGAAGTTGATTTGGATCTAGATCTGAATTTTGGAAGCAATTTCTTGAGGTGATTTTGAAGCAATTGTAGCTTATTGCATTATTCTTCAACTTTTCTTGTGAATAATTCATTGGATCTCTGGCTTTCTTTGTTTGATCTATCCAAATCTGTTTTCAACAATTACCAAAGCAAATCTCCACTTTGTAGGTTAGTGATTCTTAGATGCAAACTCATTTTAGCTTATTTTACAACTTTCACACTGTAGATCCTTGTGGTTTTTGTACGGATTGATCCATTGATTTAATTGTTTGTTATTGTTGATGTTTGATTGATCCAATATGTTTTCATTTGTTGTTAATTGATGTGATTTTCGTGTACAATTGCATGCTTTTACATGTTGCATTTGATCCTTGAATTTATGTTGAAAAAGTGCTTTTGAAAAGTGATTTTTGTTGTTTCTACAGGTGCAAATCGATTTTCACAATGGTGTAATCGAATACACCCTACTTACTGCGCCTTAGAATTGCTTTTTGAAGTGGTGTAGTCGATTACACATATACAACAATCGATTACACTTACTGTGATTTGTGTTTTTGGATTGTTTTTTTAGTATGTCTTGATTCCTTCTCCACTAGGGGTGTACGCGGGTTAGGTTGGACCTGATTTGGGCTAACCCGTTACCCAACCTGTCCAAACTTTAATGGGTTGGGTTCTTCGTCAAACCCGTAATTTCATTGTCAAAACCGACCCGTTCATTTATGGGTTGGGTTGGGTTGGGTTCGCGGGTTGCGTTTCAAATAAAAGATATGTAATTTTTATGATTCTTTTTGTCGATTTTAAAAACGTGTAACACAATTCAATACAATCATACTCATCTATAATACTCAAATTCGATGAAACGCATCATATAATATCTTATAAAATTCATCAACACGACATAACATTGATATTAGTACAAAATTTAACAAGACACGTTACTTCCATAAAATAGGTAAGTTGGAAATGATACAAAAGAAAATAAGAAAGAACATTTAATATTAGAATTACGTAAACTCATTCTTCTAGTAGTATTATTGGTGGAGAATAATTTTTTTTTTTTAAATTATGGTTATTAGTGAGATACTAGTATTATATTTTTATTTAAAATAAAAATAAAAATAATAAAAGTTACTAAAGTCACATCAATGGGTTGGGTCGATGGGTCTGCGGGTTGCAAAACTCAAACCCGATACCCGAACCAAAACTATACGGGTTGTTATGGGTTGGGTAGGGTATACCCGTAAATGAATGGGTTCGGGTAATTTATGGGTTGGGTTGGTTTGGGTCAATGGGTTCGTGGGTCGACCCGCACCCATGAACACCCCTATTCTCCACTTTTAAGCTTCATAACTTGATATGTTTGATATTTGTGGAATTTTATAGAGTTGTTTAGTCTCCATTTGCAGTACATATGCGAACCTTTGTTGTATGATTGTTGATTACACGTTGCATGTCCGATGATAATTGCTTGCATTCTTGATGCTTGTTCATGGTACTTAAAGTGATTACATGTTGACACTTGCTTCTTGTTGTTGTTGTTGTTGTTGTTGTTGTTGTATATTCATGATTGATTGTCAATTACATGTCCGCCTCAATCGTTTAAATGTTGATGCATGCTTGTAAGCATTGTTGTTTGTTGACATGTATGGTGTATGTTCATTTGCTCCGTTGTGGATACATGTGCATATTGTTTGATTAATCATTTGATACTTGCTTGTTGGTGTTGCATATTCAAGTTGTTTGATGATGATACATGTTCATAACCATTGTTGATCGTTGCATTCTTGATGTATATCCATGTTTAATTGCTTCATTGTTGAATGCATGAATGCTGCCGATGTATACACTGATGTCATGTTCATGCGCTATTAATTGTTGCTATACATGTTGTTAAATGTTGTTGTGTTGTTGCTGTAAATACACTGTTGTTCTGTTTGAAGCGATGTCGTATGCTGCTGTTTGTGCTTTTCCTTAGCTTTTTGCTTGCTCTTGCATGTTCCCTTAGGGTTCCTAGTCCAACTTAATTTTTGATTAAGATTGGAGTAGGATATACATTAGGTTTTTGATCCAAGCATGACAATATTTAGGTAGATTTCCCTAAACTCAACCATAGGGCCATCTTGCATGACAACATTAGGATAAAATCGTCTTCTAATTCTAACCTTAGGACCATTTTTGCATGATAACATCTAGGGCCAAGTCTCCCTTAGATCTTGCGTTGTGTCTTTCTCTTCTCTCTCTTAATTCACTCAAAACACTTAATAAATACGATGTGTATAGTGCGTCACAAGCCTTAAGCATAATGGGAAATAATGAGCGGGAGTCTCTCCTTACCTCATCTAGAAAGCTTTATATGCGAGCCATTTCGGATCAGTTGTATAAAGTACTCACTCCTATCGTCATAGACTTTAGCACGATACGCATCACAAACCAATTTAAAACACTTCTTTAAAACACTCCAACAAACTCAAATCATTTTGTCCTTCGAGATTTTCTTTGCAAACCATTTTCAGAAAGGGCATGCTATCTCCGTTCTACCGTAAACAGGTAACGCGTAAGACTCCAGACAACGAGCGACAAGCATCTAAAATACTGGAACGTGAACATTAACATCGTCCATAAAAAAACCCAGGCAACCCATGGTCCCATGAACTACGAACACTCTGATTTCTTCATTCTCGTCTGAATGAAGATACATAGGCACAAGAGCCCCAATCCTTGGCGAGCAACTTTCCCTTTCACCCGTGGTCCTCTAAACTACGATGACTCTGACTTTCCCATTGCACGAGGGAATACATAGGCATAGGATTACGAGATCCTATCGAGTACCTTTTTGTTTTTTCTCCCTTTTCGTTTCCGTATTCCCTTAGCAAGTAAGCTTTAGATATACACACCCTTTGATTAGAACAACAAGAGTGGATCCCGTTGAGTACAACGGACGCGAGGGGTGCTAATACCTTCTTCTTGCGTAATCGACTCCTGAACCCTGAATTTGGTTGCGAGACCATGTTATTTGCCTTCTGAGGTTTTCTCGATGTTTTCCTTCGCCGGTTGTTTTGTCGCGGTAGCGACAATTATTACAACGATTTACAACAGGAAGAATCCAGCATAGTCCATGCATATTTATATATAAAGCCAAAAGTGATAATATACTAAACGAGAAAGCAGAAAATAACCTGAGCTTGATACCAAACGTGGAGGATTATGAAGGAGCTTCCATGTTGTCGTTGTCATACGCACGATGCTTCTGGCTAAGATATGGTGAATAATACGACAATGTGATCAACACTGTAGAAATGCAGCAACTCAACCTTGAATCTGACTCTCAACCTGCACAGAAATCAACAATAGACAACATTCCAAATCTAATAGAAAAAGTTTACGAATATGAAACAGAAAAAAACAGAGTTGAGTTGAAGATGCGAGTTCGGTTTTGAACTTGCGATGTTGTTTTTGGTTATGGTGATGTCTACCGGATCCGATGAATATTGCTTATGCCATGAAACTACAGATCGGAAAGAAACCAGTTATGTTTGGTGTTGAAATAGAGGAGAGAGGTTAGTATGGTGACTGTTTGGTGTGAGTCATCATATGTTTGTGGTTTTGCCGATGGTAGGTTGGTGTTTGAAGTGGTAGGATTGGTAGTGACATAGAGGAAGGTTGAAGGTGGTATTTGAGCTGAGTTTTTTAAGGTGTTGATTTACCGTGGAGCTCAGACGTTCATATGGTGGTTGTGAGTAGGGTGTTGTATAATGGAGGTGCATATCGTGGGTGAAGTGAGATGGAGGTCGACGATTGAGCTGGGACCGAGTATCGAAGGGTGGCGTGACCATGAATAATTGGTGGTTTTCGCGGCTATTTGTGGTGGTGTGCGGTCAAGATTGAATGAAGTGAGATGGTGTAACACCCTTCTAAACCCTGCGGAATAAATATAAATAAATCAGAGTAATTATCATGCATTTCACAAAAGAGTGTCACATATAATTTCAAAACATCACAAACACCTGTCATACTCATTAACACTTAAATGATTTCATGCTTCTCAAAAACTTTCACTTAGCATGTAGCAGCGGATTCAAGTTAATCATGATAGACATAAAGAAAGTCTCATGCTCATCTCATCCATAACCAATACTTACGAATAAAAGCCAAAACTTCATACAATTCAAATAAACATAAAAGCATAAAGTAGAGTACATAATGTGTCTCTCAAAACATAAACCGAAACGATCTCAGTGTTACATGATCAGAGCACGACTCAACCCAACATAATTAAAGAAACGAAATTAGCTACTCCAACGGCTACCTCGCGCTAGAAGCAACTCTACTCCTCGGTACCTGAGCGATGTCGTACAAAACATCATTCCAACAGAAGGGTGAGAATTCACATAATTATTAAAATCATAAGATAATAATTAATTTAAAGTATACAATCTAATTATAATTATTCTCACACTTCAAAGTTTCATCAATAAAGTATTCCTCAAGTAACCATACCTGTAACACCCATATATAATATAATACATCAAAGCATCCATATCATACATGAATTTACGCTTTGGTACTGAAATACAATAAGTCCCTAATTAACACATTATACATATACATGCCCAAAATACCTAATACCAAAAAACTATGGCATTATATATACAAGATGTTCCCACACTAAGAACTAGATCAATTAATGATCTCAAAATAATCTTCACAACGGAAGTCTTGCCATCCCAAAAATCCAAGATAGTAAGGAAAGTCAAACAACCTTATCCTTACCCTTCGCCAAACCTGTAGTACCTGTAAAATGATCAACAACGTGGGGTGAGATACATCAAATCTCAGTGAGTTCCATATCTTATAGGTCCTCTTAGCTTTACAAGGTTCTATCACACCTAACTCAAGTCAAAAGGGGAATAGAAGTGACGTTGAGTACTCACACACACTATATGGATCCATGTTCGTGAGTCTTGTTAACTCACAATATCACTAATCAATAACCTTACCAAGGCATCCCCTTTTCCCGTCCGCTTCTACGTATAGAAGTCGACCCGAGTCATGGATCCTTGTAGTTACTTGGCATACGAAATGGATTCGGAACTAAGGGACGCATTATCACCTTAATTCGTCACTTCACATGGCCTCTTATGCCATCACAAGTCTCTACCCGTAGGTTCCATTCATACTATAACATTGGGAATCAAACCTGCCAAGTAATTCCGCCTGCAATTCAGAGGAGCTCGAGACTCATGAATTGCCTCTCAAGGGCAATGGTTACCATTACGTGATCACAACACAACGCGATTGTATTCGATAATCACAAGGCCACATTTGCCTCAAGACCTCTTTTGTCTTTTCTCAATCTAAACAGAATTAAACATGATCCATACTAGTGTAATTATTTCCATACCAGTCTGTAATAGACGCACGCCTCAACCTCTCATGCACGAGCGTCGTCGTTATGTTATTCCACAATTTCCTAGCCATTACTAGGTTCCAACCTAATTTAATGGTAATATTCCTCACTCTACTTATTTCCTATTTTAACATGCATATACTCTCAAACATGCTTGACAACAAGGGAAAATAGGTAAACACAAGCCAATGATATAATGAAATCACATAATTTAACCTATCACAAAGTTACACCAATTTCGGTTTCCTCCGATTTATTTAATCGTGCATCAAAACTAGTATTTTTCACTTCCATTAAATAGAACTCTTTTATAGCTTCACATCGATATAAGAAACGCTTAAATCGGACACCCGAGTCAAAAGATATGAATTTTGGAAAATATTTTTAATTTTTCTCCAGGTCGCGCTAAGCGGGCCCCACACGCGCTAAGCGCGCTCCTCGCTGCCTGGAAATGGTGAAAATTCTCCAGACCGCGCTAAGCAGGCATACCTGCGCTAAGCGCGCTTTACGATATGCAGAAAAAAAAATAACCCTTTGACAACAGCTTCCAATCTGCACTTTCATCTTCAACACCATACCCAAACCACTAATAGAGATATATTATCATGGTTCGATCATGGTTTATCCAACAAACTTCATAAAACATGATTTCCAACGTCACTACATAATTTCTACACAAAACCCTAATATTTTCCCACCAAATCAAACCAAACCAAACTTCATAACAATTACCAATAGATGATTCTATAGATATTTTGATCATGCTACACAATTTATAACACATTTCAACCGTTAGATTCTTTGATTTTTGCACAAAACCCCATTTTTCCAAAATCCAACCTAACTCTAAAACCTCAAGAATTATACTCTAAAGTCTCTATCTAGAACCCACCTGGATTAGAAGATGATGATGAAGAAGCTGAGATGAATTGATGAAGATGAGAGTATAATTCTTGATCTTGAACTCTTGGATTTCTCTTCTTTCCTTTTGTCCCTTTTCTTTCCTTTCTTCTTTCTTCTCTCTACTTTCTCTCTCCAATGTTACTATCTTTGGCAAATGAGGGAAAAGGAAATTATATAGAAAAATATCATGAATTAGTAACACTACTAAATGTCCAAAAAGTCTCTATAACATCAAAAGTTAAAACCTCAGAGTCAGATAATATTAATTTGATATGCTCTGAGCTCATCAGTTTACTCTAATTATTTTATCCAATAAATTCTCAGAGTAACCCGGAACCCGGTTGATTATAATAATATTATCCAGAGTGAAATAATTTACGGGGTATTACATCCTCCCCCCTTAAATAGAAATTCGCCCACGAATTTAAAACAATTACCTGAAAAGATGAGGATAAACTTCTCGCATCTCGGATTCTAGTTCCCAAGTTGCATCACCCGGATGCGTCTCATCCCATTGCACCTTAACAAGAGAAATGTCTTTGTTCCGTAATACCTTGGTTTCTCTTTCTGTGATACGACTCGGTCGAGGCTCAAACGTCAAACCTGCTTCTATCTCAATCGTATCAGGTAGAATTGGATGAAGAGGATTTGGGACAAACTTTCGAAGTTGAGACACATGAAAGAGGTCATGCATCTCTGACAGAGAGGGTGGTAAGGCTAATCTGTAAGCGACTTCACCAATCCTTTCTAAGATCTGATACGGTCCCACGTATCTCGGACTTAACTTACGTGACTTAAATGGTCCTTTCAACCTCAATCTCAGAGTAACTTTCAAAAACACATGGTCACCTTCCTCAAATTCTAAAGGTCTTCTACGGTTATCCGCATAACTTTTCTGACAATCTTGTGCTTGTTTAATTTTCTCATGGATCATTCGGATCTTTTCCGTAGTCTCTTGAATAATTTCGGGTCCCAAAATTCTATCTCCACCAACTTCCGCCCAACACAAAGGTGTTCTACATTTTCTCCCATACAATGATTCGTAAGGAGCCATACCAATGCTCGCATGGTAACTATTGTTATACGAAAACTAAATCAACGGTAAAAGTTCCTTCCAATTTCCTCTACTTTCTAGCACACAAGCTCTCAACATGTCCTCCATCGTTTGTATTGTTCGCTCAGTCTGACCAGCCGTCTGAGGATGATTCGACGTGCTCAAACGCAACCTCGTACCCATAACTTGTTGAAAAACCTTCCAAAACCTTGAAGTAAACTTTGGATCTCTATCGGACACAATGCTAGAGGGAACACCATGCAATCTCACAATTTCAGCAATAAACAACCTTGCAAGATGACTTGCCTTGTAAGTAGTCTTCACTGCTAAGAAATGCGCAGATTTCGTTAGTCGATCCACAATCACCCAAACAGAATCATAACCACCTTGTGTACGGGGTAAACTTATTGCAAAGTCCATAGAAATACTATCCCACTTCCAAACTGGAATCTCTAAAGGCTGCAATAGACCGCCCGGTCTTTGGTGTCCAATCTTCACCTGTTGGCACACCACACATTCTGACACATACACCGCAATATCCTTTTTCATTCCGGACCATAAATAATCCTCTTTTAAGTCCTGATACATCTTCGAAGAACCAGGATGTATCGTAAAAGTACCTTTATGAGCTTCGTCTAAAATCTTTCTTTTTAACACCGTGTCATCCGGTAAACAAATCCTTTGGTTAAACAAAATAATTCTGTCGGTAGCCCGCACGAAACCCGGTTGTACTAACACCTCTTGTAACTTCTCATCCAACCCTTGTCCTTGTCGGATTTCCCCCCTAAGAGTAGAATTGATATTCAAATTTCCCATAATCACCCCATTAGGAGTCCAAACAAATTAAAGGTTTAGATCCCTAAACTTTTCCAATAAGGTATATTCCAATATCATCAATTTGGCACTATGAACCATTTTCCGACTTAATGCATCTGCCACTTTATTTGCTTTTCCTGGATGATACTTTAATTCTAAGTCATAATCCTTTAAGTACTCCATCCACCTTCTTTGTCGCATATTCAACTCCTTTTGGTCAAATAAATACTTCAAACTCTTATGGTCACTGAACATTTCAAAACATACACCATACAAATAATGACGCCACACCTTCAGTGCAAATACAACCGCTGCTAGTTCCAAATCATGAGTTGGATAATTCTTCTCATGAACTTTTAATTGTCGAGAAGCATAAGCTACAACTTGACCGCCTTGCATCAGAACATCTCCTAATCCCATCTTAGAAGCATCGCAAAATACTTCGTAAGAGTTGTTAGGATCAGGAATGATTAACACAGGAGTCGTCGTCAAACTTTCCTTCAATTTCATAAAGCTTTGTTCACAACCCAAATCCCACTCATAAGCACAATCTTTCCGAGTAAGCTTTGTCATTGGTAAAGCCAATTGAGAAAAACCTTTGATGAACCTTCTATAGTAACCTGCTAATCCCAAGAAACTTCTAACTTCTGAAGCATTCCTCGGTCTCTCCCAATTAATCACTGCTTCTACCTTTGACAGATCCACTGCCACACCACCTTGAGATATAACGTGACCAAGAAAATTAACTTCCGTCATCCAAAACTCACACTTGCTTAACTTAGCAAAAAGTTGCTTCTCTTACAACACCGATAAGACAATTCTCAGATGTTCTCCGTGCTCTTGTGGAGTACGAGAATAAATAAGAATGTCTTCGATAAAGATCACAACGAATTGGTCCAAGCAAGCTTGAAATATACGGTTCATATAATCCATAAAAATGGCTGGAGCATTCGTCACACCGAAAGGCATCACTAAGAATTCGTAATGGCCGTAACGGGTTCTAAATGTAGTCTTAGGCACATCAGAACTCTTCACTCGGATCTGATGATAACCCGATCGTAAATCAATCTTCGAGAACACACAAGCTCCTTTCAATTGATCCAATAGGTCGTCTATCCTAGGTAAGGGGGTACTTGTTCTTAATGGTGACTTTATTCAACTTACGATAATCAATGCACAGACGCATTCCACCATCTTTCTTCTTTACCAACAACACTGGAGCTCCCCATGGTGACACACTAGGTCTAACAAAATTCTTAGCCATTAAGTCCTCCAATTGGTCTTTTAATTCTCCTAATTCAAGTGGTGTCATCCGATACGGAGAAACAGATATAGGAGCCGTTCCCGGTATCAGGTCAATGGAGAATTCAACCTCTCTCTCTGGAGGAAGAGAAGTAACGTCCTCGGGAAAAACTTCAGGAAACTTACAGACTACAGGAATACTCAGCACTTGATGGTCACTACTCCTCTCCTTAGTAAGAACTAGTAAAACCGATTTCTCCTCCTCAAATAAGAAATTCATAATTCTTACCGTACCTTCTAAAATAGTTGTTAACACATCCTTTGGGGTAGCCTCGGCAGATGGAATGATGATTAGCTTTTCCTCACACCCAATAAACACCGAATTAGCAGAAAGCCAATCCATCCCCAAAACGACATCCACTTTCTTAAGCGGTAAACATATAAGGTCAATCTGAAAAACTCGATCATTCACGGACAAAACATAATTCTCACACATTAGAGGTGTTTCCATTATCTCATCCATGCCAGTAGTAACCACCATGGGTGGAGACAACAGAACAACTTGCAACTCAAGTCGCTTCACACATTACATCGATACAATGAGTGTGTGGCTCCACAATCAAATAGTACAAAGCAAGGAAACTCATTAACAAAACACGTACCTGCAATCAAAGAGTTGTCACCCTTTGCTTTCCTCGTATACAAGGTATACACTCGGCCGGTATTCCTCCCCTATGTCTGATTCCTACCCTGAGGACAATTCCTCACCAAATGTCCCATTCTATGACACCGGTGACACTCCACCCCTTCGAAGTGACATCTACCACCATGCATCTTTCCCCAAAAATGGAACACAGGAGGTGCACTTGCCCTAGAACTCTGAACTTGCTTCCCTTTAAAAGCCTGTTATCTCGGTCTAAATTGTTGATTTGATCTCCCTCGATCACCTTGATTTAACCTACTCAATTCTCCTTCCGCTTGCACCTTCTTCAAACTGTGTTCTGCCACGTAACACTGCCTTAACAATTCGGCATAGCTAGTGAACTCCCTCTGAGACACGCTGTAATACCCCAAAATTTGCTCTCCCCTTTTGTCATCATAGCATGGCATTATCATTTATCATATCATATCCACCTCATTAACATTACATTGCATTTAACATAGAAAAATGAAGCATGGCATCCTTCTTACCATCAGGGCATGTGATCAGGTGGAAGGT
Source organism: Lathyrus tuberosus (assembly GCA_022829125.1). Classification (NCBI taxonomy): domain Eukaryota; kingdom Viridiplantae; phylum Streptophyta; class Magnoliopsida; order Fabales; family Fabaceae; genus Lathyrus; species Lathyrus tuberosus. The sequence goes on along the minus strand of JALAZF010000085.1, from coordinate 1,867,211 downwards.
GGACAATCAAGGAATCATTCAAAGCACAAAAAGGTCAATCAAGTTGGCTCTAGGCAAGCCAAGAGGTCTCTCATGTCTCATACTATCTCAATTGATCTTCCAAAACCTCAAGGAAGTGAGATTCAATGGGAGATTGAAGCACTACATCTTTCACTATGCAAGAGGTTCAAAAATTGAAGGAAAACCCTCAAAAGAGATAGCTCATTGATTCAAAATCATTCTCAAGTGGCATTTCTCATCATCCTTTAAGAGGATACACAACATACTCTGAGGAATTTGGATTTGGAAGATGTGCAATTTCCTCCTAACCAAAGAGGGTCAAAATTAGGGTTTCTAATAAAATCAGGATATCTCTGATTTTTTGGACAAAGCTTGTTGTCATGATATTCTACATGTTCTTAAGTGTATGTGTATGGAAAATTGCCTCTCAATTGGTTTTGGAAGTGTTTCAATTGGAAGAAAGATAAAAAATCAGGGAATTTGGGGCCAAGTCAAATAATCAGAGGAAAAAGTCAACTCTTGACTTTTTGAGGCCAAATTCATGAAATTCATGTTACATATGTCCAATGTACAAAATTTGGTCAAGAAACTCCAAAGGAATCATGAAAAAATCAAGATGTGGAAAGTTGCCATTTTTGGAAGAGGAAGGGTTACTAAAAATAGCAAGTTTTGGCCATTTTGCATCAGAATTTGAACCAAGGCCATTCAAATTTGGAGTACCAAATGAAAATTCCACTCTGCCTCAATGAAAGGCCTTGCTTTAAGCTTCAAATCCATGTGTGGAACATCTCCATTGGATAAAAAATGAGGGAGATATGATTGATCAAAGTTTGAGCAAAGTAGGTTCAAAACTAGGTCATGACCAAGATTTTCAGGGCACGCGCGCAGTCATTTTAACAAACATGTGGTGGGCCAAATGTCCACTCATTTTACTCATGGTTAAAGGCTTCAAATGAAAAATCTTGCAACATCAAAGTTGTTCCCCTATGTGAGATCTTCAAGATTGATGTTCATGATTTTTTCATTTGATCAAAGGACAAGGAGTTATGATAGCTCAAAGATTGGTCAACACAACTGAAAATCCATGCCATGCACACCTTGCCATGCCATGCCACAAATTGCTCGCCCATGCACCAGTCGTTTTTCCATCTGTTTATGATGATTTTTAGACATGTTTGAGGTACCTTTTCAACTCAAGTCCAACACCAAAATTGTCCTATGATGCTTCCTCAATCCATTGACACCAAGATGATTCATTTTCGTGCCTTGGTCATAAAGAAATCCATGTTCAAACATCACCATCTGCATTGATGCATTGACTGCCATGTGTAGCAGTTCACACATTTTTTTTGGTTCAGTCACACCACAAACACTTCATCATCACCAGCTGATTTCTTTTCCTCATTTGCCCAAACATTCTTGCACGTGCTTTCTCTTTGTTACTTCTTACATGAGAAGGGAAACTTGCAAAACTTCCACCACAAGCTACTGCTGCATAACACCACCTCACCATTATCCTCACCATAAGTGACCATGAGCTCTTCCACACTAAAACAAAACCTCTCCAACTCGTGTCACTAACTGTCATGACTCATTCTGTTAACTCAAACTCAGTTAACTAACTCAGTTAACTGTAGTTCTAACCATCAACCACCAGGGTCAAATCATAACCACGCCTATATAAACAATTCTAACAGATTTGGAAAGGGAGATTCTGATTGTTTCACTCTCACTCCAAAAGCACTCTCAACTTTCTCTCTGAATTTTCTCTCTACCTGCACGAACTCCTCAAGTTCTTCTTCAACCTTCACAATCAAGCAAGAAGACATCACTGAAGCATGGAATAGCACAGTTATCTCCAATTTCAGATTCAGATTTCCTCTTATTCTCAAGATCAAATAGCATTTATTTTGCTCAAATTGAAGTTCTAGAAGTTCAAGAACAAGTTCTCATCTCTGGTTTTCTCAAAAATCCAAAGATCTTCAAGTTTCAGGTTCCAAAAGTTCTCAAACTTTGCTTGCACGATTTGATGTTATTTTAACTGGTTGATGTGTTATTTGAGCTTATTAGAAGCTATATGAAACCGGTTAGTTGATAGAGCTTCTTAGAAGCTTAGATCCAAAACCTAGGGCTAATTTCATTGCTTCGATTCTCTCTGTTTGTGTGTTGTTTGTGAAAAATAAGCCTAGATTCATGATCTATGTGACTTCCTGAACATTTTGATGTGTATTGCATAAATTTCTGGAATGTTTGATTGATTGCAGTGCCGGAGAGTGGCCGGAGAGGGTGACCGGAGGTCCCTCTCCGGCCGGTGAGGTTTCATTAGGGTTTATATGCCAGATTAAGTCGTGTCCGTTGATTTGTTTTGATCCAAGGGTGGTGGTGGTGCCAGCGAATAAATGGAGAGGGTGTGTGTCACGTGCTTCATTTTTTCCATCTGATGATTAGCATGCGCGTGTGTACATGGTTATTAGTGTGTACTAGCAATGTGAGATGCTTGATTTGATTACCTTGACTTTTACATTGACCTGACCTAATCTGATGGTTGTGAGTGAGTCAAAATGGTTGACTGATGGTACACGCTAGTTATGGTGTTTTGCGTGCTTACTGGACCTAAGCCAGATTGATATCCACACCCCATGTTTTCAAGGCCCAATGATTTTGAACTGTTAATTTGCTATGCATGCACCCCCTTCTTTAGTTCCATTTCATTTTATTTCTCATTTTTGCTACACGTTTCATAATTAATTTTTAAAAATACCAAAACATATTGGAAAATTCTACAAAAATTCATGTGTATTCTTAAAACATTTAGGAAATTTTTCATGATTTTATTTTCTGATTTTATGACCTTTTTGCCCCTGTTCCATAATTTTCTTTGAATTTCCACTTAGATGCATTCTAAGCATGATACATGAATTTGTTTAATTTTGTTCTTGCTCATTACCAACTATTTTGACATGATTCTTTTTGCATTGATTCACTAATACATTGAAGCATGTTAGATGATTTTTGTTTGATTTTTTAGGTCACTTTATCATATGTCTTGATGCCTATATTTGCTCCACTTTGCATGATGTTTCAATTTGACCTAATTGCTTTGTTTGAAGTCATTTTGCTCTGAATTTTTACATGCTATCTTGATGTATGATGCATTTCTGACCTAGGCATTCCAATGATATGCTGGCATAATTTTCATGAATCCATTTGGTCTTTGTTTGATGCATCACATTGGATGTATAATCCATGGCATGTCATTACAACTTTAGTGCATGTTTACATGAATTCTTTTGTGCACATTTGTATGAGCATTTGCATATGTTATGAGCCATTCATATGATATTATAGGTCTTTGATACACATTATAGGTCATCTTTACATGTTCATTTCAATTTGAACTTTGTGCATCATTAACATGTATTGTTTGCCCTTTCTTTTTGAACTTTCATTTCAATTCTTCTTATATTACTTCTTGAATGTCTTGAAGTTACCTCATAAATACTTTTGAGATGTTTATAAACCCTTTTCCATTTAGTTTCAATTCTGGTTGTTGATTTACATGTTCCATTTATGCATGTCCTCTTCATTTCTTTCCATCTTTCATCTACCCCTTCTTCTTGTAACATGTTTAAATGCTAATGGGTGATGATGGTTGCTTATTCACTTGCACTTGTATGATAATAACCATTGGTTTCCATATGATGCCCATTCTGGTTGTGGTTCTAGGATTTGTTTTCTCATTTAATTCTTGTGAGTTTTATGATGCATTACATGTTCTTTTACTTCTTATACTTCTTATACATGTTTACTAACCATGTAGGGGCTTCGGTAAGTTTCAATTGAGTGTGGATAAGGAATCCACATTCAACTTCTATCCTTTCTCTTTTACAATTCCATTTTGTGTTTTGCTAAGCACTTATGTGCTTTATTTTAATAACTCATTACTTTCCCTTTTTGAATTACAATTCATCTTCTACTTTGGAAGTGAATTGTTTAATTCTTTCTTTCTTTAGACTTTAGGTTGAAACCTCACAAACCTTAGGATCACTCCCTTAACTAATCAATTAGGATTGAGTCTTAGTCCATATAGATTTTTACCTTTATCCTCCCTTGAGTCTCTTTTCTCATCTCAAAGAAAATTCAAAATATCTAATAAAGGTAGGCATTTATTGCATTTAGGCCTTTCATATAAAGAAAAGATTATAAGGGGTCTTCTCTTATAATCTTAAGATGTGTAGCATATGGCCCATCTTAGGTCAATGTGTTACATATTTGATCTTGTATGAGGGACTTAAATGCAATACTTGTTGAAGGTGCAAATAATAAAAAACACTTCTTCACTTCATAATCAACAAAACACTTAATAAACACAAGTATGCTAGTGTGTTTGAACCTTGATAATTGGAACTAAGTGTGAGGGTCTTCTTCACCCTTAGTGTGCTTTCTTACCCATTCCATCTTGGAATGTGAGAAGGTACACATTCCAATGACTAAGATCCAGATACACTGTCGTATGCAAACAAATCCAAAACACTTCCTTCTAAAAGACAAAAACAAACAATAACGTCTTTCCTTCGGGAATTCTTTTCTCATCTCATTCATTCTCAACGCACGAACGCGCTTCTACTCGTTCTCTTGCAAGATGGTAACGCACTCGGACCAGCGAGCCTGCAACACCTGAGCTAGGACGTAAGCCGTTCTCTAAAAAACACAGACAATCCATCCCTAGTGAGGGGAACTACGTCGCTCTGATTCTCATGTTCCCGATGAGATACGTAGGCAGTGGGGTAGGGCCCATGCGAGCACTTCTTTTATTTTCCCTACATTTGTTTCTCTTTCTCTTTCTCCTTTCTTTCTTTCAGTTCCTTTTCCAGTATCCCTTCTTTACACCCTTTGATCGAGACAAGCAAGCGTGGATCCCATCGGGTACGATGGACGCGAGGGGGTGCTAATACCTTCCTCTCGCGTAACCGATTCCCGAACCCAGTTCTCTTGGTCGTAAGACCATGCTTTTCCTTTCTCTCAGGTTTACGCGGTGTTTCCTTTCCCTCTCTTGGGATAAATACACATTGCTGGCGACTCTGTTTCGGTGCCACTTTCGCGTTTGTACTAGGATGAAAATCCCGGGAGCGACAGCTGGCGACTCTGCTGGGGACAAGAGGTTGACCTATTGCTGGTCCATCCTAAGCAAGTCAATCCTAGCGCTTGTCTGCTTTTCTTTCATTGGGTGTTTACTGTTGTGCTGTATTTACTATTTTATTGTATGGTTATTTACTGTTTTACTGTACATTACTGTATTTACCGCATTTTAGCATTACATATCATATATTATATTGTGTTGCACTGTTTTGTCTGTTTGGCGGGATGGGTGTTCTGAGAGATAAGCCCACTACCAAGGCTTGAGTACATACATAGGTATTAGAGTGGATAGTCATGACGCTTGCGTGGTGGTGATCACGTATTGTTGTTCATGAGACCCACAACCAGACGAGGTTCTATCAGGAGCTTTCTGCTACTGCATGTTATGCAGGCCAGTGGTTATTCTCTTGAGGAACTGTCGACTCTGGTGACCATTCCCGAGGACTCAGTTGCGGCACTCCTCCCGAGTTGTGACAATGGCAGACCACATTCCGTGGCAAACCCATTGCACATTCTCGATCCGAGGACCCAATGCTGGGAACTTGCTATAGGACATCCCTTTTTGAAAGAGAATCAGCGGAGGCACTCCTCGATTGGCGGTAGTACTGTACCCTGAGGGATGAATGTACTATTGCTTCTCGACCTCAGTGCCAGAAGCTGAGGACCTTTTTGTTTTGGAGAATCAGTTGAGGCCTCCTCGATTGATGATGATGCCAAACCAGAAATGGTGAACGTATCATCATTTCTCGACCTGAGAGCCCGGGATATTGAACATCCTAGTACCCACATGTGAGAAGGGCGGAGCATACATAGCCTGCCTAGAATAAGCATCCATTACCTCAAATCTCTTAGCATATGTGGCTACAGTCAAGGTACCCTGTCTCAACTGTTGAAACTCGAATTCCTTCTGAGTCCGTAAGGAACTTGGGAAATACTTCTCCATAAAATTTGCCTGAACTAATCCCAGACTTTGGGTACCTCTTGAATGGTCATCAAGGCAGAGGCACTCTCCCACTACCTCATGGCAGGACCCTTCAACAAGTGAGAAGCATAAACCACCTTATTTTCCTCACTACACTGGACTATTAAGAAAATTCTCTCCATGCCGGCTATCCACTCGTGAGCCTTTACCGGATCTAACCCTCCCTGAAATTCCGGAGGATTCATGCAGATGAAATATCTATAGCTTCCATGTGTAGCTTTGGGAACAACCACTGGAGGGTGCAGACCCCCAGCCATTTACTGTACCATCTGTTGCACAAACTGATTCTGCTGTTGCTACATCTGTTGCATGAATTGATATAAAGGGGCATTCCCATCGTCACCTGGTGGGTTTGTCCTAGCTGGAGTAGTCATGGGTCTACCGCGATTGTTTCTGCGCCCGTCAGCCATGTTCCTAAATGTCATACAGATAGGATTAAGTTGATCAGGCTCAATACCATAAATATAACACGTAAGACCAATGGCGACACAACACATATGAAACAGAAAGAAAATACTTATATTATTTCATGGCTAGGTCGAGGATACGACCTGCTCTGATACCAACTGTAACACCCATATATAATATAATACATCAAAGCATCCATATCATATATGAATTTATGCTTTGGTACTGAAATACAATAAGTCCCTATTTAACACATTATACATATACATGCCCAAAATACCTAATACCAAAAAAACTATGGCATTATATATACAAGATGTTCCCACACTAAGAACTAGATCAATTAATAATCTCAAAATAATCTTCACAACGGAAGTCTTGCCATCCCAAAAAGCCAAGATAGTAAGGAAAGTCAAACAACCTTATCCTTACCCTTCGCCAAATCTGTAGTACCTGTAAAATGATCAACAACGTGGGGTGAGATACATCAAATCTCAGTGAGTTCCCTATTTTATAGGTCCTCTCGGCTTTACAAGGTTCTATCACACCTAACTCAAGTCAAAAGGGGAATGGAAGTGAGGTTGAGTACTCACACACACTATATTGATCCATTTTCGTGAGTCTTCTTAACTCACAATATCACTAATCAATAACCTTACTAAGGCATCCCCATTTCCCATCCACTTCTACGTCTAGAAGTCGACCCGAGTCATGGATCCTTGTAGTTACTTGACATATGAAATGGATTCGGAACTAAGGGACGCATTATCACCTTAATTCGTCACTTCACATGGCCTCTTATGCCATCACAAGTATCTATCCGTAGGTTCCATTCGTACTATAACATTGGGAATCAAACCTGCCAAGTAATTCCGCCTGCAATTCAGAGGAGCTCGAGACTCATGAATTGCCTCTCAAGGGCAATGGTTACCATTACGTTATCACAACACAACGCGATTATATTCGACAATCACAAGGCCACATTCGCCTCAAGACCTCTTTTGTCTTTTCTCAATCTAAACACAATTAAACATGATTCATACTAGTGTAATTATTTCCATTCTAGTCGGTAATAGACGCACGCCTCGACCTCTCATGCACGAGCGTCATCGTTATGTTATTCCACAATTTCCTAGCCGTTACTAGGTTCCAACTTAATTTAATGGTAATATTCCTCACTCTACTTATTTCCTATTTTAACATGCATATATTTTCAAACATGCTTAACAACAAGGGAAAATAGGTAAACACAAGCCAATGATATAATGAAATCACATAATTCAACCTATCACAAAGTTACACCAATTTCGGTTTCCTATGATTTATTTAATCGGGCATCAAAACTAGTATTTTTCACTTCCATTAAATAGAACTCTTTTATATCTTCACATCGATATAAAGAACGCTTAAATCGGACACCCGAGTCAAAAGATATGAATTTTAGAAAATATTTTTACTTTTGCTCCAGGTCGCGCTAAGCGGGCCCCACACGCGCTAAGCGCGCTCCTCGCTGCCTGGAAAGGGTGAAAATTCTCCAGACCGCGCTAAGCGGGCATACCCGCGCTAAGCGCGCTCATCGCTGCCTGGAAAGGGTGAAAATTCTCCAGACCGCGCTAAGCGGGCATCCCGCGCTCAGCGATATGCAGAAAAAAACCCTTTGACAGCAGCTTCCAATCTGCACTTTCATCCTCAACACCATACCCAAACCACTAATAGAGGTATATTATCATGGGTCGATCATTGTTTATCCAACAAACTTCATAAAACATGATTTCCAACGTCACTACATAATTTCTACACAAAACCCTAAGATTTTCCACCAAATCAAACCAAACCAAACTTCATAACAATTACCAATAGATGATTCTATAGATATTTTGATCATGCTACACAATTTATAACACATTTCAATCGTTAGATTCTTTGATTTTTGCACAAAACCCCATTTTTCCAAAATCCAACCTAACTCTAAAACCTCAAGAATTATACTCTAAAGTCTCTATCTAGAACCCACCTGGATTAGAAGATGATGATGAAGAAGCTGAGATGAATTAATGAAGATGAGAGTATGATTCTTGATCTTGAACTCTTGGATTTCTCTTCTTTCCTTTTCTCCCTTTTCTTTCCTTTCTTCTTTCTTCTCTCTACTTTCTCTCTCCAATGTTACTATCTTTGGCAAATGAGGGAAAAGGAAATGATATAGAAAAATATCATCAATTAGTAACACTACTAAATATCCAAAAAGTCTCTATAACGCCAAAAGTTAAAACCTCAGAGTCAAATAATATTAATTTGATCTGCTCTGAGCTCATCAGTTTACTCTAATTATTTTATCCAATAAATTCTCAGAGTAACTCGGAACCCGGTTGATCATAATAATATTATCCAGAGTGAAATAATTTACGGGGTATTACAATACCATTCACAAGTATATTCACAATCCACAATTTCACTAATTCAACAATTCACATAATTACACATAATCTCATATAACAAACATATACACAATGAAACTCCATGCAAGACTCAATGCAACTCATGCCATGTGGTACCAACACTTGTTATTATTTTTCGGTTTTTATATTTAAACCGGGTCCGTTCCCTAGACCAATAACACACAAAAGCCCGTTCCCTAAGCTTTTAAACCCCGCTCTAGGTTTGGGACAAGTCACTAGCTCCCACGGAACTAACAAGCATTGCCTCTTGACACAAATGATGCGTATGCAGTAAACAATCATATGCAATTAAGACCATTCCCTAATCTTAATATCATGCATATCTTCAATAATTCATCACACTTGAATTACCACACAATTGCACACACAATCACATTTTCATAATCAAAGCATTCATACTTCAAATATTACCACTACATAGCAAGTGATTTACAAGAATCCACAATCCAATCTCATTTCACAAAACTTACAACACTAATTTGGATATAGATTAGTAGTTAAACTCATCATCAATAATTAAATTCAATATTCAAGACATATTCACAACTCAATTCAATAAATAATCAATATTCAATAACTAGTCAATATTCAATTAAATAATCAATATTTTAATAAACAACCAATACTTTAATAATTAGTCAATATTTAATAAATAATTCAATATTCAATAAATAATCCAATATTCACTAATTAATTGAATTATTCAATCAATAATTCAATATTTAAAATCAATATTTCAATATTTAGTAAATATTCAATACTACTCAATATTAATAATTATTCCATATTCAATAATTAATCAATATTTTAACCAACAATTATTATTTTAATAAATATTCAATATTTAATAAATAATTAAAATTTAATAAATAATAGAAATTAAATTAAATTCAATATTCATGTGATGACTAAAAATAAGTATTAATAATTAAATAAAGATGTATTATTAGTATTATTACTATTTAAATAAGATATAAAATTAAACTAAGAGAAAAAATTCTTAATATTAGAATATGATATCTAGGAACATAATATTGTTAAGTAATATGATATAGTTCCTTAGTTAAAAAGCACATGCTAGCGAACAGTAATTAATGCTAAGCAATATTCTAGTTTCGTTTTGCTTCCATATAGTATGTGCTTATAGTTCCTAATTTATAACATTATTTCATTCATTTATAATTTACCTATAAGTGTTACTGTACAATTCTATGAAATTAATATATTTTCTTTGAATTCTAGGCATAAGCGCTACAGTTCAGAAAATGAGAGAAAATTCATTGCCTATTGGGAGAGTGGCGCTACAATATAAACATAGTGTATCATTAAATTAATTGTTTTGTTTTTTGTGTGCTACACGTCATGATATATATATATATATATATATATATATATATATATATGGTTCTTGTTAGCTACAGTAACTGAAATAAGTTCTATATACTTCCTCTGTCTCAAAATATAAATTACTTTGTCAAAAAAATTTGTCCCAAATTATAAGTTACCTTAAATTCGCAATACAATATAAATGACATTTTTTTTAATATATCCTCAAATATTTATTATTATTTATTCTTTTAACTCTTTTAATTTCTCTTTCCTATATAATTATGAGGGGTATTACTGTAATGTTATACATAATTTATATTTCTTATAAAATAATAATTAAATTTTTTAATTTATGTGAAAAATCTAAAATGTCTTATAATTTGGGACGGAGGGAGTATATAGTAACTCATTGTGACATTCATCAGTAAAAGTACATAGTATTTTTTTTTTAGCAAGTATAACATTGATGAGGAGCTTTAGCTATAAAACAAGCAAAGTGAAACTGTATGCAAATAGCACCAAGAAAGAGAGAGTGAATAGGTAAAGATTAAATAGATTTTTTTACCACATTGCCACGTTTTGAAAACAAAATATCCAATATGCCACTAGTTGAAAAAAATTGACCAATATACCACGTTTTGGATTTGGGCTCGTCCTTCCATTGGACGACCCAATGAAATTTTTTTTCTTCTTCAAGGGTTCGGCCATTGGTTGGCCGACCCAATGAAGCATTTGTTTTTTTTTTTTTTTTTTAAATTTAATATAAAATAATTGTTATATTATATTTTAATATATTAATTGGTTTAAAAATGAATAAACTATTTTTATGTTTTAAAATATTATTGAATAAATATTATAATTAATTTTAAATTAGAATTAAATATATTTTACAATATGTAATTAAATAATTAATATAACAAAATTATTAAATAAAATTATAAATATCATAAATTTTATTAATTCCCAATGGGTGAAGATATATCATTTATGTCTAAACAAATGACCTCCAGTTCCACATTTTTTTGGAAAAATCACACGTTTTCCCCTTCCCATGTCTGGTTGTCGTCTTGTTGGCGATGGAGTAGAGTCGGAAGACAACTCTTCCTCTTCAGCTACACCCTCGTCTTCTGCTACACCCTCGTCGTCGCAGACATTTTCTGGTTGATGTGATGTAGCGACGATAGGAACATCCGTAACTGAGAAACCTGGCCAGTCCATGAGCTGTTCATCAGTAAGGAGAAAATTGGGGACTGACTGGGATGGTTGGTCGAAGGCGGTGGGAGGGCTTTGTTGGATGGGAGGGTAATAAACCTCGTCAATGCGGTAGGTAGAAGTGGCTTGAGAGAAAGAAAGGTTAAAGGGTTGTTGTTGGGATGGGGGTAAGAGGAATCAAAGATAGGTCGTGGGATTGGGGTGAATTGGAAGGATGGTCGAAGTGTTGTTTGTTGTTGGTATTCTTGGTGGTAGTAGAAGTTTCCTTGAGGGGTGGGGGTGAATGGCGTTGGTTGTTGAGAGGAGGTGCCAAAGAATGTGTGTTATTGTGTGGTTTGAGTGCGTTGAAATGTCGGTTGAGGTTGTGTGGGTTGTGGATGGTGGGATGTGGTTTGGGGGTTAAAAGAAGTCTGAGATTGAAATTGCGAGGGGTTCATCTGGGGGATTTCCTCCTGCATGGAGGGCGAGGCTCTTTGTTGTGATGAAGAGGATGCATACTGACGGGGATCATCGAGGAACTGGGCTTGAGAAGCATGCATAAATGGAATGGATAAATACCATTGCATATATGCGGCGCTATGAACATAGTCACCAGTAACCATGTTACCTTTCAAGGTCAATTTTTTTCTGTTTCTCCACTCTTTGTTCTCTTCTCTATTTACATGGCGCCAATGGTCTCCCCATGTATTTGGCATTTCAGTCTCATGGTGTTGGCGTAGACATCTAGGCTCAGAAGGGATATCTTGCTGAAATCCAAATTACATTTTAACCCTATCAGCTTGATGCATTTCGACAATATGAAAACTGATAATATAAGTGGTGGCGCTCCAAATTTGGCAATCCTCTAGAACGCATTCTGGGTAATTTGGGTAGGGCCTCCAAATGAACTGTAACAGAAAATATAATAGTTAAAGTATGAAAATATATTTTATCAGCGACGTATAGAATGAAGATGGTAACAAACTTACGTCGTCTCCCCTCAATCTATCTAGTGCGAATCTATATCCTCGGATGTGGTGACGAGGGTTTTTTTTGGTAAGCCATGCCTCGTCTCGCAAATCTTGCAGTTTTAAAAAAATGAGATAAAAATGAGATAAATTCGTACAAAAGAAAAGAAAGTGTCCTTAATATTTACCTTTTTGCGTATGGATGATTTATCTCGAAGGAAGTTTCGGGAGCAATTAGTGGTATATGCCAATACGTCCAAGCACTTAGTAGGAGCATGCATCCTCCAATGCTTTTTACCCCTACCCTAGTTGCTTTACACATATGTTTATATAATGTAGCTAAGCAAGCAGAGCCCCAACTATATTCGTTGCATTTATCTAAATCTCCTACCAAGGGTATCCAAGAAGAATGTAAAAAGTTATGGCTCTTGTCTGGCATCAATACTTTAGCTAGAAGTAGTAATATATAAATTTTTGCATGGAGAAGGTTGTCTGCATCAGATGGCGTTTCTTTTTGTTTTAACTCTGCTAATACAGATTGTAGCCAAACAATTTTAACACAACCTTTATTTCTATCGGCTGTTGAAGGTTCAATACCCAAGTGTTCAGAATATACGTCACTGCCTACTTGAGTAGGACCATTTACTGCCTTACCGTTAACACGGAGACCAAATAACATACTTACGTCCTCCAAAGTGATGGTACATTCACCGGTTGGGAGATAAAAAGTATGTGTTTCGGGTCTTCATCTTTCCACCATCGCAAGCACGAGACTAGAATCAACTTTGATTGTGCTGACTTCTGCAACTTTTGCAAAACCTACTTGCGCCAAATATGGTTTGATTGCCTCACTTGGTGCATCTATAGCATGAGAATGCAACCTAAATCTTTCTGCATCAGACTGTTTCAAACATAAGATAAAATCAAAATATTGGTTTACAAAAAAAATATCACACTCATAACGATTTAATAATAAAAGGAAATTTACTTACACATGCGGCAACGTAGGCCGGTGTTCCGCGGTGCGTCTCTCCCATCCACAACATTGTGATTTTAATTGATGAAATGTTTACGATATAATGTTTTGTTTTTGATATGTTTCAATTGATAGTGAATGTGGTATTTATAAACCAACCCATGCACACAATAATCCAATTCCATGCACAATCCTTTGGTCAATAGTAGGCATGCAAAGCTATTTCTGCACCCCTAATTACTAGCTGAGAAGATAAAATTGCATGCAAGGAATCTGCCGTGAAATGAAAATACAATGGCCCGTGCTGCACGCCACTTGGAAGAACGTGCCTTCAAATGGTCTTCATGGGTTCGTCCAACATGGAAGGACGCTTCACTAAAAGTTAAAGTGATACAAGCTCATATTGCAGAGAAATACGGTTATAGGATCTCCTATAGGAAAGCCTGGATTGCAAAGATTAAAGCCATAGAATCACTTTACGGGAATTGGGAGACGTCTTACAATGAACTACCACAGTGGTTGTTGGTAATGAAGACGTATCTTCCTGGAACTGTAATACAGTTAGAAACATTGCCCATAATCACAGACGACAACACCCAATTGGGTGACAAACGCAAATTTCACAGACTATTTTGGTCGTTCGAGCCATGTATACATGGTTTCAAATATTGTAAACCTGTTGTGCAAGTTGACGGAACTTGGCTGTACGAAAAGTACAGAGGAACTTTGTTGATTGCTGTGGCACAAGACGGAAATGGTAACATTTTTCTGATAGCATTCGCATTGGTTGAAGGTGAGACAAAGGATGCTTGGAGTTTCTTTCTTAGGAATTTGAGAATGTATGTGACCCCCCAGGCCAATTTATGTCTCATATCCGACCGACATCCGTCAATCAAGGGTGCTTACGATGATCCCGAAAATAGATGGCAGTATCCTCCGTCTTCACATTGCTACTGCATCAGACACATTACGCAAAACTTTATGCGTGAGTTCCGGGACAAAGAACTAAAGAAAATAGTTGGCAACATGGGTATGCCTACATCTTCATATGTTTATGATTCAATACGTATTAATTAGCTAATTATTTGTCATATGTTTTATTGAATAATTTTTCTTATCATTTTTGCTACAGGATATGCATTGAATGCAGCAACATTTAACTACTACCGGGGTGAAATACGGAGAACAAATAAAGCAGCTTTGGAGTGGATAGACAATATTCCCAGGGAGAAGTGGGCGAGGGCGTTTGACGGAGGACAACGGTGGGGGCACATGACATCAAATCTGGCTGAAGCGACGAACTCGGTTCTTAAGGCTACCCGAAACCTTCCTATTACTGCACTGGTCAAGTCTACGTTCTATCGTCTGGGATCACTGTTTGGAAAACGAGGACATGATTGGACCAAAATGTTGGCATCCGGTCAAATTTTCACAGATAACTGTAACAAGGGAATGGCCGACGAAGTGCGTAAATCTAGCAGCCATAATGTCATCCAATTCGATCGCGAAAGATTTTGTTTTATGGTTGCTGAAAGGATTAATCAAAACGATGGCCGACCATTAGGTACTTTTGGTGTTGATCTCAGGAGAGGATCGTGCGATTGTGGGAGGTTTCAAGCATTTCATTTACCGTGCTCCCATGTCATCGCAGCATGTGCTAGTATACGACAGGACCACAACCTCCACATACCAGATGTTTTCAAAGTTCTGACTGTTTTCAAAGTCTACAAAGAGAGCTTCCTTGGACTTCCACACCACGAGAATTGACCGACTTATGACGGTTTTACTCTTTTCCATGACGACACGATGCGGAGGAATAAGAAAGGGCGTCCAAATAGTACAAGAATTATAACCGAAATGGACGATCCTGAGAAAGAAAAAAGAAGATGTGGGATTTGTTGAGAAATTGGTCATATGCGTAGAAAATGTCCGAATGTTGCAGGTCCGTCAAATAGGCCCGTCTAGATTAACTTGTTCGTTTTTTATTAAACTTTCGATTATTGTAACTTTACTTTTGTGGGATTTCAATTAAATTAAACCTTGCATTTTTCAATTAGCAAAACCATCACTTTACCGAAACAACTTTCATTGAACAATCGAACATATCAAAATACATAAACCGCAACCACACAAACAAGACAACAAACATAAGAACGATTTAAAATCTAAACATTCCTAGGAGGCTATTAAAACCATCAGGACAATGTTTGCTTCTCCACACATCATCATAACACAATCTAAATCACTTTCCACTTTTTTCCAGGCCTTCCCATCTCCATCTTTAACTAGCCTTTCAATTTTTTTTATCTTTTCTCCTTCAGGAATTTCTCCTTCTAACCACCTGGTCAGGCTTCTCTGAAGATGCTCGAACTTGAGTGTATTCCACAATCGGATCTTCAACGGTGGCTTCATAGGAGAAAAAATCACCGTTGCATCTCTTTTGGTGAGAGGAGTATTTGGATCATAAAAATACTCCATTTTTGTTGAAATTGTTAAAACAAAAATTAAGCAATGGATTCAAATGATCTGAGATCTAGAGGAACCAAAAACAATGCTTTATATATAAAATTAAAAATATTAAAATATTTCCGACCCGGCCAACGAAAGGACGAGCTCGCCTAACGAGTGGCCGAGCTTTCATAATAATAAATTTAATTATAATATTAGTTAAAAAAAATTATTATATTTTAATATTATTCTATTATTTATTAAAACATTTAATATTTTTTATATATATTTTTAACTTTTCAAATATTAAAATTAAAAAAAAAAAAAAAAAAAAGAGCCAGCAATGGGTCGGCCAACCAATGGCCGAACCCTTGAAGAAGAAAAAAATTTCATTGGGTCGTCCAATGGAAGGACGAGCCCAAACCCAAAACGTGGCATATTGGTCAATTTTTTTCAACTAGTGGCATATTGAGTATTTTGTTTTCAAAACGTGGCAATGTGGTAAAAAAAGGATCAAATATGTAAAGATTAAATATTTTCTACATTCTGGACTAGTAATGATTATAATACTGACTACTAACTCCACGTAAATAATCTAAATATGAATGCATTAATCCATCATTACGGGGTTATGTTTTTAATCCATCATAAAAGTAAGCATTATATACTTGAGTTTCTATGTTGTCAATAGCTATAGCAAAATAGCATAGCAGAGGTAGGGTCATGGAAAAATTGAGGGGTTTTAATATAAACATATTTTACCTATTAAAATTATCAAATAATTTCAATAATTATATAAAAATCCATCAATATCTTGATTTCTTGAATTTCATGAGTTGTTCTTCTCTTCTCCTCTTCTTCTTCACTCCTCTCTTCTCGTCTCCTTTCTAACTTTTTATCTTTATATTATCGTTCTCCTTCGTTTTTGTTAAACACTAATAATTAATTATTTCTATTGGACTTTACTCAATCAACTCTCACTTTCTATTTACACACCTATAATTAAGCCCAATTAATTAATGTAGCAATTCAATATTTTATTACCAATAAAATAAATTACATAAATTAATTAATTTTAATAAATTCAAATAAATCAATTATTTCAATTAAATCAATAAATTACATATTTCAATTAAATCAATAAAATCAATTAACTCATATAAATTAAATAAATAAATTAATTTATATAAATCTAATAATTCATATAAATCAAACAATTCATATAAATTTAATAAATCAAATAATTCAGATAAATCAAATAAATTACGTAAATCAATTAATTCATAAAATTATTCAATTAATTAATATAAATAAATAATTACTAAAATTGGGGCGTTACAGATGAAGGGTACGCCGGTTTACTTTGTGGTGAAGAGGAACGCAAGATTGATTCACGGTGTTGCTGGAGGAAGAAGAATAACTTCCTTTTCAGTTTTGTTTCTGAGTTTTTTTTTTTTCAAATTAAAGTGAGAGAGGGTTAGTGTTTTCTCATGTATAGAGAGAGAGAGGGTCAGGTTGTGGTAGGTGGGTTAGTGTAGGTTGTGATAGGTGGGTTAGTGTGGTGGCTGAGGTTAGTGATGAATAATGGCAGAAGAAGATGGAAATATGAGGAATTGTTTCTCACTTTCTGCGTTTTCTTTCTTTTGTTTTGAGATAAAGGTTCTCCTTTTTTCTATTTAGGATCCATTTCTTTTTTAATAAAATCCTCACAAGATGCACCACATGGAGATTGGCTTGTGTGGCATGTCTATGCCCGTCTTTCTCCAACAATACCCTTTTGGTTATTTAAGAAATTAAATTAAATTTAAATCAATTAAACCAAATAAAATTCAAACATTTTTAACTAAGCACAATACAATTAAAATGAAGACACGGTTAATTCTATTTATTTTTTGTGAACATTTTGATAAAAAAAAAACAAAAGTTAAAGGAAATAAAATGAACAAAAATCGGACTCCAAAATGCGCGAAAAAAGTAGATTGAATGCGTTAAAATGATATACGCAAAATAAAGTTCTGGAAAACAGACAGATAAAGATCAAATTTTGCAATAAAAAATGTCCGATTGAAAAGGTTCGGGCTAATCAAAATGCGACCGCAAACGAAATTGAAAAAATTAAACGAGCATACCAAATTAAACTACGCGAACTGTAGATCAATAAAACTGGATGTTGTAGGTCCGATCTTGAAATTTTTTACCCGCTAAGTTTACGAACATTTGAAAATCAATTCAACCAAACTGTCTATAAAACCAAAATTTTATTCTAGTTAACTTTCTAAGCGTTATACATAAAGAAATGCATGTTGTGATATGCAGATGATGCAAATGTCTTGACAAATGTATCGATTTATTAATTTAGGGGAAATTTTGGGGTGTGCCAGGTGTGTATGTGCTAACATAACCCTTGCATGATTGACCTTGTGTATAATATTCTCTATGCATACTGACTTCATGACTATCCCTTTTCCAAATTGTGGCAAAAATGAGGAGTAATGAGATGAAGTGGTGTATCTATTGTGTTCGGATAAACTTATTGATTGTTTAATACTTACCCCATCTGGGAAAATACTAATATTGTGCTCCATGCTGGAGCATCGGGCAGGACATTTGGTCCTAGTCCATGTATCTTTGAAAACAAATCTATCTTTGTTAGTAGTATTCATTAATATCAACTACTAACTGATTTTTGTGTGCATGACTAAGTATGTGAATGATTGCATGTAGATATATGTTAGTTAGTAGGATTGTATGCTACTAACTATGAGGTACTAGATTCATGCATGATTAGTTCTGTGAATGATTGCATGAGTGTCTGTTTGGTTTGGAGAAAACTAAATGGACTATGTGTAAGCATCTAAATGTTAACGCTTCTGACTTCTGCTACTGCCAGTGCTTAACTCTGATACATGGAAGTTGTTGTTGCTGAAATACTTTGAAGATCTAGTACATCTACTAGTTCTCACTTGCTCTGATTGAAGAAGTGCTTTTGTATCTTGAATAGTTGTTTTGCCACAATTTTCCAAAGGGAGGATTGTTGTTCCTATTGGATTGGTTGCATTTTAGCAAAACAAAAACTTGGAGAAGTGTCCAAGTGTTTAAGATTGATTTAGCTTGCTAAGGCTATATGAAGCTGTAGAAAGGACACATGTTGGACGTGATGCTCCATCATGTTGGTACGACATATGAACCTTGAACAACAGGCGCTATATTTCTACGCTTTAGAATGTTTTCTATAAAAGATTGGTCAAATACTTTATTGCTATTGATTTAAACATATGATTAGGTGATTTGTTTTACAGCTGGATGAAGTTTAATTCATATTTAAATGAAGATTTAAATTTAAATTTGAATTAAAAACAAATCATATCTTGTTGGAGATATTCAATGAGCAAATCAAATATCCAACAAATTATGCATTAATTCTGGACGAATTCAAATATATTATCCAAGGTGAAAAGCTCGGAGTTTCATTTCTATATAAGGAGCTCAAACATACATTGGAAAGCAAGCATTCCCATTGAAGATCTTAGAGTTCCTTGGCATAGAAGGATTTTCTAGTTGAGTTGTAATCAACATTGTTTATCCTCTATGTTTCAGTAACTTGGCATAGAAGGTTTGTTTAGTTGAGTTGTAACTTTCAACATTCTTTATCTTATGAAGATTGAAGTTGATCACTAGGGTTTAGCGGTTGTTTTCCCCCGTCACTAGGATTATGGCTGAGAAGAAAGTGAGTAGGTTATCATACGTAAAGGGAGACTCTAAATAGAAAGTCATTGGGTAGGGTTAGGAAGAGGTATTGAAAAACATATGGTTTATTTTTGCTTATAAGTCTAATTGTACTAAACTACTAATATTGAATTTCCTTTCTTGGGTTATGGACTCAGCCCCCCAGACGTAGGTGTAGTTTCACAGAATTGGGTAAATAATTTGATTGTGTTCTTTATTGCTTTTCTGCTCCATCATCTATTACTAGTTAGTATTTTGTTTCTGGTGTATCTTCTCACACCTGTTGCTGGAGCATCGTATTCGACATATGTCCCTCTGAGGAATATAATTTCAATTCTGCCCAACCTAGCTTAGAGCTCGCTTTGAATTTGCTGGGCGAGAGCTCGCTTGGACTTGGCTGAGCGAGGATGATGATTTTTCACATCTTTGACATTATATTTTTCTTCACCTAGAGCTCGCATTTCCCTCGCTTCTCAGGCTCGCTTTGATCTCGCTTTGATCTCGCTAAGCGAGGGTGCTGAGACTTTTCTTCCTTTTTTTGTTGATCTAATCATCTGATTTGCACCAACATCTACAAAATGAGTTGAAATTAGGAGTAAAATGTAGAAAATCCTTATTATCCTAATAAAACTAATATTTACTCATTAGTTGGAGTTATGATACTAGAAAGTTGTGAAACAAGTCAATAAGTGCCCTCATTCAATGTGTCCATTTATCATATTTTGGCACTTATCAGTTACAGGGTAAAACAACACTAGCAGGGTTAACACCCATGCCATACACAAGGGAGCTATGAGTTGTTAATTCCTAGGGTCGAATGGACCGGCATGCCCTGATACCAACTATGTAACACCCTAAATCCCTGATATAATTTATACAACATTACATAAATATGAATATAAAACAAGGGTGTCACATTGGTAGAAATTCAACTTTTATTTTAAAGATAGAATTTTTAATTCAAAAACACAACATAAGAAATTAGTTTCAAAAAAACTTAAAGGGAATAGCAAAAAATATCACATCCCGGTGTTACAATATCAGAGAAAAGCCAAAATGAATACTACAAAGTCGACGAAAGGTACGAAGAACATAATGCGGAAATAAACTACTGAAGGGGCCATCTATGTCATCCTCTACAAAAACACATAGATATCACTCCTTAGTCTCAATCGGGGAATTACCTTTGTAAATTACAAAAGTAGAACATAGAGACAAGAAAGGGGTGAAAAGAGATTCGACAAATTTAATGGGGTATAAACAACAAGGATAGTTCATACAAGCATATTATGTTATCACGAATGTACAATACACTGTGTCATTATGCAATGCTTATTTCCTCTACTCCCATGCATGTGGTACCATCCTACAACACTGGACCGAAGGCCTAAACACTGGACCAAAGTCCTAAAATCTAGAATGAAGTCCTGGATATCAGAGTTATTTTATTGAGTGAACCTTAACACTGGATCAAAGTCCTAAGCTAATCTACGATATACATGATGCATGATCAAACAAATGCAAATAATCTTTATCCAAATCTTCTACTCCCATTATTAAGTACCAATCATAACACTAGACTGAAGTCCTAAACACTGGACCGAAGTCCTGGATATTGTCGTAATGCAAAAAATACCACGGGCGTTCGTACACTCGAGATAATAACAAAGTAGCCACCAAAATATATTTATTCCAAAAGGAAAAGGAAAATATCGATAAAACCCTTAACAAAAAAGAAAATGGCGGTCGCAACCAAATTCGAGTTCGGGAGTCGATTATACAAGGGGAATCTATTAGAACCCTCACATTCGTTGTACTCAACAGGAGCCATTTAGTTAGATTTGCGAATGAAAATTTAACTTTCATTATTTGCTTTCTTCTAGTTGTTAAAAGATTAAGAGAAAAAAGAAAAGGTCGTAAAAAAGGTTTTTTTATTAGGGTGCTTGACAAGATTGCGAGTCTTGCTCCTACATATCCTCAAGTGCGATGAGGAATCCAAAGCTACGTAGTTCTTGACAAGAAAAAGATATTTTTGGGTTTTTTGTTATATTTTTTGATGAGTCGTTGAATCTAGCTTCTACGTATCCTCTAGTACGATGAGGAATTCAAAGCTACGTAGTTATGGGTAGTAAATGTTTATTGGTTGGTCGATTTTAGCGAATGATACTTAGTTCGCACTCAAGCAGAAAACATTGATTTCTACGCAGTCATGAAAGTAGGGAACCTTGTGAGTAACATTAGAATGAACAACATAATTTGGAATCTCAAAGAGTTATGTTTTCATCGCATTTGAGCGGAAATCGTTCTTACTTCTCACACATGATAGGAACAAAGCTTTGTTTACATCGTCTCGGAGTGGATGAAACATCTTTCATTTTGAAAAAGGTTTGACATCGTGCTAAGGCGGAAAAGGATTTGATGGGTTGAGTTTATTTTAAGTGGATGACGAATACTTGAACAGGAGGCTAAGTACGACCATCATCCAAATACTCGAGGATTAAGAGGGACAACTACGTCCAACTATATCCTTTTTCGTCCAAGTTGTTTATTAAAATTGTGAGTGAACTAAGTCATGATTCTTTAAAAGATGATGAATATTCGTGCGGGAGACTAAGTACGACCATCACACAAATATTTGGGGACTTAGAGGGACAAGTACGTCCAACCAATCCTTTTTTGTCCATGAAAGAATGAACTAAATTCAGTTATTTAATGTATTTTGAAACGGAACACGGGTACTCGAATGGTAGGCTAAATATGACCATCATCAAAATACTTGGGGATTAAGACGGACAAGTATGTCCAACTAATCCTTTTTCAACCGATTATTTATTGCGAAAAAAGTTATCGAAATGATTAAGTTAGAAAAGAACTTGAGGAGAACAAGCATTTAGGTTTGCATAAAAAAGATTGAATTTGATAAAAAATAAGTTTTTTTCATGGTTTTGAAATTTATTTTTAAAATCTTGATACTAATCAAGATTTTTTTTATTAGTTTTGAAAAAAAAATGTTTGATTAAATGATGAAGTGGTGAAATATTTTGAAAATCAACTTGATGTTGACCAAGCATTTGATTTTTTATCTTGGAGAAAGGTTGATTTTATTTACAATTTATTTAATTAATTAATAATAAAATAAAACAATAAAATAAAATGAAAACAAAAATAATAAAGGGAATGGGGATGCAAGTATGCATGGGGTTGCGATGAGAAAGAAAGTGAAATAGGCCAAGGCCATATGATATCAACAAAAATAAACAAATAATTTTTTTAAAAAAGGGGGAGGGTCTGGTGAGCAACCCGCGTGGGCCCCAACCCCACTCGTCTTCCTCATGGAAACAAAATGCAGTAACGACAAATGAAAAGTAGCAGTAATGGAAAACTTAAAAAAACACATTACTAGTCACTTTGATCAACATGTAACAGTCTCAAATTTTTACAAAATTACACAAATGAATAGTGAAAATTTATCTACTCGGTCTCATGAAGACAATGACATGCTCAAAAATCAACAAATAGTAACTAAATTTTTTGAAAAATTACCCGTTTACAATGGGATGCACAAGGCTTCGCTTTGGCCATTTTAACTACTTTCATGTCAAACAAACTATGAATTCATGCTCAGGGTGATGTTGTGAAGCTACTGGGTATATTATTCTATTTGAAATATTTTGATTTTATTATTTTGGATTTGTGTTCTTGAGTTTCTCAAGATCACTCAAATCCTTGATTTTCCAAAATCCAAGTTAATGGTATTTTTGTGCAATTCAGTGATGCTTAATGATCATGAGGTATGTAGAAACATAACAATATAAAGAAAATCAAGAAATAACAATCATTAAAGGCTACTTAGATAAAGAACATAACACTAAGAACTTTTTGGAGATAAACCCGAATCGCAGCGAGACTTCGATGAAGCTTCGATGATGTGAGTTTTCGACTTTTCTTTACATATTCAGACTCCTTGCAACTTCCTCTTCCTTTAGTTATCATTTTTTCACAATTTTGATAGCTTTTTCAAAATCAAAGTAAAAAACAACTTGAATGAATCTGCGTTTTTTGTGTGGTTTTTGGTAGGGATTATGGTGGTGATGATATTGTACAATTATTTTAAGGAAATGGATGGCAATTGGATCAAGTTAGGAGGTTTTTTGCTCAAACTCCGAGTTTCTTCAAAATAAAGAAACTAGAACTTTGAAGATGAATTTGATGTAGAATTTTAGGTTTGTTTAATAGTGATTGATTGTGTAGAATGTGAATGAAATGGTGTTGAATTGTAGGCTATAGAATTAGGCTAATGGATGGTTTAGGAATTATGAAAAAATGTAAAAAGTGTGAGTAAATTTGGATGAACTTGAATGCATTTGACTGTGAATTTGAATTTAGCATGAAAATATCTCAATTTCAATCTCAAGTTCTGATATATTGTATAATTTGGTGGAAAATGGAATGATGTATGAATGTATGATTATGCACAGTTAGTTAGGCAAAACAAGTGTGATCAATCTTTGTCTTTTAGTGCCAAAATCTTGATTTTTTATTTTATGATGCATGATGATATTTATGTAATGCTACGATGATATTTAAATGATTATTAGATCACTTGAGTTATTATATTTGGGATTTTTATGATGCAAAAAATGAAGAATGATGCATAAAATATTTTGGACTTTTTATATTTATTTTGTGTTGACTTTTGACTTTTTAAATGATGTAAGATGCATATAATGAATGAAATGAATTAATTTAAAATAACGCAAATGAAATTAATTAATTTATTCAAACGAACCTAATGTTGACTTTTTGTTGAACTTAGTAAAAGTCAACTTTTTTTCAAAATATACAAAATGCAACGATTAAATGAAGAATGCATTAGACTAAAATACGATATGCCCAGAAGCAATGAATGAAATGCCCATATAATGAATGGCATGCTTGGGACCAAACTAGGGTAAGGTAGATGCCCCTATTTTATTAATTTTACCTAGAGAGTATTAATGATGACAGTCTTCTTATAATCGTGGTGAAAGATAATTAAATACAAATGACCCAAAATTTGTCCTTTGTATGTAAATGCAATGGGATGAAATTAAATGCAATGAAACGGGCCTTGGAAAAATGCCTTTATTAGTTATTATGCATGATGAGCACTGTATCAAATGAGCGCCAAACAAGGTTTTGTTATGCATGAGTTTTGAGATTTTCTTTTATGCATGCAGTATGTAATGATGCATGAAATGATATGCATGAATTGATGCTAATACAGACATGGTTTATTCATAAGTAATGCATGGTGTGTGCAAACTTGTGTCGCGGCGCGAAAAATACCTGAGTGCATCGCATGCTCGAAAATACAATAGAGTTACCACTGAATTTTATTTATTGTAATAGAAATGGAAAATATCAATAAAACCCTTAGGGAAGAGAAATGGGTAAGGAAGTCGGTTATGCAAGGGGAAGGTATTAGCATCATTTACGTCTATTGTACTCAACGGGAACAGTTTGGATTGTTTTCTGCGCGGATGGTTGTTATCATCTAAAGGTTACTTACGATTGGTTTTAATTAAAGGAAAAAATAAATTTTTGATTAATGTGCTCGCCAAGATTTCAAAATCTCGTGCCTACGTATTCTCATAGTGCAATGAGAAACTCAGAGCTTCATAGTTCATGGGTAGAAAATAAGTATTTGTTGGTTGATTTTAAAGAACAATGTTATAATCGTATCCTAGAAGTGTTTTGATGTTAGATAATTTTGATCTTAGTTCGGATGCTCTAAGCTTTTAGTCTGACTGCTAAGGAACAAATTATAACAGTTCTTTTATGAAAGATATTTTTGTTTGGTTAATGAATTGAAGAAAGTTTGTAAATGAGGTGAAATTTTGTGAAGGTGTTGTTTGGGCTAAGAGTGTGTTGTTTAAACCCATAGAGTGGTGTCTGATCCAGGAGTGAGGTATTTACCAATAAATGGTGATTAAAATGCAGAGTTGTAGGGTTTTGTCTAGACTCGGGGGGTCAAGACCTACAAGAAAGGGGGTTTTCCTAAGCACTGAGACTCACAAGATAAACATGCATGAAAAGTGTTTTCCTAAGCACTATGACTCACAAGGCAAACATGCATGAAGAGACTTGCCTAAGCTCCGGGACTCATAAGGCAAGTATGCATGACATGGTATGCATAAGCTCTGGGGCTCACAAGGAAGACATGCATGAAAGAGGGGGTTTGCCTAGGCTCTGGATCTCACAAGGAAAACATGCATGAAACAGGTTTTAACCATGAGAAGGTGATTAACCCAAAGAGAGGTGTATGGTCCAGAGATGGGTATTTAACCAGGAGAAGGTAATTAACCCATAAAGGAGATGTTTAACCAAGTTGATTAACCTCAATAGTGTATAGGTGTCCAAAGAGTATTGTGTTTGGTCTAAAGAGAAAGGTGTTTTTGTCATTGATAGTTGAAGTATTGGTATGAGGATGAAGGTTGGAAGTTGTTTTGATTTGAATTGCACTAAAGTCTATGAACGAAGGCGAATACTTTGAATAACTGGGGCCTGCGTCCCGTATTTAAAGGTATTCAGAACAAGGGTAGGAATGCTCCTTCTCATTCTTCTCCATTTCTTAAGGCTCGTGACGTGTAATTCACATCATAATTAAAAAATGTTTGGAAGTTTGGAAAGAGTTTTTGTTTGAAAGGGATGAGGTAAGGTGTGCTTGAAGGGGGTGAAATAAAGCTTAATATGACCATGTCTTTATGGTTACTTATTTCTTGGGTTTTAAATGATAATAGGATTAGAATTGACTTAATGGATCAAGTGTAGGTGCAAGTACAAAGATCTAATTCAAATCAAGTGATCAAGAGACTTATGATCACTTAATTGAATAAAAGTCCTAATGGAGCATGCAATTTGTTTCAAAAGAGGGACTAAAAGGTCCCAAAGTCATTAATTCAATTAATTAACCAAAAGAAATTTAATCAATTAATTAAATCAAGACAAATGAGATTATGCAAGATATAAGGTCAAGCTATCATGAAGCAACCAAGCAAGAATTTATTCAAGCTAGTTTATCATGAATTATGAATTAAAGGCCATAAAAAATAAAGAGATCAAGATTAGTTTTAATTAAATCTAATTGAAATTCTGGTATTGCAGATAACAGATGTCCTAACACATGTCAAGACATTGTTCTGCATAAACATTTAAACACAAAGGCATAACAGCAGACTGATACCTTGAATATCAGAACTGCAGCAACACAGATGTTATGACATCTAATCCAACATGTTAATCAAAACTGAACTGTAAATTACAGAATGATAAACAACACAAAATATGATGACCCAGTTTGGTGCAACTCACCTACATTTGGGGGATACCAATCCAGGAAGAAGAATTCACTATCAGTAGTATAGTTTTATGTAAACAACCTCCAGTTTACAGAAAGCACCCACGCTAACCTATCACTACCCAATGAAGAATTTATCATTAGAAGTCACATCTATTTGATAAGAGAAACTCATCTCACTCCCTAAATCACAACCTGTGATTACCTAACAGTTAATACCTCATAACAGTATCATCCTTATTGAAAGACACCCCTTCCAATACAAAGTTCAGTCAAGCATCCTTGACTAGCAAGTTAACTTGGATTTGCTTCAAAGCTTCATCCAAGAACAATACACGATTCATTGCCTACGGGCTTCTGAATCTGTACAAGTACCTATGTCTACCACACTGCATCATATCGATATAGAGAGAGACTTACAAGAGAAACCTACGACTCTCAAAACCTAAACCCTACTTTACAAAATAGGATTACTAAATCTATGTCGTCCTCTCTCCCCTTTCTGCATTAGGTCTTGGTCTTCTTTTATAACCTTTTGTTGAGTTGGGCTTTCAACTTTCTTTTGCCTGAATCCTTGATCCATGTTTTGATTGCTCCTTAAATCTTGCAACTGATCTGTAAACATCCCGCTGTTAGTAACAGGCATGATGTCCTATCATCGTGTTGGGACATCTTATATGACATGTCTTCTTTTAGCAGGATTCTTCTGTGTTGTTGGAACATCATGTGCAGCAACCTGTTTTACCAAAAATTGTTCAAATATTTAGGATCTTCAATCTCCCCCTTTTGACAAATTTTGGTTAAAACCCCTTTTGCACAATAAACCCAGGATGCTCCTTATAGAGTAGAAAGTCTCGAAGTCATTTCAGCCGACCTTATAGAGTAGAAAGTCCCGAAGTCATTTCAGCTGACAGCTTACACTCTTCTCAAGAGGAAGCAGCCTACTACTCCGGGTAACTCAGAACACAGGACACAAGGAAGAATTTAGAACACATAGGGAACTGAAAATTTACAACATCCTTGCAAATCATCCTTGCAAAACATCTGCAAGGACAAACTTAAACCTTGACTTTTTCTCCCCCTTTTTAGCCAAAAATTGACAAACAGATAAAACTCATGAAGACTCAGCACAACAAAAGAACAATCTGAGAAACGAAGATGCCGAAACCCCCTTTATATATCCGATCCATTTCCATAGGTTGTAACGAACCACTGAAAATAACGCAGGTCAATTCAGGACAAACATTAAAAGAGGAATGAAACTTCTAAAGAAAAATGTGCACCGCCCAAAACTCTTTTGACTGTTTCTTCTTTCAAGGGGAATCGTCCAAATAAGCTAATTAAGGTGCGCCCACATGTCTTAAAAAATTTCTGACACCTTGTCAGACTTTTTTTAGTCCACCTGACGCCTAGTCATTTTTCCTTTTAACCGACCCCAAGAATAACTAGAAGACCAAGAATAACTAGTGAAGATGTTCATACATTTCTTCAAACATCTCTCAGTTAATAGTATAAACTCCCAGAAACTTGTACCATTAGAGAAATGTCACGACATCTCGTCTGACATCATCTTCAGAGGCAAACTATCACAAACTGCTTGTAGACACAAACAATCTTGATAAACACTCTGCACCACTGCAGCTATGTATCCAGAACAGAAGTCTAACTCCCCCTGTCGTAGACAACCAGTGCTCCTTTGCCAGAAGAACACCCTAAATGAATGGAAAACATAAGACGCATTTTCATGTCTTTAAGAGCGCACCCTCAGTTCAACACACCTGCTGAAGGGATTCACCCAATGCTTGACCCTCAAGCAAACCATGTACCACACCAGTACATAAATCAAATAGAAGCTCTCCCCTATCTTTCTTAACAGATGCTTCTTCAGCAAGAACCACCCAAAATCACCACATGATATCCCATGACAGCTTCGTGATCATATAGTGAGAGTACCAAGAACGCATCCTTGTACCATAACTAACAAACTCTTGGATTGAGACCAAAGCTCCATTGACCCCTCTCGTCCAGAAACCATCTATACACCACACAAATTCCTCCTGAATTCTCATGTATAGATCTCCTTGTTCCCTGAGATATAACCCAATTGAATCTGAATGCTTCACATTCCTCAAAGAGACACACAGGGCCCCTTAGTTTTCTAGCTCGCCCAGATATTATTCACACTTGAAGAACATTCAACACATGCTCCAGAAACCTTCAGCCTATTTGCTCCACAAGCACCAAACTGATCCACTTCTAGCATGTCCCATTTACATCAGACT
This sequence comes from Lathyrus tuberosus, assembly GCA_022829125.1. NCBI lineage: Eukaryota > Viridiplantae > Streptophyta > Magnoliopsida > Fabales > Fabaceae > Lathyrus > Lathyrus tuberosus. The sequence goes on along the minus strand of JALAZF010000085.1, from coordinate 1,837,967 downwards.
TCCAAGACAATCCTTTACCTGTCATTCTCCCGTATGATAAGATAAACACCTCTTAGACAAGATGTGAGTGTCAAGTTCCACACTCAGAACTTAGTATCCTACTCCAAGGATAACCAACCCAGAAAATGTTCTAATATCAGTTAGGACATTCTTCACACATTACAGACACCACACACCATGGTTCTTGATATGCTCCACCACTGGACTTAGTATCTGCATAATAATCCAACTGAAGATCTTAAAACAACACTGCGCCACCAGCTTGATCAATAAGAACTCCGGAAACCAAATAGAGAAATAAAATCTCATCCACCAAAAGAAGGTAATCTCACATTCTCAACTTAGAACTTCTACCACAAGCTCCAAGATAGACCAAAACCTCCTTACGTTTTCAACCAACTACCCTTTTGCCCAAGAGTAATTAGTTCCAAGCACCCTGCTTGAATGCACACTATGAAAACAACCAAATGCCACCTTTTGATTGATCTCACTCTTCTTCAGAACTCCCATAAGATACACTGATCCACCAATGAAATTTGATCTTCAAGTTACATGAACTACTTGCTCCATAGCAAGACATCTTGGATCCACCAAGCCTCTAGACATGTAACATCTTCTCAATCCATAGCTCCCGCAAACTGCATGAGATAGACCTTTTTGAAGCATCCATAACTTCCATTATCATGTAGATCACCTTATCTTAAGCTGATGTGCCACATCACCAGCTGAGACTCTGATGTTAAGCTAGATGTCCGAACATTCTGATACGACATCCAGCTGTTGAATTCAGATCCTCCTTCTGCCACTTAGAAGAACCTCCTCCCTTTAATAGAACAAGAGTTCCATGCTCTCATAGACTTGATTCAACAACCAACTTTGAGTAAATAACCTCCATCATGCTTAGACTTATCACAAATATTCCATACAAGCTTACACCTTGATGATAACTACTTTGAAACTTCAAAGACTTCACACCTGCCACGTCTGAATCTTCAGAAGATAAAGTAGTCCTAGACTACACCATAGCCATACCAAAGAATGCCACTTTCCTTAGTAGAGCAGTCTCTAGAAAGTCAGAGATAACTGCCACTTAACTTTGACCTTCAAAATGAGCAAGATCCCATGCTCCCAAGTACCTAGATCAGAAATAAACTGATCCAAGCTGTGCTACCACCAGCACTCTATTCTGGACAAGTCTCTTGCCAGGACACTTTCCAGATTAACACCAGATGCTTCTAGTAACAACTTGAACAAACCTGCTGCACTCCAATACTCCTAGATCAGAAATAAACTGATCCAAGAACTATCTATCAAGATTATGATGTCTTCTTCTTCATCTTCCACATCACCATTGTCTAGACCAGTTTCTTGCCAGGAAACTATCCAGAGATCAGATGCTTCTGCCACACCAACTGAAGCAGATTCTTAGTTTACCACCCAAGAGAAATAGAACCAAAAGCTTATGCAGTACCTCTCCCATGATTCTGCACAAACCAGATGAAGAGATGTTCCAACATCTTGTTGAACATCAGCAATCTTGACTTTCAAGGATAATCAATGAAATACTTATGAATTCCATAATAGCAATTGATCTTAAATCCTTGTCAAATAACCCTTCTTCACTATTGTAGCTAAGCTTCACTAGATCACTTCATGAACACTGATCAAGTATTCAATCTTTTACAAGTATCTTCTTTGACAACAAATTGTTGAGATACCAAGGCTGCCACCCTTGACTCAAGTAACTAAGATTCTCTCTGAAGGAATTCCATTTACCTCAACAGTTTTGAAAACTCCAATCAGATTGGATCCACCCCTAGGATTAAGAGAGATGAATCTTTCCTCACTGTTTTGGATAATGAAAATAAATCACCTCCACTTTCTTCAGGTTGTGTTTCATAGAAACACCTTCTAGTCAGAAGAATAACTAGAAGACTCCAGATGCACGACTGAGATGCCTTTATGAGTGGACTTGAGATAATTCTCAAGTATCTTTGACAACCTAGCCGATCAATAATTTATCAAACTCCCTGTTGCACCCTAATTTTTGACCCTAAGACCCCCGCTTCGCCCTTTGCATAGCATATTAGGTCGATCATTTGTGCATAACTAACCAGTTTATCTAGATTCGTCTATTTGTTTCTTTTTAAGGATAGATGCTGCTACAGAAGGTTCAAGATCTTAAAGGTTGCGTTGTGTGTGAGTGGAGGTCTTCTGGCTCTTGCTAGCTGTGTTGGATTCCTGTGAGATTATGCCCTTTTTTTTTGGTCTCTGAGCCAATACGTGGTCAAGTTTCCTCAAGATTTCTCAAAAAAAAGTCAAGGTGAAGCTTGGTTTCTTGGCACTTGGCATGAAGCATGGTTATTTAAGGATTGGTTAAGGTTTTGTGGCGAGTTGTTTTTCAAGTGGTATCTCCAAGGATTCCTCAAGACATAGTGTTTGTGTTCATCCAAAGGATCGTATGGATGTTATCAACAGGTTTCATGCTGATTGTGGATTGAGATCTTACGTGACTTGATTGGATAGGAGGATGTGTTGTGTGGTTTGTTTAAGATTCAAGTAATGAAGGTGTTGTACAAGTTTGTGGACCAATTCAAGTTGTGGATATAACGTGCAAGCTCAAGTTACCATGTTTTCTCCCGTTCAAATTCAAGTTCGTATTATTCACCACCATTCAAAGTCCAATTCAAAGGTAATCAAGAGTCACATTGCTCATTCAAAAACTACAAGATACATCTCAAATTCCAAGTTACTAGAAGCTGGTCAAAGTCAATCCCCAAGATTAAGTGAAGATATTCTACAATTGAGGCCTGAGGCATGTACGAGTACTATTGCAGTTGTGCTGTCAGCGGTTGCGACTTAAAACCTTAAATTGAAGTAATGATAGGAGGATCATGATAAATCCACGGCCCCACCTTCAATATGTCTTGCTCACGTATAGTTCCTGCTGAATGCAGTGATCAATCTGAACCTGAGTATGATTACCGCCAAGTGCACCACCATTTAGTATGATCAAGGTAACATTTTACAACAAGTAATAATATTATGCTAAGATTGGCTTTGCCGTTTACAAATAAATACAAAGTACAAGCTATGCTTCATTTCATTAAAAATTCACTAAGAGATACAGAGCCTGATCAATGGATGGTCCTACATGTGATGCCATGTTCTATCATTTTGGCCATGTATAACAAGCTATGATAATTACGGTTACACTTTTACACAAGTGGAAGATAGTTGTCCCAAAAGGGAGTTGATGATACGTTGATATTGATGTCCATGACTTGATGGACGGTGGCTAATGCTGAAACACATATATCTCCTAGTATCTCTTCAAAATCCTGTTGCTAGAAAATAGACGGCACTGCCCTACAACTTGTTTGTGCCCGTCCGGGCTTGTTGAAGAGTCGGTAAAGCACCTGGAAGTGGACAAAAACTGGAGGATTACAAGATGTTCTTCACGATTCCATGAAATTTAAATTGACAATGTCGAGCACTATAAGAAAACTGAGCATAGATATGAACCGTTACCTATGGATTTGACAAATTAGTTGGTTCCTTTACATCCTGGGCATTGAGCATGTCGGTAACGAAGTTCCCGTCGTATATTGGAGCTGGGAGATGTCGTCAGCTCTTGGAAGAACAAGCTTGCTGAAGTCTGTAGTTGCGCCAAGATAGCCGAATTGGAAACGGAAGTTGATGATACTACCACGATCTGCAAGGTAAAACCGCCGCGAAATGTCAGCTACAAGAGACATCAATACAGAGTAAGGTTCAGAATCTTCAAAGCACAATTCAAAGCAAAGTAAGATGTGTTCAATTACGTTTGAAATATTCCAAACCATTTCAAACTTTCCAAGTCATCTTCAAACATAATTGTACGATTTGCTTGGTCTTCTTTTTTTTTCAAAACGCAAAGAACAATATCAGACAAACTTCAAAATTTCCTATTTTTGGCCTCATAGATTGGTTTGAATCAGAAAATATGTCATCATATTCAATTCTAAAGGTTGTGGGCAATATCACGAAAAGATATCTCCAGCACCAACTTTCCAAAACCGTTCACACCAAAGGCCACAAACACAATCAAACATAATGATTTGAACGAGCATACAAGCATTCAAAGTACAGGACGTGATAGTCGTTAACTCACCCGGAATTAACTTTATACGAGATCTAAATGACACACTGCACTCTGGTCCTCACCATCTTCAACTGCAGCATCAGAAAGCCATTTCAAAGATAATTATGCTGACTTAACCGACACAAAACTCCTGCATCAATAAAAACACCAAGAGTCATCACTTGAAAAGAAACCTCCACTTGTAAATCCTTAAAATTCCAAGATTGAAAGTTCACATTGAGAAACAAGGACAGTGCTTGCAACAAGGAAACAAATTATAAAACATCAACATGACTCAAAATGAAAGGCGGAAAGTTCCCTTTGGCTCGAAATTCCTCGAACGGCACGAGAAGTGCAGTAAGCTCCTGCATAACAAGTACCAATGATACTAGAACCTGCAAACAACCACCTGACAATGTAGAAATAAGCACAGGCTTAACATTGGAAGTGTATATTGTAAGCTTCAATTGTTGTTCTAATTACCTGCTGATTTGGAAAATAAAAGCTACCATTACAACTTACGTGCTAGTCTTGTGAAGGCGTGCCTGTTGTTGGTTATGCAGGACGTTCTACAAATTATGTGCCCGGCAAACCGAAAAGCATGCTTTAGCTATGAAGCCTTTTGAAATGGAGGCGTGGCTACTGTTAGTCTTCTAAGGGATTGTTTTCCTGGCTATAACATTGTGGTCGGAGGTGTCTTTCTTCTCGATCATCCTTGATATTTTTGGCACAAATTTAAAGATTTTTTTATGAGAGCTGCAGCTGCGGTAAGAGCAAGTAACCATATTATTATCAAAAGAGAAAGAAAACACAACCAAACATGCTGAAGTCAAAGAGAGATCAAAACGTGTCCAAGCATGTTTGAGCAGATAAGGAAAGGCATTCATTGTGAAATATCACTCAAATAATATGTTCCAGACCAATTCATTTCTTTCCTGAACGATCTGAAATAAGGTTACAACAATTCAAGCACCAAAGATCAAATGTTTCCATAACAGTTCCAAACATCATCATCAAAGCAGGCTGCAAACCATTCCAACGGTATATCCTAGACAATATTAAGTTATTGCCAATGTTAGAGAAACATGTTCCAACCATTTTAAAACTTTCCAAAACAAGTGTAAACATGTTCAAATCATAAGGAGAAAGAAATCAAGGACATGTTTTGCTAAGAATGAAAAAATTCAAGGAGCAACATCAATGTTAAAATCCTATATAAGGAGGAGAAATTTCACGTAGGGGGAGCAACTTTCACATCAAAATTTAACACAGTGAAAAATTCATACATCGACATACACACGCAACCAAGTCATCATCGACCTATCAACACGCCAATTCATCAAACCAACTACCAGTTTTAAATTCATCGCAAATCCCTACATCCTTATATATATCCAACAACCCAAATAACCAGAAACTATCATCAAACCAATAAACAAAAAATGCATCAATAATCTCAGAGGCTCAGGACTTCACATTCAACATACACACGCAACCAAGTTCATCAGACCTCAATCAACGTCACTAGAACGTTCAATCCCAGAAGAAAGAGAAGAGGATAGATCAGAGAAATTAACAACAACATACCTACACACGGAAAAGAAGCAGGAAATTTATCTGAAGAGGAGATCTTGAGGTTGCGACCACCTTTCATCGCCTTCAACCGCCGGCATCTCCTTTATTTTCAATTCGCCCTAATTTTGTAATTGTAACAAAATCATAGTAAAAATGGGGTATGGGTCTGTGGGGATTAGGCCTCATGTTTGTTGATTGTTCGAATTAGAGAGATGAGAGGAATTGCGGTGGTGAGCGGCGGCTAGGGTTGGAAATCCCTTTGGCCGAGAGAAGAGAATAGCGAGAGGGAGGAACGAGAGAGCCTTGCTCTCTTTGTTTCCTTATTTTAAGTAATTGATCATGTACACTACACACACTACACATACCGTGCACCCTTATCCGTTCGATCACACCACACACATCTCGTGGCTGAGAGTTGAGGGTATATGATAGACCCTCTCCCCCTGATGAGCGTTTGATCCCTCCGTTAATTTAGTAACCACCTCTGTTTATTTAATTTAACTTTTTAAATAATTCATGTTTAACTCTTAAAAAAAATAATTAACTTGTTTTAAAACCTAACTAATTTTAAGATAAGAGAAACTTTTTTTTTTTAACCTTAAAAATATAACTTTTTTTTATTCCACTTCTTTCTCTTATAATATCTTTTTTAAACACATAAAATCTTTTTTTCTCTTTTGCTAAATACTAAATTAACCTTTAAATAAATTAACCAATAATAACTTTGTAATATAATAACTCTAAAATGATAAAAACCTTTTATGTTAAAATTAAATATTTTCTAATTAATTAATAAAAACCCTTTTAGGAACTTTTTCTTTTCTTTAAAATACCCTTTTATAATATAAAATTAAAAAACAACTTTTTCTTTTATAAGAAAACTCTTTTAACTCTTTGTAAATAGTTTTTTTACTAAGACAATAAGATCAAGATCTTTTTTAAGAAAAACTCTAACTTTTTAAATCAATAACATAAAATTCCCAAATAATAAACCTTAAAAATTAATCAACTTCTCTTAACAAAATCGTCCCCCGATTAGAAATCTCTCGCGCCCGAGTGAAACGCTTGTTTGTTTATCTTATCTTGATATCATGTCTTTGTATGTTTACTCTTGCTTTTTGTTATTATTTCTGCTCTAAACCCTTTCAAAACTATAAAAATTTCTCGATCCAACGTCGAGCCCATTTTCTACCCATATAAGTCGATCGCCTTAGGGCATCGCATTCGACCTATTGATCACAAGACACAAGTCTAGCATCACTTTGCTAGCACCCTCGCCTAAATAACAATAACTTAATCGCATTAATATCCAAGGGAAAATCCCATGCATGATAACCATGTTATTGTGCATGGTGCACATCATTTGCATCTCATAATCGACACCTTAAGATAAGTCAATTAAACAACTTAGGATAGATTTCCTAGGTTAGTCCCCCCTTAATTTTGATTTTTTAAATCAAACTTTAGCCCACCTAATTCTCCACACAAGAGAATTAGATGTTAATCATCTCAAAGAAGGGACATACAATCCCATACCCCACAAAATACAAACTATTTTCAAAAAAACTATGGTGGTCTTCTTAAGATGATGACTCATCTTCTCTCCTAAAACCTTTAAACATTTAGTATCCTTAATGAGGAACTACATGTGCTCTGATTCCTTCCCGACAGGATATGTAGGCACAAGATGCGATATCTTGTCGAGCACACTTAGGAATAAAAATAATAAATCACCTACCCTTAAACTCTTAGCAAACAAATAACAGATAACAAATAACATAAAATAAAACAAGAGGTTCCTGTAGAGTACTACAGATATCTAGGATGCTAACACCTTCCCTAGGTATAACCAACCCCTGAACTTAGAATCTTAGTGCATTTGCATTGCATTGTGGGTATTCGGTTTTTTTCTCCCTTCCCTTGGATAAAATCAAAGACCGATGGTGACATTAAAAATGTGATCCTAGTTAACAAATAACTATGGTATCCAATTTTCACCGCGACACTCCCAGAGCAAGAACTTGATAAACCTAAACTAAATTCCTCTCCTCTTCAACTAATTTCAAACTGCATCATGGGACCAAGCTTCCAAGTACCAAGTCACCATAACAAACATCTTCCAACCACTTTTTCCATTCCATTGCTTCTGACTTTAGAATAAAAGATGCAGATATCTTCACATATAGAGGTCGACGATTGAGATATTCCACCATCTGTCTCCAGCAACAATTCTATAATCCCATAATTCCATAGCTCTTACATCAGAAACATATGCAGTGGAACCACCAATGATCAAATTCTGTTTGCCCTAATAAGATGTCAGAGCATCTAATAAGACACCCCAACAAGAGAACTAGCCACTTCTTCTGCGGTTGTTGTAGAACCTCCTCAGTGACATGAACAACCACTGGTTTGTTACCTTCGATCCAGTACATCCATCCCATCCATTAATACCCTTGAGTATGTCTGAGTTAATTGATCTGATCTTCAAAATTCCTCCTTGTTTAAATGCTAGAAAGTATCTCCCAAAGATCTCATCCAGAAACAGACATGATGCCTGCTCTGATACCAATTGAAATTCTGGCATTGCATATAGCAGATGTCCTAACACATGTCAAGACATTGTTCTGCATAAACATTTAAACATAGAGGCATAACAACATACTGATACATTGAATATCAGAACTGCAGCAACACAGATGTTACGACATTTGACCCAACATGTTAATCAAAACAGAACTGTAAATTGCAGAATGATAAACAACACAAAATATGATGACCCAATTCGGTGCAACTCGCCTACATCTGGGGGATACCAATCCAGGAAGAAGAATTCAGTATCAGTAGTATAAGTTTATGTAAACAACCTCAGGTTTACAGAAAGCACCCACACTAACCTATCACTACCCAATGAAGACTTTATCATTAGAAGTCACATCTAATTGATAAGAGAAACCCATCCCACTCCCTAAATCACAACCTGTGATTATCTAATAGTTAATACCTCATAATTGTATCATCCCTATTGAAAGACACCCCTTCCAATACAAAGTTCAGTCAAGCATCCTTGACTAACAAGTTAACTTGGATTTTCTTCAAAGCTTCATCCAAGAATAATACACGATTCATTGCCTACGTGCTTCTGAATCTGTACAAGTACCTATCTCTACCACACTGCATTAAATCGATACAGAGGGAGACTTACAAGAGAAACCTACGACTCTCAAAATCTAAACCCTACTTTACAAAATAGGATTACTAAGTCTATGTCGTCCTCTCTCCCCCTTCTGCATTAGGTCTTAGTCTTTTTTTATAGCCTTTTGCTGAGTTGGGCTTTCAACTTTCTTTTGGCTGAATCCTTGATCCATGTTTTGATTGCTCCTTAAATCTTACAACTGATCTGTAAACATTCTGCTGTTAGTAACAGAAATGATGTCCTATCATCGTGTTGGGACATCTTATATGACATGTCTTCTTTTAGAAGGATTCTTCTGTGTTGTTGGAACATCTTGTGCAGCAACCTGTTTTACCAAAATTTGTTCAAATATTTATGATCTTCACTAATGTAATCCTAATTAATCAAGAGAAATAAAATCCTATTTTATTACCAAACTAGATTAACTCTAATATGAATTAAGCAAAAAAATTAGATCCTAAAAACAATTGTGCATAATTATAATAATTTTACAGAGAGTATGCATAGAATTATTTTATATTATCTAGCTACTGTTCGAATTAACCAAAACCTTTTGAGAATTCCTATTCAACTTTGATCTCAAGATTGTTAACAATCACACGCAATGGCAACGAAAAGAAAAACTGAGAAAGAAAGAAAGAGAAAAGAGAAATAGTAGTGTTGGAGAAGAAGATGAAAAACTGGAGAGTTCTTTTTGCCCACAAACTGTGGAAACTTTCAATATTCACTTGCAACTGCAAACTGTGAATCATCAAACTTGATGATTACAATGATAAGGGTTCCTCCCTATTTATAGATTTAGGTTAACTTGCATCTCAAGCTAAAGCCCAAACTATAAAAGCCCAAAAATATCTAATCTAATCTTTCTAAATCAAATTTTATCTTTCTAAATCAAATCTAATCTTTCTAAAACAATGAATTACATATTTAACACACCACCTAATTCATTGTGTCTAAACTGTCTATATTCATCATGGCTCTTAGTCTTCTAAAAACTTTGACCTGCACTCCCTTCGTCATGATATCTGCAATCTGATTCTCAGTTCTACAGTGTTCCAAGTTCATCTTCCCTTCTACTAACTGGTCTCAAAGATAATGGAACTTCATTTCGAAATGCTTACTTCGACCATGTGCTATTGGATTTTTTGCCAAGTTGATAGCTGACATGTTGTCGATCTTCATGGTAATTGCTCCATGACTCTTCCCTGTGATCTCTTCGACCAGGTTCACCATCCAGGTTGCTTGACATGCACAAAGAGAAGCAGCTATGTATTCTGCTTCGCATGACGACAATTCCACTACTGGTTCCTTTCTCGAACTCCAAGCAACTGGTGCACCACCTAACATAAACACATAGCCAGCTGCGGCTTTTCTATCCTCGACACCACTACACCAACTAGAGTCGGTGTATCCCACTAACTTGCATTTTTTTCCTTCATCAGTTGCAGGAAACAAAATGCCGTAGTCGACGTCCTTTTCAGATACCTCAGTATTCTCTTCGTTGCTGCTCGGTGTGATACCTTTGGCTTCTGCATGAATCTACTTACCATATCCACACTATATGCTAAGTCAGGCCTTGTGTGACAAAGTTATCGAAGTGACCCAATAAGTCTTCTGTATTGGGTAGGGTCTATAACACCCCAATTCCCATCGCGAATAAATAATACATAATTAAATCAGAGTAAATAAAAATTTATTTTTCCGACAGAAACAAAGATGCCACATTTAAAGAAAGAAAACACAATTCCTGCTCATAAATTTGATACATAACACAAAATGGAATAACCTAAAAGGGAAACTTTTTCCAACAAAAGGAAAGTTGAATTATGGAATAAAGCGGAAAGATCCATAACTGGCTTGTTTTACAAAACAAATTGTTTTATAACATCAAAATATTCATACAAAGGTAATACAAAATAGATCCCACAAATGTATACATATATAACAAAAGCGTTCCCCGACTCCCGTGTTACGTATCAGAGCAGACAGACCGACAAAAGGACGAAGGACTAATCTTCACAAAAGCCTCCAAGATAATAATCTGCAATTGCCTCATAGAGCAACAAACCACAGCAGAAGGGTGAGAAATAACAACTAAATCAAGATTGCATAATAATATGCAAACACATAAAATTTCACATGCATAGTTATTCTCACCACAAGCGTCACATATATTCATATATAGCACATCATAGAGAATTAATGCAATCATCGTAATGTACAACATCCCCACAAAATATAGCATATGTCTATACATAAAACATATCATCCATAACCAATGCATTTATCACATATGCATATCAATTCACCAATCCAATCACAAACTCAACACATAATCAATCAATTCATTATTTTCCACACATAATCAATCCATTCATGATTTTCCACACATAATCAATCCATTCATGATTTATTCAAATGCAAAGAGACCGACACAACGATTCTATGCAAATGCGGTACCATCCATCCATCATCCTCATCATCAATTCACTCAGGAACTATTGGAATCATCGCTTGTTACTTAGTGTAACTCCCCTTCGGGCAAACGATGTTCCCCGTCGCTCACACCTCTTTGTAAGGTACACGACGTTTATGTATCGCTTTAGGTCCTCTTTGTATAAGGCACACGATCTGATCGCTTTAGGTCCTCTTTGTATAAGGCACACGATCGTTTATAACGTCGCTTTAGGTCCTCTTTGTATAAGGCACACGACCGTTATAGCAGATTCCCTCTGGAATCGTTTCGTCGCTCACACCCACTAGGGCACACGACATCACAAAAATGCATATCATGATGCTTGGCATACAATGACTCATGACGATCAAATGCATATACAAACATGTGAACCATCTCAACATCAATAATCATGCATTGAAATCAAACCCAAAACAATGCATTTCATCATAATCCACAAACCACAACAATTAGCATTTTAGCATATACACTCATATCAATTCACATCAAGAATTACTCACCATCAACCACAACAATCACAACAACTTATCATATGCTTCAACATCATACAAACCACAACAATCCCACAAAACATCATAATAACATACATTGATATTTAATCAAACAATGTATCTTACCACACAACAACATCATTATCACATGCATCAACATCATATAAACGCTCCACGTTATATGATCAATAGCACAACACACTGTAAAACACCAACCACACGCATTTAACGCGATAAAAACCCGACAACCCAACACTTTTACAAAACCACGACTTAAATAATTCATCTATTACCCTCCAAACTATTTTTAATAGAAAGAATATTTTATTAGCTTTCCAACGCTTCGAACGGCGACCAAAACGGACTTACGGTTTGAAAGTTATGAAGAAAACAAAATAGAAAAATGTCACGTTCGCTCCAGTATTCGCTAGACGAACCCTAGCGAACCAAGGCAGTGGAAAACCAACATAAAGTTTGCTAGGCGAACCTCTAGGCGAACATTCACCCGTTCCTTCGTTGTGGTTCGCTAGGCGAACCCGCGAAACCCAGAATTCGCAGCAGCGTCAATATAGGTCATTTGGGGCCAAAATCCATCATTTCCCCCCCAAACACTTCCAATTCATACCATAACAACCAAAACATGTTCCAATATAATCGACAAGTATTCTACGCAGTTTATATCGAGTTTCAATCGTGAAAACATCGATTCCAATCAATTGTTCACAAATTCAACCAAATGGAAAACATATATTTCTTAACCAAACATTCAAACAAATACATACATATACATATACAAGCGAGATATAATCGAAACTTCTCACCCTTACCCGATTAATCGCGCTTGAAACGGAGCTATGTCAATTTCCACCTCTTTTCCTCTTCTCCATTTCTTTCCTCTCCTTTTCCTTCTTTCTCTCTTTCTTTCCTTTCCCTTTCTTTTCTCTCTTTTTCTTTTTTAAAATAACAAATATCTAAATCCCTAAAAAGACTATTTTACCCCTCACGCTCAAATATCTCCCAAACGCTCTCAAAATGCGATAAAATATAAACAACGATGAAATATATTTCCGGAAATAAAAGTTGAAAAGAAATTATAATTTATTGCAAATATTTTACCTATCAGGGAAATTAACCAATTAACTCAATTAGCAGGTAAAATACAATAAATTCACACATTTCACAAAATTCACATAAATAAAATAAATAAATACAATTAAACAAATCGGGGCGTTACAATTCTCCCCCACTTAGACATTTTTGTCCTCGAAAATATAACTGATACGAACGACTCCGGATACGACTCTCGCATCCGACTAACAAACTATCATGCCAACAAAAGGCACACCACGAATAACACAAACTGACAAACCACCTTGCTAGCAGTAGCTACAACAATGACACGACAACGACGACAACTACAACGACAAGATGCAAAGCCCATACAATGCACTTGACGACTAACTCACCACTTAAAGAATACCCAAGTTACGAACACACAGATTCACTCCCCTAATCCCCCACACAGGAATTAGCTACTCACACTCGAACCATCACAATAGAAATGAGGTAACAACACAAACAAGAACATAAAGTTCCATGACCCAACATCGTTTCAACAACCTCTCCATAACCACAACACCAACATCCTTGTCACACAACGACCTTACAACAATGCTACGATTCACCAATCGAACATATAATCAAAACATCCATCTACATAGTAGCCCATGAATAATATTTAAACCTTTCACCTAACATTTCCATTCCGAAACGTCCAATGGTCTCATCATCCTTACATGTTTCCAATGTTCAACCTATGAACTCTTACAAGTCACACACGCATATACAAAATGTGCCATATCACGCTTCTGTTGCGCACTCTGATTACTCGCAACAATCAAATCCACCAATTCCATGTCCAAAGTCTAACTCTTCCTCATATTCACCAAAAATCACTGTTAATATACCCAACCTCACACTCTGCTGTATTAGCTCACACACCAGACCAATGTCTCTGAACTGCTCAAATAATTCTAATTCTCTGACCATCAAAACAACCAATGCAAGGACTATCGACTTAACTCTTCAGGCACAACATTAACTTTACCAATAGAATAATTCGAGCCATGGTCACAACTAATCAGGAATTCCAACCATCCGACCGTGCCTCAATCCGAGTTACAAATCAAAAGTTATGAAGGAAACAAAACTGGACAAACTGCCATGTTCGCTAGGCGAACCCCTAGCGAGCATTCGCTTCTGCCTTCGCTAGGCGAACGTCGTTGGCGAACATTCGCTGACCTTCGGTGCTGGGTTCGCTAGGCGAACCATGGAAAACTCAGAATCCCAGCAGCGCTGTTACTCATCCAAAACCATCAGTTTCTCTATCCAAACACCTTGAACCTAAAACCCTCAAAATAATACCTCTAAATTCTCAATACAAAAGTAACCGCAGCCACCTTGAAATCATGAATCCTCAATTATCGTAAAGCATAAGCTACGACTTTACCCTCTTGCATTAACACACTGACTAAACTCATCAAAGACACATCCCAATATTCCATAAACAGTTTATTAGGATCAGGCAGAATCAAAACTGGAGCCGTAGACAACTTCTACTTTCGCACACCAAAACTTACTCACAAAGAACATCCAAAACAAACGACTCATCCTTTGTAAGTCAACTGAGATAACAGAAGCACCAACTTAGCAAAGTCTCCCATAGCCTGCAGTAACCACCAACTAAGCCCAAAAGTTTCTAATCTCCTTAACCGACTTTAGAGTCTCTCAATGTAGAACTGCATCTATTTCGGATAGACACACAACCAAGAAAACTAACCTCTTTCAATCAAAATTCTCACTTCGATAATTTAGCAGAAAGCTCCCTCTCTTTCAACCTTTGTAACTCAATCCTCAAATACTCTACATACTCATCCTTTGATTTAAAATAAATCAGAATATCATCCAATAAACATGACTATGAACTTATCCAAACAAGTATGGAAGATACGATTCATATACTCCACAACCATAACATATACCACCTTCAAAATTTGTCCTGAGCTCGAAACAATTTATCCAAAATAGCTTAACAATCTCTGGTTACCACATTCCATATCAATTCTTCTTACGGGGTTCCAACTCACTCAATATTTCTGCTGACACGAGATCTCAACCCATAATAAAAGTAATACCTTCAAGGAACTTCAAATCGTTCGCAATTCAAAACTCAAGCTATCCAGAACACAACCGCAAGTTTTCATACTACTCACTGATTAACATGCAACCTCATGCTATCATCCTTTTCCTTACCAGCCATGCTGGACCTCTTCAAGTCGACACACTAATGTTTCATCCAAAAACACATCTGAAGCCATGTACAACTGACAGCTCATCACCGTGGCTTTCCTGCCAATTTCCAGAACACTATCACCACAAACATGACAAACATCTGAGTTTCACTTCCTAAAAGTTCTCCTACTTACTTAGCAGATCTAAACCTCAATTCCTCACCTTCTTCAAATTTAAGTTCACACTCTACTCGCTGAGAACAACCATTAACAATACCCAATCGTTCTCTCTCAATGACTTCCCAACTGGACCAACATACCAAACCTCTAATCCGCCTCATCTTCCGATATAAGAATCTTCATCGACTCATCAAAACAATCTGTAATCATTTTCTTAATTCCAAATAATTCATTGCACACACTATCAAAGCCGGAAAGACACGTCTATTCCATCCAACATAATTCCGTCTACTATCAAAAAGAGATTAAGGGTGATCAATTCCTCAATTTGTCAATAGACAGCCGACAATCATGATGGGGCATAAACCGTCTTTACCAAAATATAATAGCATTTCTTGCATCTTGTTCACAAAACTACCCAAGGCACAAATCCTTAGTTGACATAAACCTTACCTCCGCATTCCCTCCGGAATCGGGAACCACACAGTCCAAATAACACTTACACTCTTGCAACCAACGGCACACTGAGCCAATGCTCCACACCTGAAGCAACTTGGAGAAGCACCAGCTTCTCCCCCACTTATCTCATTCTCAATCCTGAAGACAAATGGTTAGAAAAACCAGAAAGTACTGACAGTGTTTCACACACATATCACATACTAAGGAACAAACAACATCGACAGTATTCAACTGTCATGCCACACCGACTCAACAACCTGGCCGGACGGACCGACCTGCTCTGATACCACTATTGTAACACCCTAATTCCCATCGCGAATAAATAATACATAATTAAATCAGAGTAAATAAAAATTTACTTTTCCGACAGAAACAAGGATGCCACATTTAAAGAAAGAAAACACAATCCCTGCTCATAAATTTGATACATAACACAAAATGGAATAACCTAAAAGGGAAACTTTTTCCAACAAAAGGAAAGTTCAATTATGGAATAAAGCGGAAAGATCCATAACTGACTTGTTTTACAAAATAAATTGTTTTATAACATCAAAATATTCATACAAAGGTAATACAAAATAGATCCCACAAATGTATACATATATAACAAAAGCGTTCCCCGACTCCCGTGTTACGTATCAGAGCAGACAGACCGACAAAAGGACGGAGGACTAATCTTCACAAAATCCTCCAAGATAATAATCTGCAATTGCCTCACAGAGCAACAAACCATAATAGAAGGGTGACAAATAACAACTAAATCAAGATTGCATAATAATATGCAAACACATAAAATTCCACATGCATAGTTATTCTCACTACAAGCATCACATATATTCATATATAGCACACCGTAGAGAATTAATGCAATCATCGTAATGTACAACATCCCCACAAAACATAGCATATGTCTATACATAAAACATATCATCCATAACCAATGCATTTATCACATATGCACATCAATTCACCAATCCAATCACAAACTCAACACATAATCAATCGATTCATGATTTTCCACACATAATCAATCCATTCATGATTTTCCACACATAATCAATCCATTCATGATTTATGCAAATGCAAAGAGACCGACACAACGACTCTATGCAAATGCGGTACCATCCATCTATCATTCTCATCATCAGTTCACTTAGGAACTATTGGAATCATCGCTTGTTACTTAGTGTAACTCCCCGTCGGGCAAACGATGTTCCCCGTCGCTCACACCTATTTGTATAAGGCACACGACGTTTATGGATCGCTTTAGGTACTCTTTGTATAAGGCACATAATCCGATCACTTTAGGTCCTCTTTGTAAATGGCACACAGTCGTCTATAACGTCGCTTTAGGTCCTCTTTGTATAAGGCACACGATCGTTATAGCAGATTCCCTCTGGAATCGTTTCGTCGCTCACACCCACTAGGACACATGACATCACAAGAATGCATATCATGATGCTTGGCATACAATGACTCATGACAATCAAATGCATATACAACCATGTGAACCATCTCAACATCAATAATCATGCATTGAAATCAAACCCAAAACAATGCATTTCATCATAATCCACAAACCACAACAATTAGCATTTTAGCATATACACTCATATCAATTCACATCAAGAATTACTCACCATCAACCACAACAATCACAACAACTTATCACATGCTTCAACATCATACAAACCACAACAATCCCACAAAACATCATAACAACATACATTGATATTTAATCAAACAATGTATCTTACCACACAACAACATCATTATCACATGCATCAACATCATATAAACCACATAAACGCTCCACGTTATATGATCAATAGCACAACACAATGTAAAACACCAACCGCACGCATTTAACGCGATAAAAACCCGACAACCCAACACTTTTACAAAACCACGACTTAAATAATTCATCTATTGCCCTCCAAACTATTTTTAATATAAAGAATATTTTATTAGCTTTCCAACGCTTCGAACGGCGACCAAAACGGACTTACGGTTTGAAAGTTATGAAGAAAACAAAATAGAAAAATGTCACGTTCGCTCCAGTATTCGCTAGACGAACCCTAGCGAACCAAGGCAGTGGAAAACCAACATAAAGTTTACTAGGCGAACCTCTAGGCGAACATTCACCCGTTCCTTCGCTGTGGTTCGCTAGGCGAACCTGCGAAATCCAGAATTCGCAGCAGCGTCAATATAGGTCATTTGGGGCCAAAATCCATCATTCCCCCCCCCCCCCCCCCCCAAACACTTCCAATTCATACCATAACAACCAAAACATGTTCCAACATAATCGACAAGTATTCTACGCAGTTTATATCGAGTTTCAACCGTGAAAACATCGATTCTAATCAATTGTTCACAAATTCAACCAAATGGAAAACATATATTTCTCAACCAAACATTCAAACAAATACATACATATACATATACAAGCGAGATATAATCGAAACTTCTCACCCTTACCCGATTAATCGCCCTTGAAACGGAGTTATGTCAATTTCCACCTCTTTTCCTCTTCTCCATTTCTTTCCTCTCCTTTTCCTTCATTCTCTCTTTCTTTCCTTTTCCTTTCTTTTCTCTCTTTTTCTTTCTTATAATAACAAATATCTAAACCCCTAAAAAGACTATTTTACCCCTCATGCTCAAATATCTCCCAAATGCTCTCAAAATGCGATAAAACATAAACAACGATGAAATATATTTCTGGAAATAAAAGTTGAAAAAAAATTATAATTTATTGCAAATATTTTACCTATCAGGGAAATTAACCAATTAACTCAATTAGCAGGTAAAATAAAATAAATTCACACATTTCACAAAATTCACATAAATAAAATAAATAAATACAATTAAACAAATCGGGGCGTTACAGGGTCGACATCATCTTCATCTGAATCTTTCAACAGTTGCAATCTGGTCTTAGTTGGAGTCGAAGTTGGGTTGTAATCTTGCATCTCAAATCTCTTGAGTATTTCGCCTGTATATCTTCTTTGGTGCATCATCAAACCTCTACTAGTCTTGTAGAATTCGATGCCAAGGAAATATGAGAGATTTCCCAAGTCTGACATTTCAAATTCCTCACTTAGGCCATGTTTGAAATCTTCGATCTCCTTCTTGTAACTTCCTGTTATCAACAGGTCATCGACATAGAGGCATAGTATAAGCAATTCACTATTGCTTCTTCTTACATATACTCCATGCTCAGTCGTACACTTCACAAATTCCTTTTCCCTTAAGAAGCTGTCGATTTTCTTATTCCAAGCTCTTGGAGCTTGCTTAAGTCCATACAGGGCTTTATACAGCCTGTCACCTTTCCTTCTTTGCCCCGTTTCACAAAGCCAGATGGTTGTGCGATATAAACTTCTTCGTCTAAGGGGCCATTAAGGAATGCACACTTCACGTTCATCTGACATGTGTGCCAATTGTACATATTTGCTAGACCAACAACCAACCTGATTGTTTCGATCCTAGCAACAGGTGCAAACACTTCGTCGAAGTCGATTCCTTCCTTCTGAAGAAATCCTTTCGCCATAAGTCTCGTCTTGTGTCGAGTTACTTCTCCTTTAGGATTCACCTTCACCTTGTAAACCCACTTCACATCTATTGTCTTCTTGCCTTGAAGTAATTCGACAAGTAACCAGGTGTTGTTAACTTCGATGGACTCTTACTCCTCATTCATTGCTTTCACCCACTTTGAATATTTCAATGCCTCAGCTGCATTAACTGGTTCGACATCTGCGTAGAAAACATAATGTACCAGCTCACCCTCTTTATCAACCACATCATCTGATGTAATTACACACTCTTGCAACCTTGCAGGCATGTGTCTTGTTCGTCGAGGTCTGCTTGGACCTACTTCATCTATGACTTATTCCTGTCGAACTCCTCTTTCGACTTCAGTGGCTGGTTCTTCACAGGATATTCTCACTGAATCCTTCTTTACATTCTTAGTCCAATCCCATTCTTTAAGCTCATCTATGATCACGTCAATGCTGATCACTACCTGCTTATTCACTGGGTCGAACAACTTGTAACCTCCAGTCGAATGATATCCTATCAAGATCATCTGATTTGACTTGTCATCAAGCTTCCTTCTCAGCTGATCTGGCATATGTCTATGTGCTATAGATTCAAACACCTTCAAGTGACCGAGGCTAGGCTTGACACCGAACCAACATTCTTCTGGTGTGATTCCTTTAAGCTTCTTCGTCGGACATCTGTTCAAAATATATGTTGTTGTCGAAACCGTTTCTCCCCATAATTCTTTGGGTATATGCTTTCCATTCAACATACTTCTCACCATTTTCATGATGGTTATGTTCTTCCTTTCTGCAATTCCATTTTGCTGTGGAGTGTAGGGTTGCACCACCTCATGCACAATCCCTTCTTTCTCACATAATGCATCGAACTCTTTCGACACATACTCTCCACCACCATCAGCCCTCAAAATTTTCAACTTTCGACTACTCTGTCTTTCAACCATAGATTTGAATCTAGAAAATACCTCGATCACATCACTTTTCTTCTTGATGAGGTAAATCCACAGCTTTCGATTGTAATCATCTATGAACGGAAAAAAGTATTTGTTGCCTGCAATCGAATCCACCTGGATTGGACCACATACATCAGAGTATATAACTTCCAGAATTACCTTCGACTTCCTTCCTGCATCCTTGCTGAAGCTATTCTTGTGTTGTTTTGACTAAACACACTCTTCACAGACTTAACTTGGAATGTCGATTTCAGGTAATTCTGAAGCCATATTTCTTCTCTTTAGCTCTCTGATGTCATTGAAGTTGAGATGGCCAAGTTGAAAATGCCATAACCACTCATCTCTGTTGGCTGCAGTTGCTAGGAACTTGTGTTCCATCACATTGAGTTCAATCTTAAAGGTCTTATTCTGAGACATTGGAGCCTTCAAGATCAACCTACCACCTGCGTCGAGAACGCTCATCATCTTGTCTTCGATCGACACCTTGTAGTTCTTTTCGACCAACTGCCCTATAATGAGTTAATTACTCTTCATGTCTGGTATGTACAACACATTGAAAATTGTTGACCTCTTGCCATCTTTCCTCATAATCAGAACATCACCAACACCTTCAGCTGCTCGAGTGTTTTCATTTGCAAACTTCACCGTGTTCTTCGACAATGGCTTCATATTGACAAACCAAATTTTCCTTCCAGTCATGTGTGATGAGCATCCTGAGTCCAAGTACCACTGGTCCTGGAATCTCTCTTCGTCTCTTATTGTGACCATCAACAACATCTTTTCTTCTTCATGTTTCGCCAGCTTTGCATCAGTTTCTTGATTCTTCTTCTTTTCTGGACAATCACTAAAATAGTGACCATACTTCTGACAATTGAAACATTGAATGTGACTTTTGTCCGGCTTTCGACCACCACCTCTTCCTCTACCTGCAACACCACCTTTTTGGTTGCCTTGGTTCCAGGGTTTTCTTTTATTTGACAAGTTTCCTTCATTCTGATTTCGACTAGTCAAATTGTTGTAGCCTCCTCTACCTTTTGAAGGCTCTGCAAATTTGAGCAAATTTTTTATAAAACTAGATGCCAAACTCAAGGTTCCAACATGAAGAAGTCTGGTGAAAGAGGACGCATCAGACATGATGTCCTAACATATGTCTCGACATCTTGACCTGATACAACAGGTTGTTACTAATTTGGTCCAAGATTTAAGGAGCAATCAGAACATGGATCAAGGAAGAAATTAACAGAAGATCCGAAGCCCAAGGCAGCAGAAGCTTATAAAAGAATATCAAGACCTAGGACTGTATAACTGAACCTATTGTAACACTCTTGTAAAATAGAAAATAGGGTTTAGGGTTTTGAGATTCGTAGGCTTTCTTGTAAGTCTCCCTCTGTATCGATTTGATACATTGTGGTAGACATAGGTAATTGTATAGGTTTAGAAACCCGTAGGTAATGAATCGTGTATTGTTCTTGGATGAAGCTTTTAAGCAAATCTAAGTTAACTTGTTAGTCAAGGATGCTTGATTGAACTTTGTATTGAAAGGGGTGTCTTTCAATAGGATGATACAGTTATGGTGTAGTAACTGTTAGATAATCACTGGTTGTGATTTAGGGAGTGAGATGGGTTTCTCTTATCTAGGATGGAGTTCTTAGATAAAGTTTTCATTGGGTAGTGATAGGTAAACGTGGGTGTTTACTATAAACCTGAGGTTGTTTACATAAAACTATACTACTGATAGTGGATTCTTCTTCCTGGATTGGTATCCCCCAGATGTAAGTGATTTGCACTGAAATGGATCATCACATTCTGTGTTGTTTATCATTTTATAATTTACAATTCAATTTTGATTAACATGTTAGAACAGATGTCGAAACATCTGTGTTTCTGCAATTACTGATATTCTGGATATCAGTTTGCTGTTCTGTTCCTTGTTTAACAATTATGCAGAACAATGTCTTAACATGTGTTAGGACATCTGCTGTCTGCTATGCCAGAATTTCAATTGGTATCATAGCAGGCATCTTGTCTATTTCTGGATGAGATCTTTGGGAGATACTTTCGGGCGTTTTAGACAAGGAGGAGTTTTGGAGATCAGATCATCAACTCAGACATACTCAAGGGTATTAATGGATGGGATGGATGTTCAGGATCGAAGGTAATAACTTGGTGGTTGTTCATGTCTCCGAGGAGGTTCTACAACAACTGCAGGAGAAGTGGCTAGTTCTCTTGTTAAGGTGTCTTATAAGATGTTCTGAAATCTTATTAGGGCATGTTAAATTTGTTCCTTGGTGGTTCAGCTGCATATGTTTCTGATGGAAGAGCTCTGGAATTTATGGGATACTGGAGTTGTTACTGAAGACAGATGGTGGAAGATCTCAATCGTCAGCCTCTATAATTAAAGATATCTGCATCTTTTTATTCCAAAGTCAGGAGTGATGGAATGGAGAGAGTTGTTGGTAGATGTCTGTTATGGTGACTTGGTACTTGGAAGCTTGGTTCCATTGTGAAGTTTGAAGTCAGTTGAAGAGAAGGGGAGTTGAGATTAGGTTTATCAAGTTCTTGCTCTTAGAATTTGATAAATTATTGATCGGCTAAGTTATCAAAGATACTTGAGAATTCTCTCAAGTCCACTCATAAAGACATATCAGTCGTGCATCTGGAGTCTTCTAGTTATTCTTCTTACTAGAGGGTGTTTCTGTGAAACATAAACCTAAAGAAAGTGGAGGTGATTTATTTTCACCGTCCAAAAGTGCAAGAAAGGATTCATCTTTCTTAATCCTAAGGATGGATCCAATCTGAATGGAGATTTCAGAACTGTTGAGGTAAATAGGTTTCTTTTTGAGAGAATTTTAGTTACTTGAGTTAAGGGTGGAAGCCTTGGTATCTCAACACTTTGTTTGTCAAGGAAGATACTTGCAAAGATTGAATACTTGATAAGTGTTCATGGAGGGATCTGTTGGATATGGCTTCAACAGTGAAGCAGGTTTATTGAACAAGGATTTAAAATCAATTGCTATTTGTGATATTCACAAGCATTTAATTGATTATCCTTGTATATAAAGTTCAAGATTGCTGATGTTCAACACGATGTTGAAACATCTCTTCATCTGGGTTTGTGCAGAATCATGGGAGGGGTACTGCATAAGCTTTTGGATCTATTTCTCTTGGGTATTGACCTAAGAATCTACTTCAGTGTGGTGTGGCAGAAGCATCTGATCTCTGGAGAGTTTCCTGGCAAGAAACTGTTCTAGACAATGGTAATGTTGAAGATGAAGAAGAAGACATCATAATCTTGATGAATAGTTCTTGGATTAGTTTATTTATGATCTAGGAGTATTGGAGTGCAGCAGGTGTGTTCCAATTGTTACTAGAAGCATCTGATGGTTATCTGGAAAGTGTCCTGGCAAGAGACTTGTCCAGAATATGGTGCTGGTGATGGCACAGCTTGGGTCAGTTTATTTCTGATCTAAGTACATAGGAGCATGTGATTTTGCTCATCTTGGAAGTCAAGGTTAAGTGGCAGTTATCTCTGACTTTCTACAGACTGATCTACTTACGGAAAGTGGCATTCTTTGGTATAGCTGTGGTGTAGTCTATGACTACTTCTCTTCCAAGGAATCAGACTTGGCACGTTTGAGGTCTTTGGAGTTGTAAAGCAGATATTCAACAAGGTGTGAGCTTGAATTGAATACCTGTGATATGATTAAGCATGATGGAGGTTGTCTATTCAAACTTGGTTATTGAATCAAGTCTATGAGAACATGGAACTCTTGTTCTATTATAGGGAGGAGGTTATTCTAAATGGCAGAAGGAATGGCTAAATTCTTCAGCTGGATGTCTGATAAGATGTCATGACATCAAGCAGAAACTTCAGGGTCTTAGTTGATGTTGTGGCGCATTATTGTAAGATAAGTTGATCTTCTCAGAAATAAATGAAATTAACGCTTCAAAAAGGTCTATCTCATGCAGTTTGCGGGAGCTGTGGAAGGAGAAGATGTTACATGTCTAAGGCTTCGTGGATCAAAGATGGCTTGCTATGGAGTAAGTAGATCATGTAACTTGAAGATTAGGTTTCATTGGTGGATCAGAAAATTGTCTGAAACTCTGAAGAAAAGTGAAGATAAACCAAACAGTGGCATTTGGTTAATCTTTATTATGCATTCAAGCAGGGGGCTTAAAACTAATTAATCTTGGGCAGAAGGGTAGTTGGTTGAAGATGTAAGGAGGTTCTGGTTCAGTTCTATCTTGGAGCTTGTGGTAGAAGTTTTAAGTTGATTATGGAAGATTACCTTCTTGGTGGATGAGAGTTTATTTCTCTCTTTGGTTATCTGGAGTTCTTGTTGATCAAGCTGGTGGCGCAGTATTGTTTGAAGATCTTCACTTGGAGTACTATATAGATAGTAAGTCCAATGGTGGAGCATATCAAGAACCATGTTGGTTGGTGTCAGTGATATGTGAAGGATGTCCTAACTGATGTTAGAACATCTTCTGGGTTGGTTATCCTTAGAGTAGGATTCTAAGTTCTAAGTGTGGAACTTGACACTCACATCTTGTCTAAGAGGTATTTATCTTGTCATACAGGAGAATGATGGGTAAAGGACTGTCTTGAAAGTCTAATGTGAATGTGGTATGCTAGAAGTGGATCAGTTTGGTGCTTGTCGAGCAAATGAGCTGAGGATTTCTGGAGCATGTGGTTGATGTCCTTCAAGTATGAAGAATGTCTGAGCGAGCTAGCAAACTAAGGGGCTCTGTATGTCTCTTTGAGGAATGTGAAGCATTCAGATTCAATTGGGTTGTATCTTAGGGAATAAGAAGATCTATACATGAGAATTCAGGAGGAATTCGTGTGGTGTATGGATGGTTTCTGGACGAGAGGGATCAATGGTGTTTTGGTCTCAATCCAAGAGTTTGTTGGTTGTGGTACAAGGATGCGTTCCTGGTACTCTAACTGTATGATCATGAAGTTGTCATGGGATATCATGTGGTGATTTTGGGTGGTTCTTGCTGAAGAAGCATCTGTTGAGAAAGATAAGGGAAAACTCATGTCTGTTAAATGTACTAGTGTGGTACATGTATTGCTTGAGGGTCAAGCATTAGGTGAATGCGTTCAGCAGATGGGTTGCACAGAGGGTACGCTCTTGAAGACATGAAGATGCGTCTTATGTTTTCCATCTATTCAGGGTGTTCTTCGAGCAAAAGAGCACTGGTTATCTACTACAGGGGGAGTTAGACTTCTGTTTTGGATATATGGCTGCAGTGGTGAAGTTTATTATCAAGATTGTTTGTGGTTTCAAGCAGTTTGTGATATATTGCCTCAGGTGAGGATGATATGTCAGACGAGATGTCATGACATTGCTCTACTGGTATAAGTTCTAGGTGGACTTACAGGTTATTCTGATTCTGTCATTGGGTGTCAATGAAATGAATCAAGAGGGTTACAAGTATCTTGAGAGTTGTTGCTGCTAACTGTAAGATGTTTGAAGAAATTTTTTAACATCTTGGTCAGTTACTCTTGATCTTCTGGTTGAAAGGATTATCCTGTAGAGAAAATACAAGAACGATGACTATGCTAAACAAAGTCTGACAAGAGGTCAGGACAATATGGGTACACCTTAATTGGCTGTTTTGGACGAGAAAGAGTGTAGACGTGTTAAGCATGTGTCTTGATGCAAGTGCATTCTTTGGACGGTCTCTTATAAAGTTGAAACAGTCAAACTTTTACTGGACGGTGCACAGTCATTTATGTTTACCTACCCAAATTTATGTTTCAACATGAATTGCTCTGCGGTAACTTCTACGGACCATAATTTTCATGAAAAATCTGCTTGGGTATTTAAAGGTGAAGTATGCTTCAGGTTTTCAAAGTTAGTATTCTGGGTATGTTCGTCATGGCTTTTGTTAAGGTATGGATTAGTATCATATGGATATGGAATTGTGCTGGCTACTTTTGCCAATTTTTGGCTAAAAAGAGGGAGAAGGGGTATGGATTCATCTCAGTTGTGTGTTGGTTTCTACAACACATACTCATTCGTACAAGGTAGTGTTTTACAGGGGTGTTGGATGTGATGTTCTGAAATCCTTGTTCCTTGTGATCTGAGTTATGAAGCACGTTATGTCTTGTGACCTAAGTTACATTCTCAATGGACTCTGTGTTGCGTGTGATACATTTGTTTCTTCTTAAGCTCTTTATGAATCTTCTTATGGGTTCTCCTATGCCCCTTAAGAGGAAGATTTATCCTTCAGTGACAAGTAAAGGTTTGAGGGGGAGTGTGTTGCATACTCTTCCTCATGTACACCAACAGACAACTAGGAATTTCATGGGTAAGGAGGAGTCTCAGGAGTGTTCCAATCATATTCACCAAACACCGACTTTCTTTTTCTACCGAAGGAGTTTTAACCAAAAAATTTTCAAAAGGGGGAGATTGAAGGCTCTGTAAATTTGAGCAAATTTTTGGTAAAACTAGATGTCAAACTCAAGGTTCCAACATGAAGAAGTCTGGTGAAAGAGGACGTATCAGACATGATGTCCTAACATATGTCTCGACATCTTGACCTGATACAGCAGGTTGTTACTAATATGGTCCAAGATTTAAGGAGAAATTAGAACATGGATCAAGGAAGAAATAAACAGAAGATTTGAAGCCCAAGGCAGCTGAAGCTTATAAAAGAAGATCAAGACCTAGGAGTGTATAACTGAACCTATTGTAACACTCTTGTAAAGTGGAAAATAGGGTTTAGCGTTTTGAGAGTCGTAGGCTTTCTTGTAAGTCTCCCTCTATATCGATTTGATACATTGTGGTAGACATAGATACTTGTACAGATTCAGAAACCCGTAGGTAATGAATCGTGTATTGTTCTTGGATGAAGCTTTTAAGCAAATCTAAGTTAACTTATTAGTCAAGGATGTTTGACTGAACTTTGTATTGAAAGGGGCGTCTTTTAATAGGATGATGCAGTTATGGTGTAGTAACTCTTAGATAATCACAGTTTGTAATTTAGGGAGTGAGATGGGTTTCTCTTATCTAGGATGGAGTTCTTAGATAAAGTTTTCATTAGGTAGTGATAGGTAAACTTGGGTGTTTACTGTAAACCTGAGGTTGTTTATATAAAACTATACTACTGATAGTGGATTTTTCTTCCTGGATTGGTATCCCCCAGATGTAAGTGATTTGCACCGAACTGGGTTATCATATTCTGTGTTGTTTATCATTCTGCAATTTACAGTTCAATTTTGATTAACATGTTGGAATTGATTTCGAAACATCTGTGTTTCTGCAGTTACTAATATTCTGGATATCAGTTTGCTGTTCTGTTCCTTGTTTAACAATTATGCAGAACAATGTCTTGACACGTGTTAGGACATCTGTTGTCTGCTATACCATAATTTCACCTTTGTTGCTATTCCAGCTTCCTTTGCCTTTCCTTTCCTTTTCTGACTGTGCCTGCAAAGCCATATCACTCTTCGACTTTCCTGCAGCTCTTTCAGCCATCCTTTGTTCATGAGACTCAATCGTCTGTTGAAGCTCTTCCTTCGTCAATACTGAGAAGTCTTTCGACTCTTCTATGGCTACTACCACT
Organism: Lathyrus tuberosus; assembly: GCA_022829125.1. Lineage (NCBI taxonomy): Eukaryota > Viridiplantae > Streptophyta > Magnoliopsida > Fabales > Fabaceae > Lathyrus > Lathyrus tuberosus. Next base: position 1,810,092 of record JALAZF010000085.1, on the reverse strand, counting down.
TGGTCGAACTTTAGAACCAATGACCTCAAGATCTTTGCAACAACTGATCTTGATGTTAACACCTCTCCACATACCTTGATTTGATTCACGAGTTTTGTAACTCTGGTGAAGAAATCCGTTATAGTTTCATTCTCTTCCATCTGAAGTAACTCATAGGTTCTCTTGTGAGTTTGTAACCTCACCTCTTTCACCTTCTCTGCGCCTCCAAACGACTTTTCAAGAATCTCCCACGCTTCCTTTGCTGACTCTGCATCACTAACTTTTTCAAAGTTATCTGGATCGACACACTGATGGATTATAAAGAGAGCTTTATGATCTTTCTTCTTCAATTCTTTGTGTGCAGCCTTTTCTTGATCTGTCGCGTTCTCTGCAAGCGGTGCTACTCCTTCCTTCACAAGATCCCAAAGATATTGATAACAAAAAACCACCTTAATCTGCCTGCACCAATTCTCATAATTATCTTTCTTGAGAATCAGAAGGCTCGCCAGAAAGTGCCCGTTCGAATGATTTATCGTCATCACGATTTTCCTTCCTTGAATCGCAACCGGAGCTCTAGATACTAGATGTTAGAATTAACCCAAAACCTTTTGAGAACTGCTATTCAATCTTGATCTCAAGATTGTTAACAATCACACGCAATGGCAACGAAAAGAAAAATTGAGAAAGAAAGAAAGAGAAAAGAGAAATAGTAGTGTTGGAGAAGAAGATAAAAAACTGCATAATTCTTTCTGCCCACAAACTGTGGAAACTTTCAATATTCACTTACAACTGCAAAATGTGAATTATCAAACTTGATGATTACAATGATAAGGGTTCCTCCCTATTTATAGATTTAGGTTAACTTGCATCTCAAGCTAAAACCCAAACTATAAAAGGCCAAAAATATCTAATATAATCTTTCTAAATCAAATATGATCTTTCTAAATCAAATCTAATATTTCTAAAATAATAAATTACATATTTAACAGCTACCAATCCAAATATGACAAGTGAATAAATTAATTTTAAAACACATGAAACTAATGTTATTATAATTAAAAAAAAGAGAGCATAATCAATTCTAGTAACACTAAGGTCCAAAACTAGTTCGAACTTTTCTTTGTCAAAGGAGAGGTATCAGACAAGACATATATATTACCTTAGATATTGAATATAGCTAGTAGAAGAGGAATTCTAGTTTTTATCGAAATCAATATCCAATACTCAGTATATTTGCTTATAGAATAATTATCAGAGTTGCTTTTTAAAACCTTTGTATAGGATGCATTTGGATAAGCTTTGAAATTAAAGAAGATAGGGAAAAACTTATGATATATGCATGTAACTTTATTCAAAATAAATATGTGATATAAATTCAGTACTACAATTACATGACCCAATAAAAATTAGTCTTTAATTTCTTTTTCTAATTGAGGATAGACTTTTGTTATACTACAACTTATTACATTGTTTTTTTTACACGTATGATGAATTTGTTGTCTATTTATTTTCACACTATGTACATATATTTATAAATCGCATGATAATTAAATAGATTTTAAATATTTTTATGTAAACAAAATCAGAAGAAAATATACAGTGCTTTTAGTTCTCCAATAAATGAAAATATTTGCCTCACAGATAAACAAAGGCCCGTCAAAGCCATGTAAAATGCATGTGCTTCAGCTCATGATACAAACTCCTGACTCGTGTAAGGTTAATCAACTGTTCTCACAGCCGATAACGCAGAAATTGCTAACGGGATTTGATTCATTATGCATGAGTGTAGAAAGTTTCAGCTTGCTTGCAAAGTGTTTGAGGAAATATCTCAACTAAATTTTACTTTTTGTTTCGGTTCTGTTACGGACTCTTTTTACACTTGTTTTTCTTTAATTTCTTTGTTGTATTGATTGTTAGTTTTGAAAATTCAAGAAGAGAATATTTTGTGTTCTATGTGAAAGTTGAGTTTTTGGCTCAAATAAGTGAGTATTCTAAAAAAGCTATTTCATGTTCTATGTCTAAACTATACACTAATAGAAATTATGCTATGTTAACTTTTGCAATTTTTTAGTTACTTGAAATTGGATTTTTGGTTTAAGGAAAAAGTGCTTATTAAATAATCTATTTCAAAACAGCGACTAAAATTAATCAACAAGAAGCATTCAATCATTCATGGCTATGGTATGGGAGAAAAGAGATTAAGGATTACCGATGGAGCGGAGGTTTGCTCTGGTTAGTGTTGCTAACGGAGTGACGAAGAGAAACCTGAAAAACTTCAAAGGTAAGACTTTTTTGCTATGCTTCCAATAATTCTCAAGTTTGATGATTATTTTCGATGATAAATGAATATAGAAGATAAATCTTGAATGTAGAAAATTGATGAATATAATTGAATCTTAATGAATTTTGGATAATGATTATTGAATGTGTAAGTTGTTGAAACTTGATTGATGATTTGTTGAAATTGGATTGTGGCTAAGTTCTACCAAATTTAGACCTTCAATGTAAAGTTCTAAATGGTGAAAAATTGAACTTTGGTGATGGTGAGGGAGTGAAGAAAAGAGAGAGAACTTAAGAAAAAATGGTGGGGAAAAAAGATGGTTCAAGGGGTTAATATTAGTTATGATAGTTAAGTCTAAAATTATGAGAAATGACATGTTTATATATGTTTTGTAAATGAATGAGCACCCTTGGATTATGATCAAAGTAAGAGGTTTATCGATTATGAGAAATTAATTTAAGCTTTAGTGTTGTGGATCACTAATTTCAACCCTTTAATTGATTGTTATGAATGGTTAAGATTGAATAAAAATTTGATTGAAAATGGAAATTGGAATTTGTGTTAGTTTGGTAGTTTTGTGTTAGTTTGGTAGTTAATGGTTAATTGTATAATTGAATGATTGTTGATGCATAGGTAGTTAGAGAGATGTGGTGCTTGGTTTTTGCAAAAGTACCAAGTTGGAATGTAAGGCAAAAGATCATTAATAATTATGCAGGAAACTTTGAATTTTTGAATGCTTTTGCCTTTGATTTTTCAACCACCTTTGCCTTGAATTTTTGGTGAATTATCCTATGACTTTAAGTGCTTTTGAGAAGTGATTTTGTGTTAAAAATAAGCACTTTTGAATGGTGTAAACTCATGGATCAAATTCTGAATTTTTGGGCATGAATCAATGTTGGAAAGTGTTGAAAAAGCAAGTATTGAATTTAAGGAATAATGCAGAATTTTCCTTTTGTTTCTTGAGTTTTTCATGACTTTTTGATGATTTAAATTCATGATAAGAATGTCTAACTTGGTTTACCTTCTTCCTTGTAGCAAAGTGAGCATTGTTGTTGAAGAATGAGCTTGAAGCAATATTGGAAAGTGAAGAACACGCTATGGAAGTGAAGCTTGATGGAAGATAGAATTTGTTGGAAATTATCATTTAACATAATCATGACATGAGTCATTTTTGATGAATAATGATGAATCATTTGATCAAATGCTTGTAGAATAGTTTTAGGAAAATTCAGGAGTCAAAATCGAGTCAACGACTAACAATTGACCAAAAGTCAACAGTTAATTTTTTACCCACTTTTCTTGTAATCCATTCTTTTGATTTGTTTCTCAAGCAATATGCATTGTACCGTGAATTTCCTATAAATGAATCAAATCTTCTTTTTATTCCAACTTTTTCCTTTTCTTTAAATTCAAGCAAATTTCTGAATCACGTAACAAACATTTCAATCCTCCTGCTAACCATGAATCTCGAATAAAGAGATGATCTGCACCACAAGTAATATGGGAAATAAACCCAAATAATCACCAATTAACATCCACCTTGAAAACCCACTAAAAACTAAATAAATCCATTATTTCCGAACATTTGGCCTAAATTTGTTACAATATGCAAATTTCAATGAATGACCTAAATGCATGATCAAATAGACAAATGTATGCAAATGAGCAAAACCATAAGCCATGTGAATTGAATGAGGAGGTAGGCAAATTTTGGGGTATGACAACATGATAACAGTTTGACTGTATCAAATAGTACCCAAGTGGCATGCAATGGAATAGTTAAGGTTGAAAAAGGTTCTTTTGTAACAAAGCTTCTCGTTAAGAGAAAAACGTTATTTGATAGGTCAATGTGGTAGCTTGATCCCCCGACACGCATCTTGAACTCAACAGTTGTCGATGTATGGTAGTTCTTGCTCGAGAAGTTTGAAGTATGGAGAGAACTTGCTTCCACCATTTATGCAGCTTATCTTGCCCCTAGCCTATTGAGTCTCAGAAGTATTTATGCTCAATACGAATTTTGAAACAACTCGTAGCAATATAACGTTGAAATGGTTTTCCCCAGTTCCTTGAAGTAGTCTACCCTTGATTAATCTATTCTTCGAGTTCCTTTGCCTCTAATCAACAGAGTCTTTAGGTGATTTTCCCCTTACATGACTGATTCTTAAAGCAATGTGTCCATGATGGGACCACTTATAAATGATCGAGATCCTCAACTGATTGCTCATTGCTAGAACTTCCTTGGTGCTTAGTGCTGATTTGCAAATAAAATTGTTCCTTTGAAATGATAATTCTAATGCAATGCCCATACAGGTTTTGAAATAAAAGTTATTATTGAGATCATGTTGTGAAGTATAGTGAATGGGTCAATGATCAGAACATAATGTTGATTTGGACATTCAAAGTGTGAAAATAGTAATGCAAAAAGCATGACACCAATACAAATGATTAGCAAATATCTTTGGAGTCGGGTTAACACATTCTTGATGTAGTACGCTTTCAAAATAAACTTTGCTTCAATTATGTCTTTTGAATGTTGTAACGTGGCCTGGTTCACAGTTTTTGAAACAAAGGATATAAGGTTCAAAATTTAATTTTAACCCACCTCATTCTCCTTGATGATCTCAGTCCTATGTTCAGTTAATTTGCCACACACATTTAATTTCCAAGAGAACTTTGACGGTGTAGAGGTGAAGATAATTGCTCAAGAATTTATGAGACCTCTTTAAAGTGACAGTCACCTATTTTTTGTATTTTCTTTTTTTTGTTTTAACATGGTGGTCACATAAGCTTGTTTTTTTGTTAAAGATTTTGGTGACCCTTTTATTTTTTATTCTCTTTTTTCTTGCTTTTTATCCCTAATTTTTGTCTGGACCACTCTTTTGAGGTTTCAATCTACCGGAATACCCTTATTTTTGCCTAAGTCTTTTTTTCAAATTCTCGACTTAGCAAGCTTTTTTCTATTTTTTAAACTATTTCCAAAAAGTTTATTCTTTTGGTGAAAAGGTTGTGACTACCATGTTAAGGGTTGATAAGGAACAACCATTGTGAGATATTGAATTGTTATCGAATCTGCAATATTTCACAATGTGTGCAAGGAAGAAGATGTGGTAGCACCTCTGATGAGATGTTTTCTCTTGAATTTTGAATGTATATTAAAATTAACTAAAAAAACTACCATGCTCTTGGTTAAGATTAAGGGTTTTTAGATCAGAAAGAAACACCAACTTCTAGGATCAAAGGGGTTGACTGGGGACTAACTCCTTATCTCTTCAGTGTTTGGGAGTTGAAGCAGTGTGTTACATCATCAGTAAGGTTTTATAAAAAAAAGCATACATTTATCAATTTTAAGCATTTTACATCATCTCCCATCCAATCTTTGCATGAACAAAAGTTGATAAAGAAAATGAGGTGGAGGAAATGTTGATATTTTTCTTTTTCTCTTTTTATTTTTATATTTTATGTGATAAAGAAAGGAAAGTAAATAAAATGAGTGGCACAAAATGATTAATCAAAAATATGCATGCTCATTTCATTAATACTATTGTTCAAAACAACAAGTTAAAAAACAAATTGCACTTAACAACAATGAAATTGCAAATGATAACAAGATGGCCTAATGATTATCAGCATCGAGGATGAGCTTTCCTGTATGATTCATTGGCTTTAGAAGATGACTTCTCACCCTTTCTACACACTTCACTCCTCGTGTCCTGGAAAAGGGTTGCTTTTGACATTCGGGCCAACATCTTTGGAAGTGATAATCTTCTTGTTAATCGCCTCCTGCAACTTTGCTTTCAGCACCATGCAAGTATCCAAGCAATGTCCTACGACCCCTTCATGGTACTCGCATGTAGCATTTACATTTTACCATGTCAGGTAACTTACTGGAAGGGGATCAATAGCATTAGGAGTCACCAGTGATTTTTGAAGCAGCTGCAGATAGATCTGGCTATAAAGTATAGTGATTGTGTCAAAATGAGTCTTACTCCTCCTATTTTGATCTTGATTCTGGTTTTGAGGCTAAGGATTAGCAGGCATTGGATGAGGGTGGCGAGCAGGTGTTGTTTCTTTATAATAAGGCTTTTCACCTCCAATCATAACAATATTCGTTTCTACCTATTTCATTCTTTGGAAGTTCAACTTCCTTGCTCCGTTCGATGCCTCAGCAACATCAGGAATCTTTCTCCAATAGTTACCAGATCAGAGAATTCAGATGTTGCGTTGCCAATTATTTTCTCAAATAATAGAGGTTACAGCGTATTCATAAATATATCAAATAACTCTCGTTCAGGCAGGGTCGCTATACTTGAGCAACTAGCTCCCTCCAGCATTGAACATACTCCTTGAAATATTTTCTATCTTTCTCGGTCATGTTTTGAAGTTACTTTAAGAAGGCCTCTTCTTGGTCCCTACAGGATTTGATCTAACCCCTCTCCAAATACATATAGCACTTGAAAGATACCCCACTCAAGTTCTTGAAAATAATGGATCATTAGCTTATTATTGCGAGAGTGTGATGCAATCTTCCTGCAATACATTATCAGGTGACCCTTTGGACATCTAATTCCTTTATACTTTTCAAATTCTGGGAGTTTGAATTTTGGAGTAAGGGTCACGTCGGGGACCAGACACATATCTATAGCATCCAGACCGAATATGTTATGCCCTTCAACATCTTTCAACCTCTTTTCCAAGATATGATATTTTCCTTCAGATTCAGTATTCTCGCTTTCACTTCAGGATGGGTATCCTGAAGACCTGCTGCATAGAGTACAAGATAAGGATCCTCAAAGGTACATTGATATGTCGAAAATCCAGTGTGATGCCCATACGTGACTACCATGACCGATATGGGCTACTAAACAGATGGTCCTCCATTGGTGGAATTTTCAAATAGAGGCGTATAACCCCTAGTTAAGCCATAAATTGGGAATTGAATGTTCTCCCCTTGAACTGGTTGAGGTCCTTTAGAGAAACTTGATGGGGTACCATCATCAGTATGCATATTTTATTGTGGTTTATCTTCTTTGTTCATTAATGCCTGCAGAGTCTCTAAGATTTTACCCATGGTGCCCTTAAGCGAATCAATATCTTCTCTCATAATTTCCTGACCCTTTTTCGATTTCTCCATTTTTCTTTTCGAATTAGCGCGAGTTTCATAGGGATGTCGGGGAAACAACTCGCCTCGTTAGATTTCTAAGGATGGAAGAGTGGAACGAGTTTCTTGATTTGGAAAATGCTTATGCATGCTGATGCATTTTTTTATGAAATGCAATGTCATGATATGCATGGATGCAGAAAGGTATGATATGGTTTGAAACAATCTGCATATAGTTTCTCAGGATTGCTTTCCCCACATTGATCAAGGTGGCTCTAGGGTTTATAGGTTCCTAGAGTCATGGATTACGCTTGATAACATTGCCCCCATTAGCAAAACTACTTGCTAGACGGAAATACCCCTAAAGAGGATCTACTAGGTGAGATTTTTGCCCTAACCCAACTAGAAAAGTACGTACAGTAGGCTAACACTACGCAACCATCGATGTTTCGGGTTCTAAAGGTTCTTAGAGTGGAAGACCCAAAAGGAAAACATTGTCGCCTACGGAAAATTACTTGTCTGACAATAACATCCTTAAGAGGATGTAATATAAGTGTTGTTTTTACGTCACCCCAACAAGACAAGTATGTCCAGTATGCTGACACTACGCAACCAACGTCCTATTTTATGTTTCTTCTCGAGACTTGGGTGTACAGCCTATCTCACAATGTGTTTCAAGCAACTGGAGCATCCACCACAGTACATGAGAACCAATGGTAGATAAGCAGTAATAATAACACAAAATAGATAAAGAATATAATGTAGAAGAAGCAAGTAAACTAAACAAAAGTTCATCGTAAATCAAACTAAACCAGGCTTGACTCTCATGTAGAGGCAATTCCCTAGCTGAGTCGCTAATTGTCGCGGAGCAAAAAATACCACGGGCGTTCACACGCTCGAGATAATAATAAAGTCTCCAATAAAATTTATTTATTCCAAAATGAATGGGAAAATATCGATAAAACCCTTAAAAAAAAATGGTTGTCGCAACCAAATTTGGATTCAGGAGTCGATTATGCAAGGGAGAGGTATTAGCATTCCTCACATCCATTGTAATCAATGGGAACTATTTAGTTAGATTTGCGAATGAAATGTTAGCTTTTCTTATTTGGTTTCTTCTATATGTTAAAAGTTTAAAAGGAAAGAGAAAAGGTCGCAAAAAAAGATTTTTTATTAAGGTGCTTGATAAGATTGGGAGTCTTGCTTCTACGTATCCTCGGGTGTGATGAGGAATTCAAAGCTATGTAGATCTTGGCAAAATAAACAAAAAATTGGGTTTTTTGTTATAGTGTTTGACGAGACGTTGGATCTCGCTCCTACGTATCCTTTGGTGCGATGAGGAATTCAAAGGTACGGCAATCATCCAAATATTCGGGGACTAAGAGGGACAAGTATGTCCAACTAATCCTTTTTCAATCGATTATTTATTGCAAAAAAAGTTATCGAAATGGTTAAGTTAGAAAAGAACTTGATGAGAAAAAGCATTTAGGTTTGCATAATAAAATATTGAATTTGATAAAAAGGTTTTTGCATGGTTTTGAATTTTTTTTTTTGAAAATCTTGATATTAATCAAGAGTTTTTTTATTAGTTTTGAAAAAAAGATGTTTGATTAAATGATTAAGTGGTGAGATATTTTGAAAACCAACTTATGTTGACCAAGCATTTGATATTTTATCTTGAAGAAAGGTTGATTTTATTTATAATTTAATTAATTAATTAAAAATAAAATGAAAACAAAAATAACAAAGGGAATGGGTGCAAGTATTCATGGGGTTGTGATGAGAAAAAAAAAGTGAAATGGGATTAAGGCCCAATCAACAAAAACAAACAAATAAATTTATAAAAAAATGGGGTATGGTGAGCAACCAGCATAGTCCCACCCCCACTCATCTTCCTCATGGAAACAAAATGTACTAACGACAAATGAAAAGTAGCAATAATGGAAAACTTGAAAAATACACTACTAGTCACTTTGATCAACATGTAAGTGTCTCAATTTTTTTTACGAAATTACACAAATAAATAATGAAAATTCATCTAATTGATCTCATGAAGGCAATGGCATGCTCAAAAATCAACAAACAAGAACTAAAATTCTCAAAAATTACCCGTTTACAGTGGGATGCACAAGGTTTTGAATTGGCCATTTTAACTACTTTCATGTCAAACAAACTATGAATTCATACTCAGGGTGATGTTGTGAAGCTACTGAGCATATTATTTTGTTTGAAGTATGTTGATTTGATCATTTTGGATTTGTGTTCTTGATTTGCTCAAGATCACTCAAACCCTTGATTTTCCAAAATCCAAATTAATGGTGTTTTGTGCAATTCAGTGATGCTTAATGACCATGAGGTACACAGAAACATAACAATGAAAAGAAAATCCAGAAATAATAAGCATTAAAGGCTACCTAGACGAGAACATGAAGAACTCTATGAACTTTCTAGCAATAAACCCGGATTCCGGCGAGGCTTCGATGATGCAAAAAATGAAGAATGATCCATGAAATATTTTGGGCTTTTTCTATTTATTTTGTGTTGACTTTTGACTTTTTAATTGATGCAAGATGCATATAATGAATGAAATGAATTAATTTTAAATAATACACATCAGATTAATTAATTTATTCAAATGGATTGTGTTAGTCCTTGTATTGGCTGGAATTTTGGTAAAACAAAGTTGAACAATGTTGATGTCATATGTCTGATGTCATAACATTGGTTCCTAACATGAGCTGTTGCAGGGTTGAAGTTTTATATGCGGATGTTATAATTGATGTCTTGACATCAGTTTATCAGAACATCAGAACATCAGATTGTGATGTTTTAGGGTTGCGCATGTTAGTGTGTTATGAGGAGATCTGTTAGAGAGTTTGGATGCGAATTTCTTGGAGAAGATATTTTCAATCAGATAATTTTGCAGATCATGGAGCAAATCATGTAACTAACATTAGGGCTGATTTGAAGAGATTTAAAAAGATTTGAAGATCAAATCTGTTTTAAATTCTGGTTTTAAAACAAATCAAATCAGATAATTTTGGAAGAGGTCCAAGCCCAAGTCAGAATTCTATAAAAGCAGCCTCAACCCTTGTTGGTAAATAACGAAGAAAGTGAGCTAAAAACTGAGTGTCATTTGTGCCTTCGTGTGTGTTTTGTAAACCATTCATGTGTGAATTGGTGTTACTATTTTTGAGTTGTTAATTGTTCTTGATCAAAGCTGTTAAGCAGAATCAAGTTGTGTGATTAATTTGTAATCATTGGATTGTATCACTGAGGTGATTCAGGGAGTGAGTGATTTCTCATACCTAAGTGGTTTCTTAGGTAGAATTGTCATTGGGTAGTGATTAAGTTAGGTAGATGTCAACTGGGATTGTTGAGTCTGTAATTTAATACTGCTAATAGTGAATTTCCTCCCTGGCTTGGTAGCCCCCAGACGTAGGTAGTTAGACCGAACTGGGTGAACAATTCATTATGTTATTTACTGCTTGTTATTGCCTTGTTCATATTAGCAGAGTGTGTTGTTGTGACATCGTACTTAACATCACACATCTGATACCAGAATTTCAATTGGTATCAGAGCAGGCATCCTGCTCTGCATCTGGTGAGATCTAGGGCTGATACTTTCTGGTGCAATGGACAAGGAGAGTGGTGGATTTATGAATAGACCCCCTATTCTAGATGGCTCTAATTATGACTATTGGAATCCACGGATGGTTACCTTCTTGAAGTCATTAGACAGCAGGGCTTGGAAGGTTGTCTTAAAAGAATGGAAAGCACCTGTTATTGTTGAAAAGGATGGTAGAACAAAGCTAAAACCTGAGGAAGATTGGACAAAGGAAGAAGATGAGCTTGCACTTGGAAATTCAAAAGCCTTGAATGCCATCTTTAATGGTATTGACAGGAACATCTGTAGGTTGGTAAACACTTGTGAAGTAGCTAAGGAAGCTTGGGATGTCTTGAAAACTACTCATGAAGGAACCTCCAAGGTCAAGATGTCAAGACTTCAACTGCTGACTACAAAGTTTGAAAATATGAAGATGAAGGAGTATGAAACCATTCATGATTTTCACATGAATATTCTTGAGCTGTCCAGTGCTTCTAGTGCTTTAGGAGAAAGAATGACTGAAGAGAAGCTGGTAAGGAAGATTCTCAGATCCCTTCCCAAGAGATATAAAATGAAGGTGACTGCTATTGAAGAAGCTCAAGACATCAGCAAGATGAGGGTTGATGAGTTGATTGGTTCTCTTCAAACCTTTGAGTTGGGATTGAATGAGGAGCCTGAAAAGAAGACCAAAAGCATAGCTTTGGTGTCCAATACTGAAGATGGTAAGAAGGAGTGTAATTTTGAAACTCAGGAGGAACTGTCAAATGCTGTTGTGATGCTTGGGAGATAGTTTAATAAGGTGCTAAAGAGAATGGATAGAAACTATAGACCTAATGTTAAGAACATCACATCTGACAACAACAGGTCTAGTGATCAAGTGAAGAAAATAAGAGATGAGGAAAAGTCCAATCATGACAAAGGAGTTTAATGCTATGAGTATGAGGGTTATGGACATGTAAAGAAAGAAAGCCCTACATACCTCAAAAGGCAGAAAAAGGGGTTATTTGTTTCCTGGTCTGATACAGATAGTGAAAGTGAAGAGGAGAATGCCAAGCATGTTAAGGAATTGACTGGACTGCGTGCCTCTGATGGAGAGTCTAGTGATGGTGAATTGACCTTTGAAGAGCTGGCATCCTCTTATCAAGAGTTGTGTCTGAAAAGTGAAGAGGTCCTTCAAGAAGGGGAGAAGCAGAAGAAGATTATTGTACAGCTTGAGACTGAGAAAGCTGAACTTAAGAATGAAGTTTTGTTGTTAAAATCCCAACTTGATCAAATGTCAAAATCCATCAGAATGTTAAATAGTGGAACTGACACTCTGGATAAAATACTTGAAGCTGGAAAAGGTGCAAGTGATAAGACTGGTCTAGGATATGAGGGTGAGAAGAAGATATCTGCAGAGGCTAGTTCTTCTGGGGTTAAACAAAACATTCCTCATCAGCATGAAAAATGACATGGTTCTGGAATTAAGAAGGTTGTCCCTCACCTTGGGCCACAAAATAATGGAAAGGGCTATGGTCCTGTTCCTAAGAAGTTTTTGTCTCAACCTCAAGGAAAGCCTCAGGTTTCTGGAGCTATACAATATATGCCTTCCCAATACCATAGGAGTGTGCAGGCTTATAATCTCAAACATAACATGTTTCATCCGATGTCTCAACATCAAGGGAAAATGTATGGGTTTGGACCTAATAATGCTGTGCCTCATGGTTATGGCAGAAGAAAGTCACATCATCATGGTAAAAGACAGCCTAAGCACTACAGAAGACAGCCTAATTATGGGAGAAGATAACATCAATATTTTGACAGATGACAACCTCAGCATTATGACAGAAATCATCATCAAGGTGGGAGATATTTCAATCATTTCAGAGAAGAGATTCAATGAGAAAGATGTTACTATTATGGAAGATTTGGCCATATACAATCTTCTTGTTTTAAACTGCATGGTTATCCCAAGCATGTTCCTCAGCCTATACAGAAACATGACAGGCCTCAGACTGTTAAACAATGGGTTCCTAAAGCTGCTGTCACATGTCTATTAGCTCACTCATCTGTTAGAACCCCAACTATGGATGGTTGGTATTTTGACAGTGGTTGCTCAATGCATATGACTAGTTTCAAGGATCAGTTGGTGGATATCAGGACTTACTCCACAAAGGATGTAACTTTTGGAAATGGAGAAAAAGGGGAAGTTAAAGGAATTGGAAAATTGAATTGTGAGGCTGGACCTAATCTTGAAAGTGTACTTCTGGTCAAAGGATTGACTGCTAATTTGATTAACATCAGTCAGTTATGTGATGAAGGATTCAAGGTTAGCTACACTAAAGATGAATGTTTAGTGACTAATGAGAAGAGTGAAGTCGTTATGAGGGGAGTTAGATCCATAGATAACTGTTATTTATGGGCTGCTCAAGAGTCCAGCTTATCATGTAATGTCAAGGATGATGTTATGACATCTGAATGTGACATTAGAAGAATCACCAAACAACCTAGTGTTATGCAACTATTCAGAGGAAATATTGAAGAAACCAAGGTAGTAGAGGTTGATCATTCAGGTATGAAGGGTAATGACGATTTCCCTAAAGATATGTGTGCTGAAATTTGTGAAGTGTTAAGTAGAAATTTGGGCATGTGGAAAAGGATTCAAAGGTTAGTGAATTATGGTGTGCATTTATTAAATTTCAAAAATTTAAAAGGAAATTTGTTTTGGTGGAGAAAATACATTTATTGGCCTTTAAGTGACCAACAAAAGCAGTCCCCTTACCTTAGGCTATCATTCCCTATTATTACTCTCACACGCTACTTCACTCTCCACACTCCAAGTCCATTCATCTTCCCCCCTAAGAACAGAAATTACAAAACACCTTTGTTCATCAGTTGTTACACAGAAACGATGTCTAAACAAGAGTCATCTACATCCAAGAAGGCTGCATCCAAAAGTTCCACTCATGCAAATTCTAGGCTTTCGACAGAAGAGGTATCCTTGGATGAAGCTATAAACATTGCTCCTATCTCTATGATTCCAGCTTCAGAAAAGACAAGACCTGAGAAGTATCAACCTAAGAGGCCTTCAAAAGGTAATACTTCTAATCAATCTACGGGTAAGAAATTTGATGATAGCAAGAGTAGAGCATTTGTCACTAGTGTCTTGTTTGGAGACAAACCTAACCCTAAGACCACCACCCCTCTTCCTCAAGCTGTTCAAGAAAGGGTAGATGTGGACAAAAGCATTGATCAGATAGTCACAAAAATATTTGAGAAAGGGATGTCTGTGAAGGGAATTTCTAGACCTCTGAGTCAACTGCCTGCTGATCAATCCGTTAGAGAAAAGGGTGACGTTGAAACTTCTAAAACAAATCTTCACAGATTGGCTGTTTTAGTTATTGAAGATGCTGAAGATGAAGTTGAAGCTGAAGCTAAAAGAGAAAGGGATACTCATGTTGAAGATGAGGTTGATGTTGAACATGATGTTGGAACATCACCTGCTAGGGATGTTACTCCTAGTCCCAGAGGGAAGAGGAATGCTGATGTGGTGGATGTTGTTGACTTATCTGATAATGAAGTAATTGGTAATGCTGTTCCTGGGATTGCCAATAGATTGAAGACTAGAAAAGGAAAAACTGTGGAATATTCTCCTAAGATGACAGCTGAAGGTAAGAAGAAAAAGACATCTGTAGTTGGTCCAACTAAATCTTGGAGCAAGGTTGCTGTGACTTCCAAAAAGAGAAAGATTAGAGAAGAATCTGAATCTGAGTATGATGCTGAGGAAGATGTTCAAGACATCACCCCTGTCAGAAAGTCCATTTTGAAGAGAATTTCTGATAAGGTTCCTGAAGTGCCAGTAGACAACATATCCTTTCATTATGCTAGCAGTGCTCCAATGTGGAAATTTGTGTGCCAGAGGAGATTAGCTCTGGAAAGAGAGCTTGGAAAAGATGCATTGGAGATGAAAGAAATTATGGAGCTCATTCATGTTGCTGGACTGTTGAAGACTGTGACTAAATTCTTTAAGTGCTATAGTGGACTTGTTAAGGAATTTGTTGTCAACATCCCTATAGACATTTCTGACAAAAGAAGTGTGGACTTCATGAAGGTGTTTGTTAGGGGTAAGTGTATTAATTTCTCTCCTAGTACCATCAATAAGTATCTGGGAAGAGAGGATCAAGAGGGTTGTGAACTGGAAGTGACTGATAATGATGTGTGTAAAGAGATCACAGCCACTTATGTGAAGGTTTGGCCACTGAAATATAAATTGACAGCTAGCAAACTCAGTATCAAGTATGCTATTTTACACAGAATTGGAGCTGCTAACTGGGTACCTACTAATCACAAAACCACCATAGCTGTGGGATTAGGAAGGTTTATTTATGCTGTTGGGAAAAAGGTAAAGTTCAATTATGGAAATTACATATTTGATCAAGTTGTGAAGCATGGTGCCACTAATGCTATCAAGATGCCTATAGCATTCCCTTCACTTGTCTGTGGAATGATCTTAGATCAACATCCTGGAATTTTAACTAGTTCAGATGTAGCATGTAAGAGGGAGTCAACTTTATCCTTACATCCCAAGCTGTTTGTTGGGAATCATGTTCTAGACATTGTTGTAACATCAAGTTCTGGTGTTAAGAAGGTCAGTACTAAAACTGAGTTTATTGAAGAATTGAAGGCAACCTGCAAGGATCTTGATTTGGTTATCAGTACTAGCACTGCTAGGAAGATGAAAATTGAGCAGATGATCAAATCCTTGGAATAGGGTGAAGATGATGTGAATGTCAATACTGAAAATTCAGGTTCAGAGGAAGGTGATGAGGATACTGCAGATGGTTCTGATGCTAATGAAGATTGAAGTGTTGTTTTGCTGTTTATTGCTTTTGTAGTTTGTTGTTTTTTTTGTTTTGTTTCTGCACATTGTGTGCATGGGGTGTAACTTGGATAAAAGTACCTTTTTTGCTTATCTTGGTTTTGTTCTATGATTTGTCTTGTCTTGTGGTGCTGACTTTAGACTGACAAGGAGAGCTAGTAGGACTAACTGTAGTAAAGTGTTAGGGTATAACTTGTTGGCAGTTGGCCAATTGTGGCTAAAAAGGGGGGGAGTTAGGCTATGTGTTGCCTAGTTGTCTGATGTGGCTCTAAGCTTGAGGGGGAGTGTGCAGTTTGAACAGTTGGTATGCTGGTTCTTATTTTGAGGGGGAGTTTAGCTTAGTGCAGTTTGTTATGTGTTTGCTGGTGGTTTGAAGTTTTTTCCGCTGCAGGTACCTCTGATGATGGCAGAGATTGTTTTAACCAAAATTAGCCAAAGGGGGAGATTGTTAGTCCTTGTATTGGCTGGAATTTTGGTAAAACAAAGTTGAACAATGTTGATGTCATATGTCTGATGTCATAACATTGGTTCCTAACATGAGTTGTTGCAGGGTTGAAGTTTTATATGCTGATGTTATAATTGATGTCTTGACATCAGTTTATCAGAACATTAGAACATCAGATTGTGATGTTTTAGGGTTGCACGTGTTAGTGTGTTTTGAGGAGATCTGTTAGAGAGATTGGATGCGAATTTCTTGGAGAAGATATTTTCAATCAGATAATTTTGCAGATCATGGAGCAGATCATGTAACTAATATTAGGGCTGATTTGAAGAGATTTAAAAAGATTTGAAGATCAAATCTGTTTTAAATTCTGGTTTTAAAACAAATCAAATCAGATAATTTTGGAAGAGGTCCAAGCCCAAGTCAGAATTCTATAAAAGCAGCTTCAACCCTTGTTGGTAAATAACGAAGAAAGAGAGCTAAAGATTGAGTGTCATTTGTGTCTTCGTGTGTGTTTTGTAAACCATTCGTGTGTGAATTGGTGTTACTATTTTTGAGTTGTTAATTGTTCTTGATCAAAGCTGTTAAGCAGAATCAAGTTGTGTGATTAATTTGTAATCATTGGATTGTATCACTGAGGTGATTCAGGGAGTGAGTGGTTTCTCATACCTAAGTGGTTTCTTAGGTAGAATTGTCATTGGGTAGTGATTAAGTTAGGTAGATGTCAACTGGGATTGTTGAGTCTGTAATTTAATACTACTAATAGTGAATTTCCTCCCTGGCTTAGTAGCCCCCAGGCATAGGTAGTTAGACCGAACTCGGTGAACAATTCATTGTGTTATTTACTGCTTGTTATTGCCTTGTTCATATTAGTAGAGTGTGTTGTTGTGACATCGCACTTAACATCACACATCTGATACCAGAATTTCAGATTGAACGTTGACTTTTTGTTGACTTTAGTGAAAGTCAGTTTTTTTTTTCAAAATATGCAAAATGCGACTATTAAATGAAGAATGCATTAGACTAAAATGTGATATGCCCGGATGCAATGCATGAAATGCCCGGATAATGAATGACACGGCTAAGGGAAAATTGGGGTATGACAGATATCAAAGCTATTTTACTTAGTGATCCTCAACACTGTCCGTTACGACTAACACTGGTCCTTTCGAACCTAAAATATAATTCATATCAGTCAATGCTTGTTAGGGCTAAACATTGGTTCGCCTTTATCATTAATCCATCAATATTCAACATTTCCTTTTCACAAGGCGGGTAATAATCCAGTCATTAATAATTAGTTATAATTATTTTTCTCAACAAATTATCTATTAGCAAAATGCATTAAATCGATAATTTAGAACCTCTAAGAAAAAGTCAGTCAAAACATCACATTCGGTCAACAACAGGGTTGATGGTCTGACCGTCACGACCATGACACTCGTCTCTCCTGGGAACACTCTTGTCATAGATGACTATCGTCAAAAGGGAATAACGCTTATCATGAAGCGCTGACGGTCGACCGTCATGCTCGCTAACACCCGTCTTCAAGCAATAATGCGTCTTCTTCCTCAGCCCGAAGATTGTCTGACCGTCATCTCGGATGACACCCGTCAACGCTGAAAATCATGTTTTATGTGTTTTCGGCCATAGATCACTCTAGATCTCAATTTATTTACCTGATTTCATACTAGTAAAAATCCAGAATTCAATTTACATATATAAATAATATATTTCACTTCAAGAATATCAATGTAACATATATTACATCAATTATTCATGTTTTCTTCAACAACTCATTATATAGTATATGATCATAAACAATCAATTTTTACACTATAGATTCACACGAATTTCACATATGTAATGATACAATAAGCAATATCAACACAAATAGAATTTACAATCAACATAAACATGGAGATTTACATAAACCTCACACAATTCAATTAACAATATCATAAAGGAGAAAAAGGGCAAGGGCATCTCCACTATCCCTTAAGCTTAACACCCATCATGAAATCATCTCCCCCTTACTTGATTAAGCTAAAACCTTCAAGCTCTTGGTGATGGAAGTTCTTAATCCTTGAAAATTTCTCTCCTAGGGTTGCCTTAAATCTTCTCCATTTTTTGCTCTATTGACACGTTCTAAACTTCCCTCACCCTTTTATAAAATTAGGTTTTATTTTATTTTAATTATTCTTAATAATTTCCTTTATCTTATAAAATCTCATTATTTAGCCCAATATTCTAAATAATCACAATCTCTTCCTATTTTATATCATTTTTATATTATATATTAATAAACTCTTTTTTTTAATAAAACTCTAAATAATAACACGATAAATCACAAGGCACACCAAAAATTCCAGATAAAAATCTAATAAATTCTAATAAAATTACTGGGGTGTTACATAAACAAAGTATTTATAGGAAATATGGTCGAAATAAAAGATCCAGGAGAATCGCGCACCTTTATTATGGAAGACAAGAAACTAAGGACATATGCAAGAAGTGAAAACGCCTCGGAGAAGGTTTCTCTAATGCTCGCAAAGCCTTAGACAAAAGAGTCAAGTTAATGACCTTAAGTAAACTCTTAATGGGATGTAACCCATCAAATTTTATTTTACCATAAACTTAAAATTCTTGCATTTTGGTTTACGAGTTGATTTTGTTTCATTTGATAGTTGTTAATTTTGTAGCATGTGTTAGAGGAGAAGTTTTGATGCAAGAGGGAAAAACAATTAAATGGAAAGGAGAGACCATAAAAAAGTAAAGGAGAAAAGAATAATGAACCACTATATTTCATGTGCCTGATGAAACCATCGTGGTAGCGATGGAGTCACATCGCGGTCGTGATGGATCTTAATGTGGTCGCGATGGAGCCATTGATAGAGACGTTTAAATAACTATTGGTGCCTACGATTATGCATCGTGGGCGCGATGCAAGGTAACGCGATCATGATAGAGCACAATTAGAAGCTATAAAATTCCATTTTTAGCATTTCATCTCTACATATACCTTTTCTATTCTTTTCTGCTAACTTAGTACTCACTTTTTCTTGCATGTTTTTGTTTCCTTTGTTGTGTAGGTTTTTTGCAGAGCCATTTACACCCCCTCCTCAAGACGCCCCAATCTTCCCAAACCACCTCTTCTTCTCACAAGCCAGTGTTAAAAAATATCTAATGGTTAAAGATTTCAAGGTAGTGGAAGAAAGAGCATTTTATGTTAACAACTTGGAAGGGTATAAAGAATTTCTCATCATGTTAGAAAATAGAGGTTAGATGAGGTTGAATAGCATGATCAAAGAAACTAACTTATCCATTGGGCTCGAGTTCTACGCCAAAGCTGCATTTCGCTCGTTAAATGAATACATATCTTATGTGCGAAGTAAAATTTTCTAATTATAGCCCTTCTACAATTAACTTTATAATTCATCTTCAACCACCTTCTAGATGTAGCATTCAACATATAAGGGGCATTAGCTTAACAAAGGGGATGTATGAAACTATGTTGGAAAAATTCTGTCACTTAGGGGCTGAGTGGGTGATTGTAAATGAGAACCCGTTGAGGATTAAGACTAAGGAGATGCGTCATATACCTAGAGCATGGGCATATTTTATTATGCAAACTTTAGATCATGCATCAAAACAATATGAGTTCATTGTAAAAAATTTCCAAGCTCTGATGGCAATTCTTAATCAAGAACCTATTGATGTTAGGCTATTAATGGCTGATAAAATTAAATTCATGGTTGACGCCCCACAATGAGCTTATGGGCATTTTTGCATTATTAATGAGTTATGTAAGTTAGCAGGAGTTCAAAATCAGCCTGATGACTTGATGGTGAAACCTATGCTACCCATCAAAAAGAGTGATATGAGAAGATTCCTAACTCAACGAACAAATGAAGGCGGACAAGACGAAGTGCAGCGAGAGGAGAAAATTAATTCTATCAACCTGAGATACAACAACCAGAAAGATTCCAACAACAACAGCAGGAACATGATCGTTTGCAACGGCTAAAGAAATGTGTTGGCAATTGAAATGGCACCCAACCTGTACTGCGAACAACCCAGTTTTGGATCGAGTTACTAGGAATTCTATAATGAGCACAGAGACCACATTCTGGTTCAAAATCGGAGGGAGCAGTTTCCAACTACAGAAGTAATGGAAACCTATTTTAGGGAGCAATACTAAGCCTTAACAATCCAAAGGGCTGAAAGGAAAACCACCTATAGGAGGAAGAATCAAGACACCTCGGCTAGTAAGGTTTTAGCCAAATATTTTCATTATTCACTTTTCCTTCTTATGAGAGATCTGTGCATTCGCTATTTTAAAGAATTTGCATTGTTTCTACTTAGTCTATTGGTCTGATAAATACACATTGAGGAAGTTGTTTATGAATACCTCGAGCCTTTATAAGCCACCCTATTTTTAATATGATTATATAATTTGCTAACCACTTTGAGCATGAGTGTTTCTTTCAGTGACATTGCTATATTATATAGCCAATGACTTGAAAGATTAAATATTTCCACCTTTTTTGGAGTTAGGTATAAAATTTTATCTGATGCAAGAGAATAAGTTTGGAGTTGCTCTTGGAAGTTAGCAACATTTAAGTTTGGGGTTGGGGTATTAGAGAAATTGGTAAAAAAAGAAAGAAAAATAAAAGGAAAAACAAGAATTTAAAAATTACTTCTTTAACAAAAAATTGTGAAAAAGAAGGATGAAGAGAACCAACAAAATGCATTCTCTAGTACCGAATGAATAAGAAAAGAGTGATATGAAAGGAATCAGATAACATCAGGAAAACTAGGTACCTAACTCCAAAGTTTTAAGCCCACTATCCTAAATTATCCTACCATGACATAAGCCTCATTACAACCTTGAACAGACCTCAAAAGTGTGTGCTTAAATATTACTTTGATTGACTTTGATAAAAACTTTACAGACTCATTGCTTAATACTTTTGTGCTTTGATTGTGTGATTACCCTGTCAAATCGGGTGAATATAAGTGATATGAGAGACAAACTGAGTACTTGTGTGTTAGCCATATATGTTGTATTGTGAAATATGATGATAATTGGTGATGTTGTTGATGTATGTGATTTGTTGTTGATGTATGTCATGTATTATGTTGAAAAAGATATGAACTAGTGATTGAAAATGATGAAATTGATGTTATAGTTAAGTAGGGTTGTTGATCCATGATTCCATGAAGAAATAGATGAGATTAAGATGATAAAGTGATAAGAAATCGGATCTTAATGATATAAATTCGTGTAATAAGCTTCTGGTATGTGTGTTGACGTTTAAAAGTTGAAAAACTAAATTTTAGCCAAAAACAACAGCATGGATCGACCTATCTAAAGAGGTCATGTGTTGACACATGCAGCCTAAAATTGCCAAAATGCTATTTTTACATTGTCTAGCGATTTCGATCATAACTTTTGATCTGTGTATCCAAATGAAGTGTCTGTCATACCCCAAATTTTGACCACTAAGATTTCCCATCATTGTGCAAATCATCACCACAATATGGGCAATCCATCATGCCTCATTAGTCTCCCCAAAGATGGGTGAGCATCCACTACAATCAGGCTTAGGGTTTCAAGCCCTCTCAAAGCTCTTAGACAAAGGATCAATCAAGGAATGACATGATCTTCAACTTGTCTAACCTCTCAAACATCCACAAGGGATCAAGAGGACTCCCACATCAAGGATTAAGCACAAGGCTGCAACCTTCTAGGTGGATCAAGCCTCAAGATCGCCAGTGTCACCAAATTAGGGTTTTGGTCGACCAGGGCCTCCAGATGGAAATTTTCCCCTGGGCATGAGCCAATGCTTCAAAGCATAATTTGAATTACTCCATGGGACCTCATAGACCCCATCATCAAGTCAATTTAGCCTCAGGGGATGCATTCACTAAAAATCAAGAATTAGGGTTTCTTGGCCTAATTCACCCCTAAGTTGACTTTTGGGACAAATCATGAGCCAAGACCTAAAGAGATGATTTGAGGGTCCCTAACACACCACATTGATCCATTTGCAACAATGGATTGGTCGAAGAAGCTTGAGCAACAAGTTTTAATTTCATCAAAACCACAATTAGGGTTTCGCGGGAAAAGTCAACTCTGCCTTTGACTTTTGACCAGGACATGCTCCCAAACCCTAGGACATGATTCAATATACCCTATAACACCTATGAAATCAATCCATCAAGTTTGATTTAGGTCAAGGACTTGATTTCATAGAGAATCGCACAGTTTGGAATTCATCTGACAAAAAGTCAACTGTGCACAAAAGTCAACTTTGACTTTTTGAGATTTTTCACAATTATGGTTCCTTAACCCTAAAATGATGTTAATGTGTGATTTGAATCAACATTCATCAAGAAAAATCACAACTCCTAAACCACAAGGCCATTTTTCCCCATCCAAAACTGGATTTGTAGCTCTCATGGCCCTCTACAAAAGCTTCAAACACAACTCATTCCAATTCCTCATGGATTTTAAGTTATGGAATGATCAAAATCACAAAAAATGAAAATGTCACTTTTTCCAACACTTAGTGAAATTTTCACTAAGTCAGAATCTGCCTTACTTTTTCCAAATGTAGGGGCATTTTTCACTTGGATAAAAAAAGTATCAAAACCAATTATGATCAAACAGTTATTGTATCATATGAGGGCTTTCCAAAATGGCCAAGAACTCTATCAAAGTCCACTTGAGCCATGAGATATGACAATGCCAATATGCCTTGCTGTAAACTATCATGGCAAAGCAGATTTGGGAGTTTTGCTCGATTTGCTCAAATTTTGCAAAGGGGAAGCAACTCTATCCATCTGAACACCTCAAGAGGGGACCAAGGAGGAACCAACTCTGATCCCAAGCCTCCCAAGTCTTTGGAACCAAAAGTAGCATGCCAAACCTAGAAATACCTAAAAGAGGGATAAGACTCCAATTTTGGATTGGAGCATTCAATGGATGCACTAAGGGGGCATAGACTGAGCAATTTCCAACTGAATTCAGTCAATACTTATCCAAGACCAAGGGAACCAACAGCCTGTGCCCTAACCTCTAGTCAATGGCTAGAGGAGACTTGGATTCTCATTGCTCAACATTGGCTAAACCTATGCAGCAGTTTCCATTCACTATTCCTTGCAAAACATACTTGCTCTACTATAAATAAAGCTCATTTGTGATCAGTTTTAGTACACCAAAGCCATCAAACAGATGCTTTCCTCAAAATCTCTTCTTTCACTCCAAAATTGCCTTCCAAAGCAAGTCACTATCGGGTTTTGAGTTTGAGAGCTATTCCAACCAAACCAATCACACACACACCTCATAAACATCATATAGAAGTGATCCAAACACTTAAACAACATCTGGAACACTTTTCTCAGAATCACCAGCCAGCCGGTCAAGGTTTTAACCAAGTTGCAGTCGGGATACCATCTTCAGTTCCAAATCATTTCCATTCATTCCAAGCATCCAGACACACTCCATAGCACCTAGGGAAGCTGTCCATATCCTTGGAACCAAGCTGCAACACTTCTAACACAAAACACGATCACCAGCTGTAAGAGGTAAGCATGAACTCTTCTAACTCTATGATCCATGCATTTTTTGCTGCACAATAATTTGGCCATATGCTCATAATCATGCATAGAGTGTTTTCCCTCAATCAATTGCTTTATTTGAATCGTGTATGAAATTTATGAGCCTTCATGCAAATTTTAGGGTTCTTGAGGTTTCTCTTTGATTTCTTATTCCGTGCTTAAAATAAATGAAATTAAAGACCATAGACATGATCGTGAGGTGAAAACGAGTAGATTGATATGTAAATTGCATGATATCATCAAGTATTCAGTGAGATTGGATAGAAAACATAAATCTGCAGAAACAGAGGATGGCGCGTGTTCTTGCCATGTTCTTGGCGCCATTTTTTAAGTTTTTGAATATTTGAATTTTGTGATTTTATTTAATTGATTCAAAAATTAATTTCACTCTGAGTTTTAATGATTTTGAGTTGATTCTTTTTTTAATAATTCACAAAAATATTAAAATATTTTATTTTCCCAAAAAATCCCAAAAATATTATTTATTTTATATACTTGATATTTTTGTAAAGAATTAATATTTTAATTATTTTTGACATTTAAAATATTTTTCTCCCTTTTGACTTTTCAAATTTTAGTGATTTCCAAACATTTTGTGGATCAAAACCTAATTTTTGAAACATTAATCCAAGATCAAAGTTTGTTTTCCACATGTTTAACAATTTTGATCATTTTAATTGAATTTTTATTCAATTAAAATACATTTTGAAAACAAATTAGGGTTTTTGATTAATTCAACCCTCATCAAACTTTTTCAAACTCTTTGGACCTCTAATAGAGTGTAAGACCCAACCCCTTTTGTAAATACACCACCTTTTGGGCCTCAGTCATTGTATAAGACCCACTGTATTTTAAAAAACAACGGCGCGATCGTCGCCTTTTTAACAAAAAGATAATCAACTGGGCCTCTCCTTGAGCTATAAGTCCCAATTCTTTTTCTGAAAACCTTTTGGGCCTCTAATAGAGTGTAAGACCCAACCCATTTTTGAAACCAAAACCTTTTGGGCCTCAGTGTATTGTATAAGTCCCGATACCGTCAAAAAGTTCGGCGCGATCGTCGCCTTTTAAAACAAAACCTTTTGGGCCTCTCCTTGAGCTGTAAGCCCCATCACTTGTATAAAAATAAACCTTTGGGCCTTTTGAGAGAGTGTAAGACCCATCCCTTTGTACAAAAAACCTTTTTGGGCCTCAGTCACTTGTATAAGTCCCTCTGTACAAATTCAAAACAACAGTGCAATCACTGATAAAACCTTGGGGCTCTCCTTGAGCTGTAAGCCCCAACAATCTTTTCAAAGCACTTTCTCCTTTGATTTTGAATATAATATTGTTATCAAAGCTTTCTTTGTTGAACAACTAACCAACATAGGACTAGGTAAAGCCCTGTTGGTTACTCTTAAATACAAACAAAACTAGATCCCCATAGGATTATCAGACATAGTCTTCCTTCCTCTTGGGGTTAAACAATATGAAGACGTGAAAGGCAGCATTCTCGGTGAACCCTTTCTCAGACTGTCACCCTTAGAAATTGTCAAAGAAGCTCTACTCCCCAGAGATGATCTTTTCTCAGTGAATGGCATCTTTTGAGTTTCTTCCAAATTCTCGAACTTTCCTGGCTTGATCTATTCTCGGTGAATGGTATGTCTTGAACTTCTCGGGGTTTGGGGACCCACAGGCTTCTTAAAAACATCCCCGCTTCCTCTTGGGCGTTGTACAAGGACCCTTCGGCTTCTTAAAAGCTCTCATGCCTCCTCTTGGGCTTAGTACAATGACCCAGAGACCTCTACAGGTATAGGAACATAACATAGTCATCAATTTACTAGAGCTGTCTTTCTGAGTCAAGTGTCAGACCTGTTAATGGGTTGACCTTCATCCCTTAACATACCAGCCTTCTCTTGGGCATCATACAAAGACCATCTAGTTATCCGAGAATCGATTTCTCCAAAACACCAGTAGACTTGGACAGCCTCAATACCCTTTGGATTTCCCGTTTCCTTAAAGAACAGGAAATAACCCTGATCCTCTGATCAGTGCCAAAGCACAATAATACCTTTAAATCAGTCCCTTTATAAGAACTGGTTTTCTCTTTTATCCAACATACTGGACCTGTCACTAAACTAAAACAGTCACCAGCACAATAGCCTCCTCTTGGGCTTTGTACAATAATTCTCCCCAGCGAAGCTAACCTTTTCACAGTCTATTGTTGAGTATAAAAGACTCTCTTATTAAGTCAACCCCTTTAGCCTCCATCTCGGGCTTCGTACGAGATATAAAACACTCTCTTGTTGAGTATAAAAGACTCTCTTGTTGAGTCAAACATTTTCAGCCTCCACCTCGGGCTTCGTACGAGGTACAAAAACTTTCTTGTTGAGTCAAACACTTTTAGCCCCCATATCGGGCTTCGTACGAGATACAAAAACACTCTCTTGTTGAGTATAAAAGGCTCTCTTGTTGAGTCAACCACTTTTAGCCTCCATCTCGGGCTTCGTACGAGATACAAAATCACTCTCTTGTTGAGTATAAAAGACTCTCTTGGTGAGTCAAACATTTTCAACCTCTATCTCGGGCTTCGTACGAGGTACAAAGACTCTCTTGTTGAGTCAAACACCTTTAGCCTCCGTCTTGGGCTTCGTACAAGACACATACAAAAGCACTCTCTTGTTGAGTCAACCCTTTTAGCCTCTCTCTCAGGCTTCGTACGAGACACACAAAAACACCCTCTTGTTGGGCCAATAGCGTCCTCTTAGGCTTTGTATAAGGAGACCCTGGTTAAGTCAATCAACCTTTTAGCATCAAAATCCGTGCCTCGTTCACAGTATACAAACATCAATAACTCCTTTTCCCCTATCTAATTGCTGTAAGTGGCAAGCCTCTGGATTATTTACAACCACGCCACTGTCCCTCTTTTAGCATGAGAAATTCATTAGGAAAGATAGCATTGCTCTACACTGAGTTAAAGTCTTCTCCTTCAGGTTTAAAATCCCCTATAAAGGAAATTTATGGCATTACTGGATTCTCATATCCCAGTTAAAGTAATTCTCCTTTATAATCGGTCACCCAACAGTTGTGACAAACAGACCAAATACCCCCCCTTTAGAGATGACAAATTCTCTCTAAAGTCAAAACCGTTTGGCTTCATATCTTGGGCTTCAAACAAGATACAAATAGACCCTTCAGCTTCACATCTTGGGCTTTGAACAAGATACAAACACCTTTAGCTTCACGTCTTGGGCTTTGAACAAGACACCAAAACAACTCTTTTTTTTCCTCCCCATAGAGTAGGAGGAACTACGATCGCTCTGATTTCCCTGTTTTGTTAAACGGGAATACGTAGGCATAAGATTGAAAAAAATATTAGCGAGCACACTAATCAAAAAACCCAAAATCTCGTACCTTCATACATCAATTGAAAAGCATCAGTCTTAAACCTTCCACCAATCACCCGGACACTGTTTTAACAAAATAACCTAAGAGAGACCCCCAATCTTTGTAGCATCTGTAAACCAACAGTCATCTGTTCAAACTCAGTTTGCAAGCAGGGTTAATTGGAGACATCTATTTCCCTTCCTTCATCAGCTTCAATAGGATAAAAAATGAATCGAGCTGTAGTACCCCAAAGCGATAGTGCTTTGCAACCACGCAAAAACTCGCGCTACAGAAGAATGGCGGCTCTGCTGGGGATAACCATTGTATGATCTTGTTTATTAGGTAGAAACCTTAGACAGCGCTGCAGCAGATTGGGGAGTCATTGTCTGTATAGGATCATAAGACTAGAGGTCTAGGATGATTAAGACAAATATGTATACCGCTTTTCCTAATTGATATCTGTGTTTATTTTTCTGCTAATGGGAATGTGTGTGATGCCGCATGTGGAAAGATTGAGTATACACCTAAGATAGGTGATGGAAACGCGGGTAATCTTACTGGGAGTGAATTCCAGTTAAGAGCCCCCGACCGACCATCAAACTCAGTGGAGACTCCCTTTGCAGATACATTGCCTATACGACTTCGGTTGTTGAAAGTAGTGTTGTCAACTGCGTTATCTGAGAAGCTGAGGTTTTTAGTAGACTTAAGCCACTTTGTAGTGCGGAAGCTATCGAAAATAGTTGTCACACGATACTACCCTCATCTGAGATTGCTCCAAGATACATCACCTAGCACGGTTCCCGGCCCGCTGATGTTATCTTGAAGGGAATCAATGATTTTGAGAGACAGGTACAAAAAATCACCAGTATAAACCTTGGGGGGGGGGGGGGGGTAGAGCCTTGACTTCATGACACCGACCCTTTAACCCCATGTTTTTTCTATGTTTTTGTGTGCTGCATTCATACATTCATTTAAAAAACATTAAAACAAAGAAAATCTTCTCTTCTAGTCTCTCTTTTTCAAATTAAACTGAGACAATGATTGCAAATGTCAGAGAAAGGAGATTGCGCTAATGGATTTCGGTAGAAGGAAAACTCATAAGTACACCTTCAAGGTTCCAAAGTTGGAGGATTTGAGAGGTTTGGAGAGAATGATCACCAACCACGAGGCTTTCAGAGCCAAGTATGGAGGACTATTGTCCTTGTTAAGGGTCCACGTAATTGAAGGAATCCTGTCCACGTTAATCCAGTTCTACGATCCGGTCTATCACTGTTTCACATTCCCGAATTATCAGCTTGCACCAACGCTGGAGGAGTATTCTCACCAGAATGGTTTACATATTATTGATCAAGCTCCCTTTTCTGGTCTGGAAGAAATTCCAAAGGATCAGACCATTGCAAGAGCAATTTATTTGGATGAGTCAGAAGTCAGGACTCACATGACCACTAAGGGTGGAATCCAAGGTTTTCTAGCCCAGTTCTTAACAAAGAAAGCCTTGTACTTTGTTAGTATAGGGAACATGGCCGCTTTCGAGAGCACCTTTGTTTTGCTCACCTACGGGTTATTTTTGTTTCCCAACATCGATAACTTTGTAGATCTCAACGCCATTAAGATTTTCCTGATTAGAAACCCCGTACCGACCTTACTCGCAGATGCATATCATTCGGTACACTTAAGGAATTTATACAGCGGAGGAATGATCACGTGTTGTGTACCCCTACTTTACAAATGGTTCACTTCCCACTTACCCAAGTCTGCTGCATTTTGGGATTAAAAGAATACTTTACGTTGGTCACAGAGAATCATGTCTCTTACCAACTCTGACATCGATTGGTACAATCGAATCTACGACGGGATCAGGATCATTGACCGTTGTGTAAATTTCCCAAATTTACCCCTTATAGGAACTAAGGGGGGAATCAACTATCATTCGATTCTCGTTCGTCGTCAATTCGGATACCCGATGAGACACGTCCCACGAAATGCTCATCTGGAAGGTCTTTTCTTCAAGGTAGAAGAAAATGACAGGGCACTAAAGACGGAAATAGTGCACGCCTGGAAACACGTTCATAGGAAAAGACGAGAGTCTCTAGGGAAACCAGACTGTGTCTCGATGGAGCCTTATCTCCATTGGGTACAAACTAGAGCTCTCAAGCTGAGGATGCCTTACCCTCGTCAGGAAGTTCTTCCATTAAGGGACTCTGCCCTTTATTTCATGTCTGAGACGGAAAAACTTCAAGTTACTCTCAGCAAAGTTCAGCAGGAGAAGAGGTCTTGGAGGAACAAGTACCGTATTCTCAATGTGGAGTGCAGGAAAATACAGCAACTGTTAAGAGAAAAAGATGCTCTGGTTAAGATTTTATAGCAACATGCTGTAGAGAATCAGGATGACCAAAGGAATTTGCTCGCTCATTTCACTTGGCAAAGGAATGACAACCCAACAACGGCCGAAGAGCCCCGGTCAAAGAAGAGGAAAGTACCAGAACCAACACTTGAGCTCTCCTCTGAGAGGACTCAAGATCCATTAGTTTAGGTTTCCTTTTTCAGCATTTGTAATCTACTGTATTCCCATTTCCACAATCCTTTGAATTCAATAAAATGAGGTTTCCCCACTATTTGATATTTGCAATCTAATTGTCAAAGTTCACTTTGAGTAAACAAAAATAATTAATAAAACAATTGCATATCATTCATCATTCTCGCATAAACGCATCCTTCTCCCCTACGAATCTCACGTTTGTGTCTCGATTCTAGAGTCAAACTGTCTTATTCATACAATACTCGGGCCAATCGTCAGAAAAAGATGGATGATCTCGAGGAAGAGAAAAGAGAGTTGAGAGAAGAGATCGACACTCTGAAAGAGGATCCGAGAAAGCTTCATAACGACATGCAAGCTCTAGTAGAAGCTCAGATGCAACAACAAAGGACTATGATCTCAGAGATCACATTAACGCCCATAGTGGAGAAGTATGATCCTAGGTACAAAATGCCAAAAGATCGTCCCTGAGGCATGCCACTTAACTATATCCCAGAAGGATATGTTCCACCGATCACTGAGGATCAGGGAACCGCAGTAGGAGCCACTGGGCCTGAAGGTTACAAACTTCGGGAAAGCGAAGATGCCAGGAGCATGACAGCAACTCCTGAAGGTTACAAACTTCGGGAGGCACCGAGAGTCTCGGCCATAATGACTATACCACCACCTGTGGTACACACTGTCCCGGAAGGACAGATTCCCTGAATACCTTCTGGTGGAAACGAAAGCATGTTCGACAGAATGAATGAGTTCCAGGAACAGTTCTTGGAAATGCAGAAAGAGCTGCAAGCCCTTCGCGGTCAGGATCTATTTGGAAAAGACGCCGTAGACCTTTGCTTGGTCCCCAATGTGAAAGTTCCACACAAGTTCCAAGTTCCTGACTTTGAAAAATACAAGGGTAACTCTTGCCCACAAAGCCACTTAGTGATGTACACTCGGCGAATGTCAGCTCAGACAAAGAACCAGGAACTACTGATTCACTACTTTCAGGATAGTTTAACTGGTGCCGCTTTAAAATGTACACGGGTTTAAACCGCACTACGATCGACACATTCAGAGATCTTGGCGCTGCTTTCGTCCAACAATACAAATATAATCTGGACATGGTACCAGACAGAGATCAACTTAGATCGATGTCACAAAAGGACAAGGAAACCTTTAAAGAGTACGCTCAGAGATGGCGTGAAATTGTCGCCTAGATTTGTCCACCTCTTGAGGAAAAAGAGATGACAAAGATTTTCTTAAAGACCTTGAGCTCATTTTACTACGACAGAATGGTCGCCAGTGCACCCAGTAACTTCACCGAGATGGTGGGCATGGGAGTTCGTCTTGAGGAAGCAGTCCGAGAAGGACGTTTGGTTAAAGACGCTGGATCATCAAGTAGTACAAAACAATATGGCAGTGCTCTCCCTAAGAAGAAAGAGCAAGATATTGGGAATATCTCTCTCGGAAAGCAAAGGTGACGTTACCAACCAGTAGCAGCTGTAACTCCTACTATCAACCCAGCGCCTGTTCCTACGTATCAACCTCAGGTTGCGCAGAGCCAACCTAATCAACAGTCTCTTCAGCAGACTCGTCCTCCGCACAACAACAACCGTACAACGCGACCACCAGGGTTCGACCCTATACCCATGTTATACGCATAATTGTTTCCATTACTACTATTCAAGGGGCATGTCCAAACCAGGTCTCCTCTTACACTACCGGAAAATCCGCCTTTTTGGTTCAAAATGGATCAGACTTGTCCTTACCATCAAGGAAGACCAGGGCATAACATAGTAAACTGTCTCAGTTTCAAATCCGATGTGCAAAAGGTTGTTCGGAGCGGGGTCTATCTTTCAAAGATATGAATCCGAATGTTCTCACAAACCCGCTACCTCAACACGAGAAAGCTGCAGTCAATTTGATAGAGGAGGAGTCTAACAACACCTATCAAATTCACGATGTACTCTTGTTAAGGGCCAATTGGTCAAGATGCATTGTAGACAGAGTGGATATGGCCATGTGCCACCTCATAATTATCACCAGTGTGATATCTGCTCTAAAAATAATCAAGGATGTTTTGTGGTGCAATCGGCTCTACAGGAACAATTGGATCTCGGATGGATCCAAGAGCATCGAGTTCGTGGAGTCAACATGACCTATACGAATTCCAACATCATTCAGAACCACGACGCCCGTGCAATGAATGTTAACTTAGTGACGATGCACTCAAGGCAAAGCCAGTATCATAATCTTCTGCGTCACGATTATAGTTCCTGCCTGACCTGCTCGGTAAACAAACAGAGATGCTCTTTTGTACAAGAGGCCCTCCAGCGTCAGATGGATCTTGGATGGATCCAGGACTACCATGATAGGAATCCCTATCAGATCAACATGATTCAAATCTTCGATATTCGCTTGATGAATACCAGCTTGGTAGAGTTACATGCCAAGCATGTCTAACTCGGTTTTCTCACTTCACATGATTACCAGAACTGTAAAGGAAGTTGTGAGAGTAACCAAGGGTGCGCTCTCGTTCAGAGAACTTTACAACACTTATTAAACCACTGGTGGCTTCCAATCTATTTGGATAAAGACACGCAACAAATCAATGTGCATAATGGAAACCCTACTCAGCGTCAAAATCAGGATGTTCGATCTATGGAAACAAACCTGGTAAGGTTGCACTGCATTCAAAGCGGGCGTGGCCAGGTGCCACCACACAACTGTGAACGTTGTAGAGTCTGCTCGGAGAATAACCAAGGATACTACCTCGTGTGAGAAGTTCTCCAAGGTTAGTTGGATCGCAAGGAGATTCACCCATACCTCGCTTCGGGGTCCATTGACTAGACGCCAGACTACTTCGCAAATCAAATCAGAGACATGGTTATAATCTCTGACCCTGAGAGGAACAAGGATGTTTGTACCATCATCCCTCTACTGGACGAATCAAAGGTTCTTAGCAAGGAACTGATTGAAGTTACTTATGACAGTCAGAAAAATCAGAAGGCTCCTGTAGTTATCTATTTGCCGGGACCAGTACCGTATGAATCAGCTAAGGCAATCCCTTACAAATACGGTGCAACGATAATTGAGAATGGAAGGGAAATTCCATTACCCTCCGTCATGAATATTGCAGACATCAGTCGTGTAACACGGAGCGGTCGAATCTTCAACCGAGGAGTTGAAGAACCTAACAAAGAAAAGGAACTTCAGACGGAAGTTCCTAATCCTCCAGTCGGTCAGTCTAGTGATCCCGACCTTTCAAACAACAACGATGAGATGCTGAAGCTCATCCAAAGGAGGGAATACAACATTGTTGATCAGTTGTTACAAACTCCTTCAAAGATCTCCGTGCTATCACTTTTACTCAGTTCCGAAGCCCACAGGGAGGCTCTACAGAAAGTCTTAGAGCAGGCCTTTGTGGAACAGGACGTGTCAATACGACAGTTCGATAGCATCATATCTAACATCACTTCCTGCAACAACTTAGGATTCAGTGATAAGGATTTGCCAGAGGGGGGCAAAAGTCACAACATGGCGCTCAATATCACAGTTAACTGCCAGGACAATGCTTTAGCCAGCGTACTGGTAGACACAGGATCGGCCATCAACGTTATGCCGAAGTCCACTTTAATGCGACTATCATTCAAAGGATCCCCGATGAGGGGCAGTGAGGTCATCGTCAAAGCGTTTGATGGATCTCGGAAAGCCGTTATCGGCGAAGTCGACCTTCCCATAACTATCAGTCCTCACACTTTCCTAATCACTTTCCAGGTCATGGACGTCCGGGCAGCGTACAACTATTTATTAGGAAGACCTTGGATACACCAGGCTAGGGCAGTCACTTCGACGCTGCACCAAAAATTGAAGTTCGTCAAGAACGATCAACTCGTCACGGTCTGTGGAGAACAAGCCTTGCTCGTGAGTAACTTATCATCGTCTACTTGTGTAGAACCCGAGGAGGTTATTGGAACTCATTTCCAAGCACTGTCGGTGAGCAATGAGAATCAATCGGAGAAAGGAACCTCGATTTCCTCGTACAAAGATGCTCTCGAGGCGATCAAAAGTAATAACGCGAAAGGGTGGGGACAACTTGTCATTCCCGCTGATAACAAAACAAAGAAGGGTCTTGGTTTTTCTTTAACCTGTACTCGGTCTGCTACCAATAATGAAAGTCTTTATCCCATTCAGGACTTCTTCCACAGTGGAGGTTTCCTTCACCCAGTGTCTCAAGCAGTCCATACCATCAACGAGGAGGATCCCTCCGATACGGATGAGGAATGAAAGTCCTATCTTAACAAGGACAGTTATATGTCTCAGGAAGAGGTGCCTATGCCATTTTGCTATCCCGCACAGAGTCTGAGATTTATACCCAGGTCAGACGTCAAAATGATATATGGAGGTTGTGATCCGGAAGGATGTCGTGCTCCGCCAAATTCATTAGAGAAAGACACTCCGATGAAATACAACTTTGACCACAACTATTATGGCCCAATGGTTGACTTGCCTATCTAGCAACCGTACCCAGGAGGCTTGGGGCAAGAAAATCAGTCGAACAATGAAAATCAGCTGAGCATCATTGAACAGAATACCTGTGTCCCCACCATATCATGGGATTAACACTCAGGTCGTTCAGAACCTATCCAGTACGACGATGAATTGGAAAAGCTTGCCGGACTAGAATTCATCAACTATGCTTTTCCTGAGGTCAATGTCATCGAGAGAGATGACTCCTCCAGTTCCAAAGAAGTTTGGGACACCTTGGGACAACCGAGTGGAAAATACGACTTCATGGTCAAATACACTGCTCCTGAGAGCTCTCGTATCAGGTTCGAAGACATCCAGCCTACTGGATAGGGAGATTTAACTGAGAGAACAAATACTATGCAAAATACAACAGAGGAATCCTCCTACGACAACTCTGCCTGGGAGAAAGATTCCAATGATCCTGCTCCGCCAGAAATCAGCGTTATTTCAGAAGACAAATCAAGGAAGGTACCAGACTTTGTGATTCACCGAGGAGTTCGCCGCAAATGGGTTGATGTCGATGTTCCGAAGATTGTTTATAAGTCAAAGTAATTGCTGTCTTTAACCTTTCACCATGTCCAGGTGAAACAGATGTTTTAATAGGGCTCGCTTTCTGTAAATACCTCTTCGCTTTGCCCAAAGCAACCGAGTTTTGTTTTATAGGGCTGTAGTTTCAAGAATCGACTTGTTCATAAATAAAATAACATCATTCTGTAATTTCTGCAGTTATTGTTGTTTTCTCTTTTCGCTTTTTTCGAAAATGGTAATCCTAAAAAACAAATCAATCATAAAAACAAGCAGTTTTCAAAGAAAAAAACACCGCACGCACTCTTGTATTCTCTCTATCTCTTCTAAACACAAATCATCACGTCATGCAGATTGCTTGTTTTAAACCCCATTGAAACATACGATCCAATGCTTGCTCCCAACTTTGAGTTCCCGGCATTTGGGGCTGAAGAAGAAGTTTATGACGAAATTCCAGAAGAGATCTCCTGATTACTCAGACTGGAGAAAAGGTCCATTGAACCTCACAAAGAGCCGTTGGAAACGATCAACTTGGGTTTAGAAAAAGAGAGAAAAGAAATCAAGATTGGGGCACTGCTTAGTCCAACTTCCAAAGAGAGTTTAACAAAGCTTCTCAGAGAGTTTCCCGATGTATTCGCTTGGTCCTATCAGGACATGCCAGGGTTGGATACCAGCATCATGGAACATCATCTACCATTGAATTCAGAATGTCCACCAGTGAAACAAAGACTGAGGTAGACTCATCCAGACATGGCCATCAAAATCAAAGAGGAGGTACAGAAACAGATTAACGCGAGCTTCCTCGCCACGTCTGAATATCCACAATGGTTAACTAACATCATACCAGTTCCAAAAAAGGACAGAAAGGTCAGAATGTGTGTGGACTACCGAGATCTACAAGGCTAGTCCAAAGGACGACTTTCCCTTACCACACATTGACATGCTGGTTGACAGTACATCAAAGTTCAAAGTTTTCTCCTTCATGGATGGGTTCTCGGGCTATAATCAGATTAAAATGGCGCCGAAAGACATGGAGAAAACTTCGTTCATTACCCCATGGGGTACCTTTTGTTACAAGGTAATGCCGTTCGGTTTGAAGAACATCGGGGTAACCTATCAAAGGGCCATGACTACTCTGTTTCATGACATGATACATAAGGAAATTGAGGTATATATCGATGACATGATTGCAAAATCTAAGACAGAAGAGGAGCATGTGACCCATCTGTCAAAACTATTCGAGCAGTTGAGAAAGTACAAACTCCGCTTGAATCCCAACAAGTGCACCTTCGGTGTCCGTTCAAGGAAACTCTTGGGGTTCATCGTCAGTCAAAAATGAATTGAGGTTGATCCCGACAAGGTCAAGGCCATTCAAGAAATGCCTTCTCCGAAAACTGAAAAACAAGTCAGAGGATTCCTGGGACGTTTGAACTACATCTCCAGATTCATATTCCTCATGACCGCGACATGTGCGCCGATTTTCAAATTACTCAAAAAGAACCAGGACTGCATTTGGACGGAGGACTGTCAAACCGCCTTCGACAGTATCAAGGAATACCTGTTGAATCCGCCAATCCTGTCACCTCCAGTTGAGGAAGACCACTGATCATATACTTAACAGTCTTGGAAGACTCCATGGGCTGTGTGCTTGGCCAACAAGACGAAACCAAAAGGAAAGAGTCTGCCATCTACTATTTGAGCAAGAAATTCACCGACTGCGAGACTCGGTACACTATGCTTGAGAAAACTTGCTGCGCTTTGGCTTGGGCAGCCAAACGTCTTCGCCAGTACATGATTCGTTACACCACTTGGTTAATCTCCGAAATGGATCCAATCAAGTATGTCTTTGAAAAACCCGCTCTCACGGGAAGGATTGCTCGTTGGCAGATGCTGTTATCAGAATACGACATTGAATACCACGCTCAAAAAGCCGTTAAGGGAAGTATTTTAGCCAATCATTTGGCTCATTAACCGATTGACGATCAGGAATTAATCGGGTTTGACTTCCCAGACGAAGATGTCATGAACCGCTACCCAGTGAAGGGCCAGAACTAGGTTCCCAATGGGGACTTATCTTTGTGGAGCTATCAATCATTACGAAAACGGAATTGGGGCAATCATCATAACACCTCAGGGTACCCACATTCCTTTCACCGCCAGACTTGCATTCAAGTGTACAAACAACGAGGCCGAATATGAAGCTTGTATCATGGGTCTCGAGGAAGCGATTGATTTGAGGATCAAGAACTTGGATGTATACGGTGACTCAGCCCTGGTTATCAATCAGATCAAAGGAGATTGGAACACATACCAATTAGGGCTGATTCCTTACAAAGATTACGCAAGAAGGTTGTTACCTTTCTTCAACAGAATCGAGTTTCATCATATCCCTCGTGAAGAGAATCACATGGCCGATGCATTAGCCACCCTCTCTTCCATGATTAGTGTAGATCAATGGAACGACCTACCTAAGATCGACATAATGCGCCTTGAATGGCCCGCTAACATCTTCATGATTGAAGCAGTCATAGACGACAAACCTTGGTATCACGATATCAAATGCTTCCTTCAGAAACAAGAGTACCCACCTGGGGCACTAAGGAATGACAGAAAAACCCTCAGAAGCCTGGCGGGCAGCTTCTTCCTGAGCGATGATACACTTTATAAGAGAAACTTTGACATGGTCTTGCTCCGATGCGTAGACAGACCAAAAGCAAACATGTTGATAAAAGAAATTCACGAAGGATCCTTTGGCACTCATGCCAACGGACACACAACGGCGAGAAAAATTCTGAGAGTAGGGTACTACTGGCTGACCATAGAATCCGACTTCTACGAGTACATGAAGAAGTGTCACAAGTGTCAGATATACTTCGACAAAATCCATGTACCGCCAACACATCTCAAAGTTCTCTCCTCCCCGTGGCCTTTTTTCATATGGGGAATCAACATGATTGGCATGATTGAGCCCAAGGCTTCGAACGGACATCGGTTCATCCTGGTAGCCATTGATTACTTCACAAAGTGGGTTGAAGCAGCGTCGTACGCTAATGTAACCCGACAAGTGGTGGTCCGATTTATCAAAAACAATATCATTTTCCGTTATGGTGTTCCGAGCCAGATCATTACATATAATGGATCTAACGTGAACAATAAGATGATGAAAGAGTTGTGCACAGAGTTCAAGATCGAACACCATAATTCATCTCCCTACCGACCCAAGATGAATGGAGCGGTAGAGGCGGTTAATAAGAACATCAAGAAGATCATTCAAAAGATGGTTATAACCTATAAAGACTGGCATGAAATGCTACCCTTTGCTCTTCACGGTTATCGCACATCTGTCCGCACTTCAATAGGGGCAACCCCTTTCTCTCTAGTTTATGGCATGGAAGCAGTGCTCCCCATCAAAGTAGAGATCCCATCAATCCGGGTATTGATGGAAGCTAAGCTAACAGAAGTTGAATGGTGTCAAAGTCGACACGACGAACTGAATCTAATCGAAGAAAAGAGAATAACGGCTCTATGCCACGGTCAGTTGTATCAGCAAAGAATGAAGAAGGCGTTCGAAAAAAAGGTTTGACCTCGCGTCTTTAGGAAAAGAGACCTTGTGCTCTAGAAGATACAATCATTTCTCACTGATTCCCGGGGTAAATGGACTCCGAATTATGACGGCCCCTACGTGGTCAAGAAACATTTCTCAGGCGGTACCTTGAGACTTGCAACCGTGGATGGAGAGGAATTTGCCTACCCCACAAATGTTGACGTAGTCAAGAAATACTTCGCCTAAAAAAATGTCTCGGTGGATTGAAAACCCGAAAGGGCGGTCCAGGAAAAAATTAGAGACATAATCAAAAATCATCCCGGTGGGTTAGAAATCTCAAAGTACAATCCAGGCAAAAGTTAGGGATAATGGCAAGTAACTACATCTGACCAGTTCAACTCCTCAGCAGTAATGCCATCCATCGAAAGAAAACTCCAGTCAAGGTCATCTTCGACAGAAGCTCAGAATGTCCCGAATTCAAAGTTGGTAGAAGGATAGTGGTCGTTATGTTTCGATGTATCCCTTTTCCCTTAAATTACCATTTTCAAACTTTGTAAATACTCTATGGAATCACGCGCTTGGCTGATTTCCATCATATCAATAAAATTTGAGCCCTTGTGCTTTTGTTTGCAATTCTTATTTGTTTTAGCTTTACTGAACGACATTTTAACATGATTAACGGTTCATGAAATAAAACAAAAATGAATTTACTCGTAAATTTTTTTCTGCTTTTAATAAAGATGGCAAATTCTTTTGACTGTTGAACATCGAAAGAACACCGATTGCGTCTCCAAAAGTGTTCGAGCCTCAAAGTGCAGAATCAAAGTACTCCTTCTAAGCCAGTGCGCCTGAATGAAGGATTAGTTGTATGAGATGCGACTTTCCCATCTGATACCCCCAGCAGAGTTCTTATCTCCTAAGCCCGACCAACGGTTGTCCCCGCAGGGACTATCTCTCCTAAGCAAGGCAGAATTACTATCATGAACCATTGATACTTTTCATCCCCCGCAGTGGCCGAGTTCCAGTCTTGTTCATCTACTAGTCTGTATGTCACGTTAGTTTTGTCAGCATAAACATACATACATCATGCATTGTTAATTTGCATTCACATTCATATTGCATCACTATCACTCTAGTCGGTCTTATCCCCTAGTGACAACAGTCTTCACAATCGAGTTGTCAGTTCTTTCCTCGTCAGGAAATGTCGCGTCTGAACAATCTCTCTCCTCCAGTTTATTTTGTGATTAGAGTTGGTTCCTCGACCACTTTGATAACTTGAACCTTCGACAAATCTCACTCTTCACCATTGAAGATGATATCTCCGCTTTCCCAGATGAAGGAAAATCCCCAGAGAAAGCCTCTTAATCAGAGATTTGGCAGTACAGCAGTTGTTCTCCAAAAAATCCGCTGGCGAAAAGGTCATCAGCACCTCAAAATTGGATCACATCATATGGCATTTCTCCGAGAAGATCCTGAGAAAAGTATGATGCAACATCCCCAAGCGAAAGCAGTCTCTCGAGAAACTCGTTTTCCCCAGATAGAGTCGACAAATGGCATCTCCAATAGATAAGTTTGTGCATCTCTACAACTCAGATGATGGGGTTCCCCAGCAACTCTGACATCAAGATTTTTCTATCAAATGGCATCTCCCCAGGAAAATTCGGTGAGAAGTTTGAGGAAAACCTCTACACATAGCGTCCCTTGTCAAGAAAGTTTATTGACAAAAGAAACTTAGACCCGTTCCTCGGTAGGAAACCAGGACCGAGAGGAAGTTTATTTCAGAAATTTAGACCAGTTCCTTGGTAGGAAACCAGGATCGAGGGGAAGTTTATTTCAGAAACTTAGACCAGTTCCTTGCTAGGAAACCAGGATCGAGGGGAAGTTTATTTCAGAAAC
The DNA here is from genome assembly GCA_022829125.1 of Lathyrus tuberosus. Lineage (NCBI taxonomy): Eukaryota > Viridiplantae > Streptophyta > Magnoliopsida > Fabales > Fabaceae > Lathyrus > Lathyrus tuberosus. The sequence goes on along the minus strand of JALAZF010000085.1, from coordinate 1,769,825 downwards.
TTAGACCAGTTCCTTGGTAGGAAACCAGGATCGAGGGGAAGTTTATTTCAGAAACTTAGACCAGTTCCTTGGTAGGAAACCAGGATCGAGGGGAAGTTTACATCATAAACTGAGACCAGTTCCTTGGTAGGAAACCAGGATCGAGGGGAAGTTTATTTCAGAAACTGAGACTAGTTCCTTGGCTGAAGACCAGGATCGAGGGAAAGTTTACCTTTTCTAAGCATCATTTCTTAGCAAAAGAAGAAGGTTGTGTGAACTGCCATTCTTAACCACCATCAAAATTTCAGGTATTCCGATATTTAATCTTTTTGCACCCCGAATGCCCGAATACCTTCGCCATTCACGCTTTCGGGTCTAAGAAGATTAAATAGGGGCATCTGTCATAACCCAAATTTTTACCACTAAGATTTCCCATCATTGTGCAAATCATCACCACAATATGGGTAATCCATCATGCCTCATTAGTCTCCCCAAAGATGGGTGAGCATCCACTACAATCCAGCTTAGGGTTTCAAGCCCTCTCAGAGCTCTTAGACTAAGGATCAATCAAGGAATGACATGATCTTCAACTTGTATAACCTCTCAAACATCCACAAGGGATCAAGAAGACTCCCACATCAAGGATTAAGCACAAGGCTGCAACCTTCTAGGTGGATCAAGCCTCAAGATCGCTAGTGTCACCAAATTAAGGTTTTGGTCGACCAGGGCCTCCAGATGGAAATTTTCTCCTGGGCATGAGCCAATGCTTCAAAGTATAACTTGAATTACTCCATGGGACCTTATAGACCCCATCATCAAGTCAATTTAGCCTAAGGGGATGCATTCATTAAAAATCAGGAATTAGGGTTTCTTGACCTAATTCACCCCTAAGTTGACTTTTGGGACAAATCATGAGCCAAGACCTCAAGAGATGATTTGAGGGTCCCTAACACACCACATTGATCCATTTGCAACAATGGATTGGTCCAAGAAGCTTGAGCAACAAGTTTCAATTTCATCAGAACTACAATTAGGGTTTCGCGGGAAAAGTCAACTATGCCTTTGACTTTTGACTAGGACATGCTCCCAAACCCTAGGACATGATTCAATACACCCTATAACACCTATGAAATTAATCCATCAAGTTTGATTTAGGTCAAGGACTTGATTTCATAGAGAATCCCACAGTTTGGAATTCATCTGACAAAAAGTCAACTGTGCACAAAAGTCAACTTTGACTTTTTGAGATTTTTCACAATTATGGTTCCTTAACCCTAAAATGATGTTAATGTGTGATTTGAATCAACATTCATCAAGAAAAATCAATAAAAGTGGGATAACTTGTAAAAGGGGTAACCATAAAAACTTAGAAATTTTTCTAAGTTATGCAACAAAGTGGCTAGGGTACCAACTTTGGAGGATCATAACTCCTAAACCACAAGGCCATTTTTCTCCATCCAAAGCTGGATTTGTAGCTCTCATGGCCCTATACAAAAGCTTCAAACATAACTCATTCCAATTCCTCATGGATTTTAAGTTATGGAATGATCAAAATCACAAAAAGTGAAAATGTCACTTTTTTCCAACACTTAGTGAAATTTTCACTAAGTCAGAATCTGCCTTACTTTTTTCCAAATGTAGGGGCATTTTTCACTTGGATACAAAAAGTATCAAAACCAATTATGATCAAATAGTTGTTGTATCATATGAGGGCTTTCCAAAATGGCCAAGAACTCCATCAAAGTCCACTTGAGCCATGAGATATGACAATGCCAATATGCCTTGCTGCAAACTGTCATGGCAAGGCATATTTGGGAGTTTTGCTCGATTTGCTCAAATTTTGCAAAGGGGAAGTAACTCTATCCATCTGAACACCTCAAGGGGGACCAAGGAGGAACCAACTCTGATCCCAAGCCTCCCAAGTCTTTGGAACCAAAAGTAGAGTGCCAAACCTAAAAATACCTAAAAGAGGGACAAGACTCCAATTTTGGATTGGAGCATTCAATGGATGCACTAAGGTGGCATAGACTGAGACATTTCCAACTAAATCCAGTCAAGACTTATCCAAGACCAAGGGAACCAGCAGCCTGTGGCCTAACCTCTAGTCAATGGCTAGAGGAGACTTGGATTCTCATTGCTCAACATTGGCCAAACCTATGCAGCAGTTGCCATTCACTATTCCTTGCAAAAAAAACTTGCTCTACTATAAATAGAGCTCATTTGTGATCAGTTTGAGTACGCCAAAGCCATCAAATAGATGCTTTCCTCAAAATATCTTCTTTCACTCCAAAATTGCCTTCCAAAGCAAGTCACTATCGGGTTTTGAGTTATTCCAACCAAACCAATCACACACACACACACACACATCTCATAAACATCATATAGAAGTGAACCAAACACTTAAACGACATCTGGAACACTGATTTCTCAGAATCACCAGCCAGCTGCTTAAGGTTTTAACCAAGTTGCAGTTGGGATACCATCTTCAGTTCCAGATCATTTCCATTCATTCCAAGCATCCAGACACACTCCATAGCACCTAGGGAAGTTGTCCATATCCTTGGAACCAAGCTTCAACACCTCTAACACAAAACACGATCACCAGCTGCAAGAGGTAAGCATGAGCTTTTCTAACTCTATGATCCATGCATTTTTTGCTGCCCAATAATTTGGCCATATGTTCATAATCATGCATAGAGTGTTTTCCCTCAATCAATTGGTTTATTTGAATCGTGTATGGAATTTTTGAGCCTTCATGCAAATTTTAGGGTTCTTGAGGTTTCTCTTTGATTTCTTATTCCATGCTTAAAATAAATGAAATTAAAGATCATAGACATGATCGTGAGGTGAAAACGAGTAGATTGATATGTAGATTGCATGATATCATCAAGTATTCAGTGAGATTGGATAGAAAACGCAAATCTGCAGAAACAGAGGGTGGCGCGTGTTCTTGCCATGTTCTTGGTGCCATTTTTGAACTTTTTGAATATTTGAATTTTGTGATTTTATTTAATTGATTCAAAAATTAATTTCTCTCTGAGTTTTAATGATTTTGAGTTGATTCTATTTTTAATAATTCACAAAAATATTAAAATATTTTATTTTCCCAAAAAATCCCAAAATATTATTTATTTTATATACTTGATATTTTTGTAAAGAATTAATATTTTAATTGTTTTTTACATTTACAATATTTTTCTCCCTCTTGACTTTTCAAATTTTAGTGGTTTCCAAACATTTTGTGGATCAAAACCTAATTTTTGAAACATTAATCCAAGATCACAATTTGTTTTCCACATGTTTAACAATTTTGATCATTTTAATTGAATTTTTATTCAATTAAAATACATTTTGAAAACAAATTAGGGTTTTTGATTAATTCAACCCTCATCAAACTTTTTCAAACTCTTTGGGCCTCTAATAGAGTGTAAGACCCAACCCCTTTTGTAAATACACCACCTTTTGGGTCTCAGTCATTGTATAAGACCCACTGTATTTTCAAAAACAATGGCGCGATCGTCGCCTTTTTAACAAAAAAATCATCAACTGGGCCTCTCCTCGAGCTATAAGTCCCAATTCTTTTTCTGAAAACCTTTTGGGCCTCTAATAGAGTGTAAGACCTAACCCATTTTTGAAACCAAAACCTTTTGGGCCTCAGTGTATTGTATAAGTCCCGATACCGTCAAAAAGTTCGGCGCGATCATCGCCTTTTAAAACAAAACCTTTTGGGCCTCTCCTTGAGCTGTAAGCCCCATCACTTGTATAAAAATAAACCTTTGGCCCTCTTGTGAGAGTGTAAGACCCATACCTTTGTATAGAAAACCTTTTTGGGCCTCAATCACTTGTATAAGTCTCTCTGTACAAATTCAAAACAATAGTGCAATCACTGATAAAACCTTGGGCCTCTCCTTGAGCTGTAAGCCCCAACAATCTTTTCAAAGCACTTTCTCCTTTGATTTTGAATATAAAATTGTTATCAAAGCTTTCTTTGTTGAACAACTAACCAAACAGCATGGAAGCTCTACAACCGAGTAAGTGTTTACCCGCTTTCTTTATCCGCTTTCATATATATATAAACTGTATTGTGGGGCTGCATGCTGTAAGTCTCCTTTCACAAACTTTTATATAATTGTCAAATATCAACTGTGTAATACTAGTATAGTTATTTAGAGTTTTCCCCAACAACTACGTCTAGCACTAGGTAAAGCCTTGTTGGTCACTCTTAAATACAAACAAAACTAGATCCCCATAGGATTACCAGACACAGTCTTCCTTCCTCTTGGGGTTAAACAATATGGAGACGTGAAAGGCAGCAATCTCGGTGAACCCTTTCTCAGACTGTCACCCTTAGAAATCGTCAAAGAAACTTTACTCCTCAGAGATGGTCTTTTCTCCATGAATGGCATCTCTTGAGCTTCTTCCAAATTCTTGGACTTTCCTGGCTTGATCTATTCTCGGTGAATGGCATGTCTTGAACTTCTCGGGGTTTAGGGACCCACAGGCTTCTTAAAAGCATCTCCGCCTCCTCTTGGCGTTGTACAAGGACCCTTTGGCTTAATAAAAGCTCTCATGCCTCCTCTTGGGCTTAGTACAAGGACCCAGAGACCTCTACAGGTATAGGAACAGAACCTAGTCATTAATTTGCTAGAGCTGTCTTTATGAGTCAAGTGTCAGACCTGTTAATGGGTTGACCTTCATCCCTTAACATACCAGCCATCTATTGGGCATCATACAATGATCATCTCGCTATCCGATAATTGATTTCTCCAAAACACCAGTAGACTTGGACAGCCTCAATACCCTTTGGATTTCCCGTTTCCTTAAAGAATAGGAAATAACCCTGATCTTCTGATCAGTGCCAAAGCACAACAATACCTTTAAATCAGTCCCCATCTCGGGCTTCGTACGAGGTACAAAGACTCTCTTGTTGAGTCAAACACCTTTAGCCTCCGTATTGGGCTTCGTACAAGACACATACAAAAGCATTCTCTTGTTGAGTCAACCCTTTTAGCCTCTCTCTCGGGCTTCGTACGAGGCACACAAAAACACCCTCTTGTTGGGCCAATAGCCTCCTCTTAGGCTTTGTATAAGGAAACCCTGGTTAAGTCAATCAACCTTTTAGCATCAAAATATGTGCCTCATTCACAGTATACAAACATCAACAACTCCTTTTCCCCCATCTAATTGTTGTAAGCGGCAAGCCTCTGGATTATTTATATCCACGCCACTGTCCCTCTTTTAGCATGAAAAATTCCTAAGGAAAGGTATCATTGCTCTACGCTGAACTAAAATATTCTCCTTCAGGTTTAAAATCCCCTATAAAGGAAAATTATGGCATTACTGGATTCGCAAATCCCAGTTAAAGTAATTCTCCTTTATAATCAGTCACCCAACAGTTGTGACAAACAGACCAAATACCCCCCTTTAGAGATGACAAATTCTCTCTAAAGTCAAAACTGTTTGGCTTCATATCTTGGGCTTCGAACAAGATACAAATAGACCCTTCAGCTTCATATCTTGGGCTTTAAACTAGATACAAACACCTTTAGCTTCACGTCTTGGGCTTTGAACAAGACACCAAAACAACTCTTTTTTTTCCTCCCCATAGAATAGGAGGAACTACGATCGCTCTGATTTCCCTGTTTTGTTAAACAGGAATACGTAGGCATAAGATTGAAAAAAATCTTAGCGAGCACACTAATCAAAAAACCCAAAATCCCGTACCTTCATACATCAATCGAAAAGCATCAGTCTTAAACCTCCCACCAATCACCCGGACACTGTTTTAACAAAATAACCTAAGAGAGACCCCCAATCTTTGTAGCATCTGTAAACCAACAGTCATCTGTTCAAACTCAGTTTGCAATCAGGGTTAATTGGAGACATTTATTTCCCTTCCTTCAACAGCTTCAATAGGATAAAATGAATCGAGTTGTAGTACCCCAAAGTGATAGTGCTTCGAAACCACGCAAAAACTCGCGCTACAGTGTCGTTTGAAGCATTAGAAAGCTAACACACAGGGGTATAACCTGGTAGTGATAGATTAAGTGTTTGAATATTATTTATATGCCTAATGTGTCGATTCAATGTGATGGTTTGTGTATTTGATTGGCGTGTTATCGTATTGTTGAAATATAAGTTGTATGATGATGATAATATTATGTTGATGTTTTATGATGATGATATGACGATGATGAAATTATGTTGATGATGTTTTGTTGATGTTAGCATGCACGGTCAAGAGGGGACCAATGTGTATGTTTTTTTGATGTTGTTATTGTTGCATATTGTGAATCATGCATCCATGCAAGCACGATCAAGAGGGAACCACATGCATATTGAGTCAGTGCATTGCATTAACATTACATTCTTGTTGATTGGTTGTTGTTGGTGATGATGATGTTGGATGATGAATTGTGGATTATATAATATCCTTGTATATGATGATGATGTGATAGGTGTGAGTAGAGTAACATGTTGTTATTATGAATTTTTATACATGTTTGTTGTAAGCTATCTTTCACTTATGTCATTTATAATTGATTATGATTACTCACCCCTTCTATTTGAATGTTGCCTCTACATGGGCATCAGGCAGATACTCAGGAGTAGACCTTATTGAAGTAAGTGGAAGGCAGCTTTGTAGTGACTTCCATTAGTTATCGTTATATAGTGGAATTCTACTCTGATCATGTAACATTGGGTTGGGGTCGAATGATTAAACTATAATATTTTATAATGAACCGTATTATGTTGAATATTTTAAGTTATTGAGTTAAACTATTTACGACTCTCTATGATGTTATTAAAATTTAATTTTAAGACTAAATATTGTATGCTATTCTACTTTCTTTGAATGTTGATGTTGAATTTTGTTGCGATGATACCTAAATGAAGGTTAGCATGCAATGATAGGTTATTATGTTTGTTATAACCCGCGTTACGGGGCAGGATAGTTTATGTTTTATGAAGTGTGACACCCTTGTGTTGGTGACACTACTACGGAAAACCCATTTAACAACGGTAGTGAAAGATATATAATCACGCGGACGCAAGCGTTGTTATGTAGAGTGTGGTTGTATATATGATACTTACAATCACGGCCCAGTAATCATTGTAATATACTAGAAATCGTGCACCCTATCACAACGAGTTTTCCAAATGACCGTTGTGATAAACATAGCGCGTGAGATATTATAACGGTTATGCTATATAACTGTTGTTACATTTTCTGCAGATTTAACATATATTATCGTACTTTTATAATTAATCCCATTTTTTAACCTGTATTATTGTTCACCATATCACAGCAGAAAATACAACTCACATTTGTGATAAAGTTATCATAATAATATTAATTGTATTATATTCATAATATCACATAATTGTATCATATTCAATACACAATCAGTCAACATACAAACCTAATCGACTATAACCTATTTCGTCATTGTTATTACAACAAATGCAATGAACATTACAAATAAAAAAATCTAGGTAATCTTCAACTGTGTCTTCAGGATTTTCACCTTCAACTTTAATTCTTCCTCTTTGGCTTTGAAGGTGTTAACCATCTCCTTCTCCTCATTCAAGTTCTTTATCAATGAAGAAATTATTTGTTTTGTCCTAGGATCCATCTCCTCATCCAACCAAGGAAAATGAGAGCATTTTTTGTATCATTGAATCTTATACTTCCCACAGCCATAGAAATGGCAGCCTGGGTTTGAATCAGTCCATTCAATCATCAACAGAGCATCGAGACCACACTTGCATACGTACCTTGAACTACTTGAGGACCTGCTTACATGGCTACAATCGGAGCGCTGAGACATTTTAATGGAAGAATTTGATGGAAACTTGAAGAAACTGGGTGAGAAGAAGACGAACAGTGACTGGGGGAAAAAGAAGACGAAAAACAAATCAAAAGGATTTGATGGAAATTATGACTTTCATCTAGTTTATGAAGCTATAAAGAAAAAGTACAAGGTGAATAAAGTTTACACAATAGCTTCATACTTCTTGTATTTTTCTTCATAGCTACACAAACCATATGTATCATAGCCAAAGTATGCACTTTGTTAAGGTGGTGAAGACGAATCTGAAAAAAAGAGAACATTCACCAAATGAAAAAATGAGAACCCATTTTAACAAGAAACGTAAACAAAACCGAAGCATAAGTTAAATGAACGAACCTCAAGTTAGCAATTGGTGAAGAAGAATCTGAAGACGTATCTGAAGGTTGAAGGATGTTAGGGTTATGTTATGATAGAGGGAGTGAAATATGTTAGGTGATCGCTCTATTTAGTGTGCCTAAATAAATCTAACTGCAAGTATACAGTCGTATCGCGTAGTTTTAAAAGATTATCGATCCCACAAAGACTAGAAATCGAACGCACCGTTATCTATCGTTACTATGTTTATCTAAGGCTAATCAGAATCAGTTTTAAGTTCAAACGGGAAATTAAAGAGAAATTAAAATTTGGGAATAATAGTTATGAATAAGATATCGGTATATAATTCAGTAAACCTACGTGGAATTAATTAAACCTAAGCGTATAAAGATTTATCACCCTATGCATCTGTAGGAAAAACCAGTTTAAAAGCCTTCACCTCACACTCCTGTGGTTATTGCTTTGGACTATACTCTTAAGTCAATATGTCTGCTCTCGCTAGCCCATATGAGGTTAAAAATACTTTTTGAAAACTAATAAGACCTAATTAACTTTAAAGCGCTTCCGTTGTTTTTAAAACTAATGCCCGATTTCAGCTATCCGGGTAAAGCCTCACACTCCCGTGGTCTTGACCTTAACCTTTGTTACTTTTTTACTCTCGTAATAAAAGTTGGGTTTAAAATTAAGAAATCGAAGCCAGAAGAAGAGTTAATTATTGATTTTAGCTTAGAGTTATTTAATCCATTTGGTTGCTTCATTACATACCGATAAAATCGGTTTAGTTAGACATAATAATGAAATTAAACATAAAGGCAAAGAGATAAATAGACATAGACATAATTAAGAAGGAAATAAACAATGCTTTGAATTAAATAATAGAAACCTGGTAATTCGTAATAACAGCATTAGCAATCCCTCCACAAGCTGGTAGGTTCTTGCTTGAATAAAGTAATTGGCAAATGATGAAGGTAAAGAAACAAAAACTAAAACTAAGTTGTAATAGTTCCTCAATGTGAGAAACTATTACTTTGTTCGGTAATAGGTAACAAGGAATGGAAATGTAAACGAAACAAAACAAAATCTGGAAATAATTTGGCAGCAAACGGTACTTCAGAATGCAGAAAAAATACCACCCTTCGTTCTTCGTAAACTCTCGTATTTATAGACTGAGTTGAGGTAGAGGTTGGAGAAAAAGTAGGCATCTCCTCTTGACAGTTAATTGACTTTTGAACCTAGTATTCTTCGGAGGAAATGTGATCGTGTGAAACTGCTCCTCTTAAAACTCGTAACCACGTCTCTGTTAACTGATTAAACATATTTTGGACGCATGACGATCGTAATGGATTGTGACGGTCGTGGTGGATTTTGCAACTGCCACGGTCGTGGTGGACTGTGACGATTGTCACAGCAGCAAAGTTTGGATTCTGCTATTTTGCTTCACTTTTCTGCTCTTTTCTTGCATGTTTTGGTTCTTTTCCACACTTAGCATACTTTGACTTGGAAAATGGGATTACCTGCAAAAACACTTAAATAACTCGAGAAAATCGGATATTAAACGAAAACGGAATAAGAAAATAACATAAATCAAAGTAAAAATATGATATAAAACACTAAGGATGCAATAATGACACAAAGCAACAAGCTTGTCATAGACCTCTCTTTTGTACAATCCAGTTCTAATTATTCTATTATAGTTCAACCAAGATTTTTCGTGTCTATTTCACCCGGTTTCATTCTAATGCAATCACATTAAGCCCTTTGCCTTATTCACGCACGTAGTGGAGTAATCGGTTAGTGACTTTGATCCCTTTTTCTCACGGGGCCTGATACACAAGTGTGGTAACCCTTTATACATCCCATTCGTAGATTGCGGGGGATCGAACCGTAGTTCGCCCTACCAAGTCCAGAATCAGGTACCTCTGAACCAATCGACAACGAATTTTCTTTCTTTTCTTGTAAATTTTCACAACTGTGCAAGTTGTTGCATATTCTATTTTTCTCGGCATATAGATAAGAAAGTTTTTTTCTTTTCATGATTGGGCATCAAACACTTATATTCATCGGCTCCCCACGTGGTTTGTGATTTAGACGGTGCTGACTGCTAATATAAATTACTAAGGGTTACTTTAGGACTAAACTCAAGGTATCGTATAATAAGTATCGAAACTGATATCGCATACGCAAGAGGTCTAAGGTGTCAAGACGGTATCGATCTTGTTAGCACTTTCCCAGCTTCCTAACATGGTTTAAAGCTTGGTATGTCACGATGTGCATTAATCGTAAAAAAAATTTTTCGTTATGGCAGAATAAAATGGGGAAATCGGAATACTTAACGAAAATACTCATATATTAACTTTGATAGGGAAAACGAAAGTACAAGAAAGGGAAATAAAACGAAAATAAACTGACTCTCCCACACTATATCGGACATTGTCCTCAATGTTGCGATATAAAGGGACTAGCAAGAAAAACTAAAAAGAAAAACAAAATAAAATCAGGGAGCTCCACGTCCTCTGTCTCTAGAGCGTCCTCTTCCATGCTGCGCTACGTGATCAGGAATGCCCACGTGATGGATGTACTCATGTTGGCTCTGCACTCGCAGTGTCAATGCACCTATCTCATCGATGACACCGTGAAGCCTCTGACCTTGGTCAACTTGCCCTTGATGGATTTGACGCATAAGAGTCATCATTTCATTCTGTTGCTGGTTTTGTTGCCATATAGCCCTCAAGATTTCTTCATTAGTAGCAGGGTCTTGGTCAGGGCGGCGACGACGTCTGGAGGTCGAAGGAGCATCATTGGCAGGCGGTGGTTGGTTTTCTGGGGCGTTATGCATCTTACTCCATCTCATCAAAAGGGTCCTGATTTTGATCATCAGGAGCAGGCGCATTTTGCTCAGGAGCATTCAGATCGAAGAGCCAATTGGCCATATTCTGAGGGTTAATGCGGTCTCTGCAAGGCATGATGATACTTCTAACGGTTCTGGCTCGGACCATAGGATGGTATTTCCCATCTCGTCGTAACTTGATGAGGTGTGAGCTGCGGTAGTAGTCTATGTCGAGCAGCACTGGAGGCATGGAGGGTAATCTGTTAAGCTCGTTTTCCAAATTCAAACTTAGAGCAATAGAGGTGACAATCCCTCCAAAATAGAAAGGTTTGGAACCTCTAGCACAGTTTGCTTGTATGTGTGCTAGCAAAAATGGTGCGGCGTTGATCGGCTCGGGGTGAAACATACAATGGAGGAAGAAAACCTCCTTAAAGTTTACCTTGTGGTTGCTATCTCGTGCAAAAATAGTGCTTCCTAATGTGCGGTGAACATATCTGATGGCTGGGTTATGGATATATGTTGCGTTGAGGCTATCTCAGCTGTCAACTGTTGTTCCTGTCAACTGATTTCATAATTGAAATGCCGCTTAAAAGAAAGTTTCCTGTGGTACTCGGTGGTGCACACCCTCACCCTGGTGGAAACCAAGCATTCCGACAAGTTGCTCTTGGCCGATTGATTACTCGGTACCAAACATGCGGAACTTAGCGATACCGGTTAATTGATTCGTCTCGCCCGGAGGAGTAATGTAAGTGAATGAATTGAGAAATTCGAGCGTTAGGGCTTCGTAAGTAGGCTGGCTCTGAGTGTAGAGCTGCCATAGACCAGCATTTTGTAGCATCCATTTGACTCCCTCAAGCATTCCGAGTTCTTCTAGACATGCAACGTCTACGTAACGAGTTGGTTGTACGGAACGTTGGTAGTAATCGATGTACCTAGCCCTTTGACGCACTCCTGCCTCTCCATCTCTGAAGTTCAATGTTGATAGGTCAGGAATTTGTCGTGCCATTGGTGGGTTACAGAGAAATTAGGGAAGAAAATGGGTCTGTGGAGAATGAGGGTTTGTGAAAAGGAAGGGTACACGGTATGAATATATATTGAATGGGGAAGACGAATGGTAAAGGAAAATGATTAATTGGGTCAAATGGTAATGGTGGGACGGTTATGGAATTGGAAAAAGAAAGTGGCACGGCTGGGTTTTGAATGAGGGAAAGAAGAGGGAGACGAAGGAAGCAGTTCTGTTTTAACGCAGAATCTGTTCCAAACCCGCGTGACGGTCGTCACGGGGTCGTCACGATCGTGACGCTCGCAATTTCTGGGTGGTGAAATAGTTTATGACAGAAACAATTCCAAACATAATATTTTAGTAACAGGCAATGGTAAGCATATAAAAATAGCATTATATTGCATACACAGAGATAAGTAACATGACAACATAAATTAAAACAGAATTAAAAGTATGAACAGGAATGAAATTGAAATCATAAAGAGTCTACATTAGCAGCAAATGAAATTATCCTTTAAAACCAAAGAGGGGCTAGTAAAATACTAGCAATGTATCAAAACTGTATGATGATCAAATTATTCCCGACATGAAAAAAAATGAAAACTGAAATAATGTAAAATTGTTCTAAAGTAAATGCATAAAAATCTTGAAAATAAAGTGCTTCATAAATCTACCCAAGGCGTTTCTTCAAAGATGCGATGGCTTGATTTAAATGATCAAATTATTCAACGGTCAAATCCATGAGTCCAACAATGTTTTGTCGCACAATGTTTAGCTCATCCTTTACTGAAGTGATTTCTTTATGATACTCATCCATAGTCTTTAGAATAGAATTCAGATTAGCAGCATAATTAGTGGCATCAACTTTAGGAATGTCAATGTCTTCTTGGAATTCCATATAATCAAGGTCATGATAATGAGGGGGTGTTTTTGGGTCGATCTCAGGTTCAGGAAAGGTTTCTTCCGGTTCAGGAACGGGTTCATAAAGGTCATATAGTCAATTATGTTGATTGTGCACACTTGTGCGTTCATGATTTGGAAGTGTAAAGTGTGGTACGACAACATTGTTAATCAAAAGCTGAAAATGGTTCGGACCTTGGTTCCTAATCATAGCCCTATTGAAACAAAAAGTGATATTTTCATGGGTCTAAATTCTCCAAAGGGGTTAATCTTAGAAAGTCGGGTTCTGAATCCCATAGCATCGGCTATTTTTGTAACTAGGCTACCTATCAAAATTGGACTGTTATCATTATTAATGAGTTTGCAAAAGTTGTTCAGCATAAAAGTGAGCCCATTAACCTCTCTAGACTGAGAAGCACAAAACATAATGAAAAGCTCATCCCTCGAAACAGTGTTATCATTCTCAGGTTTACCAAATAAAGTATAGGCCAGAATCACATGAAAGTAACGGAAAGCAGGGTTATGTATTTCTGTTGAAAGCATAGGGTCCATGTCAAAATCAGGTTTCCCTGAAATTCTACCCCAAAAATCACTCAGCTCTCCAACCAACACTAAGTCCTCTTGAACCACAGAGAAAACATTAGGTCCTTCAGGAAATCCTAAAAGATCCGACAGTTCCTTTATGGTGAACTGGCAGCTGTATCCAAATAATCTAAAGGTAATTCTTCCCCTGGTTAAACCTTTTCCACAGTGAGGGTTATAGCTTAAAGAGCTCAGGAATTCTAAATTCAACCTACGGTAGCACTTATGTTTCTTGTTGGCAAACCCCTCCCAACCTAATTGGCTAAACATAAAGTCTACGCTCTCACCTACACCTAAGACGGTCATGGTGGGTCTGTGGGCAAATTTTGTCAAGGCAAAAGGTCTAAGAGACAAAGCCTCATAACGATGCCATTGTGCTCCATCTCTGAATTCTACTAACAAGTTATCCTCGTTTGCCATTAATTAGTACTTTTTTGCAAAAAAATGTAAGCAGAAGAGGATAACAGAAAGAGTAGAGAGACTTTATAATCCTGTAGTTTTTCAATTTTAAGATCAGCACAACATTTTCAAATTAAATTTAAAATGGTATAAATGAAACTAAAAATTTTCAAAATAAAAATAAAACATAGAAAACGTAAAGAAATAACAAATATAAAGCAAGAAAAACAAAAATCATGGGTTGCCTCCCATTAAGCGCTGTTTTTAACGTCGAAAGCCCGACGAATTCAATTAGATGCTTAGTTAGGGGGTTCGGTGGGCAACTCTAAAAGTCTTAGGCAGTTCAAATAATCTCTATTTTCAATGCTGTGATAGTGTTTTAGACGTTGTCCATTAACTAAAAATGGATTACTATTCCTCCCCTTTATTTCTATCTCTCCACTTTGTAGAATTTTTGTAATCTCAAAAGGACCGGACCATCTAGACCTTAATTTCCCAGGAAAGAGTTTTAATCTTGAGTTAAATAGGAGTACAACGTCTCCCACACTAAATTCTTTTCTAGATAAGCGCTTATCGTGCCATCTTTTAGTTCGTTCTTTATATATTTTAGCATTTTCGTAAGCGTCTAATCTTAACTCTTCTAGTTCATGCATATCTAGGATACGTTTTTCACCTGCGGAATCATACCTTAAGTTCAATGTTTTAATAGCCCAATAGGCTTTATGTTCTAATTCCACTGGTAGATGGCAAGATTTACCATAGACCAGCTTGAAAGGTGTAGTTCCGATTGGTGTTTTGTAAGCTGTCCTATATGCCCATAAAGCTTCGTTGAGTTTAGATGACCAATCTTTCCTAGAGGTGGCTACGGTCTTTTCTAGAATTTGTTTTATGTCTCGATTCGAGACCTCAACCTGTCCACTTGTTTGTGGATGATATGGTGTTGCTACGCGGTGTCTTACCCCATACTTTGATAGTAATTTGTCAAATACTTTTGATATGAAATGAGAGCCACCGTCACTTATGACAAGTCTCGGCACACCAAATCTGGGAAAGATTGTGTTTTTGAAAAGCTTTATGACTACTCGTGCGTCATTTGTAGGAGAAGCTATTGCCTCAATCCATTTTGAAACATAATCGACAGCTACGAGTATATATTTATTTCCAAAGGATGATGGGAAAGGTCCCATAAAATCAATCCCCCATACATCAAAGACTTCTACTTCTAATATACCTTTTTGAGGCATCTCATCGCGTTTTGATATGTTACCAGTGCGTTCGCACCGGTCGCAGTTTAGTATTGCAATGTGGACATCCTTCCAAAGGTTGGGCCAGAATAGGCCGGATTGTAAGATCTTAGCACATGTCTTTGAGGTACTAGCATGTCCTCCATAAGGAGCAGAATGACATTGAGAGATGATGTTTTCTATTTCTTTTTCTGGGACGCAACGGCGGAAGATACCGTCGGCTCGTCTCTTAAACAACAAAGGTTCATCCCAATAATAATGTTTTAAATCATGAAAGAATTTTTTTCTTTTGTTGATAAGATAAGTCTGGTGGAAGTACTCCAGCTGCTTAGTAGTTGACTATGTCAGTATACCATGGCAGGGTTGTGTGTATGTTAATTTCTTCCACGGCTTCTTCCATCTTTGGGTCATTCAACTGTAGAGTAGACATATCACTTTCTAGTTGGGCTATGAGTCGTTTATATGGGAAATCCTCATTAATGGGTACTGGCTCTGGTTTAATGCCCTCTAATCGATATAAGTGGTCTGCTACTACGTTTTCAATTCCTTTCTTATCTTTGATCTCTAAATCGAATTCTTGTAAGAGTAGGATCCACCTTAGCAGTCTAGGTTTTGCATCCTTTTTGTTAAGTAAATATCTAATAGTTGCGTGGTCTGTATAAATGATGATCTTAGCTCCCACTAGGTAGGAAAGGAATTTGTCAAGGGCAAAGATCACGGCTAAAAGTTCTTTTTCTATGGTAGCGTAGTTCATTTGGGCAGAATCTAAGGTTCTACTCACATAGTAAATGGTATGAAGTTTTCTATCCCTCCTCTGTCCTAAGACTGCACCTACAGCATAATCACTTGCATCACACATGATTTCGAAAGGTAATCTCCAATCTGGTGGTTGCATGATAGGTGCGGTAATAAGAGATGTTTTTAGCTGTTCAAACGCTTTTAGACATTTCTCATCAAAGATAAATTCAGCGTCTTTCATTAATAGACCGGTAAGAGGTTTAGTAATTTTCGAGAAATCCTTTAAGAATCGTCGGTAGAAACCGGCGTGTCCTAAGAAACTTCGTATTTCTCGTACGGTTTTTGGAGGTTGAAGATTTTTTATAATTTCTATCTTAGCTTTATCAACTTCAATTCCTCTGTCGGACACAACATGTCCAAGTACGATTCCTTGATTTACCATAAAATGGCATTTCTCCGAGTTTAATACGAGATTAACTTTTACGCATCTTTCCAGTACCATTTCTAGGTTCGATAGACATCCTTCAAAGCTCTGCCCACAAACAGAAAAGTCATCCATAAACACTTCCATAATGTCATCTATAAAATCAGCAAAGATTGACATCATGCATCTTTGGAATGTGGCAGGTGCGTTACATAATCCAAATGGCATTCGTCGATAAGCAAATGTTCCATAGGGACATGTGAAGGTCGTCTTTTCTTGGTCATCGGGATGAATAGGAATTTGAAAGAATCCTGAATAACCGTCTAAATAGCAGAAGTATGAGTGTTTAGCCAATCGTTCCAACATTTGGTCAATAAAAGCCAATGGGAAATGGTCTTTACGAGTGGCTTTATTTAACTTTCTATAATCGATGCACATTCTACTTCCAGTTACAACCCTTTTTGTTATAGATTCACCTTTTTCGTTCTTAACAACTGTAACACCTCCCTTCTTTGGAACGACATGTACTGGGCTAACCCATTTACTGTCTGATATCGGGTATATAATTCCTGCTTCTAAAAGTTTTTTCACTTCGTCTTTGACTACAGTGCTCAAGATCGGGTTGATCCTTCTCTGATGTTCCCTAGAGGATTTACAGTCTTCCTCCAGCATAATGCGATGCATACAAATAGAAGGACTTATTCCTTTAAGGTCAGCGATGTTATAGCCTAACGCAGTTGGGTATTTTCTTAAGACATCTAATAGTTTCTTGGTTTCGGTCTGTCCTAAGTTTGCATTGACTATTACAGGTCATTCTAGATCTTCGTCTAGGAATTCATACCTTAAATTTTTGGGTAATGTTTTTAGTTCTGGGGCTGGTTTCTTCGAGCAAGGTAGATGATCTGGTGTAAGTTCTAAGCATTCGCTTAGGCTATCGTCTTGATAAGGTTCACGCCAGTTATCATCTTCGAAAATCGGAGGTATTGGAATTTTTAGAATATCTGAATATGTGGTCGGTTCCATCTCTATTTCTCTTACGCACTCATCTATGACATCTAGTAGATAACATGTGTCGTCTATAGCTGGAGCTTGTAAGAATTGTGTCAAAATAAATTCGACCTTCTCTTCACCAACTTCAAAAGTTAGCTTGTCTCTCTTTACATCTATAATTGCTCCAGCAGTAGCTAAGAATGGTCTTCCTAATATGATAGGAGTAGTAGAGTCTTCTGTAATATCCATGATTATGAAATCGGTAGGGATATAGAATTGTCCTATACGAACTGGAACATTTTCTAGTATACCAACTGGGTATTTAATAGAGCGGTCAGCTAGTTGAACAGACATCTTAGTTGGTCTTAATTCTCCCATATCAAGCTTCTTGCATATGGATAAGGGCATAACACTAATACTGGCCCCTAAGTCGCATAGAGCTTTGTCTATGACGAACTTCCCAATTACACAAAGTATGGAGAAACTACCTGGGTCTTTCAGCTTAGGAGGTATTTTGTTTTGAATTATTGCGCTACACTCAGCAGTAAGTGTGACTGTTTCGTTCTCCTCAATCTTTTTCTTATTGGATAAGATTTCTTTTAGGAACTTAGCATACGAGGGCATCTGAGTGATGGCTTATGTAAAAGGTATAGTGATGTTTAATTGTTTCAGAAGTTCAACAAATTTCTTAAATTGCCTTGCAGTTTTGGAATTTGTCAATCTTTAAGGATACATAATAGGTGGTTTATAAGGTGGTGGAGGCACATAAGGTTTTTCTTTGTTGACAGCCTCTTGGTCATTATCTTCCTTTTCCTTGGGTTCTTCTCCTTCTCAGTTGTTGTGTTGTTAGCAGATTTTTGGTACATGGCTGGATTTTGAAGTCTTGGATCAATGGGTTCATCTAATTCTTTTCCACTTCTCAGTATAACAACATTTGCATGTTCTTTAGGATTAGGTTGTGGTTGTCCAGGAAACGTTCCAGCATGAGCAGCAGTAGGTGCTTGTTGTTGAGCCACTTGGGAAATTTACGTTTCAAGCATTTTGTTGTGAGTGGCCAAAGCGTCTACTTTGTTTGCTAATTGCTTAATCTGTTCACTAGTGTGTACGTTTTGATTCAGGAACTCTTTGTTTGTTTAAGTTTGGGTAGCTATGAAGTTTTCTATCATCAGTTCAAGGTTAGACTTCCTAGGAACATTTGGAGCAGCTGTTGCAGCCTTTTGATAACCTGGTGGTGCAGTAGGTGATTGCTTGACCAGGTGCATACAGTGCATTGTTGTTTTTGTAAGAGAAGTTTGGGTGATTCTTCCAACCAGGATTGTAGGTATTTGCATAAGGGTTTGCTTGAGCATAATTCACTTGATCTGTAGAGGCTCCTGCTAAAACTTGGCATTCAGGGGCAGCGTGTTCAGCTGTTCCACATAGTTCGCAGTTTGGTGCTACAGCAGCCACGGTGGCTGTGGGTGTTATGGTCAAATTGTCTATCTTTTGCGCGGTTGCATCTACCTTAGCACGAACATGATCTAGGCTAGAAACCTCGTACATTCCTCCTTTTGGTTGGGATTTCTCCACTTGAGTTCTTTCACCTCCCCATTGGTAGTGATTCTAAGCCATACTCTCGATAAGTAGTTGGGCTTCATCATAGGGTTTATCCATGAGTGTACCACCAGCGGCGACATCTATTGTCAATCTTGTATTGTACAAGAGACCATTGTAAAATGTGTGGATAATTAACCAATCCTCAAGACCATGATGCGGGCATATCCTCCTCATATCTTTGTATCTTTCCCAAGCATCATATAAAGACTCGTTGTCTTTTTGTCTGAAGCTGTTGATTTGGGCTCTCAGCATAGTTGTTTTGCTTGGCGGAAAATATCGTGCCAGAAAGACCTTCTTTAAATCCTCCCAAGAAGTAATATAATTTGATTGCAAGGATTGCAACCAAGCCCAAGCTCTATCTCTTAATGAGAAAGGAAAAAGACGTAGTCTTATGGCGTCTGCGGTTACACCATCTGCTTTCACTGTGTCTGCGTACTGTACAAACTTGGTCAGATGTTCGTTCGGATCTTCTGTTGGGTTTCCAGAAAATTGATTTTGTTGCACAGCATATAACAGCAAGGGTTTCAACTTGAAATCGTTTCGGTTGATAGCTGGAGCGACAATGCTGTTGTGAGGTTCTTGTTGAGATGCGGCAGTATAATACTTAAGAGGTCGGTTTTGTGGTGGGTCAGCCATGTTGGTTTCTGATTCGGAATCTGATTCAAATTCAGGGTCTGATTGAGATTCAGGTTCTAATAAAGAAAAAAGGATATCGTGAGCTAAGCAGTAATCTTGGATACGTCTTTTTACGGTAAGAAGACGTTCAGGTTCGTCTGTCGGTCGTATGAGGTCTTCGCCAGAAGAGCGAGTACTTGGCATACAATCGACAAAAAGGGAATTTTGGTTTTTGCCTTAGTCTATACGACGTAACAAAGGAATTACAATGTCGACTTAATTAGTCCTCGGCAACGGCGCCAAAATCTTGATCGCTCTATTTAGTGTGCCTAAATAAATCTAACTGCAAGTATACAGTCGTATCGCGTAGTTTTAAAAGATTGTCGATCCCACAGAGACTAGAAATCGAACGCACCGTTATCTATCGTTACTATGTTTATCTAAGGCTAATCAGAATCAGTTTTAAGTTCTAACGGGAAATTAAAGAGAAATTAAAATTTGGGAATACTAGTTATGAATAAGATATCGGTATATAATTTAATAAACCTACGTGGAATTAATTAAACCTAAGCGTATAAAGATTTATCACCCTATGCATCTGTAGGAAAAACCAGTTTAAAAGCCCCCACCTCACACTCCCGTGGTTATTGCTTCGAACTATACTCTTAAGTCAATATGTCTGCTCTCGCTAGCCCATACGAGGTTAAAAATACTTTTTGAAAACTAATAAGACCTAATTAACTTTAAAGCGCTTCCGCTGTTTTTAAAACTAATGCCCGATTTCAGCTATCCGGGTAAAGCCTCACACTCCCGTGGTCTTGACCTTAACCTTTGTTACTTTTTTACTCTCGTAATAAAAGTTGGGTTTAAAATTAAGAAATTGAAGCCAGAAGAAGAGTTAATTATTGATTTTAGCTTAGAGTTATTTAATCCATTCGGTTACTTCATTACATACCGATAAAATCAGTTTAGTTAGACATAATAATGAAATTAAACGTAAAGGCAAAGAGATAAATAGACGTAGACATAATTAAGAAGGAAATAAACAATGCTTTGAATTAAATAATAGAAACCTGGTAATTCGTAATAACAGCAATAGCAATCCCTCCACAAGCTGGTAGGTTCTTGCTTGAATAAAGTAATTGGCAAATGATGAAGGTAATGAAACAAAAACTACAACTAAGTTGTAATAGTTCCTCAATGTGAGAAACTATTACTTTGTTCGGTAATAGGTAACAAGGAATGGAAATGTAAACGAAACAAAACAAAATCTGGAAATAATTTGGCAGCAAAACGGTACTTCAGAATGCAGAAAAAATGCCACCCTTCGTTCTTCGTAAACTCTCGTATTTATAGACTGAGTTGAGGTAGAGGTTGGAGAAAAAGTAGGCATCTTCTCTTGACAGTTAATTGACTTTTTAACCTAGTATTCTTCGGAGGAAATGTGATCGTGTGAAACTGCTCCTCTTAAAACTCGTAACCACGTCTCTGTTAACGGATTAAACATATTTTGGACGCATGACGATCGTAATGGATTGTGATGGTCGTGGTGGATTTCGTAACTGCCACGGTCGTGGTGGACTGTGACGATCGTCACAGCAGCAAAGTTTGGATTCTGCTATTTTGCTTCACTTTTCTGCTCTTTTCTTGCATGTTTTGGTTCTTTTCCACGCTTAGCATACTTTGACTTGGAAAATGGGATTACCTGCAAAAACACTTAAATAATCTCGAGAAAATTGGATATTAGACGAAAACGGAATAAGAAAATAACATAAATAAAAGTAAAAAATATGATATAAATTCGTGTTATCATTAGGGTTTTCTTTTAAGAGAAACGATTGTTATGTATTGAACGATAGATACTTTCGCTTATATACTAAAAAATATCACTTTTCATCACGGTTAGAAAGAAAAACCGTGATGCAATTTACATATTTTACAATGGTTGTATTGTATAACTGTGGTTAAATAACTTGCTTAAATATGTCCTCTAACAACGATTGGTTGACTTAACCGTTTTAAAATCGTTTACAATTTACTTTTTAAATAATGTACTTAAGTGACACATGCTTAATGTACTCTAAAAAATGGAAAAAATGTAGTTGTTGGGAATCGAAGCTTGCTACACATCATTTATTACTACGGTGTTTTGAGGAAACCGTCATTAAATTTCTGTTTATAAATCCAGCTACTCACTGGGCACGAAAATTTTAACCTATTACAACGGTGTATATGAATCTGTTGTACACCTGATGTTATTGTTTGCGCGTTTTGTAGTAGTGTGATTGTTTAATTAATTCCGTTAATTATACGTGGGTTTTAGAAGGTTGTTACAGGAAGAATAATGTGCAAAGTCCAAGATAGAGTGTGGAAGAAATGAGCCAAAATTACCAAGAGAAAAAAATTGGGACTTACAGAAAATTCGAAGAAAAAGGAAAAAATAATGCATTTTTTCTCTAGAATTCATGCGGCAATGATGATGACATCATGGGTGTGATGATGTCACAACACGGTCACGATGAAAGGTAATGCGGGTGCGATGTTGTGCAGGTATGACACGCAATAATTGTTATAAATAAGGCTTTTTGGCTGCTTTTTGAGGAGTTCCGGATTTTGATAGAGAAAGTGGCGGTTTAGAGTTCTAAAGCAAGGATTTTGAGGGTTTTGGAATCCATTGAATACATTTATCTTCCTTGAATTTCATGTACTCTCCATCTAAACTCATGGTAATTGTTACATGCAATATGAGTAGCTAGATTCCTTAGATTAGGTCTTTTGAGATAATCCTGCTTGTACCTTGTCTGATCACATGGATGTTAGAGATTAATTGAATTATTCTATGTTATTGTACTTATTTTTTTGTTCTTGATTTTAATTTTTTTGTTTAATGACGAATGCATAAATTTATAAGATATGAGTAAGGATTATTGACCGTAAGTCTACCGATCCGATCTAGGGCAATTATTCAACTTTGTAATTAACTAGGATGGGTAATTAAAAGTTGTGGATTTTGAATTAACTCACTTAGAACACCTAGTTTAACTCTGAATTGGCCTAAGGAATTAGGTAGTTATTGTGTAAATTAGTGAGATGTACACCAAAGAATTGAGTGCAGTGACCTTGTTATTTCACTGTAGGACTTTAACATATTTTTAATTTGGTTAATACACAATTCATCAACATGTATAAGAACGGGAGTCGAAAGAAAGATCTAATCTCCTTTAATAATTGAATTTTATTCTATAAATTTTCTCATTCTTATTCCTACCAAATCAATCTTAAACCCCCCCTATTATTTACTTTAATTGGCACTATCGTTACCTTGTTAGAATTTATAATCCCTATGTAGAGGAATTTAATTTATTACTTCGATGAGACTAGTACACTTGCTAGAATTGTCCATCACTTTACTAGATGACCTCTTGGACGTTTGACTTTTCTATGAGGTATCAACATACTCCCATCGTGAAGGATCACGATGTCTATCACTCTCTTGTCCCCGTTTTACTCTTCTTGGCTCCCTTTTTTGGCTTGTACTTCACTAGTGGTGGACACATAGAAGTTGTTCATAGATATGTAAGTTTGTGCACCTTTTTCTTCATTGCCCTCTATCCAAAAATATATAAGGTGCTAAAATAATTCTTCAACTCTTCACATTCATCTTGTAAGTTCAATAGTGTCTCACACCCTTCTTCAATGAATTCATACTCTTCAATGTGTAATTTACTCCAGAACACGTGAATGGATTCCAATTGAACAATATCACCTTGTATTTGAAGATTTGCAAGTTCACACACACAAGGTAACCCATGTGTTGTCTTAATAAACCATCCACATGCAACTTTGTCTGCATCAACTCTTTATACTCATTCTAACTCTTTCGCAATGTGTTGTATACACTGTTAAGAGATGAAGTCGTGCTATCTCGTATAAAATGGAGTTATATTGATGCTCAATTTTGACAACACTTTTTTTAAAACGATGCTCTAATTGCACCTAGTTCAGCTTTAACCTAGTAAAAACTTTTGTTAATACAAGTCTTTTTATGATTTATATGATCGACATAGACTCAGACTTTACAGTCTTAGCCTTTTAATTTACATTATGTGTAGCGTGCAATTTTTGTCGGTGACGCGACCACCTTATCACCATGGGTTTCTCCTCACCGCAATGGTAGGAGTTGGGGTGCTACTTTCTGATTTCTTATTTATCCTATGAAGCTGGAAAGGAAAAGGAAGCTATCTAAAACTAACCTTGCACGCAAATGTTTAACTGAACAAATGTTTTAAAGAGACCGGGGAGTTCGGGGTCAGGTTATACAATAGGGAGTTGTCAATTACCCATCCTATATGTGGTTATCCACAGGTCGTTAGCAATTATCCTTACTATTTTCTACTTACTGGTGTTTATCTGTTGTGGGTTGGGAAAGTTTCTCCTTTGGGAGGTTTTTTTTTTTTTGAGAGAGAGAGAGAGAGATAGTTTTTTATGATTTTGATAAGGTACTGGACCTATGTTTTAATTGGTGAGTGAAGGTACTGGACCTAAAGTTTTTTGATTGGTGTGCTCGCTAAGATTTCACAATCTTATGCCTACGTAATCCCGTTAAAGAAAACAGAGAAATCAGAGCAATCGTAGTTCCTCCTATTCTATGGGAGAAAGAAGGTGATGTTTTTGTGTCTTGTTCAAAGCCCAAGATTGAAGCTAAAGGAGTATTTGTGTCTTGTTCAAAGCCTAAGATTGAAGCTAAAGGTGTGACTGAGAGAAAATTTGTTATCTCTAAAGGGGATACATCTCATCTATTTATCACAACTGTTGGGTGTCTGATTATAAAGGAGGATTACTTTAACTGGGATATAAGAATCCAGCAATGCCATAATTTCCTTTATAGGGGATTTGTCCTGAAGGAGAAAACTTTAACTCAGTGTTGAGCAATGCCATTTTTCCTTAGGAGTCTTTCATGCTAAGAGAGGGACATTGGCGTGGATGTAAATAATCCAGAGGCTTGCCACTTACATCAATTAGATGAAAGAGGAAGTTTTACCAGGATAAGAGATGGACTACAGCTTGGATTTTTGAATTAACAAGTGTGCCACTTACAACAGTTATTTGGGATTAGGGTTTGTTTTGATTTATCTGTTTTGATGTGTGATTATACAGAGAAATGTCTTCCTACAGAAAGATGTTAGAGCAAGAGTTGTCTCTACAAGTCGTCTCTATGTTTTGATGATAACAATGGTATTTGTGAAAGAACCATTTTATGTTCTAACATGTGTTGTGTGCAGATCATAATCATAGAAGATATCAGATCCAACAAGCACCAGCTAAAATGTGCATAAATGATTATATGCGAAATTACTATGTGTGACACAAGTCGCAAGAAGCAAGTATGCTTCTGTATCTGATCATGATCAGTCAGATCCAAGGATGCCGATATTGCTGTTGCAGTGCTCTTGTGGATGCTCTCAGAAAGTGATTGTGATTCTGAAGATAGAGAAGCTTCTGAAGAAGATAACCTTTTGGAGAACCGAAGTGCTGAAGATTCTCATGACTTGAAGTTCTGAAGGCTGAAGGCTCTGAAGATCAAGTGAAGAAAGACTCAAAAGGCTTATGCGCTCTGAAGATTACGGTTCTAAAGACCAAGTGCTGAAGACTCTGAAGACAGATTTCTAATGGACAGTTCTGAAGTTTTGGAAGACTTGAAGCAGTAAAGGTTAACGGGTTTTAAGACCAGTGCTAAAGTTCTGAAGGCAGATTCCTAATGGACAACTTCGGAACACTGAAGACTTGGAAGTTCAGATACCCTGATACGAAGGCTCTACTCATGCTTCAATAAATTACCATCAGAAGCCTCTGAAGTTTGAAAGTCAAATGTTACCATTGTGAACAACTGTACACAGTGCCCAAGAAGATATATTTTGTCACTTCTCCTACAGCAAAAAGGAGATGTGTCAGTACAACTGTATCATTACACAACATCTCTTTTCTAACAGCCACAGTAATTCAAACAGCTATATTTTTACTGGGCTATTTAAATAAAGGAGTTCTCGCTTCTGAAGTGTTAATTGTGTCAATTACATTAATCTTGTCAATTGAATCAATTACAAAAGAATCAACCAAGTCATTGTGTGAAGATAGCCACAACGATGAGTTTTCGTTGTAACACTTAAATATCAAAAACTATCATTCATTTACACATGGCCATTGTTGTTGAAGCTCAAATAACATCATTTAACACAACAACAATCAAAAGAAAACATAAGTTGTTGATGAAGAAGACAACATTGCAAATCAGTCAAGTCATCAACCACCTTCTCGTCTGAGCTACATTAAAGATCTGAAGCAAGGAGTTGTTGCTCGAAGCTTGCTCAACAAAGAAGATGACGAAGAAGAAGGAGAAGATCTGCAAGATGTCATCAACTGTCAAATCAACATACATCTTTGTAGTATCTGAAGAAAGCAAGGAGCTGCTGCTTAAAACTTGCTTGAACACTTGTGTGTTCTTATGTACTTAAACTTAGGAGTTATCTGCTTGTTAAGAAGCATCTTTGTAATCTCCAGTTTAACTAATTCTATGTGAATTAGAATTCCTTGAGTGGTCAGTGTGACCGGAGACTCAAGAAGACAACGGCTTGGTGTCATTGTGGAAAATCCTGGAAGAATGGTCAGTAAATGTTATATTCATTAAGTTGAATCCCTGAATGTTTAGCTGTGAAATCCTGACAGTAGATCTTGCGAGATTGGAACCTGCAGGTCAATGTTCGTTATATTCATTAAGTTGAATCCTTGAAAGGTTCATTGTGGGTTAGTCATAGCTGCGGTTGCGCGTGATGTTAGTCACTGGCTGTTGCCCGTGCATCTGTAATTTGATTTGGTTATAGTGGATTGAGTCCTTGTGTTCAACGCGAAATCACCTGAGGAGGATGGACTGGATTAGCCTTGAGAGTTACTCAGGTGAACTAGTCGTGTGTTCTTTACTCTTGTTATGCTTTATGTTATTGTTTATGTTTCTGCATTGAGTATCAGAACCTTACATAGGCAAGTCAGAACCTTGCAGCTTAACTCTGATAAGCTTTCGCACTGCAAGTTCTGAATGATGCACATTGTGTTCAGACTCTTGTTGGTTCTTATGCTTCACGCATGACAAGTCTGAATGGTACTTCGTGAATCAAATTCTCTTAACGAACTCTGATGTTTCCTTAGTCTTAACGATAAAAAGCGAAAAGTCTTTAAAGAGTGAATACACAATTCAACCCCCCCCCCCCCATTTCTTGTGTCTTTCTCGCACCTTCAATTGGTATCAGAGTGTCGGTTCTATTATTGATGCATATCAAACACTTAACAGTGTCAGAAAAAGATCCAGATACAGTGTGTAGAAATACTCTGGGTGAGACTTCAATCCACTTACAATTTATGTAACAGTTTAGAAGATGACTATGTACAAAATTGTAATTAATTGGATTACTTGAGCAAGTCACTGATTCTGGAAGTTTCGCGGATCTTCCTCACTAAAGCTTTGAAGAAGATTGAAGAATCAGCTGATAAGATAGATTCATCAGATAAGTAGTAGTATCTGTTGAATGCTTATCTTAGAAAGATACACTTGGATAAACAACGTATTTGCTCAAGATTGAATCATCAGAAAACAAGAAATCTTGTTTGCTGAAGACTATTTCTATATGAGTTTTTGAGATGTTTTTAAGAAACGGGTTAGGTCCACCCTTGACTTTCTCGTTTGAAACTCATTAAGAACTTCTTCATGTAAAGAAGAAAGATTGTTGTTCTATGATTTTGAATTTCAGAATGAAGTCTGTAGAAGAAGTCAGAAAGCTGGAAAATTCAAACTCTTAGAAGTAATTCAACATCTGAATCTTAACTGATCAAGCAGTTAAAAGATTTAATGAAGAATTGAATGTTGTCTTCTTGAAAAGCTTTGCAGAAAATTGAAGAACATTCAGAAAGAGGAAATCTAGAGATTCATCAAGAATCGGATGAAGAACAATTCTGATTCTGGGTTGAAATACCATAGACGATTGAGTTCTGTTAACTTGAGATTCTATCTCAGTTGAACCAACTGTAATTTATTAGAATGTTATCTGATAATTCTCTCAGAAGTTCATGCTGCATAAATTCTGGAATCAGAAGTAGCTTGACCAGTTGTAAAGACAGAAGTCGCCTACTTGAAATCAAAAAGGATTTAAGTCTCTGATGTCTTTCAGAATGAAGAAATCAGCTGATACTCTTTTCAGAAGTAGATATGCTGTAAATCCTTTAATGGACTAAATCTAAATGAGTTAGATCAGTATTGCAAGAACAAGATTGTCATGCAAACTATGTCTTGTGTTACACATGTTTGATGATACTTGGTTCTGAACAAGCTCCGCATTTGTTCGATGAAATTGTGTCAGAAGATATTGTTAAATAGAAGCTTGTTAGACATTCTGATAATAACGATCAGAATCTCTAAGGGTTGCTCTCAGAAGACAGATGGATATTTCTGAAACAAGAGAATGAAGTGGTCATCCGGAGAGATGATTGATTCTAGTTCTCAGACTAGAGATCCGAGTCAGAGGATAACTATATTCTTCAACGACTGATCATGCCGAAGAAAGTATAAGCTAAAAGTGATGATTAGAAGCTCAAAGTCAAAATGGAGAACACTCAGATGAAGTATCACGAAAAGATCTCCAGATCCTCTAAGGTACTATTTTCTCTCCATCTATGACTTATTAAAAATACATGACAAATGCACTTGAACAAATCACAACATTTTATTGTGATTTAAAACCTTTGTCATGTCATGATAAGTTTCATAAGAATAGGTTAAAATTTTATTTAAGAAATCCTTATGCCCTTCTCCATATGCGTCTGCATACGACTGATGAATATTTAGATTAAATCGGTCTCAAATATAAGCTTCTATTCATCATGTCAATTACTCTGTGATGGCTACTTCCTACAATCCATAAGTATACTCTAACAGGAATATCTCAGCCGTTCAAATCTCCTTGAACTACGCATATTGTATGACATATGCTCATATGATTAAGTACGAAATTAGAAAGTGTGCCACATTGTCCATAATAGCCTGTCACCTCCCTATAGCTACTAACCAGGCGTGATCATGTGCTGACAAGTAAGGATTCGTTTTAGTGTTGGAAATAGTAAAAATCTTTAAGCTTGCCTCTATGGTCGTGCACTCATTAAAAATATATAACCAGGGATTGTGTCTCTTCGTTAATATCTTCAAATGCAACTCGCTCAAATACATTTATTGAAAATACTTAACTCCTGCCAAGAATTAATTAAAAAGAATTATATGCGTCTTCCCTAGGTTAACAGAAGGTTCTACTGTGTGACTGTCCTCACCTCTTAGACTATCCCTATCTTCTCTAAAGTCTAGGTAATCATGATCAAATTTTTTTTTGGTTATTGACTAATTCAATTCAGCCTCTTCCCCTGTCTATTTAGAGTCTTACCACAACTCTAAAAATCCTTCATTATTTCTTGTCCTCGGTCATCTTAAGAACCCTAAAACATCTTCAAAAATGACTCCAAGAACCTTTCACGGCAACGATGATCTCTTAGAAGTCATAAATGAAAAACGACCAAATCCAGCAAACACTAGTCGAAACTTTTATCTTGGGATTCATTCTCAAAATTGGAACGGATACCTATCTATGTTAAGAGGCTCAATTTATCCAAACATTTTAAAATCCTTTTGGATCAATGCCTCTGTTAGCAGTAATGGTCTGACCATCTCTTCAAACATCTATGGTATTCCAGTTACCTTTAATGCCACAAACATTGCTGACGCCATTGACTGTCCCCAAGGGGGTGTCACAACCAACCACGCATCTATTCGATGCACCTCCAATGTTAAAATGCATTATATGTTTGATAAAGGCTCTGCCTTTAAACCGACAAATCATGAAAGACTTCTGCCTAATGCAAAAGGATGGTTCAAGTTTATCTTAACAAACATTAAACCTTGCAATACAAACAAAGATTTTATGTATCATGATGATAAGCTTCTCATCATGTGTATTCTTAAGTCAATTCCTATAGATTTGTCCCAAGTAATCTTTGACCATCTTAAAGAGTAAATCCTTCTGTCAAGAACCGTGAACATATCGTTCATCCCCTATGGAAGAGTGCTATCTGAAGTCCTCTTTAGAGCAGGAATCGTGAAAGCAATTTGCAGAGTTAGAGGCGGTCCAGACACTGCTCTTGATAGAAAATTTTGTGAAACCTTCGACAGCAGATGGTTCTCATAAAATTAGATGACAGAGTATTAGAACTAGGCCAAGCTATCAGTTTGTAATAATTTATTAAGTTCGTGTATCTGCGTTGTTCATATCTTGTATTTTTAATTAATGGAGTATGTATTTTCCTTCTTTCTCTCTCTCTCAAGTCTTATGCTTACTTTTATAATTACTCACGTATTAGATATGTAAGATAAATCTTCTTGAGTATAGACAGTGTATCTCTTTGTTTCACTTTCAGTTAATGTTTTTAACAAGCCCCTTACATATGCATTTATTGCGAATCTCTGACTTCCGTCAAAAATAAATTAGGAAATTCTTTGCGTGATCTCTTGGTCTTCCCAAGATTGAGAGTCTGCTAGTATTCATCTCTTACCCTATCTAGTCTAACGTCTAGGAAATGATGAACCTGTCGTTTGAAGTCACTAGCATTTATTAACTCACTCTATTCCTATTTAAGGCATCTTGTTCACTTCTCTATTCATCCTTCTAACCCATCTCAGTTAGTGTCTCTCTTTTGTATTTCCTCCAAAATGTCTACCTCACATTCAAAAGTTGCTAAGTGTGAAACCTCTGAGCTAAAAGTTCTGAATGAACTTACTATGAACTCCTGTTCCCTCAAAGAACATAGGTTGATAAGAACCTCATCTGAGTTACGGTGTCAGAAATGGGAGGGTTATCTTAACATGCTCTCATGCCTCATTTACACCGATCTAGTCAAAGAATTCTGGGCAAATGCTAGCGTCTTTTCAAATGTATATAATCAGCAAATCATTCAGTCGGTCATCTCCGGATTCCCTGTAGTGATTAATCCCTCTATCATTGCACAAGCCATCCAATGTGATGAAATCGGTGATACTATTAGAGATTACAAAGAAAGAAATATCTTCAATGATCTCATCTACAAAATCCATTGTGGGAATGGTCCTTCCAACTGTGTTTCCACACTCATTCCCTCAGCTAAAGTCTGGCACAAGATCATGGAAACAAACTTAAGACCTAGAGAAATAGGAGCAAGAGTGCTGTCTCACTCGGACCGACAATTTATTTTCTTTTTGGTCTACAGAAGAAAGATAAACCTCCCTCAAACCATGTTCAATTACATGCAAGAGAAAATTCTCTTATCTAAATACAGGTCTTTCTTTAGTATCCCGTATGGAAGGGTCATATCTCGTGTCCTAGAGATTCAAGATGTAATCTCTAAACTAGAACACATTGGAGCAACCGAAGAATGCTCACCTATGAATTATGCAGAATTCTCTAGGAATTTCTAAAGGATCATAGGATAGGGTTATGGTCGTTTTTTCTCTCTGTTTTGTGGCTTTGTTTCTTGCATTATTCTCCTCTTGATAATGAATAAATTTTCCCTTGAATGGCTTTACTTTAAGAATTACATGAAAATCATTCTCAAAACTCAGAAATGTTTACTTTGCTAAAATGTACAAACTTTTTGATGATGTCAAAAAGGGGGAGAAATAGAAATATGATTTTGATAGAATGCAAAACTCAAACAAGTAAATCTTTAATAATGCATTTACGACTAACGTTTGTTGTTTGATGTCTAAACCAAGGAACTCTGAACAAGTTCACTAGGCATTCTCAGAACAGACTAAGAAAGAAGAAATCTGATAGAAGTTCTCGTGAACTGTTTGTTCATATGATCGAAGTTGTACACTTCGTGAATATGTGTTCAGAATCAGATTTACCCAGTACTGATTTTCACCAAGAATCCAATTGAGAAGAAAATGATTTGGTATCAGACCAAATCTACATTTGGTAATCAGACTCAGCATATAAAGATTGGTATCAGACTCAGTTTGTAGTGATATCAATCAGAGCTAAGTTGTGTAATGTTTTCAAATACCTTCATTGGTATCAATTTCAACACACTAAGGAAATACCCTTCAGTTGGTATCAGACTCAACATACTTTGGTATCATACTAAGAATCAAATCACATTGGTACCAGATTCAGAATTAAGCGTTGATTGATCACTAGATTATCCTTCTATTGGTATCAGATCAAGAATCAAGCTTTGATAAACCACTGAGTTGTAACAGTAACAAGGTTCTGAGATGAAGGCATGTGTTCAAAGTCAAACTCTGAAAAGTCATGACCTATTGGTGAATTAAAATTAATATATCCGAATTACGATTCTGAAGATCCCAATATCTGACTTATGGAAACTAAGGGGAGACTACCTAGAAGATTTAATTGTTAAAATCTATAATCTTCATCAAGTCTGAAACTCAGGGGGAGTTTCTTAAAGACAATGTATGTTTCTGATAAATAGTGTGGCTATGTTATTAGATGAGAACTGTTCTGTTTCTGTGCTAAAATGAATCTGCTGAAAAGTAGAAAATACTTCAGATGTCTCTGAATATTATGAGATCTGATATGACGTACAAAGGAACTAAGTTCTAAAGGTCTGAAGACGGAAGTTCTGATGAACTAGTCCAGATGCTGAAGACTTCTGTCTTCTTAAAAACAAGACAGAGAAGTATTCCTTTTCTATTCTATGTTCTGGAAACTCAAATTGTTATTTTGTGAGTCTTTGGATCATATGAGATTCTAGATGATCAAAGATAAAATTTTGAGGTTAACACATTCAGGGGGAGCTGTTGTTCCGGACTCTGAATATGTTTAGTTTTGGTGATTACCTTGTATAAAATGTTCAATCAAAATACATGGTTTTGTCATCATCAAAAAGGGGGAGATTGTTAGAGCAAGAGTTGTCTCTAGAAGTCGTCTCTATGTTTTGATGATAACAATGGTATTTATGAAAGAAACATTTTATGTTCTAACGTGTGTTGTGTGCAGATCATAATCATAGAAGATATCAGATCCAACAAGCACCAGCCAAAATGTGCGTAAATGATTATATGCGAAGTTACTCTGTGTGACACAAGTCGCAAGAAGCAAGTATGCTTTTGTATCTGATCATGATCAGTCAGATCCAAGGATGTCGATATTGCTGTTGCAATGCTCTTGTGGATGCTCTCTGAAAGTGATGGTGATTCTGAAGATAGTGAAGCTTCTGAAGAAGATAATCTTCTGGAGAACCGAAGTGTTGAAGAT
This sequence comes from Lathyrus tuberosus, assembly GCA_022829125.1. Classification (NCBI taxonomy): domain Eukaryota; kingdom Viridiplantae; phylum Streptophyta; class Magnoliopsida; order Fabales; family Fabaceae; genus Lathyrus; species Lathyrus tuberosus. The sequence goes on along the minus strand of JALAZF010000085.1, from coordinate 1,737,017 downwards.
TCTCATGACTTGAAGTTCCGAAGGCTGAAGGCTCTGAAGATCAAGTGCAGAAAGAATCTGAAGACTTATGCGGTTCCAAAGATCAAGTGCTGAAGACTCTGAAGACAGATTCCTAATGGACAGTTCTGAAGTTTCGGAAGACTTGAAGCAGTAAAGGTTAACGGGTTTCAAGACAAGTGTTAAAGTTCTGAAGGCAGATTCCTAATGGACAACTTCGAAACACTGAAGACTTGGAAGTTCAGATACCCTGAAACGAAGGCTCTACTCATGCTTCAATAAATTACCATCAGAAGCCTCTAAAGTTTGAAAGTCAAATGTTACTGTTGTGAACAACTGTACACAGTGCCCAAGAAGATATATTTCGTCACTTCTCCCACAGCAAAAAAGAGATGTGTCAGTACAACTGTATCATTACACAACGTCTCTTTTCTAACAGCCACAGTAATTCAAACGACTATATTTCTACTAGGTTATTTAAAGAAAGGAGTTCTCGCTTCTGAAGTGTCGATTATGTCAATTACATTAATCCTGTCAATTGAATCAATTACAAAAGAATCGACCAAGTCATTGTGTGAAGATAGCCACAACGATAAGTTCTCATTGTAACACTTAAATATCAAAAGTTGTCATCCATTTACACATGGCCATTGTTGTTGAAGCTCAAAGAACATCATTCAACACAACAACAATCAAACTAAAACAGAAGCTGTTGATGAAGAATTCAACATTAAAAACCAGTCAAGTCATCAACCACCTTCTCGTTTGAGCTACATTGAAGATCTGAAGCAAGGAGTTGTTGCTCGAAGCTTGCTCAACAAAGAAGATGATGAAGAAGAAGGAGAAGATCTACAAGATGTCATCAACTATCAAATCAACATACATCTTTGTAGTATCTGAAGAAAGCAAGGAGCTTCTGCTCAAAACTTGCTTGAACACTTGTGTGTTCTTATGTACTTAAACTTAGGAGTTATCTGCTTGTTAAGAAGCATCTTTGTAATCTCCAGTTTAACTAATTCTATGTGAATTAGGATTCCTTGAGTGGTCAGTGTGACCGGAGACTCAAGAAGACAATGGCTTGGTGTCATTGTGGAAAATCCTGGAAGAATGGCCAGTAAACATTATATTCATTAAGTTGAATCCCTGAACATTTAGCTGTGAAATCCTGACAGAAGATCTTGCGAGATCGGAACCTGCAGGTCAATGTTCGTTATATTCATTAAGTTGAATCCTTGAACGGTTCATTGTGGGTTAGTCACAGCTGCGGTTGTGCATGATGTTAGTCACTGGCTGTTGCCCGTGCATCTGTAATTTGATTTGGTTATAGTGGATTAAGTCCTTGTGTTCAAGGCGAAATCACCTGAGGAGGGTGGACTGGATTAGCCTTGAGAGTTGCTCAGGTGAACCAGGATATATCGTGTGTCCTTTACTCTTGTTATGCTTTATGTTATTATTTATGTTTCTACATTGAGTATCAGAACCTTACATAGGCAAGTCAGAACCTTGCATCGTAACTCTGATAAGCTTCCACACTGCAAGTTCTGAATGATGCACATTGCGTTCAGACTCTTATTGGTTCTTATGCTTCACGTATGACAAGTCTGAATGGTACTTCGCGAATCAGAGTCTCTTAACGAGCTCTGATGTTTCCTTAGTCTTAACGATAAAAAGCGAAAAGTCTTTAAAGAGTGAATACACAATATAAACCCCTCCCCCTTTCTTGTGTCTTTCTCGCACCTTCAAAAGATTTTTGATTTCCTCTTAGGGGATGTTGATTTTTGTATGCCTTGATCAAAGCCCAAGGTTGAGGCTAAAAGGTTGATTGACTCCACTGAGGAGACTATTATTTATCTTGTACAAAGCCCAAGATTGAAGCTGAAAGAGAGACTGGCTCTTTTGGGGATATCATTATATAAAGCCTAAGAGGAGGCTGAAAGTTGACTTTTCCGGGGAAATATTTTGTTTGTCTTGTACAAAGCCCAAGATTGAGTCTAAAAGGGGAAACTGACTCTACTAGTGAGAGGTTTTATCTGTCTTGTACAAAGCCCAAGATTGAGGCTAAAAGAAGATTGATTCTGCTGGAGAGTATGATTTGTCTTGTACAAAGCCCAAGATGGAGGCTGAAAAGAGGATTGACTCTGCTTAGGGAAATTTATATGTGTCTTGTACAAAGCCCAAGATTGAGGCTAAAATATATTTGACTGACTCAGCTGAAGATATTTATGGGTGTCTTGTATAAAGCCTAAGATTGAGGCTGAAAAGATGATTGACTCAACAAGAGAGTGTTTTTATTTGTCTTGTACAAAGCCCAAGATTGAGGCTGAAAAAGGGTTGACTCAATAAGAAAGTGCTTTTAGGAGATTGATTCAACAAGAGAGTGCTTTTGAGGCTAACTCTGCTGAGGAAAATCATTATACAAAGCCTAAGAGGAGGCTGTCTCCTTCTGAGGATTATTGAGATCCAGAGGCAGGTCCAAGTCGGGGGATCAACTTTTGCTGAGGGTTTACAGAAGAGTTGAGGTATCAGATGCCTTGAGGTTCTGACTTGGGATAGTGTTATCCTGATGATAAGCTGACCCTGGCTAGGGAAATTTAGGATGAAAGACTGAGTTTTAGATCCTGTGAGGGTTTTAACTCTACTGGAGATTGGTTAAATGACCAGGGTTTTTTCTTGTATTTGTAGGGAACTTGATAATGTCTTTGAGATCCAAGAGGAGATTAGACTGTCCAAGTCTACTGGTATGGAAGAGTTTATCTTTGTATGATGCCTAAGAGGAGGCTGGTGCTTTAAGGGATGAGAATCAACCCTTATATTGGTCTGAGGTTTCGAATCTTCGGAAAGACTACTCTAACAAAGGATGACTAAGTTTTGTCCTATACCTTTAAGAGGTCTTCAGGGTCCTTGTATTAAGCCCAAGAGAAGGCATGAGAACTTCTAAGAAGCCAGTGGGTCCTTGTATAAAGCCCAAGAGGAGGTTGGGGATGCTTTTAGGAAGCCTGTGGGTTCAAACTTAAGAATAGTTCAAGAAAAGTTTCACCGGGAATAATCTTTTCTTTAGTGAATAATTCTAGGGTTTGAAGAAATTCAAGAGAGGTTTCATAGAGAATTAATCCTCTCTGGGGAAAATGAATTTCTTTGAAAATTTTCTAATAGTGACAGTCTGAGAAAAGTTTCACCGGGAATAATGCTTTTCTCTTTGTTCCATATTGTATAAGCCCAAGAGGAGGCAAGACTGTATCTGGAATTCCTATGGGGAACTAGTTTTGACTGTGTTGAAAGAGTGACCACTAGCTTTATCTAATCCTAGACCTAATTGTCGGGGAAAACTCTAAGCAAGATAATATACAGGTATATATATATAGATGAAATATATATTGTATGTAAAAAGAGGGTAGGAGGACTTACAGGTGAGCAAGCTTCCAGCATAAATAAATACATATATATATATATATATATATATATATATATATGTGTGTGTGTGTGTGTGTGTGTGTGTGTGTGTGTGCAAATATGTAAAAGAAAACTGATAAAACTTACAGGTGAGCAAGCTTCCATGTTAACAGCTGTATGGTTAGTTGTTCAAGAAATTAAAGAAAGTTTTGATATCAACTATGAATTTGAACCTAAATCAAAAGGGAAAGTTGTTTTTGAAAAGAAGATTGGGTCTTATACTCAAGGAGAGGCCCATGGAAAGACAGTGATTGCACCGTTATTTTTGAAAACTGTACTAGGACTTATACAATGACTGAGACCCAAAATTATTTATGTACAAAAGAGGGTTGGGTCTTACACTCTATTAGAGGCCCAAAGTGTATTTTAAAAAGAAAGATGGGACTTACAACACAAGGGGAGGCCCAGATGGTTTTTGTTTTAAAAGGCGACGATCGCGCCGAGATTTTTAAAATCGTATCGGGACTTATACAATGACTGAGGCCTAAAATTATTTCCTGTACAAAGGGGTTGGGTCTTACACTCTATTAGAGGCCCAAAGTGTTTTGAAAAAGATTTGTGAGGGTGAAAATAATCAAAACCCTAATTTGATTTTAAAATGTATTTTAATTGAATAAAAATTCAATTAAAATGATCAATATTATCAAACATGTGTGAAAAAATAAGTTGTGATCTTGGATTAATGTTTGAAAAATCATGTTTCATTCATAGAATGATTTGAAAATCATTTGAATTTGCAAAATCAAGAGAAAGAAATGTTTTTAAATGTTTAAAAACAAATTAAAACATAATTCTTTACAAAAATACCAAATATATAAAATAAATAATACTTTTGTGAATTTTTTGTAGAATAAAATATTTTAACATTTTTGGGAATTTTCAAAAAAAGAACCAATCAAAAATAATTAAAATTTAGAGAGAAATTAATTAATAAAAACCATAAAATTGTGAAAAATAGCAAAAAATATTAGAAATGGCAAAATGGTTTGGGTGGGTGTTGAACCCAAGACCTTCCATCCAAACACACACGCGCGCTACCACTGGGGTGGTGATACATCCGTGTATCAAAACCATCCCATGAATATATATGGGATGCCTTGCCTTTAGGCCTGGCCAAGGCGCCATGACCTGGCCCTTGCCCAAGGCAAGGCCTGATTTTAGGCCTCTTGCATGAAGGCTCTAACTTCCTCATTTCTCCATGGATTGGGACAAAATTTAGTTGTATCTTGCCTAGAATTTCATGAGGAATCCAATGGTGCCCTTGAAATTTTTAGAAAATGTCCCTATTTTAAAATCCTATAGTGATTTCAAAATAGGCCTAGATTTGCATGTTATATGCTATCTCATCATACAGGCAGTAATGTAGCACGGTTTTTGTGGTTTCGAATCACTATCCCTTTGGTACTACAGTTCGATTCATTTTTTATCCTATTGAAGCTGATGAAGGAAGGGAAATAGATGTCTCCAATTAACCCTGCTTGCAAACTAAGGTTAAACAGTCAAAACTGTTGGTTTACAGATGCAGCTTTAATTCTTGGGTCTCTCTCTGCTTATTTTGTTCAGAATGATATACTGGGATTGTTCATGGGGAATTTGTTGGGATACTGTGCTAGATTGGCTGGAGGTAGGGGACTTTGGGGTTTTTTCATTAGTGTGCTCGCTAAGATTCTTTTTCAATCTTATGCCTACGTATTCCCGGGATAGGGAAATCAGAGCGATCGTAGTTCCAACTATTCTATGGGAGGAAATGGTGTTTTGGTGTCTTGTTCAAAGCCCAAGACATGAAGCTAAAGGTGGTTTGTATCTTGTTCAAAGCCCAAGATGTGAAGCTGAAGGGTCTATTTGTATCTTGTTTGAAGCCCAAGATGTGAAGCTAAAAGGGTGTTGACTTTAGAGAGAATTTGTCATCTCTAAAGGGGTCTGTTTGTCACAATTGTTGCGTGACTGATTATAAAGGAGAATTACTTTAACTGGGATATGCGAATCCAGCAATGCCATAATTTCCTTTAGAGGGGATTTTCAACCTGAAGGAGAAGACTTTAACTCAGTTTAGAGCAACGCCATCTTTCCTTAGGAATTTCTCATGCTAAAAGAGGGACAGTGGCGTGGATTGTAAATAATCCAGTGGCTTGCCGCTTACAACAATTAGACGAGGGAAAAGTAGTTGTCGATGTTTGTATGCTGTGACCAAAGCATGATTTGATGCTAAAAGGTTGATTAAATCAAACGGTGATTTCTTTATACAAGGCCTAAGAGGAGGCTATTGACCCAACAAGAGGATGATTTTGTGTCTCGTACGAAGCCCGAGATAGAGGCTAAAAGGGTTGACTCAACAAGAGAGTGTTTTTATATGTGTCTTGTACGAAGCCCAAGACGCAGGCTAAAAGGGTTTGACTCAACAAGAGAGTCTTTTATACTCACCAAGAGAGTGATTTGTATCTTGTACGAAGCTCGAGATGGAGGATAAAGGTGATTGACTCAACAAGAGAGTCTTTTATAAGAGAGTGTTTTTGTATCTCGTACAAAGCCCGAGATAGAGGCTAAAAATGTTTGACCCAACAAGAGAGTCTTTTATACTCAACAAGAGAGTGTTTTTGTATCTCGTACGAAGCCCGAGATAGAGGCTAAAAAGGTTAGCTCCACTGGGGAGAATCATTGTACAAAGCCCAAGAGAAGGCTAGGGTTACTGTTTCAGTTGAGTGACAGGTCCAGTATGTTGGTTAAAAGAGAAAATCAGTTCTTATATGGGTAATGTTGTACTCATGGATTTGATTTGAGGACCGGGATTATTTCCTGTTCTTTAAGGAAACGGGGATTCCGAAGGGTATTGAGACTGCCTAAGTCTACGGGTGTTTTTATTCCTATTTTTGACAAGAACTTGAAAATGTCTTCGAGACTCAAGGAGATTAGCCTGTCCAAGTCTAGAGTTTTATCTTTTGTACTATGCTTAAGAGAGATCAAGAGACAGTATGTTCGCCGTAGGAAGATCTAGACTCTTTGAAAGACTGTTCTATTAAGATGACTAATTTCTATTCTTATACCTTTAAGAGGCCGTCGAGACAATTTGTACGAATCCCAAGAAGAGGCGAGAAAAACTTTTAAGAAGCCGACGGGAAAATTTGTACGAAGCCCAAGAGGAGGCTATCTTTCCGGAGGAAGAATCATTATACGAAGCCTAAGAGGAGGTTGTGAAAACTTCTAAGAAGCCGACGGGTCGTTGTACAACGCCCAAGAGGAGGCGGGGATGCTTTTAGGAAGCCTGTGGGTTCTTGCACTAAGCCCAAGAGGAGGCTGATGAACAGTTGCAGAAGGGGTTTCACTTGGAACATTGGCCTTCTGTATATGAACTGTTCAAAGGGGGAGATTTCTTAGATCTAGTTATCTAAAATTATTGTAAAAGAAAACTCTCATGGTTTAGGTTATGGTAAAATATCCGGGAGAACATCGGATGTAAGGAGATGATGTTTTGTCTAGTTCTAGACGTAGTTGCCGGGGAAACTCTAAATATCTATACTAGTATTACACAGTTGATATGAGTTTATGAAAGAAGACTTACAGTGAGACAACCCCACAGTACAGTTATATACATATGAAAGCGGTAAATGAAAGCGGGTAAACACTTACTCGGTTGTAGAGCTTCCATGTTGTTTGGTTAGTTGTTCAACAAAGAAATTGAAAATAACAGTATGTTACAAAATCAAAGGAGAAAGTGCTTTTGAAAGGAAAATTGGGGCTTACAGCTCAAGGAGAGGCCCGGGGTTTTATCAGTGGTCGCACTGTCGTTTTGTACAGGGACTTATACAAGTAACTGAGGCCCGAGAAAGATTTTCTGTATAAGGGGATGGGTCTTACACTCTCTTAAGAGGCCCAAAAATGATTGAAAGTGGACAAAGATGGGTCTTATAGCTCAAGGAGAAACCTAAATGGTTTGTTTTAAACGGACGATCGCGCCAGGATTTTTGAAAACGCAGCGGGTCTTATACAATGACTGAGGCCCAAAAATGGTTTTGGTTTTCAAAGGGGGTTGGGTCTTACACTCTAATAGAGGCCCAAAGTTTGAAAAAATTTTGTGAGGGTGAAAATCAAAGAAACCCTAATTTTGCTTTTCTTTAAAAGTAAATATTTAATGAAAATCAAATAAAAATGATAAAAATGCCAAATAAGTTTGAATAAACCATTTGTAATTTTTTTTTTAGGTTTCAAAAATGAGGGATTAATCACAAGATGAATTAAAACTCATTTGGTTTTGATTTTCAAAGTAAATATTCACTTTTAAATGTTTAAAAAACAATTAAAAAGGAATTTATTCACAAAAATACTAATTATATTAAATAAATAATATATATCTGATTTTTTTGTGGAATAAAATATTTCAATATTTTTGTGATTTTTTGCAAAAAGAAAAAATAAAAAATAATTAAAATTGAAGGAGTTATTAATTTTCCAATTAATTAATAAAACATGAAAATATTGGAAAAAATAGCAAAAATGTGAGAAAACACAAAATGGTATGGGTGGGGTTTGAACCCACAACCTCAAGTTTATAGGGCGCGCGCCTTACCATTGGGGTGGTGATACATCCGTTGATTGAAACAAACCAACAAATACACAAGGCTTGCCTTGTTTTCTAGGCCTGGCCAAGGCAAGGCAAGGCAAGTTTTGACTCAGAAACGTGAAGGCCATAACTTTCTTATTTCTCCATGGATTGAGACAAAATTTAGGTCTATCCTGCCTAGAATTTCACAAGGAATCCAATGATGGTGGTAGTTTTTCAAGATCATGTCTCCATTTTAAAACCCGATAGTGGTTTTGAAATAGGCCTCCAATTGCATTTTCTGTGCTATCTCATGATACAGACAAGAATTGCATGGAAATTTGGTGCAAACACAACACATATAACATGTACAAGATGTGCATGATCAGTGGACCTCAAAGCAATGCATATTTTGGAAAGTTCAAGTCATTATGCTTACCTCTTTTTGAGCTTTTGGAGTTTTTTGTGCAATCTGCCAAGTTTCTTGTTCCGGAAATGGTTTGATGCTTTGGACACTCTCAAATGATCTTTTAGAAGCCTTTAGGATGGTTGGAATCAGCTGGAAACCTCAGGGATGAGTTTGAGCTCTTTCTTGCAAAAGGGGCAAAAGTGGCCAAAATAGCAACTCCCTCAAATGGTGTTCCATATGGGGAGAGCCATTTGGGATAGTTCAAGGAAGATATTTGGAGTGTGTTTGAGGTTTTATCTGGTTTGGAAAGTGACCGATTCAATGCATGGCTTGGAAAATGCACAAAAAGGCCTATTTTGAGGTTTTGAGAGGTGACTTTGAGATTTAAGGATTACACGTCACTTGTGTGAGTTTGGACAGCTTAGATATGACATATTGGATGTGTTTGGATCATAAGTTGTGGTGGAATTGCTCTCTAACTCAAAAACTCAGAGTTACCTTGCTAAAGAAGGTATTTTTGCCTAGAGAAAGAGATTTTGAGGAAAGCATCTGTTTGATGGCTTTGGTGTACTCAAACTGAGCACAAATGAGCTCTATTTATAGTAGAGCAAGTTTGTTTTGGGATCAATAGTGAATGGCAACTGCAGCAGAGGTTTAGCCAATGTTGATCAATAGGAATCCAAGTCTCCTCTAGCCATTGACTAGAGGTTAGAGCACAGAGATGTGGTTCCCTAGTTGTTGGATCATTCTTGACTGAATTCAGTTGCAAATGTGTCAGTCCATGCCACCTTGGTGCATCCATTAAATGCTCCAATCCAAAATTGGAGTCTTGTCCCTCTTTTAGGGATTTCTAGGTTTGGCATGCTACTTCTTGTTCCAAAGACTTTGGAGGCTTTGATCAGTGTTTGTTCCCTTTAGATTTGATCCTCAGATGTGTCCAAAGTGACGACAAGGCTTGGAATTATCTGATTTTTCCAAATCGAACAAAAGTACAAAATTCTGCCTAGCCTTGGTAGTTTTCAGTAAGGCATATTGCCATTGTCATATCTCATGGCTCAAGTGGAATTTGATGGAGTTCTTGGCCATTTTGGAAAGCCCTCATATGATACAATAACTGTTTGATCATAATTGGTTTTGATACTTTTTGGATCCAAGTGAAAAATGCCCCTACATTTGGAAAAAAGTGAAGGCTGATTCTGACTTAGTGAAAATTTCACTAAGTGTTGGAAAAAGTGGCATTTCATGTTTTCAGCCACTTTGATCATTCCATAACTCAAAATCCATAATGAATTGGAATGAGGTGTAGTTGAAGCTTTTGTAGAGGGCCATGAGGGCTACAAATCCAGCTTTGGATGGGAAAAAATGGCCTTATGGTTTAGGAGTTATGATCCTCCAAAGTTGGTACCCTAGCCACTTTGTTCCATAACTTAGAAAATTTTCTAAGTTTTTTATGGTTACCCTTTTTACAAGTTATCCCACTTTTCTTGATTTTTCTTGATTAATGATGATCCAAATCACACATTAACATCATTTTAGGGTCAAAGAACCATGTTTGTGAAAAATCTCAAAAAGTCAAAGTTTGACTTTTGTGCACAGTTGACTTTTTGTCAGATGAATTCCAAACTGTGCGATCCTCTATGAAATCAAGTCCTTTACCTAAATTAAACTTGATGGATTGATTTCATAGGTGTTATAGGGTGTATTGAATCATGTCCTAGGGTTTGGGAGCAGGTCCTGGTCAAAAGTCAAAGGCACAGTTGACTTTTCCCGCGAAACCCTAATTGTGGTTCAGATGAAATTGAAACTTGTTGCTCAAGCTTCTTGGATCAATCCATTGTTGCAAATGGATCAATGTGATGTACTTGAGACCCTCAAATCCCCTCTTGAGGTCTTGGCTCATGTTTTGTCCTAAAAGTCAACTTAGGGATGAATTAGGTCAAGAAACCCTAATTCCTGATTTTTTATGAATGCATCCCCTAAAGCCAAATTGACTTGATGATTGGGTTCATGATGTCCCTTGGAGCATCATAGGTTATGCATTGAAGCATTGGCTCATGCCCAGAGGAAAATCTCCATCTGGAGGCCCTGGTCGACCAAAACCCTAATTTGGTGACACTGTCAATCGTGAGGCTTGATCCACTCAGAATGCTGCAACCTTGTGCTTGATTCTTGAAGTGGGAGTCCTCTTGATCCATTGTGGATGTTTGAGAGGCTATACAAGTTAAAGATTATGTCATTCCTTGATTTATCCTTTGTCTAAGAACTCTGAGATGGCTTGAAACCCTAATTTTGATAGTAGTGAATGTTCACCCATCTTTCGGGAGACAATGAGGCATGATGGTTCATGCATATTGTGATGATGATTTGCACAATGATGGAAAATCTTAGTGGTCAAAATTTGGGGTATGACAAGTAATAGCATGGTAAATTGGTTCAAACACAACATATATGATATGTATGAGATGTCCATGATCAATGGACCTCAAAGCAATGCATGATTTAGAGGGTTCAAGTTGTGATGCACTTACCTCTTAAAACTTCTTGTGCTATCTGTCAAGTTCCTTGTGCCATAAGTAATTCAATGCTTTGAACACTCTTTATTGATCCCTTGGAAGCTTTTAGGATGATCAAAACCAGCTGGAATCCTCAGGAACAAGAATTGGCTCTTTCTTGCAAAAGGGGCAAAAGTGACCAAGATGGTAACTCTCTCAAATGGTGTTCCAGATGAGGGAAACCAATTGGGATAGTTTAAGGATGATATTTGGAGTGTGTTTGAGGCTTCGTTTGGTTTTGGAAGTGACTGAGTCAAGATATGGCTTGAAAAATGCAGAAAAGTTAAATTTTGAGGTTTTGGAGGTGGACTTTCTGATTTTGGTGTTTCAGATCAAGGATGTGTGTTTGAACAGCTTAGATATGATACATTGGATGTGTTTGGATCATGAGCGGTGGTAGAATTGCTCTCTAACTCAAAAACTCAGAGATGACTTGCAAAAGAAGGCATTTTTGGCCTAAAGAGAGAGATTTTGAGGAAAGAATTCGTTGTAGTGCTTTGGTGTACTCAAACTGATCACAAATGGGCTCTATCTATAGTAGAGAAAGTTTTTTTTGCAAGAAATAGTGAATGGCAACTTGGACAGTTCCTTGTCCAATTGTAGCATAAAGGCATCTTTAGTCTCCTATAGCCATTAACTTGAGGTTAGGGCACAGGCCTATGGTCCTTTGATTCAGAGCTGAATCTTGACTCATTCAGTTAGGAATGTCTCAGTCCATGCCACCTTGATGCATCCATTGAATGCTTAGAAACAAAATTGGAGTCTTTGAGCTTTTTAGCCTTTTTAGGGCACTTATGGCTACATGAAGTTCCTTGGACTTTGGAGGCTTGTGGATCAGATCTTTTCTCTTGGATGTTATCCTCTGATGTGTCCAAATGGATGACAAGTCTTGGAGTTGTCTAAATTAGCTAACTCGTGCAAAATGCACAAATCTGCCTTGTAAAAATCAGTCCATGATGCCATGTTCCAAGGGTTGTATCTTCCTACTCAAATTGAATTTGGAGATGATCTGGTACTTGTTGGAAAGCCCTCATGGCATACTCAAACTTTGATGTTCACCAATGGACCTGGTTTAACTTGGATCAAGGTGAAAAATGTCCCTACATTTTGGAAAAAGTAAGGCAGATTCTGACTTATTGAAAATTTCACTAAGTGTTGGAAAAAATGGACTTTTCATGTTTTTGTGATTTTGATCAATCCATAACTCAAAACCCATGGAGATTTAGAATTTCTTGTAGTTGACATATTTGAAGTATGCCAGATGTACTTTCATTTGAGCTTTGAATGGGAGAAAAAGGCCTTGTGGTTTAAGAGTTATGACCTTGCAAAGTTGGTACCAAAGCCATTTTGTTACATAACTTAGAAAAATTTTGGTTTCTCAAGGTTGCCCCTTTTGCAAGAAACCTCACTTTTCTTGATTTTTCTTGATGAATGATGATCAATACCATACATTAACATTTTCTTTTACTTAGGGGAACCATATTTGTGAAAAATTCCAAAAAGTTAAACTTGATTTTGTGCACAGTTGACTTTTTGCCAGATGAAATCCAAACTGTGTGATTCTTTGTGCAATCAAGTCCTTGACCTAATTCAAATCTAATGGATGGATTCCACAAGTGTTTTAGGGTATATTAAATCATGTCCCAAGGTTTGGGAGCATGTCTTGGTCAAAAGTCAAAAGTACAGTTGACTTTTCCTTCAAAACCCTAATTGTGGTCCAGATGAAATTGAAACTTGTGAACCAAGCTTCTTGGGTTAATCCATTGTTTAAAATGGATCAATGTGGTGTATTTGAGGCCCTCAAATCATGTCTTGAGGTCTTGGCTCATGCTTTGCCCCAAAAGTCAACTTAGGGGTGAATTAGGTCAAGAAACCCTAATTCCTGATTTTTTTATGAATGCATCCCCTGAGGCTAAATTGACTTGATGATTGGTTCCATGAGGTCCCTTGGAGTATCTAGGGTTGTTATTTGAATAATTGGATCATGCCCAGAAGAAAAATTCATCTGGAGGCCTTGGTCGACCAAAACCCTAATTTGGTGACACTGGCGATCTTGAGGCTTGATCCACTTGGAATGTTGCAACCTTGTGCTTGATTCTTGATGTGGGAGTCCTCTTGATACCTTATGGGTGTTTGAGAGGTTAGACAAGTTGAAGATCATTTCAATTCTTGATTGATCATTTGTCTAAGTGTTCTGAGAAGGCTCAAAACCCTAATTCTTGGTTGTAGTGAAAGCTCAACAATCCTTGAGGAAATTGATGAGGCATGATGGTACATCCATATTATGGTGATGATTTGCACAATGATGGGAAATCTTGGTGGTCAAAATTTGGGGTATGAGAGATGCCCCTATTTAATCTTCTTGGACCCGAAGGTGTGAATGACAAAGATATTCGGACATTCAGGGTGCAAGAGGATTAAATATCGGAATACCCGAAATTTTGATTGTAGTTATGAATGGCAGTTTGCTCATCCATCTTCTTTTGCTAAGCAAAGATGCTTAAAAAGGATAAATCTTCCCTTCGATCCTGGTCTTCAGCCACATAACTGGTCTTAGTTTTCTTTGAAACAAACTTCCCTTCGATCCTGGTCTTCAGCCAGGGAACTGGTCTCAGTTTCTTGATAAACTTCCCCTCGATCCTGGTCTTCAGCCAGGGAACTGGTCTCAGTTTCTTGATAAACTTCCCCTCGATCCCGGTCTTCAGCCAGGGAACTGGTCTCAGTTTCTTCTTGTCGAGTTCCTTCCTTGACAAGGGACACTATGTGCAGCGGTTTTCATCAAACTTCTCGCCAAGTTTACTGGGGAGATGCCATTTGATATGAAAAATTTTTGATGTCAGACTTGCTGGGGAAACCCATTCGTCTGAATTGTAGAGGTGTGAAAACTTCTCTGTTTGGGAGACACCATTTGTTGACTCTACTGGGAAAAAATGAGTCTCTTGATAGACTGCTTTTTCGCTTGGGGGATATTACATCATAATTTTCTTCGAGATCCTTTTTCGAAGAAATGCCATGTGATGTAATCCAATTTTGAGGTGCTGACGACTTCATTAACATTGACTTTCTTGGGAAAAAACCAATGTGTTGCTGAGAGTCTTCAGTTGAGAGGCTTTCTCTGGGGATTTTCCTTAATCCGGGAAAACGACAATATCATCTTCAATGGTGAAGAGTGATGTTTCAAAGGTGTCGGTCGAATGTTTTCATGCCTTTCATAGGTTCAAGTTACCAAAGTGGTCGAGGATCGTCTCCAATCCAGAAATAAATGTGATAGAAAGAGTTGTCTCTACAAGTCGTCTCTATGTTTTGATGATAACAATGGTATTTGTGAAATAACCATTTTATGTTCTAACGTATGTTGTGTGCAAATCATAATCATAGAAGATATCAGATCCAACAAGCACCAGCCAGATGTACGTAATTTAGTATATGTGAAGTTACTATGTGTGACACAAGTCGCAAGAAGCAAGTATGCTTCTGTATCTGATCATGATCAGACAGATCCAAGGATGTCGATATTGCTGTTGTAATGCTTTTGTGGATGCTCTCTGATAGTGGTTATGATTCTGAAGATAGTGAAGCTTCTAAAGAGATAATCTTCTGGAGAACCGAAGTGCTGAAGACTCTCATGACTAGAAGTTCTGAAGGCTGAAGGCTCTGAAGACTAAGTGTAAAAAGGCTCGGAAGACTTATGTGTTCTGAAGAATATGGTTCTAAAGGTCAAGTGTTGAAGACTCTGAAGACAGCGTTCTGAGTGAACAAAAGTTCTGAAGATTCTGAAGACTTGGAGCAATGAAGACAACTGGTTTCAAGACAAGTGCTGAAGTTCTGAAGACAGATTCCTAATGGAAAACTTCAGAAGACTGAAGACTTGAAGATTCAGAATACCCAGTTATAAAGTCTCTACTCATGCTTCAATTAATTACCATCAGAAGCCTCTGAAGATTTGAAGACAAATGTTACCGTTAGCAATGACTGTACATCGTTCTAAAAGACCAATCCCATCACTTTTACAGTAAAAAGAAGATATGGCAATATAACTTTAATCATTGCATAACATCTCTTTTCAAACGGCCAAAAGCTCTCCAACGACTATATTTTACTTGGCTATTTAAAGGAAACGAGTATGCGCTTCTGAAGGTGTCGATGTGATGATAGTCGCAATGATCAGT
Organism: Lathyrus tuberosus; assembly: GCA_022829125.1. Classification (NCBI taxonomy): domain Eukaryota; kingdom Viridiplantae; phylum Streptophyta; class Magnoliopsida; order Fabales; family Fabaceae; genus Lathyrus; species Lathyrus tuberosus. The sequence continues at coordinate 1,721,906 of JALAZF010000085.1, read as the reverse complement.
TTTCGTTGTTACACTTAATATTCAAAGCTATCACCATTAACACATGACCATTGTTGTTGAAGCTCAAAGATCATCATTCAACACAACAATAATCAACTGGAACAGAAGTTGTTGATGAAGAAGACAACATTGCAAATCAGTCAAGTCATCAACCACCTTCTCGTCTGAGCTACATTGAAAATCTGAAGCAAGGAGTTGTTGCTCAAAGCTTGCTCACCCAAGAAGACGAAGAAGAAGAAGATCTACAAGATGTCATCAACTGTCAAATACACATATATCTTTGTAGAATCTTAAGATAGCAAGGAGCTGCTGCTCACATCTTGCTTGAACACTTGTGTGTTCTCTTGTACTTAAACTTAGGAGTAATCTGCTTATTAAGAAGCTTTATTGTAATCTATTGTTTAACTAATTCTATGTGAATTAGGATTCCTCAAGTGATCAGTGTGATCGGAGACTTGAGAAGACAATGGCTTGGTGTCATTGTGGTAAATCTTGAAATAGGGTCAGTAAATGTTATATTCGTTGCGACGAATCCCTGAACAATCCTGAAAGTAGATCTTGCGAGATTGGAACCTGCAGGTCAATGTTCGTTATATTCATTAAGTTGAATCCCTGAACAGTTCATTGTGTGTTAGTCACAGCTGCGGTTGTGCAGGTTGTTAGTCACCGGCTGTTGCATGTACATCTATAGTCGGATTTGGTTATAGTGGATTAAGACCTTGTGTTCAAGGCAAAATCACCTCAGACAGGTGGACTGGATTATCTTGAGAATTGCTCAAGTGAACCAGGATATATCGTGTGTTATTTACTCTTGTTATGATTTAAGTCATTATTTATGTTTCTGTATTAATTATAAGAACCTTACGTAAGCAAGTCAGAACCTTGCAACTTAACTCTGATAAGCTTCCGCACTGCAAGTTCTGAATCAAGCATATTTCATTCAGACTCTCTTTGGTAGTTAAGCCTTATGTAGTACAAGATCTGAATAATGCATCTCGAGTCAGAGTCTATCAGCAAACTCTGATATTCTCTTAGCGTTTTAGCTAATAAGAGGCAAAAAGTTTTTAAGAGTGAAAACACAATTCAAACCCCCCCCCCTTTCTTGTGTCTTTCTCGCACCTTCAATAAACTGGGGAGAAATTGATCAGACAAAACATTTCCTGACGAGGTAAGAACTGACAGCTTGATTGATAAAAGGACTTTACCACTTGGGGGTAAGACTGACCAGAGTGATAGCGATGCAATATGATTATGAATGTGAATCAATTATGCATGATGTATGTATATTTATGCTGACAAAACTGGCGCGACATACAGACTAATAGATGAACATGACTGGATACTCGGCCACGGCGGGAGATGAAAAGTATCACTGGTTCAAAATAGCAATCCTTCCTTGCTTGGGAGAGGTAGACCATGTGGGGAGGAAGAATTGTCAATCGGTATTAAGAGGTAAGAACTCTGTCGTGGATATCAGATGGGACATTTGCATCTGACACAGTTGATCCTTCATTCAGGTGCACTAGTTTAGAAGGAGTACTTTGATTCTGCACTCTGAGGTTCAATCGCATCTGGAGAAGCTATCGATGTTCTTTTTTAAGTTCACAATCAAAAGGAATTACCATCTTTATTTTAAAAGCAGAAAAATTTTGACAAGTGAATTCATTTTTTTTGTTTTATTTCAAGAATCATTGATCATGTTAAAAATGTCATTCTGTAAAACTAAAACAAAGGAGAATTGCAAACAAAAGCACTAGGGCTCAAATTTTATTGATAGGCGTGATACCATAGAGTATTTACAAAGTTTAGAAAATGGTAATTTACGGGAAAAGGGCTACATTGAAACATAACAACCATTATCCTTCTACCAACTTTGAATTCTGGACATCCTGAGCTTCTGTCGAAGATGACCTTGACTGGAGTCTTTTGACGGATGGTATTGTCGCACCCTAATTTTTGACCCTAAGATCACCGCCTTATTCCTTGCATAACATATTAGGTCATCATTCATGCATAACTAACCGCTTTATCTAGATTTGTTTGTTTGTTTTTTTTTAGTACAGGTACTGCTGTAGAAGATTCCAGTCTTGAAGGTTATGCTTTGTGTGTGTTGTGGAGGTTCTCTGGTCTTGAAAAGTGTGTGTGGATTCCTGTGAGATCGTATGCCTCTACCCTCTGGTCCCTAAACCCCTACCAATCCTTTCTTCCTTCACATTTCTCATAAGCCTCCCCCCTGATGATTAAGTCCTTGTACCTAATGGATATGAATTTTGGTACCCTAAGACTGACCACTGGTTGTGTCATAAATTGCCATCTTTCCCCCCTTTGTTTGCTCCTCAGATTCAAGAGATGTGTTTGCTCTATGTTCTTAAGTATTAATTTATCAAGGAAAATTCAATTTGGAAGAAGTAGAAGGTTGAATTCCAAATATGCAATCTCAAGTCCATGATCGTCACAAGTTTACAAGATCAAGGTCAAAGTCCTACGTCATTTACATATGATTCAAGTATGAAGCTCATGCCCTCTGTTTCTAGAAGAATATTTATACTCTCGAAACTGTCAAGTTTCTTCGAGCCAGATTGAAGATCATTGGGAAATTAAGATGTTCAAGATACTTTGTCCATTGGTAGAAGTTTGAAATCCTCACAGATTCATATGACATGGTTACAAAACTCATTATCCAAGGTTGGATCTCCAAGTTCATGATCTAGATATTAATACACAAGGTCATTATGGAATGGCAATGGCAAGGATTAATCAAGTGCTTTATCAATAAGTGGCATCATGTTTTAGTAAGGGATGCATTGTCTTCTTTTTTAGCTTATTTTCATTCAATTTAAATCAAGAGAGTTCTTGAAACCTTAAGGCCTTCTATTTTGGACTTATCACCAAAGCTTAAGTTTAAAATCAAAGCTATCAAAGATTCAATCTGAGTTCAATTTATATTGAATTTCCAAACAAGTTGCTTTTTTTTCAAAATCCATATTCATTATAAGGGTCCATTGCCACCAACTCAAGGTTTAAGTTTTAAAACATACAAAGAGTTTGAGTGCAAGATTTGATTTGGAAACCAAGTAATAAGTTTCAAAATGGAGCTAACATGTTCCATTATAATGTGATCCAAAGTTATAAATCCAAATACTGGATGAAGCAAGTAACACAAATCATAGGCCCATTATGAATTTAGCACAGACCGTTTCAAGGTAAACCGCGGCAGTGTAATTCAAAGTGTTAGAAGAAATACAAAACAAGAGATTACATGATAGAAATAAAAGAGGATATTTTCCATCATTTAAGAGCAATATATCAGAGATTGTACTTTCCGTAAGTTTCTGAATGTTCTTTACCCTCACTTCGCAAGAAGTTGATGGAATTTGTAGAACCCTTAAAAGCCGCAACTACATCACTGCACCATCCAACTTAGTCGAGATAACCGCCTATCCTTTCCATGTTTTGTTCTACCTTGTGCTTTGTTCTCTAAAAAATGGATCGAGGTTTCTAGTTAGTCTGCTAGGGATGTTGTCGGGCAGTCGAAGGAGCACCAAATTACAGTGCCTGGACAGACTACCATCAATTCTCAAGTTGAATTTTGTAGGAATTGGCACCGTCACCAGTATCCGTAACCTGTCCAAACAACAACAAGAACAGTTCAGAAAACCTGACCACAATGCAAAATGAGAGTTAATTCATGTTATGCAAACAAACTGTAGAGGGAATATAAATGAGGATTAACAGTTCAGAGGAACCGTAATCGTAATTACTTGGCAGCAAAATCCAAGTATCACTAAAATGAAGAAGATTTCAAAGTAGTGTGTCACTAGAATAAGATACCTCAGCTGGGAGGACCACATTCTCATCTCTAATACGGAACAGGCCAAATCAAGCTGCAATAAAATGTGCAACTGCAATAACAAAATCAAACTGTCAGCAACATATGATGGTAACCTTATTTGAAGGAAAATGAGTCATATTTTGGACTTACCATAATTACTTCTTCACCAGCGACGCAAGAATCAAACTTCAGGTACCTAATCTGTTACATTACCAATCCAAGTTTCGCCAAGGTGTTCTTCCAAAGAAATACCGCGCCATGTGAAAGGCGAGCCAGAAATAACAGAACCCAAAACCCGCACAGGTTAAAGTATCACATTAAGTTTCCAAATTCAACATTCTAATATTGGTAGCGTAAAACATTAATCCAAATTTTTAGCTCTTCTTACTCTCAAATGTTGTATTGTTACAACAATAATGCTCTCACCGAACCATATTTGAATGCGGAGGGTATTTGAAAAATTGCTGGTTTATTCACTAATCGATCTGTGGTTGGAGTAGACAAAACCGGGAACAAATACTTCACCAGATTTTAAGAAATTGATGGCAGTCGAAGGAGAAGAGATGGGTGGTGTTTAAGGGAGAGCAAGATCTTGCCTCCATTCCAGTTGAATAGATATGTTGGCTGAATGGACAAAAAAAAAGGGCTCCAACTCCAGAGGAACAGATAGAATTGGATGCAAGATGTGAACAAGTTAGACAGAATGTTGCCCTTCTCAAGAAAGAAGAAGGAGAAACCTGAATTCATCAAAGAAGAAAAGTCATCAAAATCATTTAATTTCTTTCCAAAGCAAAAAGCGGTAAGAAGAATTCATAATAGGAATAACAAAGCCAGAAGAGAAAGAATCACAATTTCTTCAACAAGATCGAACATCTAATTTGAAAAATGAAACTTTTTTCATCAGTCATGACAGGATGTTTTCATTCCAAAACCATCCTCAGACAAACCCAAAACACAAAACACGGTTTAATTTCTTTCCAAGACATGTTTCTACACATCGGTACGGAAATGGAAAGTTTCAATTTGCAATTACACAGTATCAGACACATTTCTAAAATATACCAAAAGTGATAAAACATGTTCCAAATAGAAATCAAGAGCATTCAGTACAAGGTTTCTCTCTAAGCCTATATATTGGAGCAAATCATACGCAGGGGAAGAAAACATCTCACACGCATCTGTAAATGAAATCACCCACAAATTCATACGCAAAGATACTTCACCAGAAAAAATCAACCAAATTTCAATCGTAATACCACACCGTTCATAAACTAAAATTTCAACCAATTTAGATTATAAAAACCATCAGCTCGAATCATCATCAAACCTTTTCCTCAATCTCAATCAACACACGCATTCAAGCCACAAAAAGAATCCATTCGCAACACATACCACGAGCATAGATCAACGAGAACACACATACACACGGACAAGAAGAAGGAAACTTATCTGAAGAGGAGACCTGGAGGTTGCGACCCCTTTTCATTGCCTTCAACCGCCGGAGCCTCCTTTATTCTCCATTCGCTCTAATTTTGTAATTGTAACAAAATCATAGTAAAAATGGGGTATGGGTCTGTTGGGGTTAGGGTGTTGTGATTGTGGATTTTTGTTTTACGGAGATCGAGAGAGGTTGAGAGAGATCGAGTGAGGGAGATGAGTGTTTAGGGTTTCTGGAACCCTCTTTCGAGCGAGAGCGAAGGTGAGAGAGGCCGAGAGAGAGTGAGTCAGTTTGGATTCCTTTTCTCTTTTCTTTTGATTGTCGTCTTATTCCTGTACACATGCACACAGATCACCTTTTCATACACCCCTGCTTTCTTAACGTCAGATTGTGATATGATTAGATCTACGGTTGAGATTTGAGGGTCCGCGATGGACCCTCACTCCCTTTGCCGAGCACGATCCCTCCGTCTTAACTTTTTTTTTTAATTAATTTTATCAATAAATCGATCTATATATATATATATTAAATTAAAGCTTTTTTTAAATAACATCATTATCAAACTTACTTAACCTTTTTTTTAAAATATATAGAACCTTTTAAACAATTTTGACAATCCTTTTAAATAACTAAAATATAAGTTTTCTTAAATATTAAATATAACTTATTTTTAAAAAAAAAATATCACTCTTTACTAGAATAAATAAAAAAATTAATTAAACTTTTATTTAGTAAAACCTTTCATTTTCTGCTTATTTTCTTTTAATAATCAAAAATCCAATTTTGTTTGTTTTTATTTCAAAAATAATTAGAACCATTTTAAAAAAATATTTGACTTTTTTTAAATATAATTAACTTAAGTTCTTATTAAAACTTTTCTTAATTAGTAATTTTATAATAAACTTTTAAGATACTAACTTAAAACCTTTCTTAATAAGAAAAAACTCTTTTAATAACCTTTTCTTTATTACTACAACTTTAAAACTAAAAAAAAAAAGCTAAAAACAATTAAAATCTTTTTAAGATAAACTCTAACTTTAAATCAATAATAATCTTCAAACATAAAATTCTCAAGATAATAAACCTTAATATCAAATCAACTCTTTTTCTCAATAAATCAAAACTCGTATAGAATCTCTCGCGCCCAAGTGTACGCTTGCGTGTTTATCTGTTTACTAAGCCTATCTTGATGGATGCTTGTTATTATTATGCCTAAACCTTTTCAAACTAAAAAAAAATCTTCAATCCAACGTCGAGCCCATTTTCTACCCATGTAAGTCGATCGCCTTAGGGCATCGCATTCGACCTTTTGGTCACTAGACACAAGACTAGCACCACTTTGCTAGCACTCTCACTTAAATCTAATAATCGATTGCATTAATATCCAAGGGAAAATCCCATGCATGATAATCAAATTATTGTGCATGGTGCATTTCATTTGCATCATACCTCCCCATAGGTTTTACACCCTTAAGATAAGTCAATTAGATAACTTGGGATAGATTTCCTAGGTTAGTCCCCCCTTAATTTTGATTTTTTAAATCAAACCTTAGCCCACCTAATTCTCCACATAAGAGAATTAGATGTTAATCATCTCAAAGAAAGGGACATACAATCCCATACCCCACAAAATACAAACATTTTCAAAAAAAAATGTGGTGCTCTTTCTTAAGATGATGACTCATCTTCTTTTCCTATACCTTTAAACATTTAGTATCCTTAAATAAGGAACTTTAAGTGCTCTGATTCCCTCCTGACAGGATATGTAGGCACAAGATGCGATATCTTGTCGAGCACACTTAGGAATAAAAATAATAAATCACCTATCCTTAAACCTTTAGCAAAACAGATAACAGATAACATAAAATAAATCAAGAGGTTCCTGTAGAGTACTACAGATATCTAGGATGCTAACACCTTCCCTAGGTATAACCAACCCCCGAACTTAGAATCTTAGTGCATTTGCATTGCATTGTGGGAATTCGGTTTTTCTCCCTTCCCTTGGATAAAATCAAAGACCGGTGGTGACATTAAAAATGCGATCCTAGTTAACAAATAACTACGGTATCCAATTTTCAACGCGACAGAAATGGCGACTTCACTAGGGACGCTCATAAGAGTGTTCTTCCTAACTTGATCTTTTAATATTATCTGTTATATATTTGTTTTGCTGTTTGGAGGGATTCTTGAGTGGTGAGGAGTCCTAGACCCGGATATGAGTATAATTATAGGACATGATATGGTCAAGGGTACTTTGACGGAGTCGATTCCTGAAAAGTCGAATTGAGAAAATCATCGCTCAATTTCGATTCTTTTGAACTTAATATTGTTTGAACGAGTTCATTCGTGAAAACGGTATTAACTTCGACCAAGAACCCTTAAGACTGGGGACCGTAGCACCTTTAAACCCACTTGGCCTTTTAGAATGTAGTGTGGTGACTATGCGGGAGTCTATTTCCAAATAGTTGTCACGCGATACTACACTCGGACGAGATCCTCTTGAGAATATTATTGAATACCAAGTGATTTGGGAAGTCGATAATATCCGAAAGATGGGTCGTAGACTCTGGGAACTTTTAGAACCCGTTCGGCAGGTACATTTGAAATCATACTACCTTATGGGATGGGTAGACCTTGACTCTATTCATGCTCCTTTGAACCTAAGACCCTTGTTTATTTGTTTGCTATGTGTTTTGTGCTTTGCCTTTGTGTTGCATTAGCATCATATCATAAAGACTCATGGAACTTAGTCTCATTTGTAAACTTCGTAAGAATATCATAGACTCTAAAAAAACATTGAAGTACTCTTACAATAGTCATAACTTGAACGATCTAAGGAGATTGGAGACCTTGCGGCCAGACAAAGAAGAATTCAAGAAAAGATAAAAAGTTATTCTACTGCCGCCTACCATTATTCCTGAGGACTAATTGGTGACAACTCATGAAGAATATTCTTAGCTGACGGAGTTACTATTTCAGGACAAAGTTTATTTCCTATCTTCGATTCATATTCAAGCCAAGATAACTACAAAAGGGGAATTTCTGTAAAAGCTACTTATTGCAAGAAACGAAAAGGTCCAAGACGCCTTATTCCATTATAATCTTCAGTCAACACTTCTAGAAGAATCTCAATTGGATCATCGTGTTTCTCTTCTCAGTCAAGCTGAATCATCGATACAATACTCGAGCCGGTCGCAAGAAAAGAATGGATCAACTCGAGCAGGAAAATAGAGCACTCTAGGAAGAGGTTTCAACACTAAAGGAAAGTCTGGAGAAGATTAATGGGATGATGGAAGCACTGATGGCCGCTCAGAACCAGCCATCACATAGTACGCCATCACACAACACTGTTATCTATGAGATGATATCGGCACCGATCCCAGTGGTGCCCACTAAGTGTGAAGTTCAGTATTCTATGCCCCTGGTTATCCGTGGGGTATGCCTCATAACTTTACTCCAGCCAGATACCGCCCACCGGTTTCTTAAGTTATTGCCACGACTGCTGTAATGACTGTGCCACCACCTGTGGTAAATTATGTTCCTTTCCATTTTGAAGAACCTGTGTTTCATGCCGACCCTAGTGAAGGTATTGGGATGGAAGAACGAATGGATGATTTCTGAGACCAGTTTCTAGAAATGAAGAAATAAATCAAGGCCCTTCGGGGGAAAGAGCTATTTGGGAAGAGTGCCTCTGAGCTGTGTTTGGTCCCTAATGTTAAGGTTCCTCCAAAGTTCAAACTCCCTGATTTGGAGAAGTATAAAGGAAATTCTTGCCCACATAGTCACATAGTCATGTATGCCCGGAAAATGTCCGCTTATAAGGATGATGACTCGCTGCTGATACATTATTTCCAGGATAGTTTGACTGGTGCAGCCCTCAAGTGGTATATGGGGCTAGATAGTTCAAAGGTCCGCAGTTTTAATGACCTCTGTGAGCTTTTTATTAAGCAATACCAATATAATGTAGACATGGCACCGAATAGAGACCAGCTGAGAGCCATGGCCCAGAAGGAAAGAGAAAATTTTAAGGAGTACGCCCAGCGTTGGCGTGAGCTAGCTGCTCAAGTCACTCCACCTCTGGAGGAGAAAGAGATGACCAGAATTTTTCTGAAAACACTGAGCCCGTTTTTCTATGAGAGAATAGTGGCAAGCGCTCCAAGTGATTTCACCGAGATGGTGAATATGGGGATGCGCTTAGAAGAGGGCGTCCGTGAAGGAAGACTAGCTAAGGAAGGGAATACTTCCAACAATATCAAAAAGTATGGAAGTAATTTTGGAAAGAAAAAAGAACAAGAAGTTAGTGTTGTGCATCAAGGAAGATCAAAAGGAAAGTATCATCCACGCCCATACATTGCTGCTGTAACCCCAATTAGCAATACTCCAGCTTACCAACCACAGTTTGCGCAACCACCGGCTTCACCACAACAGCAGTATCATCAGCAAAATTAGAAACCTCCTCAACAAGCCCGACAATCGTTCAACAACCCAAGTCGTGCACTGAGGAAACCAAACTTTGACCCGATTCCTATGTCATATGCAGAACTTTTCCCAGTATTGTTACGCAAGGGCCATATCCAAACTAAGTCTCCACCAGCGGTGCCTAAGAACCCTCTTTTCTGGTACAGAGCTGACTTATTCTGCCCTTATCATCAAGGGGCGCCAGGTCATAATATTGAAAGTTATTATGGGATGAAAGCCGATGTCCAGAAATTTGTTGAAAGTGGAATCCTAACTTTCAAAGACTTCAACCCAAATGTGCAGAACAATCCTTTACCACAACATGGGGAGTCAATGTGAACATGATGCAAGAATGCCCCGCAGGTGAAGACTAGAGAAGGTCCAAACTGGCGAAATCAAGAGAAGAGCGTGTTCCTGGGCTCATCAGGATGTTTATTTATTTGCTTGCACTTATGACTATTTCTTTGATTGTAAAAGTTTGGTTTGCATGCAAGAACTTGTTATTTTGAATAATTAATGCAATAAACATGTTTGTCATGAAGAAATCCATTCGTTTCACTCTTTTAAAATGTTTTTTCTATTTTATAATGTCAATGTTGCCCAATCTCTTGCCTTGGCAGAGAATTGAGTGGAGGATGATGAAATCAAACGCAATCTCTCATGTCGTATGCTTTTGAACCAAACTCTGCTGAGGATATAAGGCATTGTTTCAAAATCACAAACAACAAAGATATAAGGAGATTAACCCTCGTTAACCCTTTTGAACCTTTGAAGTATAAGTTTTCTTCTTCCAAATAAAAAAACCCCCCCTCATTCTTGACCTGAGGCAGGGTAATTAAAAAAAATGGAGTAAAATATCACGAAGATTGGGCTGGGCACAAACAAACTTTGAGCTTTATATCCTTTGTTTCTTAAACCGTGAACCAATCCATAATACAACCCTTAAAAGTCCTAATTGAAGCAAGGTTTATTCCAAAAGCATACTCATTGAGATATCGTTTCGTGACTCCTATGAGTTATGCTTAAATTCGTGTTGGCATTATAAAATCGGTAATTCAATCACAAAAATATCTTTTAATAAAATTTTCAAGACAAACATATGTTGCATTATCAGTTTCAGAATTAACATTTTTTCTGCTTGCTAACATTGCTTGACATCATAGAAGCTAGCATACGAGCATCAGCGATGAGCTAGATCTTTTGAGAATTGAAACTCTGATGAGTAAATGGTGAATCATTTCAAAAGGATGATTATACCCAGGGGCAACGTTACCCGAGGACTTTGCTGAGCAGGGGCAAGTTGTTTCCCAGCTGTTTCTTTCGCCATCTGACCTCAAGGAACAAAGTTTGAAGACTCAGAACACCGTCAATCTGGGGCAGTTATGTCGAGATTTGGTAAATCTCTCAAATAATTTGAAGACTTAGTTACAGAACACAGTCAATCCAGGCCAGTTACGTCGAGATTAGACAATCTCTCCAAGAGTTTGAAAACATTGGGACAGTTGGACGCCAAGTTTTCTGTAAAATCCTCTTGGGGTGACTTCTTTTTATGAACCAAGTGATATGGGGCATTTGAGAAGTGAAGATTGCTTCTCATCCACAACAATTGTTATTCAAAATGGCGATTACTATACAGGTTATCAATACAGAGTTACATCAGTCTCACGACTTTATTCACTCATACCTCAAAGGGTTTCTATCCTAAGTGATGTGATGACTCCCCAGTAAATCTTTACTTCAGGTAGTCACGACTAATCCCCGGTAAATCTCTACTACAAGAAGTTATGGCACGTTTGATGCAAGGTTTCTCTAGTCAGCAACCTAAGAATCCTCAGTGAATTTCTTTGGTTTCAACCTTCCCCAGCGAAGCGAGTGTTTATTTCACTCCTCAATGGATTTTCCCACTATTGCAATCTCCTCCAGTGAAGGCAGATGTTATTTCATCCCCTCGAAACTTTATCTCCGTTATTTTCAACTATTATTGATCCAAGCTTCCCAGATGAAGTGGATATTTATTTTATCCAGTTACAACTTTCATTCAAGACTACTTCAGTTCGCAGTGGATATTTATTTTATCCCCCATGAAGTCTTTTCGATCATGAGTTTGATCCGTTCTCAGTGAATCTTTCTCATCCCCCAACAGAATCACGAGGTTCATCTTGACAACCCTAAGTGAAGTCATGATGTTCACCCCCAAGTGGAGTGCTCTCTTTTCCCCATAGAAAGTTTGAAGTTGTGAAGTGGGATTTGTTTCCATATATGGCTTTCCGTTCATCCCCAGTAATGCTTCTTATATTGTGAAGATTGGCCGAGTATCCGTATCGATATGTTTATTTCATCTCCATCTTTGGTTGCTTGTCCTTGTTTTGTTTTGTCAGCATAAGCATAGGCATGGCATTCATATAGATTCATGGCATGTGCGTATTTTGCATCTCGCATCTTTGTGTTTGTTTGTTTGTTCTTTCACTTTGGTTGTGCTTATCCCCAAGTGAGTGGGTTTTGTCTGCTCCCTCTAAGTAGAGCCGCCAGCCCTAGGCAGAAAGAGCACATCCTCTCTAATTCCCCATTGAGTTCGATCCTCGTGGAAGATGGTTGCTTTAGTTTTCTTTTCCATTTTTGGATAAGGATAAAACCCCAGTTGAGTTCATTCCTCACTGGATGGGGTCTTGTTTGACTGTTTCTTTTCAGTTATTTCCTAAATTGAACTTTGGTCCCTGACAATCACAATTTTGAATATCTCTAGGCTTTTGAACCCGGACTGAGCGTGCATTTATTTTGCACTTTGTCTCCCCAAGAAGAATCTATTTGAAGATCTCTAGGGAAGACATGAAATTATTTCTCCAACAAGTGGCAGCTCTTTATTTGAGCTCAGTTTTCTATCAGGATGACGAATGGAAATCTCTTCAAGACATTTTGTCTATCCCCGGTGAAGTTATCGGGATTATCAAATTTATTCTCCATCAAATGTCATTTCGCTGGAAATCCGTCAGAAAGGATCATTGAAGACTTTACAAGTATTCTCTTTATTTGAGAATCTATATTACAAGAATTTTATTAGCTTCAACGCTGTTTTCAGGTATAGTGATTTTACTTCTCAGTGGCATTCTCCCTAGTGAGCCCACGATTTAATTTGCTTCCGTCAAATGGCATCTCTTCGAGAAGTTTGATGAAGACTCAGATGATCTTCCTCTTTTATTTGAGAAGACATATTCTACAAGCCAGCCGACCTGCATCTCTTTTGAAGATCCCCGGTAGAAACTTCTAAATCTCCAACAAGTTATGGATTCTAGCTGAAGTCACAAGATCTCCAGTGAAATCTCAACCCCTGTGAAGTTACCTTTCCAAGAGGAGTTCAAGACTGATGCTCGAGGCAGACAACCTCGTAGCGTTTTATTTCAAGATTGTGCTAGAGGCAGACAACCTCATAACAATTTATTTCAAGATGCATGTGAGGCAGACAACCTCGTAGTATTCAATTTCAGACTTTGTTCGAGACAGACAATCTCGCAACACTTATTTCAAGACCTTGTTCGAGACAGACAATCTCGCAACACTTACTTCAAGACTGTATTCGAGGCAGACAACCTCACAGCTTTCAAGACTTTGTTCGAGGCAGACAACCTCGCATCATTCATTTCAAGACTTTGCTCGAGACAGACAACCTCGCAACATTTATTCCAGACTTTGTTCGAGGCAGACAACCTCGTCGCATTCATTTCAAGACTTTGGTTCGAGGCAGACAACCTCGTAGTATTCAATTTCAAACTTTGTTGTTCGAGGCGGATAACCTTGTAGACTTCAAGATTTTGGTTCGAGGTAGACAACCTCGTAGCATTCGATTTTCAAGACTTTGGTTTGAGGCAGACAACCTCGTAGTATTCAATTTCAAACTTTGTTGTTCGAGGCAGACAACCTTGTAGGCTTCAAGATTTTTTTTCGAGGTGGACAACCTCGTAGCATTCAATTTTCAAGACTTTGTTGTTCAAGGAAGACAACCTCGTAGCTTTCATTCGAGATTATGGTTCAAGGCAGACGACCTCATAACGTGTGTCCCAAAATTTTTCTCGAGATAGACAATCTCGTAGTGCTTTACTTCAAGACTTTGCACAATAAATTGAACCATACTGAGAAACATGTTTTGCTTATCATCTTTGCAATATACACTTTTGGTTCTCACTGGAAGACACCCAACTGCTCAAAATACCTTGTGATTGTCAGATTGGTAGTCTCTTTCCCCTAGTGGAGTTAGATCTTTCCCCTTGGAGTCTTGCTCTGCTAAGCTGTTCCTCGTCGGGTCTTCCTTTCTTTGGCTGTGTTTTAGCATTTCAACATCGATTATCCCCTGTGACATCGTTCCTCACGGGATCCTTGTCTTGCATATCATATCATTTCATAGCATGTGCATTTGGCGGCATCTTAGGGCCAAAAATTTGTGCATGTTTGTATTTAAGTCACTCCTATCTCATCGAGACGAAGATTTCAATCTCCGTATCTCCGCATAGGAGAAACTTAAATAGGGGCATCTGTCGCACCCTAATTTTTGACCCTAAGATCACCGCCTTGTTCCTTGCATAACATATTAGGTCATCATTCGTGCATAACTAACCGCTTTATCTAGATTTGTCTGTTTGTTTTTTTTAGTACAGGTACTACTGTAGAAGATTCCAGTCTTGAAGGTTATGCTTTGTGTGTGTTGTGGAGATTCTCTGGTCTTGAAAAGTGTGTGTGGATTCCTGTGAGATCGTATGCCTCTACCCTCTGGTCCCTAAACCCCTACCAATCCTTTCTTCCTTCACATTTCTCATAAGCCTCCCCCCTGATGATTAAGTCCTTGTACCTAATGGATATGAATTTTGGTACCCTAAGACTGACCACTGGTTGTGTCATAAATTGGCATCTTTCCCCCCTTTGTTTTCTCCTCAGATTCAAGAGATGTGTTTGCTCTATGTTCTTAAGTATTAATTTATCAAGGAAAATTCAATTTGGAAGAAGTAGAAGGTTGAATTCCAAATATGCAATCTCAAGTCCATGATCGTCACAAGTTTACAAGATCAAGCTCAAAGTCCTACGTCATTTACATATGATTCAAGTATGAAGCTCATGCCCTCTGTTTCTAGAAGAATATTTATACTCTCGAAACTGTCAAGTTTCTTCAAGCCAGTTTGAAGATCATTGGGAAATTAAGATGTTCAATATACTTTGACCATTGGTAGAAGTTTGAAATCCTCACATATTCATATGACATGGTTACAAAACTCATTATCCAAGGTTGGATCTCCAAGTTCATGATCTAGATATTAATACACAAGGTCATTATGGAATGGCAATGGCAAGGATTAATCAAGTGCTTTATTAATGAGAGGCATCATGTTTTAGTAAGCGATGCATTGTCTTCTTTTTTAGCTTATTTTCATTCAATTTAAATCAAGAGAGTTCTTGAAACCTTAAGGCCTTCTATTTTGGACTTATCACCAAAGCTTAAGTTTAAAATCAAAGCTATCAAAGGTTCAATTTGAGTTCAATTTATATTGAATTTCCAAACAAGTTGCTTTTTTTCAAAATCCATATTCATTATAAGGGTCCATTGCCACCAACTCAAGGCTTAAGTTTTAAAACATATAAAGAGTTTGAGTGCAAGATTTGATTTGGAAACCAAGTAATAAGTTTTAAAATGGAGCTAACATGTTCCATTATGATGTGATCCAAAGTTATAAATCCAAATACAGGATGGAGCAAGTAACACAAATCATAGGCCCATTATGAATTTAGCACATACCGTTTCAAGGCAAACCGCGGCAGTGTAATTCAAAGTGTTAGAAGAAATGCAAAACAAGAGATTACATGATAGAAATAAAAGAGGATATTTTCCATCATTTAAGAGCAATATATCAGAGATTGCACTTTCCGTAAGTTTCTGAATGTTCTTTACCCTACTTCACAAGAAGTTGATGGAAGTTATAGAACCCTTAAAAGCCGCAACTACATCACTGTACCATCAAACTTAGTCGAGATAACCGCCTATCATTTCCATGTTTTGTTCTACCTTGTGCTTTGTTCTCTAAAAAATGGATCGAGGTTTCTAGTTAGTCTGCTAGGGATGTTGCCGGGCAGTCGAAGGAGCACCAAATTACAGTGCCTGGACAGCCTACCATCAATTCTCAAGTTGAATTTTGTAGGAATTGGTACCGTCACCAGTATCCGTAACCTGTCCAAACAACAACAAGAACAGTTCAGAAAACCTGACCACAACGCAAAATGAGAGTTAATTCATGTTATACAAACAAACTGTAGAGGGAATAGAAACGAGGATTGGCAGTTCAGAGGAACCGTAATCATAATTACTTGGCAGCAAAATCCAAGTATCACTAAAATGAAGAAGATTTCAAAGTAGTGTGTCACTAGAATAAGATACCTCAGCTGGGAGGACCACATTCTCATCTCTAATACGGAATTGGCCGAATCAAGCTGCAATAAAATGTGCAACTGCAATAACAAAATCAAATTGTCAGCAACATATGATAGCAGCCTTATTTGAAGGAAAATGAGTCATATTTTGGACTTACCATAATTACTTCTTCACCAGCGACGCAAGAATCAAACTTCAGGTACCTAATCTGTTACATTACCAATCCAAGTTTCGCCAAGGTGTTCTTCCAAAGAAATACCGCGCCATGTGAAAGGCGAGCCAGAAATAACAGAACCCAAAACCTGCACAGGTTAAAGTATCACATTAAATTTCCAAATTCAACATTCTAATATTGGTAGCGCAAAACATTATTCCAAAGTTTTAGCTCTTCTTACTCTCAAACGTTGTATTGTTACAACAATAATGCTCTCACCAAACCACATTTGAATGCGGAGGGTATTTGAAAAATTGCTGGTTTGTTCACTAATCGATCTATGGCTAGAGTAGACAAAACCGGGAACAAATACTTCACCAAAATTTAAGAAATTGATGGCAGTCGAAGGAGAAGAGATGGGTGGTGTTTAAGGGAGAGCAAGATCTTGCCTCCATACCAGTTGAATAGATATGTTGGCTGAATGGACAAAAAAAAAAGGGCTCCAACTCCAGAGGAACATATAGAATTGGATGCAAGACGTGAACAAGTTAGACAGAATGTTGCCCTTCTCAAGAAAGAAGAAGGAGAAACCTGAATTCATCAAAGAAGAAAAGTCATCAAAATCATTTAATTTCTTTCCAAAGCAAAAAGCGGTAAGAAGAATTTATAATAGGAATAACAAAGCCAGAAGAGAAAGAATCACAATTTCTTCAACAAGATCGAACATCTAATTTGAAAACAGAAACTTTTTTCATCAGTCATGACAGGATGTTTTCATTCCAAAACCATCCTCAGACAAACCCAAAACAAAAAACACGGTTTAATTTCTTTCCAAGACATGTTTCTACACATCGGTACGGAAATGGAAAGTTTCAATTTGCAATTACACAGTATCAGACACATTTCAAAAACATACCAAAAGTGATAAAACATGTTCCAAATAGAAATCAAGAGCATTCAGTACAAGGTTTCTCTCTAAGCCTATATATTGGAGCAAATCATACGCAGGGGAAGAAAACATCTCACACGCATCTGTAAATGAAATCACCCACAAATTCATACGCAAAGATACTTCACCAGAAAAAATCAACCAAATTTCAATCCTAATACCAAACCGTTCATAAACCAAAATTTCAACCAATTTAGATTATAAAAACCATCAGCTCGAATCATCATTAAACCTTTTCCTCAATCTCAATCAACACACGCATTCAAGCCACAAAAAGAATCCATTCGCAACACATACCACGAGCATAGATCAACGAGAACACACATACACACGGACAAGAAGAAGGAAACTTATCTGAAGAGGAGACCTGGAGGTTGCAACCCCCTTTCATCGCCTTCAACAGCCGGAGCCTCCTTTATTCTCCATTCGCTCTAATTTTGTAATTGTAACAAAATCATAGTAAAAGTGGGGTATGGGTATGTTGGGGGTTAGGGTGTTGTGATTGTGGATTTTTGATTTGCGGAGATCGAGAGAGGTTGAGAGAGATCGAGTGAGGGAAATGAGTGTTTAGGGTTTCTGGAACCCCCTTTCGAGCGAGAGCGAAGGTGAGAGAGGTCGAGAGAGAGTGAGTCTGTTTGGATTCCTTTTCTCTTTTCTTTTGATTGTCGTCTTATTTATGTACACATGCACACAGATCACCTTTTCGTACACCCCTGCTTTCTTAACGTCAGATTGTGATATGATTAGATCAACGGTTGAGATTTAAGGGTCCGCGATGGACCCTCTCTCCCTTTGCCGCGCACGATCCCTCCGTCTTAACTTTTTTTTTAATTAATTTTAACAATAAATTGATCTAATATATATATATATATATATATATATATATTAAATTAGATCTTTTTTAAAATAACATCATTATCAAACTTACTTAACCTTTTTTTTTTAAATATATAGAACCTTTTAAGTAATTTTGACAATCCTTTTAAATAACTAAAATATAAGTTTTCTTAAATAATAAATATAACTTCTTTTAAAAAAAATATCA
Source organism: Lathyrus tuberosus (assembly GCA_022829125.1). Classification (NCBI taxonomy): domain Eukaryota; kingdom Viridiplantae; phylum Streptophyta; class Magnoliopsida; order Fabales; family Fabaceae; genus Lathyrus; species Lathyrus tuberosus. Next base: position 1,703,624 of record JALAZF010000085.1, on the reverse strand, counting down.
CTCTTTACTAGAATAAATAAAAAAATTAATTAAACTTTTATTTAGTAAAACCTTTCATTTTCTCCTTATTTTCTTTTAATAATCAAAAATCCAATTTTGTTTGTTTTTATTTCAAAAATAATTAGAACCATTTTAAAAAATATTTGACTTTTTTTAAATATAATTAACTATTTTAATTAACTTAAGTTCTTATTAAAACTCTTCTTAATTAGTAATTTTATAATAAACTTTTAAGATACTAACTTAAAACCTTTCTTAATAAGAAAAAACTCTTTTAATAACCTTTTCTTTATTACTACAACTTTAAAACTAAAAAAAAAAAGCTAAAAACAATTAAAATCTTTTTAAGAAAAACTCTAACTTTAAATCAATAATAATCTTCAAACATAAAATTCTCAAGATAATAAACCTTAATATCAAATCAACTCTTTTTCTCAATAAATCAAAACTCGTTTAGAATCTCTCGCGCCCGAGTGTACGCTTGCGTGTTTATCTGTTTACTAAGCCTATCTTGATGGATGCTTGTTATTATTATGCCTAAACCTTTTCAAACTAAAAAAAAATCTTCGATCCAACGTCGAGCCCATTTTCTACCCATGTAAGTTGATCGCCTTAGGGCATCGCATTCGACCTTTTGGTCACTAGACACAAGACTAGCACCACTTTGCTAGCACTCTCACTTAAATCTAATAATCGAAGGGAAAATCCCATGCATGATAATCAAATTATTGTGCATGGTGCATTTAATTTGCATCATACCTCCCCATAGGTTTTACACCCTTAAGATAAGTCAATTAGATAACTTAGGATAGATTTCCTAGGTTAGTCCCCCCTTAATTTTGATTTTTTAAATCAAACTTTAGCCAACCTAATTCTCCACACAAGAGAATTAGATGTTAATCATCTCAAAGAAAGGGACATATAATCCCATACCCCACAAAATACAAACATTTTCAAAACAAATGCGGTGGTCTTTCTTAAGATGATGACTTATCTTCTTTTCCTATACCTTTAAACATTTAGTATCCTTAAATAAGGAACTACAAGTGCTCTGATTCCCTCCTGACAGGATATGTAGGCACAAGATGCGATATCTTGTCGAGCACACTTAGGAATAAAAATAATAAATCACCTACCCTTAAACCTTTAGCAAAGCAGAAAATAGATAACATAAAATAAATCAAGAGGTTCCTGTAGAGTACTACAGATATCTAGGATGCTAACACCTTCCTTAGGTATAACCAACCTCCGAACTTAGAATCTTAGTGCATTTGCATTGCATTGTGGGAATTCGGTTTTTCTCCCTTCCCTTGGATAAAATCAAAGACCGGTGGTGACATTAAAAATGCGATCCTAGTTAACAAATAACTATGGTATCTAATTTTCACCGCGACAGGTATTACCGCTGGGGATTTAACCTTGTCGGACGTAGTTACTTGCCATGAATCCCTAATTTTTGCCTGGATTGTCTTTTGAGATTTCCAATCCACCGGGATGATTTTTGCTTATGTTTCTAATTTTTTCCTGGACCGCCCTTTTGGGTTTTCAATCCACCGAGACATTTTTTTATTTAGGCAAAGTATTTCTTGACTACGTCAACATTTGTGGGGTAGGCAAACTCCTCTCCATCCATGGTTGTGAGTCTCAAGGCGCCGCCTGAAAACGCTTTCTTGACCATATAAGGGCCATCATAGTTCGGAGTCCATTTGCCCCGGGAATCACTGAGGAATGATTGTATATTTTTTAGGACGAGGTCTCCTTTCCTGAAGACACGGGGTCGAACCTTTTTGTCGAACGCCTTCTTCATTCTTTGTTGATACAACTGACCGTGGCACAAAGTCGTCATTCTCTTTTCTTCGATCAGGTTCAGTTCATCGTGTCGACCTTGACATCATTTAGGCTCGGTTAGCTTAGCTTCCATCAATAACTGGATTGATGGGATCTCTACTTCTATAGGGAGTACTGCCTCCATGCCATATACTAGAGAGAAATGGGTTGCCCCTGTTGAAGTGCGGACGGATGTGCGATAACCGTGAAGAGCAAAGGGTAGCATCTCATGCCAATCTTTGTAGGTTATAACCATCTTTTGAACAATCTTCTTGATATTCTTGTTAGCCGCTTCTACCGCTCCATTCAGCTTAGGCCAGTAGGGAGATGAGTTATGGTGTTCAATCTTGAACTCAGCGCATAACTCTTTCATCATCTTGTTGTTCAAGTTAGACCCATTATCAGTAATGATCTGGTTTGGAACACCATAACGATAGATGAGATTATTTTTGTTGAATCGGGCCACGACATGTCGGGTTACATTGGCGTATGACGTTGCTTCGACCCACTTGGTGAAATAGTCAATGGCTACCAGGATGAACCGATATCCATTCGAAGCCTTGGGTTCGATCATGCCAATCATGTCAATTCCCCATATAGAAAAAGGCCATGGAGAAGATAGAACTTTGAGTTACGTTAGCGGTACATGGATTTTGTCTGCGTATATCTGATACTTGTAACATCTCCTCATGTACTTAGAGCAATCGGATTCCATTGTCAACCAATAGTACCCTGCTCTCAGAATTTTTCTCACCATTGTGTGTACGTTGGCATGAGTGTCAAAGGATCCTTCGTGAATTTATTTCATCAACAGGTTTGCATATGGTCTGTCTACGCATCGGAGCAAGACCATGTCAAAGTTTCTCTTATAGAGTGTATCACCGCTCAGGAAGAAGTTACCTGCCATTCTTCTGAGGGTCTTCCTGTCTTTTCTTGATGCCCCAGGTGGGTATTCTTGTTTTTTAAAGAAGCATTTGATATCGTGATACCAAGGTTTGTTGTCTATGAGTGCTTCAATCGTGAAGATGTAGGCGGGCCTTTCAAGGCACATTATGTCAATCTTAGGTACGTCATTCCATTGACCTACACTAATCATGGAGAGAGAATGGCTAATGCATCAGCCATGTGATTCTCTTCACGAGGGATGTGGTGAAACTCGATTCTGTTGAAGAATGGTAACAACCTCCTCGCGTAGCCTTTGTAAGGAATCAGTCCTGATTAGTACGTGTTCCAATCTCCTTTGATCTGATTGATAACCAGGGCTGAGTCTCCATACACATCCAAGCTCTTGATCTTTAAGTCGATCGCTTCTTCGAGACCCATGATACAAGCTTCGTATTTGGCCTCATTGTTTGTGCACTTGAAAGTTAGTCTGGCAGTGAAAGGAATATGGGTACCTTGAGGTGTTACGATGATTACCCCAATTCTGTTTCCATAATTGTTGACAACTTCGTCAAAGATTAGTCCCCATTAGGAACTTGGTTCTGGCCCTTCACTGGGTAGCGGTTCATCGTAATCTTTAATTTTTAGGTACATGACATCTTCGTCTGGGAAGTCAAATTTGACTCATTCCTGATTGTCAATTGGTTGATGAGCCAAATGATCAGCTAAAATACTTCCTTTGACGGGTTTCTGAGCATGATATTCGATGTTGTATTCCGCTAACAACATCTGTCAACGGGTGATCCTTCCCGTGAGAGCAGGCTTTTCAAAGACGTACTTGATTGGATCTATTTCTGAGATTAACTAAGTAGTGTGGCAAATCATGTACTGGCGAAGATGTTTGGCTGCCCAAGCCAGAACGCAACAATTTTTCTCGAGCATAGTGTGCCGAGTTTCACAGTCGGTAAATTTCTTGCTTAAATAGTAAATGGTAGACTCCTTTCTTTCAGTTTCGTTTTGTTGGCCAAGTACATAACCCATTGAGTCTTCTAAGACTGTTAGGTAGATGATCAGTGGTCTTCAATCCACAGGAGGTGACAGGATTAGTGTATTCAACAGATATTCTTTGATACTGTCGAATGCTTTTTGGCAATCTTCTGTCCATTCACAACTTTGATTCCTTTTGAGTAGTTTGAAGATCGGCACGCATGTCACGGTCATGAGGGATATGAATCTGGAAATGTAATTCAGACGTCCCAAAAATCCTCAGACTTGTTTCTCAGTCTTTGGCGAAGGCATTTCTTGAATGGCTTTGACCTTGTCAGGATCAACCTCAATTCCTTTCTGGCTGACGATTAACCCTAAAAGTTTCCCTGAGCGGACACCGAACGTGTATTTGTTGGGATTCAAGCGGAGTTTGTACTTTCTCAGACGCTCGAATAACGTTGACAGGTGGGCCACATGCTCCTCTTCTGGTTTAGATTTGGCAATCATATCATCGACATACACTTCGATTTCTTTGTGCATCATGTCATGAAACAGAGTAGTCATGGCCCTTTGATAGGTTGCCCCGGCGTTCTTCAAACCGAACGGCGTTACCTTGTAACAAAAAGTGCCCCATGGGGTGATGAATATAGTTTTCTCCATGTCTTTCGGCGCCATTTTGATTTGATTATAGCTAGAGAATCTATCCATGAAGGAGAAGACTTTGAACTTTGTTGTACTGTCTACCAGCATGTCTATGTACGGTAAGGGAAAGTCATCCTTTGGACTGGCTTTGTTCAGATCCCTATAACCTACACACATTCTGACTTTTCAGTCCTTTTTCAGAACTGGCACTATGTTAACCAATCATTGAGGATATTCTGAGGTGGCGAGGAAACCTGCGTTAATCTATTTCTGTACTTCCTCTTTGATTTTGATAGCCATATTCGGGTGAGTCCGTCTTAGCCTTTGTTTTACTAGCAGACATTCTGATCTTAACGGTAGATGATGTTCCACGATGCTGGTATCCAACCCTGGCATGTCCTGATAGGACCAAGCAAACACATCTGGAAACTCTTTGAGAAGTTTTATCAAACCTTCTTTGATAGTTGGACTTAGCAGTGCCCCAATATTGACTTCTTTCCTCTCTTCTTCTGAACCCAAGTTGACCGTTTCCAACGGCTCTTTGTGAGGCTCAATAGACCTTTCCTCTTGTCTGAGTAATCAGGAGATCTCTTCTGAAATTTCTTCGTCTTCTTTTTCTTCAGCTTCAAATACCGAGAATTCAAAGTTGGGAGAAGACATTGGATCGTATGTTTCAACGGGGTTTAAAACAAGCAATCTGCGTGACGTGATGGTTTGTTTTTTAGAAGAGGTAGAGAGAATGAAAAAGTGTGTGCAGTGTATTTTTTGAAAAATGCTTGTTATTGTTATTTTGAGTTGTTTTAGGATTACCATTTTCTGAAAAACGAAAAGTGAAAACAACAGTAAATGCGGAAATTACATAACGACATTTATTTATTTATGATTTTGTCGATTCTTGAAACTAAAACCCTATAAAATAAAACTCTGTCGCTTTGGGCGAAGCGAAGAGGGACATTTATAGAAAGTGAGCCCTATAAAAAAATCTGTTTCACCTGGGCAGGGTGAAAGGTTAAAACAAAGACGGCAATTACTTAGACTTATGGACGGCTTCCGGGACATCGACAGCAACCCATTGGCGACGAACTCCTCGGTGAATCACAAAGTCTGGTACCTTCTTTCTTGGGTTGTCCTCAGAAATGACGCTGATTTCTGGCGGAGCAGGATCGTTGGAGTCTTCCTCCCAAGCAGAGTTGTCGTAAACGAACTCTTCTGTTGTATCTTCCTTAGTGTTTTCACTCTCGAGAGGATCTCCCCATCCAGTTGGCTAGATGTCCTCGTATCTGATGCGAGAGCTTTTAGGAGTGGTGTACTTGACCAAGAAGTTGTACTTACCACTCGGCTGTCCTAAGGTGTCCCATACTTCTGTTGGGATAGAGGAGTCATCCTTCTCAATGATGTTGACCTCAGGAAAAGCATAGTTGATGAACTCTTGTCCTGCAACCTTTGTAGATTCATCGTTGTGCTAGATATTTTGGGAATGTCCTGAGTAATGATCCCATGATTTGGTGGGGACGCAGGTATTCTTTTCAATGATGCTCAGCTGATATGTATCGTTGGGCTGACTCTTTTGCCCCAAGTCTTCTGGGTACGGCTGCCAGATAGGCAAGTCATTCAGCGGGTCATAATAGTCATAGTTGAAGTTGTCTTTCATTGGAGTTTCCTCCTTTAATGAGTTGGGCAGAGCACAGTATCCTTCCGGATCACAATCTCCATATGTCATCTTGACGTCTGATCTTGGTATATATCTCGGACTCTGCGTGGGAAAGCAAAATGGCATATGTGTTTCTTCCTGAGTCATATAACCGTCCTCGTTAGGACTTCCACTCTTCATCTGTATCGGAGGAGTCACCCACATTGATGGTGTGTACTTCTTAAGACACTAGGTGGAGGAAGCCTCCACTATGGAAGAAGTCCTGAATAGGATGAAAACTTTCATCTTTCTTGGCAGTCTGGGTACAGGCTGAGGAAAAACCAAGACCTTTCTTTGTCTTGTTATCAGTAGGAATGACAATCTGTCCCCATTCTTTTGCGTTGTTACTCTCGATCACTTTGAAAGCATCTTTGTATGAGGAGATCAATGTCCCTCTTTCTGATCGATTCTCATCGCTCACTGATAGTGCTTGAAACTGAGTTCCAACAACCTCCTTGGGTTCTACATAGGATGATGATGATAAGTTGCTCACTATTAAGTCCTGATCTCCACATACTGTGACTAACTTGTCATTCTTGACGAACTTCAGCTTCTGGTGAAGTGTCGAAGTAACTGCCCCAGCTTCGTGTATCCAAGGTCTTCCTAATAAACAGATGTATGCTGCCCAGATATCCATGACCTGGAAAGTGACTTGGAAAGTGTGAGGCCGATGGTTATGAGAAGATCAACTTCGCCGATAACTATTTTTCTGGATCCGTCAAAGGCTTTGACGATGACCTCGTTGCCTCTCATCGGAGATCCTTGAAATGATAGTCGCATCAGAGTAGATTTTGGCATAATATTCAGAGTTGATCCGGTATCTACCAGTACGCCGGCTAAAGCGTCGTCCTGGCAGTTGACTGTAATATTGAGCGCCATATTGTGATTTTTGCCTTATTTTGGCAGTTCTTCATCACTGAATCCTAAGTTGTTGCAGGAAGTGATGTTGGAGATAATGATGTCAAATTGTCTTATCGTCACATCTTGTTCTACAAAAGCTTTCTCTAAGACTTTTTACAGAGTTTTCCTGTGAGCTTCGGAACTAAGCAGGAGAGATAGCACAGAGATTCTAGATGGAGTTTGCAACAGTTGGTCAACAATGTTGTACTCGCTTTTCTAGATGAGCTTCAGCATCTCATCATTGTTTTTTACCAGTTTTGGATTACTGGATTGTCCGACTGGTTGATTGGGAACTTCTGTTTGAGGTTCCTTTTCCTTGGTAGGTTCTTCAACTCCTCGGTTGAAGATCCGACCGCTCCGTGTTACTCGACTGATGTCGGCAATGTTTACCACAGAGGGTAATGGATTTTCCTTTCCATTTTCAATTTTTGTTTCACCGTACTTATATGGAATGGCTTTATCGGATTTGTACGGTATTGGTCCTGGAAGATAGATAACGACAGGAGCCTTTTGATTTTTCTGACCATCATAGTCGGCCTCAATTGGTTCGAGGTTGAGAATCTTTCTACTATCAAGAGGAACTCTTGATTCATGGAGTAGAGGGATTATAGCGCATACGTCTTTGGCCATTTCATGATTAGAGATTAAGATAACGTCTTTGCTTTGATCAGGGAGATAGTCGGGTATCCCGTTGGTCGACTCAGAACTTGAACATGGTCGGATCTCTTTGTGGTCCAACTGGTTTTGAAGAGCCGCTCGCACAAGGTAGCATCCTTGGTTGTTCTCTGAGCAAACTCTACAGCGCTCATAATTGTGTGGTGGCACCCGGCCACGTCTGCTTTGTATGCAGTGCAACTTCACTAGATTTGTTTCCATCGAGCGGACATCCTGACTTTGATACCTATCAGGATTCTCGTCAGTCATACTGATCTATTGTGTAGCTTCATCCAAGTATATTGTAAGCCACTAGTGGTCCAACAAGTGTTGAAGTGTTCTTTGGACAAGTGCACATACTTAGTCGTCTTTACGACACACTTTACAGCCTTGATAATCATGTGAAGCCAGAAAACCGAGCCTGACTTGCTTAGCGTGTAATTTTACCAGACTGGTATTCATCAAGCGAATATCAAAGATCTCAATCATATTGACTTGATGGTTATTTCTCTCCTGATAGTCCTGAATCCATCCGAGATCCATCTGACGCTGGAGGGCCTCTTGTACAAAAGAGCATTCCTGATTGCTTATTGAGCAGATCGGACAGGAATTGTAATCGTGTCGTGGCAGATAATGGCATTGACTTTGCCTTAAATGCATCGCCACTAAGTTGAAATTCATTGCACGGATGTTATGATTCTGAACAATGTTGGTATGTACATGGGCAATGTTGACTTCCCGGATTCGGTGGTCCTGGATCCAACCCAGATCCATCTATTTTTGTAGAGCTGATTGCACTACGGAACACCCCTGATTATTCTTTGAGCAGATATCACACTGGTGGTAATTGTGAGGCAGTACATGACTGTGCCCGCTCTGTCTATAACGCATCTTGACCAGATTGGTTCCTAATAGGAGTACATCATGAATTTGATAACTGTGGTTAAATTCCTCCTCTATTAAGTTTACTGCAGTCTTTTCATGTTGAGGCAACGGGCTCGTTTGAACATTTGGATTAGTATCTTTGAAAGATAGGACCTCGTTCCTGACAAGTTTCTGCACATCAGACTTGAAACTGATATAGTTATCGATGTTGTGCCCCGGTCCTCCTTGATGATAAGGGCATGTTTGATTCGCTTTGAACCAAAAAGGCGGATTTTCTGGTACTATAAGAGGAGACCTGGTTTGGACGTTCCCCTTGGCCAGTAGTAGTGGAAACAGTTCTGCGTACAACATTGGTATATGGTCGAATCCTGATGGTCGTGTCGTACGATTGTTGTTGTTGTACTGTGGACGAGCCTGCTGAAGAGGTTGTTGTGTCCTTTGCTAATACTGTTGTTGATTTGGTTGGCTCTGAGAAACCTGGGGTTGATACGTTGGAGCCGGCGTAAGGTTGATAGCGGGAGTTACTGCTGCTACTGGTTGATACCTTATCCTTTGCTTTCTGAGAGAGATATTACCAATATCTTGCTCTTTTTTTCTTTGGGAAAGCACTACCGTATCTTTTAGTTCTGCTTGATGGCTCTGCATCTTTGACCAGTCGTCCTTCTCGAACTGCTTCTTCAAGGCGTACTCCCATGTTCACCATTTCAGTGAAGTCGCTGAGCGCACTTGCAACCATTCATTCGTAATAGAATAAGTTTAAGGTTTTCAAAAAGATCTTTGTCATCTCTTTTTCCTCAAGAGGGGGATAGATCTGGGCGGCAATTTCACGCCATCTCTGAGCACATTCCTTAAAAGTTTCCTTGTCTTTCTGCGACATTGCTCTGAGTTGATCTCTATCTAGTGCCATATCCAGGTTATACTTATATTGATGAACGAAAGCTGCGCCGAGATCTCTTAAAGTATTAATCTTGGTGCAGTTTAAATGCATGTACCATTTGAGTGCGGAACTGGTTAAACTGTCTTGGAAGAAAAGGATCAGTAGCTGTTGATTTTCTGTCTATGTTGACATCTTTTGAGCGTACATGACCAAATGACTTTGAGGGCAAGAGTTGCCCTTGTATTTTTCAAAGTCAGTCACCTTGAATTTATGCGGTATTTTCACATTAGGGACCAGACAAAGGTCTGCGGTGTCCTTTCCGAATAACTCCTGGCTGCGAATGGCATGCAGTTCCTTTTGCATCTCCAAGAATTGCTCCTGGAACTCATTCATTCTTTCGTACATATCTCTATTTCCACTAGAAATTACTTGTGGAATCTGTCCTTCCGAGACAGTGAGTACCACTGGTTGCGGTATAGTCACTATGGCGGTGACTCTTAGTGCTTCCATGCCCCAAAGTTTGTAACCTTCAGGAGTTGCTGTCATCACTCTTGCGTCTTCGCTTTCCTGAAGTTTGTAACCTTCAGGTCCAGCGGTTCCTGCTGCAGTTTCTGGGTCTTCAGTGACCGGCGAGATGTATCCTTCAAGGACAAAGTTGATAGGCATGCCCCAGGGGCGATATTTAGGCATGTTGTACCGAGGATCATATGTCTCCACTATGGGCGTAGATGTGATCTCTGAGATCACAGTCCTTTGTTGTTGCTTCTGAGCTGCTGCCAGAGATTGCATGTCATTGTGAAGTTTTTTCAGATCTTCCTTCAGAGCGTTGACTTCTTCTCTCAGCTCTCTGTTCTCTTCCTCAAGATCATCTATTTTCTTTTGTCGATTGGCCCGAGTATTGTACGAAGGAGACAGTTTGACTCTAGAATCGTGACACATACGTGAGATTCGAAGATAAGAAGAACGCTTTATGTGAGAATGATGAATGCAATGATATATATTTTTGTTTTTTACTTTAATCAAAAAGAAACTTTGACAAATAGATTGCAAATATCGTACAGTGGAGAGACCCCTTTTTATTGAATTTGAAAGATTTCAGAAAGGGGAAATACAGTGTGTTACAAAGTGTTGTAAAAGGAAATGTCTAAGTTTATGGATCCTGAGTCCTCTCTGAAGAGAACTCAGATGCTGGTTCTAATATTTTCCTTTTCTTTGATCGGGGTTCTTCAGCCGTTGTCAGTTTGTCAGTCATTTTCCAAGTGAAAGGAGCGAGCAGATTTCTTCGGTCTTCTTGATTTTCTACAACATGCTGCTATAGTATCTTAATCTGAGTATCCTTTTCCTTTAGCAGTTCTTGAATTTTAGTACACTCCACATTGAGAATTCGGTACTTGTCTTTCCAAGAGCTTTTCTCCCGTTGAACCTTGTTGAGAGCGACCTGGAGTTTTTCTGTATCAGACATAAAATAAAGGACATATTCCTTTAACAGAAGAACTTCTTGACGAGAGTAAGGCATCCTCAGCTTGAGAGCTCTAGTTTTACCCAGTGGAGATAAGGTTCCATGGAGGTACAGTCTGGTCTTCCTGGAGACTCTCTTCCTTTCTTGTGAACATGTTGCCAGACATGCACTATTTCCTTCTTTAGTGCTCTGTCATTTTCCCCTTCCTTGAAGAAAAGACCTTCCAGATGAACATTATGCGGGATATTCTTCATTGGGTATCCGAGTTGACGGCGAACTAAAATTGGATGATAGTTGATTCCTCCTTTAGTTCCTATAAGGGGTACATTAGGGAAATTTCTGCATTTGTCGATGATCTTTATCCCCTCATAAATCCTATTATATCAATCTATGTCAGAGTTGGTAAGAAACATGATTCTCTGTGACCAACGTAGAGTACTCTTACGGTCTCAAAAAGCAGCAGACTTAGGTAAATGGGATGTGAACCATTTGTAAAGCAGGGGCACATAGCATGTGACCATTCCTCCATTGTACAAATTCCTAAAGTGTACATAATGATAAGCATCTGCGAGCAGGGTTGGTACGGGGTTTCCAATCAGAAATATCTTAATGGCATTGGTATCGACGAAGTTATCGATGTTAGGAAAAAGGAACAACCCATATGTGGGCAGAACAAAGATATCTTCGAAAGCAATTATGTTTCCTACATTGGCAAAGTATAGAGCTTTCTCCGTCAGGAATTTAACTGGTAATCCCTGGATTCCTTCCTTAGTGGTCATGTGAGTCCTGACTTCTGACTCGTCTAAATAGATTGCTCTTGCAATGGTTTGATCCTTTGGAATTTCTTCCAGTCCAGAAAAGGGATTTTGGTCAGTGATGGGTAAATCAGTCAGATGAGAGTACTCCTCTAGTGTTGGTGCTAGTTTATAATCCGAGAATGTGAAACAGTGATAAACCGAATCGTAAAACTGAATTAACGTAGACAGGATTCCTTCTACTACATGAACCCTTAACAGAGACAACAACCCTCCGTGCTTAGCTCTGAAAGCATCAGGGTTGGTAATCATCCTTGCCAACCTTCTTAAATCCTCTAGTTTCGAAGCCTTTAAGGTGTACTTGTGCGTCTTTCTTCTACCGAAATCCATAACGCAATCTTTCTCTCTGATATTTGCAATTATTGTTTTAGTTTATTTTGAAAAAGAATAGAGGAAGAAAAAGGAGATTGTTTCTTTGTTTAAGAGTTTTTTAAATGAATGCATGAATACAGCACACAAAAACATTGAAAAAACATGGGTTCAAGGGTTCAACGTCACGAGCATGGAGTCATGGCTCTACCCATCCCCAAAGTTTGTATTCTGGTCAATTTTTGTACCTGTAGAACAGGTTAAAGGTTCCCAAAATCATTGACCCCCTAGGGATATCAACAGCAAGCTGGTTCACCTGAGCGAGTTGTAGCATCCTAGGGTAATCTCAATTTGGGTGTAGTATCGCGTATCAACTATTTATGTTAGTTACCGCACTACCAAATGGCCATATGGTTAATGTCTACTAAATCCTCAGGGTCACGGGTGCCGCACTGGGATAGCGTCTATTTTCACGACGTTAGTCATTCAACATAGTATCCACACGGGCCCTCACCTGATTTGATGGTCTACTAGGATCGCTTATTCAGGAATCACTCCCTGTAAGTCCACCCGTCTATGCCATCACTTATCTTAGTTTTCTCTCAAACTTTCCACATGCGTATCAATCGCATTCCCATTGACAGAAAAATAAACACGGATATCAAGTAGGAAAAGCAATATATATATAATATAGTATGATTGCTAACAACCTAGACCTCTTAGAAATTCTAATCCTAAAGACTCCCCAGCAGAGTCTCCATTTTCCTATAGCGTGCGATTTTAGTCGGTGACGCGACCACCTTATTGCCATGGGTTTCTCCTCACCGCAATGGTAGGAGTTGGGGTGCTACTTTCTGATTTCTTATTTATCCTACAAATCTGGAAAGGAAAGGGAAGCTATCTAAAACTAACCTTGCATGCAAATGTTTAACTGAACAAATGCTTTAAAGAGATCGGGGAGTTCGGGGTCAGGTTATACAATGGGGAGTTGTCAATTACCTATCCTATATATGGTTATCCACAGGTCGTTAGCAATTATCCTTACTGCTTTCTACTTACTAGTGCTTGTCTGTTGTGGGTTGGGAAAGTTTCTCCTTTGGGAGGTTTTTTTAGAGAGAGGGAGAGAGAGTTTTTTTATGATTTAATAAGGTACTGGATCTATGTTTTGATTGGTGAGTGAAGGTACTGGACCTAAAATTTTTTTATTGGTGTGCTCGCTAAGATTTCGCAATCTTATGCCTACGTATTCCCGTTAAAGAAAATAGGGAAATCAGAGCAATCGTAGTTCCTCTTATTCTATGGGAGGAAAAAGATGATGTTTTGGTGTCTTGTTCAAAGCCCAAGATTGAAGCTAAAGGAGTATTTGTGTCTTGTTCAAAGCCCAAGATTGAAGCTAAAGGTTTGACTGAGAGAAAATTTGTTATCTCTAAAGGGAAGATATCTCATATGTTTATCAAAATTGTTGGGTGACTGATTATAAAGGAGGATTACTTTAACTGGGATATAAGAATCCAGCAATGCCATAATTTCCTTTATAGGGGATTTGTCTTGAAGGAGAAAACTTTAACTTAGTGTTGAGCAATGCCATTTTTCCTTAAGAGTATTTCATGCTAAGAGAGGGACAGTGGCGTGGATGTAAATAATCCAGAGGCTTGCCACTTACAGCAATTAGATGAAAGAGGAAGTTTTACCAGGATAAGATATGGACTACAACTTGGATTTTTGAATCAACAAGTATGCCACTTACAACAGTCATCTGGGATTAGGGTTTGTTTTGATTTATCTGTTTTGATGTGTGATTGTACAGAGAAATGTCTTCCTGCAGAGATATTTTTAATTTCCTCTGAGGGGATGTTGATTTTTGTATGCCTTGATCAAAGCCTAAGGTTGAAGCTAAAAGGTTTATTGACTCCACTAGGGAGACTATTATCTATCTTGTACAAAGCCCAAGATTGAGACTGAAAAAGAGACTGACTCTTTTGGGGATATCATTATACAAAGCCTAAGAGGAGGCTGAAAGTTGACTTTTTCGGGGAAATATTTTGTATGTCTTGTACAAAGCCCAAGATTGAGGCTAAAAGGGGAAACTGACTCTACTAGTGAGAGGTTTTATCTGTCTTGTACAAAACCCAAGATTGAGGCTAAAAGAAGATTGATTCTGCTAGAGAGTATGATTTGTCTTGTACAAAGCCCAAGATTCAGGCTGAAAAGAGGATTGACTCTGCTTAGGGAAATTTATATGTGTCTTGTACAAAGCCCAAGATTAAGGCTAAAAGATATTTGACTGACTCAGCTGAAGATATTTATGGGTGTCTTGTATAAATCCCAATATTGAGGCTGAAAAGATGATTGACTCAACAAGAGAGTGTTTTTATCTGTTTTGTACAAAGCCCAAGATTGAGGCTGAAAAAGGGTTGACTCAACAAGAAAGTGCTTTTAGGAGATTGACTCAACAAGAGAGTGCTGAAAAGGTGATTGACTCAACAAGAGAGTGCTTTTGAGGCTAACTCTGCTGAGGAAAATCATTATACAAAGCCTAAGAGGAGGTTGTCTCTTGCTAAGGATTATTGAGATCCAGAGGCAGGTCCAAGTCGAGGGATCAACTCTTGCTGAGGGTTTACAGAAGAGTTGAGGTATCAGATGCCTTGAGGTTCTGATTTGGGATAGTGTTATCCTGATGATAAGCTGACCCTAGCTGGGGGAAATTTAGGATGAAAGACTGAGTTTTAGATCCTGTGAGGGTTTTAACTCTACTAGAGATTGGTTAAATGACCAGGGCTTTTTCCTGTGTTTGTAGGGAACTTGAGAATGTCTTTGAGCTCCAAGAGGAGATTAGACTGTCCAAGTCTACTGGTATGGAAGAGTTTATCTTTGTATGATGCCCAAGAGGAGACTGGTGCTTTAAGGGATGAGAATCAACCCTTAAATTGGTCTGAGGTTTCGACTCTTCGGAAAGACTGCTCTAACAAAGGATGACTAAGTTATGTCCTATACGTTTAAGAGGTCTTCAGGGTCCTTGTATTAAGCCCAAGAGAATGCATGAGAACTTCTAAGAAGCCGGAGGGTCCTTGTACAAAGCCCAAGAGGAGGCTGGGGATGCTTTTAAGAAGCCTGTGGGTCCAAACTTAAGAAGAGTTCAAGAAAAGTTTCACCGGGAATAATCTTTTCTTTAGTGAACAATTCTAGGGTTTGAAGAAATTCAAGAGAGGTTTCACCGGGAATTAATCCTCTCTGGGGGAAATGAATTTCTTTGACCATTTTCTAATAGTAACAGTCTGAGAAAAGTTTCACCGGAAATAATGTCTTTCTCTTTGTTCCATATTGTATAAGCCCAAGAGGAGGCAAGACTGTATCTGGAATTCCTATGGGGAACTAGTTTTGATTGTGTTGAAAGAGTGACCACCGGCTTCATCTAATCCTAGACCTAATTGCCGGGGAAAAATCTAAGAAAGATAATATACAGGCATATATATACAGATGAAATATATATTGTATGTAAAAAGAGGGTAGGAGGACTTACAGGTGAGCAAGCTTCCAGCATAAAACAAATATATATATATATATATATATATATATATATATATATATATATATATATATATATATATATATATATATATATATATATATATATATGTGCAAGTATGTAAAAGAAAGTTGTTTAAAACTTACAGGTGAGCAAGCTTCCATGTTAACAGTTGTATGGTTAGTTGTTCAAGAAATTAAAGAAAGTTTTGATAACAACTATGAATTTGAACCTAAATCAAAAGGGAAAGTTGTTTTTGAAAAGAAGATTGGGGCTTATACTCAAGGAGAGGCCCATGGAAAGATAGTGATTACACCGTTGTTTTTGAAAACTGTACTGGGACTTATACAATGACTGAGGCCCAAAATTATTTATGTACAAAATAGGGTTGGGCCTTACACTCTATTAGAAGCCCAAAGTGTATTTTAAAAAGTAAGATGGGACTTACAACACAAGGGGAGGCCCAGATGGTTTTTGTTTTAAAAGGCGACGATCGCGCCGAGATTTTTAAAATCGTATCAGGACTTATACAATGACTGAGGCCCAAAATTATTTCATGTACAAAGGGGTTGGGTCTTACACTCTATTAGAGACCCAAAGTGTTTTGAAAAATATTTGTGAGGGTGAAAATAATCAAAACCCTAATTTGATTTTAAAATGTATTTTAATTGAATAAAAATTCAATTAAAATGATCAAAATTGCCAAACATGTGTGAAAAACAAGTTGTGATCTTGGATTAATGTTTGAAAAATCATGTTTCATTCATAGAATTATTTGAAAATCATTTGAATTTGCAAAATCAAGAGAAATTAATGTTTTTAAATGTTTAAAAACAAATAAAAACATAATTCTTTAAAAAATACCAAATATATAAAATAAATAATATTTGAAATTCTGGTACAGACATGTGATGTCAAGTGCAATGTCACAACATCAATATCTGTTGTATGAACAAGTCAATAATAGAAACAGAAACGCATAAACCACACACAAGGATTATTCACCCAGTTCGGTTCAACAACCTACATCTGGGGGCATACCAAGCCAGGAAGTAAGTCCACTATTAGCAGTATCAAATTACAGACTCAACAAACCAGTTGACAATCTACATAATTTAATCACTACCCAATGACCCTTCTATCTAAGCTCTCCCTAGATAAGAGACTCCATCTCACTCTCAATCATCGCAATGATGTCTAGCAGTCAACATCTCCGCCACTGCATCAACAACTTGATTACCAACAACTCTTCAACCACAGAAAAGTAGAAGACACACTTCCATGACACACCTTGGAGTTGCTTCAAAGCTTCCTCCAAGAACAATACAATACCCATTACCTACAGGTTTCTGAGTAATAACACGATGACCATCTCACAACCCGAGTGGTTCACTTAGACTAAGCCCTAATGATCTACATCTTGGACCCGTACCAATTCTAGATTACAAGCATTCTATTTATAACCTTTTCCCAACTGGATTTGGGCCTTCAAATCACAACAAATCTTCTGCTACAAATCTGCAAAAGATTCTGCTACTAAATAGATCTTCAATTAACTCTTCAATCAAATCTTCATAATTAATTCTAATTATTCTCCATATCTTTTTGCATGAAAATAGCAACAAACTAATCTTCAACACAACTGAAAAAGATTGCTTCAGAATAAATCAACTCCTTGAAAATATCAGATTTGATATGAAATTAAACCAGATATGATTTGAATCTAAAACCAGAATTTAAAACAGATTTGATCTTCAAATCTTTTTAAATCAAACAACCCTTAAACATAGCAACAGGATTTGCTCCACATCTGATTGCAACTGAAAATATCTGTCCGATGATATTCGCCTGCAATCTCTCCACCAGATCTTCTCAAAACACACTTAAACAAATGCAGCCCTAACAAACCACATCAGACTGATGTTCTGATATTCTGTCAACTAATGTCAAGACATCAAGTTTTAACATCACATGACAGCAGTACTTGCTGACCCAGACAACTAATGTCGTGACATCTCCTGCAACATCTGTCACATAATAGCAGCAGCTGCTGTGCCAGAACCCAAATGTTATGACATACTGTTATGACAGTAATACTCCATATCTGTACTGATGTCTGATTAATCATGTCAGGACATCTCACCCAATATCCTGCACAATAGATGGTTTTCTGATGTTCTGTTGTTCTGGTATAGTGATGTCAAGACATCACACATATAACATCAGCAACTAAAACTTCAACCCTGCAACAGCTAATGTTAGGGACCAATGTTATGACATCAGACATATGACATCAACATTGACACAACATTGTTTTACCAAAATTCCAGCCAACTACAAGAACTAACAATATTTTTGTGAATTTTTTGTAGAATAAAATATTTTAACATTTTTTAGAATTTTCAAAAAAAGAACCAATAAAAAATAATTAAAATTGAGAGAGAAATTAATTTTGGAATTAATTAATAAAAACCATAAAATTGTGAAAAATAGCAAAAAATATTAGAAATGGCAAAATGGTTTGGGTGGGTGTTGAACCCACGACCTTCCATCCAAACACACATGTGCGCTACCACTGGGGTGGTGATACATCCATGTATCAAAACCACCCCATGAATATATATATGGGATGCCTTGTCGTTAGGCTCGGCCCTTGCCCAAGGCAAGGCCTGATTTTAGGCATCTTGCATGAAGGCTCTAACTTCCTCATTTCTCCATGGATTGGGACAAAATTTAGGTGTACCTTGCCTAGAATTTCATGAGGAGTCCAATAGTGCCCTTGGAATTTTCAGAAAATGTCCCTATTTTAAAATTCGATAGTGATTTCAAAATAGGCCAAATTTGTATGTTCTATGCTATCTCATCATACAGACAGTAATAGCATGGTAAATTGGTTCAAACACAACATATATGATATGTATGAGATGTCCATGATCAATGGTCCTCAAAGAAATGCATGATTTAGAGAGTTCAAGTTGTGATGCACTTACCTCTTGAAGCTTCTTGTGCTATATGTCAAGTTCCTTGTGCCAGAAGTAATTCAATGCTTTGAACACTCTTGATTGATCCCTTAGAAGCTTTTAGGATGATCAAAACCAGCTGGAATCCTCAGGAACAAGAATTGGCTCTTTCTTGCAAAAAGGGCAAAACTGACCAAGATAGTAACTCTCTCAAATGGTGTTCTAGATGAGGGAAACCAATTGGGATAGTTTGAGGATGATATTTGGACTGTGTTTGAGGCTTGGTTTGGTTTTGGAAGTGACAGAATCAAGACATGGCTTGAAAAATGCAGAAAAGTCAAATTTTGAGGTTTTGGAGGTT
The DNA here is from genome assembly GCA_022829125.1 of Lathyrus tuberosus. Taxonomy (NCBI): domain Eukaryota; kingdom Viridiplantae; phylum Streptophyta; class Magnoliopsida; order Fabales; family Fabaceae; genus Lathyrus; species Lathyrus tuberosus. Next base: position 1,684,850 of record JALAZF010000085.1, on the reverse strand, counting down.
GACTTTCTGATTTTGGTGTTTCAGGTCAAGGGTGTGTGTTTGAACAGCTTACATATGATACATTGGACGTGTTTGGATCATGAGCTGTGGTAGAATTGCTCTCTAACTCAAAAACTCAGAGATGACTTGCAAAAGAAGGCATTTTTGGCCTAAAGAGAGAGATTTTGAGTAAAGAATCCGTTGTAGTGCTTTGGTGTACTCAAACTAATCATAAATGAGCCCTATTTATAGTAGAGCAAGTTTGTTTTACAAGCAATAGTGAATGGCAACTTGGACAGTCCCTTGGCCAATTGTAGCATAAAGGCATTTTTAGTCTCCTATAGCCATTGACTTGAGGTTAGGGCACATGCCTATGGTCCTTTGATTCAGAGCTGAATCTTGACTCATTCAGTTAGGAATGTCTCAGTCCATGCCACCTTGATGCATCCATTTAATGCTTAGAAACAAAATTGGAGTCTTTGAGCTTTTTAGCCTTTTTAGGGCACTTATGGCTACATGTAGTTCCTTGGACTTAGGAGGCTTGTGGATCAGATCTTTTCTCTTGGATGTTATCCTATGATGTGTCCAAATGGATGACAAGGCTTGGAGTTGTCCAAATTAGCTAACTCGAGAAAAATGCACAAATCTGCCTTGTAAAAATCAGTTCATGATGCCATGTTCCAAGGGTTGTATCTCCCTACTCAAATTGAATTTGGAGATGATCTGGTACTTGTTGGAAAGCCCTTATGGCATACTTCAACTTTGATGTTCACCAATGGACCTGGTTTAACTTGGATCAAGGTGAAAAATGTCCCTACATTTTGGAAAAAGTAAGGCAGATTCTGACTTATTGAAAATTTCACTAAGTGTTGGAAAAAGTGGACTTTTCATGTTTTTGTGATTTTGATCAATCCATAACTCAAAATCCATGGAGATTTGGAATTTCTTGTAGTTGACATATTTGAAGTATGTCAAATGGACTTTCATTTGACCTTTGAATGGGAGAAAAAGGCCTTATGGTTTAAGAGTTATGACCTTGCAAAGTTGGTACCAAAGCCATTTTGTTCCATAACTTAGAAAAATTTTGGTTTCTCAAGGTTGCTCCTTTTGCAAGAAACCTCACTTTTCTTGATTTTTATTGATGGATGATGATCAATACCATACATTAACATTGTTTTTGACTTAGGGGAACTATATTTGTGAAAATTTCCAAAAAGTCAAACTTGATTTTGTGCACAGTTGACTTTTTGTCAGATGAAATCCCAACTGTGTGATTCTTTGTGCAATCAAGTCCTTGACCTAATTCAAATCTAATGGATGGATTCCATAGGTGGTATAGGGTGTATTGAATCATGTCCCAAGGTTTGGGAGCATGTCTTGGTCAAAAGTCAAAGGTACAATTGACTTTTCCTTCAAAACCCTAATTGTGGTCCAGATGAAATTGAAACTTGTGAACCAAGCTTCTTGGGTCAACCCATTGTTGCAAATGGATCAATGTGGTGTATTTGAGGCTCTCAAATCATGTCTTGAGGTCTAGGCTCATGTTTTTCCCCAAAGGTCAACTTAGGGGTGAATTAGGTCAAGAAACCCTAATTCCTAATTTTTTTTATGAATGCATCCCCTGAGGCTAAATTGACTTGATGATTGGTTCCATGAGGTCCCTTGTATTATCTTGGGTTGTGCTTTAAAGCATTGGATCATGCCCAGAAGAAAAATTCATCTAGAGGCCTTGGTCGACAAAAACCATAATTTGGTGACACTGGCGATCTTGAGGCTTGGTCTACTTGGAATGTTGCAACCTTGTGCTTGATTCTTTATGTGGGAGTCCTCTTGATACCTTATGGGTGTTTGAGAGGTTAGACAAGTTGAAGATCATATTAATTCTTGATTGATCCTTTGTCTAAGTGCTCTGAGAGGGATCAAAACCCTAATTCTTGGTTGTAGTGAAAGCTCAACAATCCTTGAGGAAATTGAAGAGGCATGATGGTACATCCATATTATGGTGATGATTTTCACAATGATGGGAAATCTTGGTGGTCAAAATTTGGGGTATGACAGTATGACACAGTGGTTTTATGCAAGATCAGTTGATAAAATATTAGATCTTTGAAGGCGATTTGATTCTCTTTGAAATGATATCATGATTAAAGATTAACTTTCACTAGAGCTTGCTAGTTTAATTTAATGTTGTGGACTTGTGGCTGGTGAGAACTTCAGTGGTGTTAAATTGTAAAATAAGACATACTTGTTTCTTTACCATGGCCTTCCAATTGGGGACTGCCTATGACGACTCCCATTCTAGAGTTATATACTTGAGAGAATTAAAAACAAGTTATTGAAGTGGAAGGGAAAAAAACCTGTTTGTTTGTGGTTGTCTAATACTCATCAAATATGTGTTGATGTCTTTGTAAGCTTATTTTATTTCCTTCTTCTTGGCTCCCACAAGTATTATATCTTCTATCAAATCCCTATTTAAGTATTTTTTTTATGGGGGAAAGGGAGGATGGGTGTAATGTACATTGGATTAATTAGGATAATGTGTGTTCGAATAAGGATATTATTGAAGTGAATTGTAAAAGAATTCAATATAGCCTTGATAGGAGAATGGTGGTTGAGGTGATGTTGAGTAAATCAAAAGAAAGTATTTGTTATTGTATCCACGGAGACTAGTGTTATATTACTAATGTTTTAGACAATCGTTATCGTTTCAAGTTTACAGAATGGTTTGGGTGAAATAGTAACTGAATGTAAAATAAACTATTTTAAGTAAACAGAGTTTTAATGATAAGAAATCTTGTCGGGATTTGATTTCCTCTACCATTTATGTATGTAATTTACTGATTATTTTATGCATAAACTTTGACATTCATTCTTACCTCCACATACCATTCACAACAACGCATATGTCTATACGATCGTTTGATATTTCAATTGATTTGGTTAATCGATGATTTCTCAATCTATTAAACAATCTGATAGCATGAAGAACAAGTATTCTTTATGGATATTAAACCCTAATTCTATAGCTAGCAATTAGTGTTTAACCGAGTCTCAGAGACGGGTGCGATATTACCAACGTTTTAGACAATTGTTATCGTTTCAAGTTTACGGAATGGTTTTGTTTAAATAGTAACTAAATGTAAAATAAACTATTTTAAGTAAACAAAGTTTTAATGATAAGAAATCTTGTCGGGATTTGATTTCTTCTACTATTTATGTATGTAATTTACCGATTATTTTATGCATAAACTTTGACATTCATTCTTACCTTCACATACCATTCACAACAACGCATATGTCTATACGATCATTTAATATTTCAATCGATTTGGTTAATCGATGATTTCACAATCTATTAAACAATCTGATAGCATGAAGAACAGGTATTCTTTGTGGATATTAAACCCTAATTTTATATCTAGCAATTAGTGTTTAACCGAGTCTTATCTTGATTCAAGATCCGAAAGTATTTTTCAATAACAATTCGAATTCACAAGATGATCAATAATATTAAGATAAAATCGATAAGTATGAAGACATGTTTATATTGAAAGCATAATCAGTAAATATACATACGATTACGGTAGATTCGTTCCAATCCCAACAAGAGGAGAAATTTAGCTATCCATTGTCATGGTAGCTTGATACAAAAAGAAGGATTGGAGATGAATGTGCATCAATAACAATTTCTCGATTCTTGATGTGAATCCAGCTCGATCCTTGCTACTCTTCTCTTACTTAAACTTATACAATGATATTTCAACTACAAGAACTAAACATGGAATGCCTTTCTAAATGGCCCAAGTCCTTTATTTATAGTATTTTTTTTCAAAAGTTGTTACCTTCGCCCCGCTCAGAAATCCTCGTTGTAGCACACCTTCATTGCTTAACCCTAAAGAAGTCTTTTAAACCACCTTTTTCGATTTTGCCGCCTTAGTGCGTTTTGCACAAAAAAGTGTGTTGCAGCGCACTTGCGCTTTGCGCAGAAAAGTGTGTTGCAACGCACTTGCGCTATGTACAGAAAGTTATGTTGCAGTACACTTGCGCCACTAGCGTGCTAGGAACGAGACCCAATTGGATTTTGGTTGTTTTGCACTTTCCTGAAGCGTGATACAGCGAGCTTGCAGTGCCATGCTCGTGTTTTTCTTTTTCCGCTCGCTGTATGTGCGCTGCAGAGCCTTTGTGGCCAGCCGGTTTTTCTTCTTTGAATTTTAGGCTTGTGTTTGAGTGATCTTTTCTGTATCAATTCAAAACAATCATCAAAAGTAATCATTATTTTTCCTATCTTTATTTTCTAACTAAAACAATGGTATTTTGTCAAAGATTTCGTATTTGTGGCCTTATATGTGTCAATATTTTGTATTCTCATACTTATTCTTGGCCACTTATCAAGAGCTTACAGGTTGATCACGATGGTTTGTGGTTTAAGGTCATTGCGGCAAAATATAGGATAGAAATGGAAAATATAAGGTTGGTGATTAGACCATCGTTTATCTCGTTCAATAGGTGATGGGAAAGAGTCATCATTTTTGGAATGACCTTTTACTAGAGGAAGGAAGTCTTAATTCTAAATTTTGTTGTCTTTATGAGTTAACAACTAACAAAAACATATTTGTTGCAGAGATAAAAAGATCAATTGTGGAATCTAGGGGTTTAGGGTGGAGGTGGAGAAGGAGACTTTTCCTATGATAGGATAAGAATGAGGCAGAGTATAGTTCTTTGCTAGTTTATATTGTTTTGCGATAAAATGTTTTTGACAATTGGATGTGGATCCCTTATTGTGATCATAGATATTTATTGAAAGTTATGTATAGCATTCTGATACACGAAGACCAGTTAAATTCTACATCGATCTAAGAGATCATTTGGAACAAAATAATGCCTCTAACTCCGAAGGTTCTTCCGGTGGTTTAATTATTCTTTGGAAGGTGAATAAGGTGGAGGTTGTGTGTAGTTTTAAAGGTGAAGGTTTCGTGGGTGTCAAAGTTTTGTGGGGAAATTTCGTTTACTATGTGGTAAACGTCTATTCTCCTTGTGAGTTCAATAAAAAAAGGTTACTTTGGAAAGAGTTGTCGGCGTTGAAAGCTAAGTTTAGGGATGGAGAGTGGTGTGTGGGTGGAGATTTTAATGCTATTTGTAATTCTTGGGAGAGGAAGGGAAGAAGTGGGGGCTATCGTAATGTGGAGAGTAATGAATTTTCTGATTTTATCATAGAGAATGAGTTAATTGACGTCCCTTGTAAAGGGAAGAAATTTTCGTGGTATAGTGGGGATGGTCTTTCTATGAGTAGAATCGATCGCTTTTTATTGTCGGAAGCGACCATTGATAGATGGAGGGTGATTGGGAAATTCATTGGTTCGAGGGATATTTCCGATCATTGTCTGGTGTGGCTTGTGGTGGACTATTCGGATTGGGGTCCAAAACCGTTCATGTTCAATAATGAGTGGTTTAACAATAAATCCTTTTTACCGTTTGTTGAGAAGGAATGGAAGGAGTTGAGGGTTGACGGAAGGAGTGATTATGTCCTTAAGGAAAAACTTAGACGTCTCAAAAGTATGTTAAGAGGTTGGAATTTGGAGGTTTTGGTAAAATAGACGTGGAGATTGATAATTGTGTGAGGAAGATCAACGAAGAGGATGAAGCGGCGGAAGGCAATGATGGGGGATTTTTGAGTAACTCTAGTTTTAATCGGAAGATGACGTATAGTAAGTTTTGGATGAATTTGAGAATTAAAGAGAATATGCTCATTAAAAAAGCCAAGTTAAAATGGCTTAATGATGGAGATAATAATAGTAGATACTTCCATTGTGCGATGAAGGAGAGAATAAGGCGTAACCATATTGAATCTTTTAATTCTAGTAGTGGGGTTTTGAGTTCGATTAATGAAGTTAAAGAGGAAGTTAGGAATCATTTTGCTAATAAGTTTGTTGAGGTGAATGGAGAGAGGCCTTTATTGGATGGAATCTCTTTTAATGTGCTTAATCTAAGGGAGAGGGAGTTAATGGAAAGACCGTTTACGGAGGGAGAAATTAAAGAAGCCATTTGGAGTTGTGATGGAAACAAAAGTTCGGGGCCGGATGGGTATTCTTTTATGTTCATCAAGAAATGTTGGTTTTTTATTAAATATGATTTTATTGGGTTCTTCAAATCTTTTCACGAAGGGGCCTTGTTATCGAAATATATTGTTTCTTCCTTTTTGACGTTGATACCTAAGTGTGAGAGCCCTTTGGGATTTGATGATTTTAGACCCATTTGCTTAGTTGGTTGTTTATACAAAGCTATTTCCAAGATTTTGGCGGCTAGATTAAAGAAGGTCTTGCATTCTTTAATTTCTCCGTGTCAAAGTGCTTTTGTCCCGGGGAGACAACTTCTCGATGGCGTTTTAGTTGCTAATGAAGTGGTGGATTTCGCTTGTAAGGAGAATAAAGCGTGCACTCTCTTTAAAGTGGACTTTGAGAAAGCTTATGATAAAGTGAGTTGGAATTGCCTTAGATACATGCTGAGGAGAATGGGTTTTGGAGACAAGTGGATGAAGTGGATGGAGGCTACCATTTTTTCTAGTAAGATGTCCGTGTTAGTGAATGGTAGTCCGACTAGTGAATTTGAGGTGGAAAGAGGGTTAAGGCAAGGGGATCCTCTCTCTCTCCGTTTCTCTATGTTATGGTGCGGAGGGATTGTCGGATTTGGTTAAGAGATCGGTGGAGATTGGGGAGTTTTCCGGTTTTCAAGTTAATGGTGGTTGTTTCATTGATATTCTTCAATTTGCGGATGATACTCTTTTGGTGGGTGATGGAAGTTGGAAGCACCTTTGGGCGATTAAAGCGGTTCTCCGTGGTTTTGAGTTAGTCTCGGGTCTCGGTATTAATTTCCATAAAAGCAAGTTGATTGGAATTAATGTCCCTCCTAATTTCCTTGAAGCCGGTACGCTTTTTCTTTCTTGTAAAGCGGAGCCTAAAAATTTTACCTTTCTTGGTATACCTATTGGGTCAAATCCTAGAAGAGCTTCTACTTTGGCTTTTTTGGTTAAAAAGTTGGAGAAGAGGTTGTCTTGTTGGCATGGTAGATTCTTGAGTTTTGGTGGTAAATTACCCTTCTTAAATCGGTTCTCAATAGTTTATCGATTTTTCATTTTGCTTTTTACAAAGCTCCGGTGAAGATTGTGAAAGAGATTATTAAAATTCAAGGGGGTTTTCTTTGGGGGAGTACGAAAGAGAAGAGGAAAATTCATTGGATTAAGTGGGATTCTCTCTGTTTGTCGTTCGATAAAGGTGATCTCAATTTGAAGGGGATTGGTGATTTCAATTTGACACTTCTCAATAAGTGGAGATGGAGAATTTTAGTTGGATCGGAGAGCTTGTGGTTCAAAATTCTTCAAGCTAGATACGGGTATATTAAGATGAAGATGACAAATCGGGATTATTCTTTGCCTTGTGGGAAGGTTTCTTCGATTTGGTGGAAGGACATCTTATCTCTTTCTAAGCATTATCCGGAGGACGTTTTTATCAATAATTGTAAGCATCAAATTAGAAACGGTTTTTCTACTTCTTTTTGGTGTGCTAAGTGGATCGGTCGGGAGTGTTTAAAGGAAACGTTTCCTCGGCTCTATGAGGCTTCCATTCTTAAAGATGTGGCGGTGGGTGCGTTAGGCGGCTGGGTGGAGGGAGAATGGTTATGGGGAGATTTTGGTATTAAAAACATAGGAGAAAGAAGGGAGGAGGTTGGAAGGAATTTGGTGGAATCTGTTTCAAATTTTTTTTCTAACGGTTTAATTGCAGGTGCCAATGGTAGTGACGTGATTGTCAATGATGCTGGAAGGGTTACGGGAGAGGAAACTGTTATTTACAACAGTTTGGCCAATGAAAGGCTTTCGATGCTTGCTGTTTCGGTGGTGAACCGTTTTGTGGGTGAGACGAGCAGCAGGGGCAGCGATCCTTCTGCTACTGAAGCGGTTTCCTGCAGTTGGGTCTCCTCTTCGGCTTCCTTGCGCAGCAGGTCCGGGACAGGGCAGATGGAGGGTGGGCGAGCGGATTATCAGAGGGAGTATACTGGCAGTGACGAGGCTACAATTGTCGGGGGTTTGCAGCAGGAATTTGATGGTCTGAAGCGACTGTTACAAGTTGTCATTCCTGATATTAATTCATTAGACAGTATAAAGTGGATTCATGGTGAAGAGGAGATTTTTTCGGTTAATTCTTTTTACCGGCTTACTGATGTTTATCGTATTTCGGCTGGTCCGGCTAACAAGATGACGGAGCTTTGACTTTGGTTTGGAAGACGATGGTTCCTCAAAAGATCAAGGCGTTCGGTTGGAGGTGTATGATTAATAGATTACCGACGAAAGATTTGTTGGAATATAGAGGTATTACTCCTTCATCTTATGATAATAGTTGTGTTTTTTGCAATTCTTCCAATGAAACTTTGAATCACTTTTTACTCAAGTGTCCGGTGGCTACCCTTATTTGGAGGGAATTGGCGGATTGGATTGATATGGTGGAGATAGATTGTAATAATCCCAAGAGTAGTTTCTTGGCTTGGCACGATTTTTGTAAGCGTAAGCGGGTTAGGAAAGGAAGAGAGGGATGCATATGGTTGGCGGTTGTTTGGAATATGTGGATTATCAGAAACGAAATCATATTCCGGAATATTGGGTGGAATGAGGTGGTTACTGTTTGGGCGGTTAAATTTTCGGTTTGGCGTTGGTTCTTCATTGGAGATATTACTCATCCCAATTGTAACTTGTATGAGTTTGATAAAGTTCATTTGTTTTATTTGTCTTAAATTACAATTGATAGATAATCTCTTTGTTTTGTTTTGTTGTGTTGGTTTGTTGTTGTTTGTTGGTTTGAGTACCCATTATACTCTTATTTAATATATCTCTTGCTTATTAAAAAAAAAAAATTCCCCCTAGCGACAATCGGGTGAAACGGGGAATAATTACATTAAATTTGAAGGAATATACAAGTAAATGTGGTAAACAAGAGAGCCATATATATTTGATATTTGAGTGAGTTTTTTTATCATATTTGAGTATGAGTTTCACACATCCTTCTAAATAACATTGGAGAACGTGTTCTTGGACTCCATTCTCTTTGAAAAGACCAAAGAGATTTGAAAGTATTTTGAAGTCGTCTGGTTGGTGAAGTAACCATGCATCTAACATTTATTATTCTATTATGGAAAGTAATTTTTTTTCATTTCCTTTTGTATAGTCTTTGATGAGACTTTATGTTTGAATTAATTAATTTTTTAATTAATATATTTTATTTTATCTTTTTCAAAATAAATATGTGCAAGTATTCATGTATATCCAACAAATAAAGTTACAAACATTAAAATTTTACACACTAGTGAGAATATAATACCCTAGTTATAGACTCTACATTTCGTGTTCCTTGTCTACTCTAAATTCTATAATGTTGACAAAGAAAAAAAAAAGCTATATTCTTTTATTAATTTATTTCATCGTTCAAGAAGTTTTTTTTTTCACTATCTATATTTGTTTCACTTAATTGATTAACGTCGATTCAGATTTAAATTAGGGGTGACAAATGGGCATGTCCATCCCGTTTAGACCCGTTCTACAAAGGTCACAAAAAAATGAGGTGGGGTGAGGCGGTCATAGTTAAGGATTCAAGCCTAAAACATAGGTTCGCTCTGTAAAAAAGTGAGGGTGAGGCAGGAAAAGTCTATGGGCACTGCACCTTTTAAGCCTAAAAATTTAAATTTTTGAATGAATGCTTATGCCCGCCAAAGCCCGCGAAAAAATAGAGCGGGACGGAGGAACACATTAGAGAGTGATGGCTTAAACCCTTGGTCCACCCCACATTAAAGTGCAGATAAAATGGACATGCTCAATAGATTGAACTCATTGTACCACCCCTAATTCAAATATCAAATAGTGTCAGTCTCGTTTCAATCATAGTTATAGATAATCGAACTGAGATCCTCTCTACTAAATACAATATCAATTACCACTAAACCAATTAACTATTAATTGGTGTAAAAAGTTTATTTAACTTATACAAAAATTATAATAATAAAGAAAAAAAACTAAGGAAATAGATAAGGGTACCATATGTTTGGGAATATTCGTGAGTTTTGAGAAGCTAGTTGGCCCAAAATCGATTTTGATATGATAATGTGTACGAATGATGGTGAAAATGGTAGAACCATTAGTTAATATGTAAGCATATGCCATTGCCAATGGTAGAAGTTTGGGTTTGTGAAAACCAGACATGCTCATGAGACATATATATGTCATCACCAACTTTATTTCAACTTTAGTGTCCCCTCAAATATAAAAGAATAAATTAATGACAAGAAAGGAGCACCAAAGCTAAAATAGCACAACAAAAATCACATGTTCAATATAAACTTTATTTTATTCTATTTTGAGCACACACAAAAAGTTAGAGCATGAAAAACTTTATCAAAAATTTAAATATTGTAGTTTGTTAAGCCTCCAAATGATAATTAGAATAATTGAATCGGTTTAAAGGTATTTTTATTACACCTTGTATTACTTGCAAACTCTTACATTTTCATAAATATTCATTTTGTCTCGTTTGAAATTTAAAATTGGACGCACCTAATATATGTTTTAGGATTTCGGTAATTCTTTTGTGTTTGAATTTTAAATTTTAAATAGGATTATTTGTACATTATATATGTTTTAGATGAACTTTATTATAATATATGATACGTTAAGATTTCAAAATTTTGATAGTGAGAAGTTATTTCAAAATAGAATTTAATTGATATATACTCATAGCCTAAATATATTTTACATTATTAATTAATCATAACCGTTAATTCATTTGAAAGATTTAACTTTTATTTTAATTATTTAAAAAATAATATCAACAGATGATTGTGATACATTGATAATATAAAAAATTTTACACTACTAATACATAATAATTAATCTCTTCAAAATTTTCTACAGATCAATTTAAGAATAATATTAAGAATGCAACAAGCAACCTCAAAAATAAACTTATTTCAAGTTCTTTTAAGGGAAATTTATTTCAAGTTTGAAATGTAAAATATTTAATTTTTTTAGTGAAATAATAAGATTTTGGGGTTGTCTGTTAAGCTTTTTTAAAAGAATTATCGTTTCATATAATTTTGTCAAATATATATATATATATATATATATATATATATATATATATATATATATATATATATATATATATATATATATATATATATATATATATATTTGTTCTAGACTGGGCCAGAGACTGTCACACTGTTGGGCATGGCCCAACCCATCTCCCCGTCGGGGAGGACCCAATGAAGGCTTAATTCATCAAGTCACATGAGGAGCACCTATGTGTCTTCCCCACGGTCTCCACGTGTCCCCCACGCGGGGACACGTCATCAGGAAACTACCCGCATCTGAAAGAACAAGTCACCCACCTTTCGGAGATCACGGGGCAGTTGACCCAGGGCGAAGACCACGTGATGGTCTTCCCTACGCCACGTAGACCATGGCAATTATTTGTATTGGGCCTAGCGATCCAATCCAATGCAAAGTAATCGTTGACCCAGCGTTGGGGGCACATTATAAATACCCTCTTTCACTAAAGGGTCAGGTATTTTATTCTCACACATTTTTCTGTACTTGCTTTCTCTCTTGCTGAAACTGACTTTAGCATCGGAGTACCTTGCAGGTACACCCCCTCCTCTTCTCCACCACCGGAGAATTGGGAGCTCACGACGTGTTGCTGCTGCTGATCCTTTTCTGATATGGTAAGATCAGTGGCGCCGTCTGTGGGAACCTTTTGCTTGCCCGTTCTTTCTTCCTCAGAAAACCAAGAACCAAAGCATACATCAATTTTCATTGATCATGGCCAGCCCACGCACTGACGACACGTCCATGAAACCGCCTTCACCACTTTCACCAACGGTGACGATCACAATCCCAATGTGACCGTTCATGTCGAGGAAGGCGACGCCAGGGAATGGCGCACTGCCTCTCCCTCCCCTGACGATGCGGCCTTCAACGCCGCCCAACGCCTCGACAGCTCGGCTGTCTTCCAGCCAATCCCTGTGCCGCCCAACGCCAAACCGACCATGGTGGCTCTATCCGCGGCAATCAATCAGATAAACCTGATGATCTTCCAACAGAACAAGCGGATCGGGATGCTGGAAAAGGAACGACAATCACGCTCTCCCCCGCGAAGACATCGTCGCCCAGTTTCTTGTAGCCCGTCCCCCCGAAGATGAAAAACTCGTCCTTCCCCTCCCCCGCAGAGGCTACAACATGATGAGTCTCGGAGTCCCTCTCCGTAACAACCTGGACGTCGTCCGCGACTGGAAAGGCCTCAGCTCGTGGTCGTCCAGAAGCGTGACCGCTGTCCTCCCCGGAAGGAGTGACGCTCCCCAGCTTCTAAGAGAAACAAAGCTGACGGGTACGTGGAGAAACCGAAGAGTCGACCAAGGAGTTCTCCCCACCACGACAGGAGTCCTCGGTACGACCTGTCCCCATCACAGTCACCCATCAGGAGCGACGAAGATAACCCCCGCGGTCCTCTGTCCAAGGCCATCATAGTAACTTGCCTGCCCGATGGAGAAGCCCCCGACCTTGGCTACCTATGATGGTACGACCGATCCGGATGACCACATTAAGAGCATCGATGCGATGCTCGACTACCGAAACGTCCGGGGAGCCATAAAGTGTAGGCTCTTTCCCACGACCCTAAGGAAGGGCTCAATGGCATGGTATAAGAGCCTCGAGCCTGAATCCATCACCTCTTGGAAAGAGCTGAAGAGGCAATTCTCCTAGAACTTCACCGCTTCCCGACGACACCAAAAGATGGAAGCGTCCTTGGAAGCCATCATTCAGGGGAAGGAATAATCTCTCCGCGACTACATCGAGAGGTTCAACCGAGAGGCTGTCCAAGTGTCTACGACGGATAGCATGAAGAGATATTTGATCGAGCGAGGACGCAGATTTTGCCAAGGCAGTCGGCATCGAAAGGCCTAACATGCTAGACACACTCCTTTATAAGGCCCAAGCCTACATCCAATGCGAGGAGAATGAGGCTGTAACACCCCAAAACAATTAGAATATTTATTTAATCAATTTATTATAAATATTCATGATTTTGGTGAATTTGGTGAAATATTATGACGCCTGATGATTTGTGTTGTGGGGTATTGATGAGTTAAGAGAATATTGAGGACATTTTGAAAATGTATGATTAATTAGAATTATTTTGATAATAATAATAGTGGAATAATGTGAATGATCTCACCATAGGGTCGTACCAGAAAAAATATTTGATAGTCGGAGTGGACTACTTTACGAAGTGGATAGAGGCTAAAACCCTCGCCAAAATCACGGCGCACAACATACTCCATTTCTAAAAAAGGAACATACTTGCCCGGTTCGGAGTACCCCAAGAAATCGTCACCGACAATGAGACGCAATTCACCAACAAGAACTTCTAGGACTCTATTACCAAGCTGGGCACGAAGCAACATTTCACATCTGTCGAGCACCCGTAACCCAACGGGCAAGCTGAAGCTGCAAACAGAGTGATCATACGAGGCCTGAAACAAAGACTATGTGAAGCCAAAAAGAGATGGTTCAAGGAGCTACACAATGTGCTCTGGGCCTACAGAACGGCCCCACACTCGACCACTAGGGAGACCCCTTTCTGACTGACCTACAGAACTGAGACGATTATTCTGGTAGAAATAAGGAAACCCTCCGAGTCTCCCCTCGACGAAGAGACAAACGATGAGGCCCTAAGGGAGGAGCTTGACCTGGTCGAAGAAATCCGGTCGGGGGCACCCCTCTACGAAGCCTCACTCAAGCAAAAGATAAATTTGTGGCATGACAGCAAAGTCATCAAACACGAATTCTAAGTAGGCAGCCTAGTCCTACAAAGAAACCAGAAAGATTCGCGAAAAGGAAAACTCGTCGCGAACTGGAAGGGCCACTATCGCGTCTGCGCGAGAACGGGAAATGGAGCCTACTACCTCGAAAACCTGCACAGGGAGGAACTTGCTCGACCATGGAACACTGAAAAGCTTAAACAGTACTACAGTTAAACACTGCCCGCGATATACTTGGTTCGACCACGACGAAGTGCGTCCCGACCACAGGAGTTCGCTAGGGTACAGGCGCGACTCCTAAACTCGAGACAAAAAGACAAGAGCCCGCTCTTATGTGTGCGAGCAAACTCTTGATCCGACGGGGACACCTCAACCGAGCTCCACCGTTGTCGTACCAATTAGGCAGAACGCCCAGCTCGCTATGGGAAGTTCACGCCACGAAGTAAAGACCTCGGTCGAGCTCTTAGCTTTGCCTACGGTCAGAACCCAACTTCGACCACTCGGCCAGTTCTCTGCACTGTCGAGGACGAACTACGTCGAGCAAATGCCCTAATTACTTGATGAAAACAGGCAAGCACAATATTGCATATTCATGAGGAAAGAAAGTACTCGACATACAGTAGCACGCACAAAATGCAAACAGACTAAACAATAAAAGAACAATGCATTAAGGCGGGCAAAACCCATTGTTCGAACATTACAAAACCCATGACACACAGGCTGGGTAAAATCAGATCACAAATTACGGTACGCAGGCCAGACGAAACAATAATCAAAATGTGGCGTGCATGCCAAACAGCTAAAAAGAATTAAACAACGACTTCCTCCTCGGGGTGGGGCTCTCTGTCGCTCTGGTCAGCTCCACTGTCGGACACAGTAGGGGCAACTACGCAGCCATCGACCACCCGATGGAAAGGATCGATCCCATCGGTGACGAGCTGGAACCCGAGGTTGACAATTTGAAGTTGCTCCACCGCCATGTTGAAGCCCAGCTCAAGAGTTCCTAGGCAGTCTTGCTCGAGCACCCTAATCCGAGAAACTAGATCGCCTCGGGTCGCCAAGAGCTTCTCTTTGGAACTTTCGTCCTCGGCAGGGCGTGCAGCGGCCTCCAAGTCAGCAACTTTAGCCCGGAGTTGGTCCCTCTCCCCCTCAATCTTCCTCAACCGTTCCTGCAGCGCGTTCATGTCTTTGAGAAGGATCACCTAAGCCTCATACTTCGATTGGTAGTCAAGAAGGTCGGTCTCCACCTTGTCCTTTTCCGCCTCTAGGAGCGCATTCTCATCCCGCAGCTTCTTCAGCTCGGAGGAGGGGCTAGTTGCATCGTTAAGGACTAGAGCCGTCTCAAAAATACTCATCATGGCCGCCATGTCCTCGCACAGGGCTTTCCTCCTGCTCGCTTTGTCGACCCCCATAATTGCTTTGGACTCCGCCGCGGGTACGATCAGAGATTTATCCCTACTGAAGAGCTCTCGGTGGAGGTGGCAAGGAGGCAACACGAATCGTTCCCCAACAACACCCTCCAGGAGGTCAACGGGACTGGACTCCTCGAGACGTTGCTTCTTGGCCGGAGGATCCTGAGAGACCGAGGACTGTCTCCCCCGAGGAGAGGAAGAACCCCTGGACTGCTGGTCATCCCGAGCCATCAGCTGGATTTGGGTAACGCGGCCCTTGATGGCTTTCTTAGCGCCTTTGGTCACTGCAATCTTCATCACGCGTTCCTGCATGCTCGACATCTTGTCTGCAATAAAGAAAACAAAAAACAAGTCAATATAGCTCCGAAAAATAAATAGACACGCGAGCGAAGAAAACCCCTACTACCTAATAGCCTCAGTGCTTCCTCGTTAGACCCACACTCGAGGAGGGCCTTGGTGTTAATTAACCGAGACTCGCAGAGAACCTCCCCACGCCCGTCAAGAATAAAATTCTCGTCCTTGTTGACACACTTAGCAGGAGTGAAACTGGAGACGAACTCGACTATCTTCCCATAAGCGAGCTGATCCTCGGCGTTCAGAACGTCGGGCTTGACGATATAGTTGTATGTACCCTTATCGAAGTAGCCCTCCTGCCACTCAAGAGGGAACTTTGCCTCTACAGACTCCACTTGTTGTTCGTCCTCCTGTTTGATCACGAGATCGTACAGAGAATTAATGGCCGCATGTGACACCGGCTTTACAACGAAGTATTTGTCCGTAAAGGTACGGACGGAATCCTGGTACGCCCTGAACAACTTCCTCGGCTGCTTTATAGATACCCAACTATGTCGGCCTTGGAAGGATTGTCGTTGTAAGTGAAAGATGCGAAAGAACAAAGGGAGCGTGGCGCCAACGCAAAGATGTTGACACACGAGCTCGAATGCTCGCACGAAAGCAATCGTGTTGGGATGAAGCTTCAAAGGCGCCAGATGTAACCACTGGAACACCCCCTTTTGCAAGTCACTAAAAGGTAGACGAAGCCCCGCGTCTTGGAGCGTGAACTCGTACATCGGGAACCACATCCCTTTGAACGACGAACATATCTGATGCGTCTCTCTGAGTTTATACACCATCCAATTCATGGAGGCATCCTCGGCGAGGTTCTTGACGATCGTGAAGGCGTTTGAGTCATTGAGGGCGAAGCGCGAAGCGGTGCTAATGGGTTCCTTCCCGGCCCAATCAAAAGGCGTGCGGGTTTTCTTAACCTCCCCCTACTCGATGACCACGTCGATTTCGACTTCCTCGTCGATCATAATGAAAGCAGAGGAAAACGGTGAATTCAATATCTAAGATCAAATCCACCCTTCCACCACAAGTTAAATGAAAGGGCGAAGAGAGGGGCAAGGAGTCGCCCGACAAACTTCCCCAGCTGAAACCCCCACCGGGGAACTCGTGCCCACAAGGAGGATCTCCTCGGCACAGAGCAGGAAAATTCCTCCTCAGGGGAGGGTATCCTTGACACTCAAAACTCATCCAGTCGAACATGGGAAGCCTCCTCGACAAGAGACTTCTGTGATGTTCACACGTCCGCGGGGAGAAAGGCTCCCTGAGGCCTTCATCGTAGGTCCCCGAGGCCTTCACCGGAAACCCCATGAAGTTTTCCGGAATCCTCATGAACTCCCCGGCATCTTCAACGGAAACTTCACGAGTCCGCCGAAAACTTCATGGTTCTGCCGAAAACTTCATGAGTTCGCCGGGAACTTCATCAGTTCGCCGAAAACCTTATAGACTCAACGGAAAAACCAACGAAAAATTCATAGAATCTGGAAAAGGACCAAGGACTTACTTGAATGAAGAATACTTTGGACGGCGGAGAAAGGCTGACGGCGGACGTACTTTGGAGAACAGAGAAAACTTTGAGAGATTTGGGGGAAATTTATGAGCAGAATATAGGGGAGCGTGCGAATGAAGCGAACTTCCCCCCTATTTATAAACCCTAGCACGGGAAGTGAGGCATCACCTAGCCACTCAAGTACCCCTACTCATAGCCGCCTTAGGCATTTATTGCTCTTGACACGTGGCCCTAGAAGATGCCACGCGTGTCTCTTCAAATGCTTTACTTGCTCGAGGACACGACGGGTCCGTTCCCCATCACTTTCATCACATCGTCGGGCATTATGCCCGGCCCCTACACTGCCGGAGACGTTTCCCCAAGAGAGGAAAAAAAGAGCCATGACTACGTCCGACGGACACGTCATCAGGCAATTACCTATATCCGAAAGAATAGGTCACCCACCTTTTGAAAATCACGTGGTAGTTGACCTAGGGCGAAGACCACGTGCTAGTCTTCCCTACGCCACATAGACCCGACAGTTATTCGTGTTGGGGCTAGCGATCCAACCCAATGCAAAGTAACCGTTGGCCCAGCGCTTGGAGCACATTATAAATACTCTCTTTCACTAGAGGGTCGGGTATTCTATTCTCACACCTTTTTATTTACTTGCTTTCTCTCTTGTTGAAACTGCCTTTAGCATCGGAGTACCTTGCAGGTACACCCCCTCCTCTTCTCCACCACCGGCGAATTGGGAGTTCACGACGTGTTGTTAGCTGCTGATCCTTTTTTGATCTGGTAAGATCATATATATATATATATATTAAGCAAACAGACAACAAGTTGTGCCGCTGTCCCTTTTTAGATGACAAAACCAATCCTCTTAAACATTACATTCATTATTCTAGGTGACATAAAATTGTTATGCATGAGCCTTTGCACTCTCTGTAAAAGATCCACAACTTCTGGTACTAGAAAACCAAAGATGTCAAAGGTAAATGGTATGAAATTATGTTGATTGTCGAAACAAGTTTTCTCATGCTTGACCACTTTACTTGAATCGACTTTAAGAGCTGCTTGTCCCACGGTAAAACTTACAGTCCTCGGTCCTACCAATGGGGAAACAACGTTCAAGTCGACACATGCATGTTTCCCTCCTACCAACCCATACACCAGAATATCGGTTAACTTAAGAATCGATCTCCCCTCTTGTAGGTCAGTCAAGAAATTCACAGACGCCTCTTTATTCACAGATACTCCTGCACACCTAAATATATCAAATAGAACATTCCTAACAAGGTCATGTCGGTATTTGAATCCTGAAAGCTCTTTGCAATGAATAGCTTGTTCACCAAATAAATCCAAGCACGCCTTGCAGCAAACATGGCAAACCTCGTCAATAGAAAAGAGTCATAAGCCAATATTTAAGAATGGTATGGTACTCTATCAGAGACATATGTTGGCCTAGACCGTCAATAGGGATAACAAGGAGAAAAATTTGAGCATGTGCTACATGCAAACAACCAAAGACTGTTTTTTGTCTTGTGGTCATGTCAAACTTTACATCCATGTCCTGAACATTTTTACTAAAAAGGACACTCGCCAAAACATATTGTGTTTTAGGAGGGACAGTGTCCTTTCTAGTAATCGCTAAGGTCAAAATCTGAAATCACAACGCTAAGACCATCCAAAGCTCTGTCGAAATCAATAACATTCAAGATATGATCATGTAACATTCAAGATTGGGCTCTAGAAGCCACAAACACTTATGAGACAACCTCTACTACTGAATACAAACTCAAACTTTTAACTCTAATGGACAAAGAAGTAACCCTCTATAAAATAATATTTTAAATATTTCTTTTTTATATTAAATTAAAAATATATAATTTGAATACTTTAAAAAAAATTGAAGCTTTAATTAAAGGTTTGGTCTCTTTATTTTATCTCATTCATTAAATTAATTCTCAATTTTAAATTCAAATAATTTTAATTCATCTATCACATTCATCACTTAAAATTAATGATGTGTCCAATGTGTGATTTATATTTTGGATTTTTAAAATTACACAAAAGTTCTTAGATTATTATAATTTGTAAAATGGATATATCTTTTCTTTAAGTAGAAAAATGTAAGAAAGAGATTAAAATTTTTTAAATTTAAAATTGAAGGTTAATTTTGCATATAAAATAAAATAGAGGAACCAAAATTATAATTAAATATTTTTAAAATTATGTAATTTTTTATTATGTTAAAATATTTAAACTACTATAAAAATCAATTTCTTATTTTATAATAAATAAATTTGAAATGAACATTTTTACTTCATAACAAAAGGGTTGCTTTAAAAAAACTTATATTTAAATTTTCATTATTTAAATGAAGCATTACCATATAAATGAGGGAATAAATTTGAGTATAGATTCGCCTAAATACTTAGGAGTCCTAACAATATATTCTTGTGATTCCAAAATCTATATATTTTTTCAATTAATTAGTAATACAATACACACATGCATATCTGATAATTGATTAGTGGTTATATTTATAAGAATAGGTGCAGCATCTATCTGGTTGGAGTGATTAGATTTTAATTTAACTTTTAGGATAAAGTATTGGAAGTACAATGTTGTTTGAGATGTTATATAAATAGGGAAATTGAGACAAGCATTCCTAGTATTCCCAACAAGATGTATAACATGTTAGGGTGGAGACCTTCGAAAACAAGAACTCCTAGTACTTTGTCTGTAAGTCTCACTTCCTTTATTAATTCATATTTTAATTCACTTAGTATGTTTTTTTTTAATTTAATTTATTTTTATAATATTCATTTTAATTTAAAATAACAACCTAAAATCAAATGTGAGTTCATATAACTATGTTTTTATGTTGGTGTAGATTGTGGAACTTAAGGTGCATATGGATTGCCAAGGATGTGAAGAAAGAATAACAAGGGCTATCTCCAAACTAAATGGCAAGAAACCATTCCCCATATATTTTTTTTAAAATCTGGATATCCTCAGCGTATAACTGCAGAGATTAATCCCTCAAACTTTATAGAATTATAATGACAGTAAATTTTCGCTAAGACATTTAACACAACCTCATATCCAGGGTTGGATTAGAACCTTGGATCTCTGGTTAAAAGAGATTCCGCCATCTCATTTTATTTTCATAATAAATTGAACTAATTGAACCGAACTAAAATTAAGATAATCGAACTATCATGTTTGATTAACGAAACAAATTTATATTGTACAAATGATATGTACCATGTGGCAAATAAACTAAACCAAACTTTTGTTGCACAAAAGGGTCTAAATCGAACCAAATGACAAATAAATTAAACCGAAGCGAAATTGAAAAATGAAAAATAGTATAATCAAATCTAAATTTGTTTATTAAAAAAATTCAAGAAAAAGGTATACAAACCAATGAAAAAAATTCATGAAAAAAGTTCAATTCTTAAATAAATAGTTTGATTTAAAAAAAATTATCTTCCAACAATTTTATACGGTTGAATTTTAAATAAATTAAAACAATTTAGTTCGATTAAAGTAACCAATATGGTTCAGTGCAATTTTAGCATACTTGATAAAAAATTATATATTAGTTCATATATTTATTCATATAAATTTATGGCATGAAAAGAATATTGAGAGCTTGTATGCATGCATGCAGGTGTTGATAGTTTGGAGATAGACATGGAAAACCAGAAGGTAACAGTTACAGGCTATGTAGACAAAAGTAAAGTATTGAAAACTGTGAGAAGAACAGGAAGAAAAGCTGAATATTGGCCATTTCCTTATGACTCTGAATATTATCCATATGCTTCACAATATTTGGATGAATCTACATTCACATCTTCTTATAATTATTACAGACATGGTTTCAATGAAAGCGTTCATGGATATTTTCCTGATCAAGTTTACTCAACTGTTCCTGATGACACTGTTTTTCTCTTTAGTGATGATAATGTTCATGCACCATGCACCATCATGTAATGTAGTGTAATATTTATCTAAATTTTATAATAATTTATGTATTTTTATATAATCAAGATTTTCGTAAGCAAAATTTGAAGTATAATATACGATTTAGATTAATTTGGATCGTATTTACATATTCCTCGAGGGGACCAGACCGTAACAAGGTATGACTCTGCCTCGTTAAAAACCTTATCGAGGAAAACCCAATGGGATAAAACCTTGATGAAGGGAAAAAGAGTGCAGAGTCCAAAGAATATCGCGAGGTTGCTTGGAAGCCAAGTATCGAGGCGTGAATAAATTTTTACCAAGGGAGACGAGATTTGAAATAGTATGTCAACCGGTGCTGCCGGATAAATCGCCAGAAAGTGCACTTCCATATGAAACGGATCCGGTTTGTGACGTGCTGTTGGCTCGAGCTTTCTGGAACTGTCGTATACGGAACGCGTCGCGAGGAGGTGGTTGGCTTTGGACAGATGTAGTGCCATCATCTTCTTGTCCTAAACATTATAATAACAAGTATCAATCAAGTTAAAATTTGATTTTGATGTCAAAACACAGAAGAAGAAAGTTAAAAGCACATTCTAGAATGCTTATAGAAATAAGCCAAAAAATGGATTATGTTGTATAAATGTAAGCATAAAGAAAGTCAAAATGGATTATGCACATACTGTTGAATTCTTTTCTTTTCCCGTAATGCTTTCGACCAGTTGGTTTATGAGACAAACCGCTCTGAACTGGGTGAGATTTGCTTGAACCGGAAAGTTCACTTGTAGCAGGAGCAGAACCTCCGGGCAATTGCGATGGAATCGCGGTTTTACTACTTTGTCCGATTGGAAGGTCGTTCTGCAAACAAATCGATAGCACGATATCCACATTTGGAGTTGGACCTGCGCGTATTTCAAAACAGAGTTATCGAAGGCGTTTAGGTATACTTCAAAAATAGAAGTGTCTATCTATAGGTGTGTGATACGTATCCGATACTGATAAAGTTGCGAAAATAATATACTGTGTGATTGATCCGAATAGTAGTTAACAGAAATATTGAAAATGTACCATCAACTGCGGGTAGGTTTGCTAAAAATGCAACCAAAGCAGGCGGTGTAGCTTTAAGAATTTCATCGAATGCATTTGTGTTAGCACCGGTGCCGGGATTCTGCTTTGGATCATATATCAACATCTTTGAAGTATCGGGATAGACAACCTTTGCCGACGTATTAGAAATGTTTGCAACAGATCCCTTATCTGCATTAATAGTGTATCATTAACCGTGTAATAAGAAATATCAAGAAACCGAATGCGAGAATGAGTATAATACCTGTAAGAGTCGTGCCGTTAGGAATAATAGACTTCTCGGCTTTCTTATTGAGATTTTTGGCAAGCCACTAAAAAAGTCGAAATTAAAATGAATTACTATATAATACACAAATATAACAGAAGAATTCGTGAAAAACGGCAAAATTCTACCTCTTGTCGGGATAAATGATCGAGGTCATTAGAAGAGCACGGCCATAGATCCATGAAACTATAACGCGATACAACGTCTTGCAGAGAACTTTCCGATGCTGTCGTTGCATCTTCACCAAACGCTTCTTTTCTTCTTTGCTCAACCTACATATGATACAAGGATAAATAATCGAAACACGTTACAGTTGATTTACGTGAAGTTTATTCAACCGGCATAAGCATCGGTTTAATCGAATCCATAGAGTACTATACTACCTTGAGCATGCTGGAAAGATCCCCATAAGTTTGCTCAAATTGGACGAACCTTTTCCAAATCTGCGAGCGAGATTAGTTACTAGTTACGAGCAAATTCAACGTAAAAATATACAAGTACTAAATATTCTGCAACTGAATATACCTCAACCGATTTCTCTGGAGGAAGTGAACTCAATGCCCTCTCGAATAAAGCGCGTATATTTTGGTCATCATTCAAACGCGTCAAGAAATCAGCATATCTGGAACATCGAGTTAAAATCAACGACAAGATTTTAAAACTAATAAATATTTCGGAGGAGTTAAATGACGAGATTAATCAGAGACGGGAGAAAGTAGAACTCACTCGAGAATATAGACCGGCTCATGCATAAAGCGTTTTAATCCGGCTTCAAAAACATTATGAGCCATCTGGAATGATAATCCGAATTAATTTTCTAGAAGTTAAAAAGTAAGTATAAGAGTCCAACGATAGAACAGGTACGCAAGGTAAGACCTTAGGATCCTTGTCGAGACAGAAGGCGACGGACGCATAAGCCACGTAAACATGATATGAACAAGTTGGAGATTTGCGAGCATCGAGAAAGTACTTCCTTGCAGCTTCAACACCTTCAGTTCTTCTTAGAAAACGAATGAACTGTAGCATGAAACCGATATCATGGAATTATATCAACAATTATTACAATAAACTGTGTAAATTACGTAACATTCCCGATATATTAAACTAGGAACTTGAACCGGATAAATCGCGTACTTGAATATGTGAAAGTGCAGTTGCATTTTCACCGTCTCCCAAAAGGTTTTCGTGTATTTTCTTTGCAGCCTGAAATAAAACAAGAAAACAACAAAATAGAATAAATTCATTTTGCATTTACAAGAGCAGTAGTAAAAATTAAACGATTTCTCGCGACTCTAATTTTTCAAACAATATATTCAAAATCCCATGATTCCCGATAACTGTAATCACTATTGTTTTCGTCACATTTGTCCAACCAGTAATACCTGGATAGCTCCACGGGATTCCTCTAGCTCTGCGTATGCATATCGTAGCATCTCCGAATCTGTTCACAAATGAAAAGACAGAACGAGGGATTGAGAGTCAAGAAAATGTTGTGGACAAAAACGATATGCAGACAATGTTTAAAAATCTGAAAATTAAGAGGAATTAATAAAAGAAAAGTTCCACGAACCGGGAAGAGCCTTGAGAGACCTTTGAAATACTTTAATTGCAGCATCTATCGATCCACCTTTAGCGTGCCATATAGCATAGTCGTACCATATATCAGGATAATGGTACATATACATCAGACACTGAATACCGGTAAAACGCAGTGAGAAATTCCATAAATAATATAATAAATTAATGTCAACAAAGTAAAATACGTCGAAGCGGCATTTTACTTTTAAGGACGATAAAAGGAAAGAAAAATATATTTCCTTGTACCTGCTCGTAAGTAAATAGAACTCGTTTGTTGGAGGAAGCGGCGTCAATTCTCTGTGGATTTCCTCTGAAATGAATAACGGTTTAATACAAAATGTTAAGAAACATCATCGAATAAATCAATGAGAGAAAAGTAACTAGATACATCAAACAATCACTTCAAGACGATAAAAAGAATGTGTGCTTCTTACTTTTCAAAAGATAGAAGTTTTTTCCATGCCATCCACTGCATTTCTTCCTGTCAGAAGTAACTAACACATAAAAATCATAACGATGTAAGAGATATAAAAACTACTAATTCGTTCATTTTTATTCGTCGAACATCTTACGCTTTTAGAATATCTGGCTCATAATACGTACGGTATTAGAATTTAGAGCCTCTTTTGTAAACAAAATTTGCAAAAGAACAGAAATTTACTTTTGAGGATCCGGTGGGGGGTACAGCAAGCATATTCCAATCAATTTCATCAAAATACTTTTTCCGTTCCCGGTAAACTGCCCTCGCACTATTATATTTTGGTTGATATTCGGATATCAGTCCTTTAGCCTGCAAAGCAGCTTATCATCAGAACGTATGTCTTTTGAATTAGAATTTTCTTATATAAAAAAATCGAGCATGAAATGAAGTCCGGTGTATTACCAACTGGCGACTGACGGAATTTTCAAAATTTTCATAGTCTTTCCAAAGTTGTTCGATTTGATGGGTAGGATTAATGATAGCCCTCTGATAGACTTTTCGAATAGCAGTCATCCGATGTGATTCATCTTGTGCGTGCGTAGACTGCAATTGAATTTGACCCAAAAAAAAAGTTGAAATGTGATTTTACCAAACTATGCACCGAAAATTGAAAAAAAAAACGAGATTAACTAACCGGCAATGATTTTAGAAAGGATATGTATTCCATCCATACGGGGCCGGATGATATGTCTGCTCCTGTTAGCAGATCATTAGAAAGATGTATCAATATACGTACAAATATAGATACACGCATACAAACACACAATCTTCCGTCTTTTTATTCACTTTTCTCGATGAGTCCCTGATAAATCTTCCTCTCACTAGAGCTTCTATTATGATTTTTCCCACATGACCGAACCGAGCCACCTTAGGTGAGTTTCCATCATTGTCTCCTAAATACTTGCTACAAAACCGAAATACAAAATTAATGGGACAATGAGAAGCAACTTACCGACATAGTTGAGCATAAAGTCGAAAGCTTTTTTCGTCTCTTCTTGACCTTCTGTCCCCTTCTTGTCATTAACCTTTCTAATGAAACGAATGTAACACCGCCTGTAAGCAAGGATAAGAAACAAGGTGAAAGATTAAAACAACATTGTTTACATGTACTAATAGACAAACCTAATAAGCTATGAAGCACAGACGCCGGAAACACGACACTGACACTGGCAGGTCGACACCAATAATAATTTGAAAAAATGAATAAACTAAACGTAATCACAACTATCGGTGTCGATTTCAGAAACAACACTGACACGGACACACATTTTTTCAAAGATGTTGGTGCTACAGAGCTAATAAGCACGGTATTTTGTTCATTATCATAAGAAAAATATTTAACTAAAAACAAGAAACAAACACGAGGGCTACCGCGAATACGAAAGAAACAACAAAGGTACAATATCACATACCAGAGAGGAACTTGAAGACAGTTCAACAAACAGCGGCTAAAAATCTGTTTGACAGCTTCATCGTTATTTACAGCCATGTGTGCCTCCACATACTGCTTCCAAAACTTGGCCTGTACACAAATCAAAATAACCGTCATCAAAAACAACGTACTACTTCAACACAAAATCAAAACACTCAACAAAAAGACTTACAGCTGTAGGAAACAACTGCAGAAGTTGCTCGTATATAGGTATGGCTTCCACAATAGGCAAACCCTAAATAACAACAGAGAAAACATCAATTACAAAAGCAGAAACTGCTAGTACATATCAGTGTTTTCAAATCTCAATTACAAATTGCGGAAAATATCAATTAGCTTAAATTCCACACTGCTATAGCTGCTATTCGAAAACACATAACATAATACAAAATGGAGTATCGCAGAACAACAACAATTTGTTCAAATTCTGCTAAACCCCTATTTTTTACACATTATACTAAATGAATCAAGTATCTCGATTTTCTCGGTTTGTTCAAATTCAACTATGCCACCGAATTATAGCGCCACTATTCGACAACACTAGTAGATAAAAATGCGATCTTTACAATAAACAAAAGCTAAACAACATGAATAAACAATAAGAAACAAAGAATTGCAAAAGAAAAACAGCAAAAGATTGAAACATGAGAAATGGGTCAAAACCTGAGCTTCATTTGCCAAAGTTTCAGCGGATTCAACACTGTATTTATCAGTCATTGTGGTTTTCTCCTGAGAAACAAAAACAATAAAAAGGTAAATTTGTTTGCAAAAATCGAAACACATCAAGTAAAGACGAAGAAAAGATGAGAAATGAATACCATGTTTTCAATATGGAATAAGTTGCTTGTTGATTTGAGATTGATTAGAAGAAGGAAAGAGTGATTTCAGAAGTAACATGAACTGAGGAAAGTGAAGTGAAGAGTTTGTGATTTGATTTGATTTTGGATTCAAGATTCTTAAATAGTTTTAAGGTGGTGGTTTTTTTTACGGTAGTTTTAAGGTTGTTATAATCCCTAGTTTTAAGGTTTTTTATTTGATTGAAGATTTTATTTGATTTGATTTGATTTTAATTGTTTTAAGGTTTTTTGTTTCAACAAACTATCATTAAATATTTGAATATATCCATTATAATAAATTTTTTGGGTATTTTTATTATTTAATTTATTTTTAATTGTATTTTTGTAAGAATTTTAAATTTTATTTTAACATCATTATTTACAAAAATAATAATAATAATAATAATAATTTTTTGTTTATTATGTACATCTTTTTTAAAGATGATATTTTAACATCAATAAAGTACTCATTATCTTACTCTCGTTTTGCTCATCAAATATTTCATTCATTTATTTTTATTAATTCATATTTTATTGAATAGTTAATTTCTATTTTATTTTAACATAAATTTTAATTTTTAATGAAATGTTTAATTTTTGGTAATGAAATTCTTTCTTTATTCCAAAAAAAAATTAATTTTTAACAATTATAACCAGGTATGTCTTCCAAATTATTAGTTTTTATCTAAACATAAAAATCTCAACAGACAATACATATCTAAACACAAAAATTTGATTTGATTAGATTTGATTTGACTTGTAATTATAGAATTATTTAACATGTTTCTTTAACATTTATTTTTAATTTTTAGAATTATTTTTTATTTAATATAAATATCCAAACAAGTTATAGATATTATTTTGATTCTGCATATTAAATATTTTATTTAAAATTTTAATTACTTCCAAAAAATTTAAAACACTTTTTTTCTCTAGTCTTTAAAATACATATTTACTATGTGGCATGAACATCTCAACAAATTAAATATATTGCATTGGTTCAAACAACTAAATATTTCATTTAAATTTCTAGACAATATATTTGCATTTTTTCCAACAAAAATAGTTTTTTTTTTCAATTTTTTAAGTTTGTTTCAATATTTTTTTTACACAACATAATTATCTCAACAAACAATATATATTATTTAGATCATATTCGCTAAATATTTTATTTAATTTTTAATTACTTTCTATTTTTTAAAATTGACATAATTAGTCCTTCAGTCCCTTAACTTTAAGCGAAGTTTCGTGTTCGTCCCCTAACTTAAAAACGTTACATAATGGTACTTTAACTTCTCTTCTGTTAAATTATTTAGTCCATTCTATCAGTTTAGGTGAAAAAACATTAAAGATGGCTGAGGTGGCATGCCAAGTACGCAACCATTCAAGTTAACACTCACCTGCTGTGTTATAAACCATTTAGGGTTCGTTTTTTCCCAATCTTCAACTTCCTCTTTCGTTTTCACTGTTCATACATCTGGATCGTGGTTTCCTATTTTCACCATTCCTTCTTCCATCTTCCATTGTGCATTTGTATTCTTCCATCTTCCATCGTGCATTTGTATTCTTCCATCTTCCATCAGTGCTTACATGTCTAAGAATGCAAGCAGTGCTTCAATCACAAGCTTTGGTACATCTGGATTTGTGCTTCGTAGAAATAAAAGAATGAAGTGTTTTTGCCAAGCTGATAGTGTTCTTCGAACTGTTAGTGACGTGAATAGTGGCAACTATGGGAGAAATTTGTGGGGTTGTAGAAATTACAGAAATCAAATGGACAATGGGTGTAATTTCTTCAAGTGGTTAGCGGATGAATTTGTTGATGAAAGGGATTTGAAGCCTAAAAGACAAAAGAAGAAAATTAACAAATTGAAGAATAAGGTTATCCACACTAAAGGATGGTTGAAAATGTCCATTGTAGTCGGGATGTTGAGCTTGGGGTTGAATCTTGTGTTTGTAATAATGTATTTCAATTAGGATTAGGGTAATTCAGTGTTTTGTTTTCAAAATATGAATGTAATCTTCTGTTTCATTAATGAAGAATGTTAGTGTCTATTTCTATTTGTACATTAATCTCCATTTTAAGACTGATACATAACTGGTATAAAAGTTGGAACAAAATATAACCTATTATAATGCATATCTATAACATTCCAAAATGTGATACAAAAATGCATTATAAGCCATTGTCATTAAGTCATTATAAGGCACAAACATAACATTGCAAAAAGGCATTACAAGCCATTGTCAATAAGCCATTATAAGGCACTAATATAACATTACAAAAAGACATTAGAAGCCATTGTCATTAAGTCATTGTAAGGCACTAAAATAACATTAAAAAATGCCATTTTAAGGCATAACAAACATCACAGTAAACATCAAGGTTAACTTGAAACAAGCTTCCCACCCTTTTGAAGTTTTTTTTTCTTTTCGGGTGGTGGCTGACTTGGAAACTGTTGCAAGTGGTGGCTGACTTTGTAACACCCCTAATCTATAACCCGAGTAATTAAAGCGATAACAAATAATCAGAGTAGAATTAAAACATTCATGGCATAGACGGAGCGTCACATCACGATGATGAAATATAATAACCTGCTCATAAAGATATGCAACAATCAGGTAGCAACATAAACAGAGGAACTCAGTTCCTAACACCCATAATTCAGATACAGAATAAAAGCGGAAAATTTGCAACTGAAAGCTCATATATATAAACATAGAAGTTTGTCTGTCATACACAGAATCATACATGTAAAATCCAAAAAGATATATATACATAATGTCACATAACGATCTCCCCGACTATCCAGTGCTACATATCAGAGCCGACCGACAAAAGAATGAAGACAGAATCTTCACAAAAAGACCTCCAGCATCTAATCTGCAATGCCTCATAGAGCATTCAAAACAGCAGAAGAGTGAGAAACACAATTATAATATAGTTGCATACAATTATATAATAACACAAAATACACATGTAAAACATTCTCACCGCAATTTACATCATAATTCAAATACAAAACAACACAATTCATATCTCATACATCCATCACAAAGGCATATCAATCATGCTCAATACATTTATCACCAACATATAAATATATCAACTCATCAATTCCATTCACAAATCCCACACATAATCAATTCATTCATGACTTATGCAAATGCAAAGAGACCGACACAACGACTCTATGCAAATGCAATGCGGTACCGTTCCATCCATTATTCTCATCATTAATTCACTCAGGAATTATTGGAATCATCGCTTGTTACTTAGTGTAACTCTCCGTCGGGCAAACGATGTTCCCCGTCGCTTTAGGTCCTCTTGGTATAAGGCTCACGACGTTTATGAATCGCTTTAGGTCCTCTTTGTATAAGGCTCACGATCCGATCGCTTTAGGTCCTCTTTGTATAAGGCTCACGATCGTCTATAACGTCGCTTTAGGTCCTCTTTGTATAAGGCTCACGACCGTTATAGAAGATTCCCTCGGGAATCATTTGGTCGCTCACACCCACTAGGGTACACAACATCACAAGAATGCATATCATGATGCTTGGCATATAATGACTCATGACAATCAAATGCATACACATATACAACCATGTGAACCATTTCAACATCCATAATCACGCATATACAATCAATCATAACACAATGCATTTATTTGCCATAAGGCCACAAACCTTCATCACAACATTCCATCACATGCATTCACATCATACAACATCACACAAGCTATACGATATATATTAAAAGCATACCATATGATAACACATCAATCGCACACAATTACGACGGTAAAAGTCGACAAAAAGACACTATTCCAATTCCCGACACAATTAAATCGGCCACCAATCTCAAAACCATTTTATAAGAAAGAACGTCTTATTAGCTTTTCAACGCATCCAACCGCGCCTCAATCCGACTTACGACCCAAAAGTTATGACAAGAACAAAATGGAAAATCTGTCCTGTTCGCTTTCCTATTCGCAATGCGAACCCCCAGCGAACCATGGCAGAGAAAAAACAGCATAAAGTTCGCAAGGCGAACCTCCAGTAAACCTTCGCTTTCCCCTTCGCAATGCGAATTCCCTGCTGTAGCGAGCGATTTTGGACGCGGTTCTTAAGCGCTGGTCGCTCTCTGCGGTTGAGCTTAAACTACAGGTCGATTCATTTTTTATCCTATTGTGAGCTGAATAAGGAAGGGAAATAGATGTCTCCAATTAACCCTGCTTTGCATACTGAGTTTAAACAACGGTCTGTTAAGTTACGGATGCTATCAATGTGGGGGGGCCTTTGTACTGGTTATTTGTATTTTCGCCAATACTGATTTCTTTCTTTTCATTTTGACAGACGGTTTCTGGCGGGGAACAAGGATTAGGATGTTAGGACTGATGCTTTTGAATTACTGCTTTTGATTGATGGAGATATGGGATTTGGTTTTTTTGTTTAGTGTGCTCGCTAAGATCTTTTCTTTCGATCTTATGCCTACGTATTCCCGTTTACCGAAACAGGGAAATCAGAGCGTTCGTAGTTCCTCCTATTCTATGGGAGGAAATGGGTGTTTTTGGTGTCTTGTTCAAAGCCCAAGACGTGAAGCGAAAGGTGATTTGTATCTTGTTCAAAGCCCAAGATGTGAAGCTAAAAGGTCTATTTGTGTCTTGTTCAAAGCCCAAGACGTGAAGCTGAAAAGTCTATTTGTGTCTTGTTCAAAGCCCAAGACGTGAAGCTGAAGGACCTCGACTTTAGAGAGAATTTGTCATCTCTAAAGGGGGGTCTGTTTGTCGCAACTGTTGGGTGACTGACTGTAAAGGAGGATTACTTTAACCAGGATACGCGGATCCTAGCAATGCCATAATTTCCTTTATAGGGGGTTTTAACCTGAAGGAGAAGACTTTAACTCAGTGTAGAGCAATGCCATCTTTCCTTAGGAATTTCTCATGCTAAAAGAGGGACAGTGGCGTGGATGTAGATGATCCAGAGGTTTGCCGCTTACAACGATTAGATGAAGGGGAATGAGTGGTTGATGTTTGTGTATTGTGAACGAGGCACAACTTTGATGCTAAAAGGTTGATTGGATCAACCAGTGGTTTTCTTATACAAAGCCTAAGAGGAGGCTAATATGTGTCTCGTACAAAGCCCGAGAGAGAGGCTAAAAGGGTTGACTCAACAGGAGAATCTTTTGGTATCTCGTATAAAGCCCGAGATGGAGGCTATTTGACTCAACAAGAGATTTTTTGTATCTCGTACAAAGCCCGAGATGGAGTTTGTTGTTTGTTTGGCTTAATTAAGAACCTTTTTGTATCTCGTATAAAGCCCGAGATGGAGGCGAAAAGGGTGATTGACTCAACGAGAGAGTCTCTTATGTGTCTCGTACAAAGCCCGAGAGAGAGACTAAACGGTGTTTGACTCCGCTGGGGAGAATCATTGTACAAAGCCCAAGAGGAGGCTATCGTGCTGGTAACTGTTTTAGTTGAGTGACAGGTCCAGTATACTGATTTAAGAGAAAATCAGTTCTTATATGAGCAACACTGTACTCATGGATTTGATCTGAGGATCGGGATTGTTCCCTTTTCTTTAAGGAAACGGGGAAATCCGAAGGGTATCGAGACTGTCTGAGTCTACAGGTTTCTTCTTATTTAACGAAAGGGTCACTTGAGAATGTCTTTGAGACTCAAGGAGATTAGACTGTCCAAGTCTAGAGTTTCATCTTTTGTACTATGCTTTGAGAAACAGTAGTAGACTCTTTGAAAGGACTGTTCTATGCAGATGATTAAGTTCTGTTCCTATACCTCTAGAAGGTCGTCGGGACAATTTGTACGAAGCCCAAGAGGAGGCTGGAAACTTTTAAGAAGCCGACGGGTCCTTATACGAAGCCCAAGAGAAGGCTATCATTCCCGGAGGAAGAGATCATTATACGAAGCCTAAGAGGAGGTTGTGGATACTTCTAAGAAGCCGTAGGGTCCTTGTACTAAGCCCAAGAGGAGGCGGGGTTGCTTTTAGGAAGCCTGTGGGTCCTTGTACGATGCCAAAGAGGAGGCCGATGCTTTTAAGAAGCCCGTGGGACCCCAAACCCCGAGAAATTCAAGGCAAGCTATTCACAAGGAATAGATCAAGTCAGGAAAGTTCGAGAATTTGGAAGAAACTCAAAGATGCCATTCACGGAGAATACATTCATCTTTGGGAGTAGAGTTTCTTGACAATTCCTAATGAGGACAGCCGAAGAGAATACTGTATCTGGTGATCCTATTTGAGGATCTAGGTGTCTATTTCTATGAATAAACGAAACGGCGTCACCTAGTTCTAGACGTAGTTGCCAGGGAAACTCGAAATATCTATACTATTATTACACAGTTGATATGAGTTTATGAAAGGAGACTTACAGCGAAACAGCCCAACAATACAGTTATATATATATATATATATGAGTTTATGAAAGGAGACTTACAGTGAAACAGCTCCACAATACAGTTATATACATATGAAAGCGGTAAATGAAAGCGGGTAAACACTTACTCGGTTGTAGAGCTTCCATGCTGTTTGGTTAGTTGTCCAACAAAGAAAGATTGAAAACAACAGTATATTCAAAATCAAAGGAGAAAGTGTTTTGAAATAAAAAGATTTGGGGCTTACAGCTCAAGGAGAGGCCCAGGGTTTTATCAGTGAGCGCACTGTTGAATTTGTACAGAGGGACTTATACAAGTGACTGTGGCCCAAAAAATGTTTTCTGTACAAAGGGATGGGTCTTACACTCTCTCAAGAGGCCCAAGTGAGTTTTAAGAAAAGAAATGGGTCTTACTACTCGAGGGTAGGCCCAATGGTTAATTTTGAAAAGGGCGACGATCGCGCCGTTTATTTGAAAATGTACAGAGGGACTTATACAACGAATGAGGCCCAAAAAGTTTTCTGTACACAAGGGGTTGGGTCTTACACTCTAATAGAGACCCAAAGAGTTTAAAGAAAAGAAATGGGACTTACAACACGAGGGGAGGTCCATGGTTTTTATTTTCAAGATGAATATTCACTTTTAAAATGCTTAAAAACAATTAAAAATGAATTTATTCACAAAAATACCAACTATATTAAATAAATAATATAAATTTGATTTTTTTTGTAGAATAAAATATTTTACTATTTTTGTGATTTTTCAGAAAAAGAACCAATAAAAAATAATCAAAATTGAAGGAGTTATTAATTTTCCAAATCATTATAAAATAAAATGAGAAAATATAAAAAAGAGGGGTTGAGTCTTACACTCTATTAGAGGCCCAACGTGTATTTTTGTACAAAAGATGAGGCTTACAACTCAGGGAGAGGCCCAAAATATTTTCAGTTTTAAAATGGCGATCGCGCCGAGATTTTTAACGTATCAGGACTTATACAATAACTGAGGCCCAAAATTGTTTTGGTTAAAAGGGGATTGGGTCTTACACTCTAATAGAGGCCCAAGGTGTTTGAAAAAGATTTGTTAGGTTGAAAATCAAAGAAAACCCCAATTTCATTTTTTTAGGCATTTTTCTAAGAAAAATTAAGTAAAAAATGATAAAAATATCAAATAAAATCATTAAATAATGATTAAAGTTTAGGGTTAAATATACAATACACCCCTGCAATGTTAGCGATTTCTCATTTTAGCCCCTGGTAATGTTTTTTTTTTAAAAACCCCCTCATCTTATTTAGATTCCCTCACTTAGGCCCCTGGCTGCCACATGGCAGCAAAGATTCATTTCTATTTGCTTGCGTGGCAGCCACGTGACATTTTTAATATTATTTTATTATTATTTTATTTTTTTATATTTTTTTATATTTTTTTTATATTTTTTTTAACTTTTTTAAATTTTTTTTTAATTTTTTTTTTACTTTTTTGTTTTATTTTGTTTTTATTATAATTTTTATAATTTTTTTTTCTTTTTTTTAATTTCTTTTTCGTTTTTATTTATATATTTTATTTTTTTTATTTTTCGTTTTTGGACCTAATTTTTATTTTTAATTCTATTTTAAACAAATTTTTATTTTAAAAATTACACTAGTGCAGAAAAGACTTTTTACATCGGGCGAAAAACACATTTTACATCGGTTCTGGGTCCGATGTAAAGTCAAGCGATGTAGTAAATCAAAGACATTTTACATCGGGCCATAGTCCGATGTGAAAAATACATCTACTACATCGGTTGACTATTAAGTCTGATGTGAAATACATCTACTACATCGGTTGACTATTAAATCCGATGTAAAATGTATGTTTTTACATCGGTTGCCTTTCTGGCCCGATGTAAAATGTATGTTTTTACATCGGTTGCCTTTCTGGCCCGATGTAAAATGTTTTTTTTTTACATCGGTTTCCTTTTTGGCCCGATGTAAAATGTATGCTATCTTTCTTAAAATGTATGTTTTTACATCGGTTGCAAGGCGAAAAAGAAATAAAAAAAAAAGTAAAAAAATTATAAAAATTATAATAAAAACAAATAAAACAAAAAATAAAACAAAATTAAAAAAAATTAAAAAAAAATTAAAAAAAAAATTTTAAAAATTAAAAAAAAAATAAAAAAAATAAAAAAAAATAAAAAAAAATAAATAAAATAAATAAAATAAATAAAAAATAAAAAATAAAATAAAATAAAATAAAATAAAATAAAAAAATAAAAAAAATAAAAAAAATAATATTAAAAATGCCACCTGGCTGCCACGCAAGCAAAGAGAAAGGAATCTTTGCTGCCATGTGGCAGCCAGGGGGCTAAGTGAGGGAATCTGGATATTACGAGTGGGTGTTTAAAAAAAAAAATTTTACAGGGGCTAAAATGAGAATTCGCTAACATTGCAGGGGGGTTTTGTATATTTAACCCTAAAGTTTATGAAAAAAATATTTTATCCACATAAATATTTAAAATCATTTTGGTTTTAAAAAATCAAGAAAAAAAAGAAATCATTTTAAAAGCATTTAAAACAATTTAAAACACTATTTTTAAATATATTAAAAATAATACTTTTTTTGTGATTTTTTGTGGATTAAAATATTATGGGGTATGAATTGGAAAATGATGATTTTTTGCTATGTAAAAAAATTGGTTGAGTTTTGAAAATAAAAAGTAAGAAAAAGAGGAAAGATACCAAAATATCATCTCCGACATTTCTTTTGGGGTAAAAACGAGTACCGAAACTTTAATTTTCAACACGTTTTTTATCAAATTTCAAACACTCATAACTCTCTCAATTTTTATCGGAATCAAAATCCGGAAATACCTATCTTGACCGATTTTTCGCAAGGAATCCGATGGTACCGCACATACACACTGAAACTCGACGTACAAAACACGCAAATCGAAAAACCAGAACTGCGCGTAATTGAAAACATCGTTTCGCGCCAAACTTCCGACCCGCGTAACTCTCTCGATTTTTAACGGAATTAAGATCCGAAAGAGTCTATCTTGACCGATTTTTCGCAAGAAATCCAATGGTATCGCACATGCATGCTGAAACTCAACGTACAAAACGCAGCAGCAAAAAAACCAGAACTGCGCGTTAGTTGAAAACATCGTTTCGCGCTAAACTTCCGACGCGCGTAACTCTCTCGATTTTTAACCGAATCAAGATCCGCAAGAGTCTATCTTGACCGATTTTTCGCAAGGAATCCAATGGTATCACTCACGCACACAGAAACTCAACACACAAAATGCAGAAATTAAAAAACCAAAACTGCACGTTGTTTTCGACGCCGTTTCGCGTCAAATTTCCAACGCGCGTAACTCTCTCAATTTTCATCGGAATTGAAATCAGTAAAAACCTATCTTGACCGATTTTTCGCAAGGAATCCAATGGTATTATTCACGCACTCGGAAACTCACTGTACAGAACACACAAAGCGAAAAAAAATAGAACCGCTATCGTTAATTCGACGTCGTTTCGCGTCAAATTTCCAACGCGCGTAACTCTCTCAATTTTCATCGGAATTGAAATCCGTAAAAACCTATCTTGATCGATTTTTCGCAAGGAATCCAATGGTGTTACTCATGCACACTAAAACTTAATGTACGGAACACACGAATCAAAACAACCAGAATTGGACATGATTTTAAAACAACCAAAATTCCACATATAAACATGTTAAAATGCAAACAGTGGGAGGATCACAACATACACATTAAGGACTACATTTTTGCCTCAAGAATTGTTCAATATGATGCATGTATGTGGACAACAAAGGAAAGCATGATTCAAAGAATTCAAGTTGTGGATTTTACCTCTTTTTTTGGAGATTTTGGGCAACCTACCAAGTGTTTTGTTCCAGAAATGATTTGATGCTTTGGACAACCTCAAATGACCTCTTAGAAGCTTTTAGGATGGTTGGAATCGGGTGGAAACCTCTGGAGCAAGTTTGTGCACTTTCTCGCAAAATGGTCAAAAGTGGCCAAAATGCCAACTCTCTCAAATGGTGTTCCAGATGTGTGGCACCATTTGGGACAGTCCAAGGATGATATTTAGAGTGTGTTTAAGGTTTTGTCTGGTTTGGAAAGAGACTGAATCAAGGCATGGCTTGAAAAATGCAAAAAAGTGTCATTTTGAGGTTTTGAGAGGTGACTTTGTGATGTTGTGATTACAGGTCACTTTTGATGGTTTGCACAGCTTACATATGATATATATGAGGTGTGTGTGTGATTAGTTTGAGTGGAATTGCTCTCTAGCTCAAAAACTCAGAATTACTTGCTTTGGAAGGCAAATTTGAGGTGAAAGAAGAGATTTTGAGGAAAGCATCTGTTTGATGGCTTTGGTGTACTCAAACTGAACACAAATGAGCTCTATTTATAGTGGAGCAAGTTTGTTTTGGGATCCACAGTGAATGGCAACTGCAGCAGGTGTTTGTTCCATGTTGACCAATGGAAATGCAAGTCCCCTCTAGCCATTGACTAGAGGTTAAGGAACAGGGCTGTGGTTCCCTTGGTCTTGGATAAGTCTTGACTGATTTCAAATGAGAATGGCTCAGTCCATGCCACCTCTAAGCATCCATTATATGCTCCAAACCAAAATTGGAGTTTTGTCCCTCTTTTAGGGATTTCTAGGTTTTGGCATGCTTTTTTTTTGCTCCTTGGACTTGGGAGGTTCATGGATCAGATCATCCCACTTGGATTTGATCCTTAGATGTGTCCAAACTGATGACAAGGCTTGAAAATTCGTGTGGCACAAAAAATGTGCAAATCTGCCTTGAAAAGTTCAGCTTCAGCAAGCCTTTTTGTAAGATCCATAACTCCCTGCTCGAGTATGCTACATGGATGTTCTAGGACTTTCCGGAAAGCTTAGATGACGTACTTCAACTTTAATGTTTGACATTAGACCTGGTTCAACTTGGGTCATGGAGAAAAACAGCCTTGAAGTTGGGACATTGTGCTGAAATTACAAGGCAGATTTTTGGCTAAGTGCTGAAAAATGTCAATTTTAGGTTTTTAGCCATTTTGATCCAACCATAACTCAAAATCCATGATGAATTGGGATGAAGTGTAGTTGACACTTTTGTAGAGGGCCATGAGGGCTACAAATACATCTTTGGATGGGGAAAAATGGCTTTGTGGTTTAGGAGTTATGATCCTCCAAAGTTGGTACCTTTGCCACTTTTTTTCATAACTTAGAAAAATTTCTAAGTTTTTATGGTTACCCCTTTTACAAGTTATCCCACTTTCTTTGATTTTTCTTGATGAATGATGATTCCAATCACACATTAACATCATTTTAGGGTTAAAAAACCATTTTTATGAAAAATCTCAAAAAGTCAAAGTTTGACTTTTGTGCACGGTTGACTTTTTATCAGATGAATTCCAAACTGTGCGATCCTTTAGGAAATCATGTCCTTGACCTAAATCAAAATTGATGGACATGTTCCATGGGTGTTATAAGGTGTATTTAATCGTGTCCCACGGCTTGGGAGCATGTCCTGGTCAAAAGTCAAAGTTACAGTTGACTTTTCCCTTAAAACCCTAATTGTGGTGCAATGAAATTAAAACTTGTTGCTCAAGCTTCTTGGATTAATCCAATGTTCCAAATGGATCAACATAGTTCATTAGAGACCCTAAAACCTTGTCTTGAGGTCTTGGCCCATGATTTGCCCCAAAAGTCAACTTAGGGGTGAATTAGGTCAAGAAACCCTAATTCCTAATTTTTGATGAATGCATCCCCTGAGGCTAAATTGACTTGATGATGGGGTTTATGATGTTCCATGGAGCATTTTAGGTTATGCTTTGAAGCATTGGCTCATGCCCAGAGGAAAATTTCCATCTGGAGGCCCTAGTCGACCAAACCCTAATTTGGTGACACTAGCGATGCTGAGGCTTGATCCACCTAGAAGGGAGCATCCTTGTGCTTAATCCTTGAAGTGGGAGTCCTCTTGATCCATTGTGGATATTTGAGAGGCTAGACAAGTTGAAGATCATGTTATTCCTTGATTGATCCTTTGTCTAAGAGCTCTGAGAGGGTTTGAAACCCTAGTTTTGATTGTAGTGAATGCTCACCCATCTTTGGGGAGACTAATGAGGTACAAAGGTACATCCATATTGTGCTGATGATTTGCACAATGATGGGAAATCTTAGTGGTCAAAATTTGGGGTATGACAGATGCCCCTATTTAATCTTCTTGGACCCGAAAGTGTGAATGACGAAGGTATTCGGGCATTCGGGAGGATTAAATATCGGAATACCCGAAATTTTGATGGTGGTTATGAATGGTAGCTTACGCATTCATCTTCTTTAGCTAAGCGAAGATGCTTAGAAAAGGTAAACTTCCCCTCGATCCTGGTCTTCAACCAAGGAGCTGGTCTCAGTTTT
This sequence comes from Lathyrus tuberosus, assembly GCA_022829125.1. Classification (NCBI taxonomy): domain Eukaryota; kingdom Viridiplantae; phylum Streptophyta; class Magnoliopsida; order Fabales; family Fabaceae; genus Lathyrus; species Lathyrus tuberosus. The sequence goes on along the minus strand of JALAZF010000085.1, from coordinate 1,645,317 downwards.
CTTTTGAAATAAACTTCCCCTCGATCCTGGTTTCCTACCAAGGAACTAGTCTTAGTTTCTTTTGTAAACTTCCCCTCGATCCTGGTTTCCTACCAAGGAACTGGTCTCGGTTTCTGATTTAAACTTCCCCTCGATCCTGGTTTCCTACCAAGGATCTGGTCTCAATTTCTGATATAAACTTCCCCTCGATCTCGGTTTCCTACCAAGGAACTGGTCTCAGTTTCTAAAGTAAACTTCCCCTCGATCCTGGTTTTCTACCAAGGAACTGGTCTCAGTTTCTTTTGTCAATAAACTTTCTTGACAAAGAACGCTGTTAGTAGCGGTTTTCCTTCAAACTTCTCGCCGAATTTTCCTGGAGAGATGCCATTTGACGGAAAAAGTTTTGATGTCAGACTTGCTGGGGAACCCATTCGTCTGAATTGTAGAGTACACAAACTTCTCTATTTTGGAGACGCCATTTGTCGATTCTACTGGGGAAAGCGAGTCTCTTGAGAGACTGTTTTCGTTTGGGGGCTTACATCATACTTTTCTCGGGATCTTTCCGGAGAAATGCCATATGATGAGATCCAATTTTGAGGTGCCGATGACCTTTTCATCAGTAATCTTTTCGGAGCGAAACTGGCGTGCCGCCGAATCTCTGATTAAGAGGCTTTCTCTGGGGATTTTCCTTAATCCGGGAAAGCAAGGATATCATCTTCAATGGCGAAGAGTGATATTTGTTGAAAGTTTATTTTGTTTCTCAGAGGTTCAAGTTATCAAAGTGGTCAAGGACCGTCTCTAATCCAGAGATAAACTTGAGAGAGATTGCTTAGATGATTCACTTCCTAACGAGGAAAGGTCTGACAACTCGATTGAGAGGACTTTTATCACTAGGGGACAAGACCGACGGGAGTGATAGTGATGCAATATGAATATGAATGCAAATCAATAATGCATGATGTATGTATATAGATGCTGACAAAACTGACGCGACACACAAACTAAAAGATGAACATGACTGGATACTCGGCCATCGCGGGGCGAAGAAGTACCGTTGGTTCAAGATAGCAATTCTGCCTTGTTTAGGAGAAATGGTCCCTGTTGGGGGTGACGCTGGTCGGGCTTAGGAGATGGGAACTCGGCCGGAGATGTCAGATGGATTAGTCACATCTGACACTATTGATCCTTCAATCAGGCGCACTAGCGTAGAAGGAGTACTTTGATTCTGCACTTTGAAGTTCGCTTACTTCTGGAGAAGCGATCGAGATTCTTCTGATGTTCAACAGTCAAAAGAAATTGCCGACTTTATTTTAAAAGCAGAAAATTTTTTAACAAGTAAATTCATTTTGTTTTATTTCAAGAATCGTTAATCATGTTAACAACGTCATTCTGTAAAGTTAAAACAAGTAAGAAATACAAACAAAAGCACAAGGGCTCAAATTTTATTGATAGGATGGAGATCAGCCAAACGCGTGATTCCACAGAGTATATACAAAGTTAGAAAATGGTAATTTACAGTGAAAAGGGCTACGTTGAAACATAACGACCACTGTCCTTCTACCAACTTTGAATTCGGGGCATCCTGAGCTTCTGTCGAAGATGACCTTGACTGGAGTTTTCCTCTGATGGATGATGTAACTGCTGTTGAGGGATTTACCTCTGTTGAACATAGTTACTTGCCATTATCCCTAATTTTTGCCTGGATTGTACTTTGATGTTTCCAATCCACCGGGATGATTTTTTATCATGTCTCTAATTTTTGCCTGGACCGCCCTTTCGGGTTTTCAATCCATCGAGACGTTTTTTTTTTTTTTTAATTTTTTTTTAGGCGAAGTATTTCTTGACTACGTCAACATTCGTGGGGTAGGCAAATTCCTCTCCGTCCATGATTGCAAGTCTCAAGGCACCGCCTGAGAAAGCTTTCGTGACCACGTAGGGGCCATCATAATTTGGGGTCCATTTGCCCCGAGAATCAGTGAGAAATGATTGTATCTTCTTGAGTAGTTTGAAGATTGGCGCGCATGTCGCGGTCATAAGGAATATGAATCTGGAGATGTAGTTCAAACGTCCCAAGAATCCTCTGACTTGTTTTTCAGTTTTCGGAGAAGGCATTTCTTGAATGGCCTTGACCTTGTCAGGATCAACTTCAATTCCTTTTTGGCTGACGATGAACCCTAGTAGTTTCCCTGAACGGACACGAAGGTGCACTTGTTAGGATTCAAGCGGAGCTTGAATTTTCTTAGACGTTCGAACAATTTTGACAGATGTTCAATGTGCTCACTCTCTGTTTTTGATTTGGCAATCATAACATCGACATATACCTCGATTTCTTTATGTATCATGTCATGAAACAGAGTAGTCATGGCACTTTGATAGGTTGCCCCGGCGTTCTTCAAACCGAACGGCATTACCTTGTAACAAAAGGTACCCCATGGGGTAATGAACGAAGTTTTCTTCATGTCTTTTGGCGCCATTTTGATCTGGTTATAGCCCGAGAATCCATCCATGAAGGAGAAAATTTTGAACTTTGCTGTACTGTCTACCAGCATGTCAATGTGTGGTAAAGGAAAGTCGTCCTTTGGACTTGCCTTGTTCAGATCCCTGTAATCGACACATATTCTGAACTTTCCGTCCTTTTTGGGAACAGGTACGATGTTAGCTAACCATTGAGGATATTCTGATGTGGCGAGAAAACCTGCGTCAATCTGTTTCTGTACCTCCTCTTTGATTTTGATGGCCATGTCCGGGTGAGTGCATCTCAACCTTTGCTTTACTGGTGGACATTCCGATCTTAATGGTAAGTGATGTTCCACGATGCTGGTATCCAACCCTGGCATATCCTGATAGGACCAAGCGAATACATCGGGGAATTCTTTGAGAAGCTTTATCAAACTCTCTTTGGCAGTTGGACTGAGCAGTGCCCCAATCCTGATTTCTTTTCTCTCTTGCTCTGTACCCAAGTTTATCGTTTCCAACGGCTCTTTGTGAGGTTCAATGGACCTTTCCTCTTGTCTGAGTAATCGGGAGATCTCTTCTGGAATTTCGTCGTCAACTTCTTCTTCAACCCCAAATACCGGGAACTCAAAGTCGGGAGAAGGCATCGGATCGTATGTTTCAACGGGGTGTAAAACAAGCAATCTGCATGACGTGATGATTCGTGTTTAGAGATAGAGAAAATGCAAGTGTGTGCAGTGTATTTATTTTACTGCTTGTTTTTATTTTTGAATTGTTTTTTAGGATTACCATTTTCTGAAAAAGCAAAAAGAGAAAACAACAATTAATGCGGAAATTACAGAACGACGTTATTTTATTAATGAACAAGTCGACTCTTGAAACTACAGCCCTATAAAACAAAACTCTGTCGCTTTGGGCGAAGCGAAGAGAGAAATTTACAGAAAGCGAGCCCTATCAAAACATCCGTTTCACCTGGGCAAGGTGAAAGGTTAAAGATGGCAATTACTTTGACTGGTGAACGACCTTCGGAACATCGACAACAACCCATTGGCGGCGAACTCCTCGGTGAATCACAAAATCTGGTACCTTCCTTGATTTGTCTTCAGAAATAACGCTGATTTCTGGTGGAGCAGGATCATTGGAATCTGTCTCCCAAGCAGAGTTGTCGTAGGAGGATTCCTCAGTTGCATTTTGCAGAGTAGTTGTCCTCTCAGCTGTATCTCCTCATCCAGTTGGCTGGATATCTTCGAGCCTGATACGAGAGCTTTCGGGCGCAGAGTACTTGACCATAAAGTTGTATTTTCCACTAGGTTGTCCCAAGGTATCCCAAACTTCTTTGGAACTGGAGGAGTCATCCCTCTCGATGACGTTGACCTCGGGAAAAGCATAGTTGATGAATTCAAGTCCTGCAAATGTTGCAAATTCATCTTCATGTTGAGTAGTTTCTGAATGACCTGAGTGTTGATCCCATGACATGGTGGGGATGCAGGTATTCTGTTAAAAACGGTCAGCTGATTGTCATCATTCGGCTGACTTTCTTGCCCCAAGTTTCCTGGGTAAGGTTGCCACATTGGCAGACCATCCATTGGGCCATAGTAGGTGTAGTCAAAATTGTCTTTCATCGGAGTGTCTTCCTCTAATGAATTTGGCGGAGCACGGCATCCTTCCGGATCACAATTCCCGTATATCATTTCGACGTCTGACCTGGGTATAAATCTCGGACTTTCTATAGGAAAGCAAAAAGGCATAGACACCTCTTCCTGAGACATATAACCATCCTTGTTAAGGTAGGACTTCCATTTTTCATCCGTGTCAGATGGATCTTCCTCATTAATAGCATGTACTGCCTGAGACACGGGATGAAGGAAACCTCCACTGTGGAAGAAGTTTTGAAGGGGATGAAGACTTTCATCGTTGGCAGCTGTCCGGGTACAGGTTGCAGAAAAACCAAGACCCTTCTTTGTTTTATTGTCAATAGGAATGACAAGCTGTCCTCATCCTGTTGTATCGGTACTCTCGACCGCTTTCATAGCATCTTTGTATGAGGAAATCGAGGTTCCTCCTCTGAACTGATTGTCCTTGCTCACCGATAGTGCTTGGAACTGAGTTCCAATAACCTCCTCGGGTTCTATACCAGTAGATGATGACAAGTTACTCACGAGCAAGGCCTGTTCTCCACAGACTGTGATGAGTTGGCCGTTCTGAACGAATTTTAGCTTTTGGTGGAGGGTTGAAGTAACCGCTCCAGCTTGATGTATCCAAGGTCTTCCTAATAAACAACTGTATGTTGCCCGGATGTCCATGACCTGGAAAGTAACTTGGAAAGTGTGAGGACCGATAGTTATGGGAAGATCAACTTCGCCGATAACCGTTTTTCTGGATCTGTCGAATGCTTTGACGACGACCTCGCTGACTCTCATCGGAGGGCCTTTGAATGATAATTGCATCAAAGTAGACTTCGGCATAACATTCAGGGCTGACCCTGTGTCTACCAGTACGTTGGCTAAAGCATCGTCCTGGCAGTTAACTGTGATATTGAGCGCCATGTTATGACGGCGACCCTCTTCGGGTAATTCCTCATCACTAAATCCCAAATTGTTGCAGGAAGTGATGTTAGAGACAATGCCATCGAATTGTCTGATGGTTACATCCTGTTCCACAAAGGCTTGCTCTAAGACTTTCTGTAGAGCCTCCCTATGCACTTCTGAACTGAGTAACAGTGATAATACCGAGATCTTTGAAGGAGTCTGTAACAGTTGAACAACAATGTTGTATTCACTCCTTTGGATGAGCTTCAGCATCTCATCATCATTTTTTGAAAGGTCAGGATTACTGGATTGACCGACTGGTGGATCAGGAGTTTCCGTCTGAAGTTCCTTTTCCTTGTTAGGTTCCCCAACCCCTCGGTTGAAGATTCTACCACTCTGTGTTACTCGACTGATGTCTGCAATATTCAGGACGGAGGGTAATGGAATTTCCTTTCCATTTTCGACTATTGTTGCACCGTATTTGTAAGGGATAGCCTTAGTTGATTCATACGGTAGTGGTCCTGGTAGATAGATGACTATGGGAACCTTCTGATTTTTCTGACCATCATAAGTAATTTCAATCCGTTCCTGGTTAGGAACTTTAGATTCGTCAAGTAGTGGAATGATGGCAAAAACATCCCTGGTCTGGTAACGACCAGAGATGGTGACAACATCCTCAACTTGATCGGCAAGGTAATTCGGCGTCCAGTTGATGGGTCAAGAACCCGGATATGGACGAATTTCTCCACGGTCCACCTGCCCCTGGAGAGCTGCTCGCACAAGGTAGCACCCTTGGTTACTTTCCGAACAGACGCTACAACGGTCGTAATTGTGTGGTGGCACCTGGCCACGCCCACTTTGAATACAATGTAACCTCACTAGGTTACCTTCCACTGATCGGACATCCTGACTTTGACGCCGAGTAGGATTCCTGTTACTGATACTAATTTGCTGAGTATCTTCATCCATGTAGATTGGCATCCACCAATGATTTAACAAGTGCTGAAGTGCCTCATGGACAAGGGTACAACCCTGATCGTTTTCGCAACCCGCTTTACAGCTTTGGTAATCATGTGATATTAAGAATCCGAGTCGGACCTGCTCAGCATGTAACTCTACCAGGCTGGTATTCATCAGACGAATATCGAAGATTTGAATCATGTTGATCTGATAGGGATTCCTATCATGGTAGTCCTGGATCCATCCAAGATCCATCTGACGCTGGAGGGCCTCTTGTATGAAATAGCATCCCTGTTTGGTTACCGAGCAAGTCAGACAAGAACTGTAATCATGCCGCGGCAGATTATGATACTGGCTTTGCCTTGAGTGCATTGCCACCAAATTGACATTCATCGCACGGATGTCGTGGTTTTGAATGGCGTTAGAATTCGTATAGACCATTATAAACTCCACGAACTCGGTGCTCTTGGATCCATCCGAGATCCATTTGTTCCTGTAGAGCTGCTTGCACTACAGAACATCCTTGGTTACTTTTAGAGCAGACATTACACTGGTGATAGTTATGAGGTGGCACATGGCCATATCCACTCTGTCTACAATGCATCTTAACCAGATTGGTCTTTAACAAGAGTACATCGTGAATTTGATAGACATTGTTAGTCTCTTTCTCAATCAGGTTAACTGCAGCTTTCTCATGTTGAGGCAGCGGGTTCGTAAGAACATTGGGATTCGTATCCTTGAAAGATAAGAGCCCGCTCCTAACAAGCTTTTGCATGTCAGACTTGAAATTGAGACAGTTCTCTATGTTATGCCCTGATCCTCCTTGGTGGTAAGGGCAAGTTTGATCCGCCTTAAACCAGAAATGAGGATTTTCCGGTACTGTAAGAGGAGACTTAGTCTGAATGTGCCCCTTAGCCAGTAGTAATGGAAATAGCTCTGCGTACGTCACGGGTATAGGATCAAACCCTGATGGTCGTGTTGTGCGGTTGTTTTTGTATTGAGGACGAGCCTACAGAAGAGGTTGTTGTGTCCTTTGCTGATCAGGTTGGCTCTGCGCAACCTGAGGTTGATACGTAGGCGCGGGATTAATGGCAGGAGTTACAGCTGCTACTGGTTGATATTGGCGCCTTTGCTTTCCGAGAGAGATATTCCCAATATCTTGATCTTTTTTCTTAGGGAGAGCACTACCGTATTTTTTAGTACCGCTCGTCGATCCAGTGTCTTTTACCAAACGTCCTTCTCGGACGGCTTCCTCAAGACGTACGCCCATGCCGACCATCTCGGTGAAATCACTGGGCGCACTGGCAACCATTCAGTCATAGTAAAATGAGCTTAAGGTCTTTAAGAAGAACTTTGTCATCTCTTTTTCCTCAAGAGGTGGACAAATTTGAGCGGCAATTTCACGCCACCTTTGAGCATACTCCTTAAAGGTTTACTTGTCCTTTTGCGACATTGATCTGAGTTGATCTCTGTCGGGTGCCATGTCCAAATTGTATTTGTATTGTTGGACGAAGGCAGTGCCAAGATCTCTGAAAGTGCTGATCGTGGCACGGTTTAAACCCATGTACCATTTTAATGCGGCACCGGTTAAACTATCCTGGAAGTAGTGAATCAGCAGGTCCTGATTCTCCGTCTGAGCTGACATCCGCCGAGCGTACATCACCAGATGGCTCTGAGGGCAAGAGTTACCCTTGTATTTTTCAAAGTCGGGCACTTGGAATTTGTGCGGGACTTTCACATTGGGGACCAAGCAGAGGTCTGCGGCGTCCTTTCCAAATAAATCCTGACCGCGAATGGCTTGTAGCTCTTTCTGTATTTCCAAGAACTATTCCTGGAATTCCTCCATTCGGTCAGACATAGTTTCCTTTTTACCAGCAGGTATTGGTGGAATCTGTCCTTCCAGGACAGTGTGCACCACAGGGGGTGGTACCGTGACTACGGTAGTGAATCTTGGTGTTTCCCAAAGTTTGTAACCTTCAGGAGTCTTCAGTATGCCCCTGGCATCTTCGCTTTCCCGAAGTTTGTAACCTTCAGGCCCAGCGGCTTCTGTTGAGATTCCCTGATCTTCAGTGATCGGCGAAACATATCCTCCCGGGATATAGTTGACAGGCATGCCCCAAGGGCGATCTTTCGGTATCTGATACCTAGGATCATACTTCTCCACTATGGGTGCTGAGGTGATCTCTGAGATCACGGTCCTTTGTAGCTGAGCTTCTGCCATGGCTTGCATGTCGTTATGAAGCTTTCTCATATCCTCTCTCAGAGCGTCGATCTCTTCCTTCAACTCTCTGTTTTCTTCCTCAAGATCATCCATCTTTTTCTGACGATTGGCCCGAGTATTGTACGAATGAGACAGTTTGACTCTAGAACCGAGACACAAACGTGAGATTCGTAGGTAAGAAGAATACGCGATGTGAGAATGATGAACGCAATGATTATATTAATTGTTTTTTTGGTTTAATCAAAATAAACTTCGACAATTAGATTGCAAATATCAAACAGTGGGGAAACCCCTTTTTATTGAAATTCAAAGGATTACAGAAATGGAAATACAGTAGATTACAAAGTGCAGAAACAGAAGCCTAAGCTAATGGGTCCCGAGTCCTCTCTGAAGAGAAATCGGGTGCTGATTCTGATATCTTCCTTTTCTTTGACCGGGGCTCTTGGGCCGTTGTCGGGTTGTCATTCCTTTTCCAGGTGAAAGGAGTGAGCAAATTCCTTTGGTCATCTTGATTCTCTACAGCATGTTGCTCCAAAATTTCAATCAGAGCATCTTTCTCTTTCAGTAATTGTTGTATTCTGATGCACTCTACGTCGAGGGTGCGGTACTTGTTCTTCCAAGACCTTCTCTCCTTTTGAACTTTGTTGAGAGTAACCTGAAGCTTTTCAATTTCCGTCATGAAGTACATGACAGATTCTCTTGGCGGAAGAATTATGTAACGAGGATAAGGCATCTTTAGCTTGAGAGCTCTAGTTTGTACCCAATGGAGATAAGGCTCCATTGAGACACAGTCCGGTTTTCCTAGAGACTCTCGTCCTTTCTTATGAACGTGTTTCCAAGTGTGCACTATTTCCATTTTTAGTGCTCTGTCACTTTCTCCTTCCTTGAAGAAAAGACCTTCCAGATGAGCGTTGCGCGGAACAAGCCTCATCGGGTATCCAAATTGACGACGAACCAATATCGGGTGATAGTTGATTCCTCCTTTAGTTCCTATGAGGGGTACGTTGGGGAAGTTTCCACAACGGTCAATGATCCTAATTCCCTCAAAAATCCTATTACACCAATCTATATCAGAGTTGGTGAGAGACATGATCTTCTGCGACCAACGTAAGACACTCTTGCAATCCCAAAAAGCAGCAGACTTGGGCAAGTGAGAGATAAACCATTTATAAATCAGAGGTACACAGCATGTGATCTCCCCTCCACTGTACAAATTTCCTAAGTGTACAGAATGATACGCATCTGCGAGCAAAGTCGGCACAGGGTTTCCAATGAGAAAAACCTTAATGGAGCTAATATCGACGAAGTTATTGATGTTGGGAAACAAAAATAACCCGTAGGTGAGCAAGGCAAAGATGCTTTCAAAAGCAGTCACGTTTCCTATACTGGCAAAATACATGGCTTTCCTTGTTAAGAACTGGGCTGGCAAACCTTGTATGCCACCCTTGGTAGTCATGTGAGTCCTGACCTCAGACTCGTCCAAATGAATTGCTCTTGCAATGGTCTGATTCTTTGGAATTTCTTCCAGTCCAGAAAATGGAGCTCGATCTGTAATGTGTAGATCGATCAGATGAGAATACTCCTCCAGCGTTGGTGCAAGCTGGTAATCCGGGAATGTGAAACAGTGATAAACCGGATCGTAAAACTGGATGAGTGCATCCATGATTCCCTCAATCACATAGACTCTTAATAGTGGTAGCAAACCTCCGTGCTTGGCTCTGAAAGCCTCTTGGTTTGTGATCATCCTTGCTAACCTTCTCAAATCCCCTAGTTTTGGAACCTTGAAGGTGTACATATGAGTTCTCCTTCTACCAAAATCCATTAGCGTAATCCTCTTCTCTGATATTTGCAATAACAGTCTTAGTTTAATTTGAAAAACAGAGAGACTAGAAGAGAAGTTTTTTGAATGTTTTAATGTTTTTTTTAAATGAATGCATGAATGTAGCACACAAAAACATAGAAAAAACATGGGGTCAAAGGTCGTTGTCATGAAGTCAAGGCTCTACCCATCCCCAAAGGTTTATACTAAGGTGATTTTTGTACCTGTACTCATTATCATTAGCTCCTCCCAGGAAAGCAAAACAACAAGCGGATCGCCAGTAAGTTGTAGTGCAATCTTAGAGTAAGTACCATTCACCGAGAATAGATCACCAGCCTCAAATGAGGGTAGTATCACGTAACAACTATTTCCGATAGTTTCCGCACTACGAAAGGGTTTGGCTCCTCAGCTTCTCAGGCATCACAACCGACCCATTGTCTAGGTGAGAGAATGGTTACATTAGGATGCCTCCACTGAGGTTGATGGTCGACCTCGCCGCCATCACTTATCTTAAGTGTATACTCAATCTCACCACATGCGGCATCACACGCATTCCCAGTAACAGAAAAATAAACATATGTTCAATTAGGAAAAGCAGTATATATATTTGTCCTAAACATCCTAGACCTTTAAAGCTAAGAATCCTAAGTTCCTGACAGAAATGGGTTCCCCGGCGGAAGCCCCAATCTGTGGTTTTCACACAAGAGATGAAAAGGAAGAAGGAAAAAGAAAAATAGGCCCCACGGTGGGCGCCATTTTTCTGTTGGCGGCCACCGCCATGAAAATGACTTACCCAAGGTTTAAATTGTAAGAAAGAAAGAACCGGCCCCACGGTGGGCACCATTTTTCTGTAGCGAGCGATTTTGGACGCGGTTCTTAAGCGCTGGTCGCTCTCTGCGGTTGAGCTTAAACTACAGGTCGATTCATTTTTTATCCTATTGTGAGCTGAATAAGGAAGGGAAATAGATGTCTCCAATTAACCCTGCTTTGCATACTGAGTTTAAACAGCGGTCTGTTAAGTTACGGATGCTATCAATATGGGGGGGCCTTTGTACTGGTTATTTGTATTTTCGCCAATACTGATTTCTTTCTTTTCATTTTGACAGAAGGTTTCTGGCGGGGAATAAGGATTAAGATGTTAGGACTGATGCTTTTGAATTACTGCTTTTGATTGATGGAGATATGGGATTTGGTTTTTTTGTTTAGTGTGCTCGCTAAGATGTTTTCTTTCGATCTTATGCCTACGTATTCCCGTTTACCGAAACAGGGAAATCAGAGCGTTCGTAGTTCCTCCTATTCTATGGGAGGAAATGGGTGTTTTTGGTGTCTTGTTCAAAGCCCAAAACGTGAAGCGAAAGGTGATTTGTATCTTGTTCAAAGCCCAAGATGTGAAGCTAAAAGGTCTATTTATGTCTTGTTCAAAGCCCAAGACGTGAAGCTGAAAAGTCTATTTGTGTCTTGTTCAAAGCCCAAGACGTGAAGCTGAAGGACCTCGACTTTAGAGAGAATTTGTCATCTCTAAAGGGGGGTCTATTTGTCACAACTGTTGGGTGACTGGCTGTAAAGGAGGATTACTTTAACCGGGATACGCGGATCCTAACAATGCCATAATTTCCTTTATAGGGGGTTTTAACCTGAAGGAGAAGACTTTAACTCAGTGTAGAGCAATGCCATCTTTCCTTAGGAATTTCTCATGCTAAAAGAGGGACAGTGGCGTGGATGTAGATGATCCAGAGGTTTGCCGCTTACAACGATTAGATGAAGGGGAAGGAGTGGTTGATGTTTGTGTACTGTGAACGAGGCACAACTTTGATGCTAAAAGGTTGATTGGATCAACCAGTGGTTTTCTTATACAAAGCCTAAGAGGAGGCTAATATGTGTCTCGTACAAATCCCGAGAGAGAGGCTAAAAGGGTTGACTCAACAGGAGAATCTTTTGGTATCTCGTATAAAGCCCGAGATGGAGGCTATTTGACTCAACAAGAGAGTTTTTGTATCTTGTACAAAGCCCGAGATGGAGGCTGTTGTTTGTTTGGCTCAATTAAAAACCTTTTTGTATCTCGTATAAAGCCCGAGATGAAGGCGAAAATGGTGATTGACTCAACGAGGGAGTCTCTTATGTGTCTCGTACAAAGCCCGAGAGAGAGGCTAAACGTTGTTTGACTCCGCTGGGGAGAATCATTGTACAAAGCCCAAAAAGAGGCTATCATGCTGGTAACTGTTTTAGTTGAGTGACAGGTCCAGTATACTGATTTAAGAGAAAATCAGTTCTTATATGAGCAACACTGTACTCATGGATTTGATCTGAGGATCGGGATTGTTCCTTTTTCTTTAAGAAAACGGGGAAATCCGAAGGGTATCGAGACTGTCCGAGTCTACGGGTTTCTTCCTATTTAACGAAAGGGTCACTTGAGAATGTCTTTGAGACTCAAGGAGATTAGACTGTCCAAGTCTAGAGTTTCATCTTTTGTACTATGCTTTGAGAAACAGTAGTAGACTCTTTGAAAGGACTATTTTATGCAGATGATTAAGTTCTGTTCCTATACCTCTAGGAGGTCGTCGGGACAATTTGTACGAAGCCCAAGAGGAGGCTGGAAACTTTTAAGAAGCCGACGGGTCCTTGTACGAAGCCCAGGAGAAGGCTATCATTCCCGGAGGAAGAGATCATTATACGAAGCCTAAGAGGAGGCTGTGGATTCTTCTAAGAAGCCGTAGGGTCCTTGTACTAAGCCCAAAAGGAGGCGGGGTTGCTTTTAGGAAGCCTGTAGGTCCTTGTACGATGCCCAAGAGGAGGCCGATGCTTTTAAGAAGCCCGTGGGACCCCAAACCCCGAGAAATTCAAGGCAAGCTATTCACAAGGAATAGATCAAGTCAGGAAAGTTCGAGAATTTGGAAGAAACTCAAAGATGCCATTCACAGAGAATACATTCATCTTTGGGAGTAGAGTTTCTTGACAATTCCTAATGAGGACAACCGAAGAGAAGACTGTATCTGGTGATCCTATTTGAGGATCTAGGTGTCTATTTCTATGAATAAACGAAACGGCGTCACCTAGTTCTAGACGTAGTTGCCGGGGAAACTCGAAATATCTATACTATTATTACACAGTTGATATGAGTTTATGAAAGGAGACTTACAGCGAAACAGCCCCACAATACAGTTATATATATATGAGTTTATGAAAGGAGACTTACAGTGAAACAACCCCACAATACAGTTATATACATATGAAAGCGGTAAATGAAAGCGGGTAAACACTTACTCGGTTGTAGAGCTTCCATGCTGTTTGGTTAGTTGTTCAACAAAGAAAGATTGAAAACAACAGTATATTCAAAATCAAAGGAGAAAGTGCTTTGAAATAAAAAGATTTGGGGCTTACAGCTCAAGGAGAGACCCAGGGTTTTATCAGTGAGCGCACTGTTGAATTTGTACAGAGGGACTTATACAAGTGACTGTGGCCCAAAAAAGGTTTTCTGTACAAAGGGATGGGTCTTACACTCTCTCAAGAGGCCCAAGTGAGTTTTAAGAAAAGAAATGGGTCTTACTACTCGAGGGTAGGCCCAATGGTTAATTTTGAAAAGGGCGACGATCGCGCCGTTTATTTGAAAATGTACAGAGGGACTTATACAACGAATGAGGCCCAAAAAGTTTTCTGTATACAAGGGGTTGGGTCTTACACTCTAATAGAGGCCCAAAGAGTTTAAAGAAAAGAAATGGGACTTACAACACGAGGGGAGGCCCATGGTCTTTATTTTCAAGATGAATATTCACTTTTAAAATGCTTAAAAACAATTAAAAATGAATTTATTCACAAAAATACCAACTATATTAAATAAATAATATAAATTTGATTTTTTTGTAGAATAAAATATTTTACTATTTTTGAGATTTTTCAGAAAAAGAACCAATAAAAAATAATCAAAATTGAAGGAGTTATTAATTTTTCAAATCATTATAAAATAAAATGAGAAAATATAAAAAAGAGGGGTTGGGTCTTACACTCTATTAGAGACCCAAAGTGTATTTTTGTACAAAAGATGGGGCTTACAACTCAGGGAGAGACCCAAAATATTTTCAGTTTTAAAATGGCGATCGCGCCGAGATTTTTAACGTATCAGGACTTATACAATAACTGAGGTCCAAAATTGTTTTGGTTAAAAGGGGATTGGGTCTTACACTCTAATAGAGGCCCAAGGTGTTTGAAAAAGATTTGTTAGGGTGAAAATCAAAGAAAACCCCAATTTCATTTTTTTAGGCATTTTCCAAGAAAAATTAAGTAAAAAATAATAAAAATATCAAATAAAATTATTAAATAATGATTAAAGTTTATGAAAAAAATATTTTATCCACATAAATATTTAAAATCATTTTGGTTTTAAAAAATCAAGAAAAAAAAGAAATCATTTTAAAAGCATTTAAAACAATTTAATACACTATTTTTAAATATATTAAAAATAATACTTTTTTTGTGATTTTTTGTGGATTAAAATATTATGGGGTATGTATTGGAAAATGATGATTTTTTGCTATGTAAAAAAATTGGTTGAGTTTTGAAAATAAAAAGTAAGAAAAAGAGGAAAGATACCAAAATATCATCTCCGACATTTCTTTTGGGGTAAAAACGAGTACCGAAACTTTAATTTTCAACACGTTTTTTATCAAATTTCAAACACTCATAACTCTCTCAATTTTTATCGGAATCAAAATCCGGAAATACCTATCTTGACCGATTTTTCGCAAGGAATCCGATGGTACTGCACATACACACTGAAACTCGACGTACAAAACACGCAAATCGAAAAACCAGAACTACGCGTAATTGAAAACATCGTTTCGCGCCAAACTTCCGACGCGTGTAACTCTCTAGATTTTTAACGGAATTAAGATCCGAAAGAGTCTATCTTGACCGATTTTTCGCAAGGAATCCAATGGTATCGCACATGCATGCTGAAACTCAACGTACAAAACGCAGCAGCAAAAAAACCAAAACTGCGCATTAGTTGAAAACATCGTTTCGCGCCAAACTTCCGACGCGCGTAACTCTCTCGATTTTTAACCGAATCAAGATCCGCAAGAGTCTATCTTGACCGATTTTTCGCAAGGAATCCAATGGTATCACTCACGCACACGGAAACTCAACACACAAAATGCAGAAATTAAAAAACCAAAACTGCACGTTGTTTTCGACGCCGTTTCGCGTCAAATTTCCAACGCGCGTAACTCTCTCAATTTTCATCGGAATTGAAATCAGTAAAAACCTATCTTGACCGATTTTTCGCAAGGAATCCAATGGTATTATTCACGCACTCAGAAACTCACTGCACAGAACACACAAAGCAAAAAAAAACCATAACCGCTATCGTTAATTCGACGTCGTTTCGCGTCAAATTTCCAACGCGCGTAACTCTCAATTTTCATCGGAATTGAAATCCGTAAAAACCTATCTTGACTGATTTTTTGTAAGGAATCCAATGGTGTTACTCATGCACACTAAAACTTAATGTACGGAACACACGAATCAAAACAACCAGAATTGGACATGATTTTAAAACAACCAAAATTCCACATATAAACATGTTAAAATGCAAACAGTGGGAGGATCATAACATACACATTAAAGACTACATTTTTGCCTCAAGAATTGTTCAATATGATGCATGTTTGTGGACAACAAAGGAAAGCATGATTCAAAGAATTCAAGTTGTGGATTTTACCTCTTTTTTTGGAGATTTTGGGCAACCTACCAAGTGATTTGTTCCAGAAATGATTTGATGCTTTGGACAACCTCAAATGACCTCTTAGAAGCTTTTAGGATGGTTGGAATCGGCTGGAAACCTCTGGAGCAAGTTTGTGCACTTTCTCGCAAAATGGTCAAAAGTGGCCAAAATGCCAACTCTCTCAAATTGTGTTCCAGATGTGTGGCACCATTTGGGATAGTCCAAGGATGATATTTAGAGTGTGTTTGAGGTTTTATCTGGTTTGGAAAGAGACTGAATCAAGACATGGCTTGAAAAATGCAAAAAAGTGTCATTTTGAGGTTTTGAGAGGTGACTTTGTGATGTTGTGATTACAGGTCACTTTTGATGGTTTGCACAGCTTACATATGATATATATGAGGTGTGTGTGTGATTAGTTTGAGTGGAATTGCTCTCTAGCTCAAAAACTCAGAATTACTTGCTTTGGAAGGCAAATTTGAGGTGAAAGAAGAGATTTTGAGGAAAACATCTGTTTGATGGCTTTGGTGTACTCAAACTGAACACAAATGAGCTCTATTTATAGTGGAGCAAGTTTGTTTTGGGATCCACAGTGAATGGCAACTGCAACAGGTGTTTGTTCCATGTTGACCAATGGAAATGCAAGTCTCCTCTAGCCATTGACTAGAGGTTAGGGCACAGGGCTGTGGTTCCCTTGGTCTTGGATAAGTCTTGACTGATTTCAGATGAGAATGGCTCAGTCCATGCCACCTCTAAGCATCCATTAAATGCTCCAAACCAAAATTGGAGTTTTGTCCCTCTTTTAGGGATTTCTAGGTTTTGGCATGCTTTTTTTTTTGTTCCTTGGACTTGGGAGGTTCATGGATCAGATCATCCCACTTGGATTTGATCCTTAGATGTGTCCAAACTGATGACAAAGCTTGAAAATTCGTGTGGCACAAAAAATGTGCAAATCTGCCTTGAAAAATTCAGCTTCAGCAAGCCTTTTTGTAAGATCCATAACTCCCTGCTCGAGTATGCTACATGGACGTTCTAGGACTTTCCGGAAAGCTTAGATGACGTACTTCAACTTTGATGTTTGACATTAGACCTGGTTCAACTTGGATCATGGAGAAAAACAGCCTTGAAGTTGGGACATTGTGCTGAAATTACAAGGCAGATTTTTGGCTAAGTGCTGAAAAATGTCAATTTTAGGTTTTTAGCCATTTTGATCCAACCATAACTCAAAATCCATGATGAATTGGGATGAAGTGTAGTTGACACTTTTGTAGAGGGACATGAGGGCTACAAATACATCTTTGGATGGGGAAAAATGACTTTGTGGTTTAGGAGTTATGATCCTCCAAAGTTGGTACCCTTGCCACTTTTTTTCATAACTTAGAAAATTTTCTAAGTTTTTATGGTTACCCCTTTTACAAGTTATCCCACTTTCTTTGATTTTTCTTGATTAATGATGATTCCAATCACACATTAACATCATTTTAGGGTTAAAAAACCATTTTTATGAAAAATCTCAAAAAGTCAAAGTTTGACTTTTGTGCACAGTTGACTTTTTATCAGATGAATTCCAAACTGTGCGATCCTTTAGGAAATCATGTCCTTGACCTAAATCAAAATTGATGGACATGTTCCATGGGTGTTTAGGGTGTATTTAATCGTGTCCCACGGCTTGGGAGCATGTCCTGGTCAAAAGTCAAAGTTACAGTTGACTTTTCCCTTAAAACCCTAATTGTGGTGCAGATGAAATTGAAACTTGTTGCTCAAGCTTCTTGGATTAATCCAATGTTCCAAATGGATCAACATAGTTCATTAGAGACCCTAAAACCTTGTCTTGAGGTCTTGGCCCATGATTTGCCCCAAAAGTCAACTTAGGGGTGAATTAGGTCAAGAAACCCTAATTCCTAATTTTTGATGAATGCATCCCCTGAGGCTAAATTGAATTGATGATGGGGTTTATGATGTTCCATGGAGCATTTTAGGTTATGCTTTGGCTCATGCCCAGAGGAAAATTTCCATCTGGAGGCCCTAGTCGACAAACCCTAATTTGGTGACACTGGCGATCCTGAGGCTTGATCCACCTAGAAGGGAGCAGCCTTGTGCTTAATCCTTGAAGTGGGAGACATCTTGATCCATTGTGGATATTTGAGAGGCTAGACAAGTTGAAGATCATGTCATTCCTTGATTGATCCTTTGTCTAAGAGCTCTGAGAGGGTTTGAAACCCTAGTTTTGATTGTAGTGAATGCTCACCCATCTTTGGGGAGACTAACGAGGTACAAAGGTACATCCATATTGTGCTGATGATTTGCACAATGATGGGAAATCTTAGTGGTCAAAATTTGGGGTATGACACCTGCGAACCGTGGCAGAGAAAGAACAGCAGAAAGTTCGCAATGCGAACCTCCCGCGAACCTTCGCTTTCCCTTCGCTACCCTATTCGCAGTGCGAACTTGCGAACCCAAAAAATCTCAGCAGCGCTGTTGTTCACTCCAACACAACATTTCCTCCACCAAAACACTTCCAAACCATAACATAACAACCATAACATATTCAATCATAGCAACAAGTATTCTACAACATTTATACCGCATTTCAACCGCGAAAACATTGATTTCTATCGTTTTCTCTCATTCGACCTAGAATTGAAAAGCTAGGAAAAACCAGCAAACGTTCCAACACACACATACATATTCATACACAAGCATAGCATAACCGAGTTTCGCACCCTTACCCGATTAATCGCGCTTCGAAGTGTCGGTTGAATCGGTTTCTTACACTCCAAGTTTTCCTCTTTTTCTTCTTCTCCTTCTCTATTTCTCTTAAGTTCTTTTTCTCACTTTTCTTTCTATGTTTCTATTTTAATGAAAAACAATATCTAACCAAGCCAAAAAGACCAAAATACCCCTACACTCAATTTTCTCGCAAACGTTCCCAAAACGCGATAAAACATAATAACGATAAACATAACACATTTACCACATAAAAACCAAGAATAAAATAATATAAAGACCAAAATAATTAAATCAACTCGATTAAATAAATCTAACAAAAACCGGGGCGTTACAACTCTCCCCCACTTAGAAATTTTCGTCCTAAAAAATATTACCTGAGACGAACAACTCTGGATACAATTCCCGCATCCGACTATCCAACTCCCAAGTCAAATTGCCCTCAGCAGTGCCTCCCCACGCTACTTTTACAAGTGCAATATCCTTGCCTCTTAACCGCTTCAACTCGCGATCCAAAACTCTCACCGGTAATGCCTCAACCGTATGGTTCTCCCTTACCTCAACCCCATCCATTGGAATCACATGCGACGGATCCGGAACATACTTCCGAAGCTGTGAAACATGGAAACATCATGCAAATTCGAAAGATTCGGTGGCAACGCCACCCGATAAGCCACAACACCCACTCTCGCGGATATTTGATAAGGACCAATAAACCGAGAAGTAAGTTTCTTCGACTTCAATGCACGACCAACACCCGTCACCGATGTAACTCTCAAAAATACATGATCGCCTTCTCGAAACTCAAGATCTTTCCTCCTTTGATCATGATAACTCTTCTGCCTACTCTGAGAAGCCTTCATCTTCTCACGAATAAGTTTCACCTTTTCTGTAGTTTATTGAATTAACTCCGGTCCAACCACCAAACTCTCACCAGATTCATGCCAACACAACGGTGTTCGACATCTTCTGCCATACAACGCTTCAAAAGGTGCCATTCCAATACTCGAATGGAAACTGTTGTTATACGTGAATTCAACCAACGAAAGATAACTATCCCAAGCACCACCTTGTTCAAGAACACAAGCTCTCAGCAAATCTTCCAACGACTGAATAGTTCTCTCGGTTTGACCATCCGTCTGAGGATGATAAGCAGAACTCAATCTCAACTTGGAACCTAACGCCTTTTGAAAACTTTCCCAAAATATGGAAGTAAACCTCGGATCTCGATCTGAAACAATACACAACGGAACACCATGTAGCTTCACAATCACACGGATATAAATCTCAGCCAACCTCTCCAAAGAAAAACTGATGTCAATCGAAATGAAATGCGCCGATTTAGTCAGCCTATCCACAACCACCCAAATGGCATTATGTCCCCTCTGAGTATTCGGCAACCCTGTCACAAAATCCATAGAAATGCTATCCCATTTCCACTCGGGAATATCCAACGGTTGCAATAATCCACTAGGCTTCTGATGTTCTACCTTTGACTTCTGACACGTCAAACACGCATAAACAAACTGAGCCACATCCCTCTTCAATCCGGACCACCAAAAGATCTTCTTCAAATCTTGGTACATTTTATTAGCTCCCGGATGTATACTCAAACTACTCCAGTGTCCTTCCTCTAAAATTATCTTTTTCAATTCCGAATAATCAGGAATACAAATTCTACCACGGAATCTCAAAACACCCTTATCATCCACTTTAAAGTCACCATTCACACCTTTATCTCCAACCGTCATCAAATCAACAAATTTCACATCCAGCCTCTGTTTCTCGCTAACGGTCAACAAAAACTCATTAGTGACCCTTAACATACTAAGCCTCACGCTGTCAGATGTCAATTCACACACCAAACTCAAATCTCTAAATGCTTCCAAAAGTTCCCACTCTTTAACCATCAAAGCGGACATATGCAAAGATTTCCGGCTTAACGCATTGGCTACCACATTAGCTTTACCAGGATGGTAATTCAAGCTAAAATCGTAGTCCTTCAAAAATTCCAACCATCTCTGTTGCCTCATATTCAGCTCTTTCTGATCAAACAAGTATTTCAAACTCTTATGATCACTAAAGACTTCGAATCTTGCACCGTAGAGATAATGCCTCCAAATTTTCAACACAAAAACCACCGCCGCTAATTCCAAATCATGAGTAGGGTAATTTTTCTCATGAACCCTCAACTGTCTCGAAGCATAAGCCACCACCTTACCTTCTTGCATCAACACTCCACCTAACCCAATCAAAGACGCATCGCAATATACCACAAACGGTTCACTAGGATTCGGTAAGATCAAAATTGGAGCTGTAGTCAATCTTCTCTTCAGCTCACTAAAACTTTCCTCACACTGAATATCCCAAATAAATGCTTTACCTTTACAAGTCAGCTGGGTCAAAGAAAGTGCTAACTTGGAAAAGCCTTCAATGAATCTTCGATAATATCCAGCTAAACCCAAAAAGCTTCTAATTACAGTAACAGATCTAGGAGCCTCCCATTGTAGAACTGCATCTACTTTGGATGGATCCACAACAATACCATTTACCTGAAATCACATGCCCAAGAAAACTCACTTCTGACAACCAGAACTCGCACTTGGACAACTTGGCATAAAGTCTCTTTTCCTTCAAAATTTGCAATACAACACGCAAATGCTCTGCATGTTCCTCCCGAGATTTAGACTAAATCAAGATGTCATCGATAAACACAACAACAAATTGATCCAAATGCTCATGGAAAATGCGATTCATATACTCCATAAACACTCCCTGCGCATTAGAAACCTCGAACGGCATCACGGAATATTCGTAATGTCCGTATCGTGTCCTAAAAGCCGTCTTTTGAATATCTTCCTCTTTCACTCTAATCTGATGATAACCTGACCTCAAATCAATTTTACTAAACACACACGCACCTACCAACTGGTCCATCAAATCATCAATTCTCGGAAGAGGATACTTATTCTTAATCGTCACCTTATTCAGTTGGCGATAATCAATACACAATCGCATACTTCTATCTTTCTTTTTCACCAATAAAACTGGAGCACCCCAAGGCGATACACTCGGTCTCACAAACCTCTTTTCTAACAATTCATTCAACTGTTTCTTCAACTCAACCAACTCAGATGCCGACATACGATATGGTGCCATAGACACAGGTCTAGTACCAGGAACTAGATCTATAGAAAACTCCACCTCTCTCTCTGGCGGCACATCAAAAATATCCTCCGGAAAAACCTCTAGAAAATCACACACGACTGGAAACACATTAATTGCAACTTGACTATCCACGGTCAACAATGCAAACAACCCGAACAATTGAGCTTCATCCGCCAAAAGTTTCTTCAACTCTTTGGTAGATAAGAAACTCGATTCCTCGTCTTCTTCAAGAGAAGGAAATCTTACCAACTTATGATAACAATCGATATGAACTCGGTTGAACTGCAACCAATTCATTCCCAGAACCACGTCTAAACCCTCCAACGGCAGACACACCAAATCCATATCAAAATCCCTACCATAAATGGTCAAAGGACAACTTAAACAAACCAAAGAAGTAGTTACCGACCCCATTTCTGGAGTATCGATAACCATCTCTCCATCCATCGACGACAACAAAAGATTCAAACGCTTCGCACACTCAGACGAAATAAACGAACGAGTCGCTCCGGTATCAATAATAGCAACTAAAGGTGTACTATTAATAAAACAAGTACCTCTGATCAGACGATCTGCACTAGTAGTCTGAGTTCCTTCCAATGCAAATACTTTCCCTCCAGCTTGAGCTTGCTTTGGTTTCGGACACTTCATACTAATATGACCAGATTCAACACAGTTGAAACACTTCACCACATTCCTCTTGCACTCAGCTGTTACATGCCCTATACCTCCACAATTGGAACACTTCCTTATATCCTTTCTACATTCAAACTGACGATGTCCTAAGTCACCACACCTAAAACATCTCAGAGGATTATACATACCTCCCCCACTTGGCCTTTTATCAAAATTAGCCCTTTGCTTACCCTTGTCAGCTGGTGACACATAAGGACCCCCACGAAACGGTTGCTTTCCTTTCCTTTCGTTCACACTCTTATAATGAGTAGAACGAGCTTTGTTATCCTCCTCATAAATTCTACAACAATCTACCAAATCTGAAAACCTCCTAATTCTTTGATAACCAATGGCCTATTTGATCTCGGGACGCAACCCGTTCTCAAACTTCACACATTTGGAAAACTCCGCAGTTGCTTCAGCATAATGTGGATAAAACTGAACAAGCTCCACAAACTTAGCAGTGTAATCAATAACAGACATGTAACCCTGTTTCAACTCCAAGAACTCTATTTCCTTCTTTCCTCTAACATCTTCAGGAAAATACTTCCTCAAAAACTCCTTGCTAAACAAAGCCCAAGTGACCTCTTCACCTGTAGCTTCCCACACATGACGCACACTAACCCACCAATCATCAGCCTCCTCCTGCAACATGTGAGTACCCAATCTCACCTTATGTTCCTCAGCACAGTCCATCACTCGAAAGATTCTTTCAATCTCCTTAAGCCAAATCTGAGCACCATCAGGATCATATCTTCCTTTGAAGATAGGCGGTTTATTCTTCCTGAACTCATCATTCCCACCAGCATTAGGTGCACCCCACACAGCCTGAGCCATAGCTTGCATCGCAGTAGCAAGAGCAGCGTCATTTCTACCAGCCATATTCTGTTCATATCCAATAACAGTAACTATGGTTAAACAATCAGCTCTCCAGAACACAACTGACGCACAACAAACAACTTGGTCCAAACGACCGACACGGACTGGGACGGACTGACACAAACTGGCTCTGATACCACTTAATGTAACACCCCCAATCTATAACCCGAGTAATTAAAGTGATAACAAATAATCAGAGTAGAATTAAAACATTCATGGCATAGACGGAGTGTCACATCACGATGATGAAATATAATAACCTGCTCATAAAGATATGCAATAATCAGGTAGCAACATAAACAGAGGAACTCAGTTCCTAACACCCACAATTCAGATACAGAATAAAAACGGAAAATCTGCAACTGAAAGCTCATATATATAAACATAGAAGTTTTTCTGTCATACACAAAGTCATACATGTAAAATCCAAAAAGATATATATACATAATGTCACATAACGATCTCCTCGACTACCCGGTGCTACATATCAGAGCCGACAGACAAAAGAATGAAGACAGAATCTTCACAAAAAGACCTCCAGCATCTAATCTGCAATGCCTCATAGAGCATTCAAAACAGCAGAAGGGTGAGAAACACAATTATAATATAGTTGCATACAATTATATAATAACACAAAATACACATGTAAAACATTCTCACCACAACTTACACCATAATTCAAATACAAAACAACACAATTCATATCTCATACATCCATCACAAAGGTATATCAATCACGCTCAATACATTTATCACCAACATATAAATATATCAACTCATCAATTCCATTCACAAATCCCACACATAATCAATCCATTCATGACTTATGTAAATGCAAAGAGACCGACACAACGACTATATGCAAATGCAATGCGGTACCATTCCATCCATCATTCTCATCATTAATTCACTCAGGAATTATTGGAATCATCGCTTGTTACTTAGTGTAACTCCCCGTCGGGCAAATGATGTTCCCCGTCGCTTTAGGTCCTCTTGGTATAAGGCTCACGACGTTTATGGATTGCTTTAGGTCCTCTTTGTATAAGGCTCACGATCCGATCGCTTTAGGTCCTCTTTGTATAAGGCTCACGATCGTCTATAACGTCGCTTTAGGTCCTCTTTGTATAAGGCTCACGACCGTTATAGCAGACTCCCTCAGGAATCGTTTCGTCGCTCACACCCACTAGGGCACACGACATCACAAGAATGCATATCATGATGCTTGGCATACAATGACTCATGACAATCAAATGCATACACATATACAACCATGTGAACCATTTCAACATCCATAATCATGCATATACAATCAATCATAACACAATGCATTTATTTGCCATAAGGCCACAAACCATCATCACAACATTCCATCACATGCATTCACATCATACAACAGCACACAAGCTATACGATATATATTAAAAGCATACCACATGATAACACATCAATCGCACACAATTACGACGGTAAAAGTCTACAAAACGACACTATTCCAATTCCCGACATAATTAAATCGGACACCAATCTCAAAACCATTTTATAAGAAAGAACATCTTATTAGCTTTCCAACGCATCCAACCGCGCCTCAATCCGACTTACGACCCAAAAGTTATGACAAGAACAAAATGGAAAATCTGCCCTGTTCGCTTTCCTATTCGCAATGCGAACCCCCAGCGAACCATGGAAGAGAAAAAGCAGCATAAAGTTTGCAAGGCAAACCTTCGCTTTCCCCTTCATAATGTGAATTCCCTGCGAACCGTGGCAGAGAAAAAACAGCAGAAAGTTTGCAATGCGAACCTTCGCTTTCCCTTCGCTGCCCTATTCGCAGTGTGAACCTGCGAACCCAGAAAATCTCAGCAGCGCTGTTGTTCACTCCAACACAACATTTCCTCCACCAAAACACTTCCAAACCATAACATAACAACCAGAACATATCCCAATCATAGTAACAAGTATTCTACAACATTTATACCGCATTTCAACCGCGAAAACATCGATTTCTATCGTTTTCTCTCATTCGACCTAGAATTGAAAAGCTAGGAAAAACCAGCAAACATTCCAACACACACATACATAATCATACATAAGCATAGCATAACCGAGTTTCGCACCCTTACCCGATTAATCGCGCTTCGAAGTGTCGGTTGAATCGGTTTCTTACACTCCAAGTTTTCCTCTTTTTCTTCTTCTCCTTCTCTATTTCTCTTAACTTCTTTTTCTTTCTTTTCTTTCTATGTTTCTATTTTAATGAAAAACAATATCTAACCATGCCAAAAAGACCAAAATACCCCTACACTCAATTTTCTCGCAAACGTTCCCAAAACGCGATAAAACATAATAACGATAAACATAACACATTTACCACATAAAAACCAAGAATAAAATAATATAAAGACCAAAATAATTAAATCGACTCGATTAAATAAATCTAACAAAAACCGGGGCGTTACAGACTTAAAGGTGTTGGTTGTGGTGGCTGACTTGAAATATATTATTGTGGTGGGTGACTTGAAACTGTTGCAATTGCTGGCTAACTTGAAGGTGTTGGTTGTGGTGGCTGACTTGAGGTTTCTTCTGTTACCTGAGTTGAAGGTGCTTCTGGCTGTGGTAGTTTATAAGTGGCCTTGTTGTGACCTTCCTTCTTGCAACGAATACACTTGATTCCATGGTTTGCCTTTTTCAAGTGTGTTTCATCCCACACCATTTCTTTAGCTTCTCTATTCCTCTTTTTCTTGGGCATTCCAGGTTGTCTCTTTATTAGTGGTGATTGGAGATCAACAGCGTCAGATTTAGTCCACAAAGCTTCACCATTAACTGGATAAATAACTGGTGAATAGCAAGCTTCATAGAGTTCCTTCTTATAACAGTCAGGTACAAAATCATCAATTTGTAAATGTTGATCCTTCATGCATGATTGCATGGTAGCCCTATCAGCATCCATATTCTACATGAGCATTCTTTCTTGGAAAGATTGACAACATGTTTTTCTCCACTTAGTGATATATGCCTAACCTTGTAGTTATATTCACCTACACGCCTGTAACATTCAGCATAACAAGGTAACATTCAACATAACAAGGTAACATTTCGCATAACAATGTAACTGAAAGCTCCAAGGATTTAACTAAATTTTGGTAAAACATAATGTTGAACAAGATGTTCTAGTTTGAAGAAAATTGCCCCAGACCAAAGATGTCAAATGAGATGTCCCAGCATGAAGACTCGACATCATGACTGTCACAGCAGGTTTTGTTTTTAATTCTGTTTCAAGATTCAAGGCGCGTTTGGCAGTGGATCAAGGACAGAAGATTTGAAGCCCAAGGAAGCAGAAGACTATAAAAGTATACTTAGACCTAGGGCTGAATGACTAATCCTTATGTAAACTTTTGTAAAGTAGAAAATAGAGTTTAAGGTTTTGAGAGTCGTAGGACTTTCTTGTGTTGTAAGTCACCCTTTGTATCGGTTTGATACATTGTGGTAGACATAGATGTTTATACAGATTCATAAACCTTTAGGTAATGAATTGTATATTGTTCTTGGATGAAGCTTTGAAGCAAATCCAATAAAATCCGATTAGGATTGTTAGTCAAGGTAGCTTGGCTGAACTTTGCATTGAAGGAGGATTCTTTCAAGTTGGATGATACAGTTATTGTGACTATAACTGTTAGATATCACAAGGTGTGATTAAGGGAGTGAGATGGGTTTCTCTTATCAATTAGATGTGACTTCTAATGATAAAGTTTTCATTGGGTAGTGATAGGTAAACCATAGGTTGTTTAATGTAAACCAGAGGTTGTTTACATAAAACTATACTACTGATAGTGGATTCTTCTTCCTGGCTTGGTAGCCCCCAGATGTAGGTGAGTTGCATCGAATTGGGTTAACATAGCTTGGGTTATTTATCATTCTGCAAATTTACAGTTCAGTATTTGCTTGTTGATAAACATGTTGTAATAGATGTTGAAACATCTGTCACGATTCTGTTGCTGATATTCAAAGTATCAGCTTGATTATTTTGCCCTTATTTCAAAGTTATGCAGAGAGCAATGTCGTGACATGTGTTAGGACATCTGTGATCTGCATGCTAGAGTTTGAATTGGTATCAGAGCAGACATCCTATCTATTTCTGGATGAGATCTTAGGAGATACTTTCTGGCTCATTAAACAAGGTGTGTGTTTGTGCGATCAGACCATTCATTGGATATCTGGAATGATTAGTATTGGATCAAGGATGATAGATACTGGTTGGTTGTCCTTTGCTTCTGTTGAGGTTCCTCTCTGCAATGTGTCCTCTAAGATGTCTTGACATCTTGTCTGAAGACTGTTAAAGGTGTTCCTTAGTGTTCCGCTGCATGTGTTTCTGATGAAAGGACTTTGGTAAAGCTAGATTGAAGACTCTGTTCTTGAAGGTGTCAGCACCTATTGAAGTTCTAGCCGTTCCAGCAGGGAGTAATGGAATGGAGAGAGTTTTTTGTTGTTGTTTTGCCTTTGATGTCCTGGTACTTGGAAGGTTGGTTTCTTCAGGTAGTTTGAAGTCAGAAGATGAGAGGTCTAGATTATCAATTTCTTGGTTTATGAAACTGGTAAACACCCTTGTCATGATAAATTTTCCAAAGACACTTGAGAATTCTCTCAAGTCCACTTATAAAGGCATCTCTTGTCATGAGGACTGTTTTGGTTTTGGTGTTTCTGGAAAAGGTGGAATTCTGGAGTCTTCTGGTTGCTCTTCTGGATCTACGATGTTTCTAGGGATCATCAATCTGAAGAAATTAGGGGTGATTTATTTTCATCATCCATGTCTTGCATGGTAGTGATTCTTAAAATCAGTTAAAGTGGTTCTTCTCAAGGTAGATGCATAGGACTGTGCCAGCTAAGTCAACACGAGTCAAGGGTGTCAGCCTTGATGTCTCAACATTTTGCTTGGCACATAAGATACTTACACTAAAGAATAATTGATTGGTATTCATAAAGTGTTGATATCTCTTGGATGTACGGCCTTCTGAACAAGGATTTAAGATCAATTTCTATTTATGGAATCCACAAGTATTTAATTGATTATCCATGTGTGCGGTTTTCAAAATTGGATGCAGTCAAGGTCATCAGTGAAGATTTAATTATATAATGATCTGATGTTCAACCAAATGTTGAAACATTCCATCAACAGAGATTGTGCAGAATCTTGTTGATTCAAGGAGTGAATCTCTAGGACAAGGAAGGGGAGTAGCTTATGCTCTGGGAACCAAACTTTTGTGTGTTAACATAAAGTGTTGGGAACCTTCTTCTGGTTGGATCTGCAGAGACACATAATCTGACTAGGAAGTTTCGTGGCAGGAAGCTTATCTAGAATATGGTGTTGATGGAAGTGAAGATGAAGACTTCTTATTCTTGATGAATATTGCTTGGATCAGTTTATTTTTTATCTAGGTGAATTGGAGTGCAGCTGCAGAGAGCATGTGATCCATTTCAACATGGAGTTCGAGATAAGTGTCCAGGATAGTATCTCTGACATCTTGAAGGAAGTTGGATTTCTTGTAGCTGTTGACTACTCTTTGGCATGTTTGGTTCTTCTAAGGATGAGTTCTTGAAGTCGATGCTCTTCAAGATATTTGGTCTTAAGATTGGTTGTGGGCCATTAACACAGGATGGAGATTGTGTACTCAAACTTGATATGTTAATCAAGTCTATGAGAGCATGGAACTCTTGTTCTATAGAAGTGGGGAAGTTTCTTAAGATGACATATCTGAGGGAGAGTTGATCAAGACTGTATCAGACAGACTTGAGCTCATCAGCTGGAAGTCATGACATTGATGTCAGATGTTCTGACGTCAAGGTTATCATCAAATTATTCACTCAGTGGGATCTGGTTATAGTAGAGGTATATCATCTTGAGAAAAGGTGTTCTTCTCAGATATGATTGGAATGGATGCTCCAAACAGCCTATGCAGTGTATAGGAATTGCAGAAGCTAGTAGAGACTACATTTCATGGTCTTAGTGTATCTAAGATGTCTTGTTGAAGACCCAGACTCTTAGCTGGAAATCTGGAGGAAACTGTGACACTTGGCTGTGTTTAACCATAGTCACTTGAATCCAAGAACAAATTACCTTTATGGAAAAGGGAGGTTGTTTGAAGACCAAAGGAGGAGCTGGTTTTGATCTTGGCTTGCTGATTATTGAAGGGATATTCACTAAGTCCAATGATAATTATATCAAGAACCATAGTGTTTGGTGTCTGTGATATGATCCGGATGTCCTAACTGATGTTAGAACATCATCTTGTTTTTTGAACTTGGAATTCATATTGTAGAAGCTGATATACACCAGTTGAATCAGAAGTGTTCTAATTTATCATACGGGAGAATGATAAGGTGAAGACTGTCTTGGATTATGGGGTGTCTATCTGGTAGTCTGACTCTTGTTGAGGTCTGAATGCTTGTGGAGAGGTGGTTTCTTCTGCTACAAGTCACTCTAGAAAGAAGTGGATCAGTTTGGTGCTTGTGAAACAAGTAAGCTGAGGATTTCTAGAGCATGTATTTGATGTCTTTCAAGTGTGAGGGACATCTGGGCTAGCTAACAAACTAAGAGATTTTGTATGTCTCTTTGAGGAATGTGGGCATTCCAGGTTCAATTGGATTTATTCTCAAGGAACAAGGATATCTATGGCTGTAAAATTCAAGGTGGATTTGTACAAAATATGGATGGGTTCAGGATGAGGGGGATCAATTGTGAATTTGGTCTCAATCCAAGAGTTTGTTGGTTATGGTACAAGGATGTGATCCTGGTACTTTCTCTCTATATGAGCATGAATTTGGTCATGTGATATCATGTGGTGATTTTGGGCGTTTTTCTTGTTGGAAGAAGCATCATTTATATAAGATAGGGGGAGAGCTTATGTCTGATGGGTGTACTATTGGGGTACATAGATTGCTTGTGGATTAAGTAGTGAGTGAATGCATTTATAACACCCCGATTTATTTTTATTTTTTTCGTAATTAGAAATATATGTTGTTGTGTATTTATGTGTGTGATTATGCGTGTTTTGATCGTGTTTGGGTTGCCCTTAGTAGGGGGTAGTGACCTTAGAATTATGGAGATTAAGGTGTGGGAAGGAGTGGTGTGGTTAGTAATTAGTTAATTAATATTAGGAATATTGATTAATAATATTAGCGTGAATTATTCAGAAATATTGTTATTATTATTGTTAGTTCTATTATTGGCAGCAATTTTGGTAAAACAATGTGGTTGTTCAAGATGTCATGTCTGATGTCTTAACATGTGCTTCTAACATTCTGCATGAGGTGTGTTGTTTGGTATTGCAGTTTTTGTGCATGATGTCAAGACTGATGTCTTAACATCTGTTGACAGAACATCTGTTTAGTCTGTTATGTGATTTAGGGCTGCGTGTTAATTGTTATGTTTGAGAGATTGCAGGCGAGATTCTTGGAGGAGATTTTATCTGATGCAATCATTTTATATTTCCTATGAAGTATATTCTGTTACTATTTAGGGCGAAAAGATTTGAAGATAAAATCTGCTTTTATTGTGCATCAAATCTGTGATTTTATTCTGCCCAAGCCCATTAAGTTTGTTGTTATTTAAAGATGTATCAACCCTACTTGGAGGTGTGGAGAATAAGGATTGTACGAGCTGTGTTCAAGTTTGAGGGTTTATGTTTTGTGTTTGTTTTTGTGACCCATTCATTCATCTGGTTTGATGTTTGAATTGGACTGATTTAGTTGAGTTGTAATTTGTCCACTCTAAGCTTTTAAGCACGAGTGTTTGTTCTTGATCAAAGATTTTAAGCAAGATCAAGGTGTGCCTTTCTTGTGTAACTTCTTACATTGTTATTTTCTGTTTTCATCACTGCTGTGATTGAGGGGGGTGAGAGGGTTCTCATACCTAAGAGTGTCTTAGGTAGAAGTGTCATTGGGTAGTGATTAAGCGAGTAGATTGTCAACTGGTGTGTTGACTGTAGAATCTACAAATTGATACTACTAATAGTGAATTTCCTCTGTGTTGTTTATTGTTTTTAAGTACTGTTACTATTGTTGTCTTGTTCATATAACAGATATTGATGTTATGACATCTCACTTGACATCACATATCTGATACCAGAATTTCAATTGGTATCAGAGCATGTCATCCTGCTCTGTATCTGGGTGAGATCTAGGGCTGTTACTTTCTGGTGCAATGGACAAGGAGAGTGGTGGATTTGTGAATAGACCCCATATTCTAGATGGATCAAATTATGACTATTGGAAACCTCACATGGTTGCCTTTTTGAAATCTTTAGACAGCAGGGCTTGGAAGGCTGTTTTGAAAGAATGGAAACATCCTGTCATTGTGGGAAAAGATGGTCAGTCAAAGCTGAAACCTGAAGAAGATTGGACCAAGGAAGAAGATGAACTTGCTCTTGTGAATTCTAAGGCCTTGAATGCCTTATTTAATGGTATTGACAAGAACATTTTCAGGCTGGTCAACACATGTGAAGTGGCTAAGGAGGCTTGGGATATCCTGAAAATAACTCATGAAGGAACTTCCAAGGTCAACATGTCAAGACTTCAGCTGCTAACAACAAAGTTTGAAAGTTTGAGGATGAAAGATGAAGAGACCATTCATGACTTTCACATGAATATACTTGAACTATCAAATGCTTCTAGTGCCCTAGGAGAGAGAATGTCTGATGAGAAGCTGGTGAGAAAAATTCTCAGATCTCTCCCCAAAAGATTTGAAATGAAGGTGACTGCTATAGAGGAAGCTCAAGACATCAGCCAAATGAGGGTAGATGAATTGATTGGCTCACTTCAGACATTTGAATTAGAGTTGAATGACAGATTAGAAGAGAAGGCCAAAAGCATGAAACTGATGTCTAGTTCTGAAAATGAAAAGAAAGAGTGTGATATTGAAACTCAGGAGGAGCTATCCAATGCAATTGTGATGCTGGGAAGACAGTTTAATAAAGTAATGAAAAGAATGGACAGAAGTTATAAACCTAATGTCAAGAACATCACATCTGACATCAACAGGTCAGCTGATCAGATGAAGAAACCCAAAGCAGAGGATAGGCCTAATAATGACAAAGGAATCCAATGCCATGGCTGTGAAGGTTTTGGTCACATCAGAGCTGAATGTCCCACATACCTTAAACAGAAAAAGGGTTTGTCTGTCACTTGGTCTGATGAGGACACTGAAAGTGAAGATGAATCAGCCAAGCATGTCAGAGCTATAACTGGAATATGTGAGTCTGATAATGATTCAAGTGATGGAGAGATTACGTATGAGGAGCTAGCTGCATCATATAGAGAGTTGTGCATTAGAAGTGAACAAGTGTGTCTAGATGGGGAAAAGTAAAAGAAAGTTATAGTACAGCTAAAGGCTGAAAAGACTGATCTAGAGAATGAAGTAAGTCTGCTAAACTCCAAGCTTGATCAAATGGTCAAATCTATCAGATTGCTGAACAAGGGGACTGATACCTTGGATGACATTCTTCAGATTGGAAAACTGGCTGGAGACATGGCTGGGCTGGGATTTTAGGGTGAGAAGAAACCTTCTTCAGATGCTAGTTCTTCTGGTACTAAACAGAACCTGTCTCATCAGATGTTTCAGCACCATGGGAAATTGCATACTTCTGGACCCAAACAGAACATGTCCCATCAGATGTCGCAACATCAAGGGAAGGTGCATGTTTCTGGGCCTAATCATTTTGTGTCTCATCATCATAGCAAAAGACAACCTCATCATTATGGCAGAAGACAGACTCAACCTTAATGGAGAAGACATCTCAGTCACTTCAGAGAAGAAATTCAAAGATGGAGATGTCACTACCGTGGAAGATTTGGCCATATAAAGCCTTTTTGCTTCAGACTGCATGGATATTCTAAACCTGTTCCTCATCCTGGACCAAATCAGAATACTCCAACAAGTGGAAAACAATGGGTTCCCAAGGTTGATGTTACAAGCTTATTAGCTCACATGTCTATTAGAGCCTCAGCTATGGAAGATTGGTACTTTGACAGTGGGTGTTCTAAACATATGACAAGTGTCAAGAACCTGTTGGTGGATGTCAAATCTTATTCCATAAGTGATGTGACTTTTGGTGATGGAGCCAAAGGTGAGGTCAAAGGGATTGGAAAGCTGAATTGTTCAGTTGGGCCTAGTCTTGATAATGCGTTGCTTGTTAAAGGGTTGACTGCTAATTTAATTAGCATCAGTCAACTGTGTGATGAAGGTTTCAAGGTCAGCTATACAAAATCTGAATGTTTAGTGACAAATGAAAAGAGTGAAGTTGTTATGAGGGGAGTTAGATCTAAAGATAACTGCTACTTATGGGTTCTTCAAGAGTCCAGTTACTCCTCCATATGTACTATTGCCAAAGATGATGATGTGGATTTGGGACATCAAAGACTTGGTCACCTACATCTGAAAGAGGTGAAACAAAGTATGATTGATTATAATGTCAAGCATGATGTCATGACATCTTGCTGTGACAACCTGAGGGACACTAAGCACATTAATGTTCATCATCTGCTCATAAGAGAACTTGAAGAAAACAAGGTCATTTAGTTGGAACATGTCACTAGAAAAAAGAAGGTTGTTGATATTCTCTCTAAGGATGTAGATGCAAGTCAATGTGAAACCCTAAGAGAAGAATTGGAAATGTGTAATTATGAAGGTCAACAGAAGTTAATGGCGTGTGGACAATGTTCGTTAAAATTCAAAAATTTAAAAAGTCATTTATTTTGGTGTGAAAATTCCACTTATTACCTTTTAATTTTCCAACAAAAGCAGCCCCCTTTGCATAAGAAATCATTTCACATCTTTACTACCACACACTACCTCCATTTTGCTTCATATTGTTTGTTCATCTTCTCTCCTGGAAAAAAAAGCTCTTCCAACCTTTTGTCAATCAGTTGCAAGAAAGTAACAATGTCTCAACAACAACCTTCTCCATCCAAGAAATCTGCTACCGAAAATCCTTTGCATGCAAAATCTAGGGTTTCTACTGAATATGTCTCGCTTGATGATGCTCTGGACATTGCGCCTCTATCCATGGTTCCTCTCTCTGGTTCTGAAAAGATACGGCCAAGAAAGCTGCAGGCGAAGAGGTCTACACGTCCTAGTACAGGTAAACCATCTGATCCTTCTGATTATAGAAAGTATGATGATAGTGAAGCTATTGGAGACAAATCTGTTCCTGGGAATTCTACTCCACTCCCTCAAGTTGATAAAAATCAAAGTGAGGAAGAAGAGTATTCAGTGGATAAGAGTCTAGACAGGATAGTTACTAAGGTTCTGGAAAAGGGTATTCCTGTGGCTGAGATATCTAGGCCACTTGCTCAAATGTCTGCCTCTCACTCTGAGGGTGAGAAAGATGATAGGCAAACTACTGAAGACAATCTTCACAGGTTGGCTATGTCTGTTCTTGAAGATGCAGAAACTGAAGTTAGAGCTGATGTTGGAACATCACCTGCTAAGAAAGGTACTTCTAGTCCTAGAGGAAAGAAGCCAGTTGATGTGGTGGATGTGGATAATTTGTCAGATAATGAGATAATTGCTAATATGGTGCATGGGATACAAAAAGGATGAAGACAAGAAAAGAGAAGGTCGTTGCTATGACAGAGTCTCTTGGTAGTGGTAAGAAGAAGTCTGTGTTTGGTCCTCCAAAATCTTGGAGCAAAGTGTCTACCTCTTCTAAAAAGAGGAAGATTAGGAATGATTCTGACTCTGACTTTGATATTGAGGAGGATGTCCAGGACATCAATCCTGTGAAGAAGGCTGCTAGCAAGAAGATTGTTAACAAAGTTCCTAATGTCCCTTTAGACAATATTTCATTCCATTCTGTTGACAATGTGAGTAAGTGGAAGTATGTTCATCTAAGAAGAATTACTCTGGAGAGAGAGCTTGGTAAAGATGCCTTGGATGTCAAGGAAATCATGGAGTTGATTCATATTGCAGGATTATTAAAGACTGTGTCAGATTTTTCAAAGTGTTATAATCTGCTGGTTAAGGAATTCATTGTGAACATTCCTGCTGATATTGCTGATGGTAGAAGTGTGGATTTTATTTCTCTCCTAGTGCCATCAACAAGTACTTGGGAAGGAGTGATAAAGAGGAGTGTGAACTGGAGGTTACTGACAACCAAGTGTGCAAGGTGATCACTGCTAATCAAGTGACTAGTTGGCCCTTGAAAGGTAAATTGCCTGCTAGCCAACTAAGTGTCAAATATGCAATTTTGCATAGGATTGGGGCTGCAAATTGGGTACCTACAAATCACAAAACTACCATAGCTGTGGGGTTAGGGAGGTTCATCTTTGCTATTGGCAACAAGGTCAAGTTTGATTATGGGAATTACATCTTTGATCAGATTGTGAAGCATGCTACAACTAATCCTGTTAAGATGCCTATAGCATTTCCTCCCCTTATTTGTGGAATGATATTGAATCAACATCCTGGAATCTTAACTAACTCTGATATTGCTTGCAAGAGGGAGGCTGCATTGTCTCTGCATCCTAAGCTGTTTATAGGGAATCATGTCCCAGATATTGTATCAACATCAGGTACTGGTGTCAACAAGACGTGCACCAAAAATGATCTGATCAATGAGTTGAAGTTAACATGTAAATATCTAGATGTTGTTATCAACACCAGCGCTGCCAGGAAGATGAGACTTGAAAAATTGACCAAGTCTTTAGAACAGGGTGAAGATGGTGAGGATGATAATGCCAAGGAAGTTGGTAATGTTTCAGGTTCTGAGGAGGGTGGTTCAGCAACTGATAATGAGGGTGATGAAGATGCTTCTGATGATTCTGAGGAAGACTGATTTTGCTGGTTGTGTTGGCTCTGTTGGAGTTTTCTCTTTGTTTTTTTTTTGTTTTCTTTAGACACTTTTGTGTGCTGTTCTGGATTTCTGATGGCACCTGTGTGTGCTTATTTTGTGACTTGATATGTCTGTACTGCTCTTGTTGACAACTCCAGTATGATATATTTTGCTTTGTTTATCTTGTTGGTGTTTGTCTAATCTAACAAGGGAGATCTTGTGTGACTGACTGGTAGCTAGGTTGTCTAACAATGACAGTTTGTGACTGACTACTGCTTCCAACTATGACTACTTCTTTAGTTTGGCCAATTATGGCTAAAAAGGGGGAGAGTAATTTGGCATTGTTGTTGCTATAGTGGCTGTTTCTGGGTTGTTCTGATGTTGGTTTTTAAGTTTTGATTGTTGTGCAGCTGGCTTTCTTGGTTTTTTTCAGAATGTTAGATTTGTTTGAGTGGTGTGTTTCTGCTGCTGGTATCTCTGATGTGTGCTGATACTGTTTTAGCCAAAATTAGCCAAAGGGGGAGATTATTAGTTCTATTATTGGCAGCAATTTTGGTAAAACAATGTGGTTGTTCAAGATGTCATGTCTGATGTCTTAACATGTGCTTCTAACATTCTGCATGAGGTGTGTTGTTTGGTATTGCAGTTTTTGTGCATGATGTCAAGACTGATGTCTTAACATCTATTGACAGAACATCTGTTCAGTCTGTTATGTGATTTAGGGATGCGTGTTAATTGTTATGTTTAAGAGATTGCAGGCGAGATTCTTGGAGGAGATTTTATCTGATGCAATCTTTTTATATTTCCTATGAAGTATATTCTGTTACTATTTAGGGCGAAAAGATTTGAAGATAAAATCTGCTTTTATTGTGCATCAAATCTGTGATTTTATTCTGCCCAAGTCCATGAAGTTTGTTGCTATTTAAAGACGTATCAACCCTACTTGGAGGCATGGAGAATAAGGATTGTGCGAGCTGTGTTCAAGTTTGAGGGTTTATGTTTTGTGTTTGTTTTTGTGAATCATTCATTCATCTGGTTTGATGTTTGAATTGGACTGATTTAGTTGAGTTGTAATTTGTCCATTCTAAGCTTTTAATCACGAGTGTTTGTTCTTGATCAAAGCTTTTAAGCAAGATCAAGGTGTGTCTTTCTTGTGTAACTTCTTACATTGTTATTTTCTGTTTTCATCACTGCTGTGATTGAGGGGGAGTGAGAGGGTTCTCATACCTAAGAGTGTCTTAGGTAGAAGTGTCACTGGGTAGTGATTAAGTAAGTAGATTGTCAACTGGTGTGTTGACTGTAGAATCTACAAATTGATACTACTAATAGTGAATTTCCTCCCTGGCTTGGTAGCCCCCAGACGTAGGTTGTTAGACCGAACTGGGTGAACAATTTTCTGTGTTGTTTATTATTTTTAAGTACTGTTACTATTGTTGTCTTGTTCATATAACAGATATTGATGTTGTGACATCTCACTTGACATCACATATCTAATACCAGAATTTCAATTATTTAATTAGTAAGATAATAATAATAATATAATGTAAAAACAAGAAATAGGGAGGGCAAAGTGGTCCATTTATGGTGGTTAGTAATAAGGAAAAGAATAATAGGGGTCTGAGGGTTATAGTAGGAAAAAGAGAAAATTGGAAAGGGAGAATTAGTTTGGAAATCGATCGCATTCTGGGAGAAAAGAGGAATGAAAGAGAGGAGCAGAGCTAGGGCTTAGAGAACCTTCAAAGAATCGTCACTAAGGTAAGGGTGGGGTTCTTTAATCTCTAAGGGTTGCATAATATTTGTATGAGGGTAGATAAACCTTTAGGATCATCCCTTATGTGTGGTTTGTGTTGATTTGGGGATTAGGAATTTGTATGTCAGAGATTTTGATAAGAGGAAAAATGCATAAATTTATCGGTCGAATTGTGGCTTATGTATTCCTACTTGTTTGTATGCTAATCTGTGATCATATGTGTGTTATTGGACTGATTGTGAGTGAAATCGGGGAGGAATTGGGGTCTGAATCGTGCAGAATTGCAATCGCAGAATTGCTGATTTGCACAGTTTCACCAGGCGAATGGGTGTTTCTCCAGGCGAAGGTGACCTCGCTTGAGGGTCGCCAGGCGAACTGAGAGGCGAGTGAGGGATGAAAATAGGGGTTTTTGGAATTTGTATGAGGGATGGAGATTCGCCTCTGCTTCGGCGGGCGAGCATGAGGCAAGGGGATTTCGCCAGGAGAAAATGGATTCGCTGGTGCCTCGCTGGGCGAACATCAGGCGAGCAGAGCTGAGACAACTGAACCTTCTAAAACTTTAAAAATTCGTATCTTTTGATCCGTAGGTCCGTTTCAGTCACCGTTTGAATTGTTGGAAAGATGATTTCACATAATTTTTGTTAAAATTAATTTCAATACCAGAATTCCAACTATTTGATGCGTTAATTGGGTTTTCATGGATGTTGTTATGTGTTGCACGTTGAAATGGTGAATTGGGTTGTGTGAATGCGTGCTGTAGTGGTGGATTGCGATTGTTGCGTGTTTTGGCAGGTATAAGATGTGTGTTAGATAATTGTGGTGTGTTGTATTGGCTTATTGTTAGTCATATTCATTTTATTGTTGTTGTACGTTGTCGTTGTATGCATGCCATATTGCATAAGTTATGCGATAAGTCGTGTGCCCATGTGGGGTGTGAGCGTCTTATCCAGATTCTTTGAAATGGAATCACATTGTTGTTGTTGTTGAGGTAATCGTGTGCCCATGTGGGGTGTGAGCGATTACGGGTGTCGTGTGCCCATGTGGGGTGTGAGCGACTTATATGGAAATTCCGACGAGAATTATGATCATGAAAAAGGGATCGAATTGGTACCACATGCATTGAGTCGAGTTGTGAGTCTCATTGCATTACATCGTATTATATTGTATTGTATTGTATTGTGAATCGTAAGATTATCTTTTGTGTGTGGGAAATGGTAGTTTCGTTGATGTTGTGATGATAGAGTGAGTTGTATATGGATTATGTTCTTTCATACTTATCTTATGCATTTCTTATGTTGATTTGAGAATCTCACCCCTTCTGTTTAAATGTTACCTCTATGTGGGAAACGTGCAGATAATCAAGATTAGTGCGGAGTTGGAGTTAGTGAAGACGGAGTCTTCTCTTTTATTTTGTTGTGTCGGTGTCTGCTCTGATGTGTAACACCGGGGATTTGGAACGCTAGTCGTTATTTGTTTTATTATTTGTTATCACTCTATTTACTTGATGATGATTATGTGGTATTAAACATGTTATATTTTTGCTGAATTTCCGTTGCCGTAGAGAAGATTAATTAAGTATGTTTTAATTGTGATATTTATGTATTACACATTGTATGCATGAGCAGGTGTTTGTTGAATGTAGCATCCTAAAAGATGCATGTTTTATTTTACTCTGATATTCTATTATTAATTGTTTCGGGGGTTTAGGCTGTTACATAGTGGTATCAGAGCAGGTCGGTCCGTCCGGCCTAGTTGTCGATTCATTGTCGTGTGACAGTAGGTTACTGTCGAGTCGTTTCCTTAACCATTGTATTCTGTTATTGGTGTGTAACAGATTTAGAATGGCTAGAAGGAACGATGCTGCTATTGCTGCTGCTTTATAGGTCGTTGCTCAGGCGGTACAGAACCCGCTTCATGTTAGTGAGAATAATGAGTTTTAGAAGAATAGGCCGCCTACCTTCAAGGGAAGATATGATCCGGATGGTAGTCCGCTTACCCTCAAGGAGATCGAGAGAATCTTCCGGGTTATGGAATGTCTTGAAGCACAGAAGGTGTGGTTAGGTACCCACATGCTGGCTGAGGAGGCTGACGACTGGTGGGTTAGCACTCGTCAATTGTTGGGGGCAACAGGAGAGGCAATCACTTGGGTTGTGTTCAGTAGGGAGTTCTTGAGGAAATATTTTCCTGAAGATGTCAAAGGAAAGAAAGAGATCGAGTTTCTGGAACTGAAGCAGGGTAACATGACGGTTACAGAGTATGCTGCCAAATTCTCAGATCTGGCTAAGTTTTACCCTCACTACAGTGCGACAACTGCTGAGTTCTCAAAGTGTGTCAAGTTTGAGAATGGATTAAGGCCCGAGATCAAACAGGCGATTAGGTATCAGCGAATCAGAAGGTTTCCAGACTTGGTGGATTGTTGTAGGATCTTTGAGGAAGACAGCAAGGCTCGATCGGCTCACTATAAAGGGTTGGCTGAGAGAAGGGGAAAACAACTGATGAACTGTGGGAAGCCTTATGCAGCTCTAGCTGAGAAAGGTAAACAGAAACACGTTGATGGTAAGAAGCCGAGTGGGGGAGGTACCCCTGCTCCTCTTAAGTGTTACAGGTGTGGTGAGCTAGGTCATCGTGTCAGTGACTGCACGAGTGATGTGAAGAAATGCTTCAAGTGCGGACAGGCAGGACATCTGATTGCTGAATGCAAAGTTAATATGGTGACTTGCTACAACTGTGGAGAACAGAGCCATATTAGTACTCGTTACCAGAAACCAAAGCAAGCTTCGGCTGGAGGAAAGGTGTTCGCTTTGACAGGGACTCAGACTTCCAGTGATGACAGACTGATCAGAGGTACATGCTATATTAATAATATGCCTTTGATTGCTATTATTGATACTGGTGCTACTCACTCTTTTATTGCTGTTGATTGTGTGAGAAGGCTAGGCCTGGTTGTTTCTCCTATGAAGGGAGAGATGGTTGTCGAAACTCCTGCAAAGCATTCGTTGATCACTTCTTTAGTCTGTTTGAATTATCCACTATCAATCTTTGATAAGGACTTTGGTGTGGATCTTATTTGCTTACCGTTAGGAGGTCTCGATTTGAACTTGGGTATGAACTGGTTGGAGTTCAATCACATTCATATTAACTGTTTTAATAAGTCAGTGCGATTTCTTGCTCCCGAAGAAGGAGAGGAAGATTGTTTTCTATCAGCTAGAGAGTTGAGAAAGCTCTTAGAAGAAGAAGTTTAGGTGCTTGCATTGTTTTCATCCTTGTCAGTGGAGAGTAAGTCGGTGATTAATGAATTGCAAGTAGTGCGTGAATTCCCAGAAGTGTTTCCGAATGATATTACTGATGTGCCGTCGGAGAGAGAAGTGGAGTTTACTATTGATCTTGTCCCTGGT
Source organism: Lathyrus tuberosus (assembly GCA_022829125.1). Classification (NCBI taxonomy): domain Eukaryota; kingdom Viridiplantae; phylum Streptophyta; class Magnoliopsida; order Fabales; family Fabaceae; genus Lathyrus; species Lathyrus tuberosus. The sequence continues at coordinate 1,604,234 of JALAZF010000085.1, read as the reverse complement.
ACCAGACCTATTTCTATGGCACCATACAGGATATCGGCATCAGAATTAACAGAGTTAAAGAAGCAACTGGAAGAGTTGTTAGAAAAGAAATTTGTGAGACCAAGTGTATCGCCTTGGGGAGCTCCGGTGTTGTTGGTAAAGAAAAAGGATGGTAGTCTGAGGTTATGTATCGATTACAGACAGCTGAATAAAGTAAGGATTAAGAACAAGTATCCGCTTCCAAGAATAGATGACTTGATGGATCAGTTAGTGGGTGCCCGTGTGTTTAACAAGATTGATTTGAGATCTGATTATCATCAGATACGGGTAAAGAACGAAGATATTCAGAAGACGGCCTTCAGAACTCGATATGGGCATTATGAGTATGTGGTGATGTTGTTCGGAGTTACTAATGCACCTGGTGTATTCATGGAGTATATGAATCGAATTTTTCATGCTTACTTGGATCAATTTGTGGTTGTCTTTATTGACGATATTCTAATCTATTCTAAGTCAGAAGAGGAACACGCTGAGCATTTACGGATCGTGCTGCAAGTGTTAAAGGAAAAGAAGTTATATGCCAAGTTGTATAAGTGCGAATTCTGGTTGAGAGAGGTGAGCTTTCTTGGTCATGTTATTTCAGGTGATGGTATTGTTGTGGACCCATCCAAGGTAGATACAGTTCTACAGTGGGAGGCTCTGAAGTCGGTGACTGAGATTAGAAGCTTTTTGGGCTTGGCTGGTTATTACCGTAGGTTTATTGAAGGCTTTTCGAAGTTGGCAGTTCCGTTGACTCAGTTGACTTGCGAAGGTAAAGCGTTTGTGTGGGATGTTCACTGCGAGAAGAGTTTTATTGAGCTGAAGAAGAGATTGACTACAACTCCAGTTTTGATTCTACCCGAACCAAATGAATTGTTTGTGGTGTATTGTGAAGTTTCCTTGATAGGTTTAGGAGGTGTGTTAATGCAGGATGGTAAGGTTGTGGCTTATGCTTCACGACAGTTAAGGGTCCATGAGAGGAATTATCTAACTCATGATTTGGAATTAGCTGCAGTGGTGTTCGTATTAAAAATTTGGAGGCACTATCTTTGTGGTTCCCGATTTGAAGTGTATAGTGATCATAAGAGCTTAAGGTATCTGTTTGATCAGAAGGAGTTGAATATGAGACAAAGAAGGTGGTTAGAATTATGAAAAGATTATGATTTTGGCTTGAACTATCATCCCGGTAAAGCTAATGTCGTGGCTGATGCTTTGAGTCAGAAGACTTTGCATATGTCTGCTATGATGGTTAAAGAGTTGGAACTAATTGAACAGTTCAGAGATATGAGTTTAGTTTGTGGTCAAACACCGCATAGTGTGATGCTGGGTATGCTGAAGATCAACAATGAATTTCTTAATAGTATCAGAGAGGGTCAGAAGTTAGATGTAAAGCTGGTGGATCTGATGATTGGAAATGATCAGGCAGAAAGTAATGAATTCAGAGTAGATGAACAAGGTGTGTTGAGATTTTGTGATAGGATTTGTATTCCTGATGATCCTGAGTTGAAAAGAATGATTCTAGAAGAAAGTCATAGAAGTAGTTTGAGTATCCATCCAGGAGCTACGAAAATGTATCAAGACTTAAAAAAGATATTTTGGTGGTCTGGATTGAAAAGTGACGTGGCTAAGTTTGTGTATGCTTGTTTGACTTGTCAGAAGTCGAAGGTGGAACATTAGAAACCTGCTGGTTTGATGCAACCGTTAGATATTCCAGAGTGGAAGTGGGACAACATTTCTATGGACTTTGTGACTGGGTTGCCTAATACGCCGAGAAGACATGACTCCATCTGGGTAGTAGTGGATAGACTGGCAAAATCGGCACATTTCATCCCGATTAATATCAGTTTTCCTTTACAGAGGCTGGCAGAGATTTATATCCAGGTGATTGTGAAGTTTCATGGAGTTCCGTTGAGTATTGTGTAGAATAGAGACCCAAGGTTCACTTCCAGATTTTGGGAGAGTTTGCAAGAAGCTTTGGGATCGAAACTGAGATTGAGTTCGGCTTATCACCCGCAGACGGATGGACAGACAGAGAGGACTATACAATCTTTGAAGAATTTGTTGAGGGCTTGTGTGCTTGAACAAGGATGTGCTTGGGATAGCCATTTGTCGTTGATTAAGTTCACTTATAATAACAGTTATCATTCCAGTATTGGAATGGCGCCTTTTGAAGCTTTATATGGTCGGAGGTGTCGGACGCCTTTGTGTTGGCATGAATCTGGTGAGAGTGTAGTACTTGGACATGAGATTGTTCAGCAGACTACTAAAAAGGTGAAGTTGATTCGGGAGAAGATGAAAGCTTCGCAGAGTAGACAGAAGAGCTACCATGATAAGAGGAGGAAAGATCTTGAGTTCCAAGAAGGAGACCATGTGTTTTTGAGAGTCACTCCGGTGACCGGTGTTGGACGTGCGTTGAAGTCGAGGAAGCTTACTCCTCGGTTTATTGGTCCATATCAGATTTCTGTACGGGTTGGACCTGTTGCCTACAGAGTGGCGTTGCAACCCAATTTGTCGAATTTGCATGATGTGTTCCATGTGTCACAGCTCTGGAGGTATGTTCCAGATCCATCACATGTGATCCCGATGGATAATGTGGAAGTAAGGGATAACCTTACGGTTGAAGCCTTACCAATACAGATTGAAGACCGCGAGGTAAAGCAATTGAGGGGTAAAGAGATCTCCCTTGTGAAGGTAGTGTGGGGAGGCGCTGCTGGTGGAAATATGACTTGGGAGTTAGAGAGCAGGATGCGAGAGTCGTATATGGAGTTATTCGTATGAGGTAAATTTTTTAGGACGAAATTATTCTAACTGGGGGAGAGTTGTAACACCCTGATTTTTTTTCGTAATTAGAATTATATGTTGTTGTGTATTTATGTATGTGATTATGCGTGTTTTGATCGTGTTTGGGTTGCCCTTAGTAGGGGTAGTGACCTTAGAATTATGGAGATTAAGGTGTAGGAAGGAGTGGTGTGGTTAGTAATTAGTTAATTAATATTAGGAATATTGATTAATAATATTAACGTGAATTATTAAGAAATATTTTTATTATTATTTAATTAGTAAGATAATAATAGTAATAATGATAATAATAATAATAATAATAATAATAATAATAATATTGAGATAATAATAATAATATAATGTAAAAACAAAAAATAGGGAGGGCAAACTGGTCCATTCATGGTGGTTAGTGAGGATAAGGAAGGAAAAACATAATAAGGGTCTGAGGGTTATAGTAGGAAAAAGAGAAAATTGGAAAAGGAGAATCAGTTCGGAAAATGATCGCATTCTGGGAGAAAAGAGGAACAGAAGAGAGGAGCAGAGCTAGGGCTTAGAGAACCTTCGAAGAATCGTCACTAAGGTAAGGGTGAGGTTCTTTAATCTCTAAGGGTTGCATAATATTTGTATGAGGGTAGATAAACCTTTAGGATCATCCCTTATGTGTGGTTTGTGTGGATTTGGGGATTGGGGCTTTGTATGTCGGAGGTTTTGATAAGAGGAAAAATGCATAAATTTATCGGTCGAATTTGTTTGTATGCTATTATGTGATCATATGTGTGTTTTTGGACTGATTGTGGGTGAAATCGGAGAGGAATTGGGGTCTGAATCATGCACAATCGCAATCGTAGGATTGCTGATTCGCGCAGTTTTATCAGGCGAAGGTGACCTCGCTTGAGGGTCGCCAGGCGAACTGAGAGGCGAGCGAGGGGTGAAAATAGGGGTTTCTGGAATTTGTATAGGGGATGGAGATTCGCCTCTGCTTCGTCAGACGAGCATGAGATGAAAGGGGAATTCGCCAGGCAAAAGGGGATTTCGCCAGGCAAAAATGGATTCGATGGTGCCTCGCTGGGCGAACATCAGGCGAGCAGAGTTGAGACGAACTGAACCTTCTAAAACTTTAAAAATTCGTATCTTTTGATCTGTAGGTCCGTTTCAGTCGCCGTTTGAATCTTTGGAAAACTGGTTTCACATAATTTTTGTTAAAATTAATTTCAATACCAGAATTTCAACTATTTGATGCGTTAATTGGGTTTTCATGGATGTTGTTATGTGTTGCACGTTGAAATGGTGAATTCGGTTGTGTGAATGCGTGTTGTAGCGGTGGATTGCGATTGTTGCATGTTTTGGCAGGTGTTCGCTGCGTGTTGGATAATCGTTAGTCATATGCATTTTGTTTTCGTTGTACGTTGTCGTTGTATGCATGTCATGTTGCATAAGTTATGTGATAAGTCGTGTGCCTATGTGGGGTGTGAGCGTCTTATCCGGATATCTTGAAATGGAATCGCATTGCTGTTGTGGTTATTGAGGTAATCGTGTGTTCATGTGGGGTGTGAGCGATTACGGGTAATCGTGTGCCCATGAGGGGTGTGAGCGATTACGGGTGTCGTGTGCCCATGTGGGGTGTGAACGACTTATATGGAAATTCCAACGGGAATTATGATCATAAAAAAGGGATCGAATTGGTACCACATACATTGAGTCGAGTTGTGAGTCTCATTGCATTGCATCATATTGTATTATATTGTGAATCGTAAGATTATCTGTTGTGTGTGGGAAATGGTAGTTTCGTTGATGTTGTGATGATAGGGTGAGCTGTATATGGATTATGTTCTTTCATACTTATCTTATGCATTTCTTATGTTGATTTGAGAATCTCACCCCTTCTGTTTGAATGTTACCTCTATGTGGGTAACGTGCAGATAATCAAGATTAGTGCGGAGTTAGAGTTAATGAAGATGGAGTCTTCTCTTTTATTTCATTGTGTCGGCGTCTGCTCTGATGTGTAACACCAGGGATTTGGAACGCTTGTCGTTATTTGTTTTATTATTTGTTATCACTCTATTTACTTGATGATGATTATGTGATATTAAACATGTTATATTTTCGCTGAATTTCCGTTGCCATAGAGAAGATTAATTAAGTATGTTTTAATTATGATATTTATGTGTTACACATTATATGCATGAACAGGTGTTTGTTGAATGTAGCATCCTAAATGTTGCATGTTTTATTTTACTATAATATTCTATTATTAATTGTTTCGGGGGTTTAGGGTGTTACAGCGTTTAATAGGTGTGTTGAATAAAGAGTGAGCTCTTGAAGACATGAATATGAGTCTTATGTTTTCCATTCACTTTAAGGTGTTATTCTTACAAAGGAGCATTGGTTATCTCTGACAAGGGGAGTTGGACTTCTGTCTAGGAACTATTGCTGCAATAGTGCAGTTGTTTATCAAGATTGTTTGTGATTTCAAGCAGTCTGTGATAGTATATCTCTGGTGAGGGTGTAATGTCAGACAAGATGTCGCGACATTGTGTTGTTGTTATAGTTCTGGGTAGACTTGACAGGTTGATTTTGGTTCTGTCTTTGGGATGCCAATGGATAGAATCAGAGTTGTACTAGTTTCTTTGGGAGAATCAAGTCTACTAATTCTAGATTAAAGAATTGATTTAGAATGAAGAGAAGAAGATTGTGATTATCTTTTTAAACCTGTTATGTCTGTGCTAAATAAAACAATATTGTGGGGTCTTGGTCAATGTAAAAGAAGATCTTTGGTTCAGTCTTGAGAAAACTTACAAAGTCTGATAGGGTGTCAGGACATTGCTCAGAAACTGTTTCAGCTAAATATAATTAAAGGGACGGTGGTTTCAAGGACATGTCAGAAAAAGTGGAAACTTTCAAAACTAACTTGGCCAGTGGTCAATATTTCAGTCATTGACTAGTAATTTGTTTCTGGGTATGGGTCTGTATTGGTCATTTTTGCCAATTTTTGGCTAAAAAGGGGGAGAATGGTTGCTTGTTTACTGCTGTGAGTTGTATGTATGCATTTGTGCTGTTGGTTTGCAAAAATGTTTCAAAGGATGTTCTAACTTTCTGGGTTCTAACATCCTGGGAGCTTGTGTTTTGTGATCAGAGTTATGAAACAAGCTGTGTTTTGTGATCTGAGTTACATGTCCCAGCATGAAGACTCGACACCATGACTGTCACATCAGGTTTTGTTTTTAATTCTGTTTCAAGATTCAAGGCGCGTTTGGCAGTGGATCAAGGACAAAAGATTTGAAGCCCAAGGAAGCAGAAGACCATAAAAGAAGACTTAGACCTAGGGCTGAATAACTAATGCTTATGTAAACTTGTGTAAAGTAGAAAATAGGGTTTAGAGTTTTGAGAGTCGTAGGACTTTCTTGTGTTGCAAGTCACCCTTTGTATCGGTTTGATACATTGTGGTAGACATAGATGTTTATACAGATTTAGAAACCTTTAGGTAATGAATTGTATATTGTTCTTGGATGAAGCTTTGAAGCAAATCCAATAGAATATGAGTAGGATTGTTAGTCAAGGTAGCTTGGCTGAACTTTGTATTGAAGGAGGATTCTTTCAAGTTGGATGATACAGTTATTGTGACTATAACTGTTAGATATCACAGGGTGTGATCAAGGGAGTGAGATGGGTTTCTCTTATCAATTAGATGTGACTTCTAATGATAAAGTTTTCATTCGGTAGTGATAGGTAAACCAGAGGCTGTTTACTATAAACCAGAGGTTGTTTACATAAAACTATACTATTGATAGTGGATTCTTCTTCCTAGCTTGGTAGCCCCTAGATGTAGGTGAGTTGCACCAAACTGGGTTAACATATCTTGTGTTATTTATCATTCTGCAAATTTACAGTTCAGTATTTGCTTGTTGATTAACATGTTGTAACAGATGTTGAAACATTTGTTGCAATTCTGTTGCTGATATTCAGAGTATCAGCTTGATTATTCTGCCCTTGTTTCAAAGTTATGCACAGAACAATGTTGTGACATGTGTTAGGACATTTGTAATCTGCATGCCAGAATTTCAGTAACATTTAGCATAACAATGTAACATTCACCATTACCTCACAATCCAATGGTTGGTTTTCTGTGATTCCCTTTCCATCCTATTTTTGAAGTTTGGTAGTATTGTGCCTTCATATTTACCAAAGACATCCTTTTTTTTTTGGAAACTTGAAGGTTATAAAGGAATCCTTTATAATCTCACCATTATCACTATCATACTCTTGAGGTAGTTTATCACTATCATACTCTTCAATGTCACTTAATCCTCTTAAATTTGTCTCTAAGACCCCGTCTTCATTCACAGCATCAAGCAAACCAATCCATTCACTCGATCCTTTCACATTTCCCTTGCCCTTTGCCTTACCTTTTGCCTTGCCCTTTCCCTTGCCATTTGCCTTACCCTTTGCCTTGCCCTTTGTACTCACTTCCTCATCATCAACTACTATCTCTCCATCAATTCCTATATCATTTTCTAAGTCTTTAAAATTCACACCCAATGCACTGTCATCACTACCCTCTGCCTGATTAACTCCATCAACTTTTGCCTGATTAACTCCCTCAACTTCTGCCTGATTAACATTAACTCCCTTAACTTCTGACTTGTTACAATTGAGTCCCTCAGTCTCACTACACTCAATCTCCACCTACACATCTACCTAGATAACATTAACTCCCTCAACTTCTGAGTGGTTACAATTGAGTCCCTCAGTGTCATAGTTTGTCCCTTCATTTCCCACTTTATCTGCAATATCACAGTTTGTCCCCTCATCACCCACATTCTCATCAATTTCACAATTTGTCCCTTCATCCTCCACATGTGTCCCCACATTTGTACTCTCTTGCACCATAGTGGTCACCATATCACTTTCATTAACTCCAAACTCAACTCCCACAGTTGTCCCCACACCAGTTTCATTAACTCCAAACTCAGCTCCCACATCCACAACAACTGTATCATTTAATCCTAATGAAAGAATTGGATCATCAATAATGTCAGGCAAGGAAACAGGATAAATAACATATAAATGACATTCCCTAATTAATACTGCAATTGTATGCATCCTCTTAGTTCCCTTGTCATCCTCTAACAGCACAATATCACACACTTTCATTTCATCGTAATACCAAAGTCTATCTATAGTTGGATAACCTAAATCTTTTAACATACATAAAATTTCAAAGTAACTCCAATAATCCAAATCAACATCCAAAATGGTCTCTAACCCTTGATACCCTGACTTTGTAAAGTTAACAAACTCCCTAGAAACTCACCAGAATGATGAATAACACACTTAAACCTTTTCTCCATTACCTATTCAACCTACATAAGATAGAAAAACTACTGAGGAATATGGCCAAAAGAAAAAGCTCGTGTTTTTAGTAGGTTACATGTGAGAAACCATACCTTAGTCGTAATAAGAGAAATGTTGATATTGTCTTTAATGTCATTGGTTTGTGGAACTATTGTTGTTATCCTCTTCAATGGAGTTGGTCTGTGAAACAAAATGGTGCAATCGTTTTCAATGGAATTGGTCTTCAATGGAGTTTGCCCTATTCTCCTCAATGTCTTGTTTGCCCTAACGTGTGATCTTCATGCCTTTCAAGTTCATGCATTTCTTATATAACTTCAAGTATTTACAGCATGGCATTTTTAAACCATTTTCCAGGAATATTTAAATTCTTGTCATATGTAAGTAGTCCATCCTGACATTTGTTAACGTTTTTCCAATACAAACTAACAGAAATGACCAAATACTTTAACGGAAGTGAAATTAAAGGACCACAATGTAGCATTTTCTTCTTAAGGGACCAAAGCGAAACAACACATATGGTTAAGGGACTAAATGATGCATTAAGCCCTTAAATTTTTTTTAAGTGGCAGAAATGTCTAAAAAAATTGAACACAGCAGAAATTTGTATTAATCAAATTGCGCTAAATAAGAGTTATCAATGGTTACGAGATGATTTTTTTTACCAATGGGGATGAAAAGGAAACAACAGAAAATTAATCTCTTGGGAATTAAATTTTCATAGAGTTCGTTAAACATATATTAACTAAAGGAGGAGGACAAATAAAAAACACTATCAGTTATCTGAACAAACGAGACTACCAATTTAGCAAGTCAACACTTGTATTCCTTTTGCATAAGGTATGAACAATGACAAACTGCCACTCTTTATAAATATGATATTGGATATTATCCACCAAAGGCGTAAGAGGATTAATAGAAGGCACACCCTCTTGAATAAACTTCAGAGTTGTTTGAGAGTCAAACTCGTAAATCACTTTTTTGAACCATGAATTAAAGCAATATCAAGACCATGAGAAATGGCTTAAAGCTCAGCATTAATATTAGAGGTGAAACCGTAACTTCCTGTAAAACCTGTGATACAACCTCTATAAGAGTATCTCAAAAGACCACTAAAGTAGGGTGACCAAGGATTCCAATGGAACTACCATCTACATTGACCATTATCACATTCTTTGGGGGTGGGTGCCAATGAAGGTGGGAAAATACACAAGAAGAGGGGGTTGAATTGTGTTTACTAAAAATATTTCTGCTTTTGAACAGAATTCAGACTCTAAAGAATAGTTCAGAATCTGATAACAAGTGCAACGAAAAATATATCATAAGTAGACCAAACAGAATAATGAACACAACAGATTTATCCTGGTTCCTCTCCAAACTGAGAGTACTCCAGTCCCATTGCCATGCAAGAGATTTTCCCCTATAATAAACACATGATTACAACTGCTTGTGTACTTAAGCACAAGACTTTCACTGCTCAGACCTACAGTCTAAGACTTCCTTACTTAATTAGCACCTGATCAAGACTTCTCTGCTTAGATCCTCAGATCCTAAGACTTTCCTTGCTAAAACCCTCCTGGTTCAAGACTTCACTGCATAGACACTTTGCCTAAGATTTCTCTACTCAGATCCTGATCCAAGACTTCACTGCTCAGACACACCGTCTAAGTCTTCTTTTCTCAGATTCTCAATCCAAGACTTCACGGCTCAGACACACTGTCTAAGTCTTCTTAGCTCAGATTCTCAATTCAAGACTTCACTTGCTTAATCCACATAGATCAAGACTTTCAAATCTCAAGTACATAGCAAGAGACTTACTTGGATCAAGCTTTTCAACTAGAGACTTTTATGCTCAAGTACTTAGCAAGAGACTTTGATCTAAAATGCTAAATAACATGTTCAGTAGAATAGAGAACAAGGTGTACTTGATGCTAAGATTAGAGGTACAAGGTAATCACTTTAACAAAGACCTTAATGGGTTAACAACTTTGGCGTTATTTACTTTCTGCAATTTATAGTTTTTGGTTGTGTGTGTTCAAACTGTGTTTTGACCCCAGTGTTGTGACATCTATCTCGACATCTGGTATCTGCGTGCCATAATTTCAATTGGCATCAGAGCAGGTCATCCTGTTCTGTTTTTTGGGTGAGCTTCAGGGAGTTTTTTTTCTGGCACCATGGACAAGGAAAGGGATGAAGAAAACTCTACTCAAGGTAAATGGACTCAATGTCATGTATGTAAAAGTTTTGGTCACATTAAAGATGAATGCCCTGCATACCTCAAGGAACAGAAGAAGGGGTTGTCTGTATGTTGGTCTGATGATAACTCTGAAAGTGACGCTCATAATGAGTATGCCAAACATGTAAATTTCTCGACTGAAAGGTGTGATTCTAAAGAAGACTCGTGTGATGAAGAGGTACCTTATAATGAGTTGGCTGCCTCATAAAAGGAATTATGTATTAAAATCGAAGAAGTCTGCCAAATAATAGAAAAACAAAAGAAAATCATATCCAAATTGCAGTCTGAAATGGAAAAACACCTGGTAATTATTTCTGAGCTGGAAAATAAAGTGACCTTGCTGTCTTCAAATCTTGACAACATGACTAAGTCTATTAGAATGCTGAACAGTGGTACTGACACATTAGATAAAATTCTTCAGGCTGGAAAAGTAGCTGGAGACATGAATGGAATAGGTTCTGATAATCAAACTCAAAAAGGGAAAGATCTTACCACATATTTTGTTCCTGCTCTACCTGAATCTAGGGTGTTGAATAAAATGTCTCAACATTATAGCAGAAACCAATCTAGAGGCAAAGTCCATCGCTGGAAATGTCATTACTGTGGTCGTTTTGGTCACATAAAACCCTTATGCTACAAACTGTATGGATATCCTAAACATGTGCTGCAACCCAGACCCAAGAAAGACACTACTAAATAGTGGATTCCCAAAGTTGCTAAGTGCCTGGTGGCTTACATCTCTTTTAGAGAAGACTGGATCTTGGACATTGGATGCTCCAGGTTAGTGACAAGTGACAAGAATCTCTTGGCAAACATTGGGTCTTTCTCTTCTAGCAATTCCACTTTTGGAGTTGGGGATAGAAAGGGAAAAAGCGTCACCATGTCCACTAATGAGGATGTAGGAATCAATTATTGTCAGCTGACTTAAATTAAACAAAGGCTTACAGAGTATAATGTCAGGAGAGATATCATGACATTATATCTAAGTGCCATGACCATGTCAAAAATGTTTATTAAGCACTACCATGATATTTGTCATCCCTTCTTAAGAGAACCTAAAGAGAACAATATTTGCGTTTGTAAACACGTGACGACTAATCAGCAACTGGCATTCATTGTCAGTAAAGTGTTGAATTCTAATCAAATTAAAAGACTGAAGGGTAAATCTGGAATATACACGTGTGAAAATCTATGTCAATTAATGTTGATCAAGCGTGCCAATAAAGTTTTCTCTTTCCTCGTTTAAAAGGCACACACTTTTCTAAGGAGATCTGTTCAAATTCGTTATCCCTCTTGTTATCCCTTGTCTGTGTCTTTCTCCTCCAGTCCGTTCTTTTCCCAACTCAACAAAGATATCATGTTCTATTCTTTTCACAACTTTTGCAAGATGTCTCAACATCATGTTTCGTCCTCCACAAGTGCTCATGAAGATGTGTCCCCCTCAAGGGTTAGGGCTGACCCTGTCTCGCCAATGGAAACTACAAATGAAGAAGTGCTCGATGTAATGCCCATATCAATGGTGCCTTATGTTGATATAATCCAAAGGGAAGATAGAACCCCTCCTTTCAATCTCTTGAAGAGCCATACAAAAGGTAAGTTCTCTACAACTTCCTCTGTTGTAAAGAAGGTTCATACTATGATGAGTCTATATATTGACCCTATTAGAATTGAGACCATTAAAGTGGATTCTAAGAAAACTTCTGCACCTGTGACTGAAAACCCTAGTCAAGATGAATTGGAAAAAAGGGAGATAGATAGGAACATATGTAGGTTTGTTGATTCTGTGTTGAGAGGGGTTAGGGCAGAAGATGCATCAGATGTTAAAATATCGATGGCAAATGAAGATGCCACTGCTGGTACCACCATTATTAGCCCGTCAGGAATGTACCTGATGCTCTTAAACACCGGGACCCAGATTGTATAATGGATCAGGGTATGTCTGAGAAGGAAAGAAGTCCAAGTAGGAGAAGGGATATGCCTACTGATGTCGTCAATATTGATGAAATGATATTTGATGAAGAGGTCATCGCAAAATATCTTGCCCTAGGAATTGCCAAAAGTCTAAAGAGTAGGAAATGTAAAGTTGTTGAGACCACACCTTCAAGGAGCCTTAAAGAGAAATCAGTTGTTGGTCCTATAAAAACTTGGAGTAAAGTGGCTACTCTTTCTAAGAGGAAGGTTGTCGCTGTCTGCGAATCAGACTGTGATGTTGAGGATGATGTCTACGACATCACACCTGCTAAATGATCTGTGGTCAATAGAGCATATGTGAATGTGCCCTATGCACCCTTGGACAACATCTCTTTTCACTCTGTTGAGAATGTGGAAATGTGGAAATATGTCAGTCAGAGGAGGATAACACTTGAAAGAGAACTTGGTAATGATGCTCTTGAGCTCAAGGAGGTAATGAGTCTCATTGAACATGTTGGACTAATAAGAAGTGTGCCTGGGTTGGTGAAGTGCTATGAGATGCTAGTAAATGAATTTGTAGTAAACATCCCTACTGACTGTGATGACAAGAGAAGTAATGAATACAAGAAAATTTATGTGAGGGGAAGGTGTGTTGAATTTTCTCCAGAAATCATTAATAGATTCCTGGGAAGAAGTGTGGAAGAACAAGCTGAAGTGGAAGTAAGTGATAATATAATCTGCGGGGAAATCACTGTTAATCAAGTGAAGAGTTGGCCTAGAAAAGGCAAATTATCTGTAGAAAATTTAAGCGTCAAGTATACCGTGCTGCACAAAATTGGAGCTGCAAATTAGGTACCTATAAATCACTCATCTACCATTGCTACTGGGTTAGGTAGATTCATCTATATCATTGGTACTAAAACACCATTTGATTTTGGGTCTTACATATTTGATCAGACAATGAAGCATGCAAGCACTTTTGCTGTTAAACTGCCAATTACTTGTCCTTCTCTGATTTATGGAATTATCTTAAGTCAGCATCCTGGTATTTTGACAAGTACTGATACAGCCTACAAAAGGGAAGTTCCCCTATTCTTACACTATAAATTATTTGAAGGGACACATGTCCCCGACATTGTCAGAACATTTGACACAGCAGCTGCTGCTGCAACATCTAAGGGAAGTTTATTGTCTGAGTTGAAGGAAATGTACAAAGAGTTGGAAGCAACTATAAGAAGGTGCACTGCTAGAAAAATCAAGCTGGAGGGACTTATTAAAGCTTTGTCTGAGGAAGGTTCAAGGGAGAAATTGGATGAAGAGGAAAACAATGATGGTCAAGACCCCAGCAGTGAAGATGAGAGCTCTGATGATTAGAGCTAGCTGAAGTTTGTTTTGTACTATTTGAGATTATTTTTGTTTCTGTAGGCACTTCTGTGCCTTTTGGTGTTTTACCAGACAAGGTCATCAACTATGTGTGCTTCCATTTCTGTTATGCTTGTGTGCATGTTTACTTTATGCTTCCAATTATGAGGTTGCCATCTGGATGTTTTTTGTTTCCATACGAACTTGTGATGTATGCATTTTTTACTTTGTGCTTCCATCATGTGTATGTTTACATTTACTCTATTTTTGTCAATTTTTGGCTAAAAAGGGGGAGTAAAGTGTTGATTTGTTTGTTTTTTTTTCTGATGTTAGATTAAATGTCATGATGTTATGTCATGTGTGCACTACTGCTTAGAAAGAGTTGTTGTATTTTTGTTGCTGAACTTGTGCAACTATTTTGGATTGGCTACATTTTGGTAAAACAACATGCTGTTAGCAGGATGTTGAACCAGATGTTCTGCCATGTCAGTCAGAAATCATGTTCTACATGATGTTGGGACATGTTTAAGGACATGTTATACCAGATAGTTAGGGCATGACTATTTTGGTAGTTTTAGTGTGATTTTTTAGTGTGTTCTGATGCACACGTGGGCGACTGTTATGGGGGAATTTTGTGGGAATTTATGTTATTGCAAATTCTGTTACTTTTCGTAAAAAGGATCCTTGAGCCTCTTTAGGAAAGTTTGCATTTTCCTTCTATTTTGATGCAGGTTAATTTGCAGCTAGTTTATAATGATTGCTGCTATTTGTGTGCCTTAAGAAGCCTAAGTCTATTAGGTCTGAAGGCTATTTAAAGAGAAGAAAAAACCCTATTTAAAGAAGAGAGCATAACGTGAGAATTGTGTGTAATTAGGATTAGCCGTTGTTTTGGTTGGTCCCTAGGGTTTTCGTTTGTTAAATGTGTGTCACTCATGTATCTTCTGATGCATTGAGTTTGACTGATTGTTAATTGTTCACTCTAAGTTTTTAAGCAAAGAGTGTATTGTTCTTGGTTGAAGCTTTTAATCAAAACCAAGTATTGTTTTGGAAGTGTGATCTTCTTTTGTTTGTTTGGCATACAGTCAGTGGGATTGGGACTGTTTGATATCACTGAGGTGATTTAGGAAGTGAGAGGGGTTTGTATCTAGATGGTGATTTCTAGGTAGAAGTTGCACTGGGTAGGGATTAAGTGAGAAGTTGTAAACTGAGATTGTTTAGCTTTGAATTAATACTGCTAATAGTGGATTTCTTTCCTGGCTTGGTAGCCCCTAGATGTAGGTGAGTTGCACCAAACTGGGTTAACAACTTTCGTGTTATTTACTTTCTGCAGTTTACAGTTTTTGCTTGTGTGTGTTCAAACTGTGTTTTGATCCCAATGTTGTGACATTTGTCTCGACATATGGTATCTGCGTGCTAGAATTTCAACAAACATAAGTATTTAAAGGACAATTTTGGGTTATTTTAATTTTTCTTAGACAACATCAGAGCACGAGGTTTGTAAGCTCTCTTTGAGTCAGATAAATCAAAGATTGAGTTTTGTAAGCTCCCCCTAAGTTCTACTTCTAAGAAATTTTAAAATATATTTTAATTTTCGCAGCAACGACAGGGTACGAGGTTTGTAAGCTCCCCCTGAGTCTAATAGTCCAAAGTTAAGTTCTGTAAACCCACCCTAAGTACTACTTTCAAGAAAATTATAATTTTAACTTTCTTAGCAACATCAGAATCCGAGGTTTGTAAGCTCCTTCTGAGTCTAATATACTAAGTTTAAGGTTTGTAAGCTCCCCCTTAGTTATATATTCAAGAAAAGTTAAAATTAATTACCCGGGCAAGATAACCATAATAACAATAGATATAGAAAATTAAATGGACAACATTAACTATGTTTGAGTGAGCAGCAACACTGAATCTGAAGGGTATAAATCCTTATTTAAATACTTTTACATATTCTCCCCCTTATGTCATATAAAAAGGATTAAAAACAAAAAAAAAGACATTTAAAGCAAACGAAAATAAGAAGTGCACAGTCCTGAGATGGTCAAAGATACTTCATATGGTTTATAGTAGTCAGAGTCAAGTAAATACAGTGCTCAGAGGTGGTCAGAGATCATTAAATGTTTGTTCACTGATGTACTTGAATGATTACTTAAAGCACTCTATAAAAGCAGATCGACATAGAGTCCCCAAATACGCATCCAGTTCTTCAGAAATTCTTCCCGAAAAATATAATTATGAAGAGAAAATCTCATAACCTCATGCTTCACAAGAGTGAGATGTGATATTGCAAGAGAGTTTGATTTACTGGAGAAGGCTAAAGCAGCAAGAGAGAGATGTTTGGCTATCAAGGAACGTTCTACACAACTTCTTGCAGATGCGGCAAGTGAGAGCCAGAAACTGAAGGAAGAGAAAGGCGTTCAAATCAGATTGGCTACTTACAGAGCATAGACTTCAGGATCAAAAGAGCACAAAAATGCTTCTGAAGATCCTTCTTCTGAGGAAGCAGAAGAATACTGGAAGGAATATGTTTGTAACACTGAGAAAGATGACTGGAGCAATAAAGAAGATTGGGAATAAACTTAAATTATTGTACTGTCTTATCTAATCTTATGTAATTTTGTAATTCCAATGAAGCTTCCCTTATTCAGTTTATATGGACAGTTTAGCCAACAAACACAAGTTTCTTTTAAAGTTCAAAATGTCACAAAACAAATAAGAACATTAATCACACTGAAACATGATAAGTTCATAACTATAAAACATATAAAAATCCATAAACAAGTCAGCAAAACATATAGTCAGGTTCTACATCCTAGACTTAAGTTTTCTTCAATAACTCCATGAATGTCTTAAGATCATAATCAATTTCTTCTTGCCTCTCAACCATAGACTTGAGTTAAGTATCCACTAAGATTTGATTGCTAGCCATTTGAATTTTCATAAACTCTTGACATTCAACAAATGCAGCAACTTTGACATTCAACAAATGCAGCAACTTTAGCCTCAAGATTGAGCAGTTGCTTCTGGCTAGTTGCAACTACTTCCTTAGTTGAGAAATTCTTCAGATATTATATGACCAAGTTGACAGACCTTTTAAAGCTTTCCCATTTTGCATCATAAGCCGCAGAATCAGTGGATGTGAATCCCTTATCCACAAGTGCTTTTGCCTAATTAAATAACTCATTCTTAAGAACTTCTAACTGAGAAAGTACATGATTGGGAAGAGGCTGATAACTAGTTATCTGCTGAGATGGTTTTGATGTGTTTGTTTCATTTTGTTGGGTTTGATGAACAGATTCAGCTGAAATTTCCTTTCCTAAGGTATGATTTGATGGAGATTTGTGTTAGGTAGTTTCTTGATGGACTGATGGTAAGGGTTGATCTTGGACATTGTTTTATGATCTTTGTTCAGACTCAACATACTTAAGCCCGTCATTGAGATAGTCTTGAATAGGTTGATCTGAAATGGTTCTAGTAGAGTTGTTTGAGGGTGAAGCAGCATTAATAGGTTTGGCATCCAAACCACTTCCAATTTCATTTGGTGAAGTTGGATCAGTTTGGATGTAAGCATTATGTCATACCCCAAATTTTGACCACCAAGATTTCCCATCATTGTGCAAATCATCAACACAATATGGAAGTGCCATCATGCCACATCAATCTCCTCAAAGATGATTGAGCACTCACCACAATCAAGACTTAGGGTTTCAAACCCTCTCAGAGCACTTAGATAAAGGATCAATCAAGAAATGACATGATCTTCAACTTGTCTAACCTCTCAAACACCCATGAGGGATCAAGAGGACCCCCATAACAACAATCAGGCACAGGAGTGTAACATTCCAAGTGGATCAAGCCTCAAGATCGCCAGTGTCACCAAATTAGGGTTTGGTCGACCAAGGCCTCCAGATGAAATTCTTCCTCTGGGAATGAGCCAATACTTCAAAACATGATCCAAAATACTCCAAGGGACCTCATGGACCCAATCATCAAGTCAATTTAGCATCAGGGGAAGCATTCATAAAAAATCAGGAATTAGGGTTTCTTGACCTAATTCACCCCTAAGTTGACTTTTGGAGCAAAGCATGAACCAAAACCTCAAGACATGATTTTAGGGCCTCAAATACACTACATTGATCCATTTACAACAATGGATTGATCCAAGAAGCTTGATTCACACGTTTCAATCTCATCTGGACCACAATTAGGGTTTTGAAGAAAAAGTCAACTGTGCCTTTGAATTTTGACCAAGACATGCTCCCAAACCTTGGGACATGATTCAAGACACCCTAAAACACCTATGGAATCCATCCATTAGGTTTGAATTGGGTCAAGAACTTGATTCCACAAAGGATCACACAGTTTGGATTTCATCTGACAAAAAGTCAACTGTGCCCAAAATCAAGTTTAACTTTTTGGAATTTTTCACAAATATCGTTCCCCTAAATAAAAAAACAATGTTAATGTATGGTATTGATCATCATTCATTAAGAAAAATAAAAAAAAGTGAAGTTTCTTGCAAAAGGGGCAACCATGAGAAACTAGAATTTTTCTAAGTTATGGAACAAAAATGATTTTATACCAACTTTGCAAGGTCATAACTCCTAAACCGTAAGGCCTTTTTCTCCCATTCAAAGCGTAAATGAAAGTCCATCTGACATACTTTAAATATGTCAACTACAAGAGATTCCAAATCCTCATAGATTTTGAGTTATGAATTGTTCAAAATCACAAAAAGTGAAAATGACAACTTTTTCCAACACTTAGTGAAATTTTCAAAAGTCAGAATCTGTTTCACTTTTTTCAAACTTTGAAGACATTTTTCACCTTGATCCAAGTTGAACCAGGTCAATTGGTGAACAACAAAGTCAAAGTATGTCATGAGGGCTTTCTAAAATGTCCAAGAACTCAATCAAACTCCATTTGAGCTAGGAGTTATGGATCTCCCAAGTTGCCTTGCTGCAACTATTTTCAAGACAGATTTTGGTGTAAACTTACACCCCACGATTCCTTAGACTAATTTTGAACACTGTGATCATTCAAATTTTGTCCAATTACAACCCAAATGAATGAATGATCTGATCCATAACACAAAATGCCAAGAACCTAGCCTTCCATGTGCAAAATCATCATGAAAAGGAATCTTGAAATTTAAATTTAAATTTGGCATCAAGCATTAAAGTGATGCATTGAGGTGGCATGAATGAGCCACAAACCAGTCTAATTGAGTCAAGACATATCCAAATATCAGAGGACCTAAACCTGCAAAGTTTGGTGTAACGCCCCAACATTATTTAATTATTATTTGCGAATATACCTATGAGTTGTTATGTTTGATTGTGTGTTTTGGTGTGTTTTAATTTCGTTTAAGTACGCGTAGTAAGGGTAGCGGCCTTAAAGATAAGTCTCGGGGTTAGTACGGGGTGTGCGACTAAAAGCGTAGAGAATTGGTGGTGTAGAGTGTAAGATTAACTAATCTATTTTTAATTAATTAGAATGGTGTAAAGTTGGATATTAGTGGAATTATGTGAGTAATGTGAATTATTATTATTATTATTATTATTATTATTTGATAATATAGATAAAAAATATTAATAATAATATAATAAGATAATTAAAATAATTAAGAAGTGTAGTGAGTGGAAGGGCTTTGTGGTAATTGTAGAAGGATGAGTGATGGCAATTAAGGCAATTCATTAATTGGGGTATATGAGAGAATTAGAGAGTGAGAGTTCATTATTCTGATTGTACGTGAAAAAGTGAAAGAGGGAGAAGATCTAGGGCAAGAGGAAAAAAGGAAGAATCCATTGAAGTTAGGAAAACTCATCACTTTAAGGTAAGGGTGGGAATTCTTTATCTCTTAAGGGTTTGATGATACATGTATGTGGGTAGATTTGTTAGGTTGAATCCATAAGAATGTTGTTTGTGGGTTGATTGGGGTTTTGAGGAGAATTCATAATTACATGATTGGAATAGATGAAATTAGTGTAGTTGAATTGTGTTGTTGGAATGTATATGTTAGAAATAGGTTGTAATAGCATAATCTGTGGAAAAAGTGTGTTAAAAGTCAGTTTGAGTGCAGAAAATCACAGTTGGGGAGTTGCTGTTATCGCAGGGTTTTTCTGCCAAAATCGCAGGGCCCACTTAGCGCGGTATAGCGCGCTTAGCGCGGTCTGGAGGAATTTTGCCTCCTCGAGGCAGTGAGTAGCACGCTTAGCGCGGGTGGGTCGCGCTTAGCACGGTCTGGGACTGAAAAATATTGTTTTTATTAACTTGAAATTCATGGAAAATATCGGTTTTATATTATATTAATGTTGTGTTGTTGCTGTTGTATGGTGAGCATGTATTGAGGTGTTATGTGCTTGTTTGTTGTTGTTGATGTGATAATATGAAATGCATGATTAATGATGCAAAGGTGTGTAGTGGTTGTAGGGCATAATGAGGTATGTTCGATAAATGCGTGCTGATTGTTGATTGATGATGTGATGTAATAATGGTATGCCATGTGTTCGGATTTGTCGTTGTTGCATGTTGTCATTGAAGGTGCATAAGCATATGCATGAGTTGAGGGATGGCGTGTGCCTATGTGGGGTGTGAGCATTTATCCGGATTCCTTGATGGAATCAATGTTGTTGTTGTTGAGGTGATTGTGTGCCCATGTGGGGTGTGAGCAATCACGGATGTCGTGTGCCCATGTGGGGTGTGAAGGATCTAAATAGACGTTCCGACAGGAATTGTGATCATGAAACAGGGATTGATATTGGTACCACATGCATTGAGTCTAGTTGGTGTCTCATTGCATTCGTTGATAGTTGTGTTGCATTATGCTTTGTGTGATTACTTGTGTTTGTGTTGAAGTATGTGATCCTTGTTGAAAGTTGTGATTGGGTGAATTACTTGATGATTTTTACTTGCACATTATATCATCTTATTCTTTTGATTGATTGAGAATCTCACCCCTTCTGTTTGAATGCTGCCTCCACGCGGGTAACGTGCAGATAATCATGAGTAGTGTGGAAGTCGTGGTCGGTGAAGACGAGGTGCTTCACTTTAGTTGGCGTCTGCTCTGATATGTAAGGTTAGGAGTCGGGAATGCTATTATGCTTGATTTTACTTTGTTAAAGAATTACAGTTGTTTTTATATTTTCGAAAACTAATATTTTGGTTATTTGGAACCGTTACATTTATGTTTGAAATGAATAATTTTCCGTTGCGTAGTAAGGATTGTTTTGTTGGATTCGAATTGTTCTATTGTTTCTATCTATATGTTACATGTCTACTTATGAGCAAGTTTTTGTTGAAAGTAATGCCCTTTATTTCCGAGTTGTATTATTTTACTCTGATTTTTCGATTAATTTACGCAGGGGAAATTAGGGTGTTACAAAGTGGTATCAGAGCAGGTCGGTTCGTCCGGCCAAGTCGTCGAGTCATTGAGTTGTTGTTGTTGTTATGTGCGACAGTTGATTACTGTCGATGTAGGTTCCTGAACCATTATTTTCTGTTGTTGATGCTTAACAGATTTAGAATGGCTGGGAGGAACGACGCTGCACTTGCTGCTGTTATGTAAGCTATGGCTCAAGCAGTATAGAATCCGCCGCGTGCTAATGAGAATGATGAGTTTCAGAAGAACAACCCGCATACCTTCAAGGGAAGATATGATCCGGATGGAGCGCAGACTTGGCTCAAGGAGATCGAGAGGATCTTCCGGGTTATGGAGTGCCCTGATGCACGAAAGGTACGATTAGGTACTCACATGTTAGCTGGAGAAGCCGATGACTGGTGGGTTAGCACCCGTCAATTATTGGATGCGGCCGGGGAAGTGATCACTTGGGTTATGTTCAGTAGGGAGTTCTTGAGGAAGTACTTTCCTGAAGATGTTCGGGTAAAGAAAGAGATCGAATTTCTAGAGTTAAAGCAAGGTAGTATGTCGGTTACGGATTATGCTGCCAAGTTCTCGGATTTGGCTAAGTTTTATCCGTACTACAATGAGGCAACTGCTGAGTTCTCGAAGTGTATCAAGTTCGAGAATGGTTGGAGGCCTGAGATCAAACAGGCGATTGGGTATCAGCGAATCAGGAGGTTTCCATATTTGGTTGATTGTTGTAGGATCTTTGAGGAAGATAGCAAAGCTCGATCGGCTCACTTTAAGGTGTTGGCCGAGAGGAAAGGAAAACAACAGATGCACCGTGGGAAGCTGTATGCAGCTCCTGCTGATAAAGGTAAGCAGAGGTATGCTGATGGCAAGAAGCCAAGTAGGGGAGGTGCCCCTGTTCCTCTAAAGTGCTACCGATGTGGTGAGTTGGGTCATCCTATCAGTGAGGGCACGAGTGACGTGAAGAAGTGTTTCAAGTGTGGACAATCCGAACATTTGATTGCGGATTGCAAGGTTAATACGGTGACTTGCTACAATTAAGGAGAGAAGGGCCATATTAGTACCCGTTGTCAACAGCCAAAGAAAGCTTCAACTGGAGGAAAGGTGTTCGCTTTGACAGGAACTCAAACTTCCACTGAAGACAGACTGATCAGAGGTATTTGTTACATTAATGATATGCCTTTGATTGCTATGATTGATACTGGTGCTACGTATTGTTTTATTGCTGCTGATTATGTGAAAAGATTAAGCCTTGTTGTTTCTCCTATGAAGGGAGAAATGGTTATCGAAACTCCTGCGAAGGGATCAGTGACTACTTCTCTAGTTTGTTTGAAATGACCTTTGTCGATTTACGGTAAGGACTTTGGTGTCGATCTTGTTTGTTTGCCGTTGGAGGGTCTTGATGTGATTTTGGGAATGAACTGGTTGGAATTTAATTATGTTCATATCAATTGTTACAATAAGACGGTGCGGTTCCTTGATCCGGAAGAAGAAGAGGAAGATGGTTACTTATCTGCTAGAGAGTTGAAGGAGCTCTTAGATGAAGAAGCTCAAGTGTTAGCATTGTTTGCATCCTTGTCGGTGGAGAATGAGTCTGTGATTAATGAGTTGCAAGTGGTACGAGAATTCCCAGAAGTGTTTCCGGATGATGTTGCTGATGTACCGCCAGAGAGAGAAGTGGAGTTTAGCATTAATCTTATACCTGGTACTAGACCTATTTCTATGGCTCCATATCGGATGTCGGCGTCAGAATTAGCAGAACTGAAGAAACAGTTGGAAGAATTGTTAGCAAAGAAGTTTGTGAGGCTAAGTGTGTCACCTTGGGGAGCTCCAGTGTTGCTGGTGAAGAAAAAGGACGGTAGTATGAGGTTGTGTATTGACTACAGACAGCTGAATAAAGTGACGATTAAGAACAAGTATCCGCTTCTAAGAATAGATGATTTGATGGATCAGTTAGTGGGCGCTCGTGTGTTTAGTAAGATTGATTTGAGACCGGGTTATCATCAGATACGAGTGAAGGACGAAGATATTCAGAAGACGGCTTTTAGGACTCGGTATGGACATTATGAGTATGTTGTGATGCCATTTGGAGTTACTAATGCACCTGGTGTATTCATGGAATATATGAATCAGATTTTTCATAATTATTTGGACCAGTTCGTGGTTGTGTTTATTGATGACATTCTGATTTATTCTAAATCAGAAGAAGAGCATGCTGAACATCTACAGATTGTATTGCAAGTGCTGAAAGAGAAGAGACTGTATGCTAAGTTGTCGAAGTGCGAGTTCTGGTTGAAAGAGGTGAGTTTTCTTGGTCATGTTATTTCAGGTAAGGGTATTGTTGTAGATCCTTCCAAGGTAGATGCAGTTCTACAGTGGGAGGCTCCGAAGTCGGTGACTGAGATTCGAAGCTTTTTGGGGTGAGCTGGTTATTACCGCAGGTTCATTGAAGGTTTTTCGAAGTTGGCACTTCCGTTAACCCAATTGACTTGCAAGAGTAAAGCTTTCGTATGGGATGTTCATTGTGAACAGAGTTTCGTCGAGCTGAAGAAGAGGTTGACTATAACTCCTATTTTGATTTTGCCTAAACCAGATGAACCATTTGTGGTGTATTGTGATGCTACGTTGTTGGGTTTGGGTGGTGTGTTGATGCAGGATGGTCAAGTGGTAACTTATGCTTCTCGACAGTTGATAATTCATGAGAGGAATTATCCTACGCATGATTTAGAGTTAGTTGCAGTGGTGTTCGTGTTGAAAATTTGGAAGCATTATCTGTATGGTTCCAGATTTGAAGTGTATAGCGATCATAAGAGTTTGAAGTATCTGTTTGATCAGAAAGAATTGAATATGAGACAGAGACGTTGGTTAGAATTCTTGAAGGATTATGATTTCGGCTTGAACTATCATCCCGGTAAAGCTAATGTCGTGGCAGATGCTTTAAGTCGGAAAACTTTGCATATGTCGGCTATGATGGTTAAAGAGTTGGAATTGATTGAACAGTTTAGAGATATGAGTTTGGTTTGTGAACGGACACCACATAGTGTAATGTTGGGTATGCTAAAGGTTAACAACGATTTTCTTAACAGCATCAGAGAGGGTCAGATGTTGGATGTAAAATTAGTAGACCTGATGGTTGGGAACGAACGTGCAGGAAGTAGTGATTTCCGAATTGATGAGCAATGTGTGTTGAGATTCCATGATAGGATTTGTATTCCTGATGATGCCGAGTTGAAAAGAATGATTCTTGAGGAGAGCCACAGAAGTATCTTGAGTATTCATCCAGGAGCTATAAAGATGTATCAAGACTTGAAGAGAATATTTTGGTAGCCTGAACTGAAACGTGATGTGGCGTAGTTTGTGTATGCTTATCTGACTTGCCAGAAGTCGAAAGTGAAACATCAAAAACCTGCTGGTTTGATGCAACCGTTAGACATTCCCGAGTGGAAATGGGACAGTATTTCTATGGATTTTGTGATAGGGTTACCTAATACTCCAAGGGGACATGATGCGATTTGGGTAATAGTGGATAGACTGATGAAGTCGGCACATTTTATTCCGATTAATATCAGTTTTCCTTTGCAGAGGCTGGCAGAGATTTATATCCGCGTGATTGTGAAGTTGCATGGAATTCCTTTGAGTATTATGTCGGATAGAGATCTGAGGTTCACCTCTAGATTTTGGGAGAGTTTGCAAGAAGCTTTGGGTTTGAAGTTGAGGTTGAGTTCCGCTTATCATCCGCAGACGGACGGGCAGACAGAGAGGACTATATAATCCTTGGAGGATTTGTTGAGGGCTTGTGTGCTTGAACAAGGAGGTGCTTGGGATGACCATTTACCACTGATTGAATTCATGTGTAACAACAGTTATCATTCCAGTATCGGAATGGCACCTTTTGAGGCTTTGTATGGTCGGAGGTGTCAGACGCCTTTGTGTTGGCATGAGTCAGGTGAGAGCGTGGTACTTGGGCTTGATATTGTCCAGCAGACGACTGAGACTGTGAAATTGATCCGAGAGAAGATGAAAACTTCATAGAGTAGACAGAAGAGTTGTCACGATAGGAGACGGAAAGATCTTGAGTTTCAAGAAGGAGACCATGTGTTTTTGAGAGTCACTCCGGTGACCGGTGTTGGACGTGCTTTGAAGTCTAAGAAGCTTACTCCTAGATTTATTGGTCCGTATCAAATTTTGGCAAGAGTTGGACCTATTGCTTATAGAGTGGCGTTGCCGCCGCGCTTGTCGAATTTGCATGATGTGTTCCATGTTTTGCAGCTTCAGAAGTATGTTCCAGATCCGTCACATGTGACTCCGATGGATGATGTGGAAGTGAGAGATAATCTCACAGTTGAGGCCTTGCCAGAGCGTATTGATGATCGTGAGGTAAAGCAGTTGAGGGGCAAGGAGATTGTTCTCGTGAAGGTGGTATGGGGAGGTGCTGTCGGTGGGAACATGACTTGGGAATTGGAGGGTAAGATGCGAGAGTCGTATCCGAGTTTGTTTGCATCAGGTAAATTTTTGAGGACGAAAATATTCCAAGTGGTGGAGAGTTGTAACGCCCCAACTTTATTTAATTATTATTTGCGAATATAACTATGAGTTGTTATGTTTGATTGTGTGTTTTGGTGTGTTTTAATTTCGTTTAAGTACCCGTAGTAGGGGTAGCGGCCTTAAAGATAAGTCTCGGGGTTAGTAGGGGGTGTGCGACTAAAAGCGTAGAGAATTGGTGGTGTAGAGTGTAAGATTAACTAATCTATTTTTAATTAATTAGAATGGTGTAAAGTTGGATACTAGTGGAATTATGTGAGTAATGTGAATTATTATTATTATTATTATTATTATTATTATTATTATTATTATTTGATAATATAGATCAAAAATATTAATAATAATATAATAAGATAATTAAAATAATTAAGAGGTGTAGTGAGTGGAAGGGCTTTGTGGTAATTGTAGAAGGATGAGTGAGGCCAATTAAGGCGATTCATTAATTGGGGTATATGAGAGAATTAGAGAGTGAGAGTTCATTATCCTGATTGTACGTGAAAAAGTGAAAGAGGAAGAAGAGCTAGGGCAAGAGGAAGAAAGGGAGAATCCATTGAAGTTAGGAAAGCTCATCACTTTAAGGTAAGGGTGGGAATTCTTTATCTCTTAAGGGTTTGATGATACATGTATGTGGGTAGATTTGTTAGGTTGAATCCATAAGAATGTTGTTTGTGGGTTGATTGGGGTTTTGAGGAGAATTCATAATTACATGATTGGAATTGATGAAATTAGTGTAGTTGAATTGTGTTGTTGGAATGTATATGTTAGAAATAGGTTGTAATGGCATAATCTGTGGAAAAGTGTGTTAAAAGTCAGTTTGAGTGCAGAAAATCGCAGTTGGGGAGATGTTGTTATCGCAGGGTTTTTCTGCCAAAATCGCAGGGCCCGCTTAGCGCGGTATAGCGCGCTTAGTGCGGTCTGGAGGAATTTCGCCTCCTCGAGGCAGTGAGTAGCACGCTTAGCGCGGGTGGGTCGCGCTTAGCGCGGTCCGGGATTGAAAAATATTGTTTTTATTAACTTGAAATTCATGGAAAATATCTGTTTTATATTATATTAATGTTGTGTTGTTGCTGTTGTATGGTGAGCATGTATTGAGGTGTTATGTGCTTGTTTGTTGATGTTGATGTGATAATATGAAATGCATGATTAAATGATGCAAAGGTGTGTAGTGGTTGTAGGCATAATGAGGTATGTTCGATAAATGCGTGCTGATTGTTGATTGATGATGTGATGTAATAATGGTATGCCATGTGTTCGGATTTGTCGTTGTTGCATGTTTTCATTGAAGGTGCATAAGCATATGCATGAGTTGAGGGATGACGTGTGCCTATGTGGGGTGTGAGCGTTTATCCGGATTCCTTGATGGAATCAATGTTGTTGTTGTTGAGGTGATTGTGTGCCCATGTGGGTGTGAGCAATCACGGATGTCGTGTGACCATGTGGGGTGTGAGGGATCTATATAGACGTTCCGACAAGAATTGTGATCATGAAACATGGATCGATATTGGTACCACATGCATTGAGTCTAGTTGGTGTCTCATTGCATTCGTTGATAGTTGTGTTGCATTATGCTTTGTGTGATTACCTGTGTTTGTGTTGAAGTATGTGATCCTTGTTGAAAGTTGTGATTGGGTGAATTACTTGATGATTTATACTTGCATATTATATCATCTTATTCCTTTGATTGATTGAGAATCTCACCCCTTCTGTTTGAATGTTGCCTCCACGTGGGTAACGTGTAGATAATCAGGAGTAGTGTGGAAGTCGTGGTCGGTGAAGACGAGGTGCTTCACTTTAGTTGGCGTCTGCTCTGATATGTAACGTTAGGAGTCGGGAACGCTTTTATGCTTGATTTTACTTTGTTAAAGAATTACAGTTGTTTTTATATTTCGAAAACTTATATTTTGGTTATTTGGAACCGTTACATTTATGTTTGAAATGAATAACTTTCCGCTGCGTAGTAAGGATTCTTTTGTTGGATTCAAATTATTCTATTGTTTCTATCTATATGTTACATGTCTACTTATGAGCAAGTTCTTGTTGTAATGCCCTTTATTTCTGAGCTGTATTATTTTACTCTGATTTTTCGATTAATTTACGCGGGGGAAATTAGGGTGTTACATTTGGCACAAGTCAATGGCTAGAGGAAACCCTTGACCAAGGAACAAAAGCATTCAATGCAATCTGATCCAAGCCACCATTCATTATTGATGCCAAAACAAACTTGTTGCACTATAAATAGACCTCAATTATGATTCGTTTGAGTACACCAAAGCACCCAAACTGATGCTTTCCTCAAATTCTCTCTTTCACTCCAAAAAACACCTTCTCTTGCAAGTCACTATCGGGTTTTGCATTTGAGAACAATTCTGTCCAAACCAATGATGCAAACACCTCACATACATGATATGTAAGTGATTCAAACACATAAACAACATCTGGAACCTCAGAATCTAAAAGTAGTACCCCATTTGCACAAGCTTTTAGCAGATTTGCAGTTAAGGTGCCACATCAAGTTCCAGCTCATTTCAATCCACTCCAAGCATTCAAACACACTCCTTGTCACCTTAGGAAGCTGTACAGATCATTGGAATACATCTGTAACATCTCCATCATCAAGCTCGATCACCAGCTGCAAGAGGTAAGCCTGAAACCTTTAAACTATATATTCCATGCATCATAAATAAATGTGTGAGTTACCATCTTGTTTCTGCATGTATGTAGAGTAATAACCCTCAATCAATTTCCATGAATCAATCGTGTATGGAATTTCATTGTGTTCATGCGGAAACTAGGGTTCTTGTGGTTATCCTTTGATTAATTAATCTATATGGTTGTGATCCTTGTTCAAAAACGAACAAGATTGGTGTTTGAATCGTGCAAAACCATTGAGTAATTAGAGAGAAAAGTGAGAAAACGCAAATCACCCATGGCGCGGTCACGAGGAAGAAGAAAGTGTCCGTTGGCGCCATAATTCAAATTTTCAAATACTTGAATTTTTGATATTTTATTTAATTGATTTCAAAAATTAATTTCTCTCTCATTTTTTATCATTTTTGATTGGTTCTTTTTTTAGAAAGTCATAAAAATGTTAAATTATTTTATTTTACAAAAAAAATCCAATTTATATTATTTATTTAATATAGTTAGAATTTTTGTAAATAATTTCATTTTATTATTTTTTAACATTTTTAAATGAAATGCTCACCTTGATTTTTCAAGACCAATTGGATTTCAAGCTTTCATGTGATTAAACATGATTTTTCAAAACATTTTTCAAAGTTCACAACTTGTTTTTTTTTAATATTTTTGATATTTTATATCATTTTATATTTAATTTCCTTTGAAAAAATATATTTTGATTAAAATTAGGGTTTCTCTTAATTTTAATTTTTTCAAACTTCTTTTTAAACTTTTGGGCCTCTTTGTAGAGTGTAAGTCTCATCCTTTTGTAAATAAAATAATTTGGGCCTCAGACGTCGTATAAGTCCCGATACGATTTTAAGAAGATCTCGACGCGATCGCCATTTTCAAAACAAAATCATCTGGGCCTTCCCTTGTGTTGTAAGTCCCATTTTTCCTTTTTTTCAAACACTTTGGACCTCTAATAGAGTGTAAGACTCGTCCCTTGTAAATAAAAATATTTTTTGGGCCTCAGTCATTGTATAAGTCCCAGTACGAAAAAATCTCGGCGCGATCGCCGTTTTCAAAACAAAAATCATTTGGGCCTTCCCTTGTGTTGTAAGTCCTATTTTTCTTCTTTTTTCAAACTCTATGGGCCTCTAATAGAGTGTAAGACCCAACCTCTTTTGTACATAAAATAATTTGGTCCTTAGTCATTGTATAAACCCCAGTACAATTTTCAAAACAACGGTGCGATCACTGTTATTTCTGGGCCTCTCCTTGAGTATAAGCCTCAATCTTCTTTTCAAAATAACTTTCCCTTTTGAATTAGATTCAAATTCATAGTTGTTATAAAAAATTTCTTTAATTTCTTGAATAACTAACCATACTGTCATACCCCAAATTTTGACCACTAAGATTTCTCATCAATGTGCCAATCATTTACCACAATATGGATGTGCCATCATGCCTCATCAATATCCTCAGAGATGTTTGAGCATTCACCACAATTAAGAATTAGGGTTTCAAGCACTCTCAGAGCCTTAGACAAAGGATCAACCAAGAAAGGGCATGATCTTCAACTTGTCTAACCTCTTAAACACCCATAAAGGATCAAGAGGACTCCCACATCAAGAATCAAGCACAAAGTTGCAACATTCCAAGTGGATTAAGCCTCAAGATCGCCAGTGTCACCAAATTAGGGTTTTGGTCGACAGAGGCCTCCAGATGAAAATTTTCATCTGGGCATGAGCCGATGCTTCAAAGCACAACCCAAGATACTCCAAGGGACCTCATGGAACCAATCATCAAGTCAATTTAGCCCCAGGGGATGCATTAATCAAAAATCAGGAATTAGGGTTTCTTGACCTAATTCACCCCTAAGTTGACTTTTGGGACAAAACATGAACCAAGACCTCAAGAAATGATTTGAGGGTCTCCAATACACTACATTGATCCATTTGTAACAATGGATTGATCCAAGAAGTTTGATGCACAAGTTTCAATTTCATCAGGACCACAATTAGGGTTTCGTGGAAAAGTCAACTATACCTTTGACTTTTGACCAGGACATGCTCCCAAACCTTGGCACATGATTAAATACACCCTATAACACCTATGGAATATGTCTATTAGGTTTGATTTATGTCAAGGACTTGATTTCACAAAGGATCGCACAGTTTGGATTTCATCCGATAAAAAGTCATCTGTGCACAAAATCAAGTTTGACTTTTTGGAATTTTTCACAATTATGGTTCCTTGACCCTAAAACAATGTTAATATGTGATTTGAATCATCATTCATCAAGAAAAATCAAAGAAAGTAAGTTAACTTGTAAAAGGGGTAACCATAAAAAACTTAGAATTTTTCTAAGTTATGAAATAAAGTGGCTATGGTACCAACTTCCAAGGACCATAACTTGAGATTCAAGCAACCATTTTGGCCGATCCAAAGCTGGATTTGTAGCTCTCATTAAACTCTACAAAAGCTTCAACTACAGCTCATTCCAATTCCTCATGGATTTTTAGTTATGGAGTGATCAAAATGGCAAAAAACATGAAAATGACACCTTTCCAACACTTAGTGAAAATCTGCCTAAGTTGGCAGTCTTGAACATCAATGTTCATGATGATTTTTCAATTGGATCCAAATAGTTTCAAGACAAACTATGATCACACATGTCTTGTATCATATGAGGGCTTTCCAATGAACCCAAAACATGAGAAAACTCCACCTGGGCTAGGAGTTATGACAGCTGCAACATGCCTTGCTACAAACTGTCTTGGCAAGGCAAATTTGTGCATAAGGGATCGATTTGATCAAATTGTGCAACAACAAGCATGGTTATCCATATGCACACCTCAAGGGGGAACAACCAAGGGACAAACACTGATCTACCAGCCTCCCAAGTCCATGGATCTATGTTTAGGCATGACACTCCTAAATTCAAAGATGCTTCAAATATTCAATTTTGTTTCAAAGCATTTAACTGATGCATAGAGGTGGCATTCACCAAGACAATATTATCCAAGTTCAGTCAAGACTTA
This sequence comes from Lathyrus tuberosus, assembly GCA_022829125.1. Lineage (NCBI taxonomy): Eukaryota > Viridiplantae > Streptophyta > Magnoliopsida > Fabales > Fabaceae > Lathyrus > Lathyrus tuberosus. Next base: position 1,573,003 of record JALAZF010000085.1, on the reverse strand, counting down.
TCCTTGAACCAAAGAACCTTAGGCCCGTGCTCTAACCTCAAGTCAATGGCTAGAGGAGACTTGAGATTCCATTTGATTACAATTGGCCACATACCTGTACCAGTTGCCATTCACTATTGCTTGCAAAACAAACTTGCTCTACTATAAATAGAGCTCATTTGTGATTAGTTTGAGTACACCAAAGCACCCAAACTGATGTTTTCCTCAAAATCTCCACTTTCACTCCAATTTTGCCTTCTAACTCAAGTCACCATCGGGTTTTGAGTTTGTGGGCAATTCCAACCAAACCAATGACACACACACCTCACATATAACATATAGAAGTGATCCAAACCCTCATATAACATCTGGAACACCAATTTCACAAAATCACCAGCCATCTGCACAAGCCTTTGACAGATTTGCAGTTGAGGTGCCAAATCAAGTTCCAGCTCAATTCAATCCACTCCAAGCATTCATACACACTCCATAGCACCTAAGGAAGTTGTTCATATCATCACAACACATCTGTAACACCTCCAATTCAAAAATCAAGTTGCTATTGCTGCCACGACATTCAAGTAAGCCTAAACTTGGCCATCTCATGATTCATGCATATTTCCTCGCACAATAATTTTGCCATATGTTCATAATCATGTATGGAGTGTTTCCCCTCCTTTGATTGCTTTGTATGAATCGTGTATGGAATTTCTTAGCCTTCATGCAAAAATTAGGGTTCTTGAGGTTTCTCTTTGATTTCTCATTCCATGCTTAAAATAAATGAAATTAAAGACCATAGACATGATCGTGAGTTGAAAACGAGCAGATTGATATGTGGATTGTGTGATTTTATCAAGTATTCAGTGAAATTGATGAGAAAATGCAAATCAGCAAAAAACAGAGCAGGCGGGCAAGAACAAGGTGTTCTTGGTGCCCTTTTTCAAACTTTTGAATTTTTGAATTTTTATTATTTTATTTAATTGATTAAAAAATTAATTTCTTTCTGAATAATAATGATTTTGAGTTGATTCTTTTTTTCAAAATTCACAAAAATGTTAAAATATTTTATTTTACAAAAATTTCTCAAAAATATTATTTATTTCATATATTTGATATTTTTGCAAAGAATTAATTTTTATTTGTTTTTTAACATTTTAAAAGTTTTCTTTCTCTTGATTTTCCAAACTTAAATGGGTTTCAATCATTTTATGGATAAAAACATGATTTTTGAAACATTGACCCAAAATCACAACTCATTTCTCACATGTTTTCAATGATTTTATTAGTTTTTAATCAAAATTAATTCCATTTTTAACAAAATTAGGGGTTAGATTGATTTCACCCTCATCAATCTTTTTCAAAACACTCATGGGCCTCTAATAGAGTGTAAGACTCAACCCCTTTGTAAATAGACAATTTTGGGCCTCACACATTGTATAAGGCCCTCTGTATATTTTCAAAAGTTCGGCGCGATCGTCGCCTTTGTAACAAAATCAACAGGGCTTCTCCTTGAGCTATAAGACCCATTTTTATTCATTTTCAAACTCTTTGGGCCTCTAATAGAGTGTAAGACCCAATCCCTTTTTGAAACTAAAATAATTTGGGCCTTAGTCGTTGTATAAGTCCCGAGACGAGTTAAAAATGACGGTGCAATCACTGTTAAACCTTGGGCCTCTCCTTGAGTATAAGCCCCAACAATCTTTTCAAAAAGAATTTCTCTTTTGATTTAAGTTCAATATACATGTTGTTATCAAAACTTTCTTTAATTTCTTTGAACAACTAACAATACAGCATGGAAACTTGCTCACCTGTAAGTTTTATCTGCTTTCATTTACATGCTTTAATATATATAACTGTATTGTGGGAAGCTGCGCACTGTAAGTCTTCTTTCATCTCCTTTTAAATACTTGTCATATATCAACTGTATATATACTAGTATAGTTATTTAGAGTTTTCCCCGGCAACTAGGTCTATAACTAGGTAAAGCCAGTGTTGGTCACTCTTAAATACAGTCAAAACTAGATCCCCATAGGATTTCCAGATACAGTCTTGCCTTCTCTTGGGCTTAAACAATATGGAACAAAGAGAAAGACAGTATTCTTCGTGAACCTTTTCTCAAGCTGTCACTATTAGAAATTATTAAAGAGATTCTACTCCTCAGAGTTGATCTATTCTCGGTGAATAACATCTCTTGAGTTTCTTCAAACCTCAGAACTTTCACTAAATGATCTATTCTTGGTGAATAGCATTTCTTGAACTTTTCTTGGTTTGGGACCCACAGGCTTCCTAAAAGCATCCCCGCCTCCTCTTTGGCTTTGTACAAGGACCCTTCGGCTTCTTAGAAGTTCTCATGCCTTCTCTTGGGATTAATACAAGGACCCTGAAGACCTCTTAAAGGTATAAGACATAACTTAATCATCCTTTGCAAGAGCAGTCTTTCCAGTGTTAAATCACAGACCAATTTAGGGTTGATTCTCATCCCTTAATACATCTGCCTCCTCTTGGGCCTCATACAAAAGATAAAACTCTTCCACACCAATAGACTTGGACAGTCTAAATCCCCTTGAGTCTCAAAGACATTCTCAAGTTTCCTACAAACATAGGAGAAACCCCGGTTACTCGGGATAAATATCCAGCTGAGTTAAAACCCATGGGTTCTAAAACCCAGTCTCTCTCCTAAAAATCCCCAAGCCAGGGTTAGTTTATCATCAGTATAACACTATCCCAAATCAGAACCTCAAGGTATCTGATACCTCAACTCTTATGTAAACCTTAGCAAGAGTTGATTCCCCACTTAGACCTGCCTCAGGATCTCAATAATTCTTGACAGAAGATAGCCTCCTCTTAGGCTTCGTATAAGGACCCTTCCTCAGCATAAAGCTAGCCACCTCTTAGGCTTTATATAATGATTCTCCCCAGCAGAGCTAACATTTTCAGACTCTCAGATTGAGTCAATCAAACTTTTTGGACTCTCTTGTTGAGTCAATCAAACTGTTCAGACTCTCTTGTTAAGTCAATCACTGGTCAGACTCTCTTGTTGAGTCAATCACTATTCAGACTCTCTTGTTGAGTCAATCACCCTTTCAGACTCTCTTGTTGAGTCAATCACTTTCTCAGACTCTCTTGTTGAGTCAATCACATTTCAACACTCTATTGTTGAGTAAACCTTTTCAGCCTCAATCTTGGGCTTTGTACAAGACAGATAAAAATACTCTCTTGTTGAGTCAATCCTTTTCCATGCCTCCTCTTAGGCTTTGTATAATGATTTCCCCTAGCAGGAGATAGCCTTCTCTTAAGCTGTGTGGAATAATTTCTCCAGCTTGTTCAGCCACAATCCTGGGCTTGGTACAAGACAGATAAAAACACTCTTTTGTTGAGTCAAACCCTTTTAGCCTCAATCTTGGGCTTTATACAAGACATAAATCTCCATCTTTTAAACTGGGGACAGATATCTTCCTCAGCTGAGTCATTTCCTCCCAGCCTTCGTTCAGGCTTTGAGGAATGATTTCTTAAGCAGAGTCAAACTCATGGCAGCCTCAATCTTGGGCTTTGTACAAAACACATATAAGCCTCCCCGACGGAGTCAAAACTTTTTTCAGCCTCCTCTTAGGCTTTGTATAATGATATCCCCAGAGTCAGTCTCTTTTTGCCTCAATCTTGGGATTTGTACAAGACACCAATATATACCTTCTCTTGTTGGGTCAGTCTTATCCAGCCTCCTCTTAGGCTGTGGGTAAGGATTTCCCCAGTGGGGTCAACCAACCTCTTAGCTTCAACCTAAGGCTTTGATCAAGGCACACAAAAATCAACAATCCCTCTTTAGAGATGACAAGTTCTCTCTCAGTCAAACCTTTTAGCTTTAATCTTGGGCTTTGAACAAGGCACCAAAACATCTTTTTCCTCCCTTAGAATAGGAGGAACTACGATTGCTCTGATTTCCCTGTTTCATTTAAACGGGAATACGTAGGCATAAGATTGTGAAATCTTAGTGAGCATACCAATCAAAAACTTTAGGTTCAGTGCCTTCATACATCAGTCAAAGACTTTAGGTTTCATACCTTTGTCATCATTCATCCCCATTTTCCACAAAAAACAAAAACTCACTCACTTTCTCATACTTCCCAAGAAACTTTCCCAACCCATTAACGGATAACACTATCAAGAATAAAGTGAAACCTAAAGCTAATATCCTGTGGATAACCATATATAGGATGGGTAATTGACAACTCCCCATTGTATAACCTGACCCCGGACACCCCAATCTCTTTAAAGCGTTTGTTCAGTTGAACATTCGCGTGCAAGATTAGTTTTAGATAGCTTCCCTTTCCCTTCCAGCTTCACGGGATAAATAAGAAATCAGAAAGTAGCACCCACTCTTCCTCATTGCGGCGAGGAAAACCCAGTGATAAGGTGGTCGCGTCACCGACAAAAATCGCTCGCTACAGAAAAATGGCGACTCTGTTGGGGACGTCGTTGATCTGTGAGGATTATAGGTCTAGGATGTTAGTTTTAGGAATATATATATATATATATATATATATATATATATATATATATATATATATATATATATATATATCGCTTTTCCTAATTGATATCCGTGTTTATTTTTCCGCTAATGTGACTGCGGGTGATGCCACATCTGGAAAGTTTGAGTGACACCTAAGATAAGTGATGGCATTAGACGGGTAATATTTCTGGGAGTGACTCCCAAATAAGAGACCCCGGTAGACCATCGAATTAGTGGAGATACCCTTTGCAGATTCAATGCCTATACGACTTCGGTTGTTGAAAGCATATTGTTCGATTGTGGTGTCTGTGAAACTGAGAATTTAGTAGGTTGAGACCATGTTACTATTTTGTAGTGCGGAAGCTATCGGAAATAGTTGTCACGCGATACTACCCTCATTTGAGATTACTCTAAAATACTTCAGCTCGCTCGGGTGAACCAGCCTGCTGTTGTTATCCCAAAGGGGGTAAATGATTTTGAGGACAGGTACAAAAAATCACCAGTTGAACCTTTGGGGATGGGTAGAGCCATGACTTCATGACACCGAACCTTTGACCCCATGTTTTTTCTATGTTTTCGTGTGCTGCATTCATGCATTCATTTCATTAAAAACTTTAAACAAAGAAAAATTTCTCCTCTAGTCTCTCTTTTTTCAAATTAAACTAAGACAATGATTGCAAATATCAGAGAGAAAGATTGCGTTATGGATTTTGGTAGAAGGAAGACTCACAAGTATACCTTCGAGGTTCCAAAATTAGAGGATTTGAGAGGGTTGGCAAGGATGATCAACAACCCCGATGCTTTTAGAGCTAAGTACGGAGGACTGCTGTCTCTGTTAAGGGTCCATGTAATCGAAGGAATCATGGCTACGCTCATTCAGTTTTACGATCCGGTCTATCACTGTTTCACATTCCCGGATTATCAACTAGCACCAACACTGGAGGAGTACTCTCACCTGACTGATCTACCCATTACTGACCCAGCTCCCTTTTCTGGACTGGAAGAAATTCCAAAGGATCAAACCATTGCAAGAGCAATCTATTTGAACGAGTCAGAAGTTAAGACTCACATGACCACTAAGGGTGGAATCCAGGGTTTGCCAGCCAAGTTTTTGATAAATAAGGCTCTGTACTTTGCTAGTATAGGGAACATAACTGCTTTCGAGAGCATCTTTGTCTTACTCATCTACGGGTTATTTCTGTTTCCCAACATTGATGACTTTGTTGATATCAATGCCATTAAGATTTTTCTGATTGGAAACCCTGTACCGACCTTACTCACAGATGCTTATCATTCTGTACACTTAAGGAATTTGTACAGCGGAGGAATGATCACATGCTGTGTACCCCTGCTATACAAATGATTCACCTCTCACTTGCCCAAGTCTGCTGCATTTTAGGATCATAAGAGTACTTTACGTTGGTCGCAGTGAATCATGTCTCTTACCAACTCAGACATAGACTGGTACAATCGAATCTATGTCGGGATCAGCATCATTGACCGTTGTGGAAACTTCCCAAATGTACCCCTCATAGGAATTAAAGGAGGAATCAACTACCATCCAGTTTTAGTTCGTCGTCAATTCGGATACCCGATGAGACATGTCCCGCGTAATGTTCATCTGGAAGGTCTTTTCTTCAAGGAAAGAGAAAATGACAGGGCACTAAAGACAGAAATAGTGCATGCCTGGAAACATGTTCACAGGAAAGGAAGAGAGTCTTTAGAAAAACAGGATTGTGTCTCTGTGGAACCTTATCTCCATTGGGTACAAACTAGAGCTCTCAAGCTGAGGATGCCTTACCCTCGTCAAGAAGTTCTTCCGTTAAAGGAATTTATCCTTTATTTTATGTATGATACGGAAAAGCTTTAGGTTACTCTCAACAAAGTTCAACAGGAGAAAAAATCTTGGAGGAACAAGTACCGTATTCTCAGTGTGGAGTGTAACAAAATACAGCAACTGTTAAGAGAAAAGGATGCTCTGATCAAGATTTTAGAGCAGCATGCTGTAGAAAATCAAGAAGACCAAAGGAATTTGCTCGCTCCTTTCACTTGGCAAAGGAATGACAACCCGACAACGGCTGAAGAGCCCCGGTCAAAGAAAAGGAAAATACCAGAACCAGCACCTGAGCTCTCCTCAGAGAGGACTCAGGATCCATAAGTTTAGACATTTCCTTTTACAGCACTTTGTAAATTACTGTATTTCCATTTCCGCAATCTTTGAATTCAATAAAACGCCCCCACTGTATGATATTTGTAATCCAATTGTTGAGGTTTATTTTGATTAAAAAAAATTAAGATAATCATTGCATATCATTCATCATTCTCGCATAGCGTATTCTTCTTACCTACTAATCTCACCTTTGTGTCTCGATTCTAGAGTCAAACTGTCTCATTCGTACAATACTCGAGGAAGAGAACAGAGAGTTGAGAGAAGAACTCGACGCTCTGAAAGAAGATCTGAGAAAACTTCACAATGACATGCAAGCTCTGGCAGCCGCTCAGATGCAACAACAAAGAACTGTGATCTCAGATATCACCTTGACGCCCATAGTGGAGAAGTATGACCCTCGGTATAACATGCCTAAAGATCGTCCCTGGGGCAAGCCTATTAACTATATCCCAGAAGGATATATTCCGCCTATCACGGAAGATCCGGAAACTATAGTAGGAGCCGCTGGGCCTGAAGGTTACAAACTTTGGGAAAGCGAAGATGCAAGGGGCATGACAGCAACTCCTGAAGGTTACAAACTTTGGGATAGGGAAGCACCAAGAGTCCCCGCCGTAATGACTATACCACCACCCGTGGTACACACTGTCCCGGAAGGACAGATTCCATAAATACCGTCTGGTGGAAATGAAAGTATGGACGACAGAATGAGGGAATTCCAGGAACAGTTCTTGGAAATACGGAACGAACTGCAAGCCATTCGCGGTCAGGATCTATTTGGAAAGGACGTCGTAGACCTTTGTTTGGTCTCAAATGTGAAAATTCCGCACAAATTCACGGTGCCCGAATTTGAAAAGTACAAGGGTAATTCTTGCCCTCAAAGTCATTTGGTGATGTACGCTCGGAGGATGTCGACTCAGACAGAGAACCAACAGCTACTGATCCACTATTTCCAAGATAGTTTAACCGGTGCCACACTCAAATGGTACATGGGTTTAAACCGCACTAAGATCGTCACTTTCAGAGATCTTGGCGCTGCCTTCGTTCAGTAGTATAAGTATAATCTGGACATGGCACCGGACAGAGATTAACTCAGAGCCATGTCACAAAAGGACAAAGAAACGTTTAAGGAATATGCTCAGAGATGGCGTGAAATTGCCGCCCAGATTTGTCCACCTCTTGAGGAAAAAGAGATGACAAAGATCTTCTTGAAAACCTTGAGCTCATTTTACTATGACAGAATGGTCGCCAGTGCGCCCAGTGACTTTACTGAGATGGTAGGCATGGGAGTTTGTCTAGAAGAAGCAGTCTGAGAAGGACGTTTAGCAAAAGATGCTGGACCATCAAGCAATACCAAAAGATACGGTAGTGCTCTCCCTAAGAAAAAAGAGCAAGATATTGGCAATATCTCTCTCGAAAAGCAAAGGCGACGGTACCAATCAGTAGCAGCTGTAACTCCTGCTATCAACCCTGCGTCTATTCCTACGTATCAACCCCAGGTTGCTCAGAGCCAACCGAATCAACAAAATTAGCAAAGGACACAATAACCTCATCAGCAGGCTCGTCCCCAGTATAACAGCAATCGTACAATGCGACCACCAGGGTTCGACCCTATACCAATGTTGTACGCAGAACTGTTTCCATTACTACTGGTCAAAGGGCACGTCCAAACTAGGTCTCCTCTTGCGGTACCAGAGAATCTGCCTTTTTGGTTCAAAGCGGATCAAACTTATCCTTACCATCAAGGAGGACTAGGTCATAACATAGAAAACTGTCTCAGCTTCAAATCCGATGTGCAGAAGCTTGTCAGGAACGGGGTCTTATCCTTCAAGGAAACAAATCCAAATGTTCAGACGAACCCGCTGCCTCAACACGAGAAAGCTGTGGTAAATTTGATAGAGGAAGAGTTTAAGCATAGATATCAAATTCACAATGTACTCTTATTGGGAACCAACCTGGTCAAGATGCATTGTAGACAGGGCGGATACAGTCATGTACTGTTTCATAACTATCACCGGTGTGATATCTGCTCTAAAAATGATCAAGGATGTTTTGTGGTGCAATCAGCTCTACAGGAACAGATGGATCTCGGATGGATCCAAGACCACCGAATTCGTGAGGTCAACATGACTTATACAAATTCCAAAATCATTCAGAACCACGACATTCGTGCGATGAATGTCAACTTGGTGGCAATGCACTCAAGGCAAAGCTAACATCATGATCTGCCACGACATAATTATAATTCTTGTCTGATTTGCTCGGTAAACAATCAGGGATGCTCTTTTGTACAAGAGGCCCTCCAGCGTCAGATGGATCTTGGATGGATTCAGGATTACTGTGATAGAAGTCAGTGTCAAGTGAATATGATTCAAATCTTTGATATTCGTTTGATGAATACCAGCTTGGTGGAATTACACGCTAAGCAAGTCCAGCTCAGTTTTCTGACTTCGCACGACTATCAGAACTGTAAAGTGTGTCGGGAGAGTAACCAAGGATGTGCACTCATTCAAAGAACACTGCAACACTTGTTGAACCACTGGTAGCTTCTGACCTATCTAGATGAAGACACACAACAAGTCAGTATGACTGACGGGAACCCTACTAGGCATCAAAGTCGGGATGTTCGATCAATGGAAATAGACCTAGTGAGGTTACACTGCATACAAAGCAGACGTGGCCAGGTGCCACCACACAACTATGAGCACTGCAGAGTTTGCTCAGAAGATAATCAAGGATGCTACCTCGTGCGAGCAGACCTTCAAAGTCAGTTGGACCATAAGGAGATTCAACCATGGTCAAGCTCTGGTTCAATATCAAACTATCATCCTAATCAAGGCAAAGAAGTTGTCGTAATCTCTAAGCGAGAAGTGGCCAAAGATGTATACGCCATAATCCCTTTACTTCATGAATCAAGAGTTCCTCTTGATGGTGGAAAGGTTCTCAACCTTGAACCAATTGAGGCCGGCTATGATGGTCAGAAAAATCAAAAGGCTCCTGTAGTTATCTATCTGCCGGGACCAGTACCGTACAAATCCGATAAGGTTATCCCTTACAAATACGATGCAACAACTATTCAGAATGGAAAGGAAACTCCATTACCCTCCGTCGTGAATATTGCAGATATCAGTCGGGTAACATGGAGCGGTCGAATCTTTAACCGAGGAGTTGGGGAATCCAGCAAAGAAAAGAAACCCCGAACAGAAGTTCCTGATCAACCGGTCAGTCAATCCTGTGATCCCGACCTTTCAAAAAACAATGATGAGATGCTGAAGCTCATCCAGAAGAGTGAATACAACATTGTTGATCAACTGTTGCAAACTCCTTCAAAAATCTCAGTGTTGTCTCTTTTACTCAGTTCTGAGGCTCACAGGGAAGCTCTACAGAAAGTCTTAGAGCAAGCCTTTATGGAACAAGATGTAACAATAAGACAATTCGACAGCATCGCCTCCAACATCACTTCCTGCAATAACTTGGGATTTAGTGATGAGGAACTGCCGAAAGAGGGCCAGAATCATAATATGACACTCAATATTACAGTTAACTGCCAGGACGATGCTTTACCCAGTGTACTGGTAGATACCAGATCGACTCTGAATGTTATGCCGAAGTCCACTCTAATGCGACTATCATTTAAAGGATCTCCGATGAGAGGCATTGAGGTCATCGTCAAAGCATTTGATGGATCCCGAAAAATAGTTATCGACGAAGTCGACCTTCCCATAAATATCGGTCCTCACACTTTCCAAGTCACTTTCCAGATCATGGACATCTGAGTAGCATACAGTTGTTTGTTAGGAAGACCTTGGAAACACGAGGCTGGGGCAGTCACTTCGACACTTCACCAGAAGCTGAAGTTCGTCAAGAACGACCAACTAGTCATAGTCTGTGGAGAGTAAGCCTTGATCGTGAGCAACTTATCGTCATCCACTTATGTGGAACCAGAGGAGGTTGTTGGAACCCAGTTCCAAGCACTTTCGGTGAACCACGATAACCAATCAGAAGGAGGAACGTCGATTTCCTCGTACAAAGATGCTCTCGAAGCGATCAGAAGTAACAATACCAAAGGATGAGGACAAATTGTCATTCCTACCGACAATAAGAAAAAGAAAGGTCTTGGTTTTTCTTCAACCTGTACCCAGACTGCTACTAACGATGAAAGTCTTCATCCCATGCAAAACTTCTTCCATAGTGCAAGACGTACATACCATCAATGAGGGTGATTCCTCCAATACAGATGAAGAATGGAAGTCCTATCTCAACGAGGACGGTTATATGTCTCAGGGAGAGGTGCCTATGCCATTTTGCTATCTCGCACAGAGTCCGGGATATATACCGAGATCAGATGTCAAGATGACATATGGAGATTGTGATCCGGAAGGATGTCGTGCTCCACCAAATTCATTAGAGGAAGACACTCTGATGAAAGACAACTTTGACCACTACTATTATGGCCCAATGGATGGCCTGCCTATCTGGTAGCCGTACCCAGGAGACTCGGGGAAAAAGAGTCAGCCAAACGATGCATATCAGTTGAGCGTCATTGAAAAGAATACATGCGTCCCCACTAAATCATGGGATCATTACTCAGGGCATTCAGAAAATATCCAGTACAACAATGAATTCTCAAAAATTGCAGGACAAGAGTTCCTTAACTATGCCTTTCCTGAGGTCAACGTCATCGAAAGGGATGACTCCTCCAGTTCCAAAGAAGTATGGGACACCTTAGGATAACCGAGTGGCAAATTCGACTTCATGGTCAAGCACACCGCTCCGGAAAGCTCTCGTATCAGGCTCGAAGACATCCAGCCAACTGGATGGGGAGATATACCTGAGAGTGCAAACACTGTGCAAAATACGGCTGAAGAATCCTCCTACAACAACTCTGCCTGGGAGACAGATTCCAACGATCCTGCTCCACTAGAAATCAGCGTTATTTTTGAAGACAAATCAAGAAGGAAAGTACCAGACTTTGTGATTCACCGAGGAGTTCGCCGCCAATGGGTTGTTGTCAACGTTCTGAAAATTGTTCATAAGTCTAAGTAATTGCCTTCTTTACTTTAACCTTTCACCTTGCCCAGGTGAAACAGATGTTTTGATAAGGCTCACTTTCTGTAAATGTACCTCTTCGCTTTGCCCAAAGCGATAGAGTTTTGTTTTATAGGGTTATAGTTTCAAGAATGGACAAAATCATAAATAAAATAACGACGTTCTGTAATTTCCGCATTTATTGTTGTTCTCTCTTCTCGCTTTTTCAGAAAATGGTAATCCTAAAAACAACTCAAATAATAAAAACAAGCAGTAAAAAAAATACACTGCACACACTCTTGCATTTCTCTCTATCTCTTCTAAATACAATCATCACGTCATGCAGATTGTTTGTTTTAAACCCCATTGAAACATACGATCCAATGTCTTCTCCCAACTTTGAATTCCCGGTATTTGAGGCTGAAGAAGAAAAAGACAAAGAAAGTGCAGAAGAGATCTCCCGATTACTCAGATAAGAGGAAAGGTCCATTAAACCTCATAAAGAGCCATTGGAAACGGTCAACTTGGGTTTCGAGGAAGAGAGAAAAGAAGTCAAGATTGGGGCATTGCTCAGTCTAACTGTCAAAGAAAATTTGATAAAGCTTCTCAAAGAGTTTCCCGATGTGTTTGCTTGGTCCTACCAGGACATGCCAGGGTTGGATACCAGCATCGTGGAACATCATCTACTGTTAAGATAAGAATGTCCGCCAGTAAAACAAAGGTTGAGACGGACTCATCCGGATATGGCCATCAAAATCAAAAAGGAAGTACAGAAACAGATTGACGCAGGTTTCCTCGCCACATCAGAATATCCTTAATGGTTAGCCAACATCGTGCTAGTTCCAAAAAAGGACGGAAATGTCAGAATGTGTGTAGACTACAGGGATCTGAACAAGGCAAGTACAAAGGATTACTTTCCCTTACCACACATTGACATCCTGGTAGACAGTACAACAAAGTTCAAAGTCTTCTCCTTCATGGATGGATTCTCGGGCTATAATCAAATCAAAATGGCGCCGAAAGACATGGAGAAAACTTTATTCATCACCCCATGGGGCACCTTTGGCTACAAGGTAATGCCGTTCGGTTTGAAGAACGTCGGGGCAACCTATCAAAGGGCCATGAATACTCTATTTCATGACATGATACACAAAGAAATCGAAGTGTATGTCGATGATATGATTGCCAAATCTAAAACAGAGGAGGAGCATGTGACCCACCTGTCAAAGCTATTTGAGCGACTGAGAAAATACAAACTCCGTTTGAATCCCAATAAGTGCACATTCGGTGTCCGCTGAGGAAAACTTTTAGGATTCATCGTCAGCCAGAAAGGAATTGAGGTTGATCCTGACAAGGTCAAGGTCATTCAAGAAATGTCTTCTCCAAAGACTGAGAAAAAAGCAGGGGATTCCTGGGACGTTTGAATTACATTTCCAGATTCATATTCCTCATGACCGCGACATGTGTGCCAATTTTCAAATTACTCAAAAAGAATCAGGACTGCGTTTGGACAGAAGACTGCCAAACCGCCTTCGACAATATCAAGGAATATCTATTGAACCCACCGATTCTATCACCTCTAGTGGAAGGAAGACCACTGATCATATACTTAACAGTCTTGGAAGACTCAATGGGTTGTGTACTTGGCCAACAAGACGAAACCAAAATAAAAGAGTCTGCCATCTACTATTTGAGCAAGAAATTCACCGACTGTGAAACTCGGTACACTATGCTTGAGAAAACTTGTTGTGCTCTGGCTTGGGCAGCCCAACGTCTTCGCTAGTATATGATTTGTCACACTATTTGGTTAATCTCCAAAATGGATCCAATCAAGTATGTCTTTGAAAAGTCTGCTCTCAAGGGAAGGATAGCCCGTTGGCAGATGTTGTTATCAGAATATGACATCGAGTACCATGCTCAGAAAGCTATCAAAGGAAGTATTTTAGCCAATCATTTGGCTCATCAACCGATTGACGATCAAGAAATAATCGGGTTTGACTTCCCAGACGAAGATGTCATGTATTTAAAAATGAAAGATTGCGATGAACCACTACCCAGTGAAGGGTCAGAACCAGGTTCCCAATGGGGACTAATCTTTGACGGAGCTGTCAATCATTATGGAAATGAAATTGGGGCAATCATTATAACACCTCAGGGTACCCACATTCCTTTCACTACCAGATTGACATTCAAGTGTACAAATAACGAGGCCGAATACGAAGCTTATATCATGGGTCTCGAAGAAGCGATTGACTTAAGGATTAAGAACTTGGATGTATATGGCAACTCAGCCCTGGTTATCAATCAGATCAAAGGAGATTGGAACACATACCAATCAGGACTGATTCCTTACAAAGATTACGCGAGAAGGTTGTTGTCGTTCTTCAACAGAATCGAGTTTCATCAGATCCCTCGTGAAGAGAATCACATGGTTGATTCATTAGCCACTATCTCTTCCATGATTAGTGTAGGTCAATCGAATGCCATACATATGGTTGACATAATGCACCTTGAACGGTCTGCTTACATCTTCGCGATCGAAGCAGTCATCGACGACAAACCTTGGTATCATGATATCAAATGCTTCCTTCAGAAACAAGAGTACCCACCTGGGGCATCCAAAAAAGACAGAAAGACCCTCAGGAGATTGGCAGGCAATTTCTTCCTGAGCGGTGATACACTCTATAAGAGAAATTTCGACATGGTCTTGCTTCGATGTGTAGACAGAACAAAAGCAAACATGTTGATAAAAGAAATTCACGAAGGGTCCTTTGGCACTCATGCCAACGGAAACACAATGGCGAGAAAAATTCTGAGAGCAGGGTACTATTGGTTGACCATGGAATCCGACTGCTACAAGTACATGAGGAGATGTCACAAGTGTCAGATATACTCAGACAAAATCCATGTACCGCCGATGCATCTCAAAGTTCTCTCTTCCCCGTGGCCTTTTTCCATATGGGGAATCGACATGATTGGCATGATCAAACCTAAGGCTTCAAACGGACATTGGTTCATCCTGGTAGCCATTGACTATTTCACCAAGTGGGTCGAAGCAACGTCATTCGCCAATGTAACCCGACAAGTGGTGGTCCGATTTATCAAAAATAATATCATTTGCCGTTATGGTGTTCCAAGCCAGATCATTACGGATAATGGATCCAACTTGAACAATAAGATGATGAAAGAGTTATGCGCTGAGTTCAAAATTGAAGACCATAACTCATCTCCCTACCAACCTAAGTTGAACGGAGCGGTAGAAGCAGCTAACAAGAACATCAAGAAAATTGTTCAAAAAATGGTTATAACCTACAAAGACTGGCACGAAATGCTACCCTTTGCTCTTCACGGTTATCGCACATCTGTCTGCACTTCAACAGGGGCAACCCCTTTCTCTCTAGTATATGGCATGGAGGCAGTGCTCCCCATAGAAGTAGAGATACCATCAATCAGGGTATTGATGGAAGCTAAGTTAACAGAAGCTGAATGGTGTCAAAGTCGACACGACGAACTGAACCTGATCGAAGAAAAGTGAATAATGGCTTTATGCCATGGCCAGTTGTATCAACAAAGAATGAAGAAGGCGTTTGACAAAAGGGTCTGACCTCGCGTCTTCAAGAAAGGGGAGCTTGTGCTAAAAAAGATACAATCATTCCTCAGTGATCCCCGGGGCAAGTGGAGTCCGAATTATGACGGTCCCTATGTGGTCAAGAAAACTTTCTCAGGCGGCGCCTTGAAACTCGTAACCATGGATGGAGAGGAATTTGCCTACCTCACAAATGTTGACGTAGTCAAGAAATACTTCGCCTAAATAAAAAAAAAAAAGTCTCGGTGGATTGAAAACCCGAAAGGGCGGTCCAGGTAAAAATTAGAGACATAATAAAAAATCATCCCGATGGATTGGAAACCTCAAAGTACAATCCAGGCAAAAGTTAGGGATTTATGGCAAGTAACTACGTCTGACAAAGGGACAAATCCCCTAGCAGCAGTCATGCCATCCATCAGAAAAACTCCAGTCAAGGTCATCTTCGACAGAAGCTCAGGATGTCCAGAATTCAAAGTTGGTAGAAGGATAGCGGTCGTTATGTTTCAATGTAGCCCTTTTTCCTTAAATTACTATTTTCTAACTTTGTAAATACTCTATGGAATCACGCGTTTGGCTGATTTCCATCCTATCAATAAAATTTGAGCCCTGGTGCTTTTGTTTACAATTCTTATTTGTTTTAGCTTTACATAATGATGTTTTTAATATGATTAACGATTCTTAAAATAAAACAAAAAAAAATGAACTTTACTTGTCAAAAATTTTCTGCTTTTGAAATAAAGATGGCAATTCTTTTGACTATTGAACATTGAAAGAACATCGATCGCTTCTCCATAAGTAATCGGGCTTCAAAGTGCAGAGTCAAAGTACTCCTTCTAAGCCAGTACACCTGAATGAAATATCAGCTGTGTCAGATACGAAAATTTCGTCCGACATCCACGACAGAGTTCTTACCTCCTAAGCCCGACCAACGTTTTCCCCACAGGGATTATCTCTCCTAAGCAAGGCAGAATTGATATTTTGGACCAAATGGTACTTCCTCGTTCCCCACAGTGGCCGAGTATCCGGTCGTGTTCATCCACTAGTCTGTATGTGGTGTCGGTTTTGTCAGCATAAACATACATACATCATGCATTATTGATTTACATTCATATTCATATTGCATCACTATCACTCTAGTCGGTCTTATCCCCTAGTGATAAAAGTCATCTCAATCGATTTGTCAGTTCTTTCCTCGTTAGGAAATGTTTTGTCTGAACAATCTCTCTCCCCCAGTTTATTTCTGTATTGGAGACGGTCCTCGACCACTTTGATAACTTGAACCTCTAAAAAACAAAAAGGCATTCGACAAACGTCACTCTTCGCCATTGGAGATGATATCTTCGTTTTCTCGGATTAAGGAAAACCCCCAGAGAAAGTCTCTTACTCAAGGATTCGGCACTACAACAGTTTTTCTCCAGAACATTCGCTGACAAAAAGGTCATCAGCGCCTCCAAGTTGGATTGCATCACATGGAATTTCTTCGAAAGGGTCTCGAGGAAAAGTATGATGTAATATCCCCAAGTAGGAAACAGTCTCTCAAGAGACTGGTCTTTCCCCAGTAGAGCCAACAAATGGCGTCTCCAACAGAGAAATTTGTACACCTCTACAACTAAGACGAATGGGTTCTCAGCAAGTATGACATCATAACTTTTTCCGCCAAATGGCATCTCCCCAGGAAAACTCGGCGAGAAGTTTGATGAAAATTGCTATAAATAGCGTCCCTTGTCAAGAAAGTTTATTGACAAAAGAAACTGAGACCAATTCCTTGGCTGAAGACCAGGATCGAGGGGAAATTTATTTAAGAAACTGAGACCAACTCCGTGGCTAAAGACCAGGATCGAGGGGAAGTTTATTGACAAAATAAATTGAGACCAGTTCCGTGGCTAAAGACCGGGATCGAGGGGAAGTTTATGGACAAAAGAAACTGAGACCAGTTCCGTGAATGAAGACCCAGACCGAGGGGAAGTTTATATCAGAAACTGAGACCAGTTCCATGGTTGAAGACCAGGATCGAGGGGAAGTTTTTACCTTTTCTAAAGTATTATTACTTAGCAAAAGAAGATGGATGAGCAAACTGCCATTCATAACCACCATCAAAATTTTGGGAATTCCGATATTTAATCCTCTTGTACCCCGAATGCCCGAATACCTTCGCCATTCACACCTTTGGGTCCAAGAAGATTAAATAGGGGCATCTGTCATACCCCAAATTTTGACCACTAAGATTTCCCATCATTGTGCCAATCATTTACCATAATATGGATGTGCCATCATGCCTCATCAATATCCTCAGAGATGTTTGAGCATTCACCACAATTAAGAATTAGGGTTTCATGCCCTCTCAGAGCCTTAGACAAAGGATCAACCAAGAAAGGGCATGATCTTTAACTTGTCTAACCTCTTAAACACCCATAAAGGATCAAGAGGACTCCCACATCAAGAATCAAGCACAAAGTTGCAACATTCCAAGTGAATTAAGCCTTTAGATCGCCAGTGTCACCAAATTAGGGTTTTGGTCGACAGAGGCCTCCAGATGAAAATCTTCATCTGGGCATGATCCAATGCTTTAAAGCATAACCCAAGATACTCCAAGGGACCTCATGGAACCAATCATCAAGTCAATTTAGCCCCAGGGGATGCATTCATCAAAAATCAGGAATTAGGGTTTCTTGACCTAATTCACCCCTAAGTTGACTTCTGGGACAAAACATGAACCAAGACCTCAAGACATGATTTGAGGGTCTCCAATACACTACATTGTTCCATTTGCAACAATGGATTGATCCAAGAAGCTTGATGCACAAGTTTCAATTTCATCGGGACCACAATTAGGGTTTCGAGGAAAAAGTCAACTGTACCTTTGACTTTTGACCAGGACATGCTCCCAAACCTTGGGACATGATTCAATACACCCTATAACACCTATGGAATATGTCCATTAGGTTTGATTTAGGTCAAGGACTTGATTTCACAAAGGATCGCACAGTTTGGATTTCATCCGATAAAAAGTCAACTGTGCACAAAATCAAGTTTGACTTTTTGGAAATTTTCACAATTATGGTTCCTTGACCTTAAAACAATGTTAATATGTGATTTGAATCATCATTCATCAAGAAAAATCAAATAAAGTAAGTTAACTTGTAAAAGGGGTAACCATAAAAAACTTAGAATTTTTCTAAGTTATGAAATAAAGTGGCTAGGGTACCAACTTCCAAGGACCATAACTTAAGATCCAAGCAATCATTTTGGGTGGACCAAAGCTGGATTTGTAGCTCTCATTACACTCTACAAAAGCTTCAACTACAGCTCATTCCAATTCCTCGTGGATTTTTAGTTATGGAGTGATCAAAATGGCAAAAAAATGAAAATGACACCTTTCCAAAACTTAGTGAAAATCTGCCTAAGTTGGTTGTCTTGAACATCAATGTTCATGATGATTTTTCAATTGGATCCAAATAGTTTCAAGACAAACTATGATCACACATGTGTTGTATCATATGAGGGCTTTCCAATGAGCCCAAAAACATGAGAAAACTCCACCTGGGCTAGGAATTATGACAGCTGCAACATGCCTTGCTGCAAACTGTCTTGGCAAGGCAGATTTGTGCATAAGAGCTCGATTTTATCAAATTATGCAACAACAAGCATGGTTATCCATCTGCACACCTCAAGGGGGAACAACCAAGGGACAAACACTGATCTACCAACCTCCCAAGTCCATGGATCTATGTTTAGGCATGACACTCCTAAATTCAAAGATGCTTCAAATATTCAATTTTGTTTCAAAGCATTTAACTGATGCATAGAGGTGGCATTCATCAAGACAATATTACCCAAGTTCAGTCAAGACTTATCCTTGAACCAAAGAACCTTAGGCTTGTGCTCTAACCTCAAGTCAATGGCTAGAGGAGACTTGAGATTCCATTTGATCACAATTGGCCACAGACCTGTACCAGTTGCCATTCACTATTGCTTGCAAAACAAATTTGCTCTACTATAAATAGAGCTCATTTGTGATCAGTTTGAGTACACCAAAGCACCCAAACTGATGCTTTCCTCAAAATCTCCACTTTCACTCTAATTTTGCCTTCTAACTCAAGTCACCATTGGGTTTTGAGTTTGAGAGCAATTCCAACCAAACCAATGACACACACACCTCACATATAACATATATAAGTGATCCAAACCCTCACATAACATCTGGAACACCAATTTCACAAAATCATCAGCCATCTGCACAAGCCTTTGACAGGTTTGCAGTTGAGGTGCCAAATCAAGTTTCAGCTTAATTCAATTCACTCCAAGCATTCAGACACACTCCATAGTACCTAAGAAAGCTGTTCAGATCATCACAACTCATCTGTAACACCTCCAATTCAAAAATCAAGTTGCTCTTGCTACCACGACATTCAAGTAAGCCTAAACTTGGTCATCTCATGATTCATGCATATTTCCTCGCACAATCATTTTTCCATATGTTCATAATCATGTATGGAGTGTTTCCCCTCCATTGATTGCTTTGTATGAATCGTGTATGGAATTTCTTAGCCTTCATGCAGAAATTAGGGTTCTTGAGGTTTCTCTTTGATTTCTTATTCCATCCTTAAAATAAATGAAATTAAAGACCATAGACATGATCGTGAGTTGAAAACGAGCAGATTGATATGTAGATTGTGTGATTTTATCAAGTACTCAGTGAGATTGATGAGAAAATGCAAATCAGCCAAAAACAGGGCACGCGAGCAAGAACAAGGTGTTCTTGGCGCCCTTTTTCAATCTTTTGAATTTTTGAATTTTTATTATTTTATTTAATTGATTCAAAAATTAATTTCTCTCTAAATCTTAATGATTTTGAGTTGATTCTTTTTTTCAAAATTCACAAAAATGTTAAAATATTTTATTTTACAAAAATTTCTCAAAAATATTATATATTTCATATATTTTATATTTTTGAAAAGAATTAATTTTTATTTGTTTTTTAACATTTTAAAAGTTTTCGTTCTCTTGATTTTCCAAACTTAAATAGTTTTCAATCATTTATGGATAAAAACATAATTTTTGAAACATTGACCCAAAATCACAACTCATTTCTCACATGTTTTCAATGATTCTATTAATTTTTAATCAAAATTAATTCCATTTTTAACAAAATTAGGGTTTTGATTGATTTCACCCTCATCAATCTTTTTCAAAACACTCATGGGCCTCTAATAGAGTGTAAGACCCAACCCCTTTGTAAATAGACAATTTTGGGCCTCACACATTGTATAAGTCCCTCTGTATATTTTCAAAAGTTCGGCGCGATCGTCGCCTTTGTAACAAAATCAACAGGGCTTCTCCTTGAGCTATAAGACCCATTTTTATTCATTTTCAAACTCTTTGGGCCTCTAATAGAGTGTAAGACCCAATCCCTTTTTGAAACTAAAATAATTTGTGCCTCAGTCGTTGTATAAGTCCCGAGACGAGTTCAAAACGACGGTGCGATCACTGTTAAACCTTGGGCCTCTCCTTGAGTATATTCCCCAACAATCTTTTCAAAAAGAACTTCTCTTTTGATTTAGGTTCAATATACATGTTGTTATCAAAACTTTCTTTAATTTCTTTGAACAACTAACAATACAGCATGGAAGCTTGCTCACCTGTAAGTTTTATCTGCTTTCATTTACATGCTTTAATATATATAACTGTATTGTGGGAAGCTGCGCACTGTAAGTCTTCTTTCATCTCCTTTTAAATACTTGTCATATATCAACTGTATATATACTAGTATAGTTATTTAGATTTTTCCCCGGCAACTAGGTCTAGAACTAGGTAAAGCCAGTGTTGGTCACTCTTAAATACAGTCAAAACTAGATCCCCATAGGATTTCCAGATACAGTCTTGCCTTCTCTTGGGCCTAAATAATATGGAACAAAGAGAAAGGCAATATTCTTCATGAACCTTTTCTCAGGCTGTCACTATTAGAAATTGTCAAAGAGATTCTACTCCCCAGAGTTGATCTATTCTCGGTGAATAGCATCTCTTGAGTTTCTTCAAACCTCAGAACTTTCACTAAATAATCTATTCTTGGTGAATAGCATTTCTTGAACTTTTCTTGGTTTGGGACCCACAGGCTTCCTAAAAGCATCCCGCCCCCTCTTGGGCTTTGTACAAGGACCCTTAGGCTTCTTAGAAGTTCTCATGCCTTCTCTTGGGCTTAATACAAGGACCCTGAAGACCTCTTAAAGGTATAAGACAGAACTTAATCATCCTTTGCTAGAGCAGTCTCTCCAGTGTCAAATCACAGACCAATTTAGGGTTGATTCTCATCTCTTAATACATCTGCCTCCTCTTGGACCTCATACAAAAGATAAAACTCTTCCACATCAATAGACTTGGACAATCTAAATCCTCTTGAGTCTCAAAGACATTCTCAAGTTCCCTACAAACATAGGAGAAACCCTGGTTACTCGGGATAAATCTCCAGCTGAGTTAAAACCCATGGGTTCTAAAACCCAGTCTCTCTCCTAAGAATCCCCAAGCTAGGGTTAGTTTATCATCAGTATAACACTATCCCAAATTAGAACCTCAAGGTATCTGATACCTCAACTCTTCTGTAAACCTTAGCAAGAGTTGATTCCCCACTTGGACTTGCCTTGGGATCTCAATAATTCCCGACAGAAGATAGCCTCCTCTTAGGCTTTGTATAAGGACCTTTCCTCAGCAGAAAGCTAGCCTCCTCTTAGGCTTTGTATAATGATTCTCCCCAGTGGAGCTAACCTTTTCAGACTCTCTTGTTGAGTCAATCAAATTTTTTAGACTCTCTTGTTGAGTCAATTAAACTGTTTAGACTCTCTTGTTGAGTCAATCAATGTTCAAACTCTCTTGTTGAGTCAATCACTGTTCAGACTCTCTTGTTTAGTCAATCTCCCTTTCAGACTCTCTTGTTGAGTCAATCACTTTCTCAGACTCTCTTGTTGAGTCAATCACATTTCAACACTCTCTTGTTGAGTCAACCTTTTCAGCCTCAATCTTGGGCTTTGTACAAGACAGATAAAAATACTCTCTTGTTGAGTCAATCCTTTTTCATGCCTCCTCTTAGGCTTTGTATAATGATTTCCCCTAGCAGGAGATAGCCTCCTCTTAAGTTGTGTAGAATAATTTCTCCAGCTTGTTCAACCACAATCCTGGGCTTAGTACAAGATAGATAAAAACACTCTTTTGTTGAGTCAAACCCTTTTAGCCTCAATCTTGGGCTTTATACAAGACATAAATCTCCATCTTTTAAACCGGGGACAGATATCTTCCTCAACCGAGTCATTTCCTCCCAGCCTTCATTCAGGCTTTGAGGAATGATTTCCTAAGCAAAGTCAAACTCATGGCAGCCTCAATCTTGGGCTTTATACAAAACACATATAAGCCTCCCCGACGGAGTCAAAACTTTTTTCAGCCTCCTCTTAGGCTTTGTATAATGATATCCCCAGAGTCAGTCTCTTTTCGCCTCAATCTTGGGCTTTGTACAAGACACCAATATATACCTTCTCTTGTTGAGTCAGTCTTATCCAGCCTCCTCTTAGGCTGTGGGTAAGGATTTCCCTAGTGGGGTCAATCAACCTCTTAGCTTCAACCTTGGGCTTTGATCAAGGCACACAAAAATCAACAATCCCTCTTTAGAGATGACAAGTTCTCTCTTAGTCAAACTTTTTAGCTTCAATCTTGGGCTTTGAACAAGACACCAAAACATCTTTTTCCTCCCTTAGAATAGGAGGAACTACGATTGCTCTGATTTCCCTGTTTCATTTAAACGGGAATACATAGGCATAAGATTGCGAAATCTTAGCGAGCATACCAATCAAAAACTTTAGGTCCATTACCTTCACACATCAGTCAAAGACTTTAGGTTTCATACCTTAGTCATCATTCATCCCCATTTTCCACAGAAAACAAAAACTCACTCACTCTCTCATACTTCCCAAGAAACTTTCCCAACCCATTAACGAATAGACGCTATCAAGAATAAAGCGAAACCTAAAGCTAATATCCTGTGGATAACCACATATAGGATGGGTAATTGATAACTCTCCATTGTATAACCTGACCACGGACCCCCCAATCTCTTTAAAGCGTTTGTTCAGTTGAACATTCGCGTGCAAGGTTAGTTTTAGATAGCTTCCCTTTCCCTTCCAGCTTCACGGGATAAATAAGAAATCAGAAAGTAGCACCCCCTCCTCCTCATTGCAGTGAGGAAAACCCAGCGAAAAGGTGGTCGCGTCACCGACAAAAATCGCTCGCTACACATACAGCTGTAACAATGGAAGCTTGCTCACCTGTAAGTTTTATCAGCTTTCTTTTACATACTTGTTTATATATACTTATTTATAATGCTGGAAGCTTGCTCACCTGTAAGTCCTGCCACCCTCTTTTACATACTTGTATATATTTCCTCTGTATATATATGCTTGTATATTATCTGCTTAGAGTTTTCCCCGATAATTAGGTCTAGGATTAGATCAACCCAGTGGTCACTCTTTCAACACAGTAAAAACTAGTTCCCCATAGGAAATTCCAGATACAGTCTTGCCTCCTCTTGGGATTATACAATATGGAACAGAGAAAGACATTATTCCCGGTGAAACGTTTCTCAAGACTGTCACTACTAGAAATTTGTCTAAGTAATTCATTTCCCTAGAGAGGATTAATTCCCGGTGAAACCTCTCTTGAATTTCTTCAAATCCTAGAATTGTTCACTAAAGAAAGGATTATTCCCGGTGAAACCTTTCTTGAACTTTTCTTAGGTTTGGACCCACAGGCTTCCTAAAAGCATCCCCAACCTCCTATTGGGCTTTGTACAAGGACCCTCAGACTTCTTAGAAGTTCTCATGCCTCCTCTTGGGCTTAGTACAAGGACCCAAAGACCTCCTACAGGTATAGGACAAAACTTAGTCAACCTTTGTTAGAGCTGTCTTCCAAAGAGTCAAAACATCAAACCAATCTAGGGTTGATTCTAATCCCTTAAAGCACCAGCCTCCTCTTGGGCATCATACAAAGATAAACCTTTTCATACCAGTAGACTTGGATAGTCTCACCTCTTTTTGGATCTCAAAGAAACCCTCAAGTTAAAAAAAAAAACCCACAGGATAAACCCTGATCATCTCATCAATTTCCAGCAGAGTTAAAACCTTCAAAGGTTTAAAAACTCAATCTTTAAACTCTCATTTTAAATTTCCCCAGCTAGGGTCAAATCACTATCAATAAACCTAAATCAGAACCTCAAGGCTTCTGATATTTCAACTCTTCTGTAATCTTCAGCAAAAGTTGATTCTCCAATTTGGACCTGTCTTTGGATCTCAATAATCCTCAGCAAAAGTTAGCCTCCTCTTAGGCTTTATATAAGGAATTCCCCAACCAGCCTCCTCTTAGGCTTTGTATAATGATCTTCCCTCAACACCTTTTAGCCTCAATCTTGGGCTTTGTACAAGACATTTATAAATATTCTCCAGGTGAGTTAGTTAAATCCTCTTTTAGCCTCAATCTTGGGCTTTGTACAAGACACATATGAAACCTCCCCAGTGGAGTCAATCCTCTTTTAGCCTCAATCTTGGGCTTTGTACAAGACACATATGAACTCTCACCCATAGAATCAATCCCTTTTAGCCTCAATCTTGGGCTTTGTACAAGACAGACATAATATTTCCCCAAAAGAGTCAATACCTTCCAGCCTCCTCTTAAGCTTTGTATAATGATTTCCCCAAAAAGTCAATCTCCCCTTTTTCAGCCTCCTTTTAGGCTTTGTATAATGACCTCCCTAAGCAGAGTCAATCTCTTTTTTAGCCTCAATCCCGGGCTTTGTACAAGACAAATAAAACACTCTCTTGTTGAGTCAGTCTCTTCCAGTCTCAATCTTGGGCTTTGTATAAGACAAATATAAAACTCCCTAATAGAGTCAACCTTTTAGCTTCAACCTTGGGCTTTGATCAAGGCACACAAAAATCAGCATCCCCTCAGAGGAAATCAAAAACTCTCTGTAGGAAGACATTTCTCTGTACATCACACACAAAACAAAAAATCAAACAAACCTAATTCCAGATAACTGCTGTAAGTGGAATACTTGTTGATTCAAAAATCCAAGCTGTAGTCCATCTCTTATCCTGGTAAAACCCTTTCTTTGATCTAATTGCTGTAAGTGGCAAGCCTCTGGATTATTTACATCCAAGCCAATGTCCCTCTCTTAGCATGAAAAACTCCTAAGGAAAAATGGCATTGCTCAACACTGAGTTAAAGTTTTCTCCTTCAGGACAAATCCCCTATAAAGGAAATTATGGCATTGCTGGATTCTTACATCCCAGTTAAAGTAATTCTCTTTTATAATCAGTTACCCAACAATTGTGATAAACAGATGAGATATCTCCCTTAGAGATGACAAATTCTCTCTCAGTCAAACATTTAGCTTCAATCTTGGGCTTTGAACAAGACACAAATAACCTTTAGCTTCAATCTTGGGCTTTGAACAAGACACCAAACATCATCTTTTCCTCCCATAGAATAGGAGGAAATATGATTGCTCTGATTTCCCTGTTTCATTTAACGGGAATACGTAGGCATAAGATTGCGAAATCTTAGCGAGCACACTAAACAAAAACCTTAGGTCCAGTACCTTACCAAAAACATCAAAAAACCAAAAATCAGCAAAACATTATCTCAAACATTCCCAAAGGATAAACTTTCCCATTTATGACAGACAAACACCAGTAAGTAGAAAACAGTAGAATTGCTAATGATCTATGGATAACCATATATAGGATGGGTAATTGACAAATCCCCATTGTATAACCTGACCCCGGACCCCCGCAATCTCTTAATCATTTGTTAAAGAAAACATTTGCGTGCAAGGTTAGTTTTAGATAGCTTCCATTTCCTTTCCAGCTTCATAAGATAAATAAGAAATCAGAAAGTAGCACCCAATTCCAACCATTGTGGTAAGGTGGTCACGTCACTGACAAAAATCGCACGCTAAACATTAATGTCTCAAATAGTTTGATCAAGAGGTGGAGCAATGCTCTTTTTGCAGATTTCAATAAACTCTTGAGTCATCTTAATAACTTCGGGAGAACTTAGGACTGATTCAAGTTTGCTTCCAAGTCGTTCTCTTAGAACCTCTGTGTTTTTCTCTTTTATTACAATTGAGTCTTTAACACGACTTCTCTTAATCAATTATTCAGTCACAACTTTCGTACTAGTATTAACCAATGAGCCCTTTTGTTTCCTTTTCTTCTTCTTCTGTCTGACTTAATTTAGACAGTTTCCTTTTCTTGGATACAACTATTTCATTTTCTATATTGTTACCAGATCCTCCTCCTCTAGTCTTGGTGGGAAGAATCTCAGTGGTTTCCTTAAGTTCTTCGACTTTATGTTGTAGAGTCATCTTGGATCTATGAAGATCCTTTTTCTTTCCAGTCTTATGAACAAATCTTTCTTCCTCCTCTTGAACTGTTTTTTGAGCATCTCTGAATAATTTCTTTCTGACAAGAGCAGGAGTATCAGATTCCTCATCAGATTCTTCATCTTCATCATACGTGATTACCATCCTCTTTCCTTTTCTCTTAGAGCCATACACATTTTGAGCCTTGTCAGGGAGTTGATCACGAGTTATAGTCACTCCACACTCCTTCTTAGCTTTTTCAATAAGAATTCTGATGACCTCGGGAGAATTTTCCTTGGTCATCCTAGGAAAGTGATCTAGAAACTCTCAACCCTCTTCTTTCCTGATTCTGATAGGATTAGGAATCACAACATCATCCTTTTTCCTTCTTTCTTTCATATGAGCCAAAACTGATGCATATAGCACACTTCCATAGTTAACATCTAGATCTTGAGTAGCTTTATAATCTACCAATGTATTAATCAATTTACATTAATAGAAAAGTTCAGAAAGTAGCCTTGCATAAGGTACTGTTCTTTTGAGTTTCTTAGTTGAGTCCTTGATGGATTCACATAGATGATGAAAGATGTAACCTGGAAGATTTAACCTTTGATCAGTTAACAGGAACCAAAGGAACATTTTGTGATCCCATGAAATTTGATCAGAACTTCCTTCCCGGGAAATTAGAAAATAAATAATAATCTTGAACTGAAGCTTTTGCATGAGATGCATGTTTTTTTCCTTTCCATAATCATCTTTCTTTTCAAACAAAGTATTCTTAATTTCCCTGACGAAGTGATCTCCATCCTTTTGCTGAGTATCACCATTCCTCTATTTTTCAGCCCCTATTAGCTGAGCAATGTTTTCTTGAGTGATGGCAATTTCTAGACCCATAACATCAGATCTAATTTCCACACCCTTGAATTCCTTCAGACCCATTTATGTTCTTGATTTCCCTTTCAGACTTCTGTTCTTTTCTACAACATTTCTCTCTTCATTATGTGTTGATTACTCATCATACTCTTCTGCCTTACCCATAAATATTTTACCAGAGTTGGGTAAGTCGGTCCATTCAGCGTATCAAAGAAGTTCATCCATCATTAGAATTCAAAGTAACCTTTTAAAGGACAACCATATGCTTCAAAGATGTTAAAATCCACCACTTGCTCAATGAGAAGCTTTAAATCATCTTGGTCAAGAAGAATAGTCTTCGGTTTGATCTTAAGAGTTTCCATGGAATTTATCTTTAGAGGGCTGATTGATGAGGATGCCATTGAAGAGTTTTTAGGGATTTTCTAGGTTCTTTAGATAAAGCACAAAAAGACAGTGATAAAGGTTGTGTGTGTTGAGAATGTGTTAAGGGAATTAAATGACAATAAAGAGAGTTTAAACACAAAAATATTTAAAACATATTCATTTCCATTCAAATTTAAAGCACCAGTAATTTCAAGTGGGCTGAAGACATTTTAGACAAGTGTAAAGAGTTATACAAGTGTCAAAATGAATTTCCACTCTTGTGCATGTGAGAATCAAATATTTCTTTATGCAAGTTTTTGAATCACTAATTTATCAGAGAGTATTTTGGATCAGAAGTTTGTTACCCAAACTTTGATTGAGACAGCTTATGACAAATAACTGATTCAAATTCTTCATTCAGAGTAAAGCATGCATTGCTATGTTCAGAACCCATTTTTGACAATTATTAGTTCAGTGAAGAACATAACAAATACAGGTTTCTTTCGATTAGTAGCAAGATGGCTTTCATAAAAAATGTTTAAAGATAACTCTTTGATTCAACATGACAATGATATTATCACAAATGGTGATAATACACAATTTTCCAGCCTGAAAGTTCTTAAGCTAATTTCTTCCAAGATATATGAGCATAAAGATTACACACACAAAACTACCTTGTACAGAAAATTATGCTTGAAATAAAAAATAATTAACAAAACTTACCTGGATAGAATTTCTGATTTAGGATCTTCAATCTGTTTTGATGAAGTATTTTTGACTTGTTTAGGAGCCAGCATATTGAGCTATCTTCTTCAAAAGGATAACACCATTGAGAAAGATACTAGTTGCTTTCAATAGATTCCTTCATCTTTTTGCCACCTTTCTTTTCATACTAAGATGAAAGCATAATTTCCCACAAGATCTTTGTCTGCACCACTGTAAAGTATTATGCACAGACCAAACTCTGATGCCAATTGAAGGTGGGAAAATACACAAGAAAGGGGGTTAAATTGTGTTCACTAAAAACATTTATGCTTCTGAATAGAGTTCAGACTATAAACAATAGTTCAGAATGTGATAACAAGTGCAGCGAAAAATATATCAGAAGTGGACCAAACAGAATAATGAACACAACAGATTTATCCTGGTTCCTCTCTAAACTGAGAGTACTCCAGTCCCCTTGCCACGCAAGAGATTTTCCACTATAATCAACACATAATTACAACTGCTTGTGCACTTAAGCACAAGACTTTCACTGCTCAGACCTGCAGTCTAAGACTTCCTTGCTTAATCAACACCTGATCAAGACTTCTCTGCTTAGATCCTCAGATCCTTAGAATTTCCTCGCTTAAACCCTCCTGGTTCAAGACTTCACTTCTTAGACACTCTGCCTAAGACTTCTCTGCTCAAATCCTCGATCCTAAAGTTCACTACTCAGACGCACCATCTAAGTCTTCTTTGCTCAGATTTTCAATCCAAGACTTCACTGCTTAGACACACTCTCTAAGTCTTCTTTGCTCAGTTTCTCAATCTAATACTTCACTTGCTTAATCCACATAGATCAAGACTTTCAAGGCTCAAGCACATAGCAAGAGACTTACTTGGCACAATCTTTTCAACTAGAGCCTTTTATGCTCAAGCACTTAGCAAGAGTCTTTGATCTAAACTGCTAAATAACATGTTCAGCAAAATAGAGAACAAGGTGTACTTGATGCTAAGATCATAGGTACAGGGTAATCACCTTAACAAATACCTTAAGCACTTAATATTTCCAAGAAATTCAATGTTTAGGAAATCTTAAGGCTTTTTACAATTTATAACAGGTAACTGAATTTTTTGCATATTCAGTAGTGTTGCTCATTGTTGATCTTGTTATGTCTTCATTCAGATAGAAATGGTGAACACTTCTAATCTTCTTGGCATTCTTTCTTCTTCTTATTCCTTGTTAAAGATTCAGATTGAACCTTCAGCTACTTATATATCAGTTTACAGAAGACTAGCCATTGGAAGAGATAACTTCATCAAGTTTCTTTGTTTTCTCCATAGTACAAGAGACGTTGAAGATAGATACACCAAAAGATCTTGATCCATTGTGTATCGTGTTTAACCATTGAGTCTTCAAATAGATCTTGTACTATAGAGCCGTTGAGAGTTGTTATCCATAAAGCATGTCAACTCTTCTTGAGCCTTGTGAACTTAGACTCCAGCTGACAAACTGATTTGACAATGCAGCTTGCATTCTGCATTACAAATAGTTTTAGCTTTACTACTATTTATGAACGATCATCGAAAACTAATACAGTCACCATGTGTAGAGACAATGTGTTGTATCTTCTGATGCTGAGGGCTTCAGCTTCAGAGTCTACACCAGACATCACTTAGGGAGTGTTCTTCGGATTTTGTATCATCGGGAGCAAGTAACTCAGTTTCTCTCAAGTGTGATTTCATATCAGATTTTGAATATATATCTTTAAGCATAAGAACCTGCATACTTGAACACACATTAGATAACACCGTTCTTCTTTTAATACTTTGTTATCATCAAAATCCAAGGAATATATATCATGAACAAATCTTGTTCTAACAGCCAATACACAAGTCTAATGGCTGATATCTTATTAGAACCACCAAAATCCTTCCTGGTAAAGTGTAAAAGAGTAGTTATTTGGCTATGAATATTTCAGAGAGAACGACAGTTGTCTTTGAAGGAATATTCGTTACAAGATTTCCAAATCATCCAACGACAAATGAGAATCAAAGGGCCATGATTGACGAGCGCATTAATTTTCATCTAATCATATATATAATCCTCATAAGAATGAATGTGAGATGAAAAATTGCAATTATTCCAAACTTGCATGGCCTTAGGACAATCTCAAAGAGTGTGTAAGATGGTTTTATTAGTTGCACCACGTATATAACAAAAGGCATTTGTTGACATGTGATGAGTGACCCATGTATAGTTGGTAGGTAACTTCTCATGCATGATGATCCAAACAAAATGGTGAATATTTTCAGGTAACTTGAGGTTTCAAATCCAAGACCAAGTCATTGCCTGAACATAAGGTGAATTGAACACCAAAGTTAACCAAAAGTAAGTGGATTTGGTAGAATAAGTACTTGATATTGAAATAAGAATATCATTTGAGTTGTCATAAGTAAAGACACTAGTCATCTCCATTTTTATGTCATAAGGAAGATGATTCGAGATGATGTCAAAATTCCAAGTACCATAACTGCAGACATCCATGATATGTATGTGTGTATCTTTCTTATCCACCGAAGAAATTATGTCATAAATTCTACTATTTGGAAGCCATTTATCATACCAAATGAAAACTTCCCCTCTGTCTACTCGTGATAAAGCCTAGATTGAGAGTCTCAACTACTTTAGCAATATGACAACATATGTACAATGCTTCTTTGTAATTATTTGCCTCTAGGATACGGGCTATATAATTATATCTAACTGGTAATAAATGAACCTACAACTTATCATGATTGTGAAGAAGCACCCTAACATGTTTACCCAACATGGCAACATTACCAGGTGATCAATTTATTTTAATGCACAATCTTTTACTTTGTGCTACGAAAATTCTATAGTTTCTCTTTCCATTTTTATTTGTTTTAATATGTTTTTAAGTTTATTTTATTTTTGCTTTTATTTTATTTATGTTACTTATTTTCTTAATAAGTTGTAATTTGACACTTTTTCACCGTGTATATCATAATTTGAACTAGGTGTATCCGATTTATGCGTTCTAATATGCGTTAAAAAGACAAGAGAAAAAGCTACAAGTTTTATGTTGAAGTTAAAAGCCAATTTGGAGTGCAGAAAGTCAAATTATTATTTTTCGGCTTAATAAAATAATTAGTTTTTGGGCTGAATTTACGTTTTTTAGGTCGGGTGCTCTTAGAGCCCAATTTTATTATATTATTTAAGCAAACATATAATGCTACTACTAGGGTATTCAGTTTACATAAAATTAAAATAGACGCTTACGAGTTCCATGGAGAGCTAAACCACCAAAGATTGATCTACTAAATTTGGATTCCATCAAACTTTGAGGTTATTATATTGTCCAATTCAATTTCAATTCTTTTCAATTATGTCTATGAATCTCATTTTTTTAATTTGATTTTTTATAGAATAAAATGGATTAAATTCGATTGATGCATGTTTCTTAATTTAATCGCGTTTAACGTAGGTTTTTTTGTTAATTCACGTTATCTTTAATCATATCCTTAATTCGGCAATTAGGAACTCAATTCATATAATATCAATGGCGCTTGTTCGATCGATGTTGTAATCAAATAGTAATCGAGTCCGCTTAGGAAATTGACATTATAATAATCAATGATAAGTCAAAAATCTAACCAGTAGATTAACTCGTTCAACATATTCATATCCAGTTTATCTATTTTCATTCAATTTTCTAAAACCTTGAAAAAGTCTCTTTATTGATTCTATCAGTTAAATTAATTAAGATCACTTATCAAGACAATAAATATTCATCAAGACCATTTATCAAATCCAATGATTAGCATTTATTAATCTTATCTCTTATTTTAAAAACACTTCTACTTGAGATATATATATATATATATATATATATATATATATATATATATATATATATATATATATATATATATATATATATATATATATATATATATATATTTATGTTGCAAACTATATATGATGGTTTGATCATCAAGAAACTTCTAAGATTCATACATGTCTTTAATTATTAAAGTTTGTATTTCTTCTTTTGTGACAAACTCTATTTCTACCACATTCTCTTTCGAACATATATGTTGCGATGTTACATTATTTTCAATTGATGTTTGTGTATGTGTGTTAGCTTTTATCTGTGTTTTACTTTAACCATAATGCCAAAATTTATATAAAAAAATTATTTTTTGCTGAGTGTAATCGATTACCATTTGATTGTAACCGGTTACATATTTTGAAAATTTCATTCTTTTTCTTCAAAAGAAAAATTATGGCGCTATGTTGTAACCGATTACAGTTTTGTTGTAACCGATTACACCTGAAGGAACTCGTTTATATTTTAAATGCACTTTTAAATTCAGTCAAGGTTCATCTCCTCATTTTCAACTTTAAGACCTTATCGTTTTGGTTTTATGTTTAAATCCTATGTTGAATTATGTTTATGATTTTCACGCTTGATATATATGTCTCTCTTTATGGATCTTTTCTCTTCTTTTTTATAATGACAAAGTGGAAGAAGAATATGTTATATTGTATGACTATGCTTTACTGACTTTTACAATAACACAAGTTGCATAAACACATCATTGATCAATTAAGGGGGATGTAACATAGTAAGGGGGAGCATTTGTCACATAACCAACTTCAACGATTCAACAAGTAATTTTTGTCATAATAAAAAAGGGGGAGATTGTGAAGACAATCTTCTACCATTATATTTTGTTTTGATGAAGACAAATGAGCTAACTCAAATGCATTATCAAAGAAGGCAAAAGCTAAAAGTTTCAAGAAATTGATTATGTCAAAGCTTGGTACTAGAGGAATATCTTTTGTATTGGACCACGTAAGGCTTAATCAAGAGGAAGCATCAAGATGATATTTATGTAGATATTATTTCTAGATGCCCCTCGGAGTCTTCTCCTCCCACTGCCCGCTGTAAAGATCTCAATGGGATACTTGACGATTTTGAGTCATTTGGTACCAGAGGAGTATCACAATGTGCTAGCTCTTGTATATTCGGCCTATGCAGATGACTACCTAACATTGTTCTATATGGTATCACACCCTATCATGACACCAGACGCTCCTGGAAGACCACCTAAGCCATATAATCAGGAGTTACTTAAGGCTAGGGATGACCACACCCAGGACGTAAGTAGTGATTGTCGGCGTATTGTGGATATGGCGAGATCGGGCATAGAGGAATGATTTTTTAGGAAGACAAACCTCAGTTATCCCTCTTAAAAGGTGTTATTGGCGAGGCTCTGAATGCCTTGTAGTACACGTAGAGAAGTTGGGTTACGCATACTCAGTAGTTTATGTTTGGTTGTATTTTTTTATTTTTGGAATAAGTTATGTATGGTCGAAACATTCTGATTTTACTTTAATGAATGTGTGACTTTTTTAATGTATGTGTAACATGTTTCAATCAACTAATGTATATGTTTTTTTAATTTATTGTAACAACCCGTATAATATATATTTAGAATGATATCATACAAGTGTTAAATTTTGGCACTGTCACAACATAAGTGCCTAACGGTATCTTTATATAC
Source organism: Lathyrus tuberosus (assembly GCA_022829125.1). Classification (NCBI taxonomy): domain Eukaryota; kingdom Viridiplantae; phylum Streptophyta; class Magnoliopsida; order Fabales; family Fabaceae; genus Lathyrus; species Lathyrus tuberosus. Next base: position 1,538,802 of record JALAZF010000085.1, on the reverse strand, counting down.
ATGTACATAAAATAAAAATACAATATATGACACATGTCATACAATAGTGCCTAAAGTATAAAATTTAAGAACTATGTACAATATCTACAATTATACAAAGAATCCACAGCGAAAGATCACAATAACTAACATCCCTTGAAACATCTATGCATAACTCCTCTTGCAATATAACCTGCAAAACAATACCTGAAAAGCAGCAACAATATTGGGGAAAGATAATAATCCCAGTGAGTTTCTTATCTTATGGGTACACTCGGATCTACAAGGTTCTAATCAATTTCTAACTCAAGTCAAAAGGGTGAAAAGACTTGAGTACACAAAACTCGCAATGTATGGAAACATGCCTCTTGAGTTCATCAACTCAAACAATCACTAATCGGAAATCGTACCAAGGTATCTTTCCCCGGCAAGCCCTACATCTAAGGTTATCGACTTGGGTCACGGATCCTTGTAACATAGGTATCTTTCCCCTGGCAAACCCTCTATCTAAGGTCATCGGTCCGGTTCACGGATACTTATCCCATACCCTGACGTACGCATGGATTTTGGATTCTAAGGGACTCCTCAACCTTAAGAATCGTCGCTTCCTATGGGACTCCAAACCCATTTCAAGCCTTTCACTCGTATGGGACTCCAAACCACTTAAGGTCCCACTGTTCCTGGGTTTTTACCCTAGTCATTCAAGTATGGGTGCATCCATCCCAATTCTTACTCTATATAAGTACCATGACTTGGGACAACACAATCAATGGGTTGTTTCCGACTACGTGATAAATAAAAGCGCAACATGATTGTATTCGACAATCACTAGGTGATCACATTCACCTTAATCACATAACAACACAACATGTTCCATACAAAGCATATTATCCATCAATCACGTGACTACTTGTCTGTTGTACACACCGCAATGCAATTTTGTCTAAGCATCACTATCTAAACTATTTCATATCCTAAGTTATCTTACTAAGTCATTTACCTAGTTATATCCTAGGTTTACCTCACTCATAAGATTTAATCATGTTATTAATCAACCATTACTATCACAAGATACAACAATAATTCAAGCATAGGTTATGAAATTCATCCCATAAGCAAAACAATAATATATAACATACATTAACATATAATTCATAAACATACTTAGCCAATTCCTAACATGCACATTAGCATATCATAAGGTCATATAAGTTATTATGCACAAACAAGTCAAACATAGTCATTACTATCATCTATCAAACATCCTTGGTTAGCTCATGGTCTCTTATCACAATGCAATAGCTCATTGTATTAGCCTTCCAATGGCTCTAGTCTCGTATCCATCGGATTCTCGATTCATGAATTATGGTGGAAAATAAGAACTATAATATTCACATTCACTTAAATTTCATCACTATCCTATCAATCAATGGAATATATCCATGTTTCTACTTCACTATCTCATAAAGCATTGAAATAGCTTTCATTGCTTTTGACTGTGCGTCAAACGGAGTTACGGTTCTCGAGTTATGGCGGAAATAAGAGGCGCAATATTTTTCTCAGCGCAGGGAAGTTCGCTAAGCGAAGTAAGTCAATAGCAGAATCCCCTATTTTCGCTAAGCGAGCTGTATCAATGTCTGGACGCATTTTTATGAAGAAAACGCCAAAATTTATCATCTTGATGCACTCAATGACCCAAAACATCATAAAATCAAAGATAACAACCATCACAATAATTGGAACAAGAACAACAACAATTTATGTCACATAAGAACATCATACATAGTCATGGAAAAAACGTGTTTAAACATCAAGAATAACAACAACAACAACAACATAACATCATAGACCATTGCAATTCTCTTATGTTATCAACACCAAAACCCTAACTTCTAATTCATGAAGTTCTAACTAGAACTCACATGTTGAAGAAGAAGATGATGTAAAGATGAGGTGAAGATGATGATGGTGATGATGATGATGATGAAGATGATGAAACCATGAGCTTTTCCGTCTTCTTCCATCCTCCCTCTTATACTCTTCTTTCCCCTTTTTCTTTTTCTTTCTCTTCTATTCTTTTTTCTCTCTTCTCCACATTTTCTTCTTCTCATTCTTATCCCCACATCTTCTTTTTCTCTTACCCACCACAAAATGTAACATATCTCAATTGATATTTTTGTTTTCTAGTACCAATTAACCCATTATTAATGTTACTAAAATGTCTCATCTCGTACTTATTAATAAAAGTCAATCTCTTTTAATATCAATTTATCTCTTCAGAGTCTATTGGTTACTCTATTGGTCCCATCTAACAACACTTAGAGCAAATAGGAGCTCAAATTATTCCAATCGTTAAGAGGTAGAGTATATAGGAACTCAGTTGGTCTCAACTGACAACCAATTGAGTATTTAAGGGTTTATGGGATATTACATTTATGCCCTAAATTGATCTAAAATATAAATTGTCCTTAAAAAATTCAAATGTTTTGACAATGTTAGTGCCTTGAAACCATTTAGAGGGGTTTACGAAGATGCATCTCCGAGTCATATTTTAGCAAAAATGGGGTGTGTGATTAAATTACGAAGGTTGGTGTAAATTTAGATGCATCAGGAGATGCATCTCCTGTATGGATGCATCTCCGGATATAGGAAGAGAATTTTCGGGTTTCCAGAGGTGTTGGGCGCATCCCCATAAGGTGGAAAGAGCATTTTCCTAGTGCAAATGATATGTGTAATAAGATGGCCCAAGAGATTAGAAAAGTAGCTAAAGAGATGTTGGGAGAATCAAGAGGCTCTGGATCTAGGGATAAAAAATTATGGTGGTGGAATGAAAGCGTTCAGAGTAAAGTTATAGTACATAACGTTGGATGATTAAGAATCAATATGAGAATAAAGTTAGGTGTAGTAGAGATGAAGACGTTGTGTTGGATGTGTGGTAATATTAGACAAGATAAGATTATAAATGATAATATTAAGAGAGTGTGGGGTATCACCTATAGAATAAAATATGGTGAAAATTAGACTTAAGTGGTTTGGGCATGTAGAGAGAATGTATATAGATTATGTAATAAAGAGAATAGATCTGATACAGGAAAGAGAAACAATTAGAGGTACACCTAAAAAAGCTATAAGAAAAATTATAAAGAAAGATAAGTGTATTTATATAACCAACCCATTTAGTAAAATAAAACTTGATTATAGCAATTTTAATCAACCTTATGACAAAAGTTGACAAATACTACTAAGCCTAACTTTAAACTAAAAATAATTCTATAGACAAAACATTTTTAATCAACATTAATCGTATTCATCTCGTAGATGGTTGTTATAGCAATTTATTTCTATTAAGAAATCAAAATAACTAGTCATTTATCCAACCCTTGAATGAGGTGATAAAGAGTCTCTTTCGGTATAATTCATAGTCCTTACCAATTCATAGTCCTTGTCAATTCAAATTAGACTTAAATGCAGTTTTGGTCCCCATAGTAGCATTTTTCTAAACTTTTGATCCCCCTTTAAAAAAAACTCAGGTTTTGGGCTCCAAATTAGGGTATGTGGCATTTTTCTCGCTGATGTGGATTGCTGACTAGGATTATTTATTATTTTATATTTATTTACATAATTAATTAATACTTTTAATAGAGTTTCTCTAAAACTTAAGTAATAAATATTTTTTAGAAATTAGATAATTAAATTTTTTTAAAACAGTTTGGGTCACTAGCCCAACTCATTTTAACACTAGCCCAATACACAAGTTTACACTTGATAGTCTTAATAAACTATATAAACACTAACCACTTTTGTTAAAAAATCAATGTGGGACTTTAATGTGGGACTTTTAACACTAACCACACCATCTTCACAGGTATAAGTTGTCAATGCCACACTAACCACACCATTCTTCCTCAACATGATCCATACCACCACCACTACAAACAAAGGAATTAGAGTCAGCATTTATCCATACCCTCTTCCACCACCAAAATAGAAGAGAAAAATATGACGTGCAACATTAAACATACAACATATATACCAAAAGGAACATGAACAGTTTGGACGCAAGACTTATTCTGCCATATATTTCATAAGTTTCTAATGCCAAGAAAGTTTACCTTAATTAGTAGCAATGTTAAGAAAATATATGTGAGTGGGAGAGGAACGACAATGTATGATAACTAGCTGGAGGACTCAATAATTTGAAGAAAATTAGAATTCTCAGTCTAATTCTAAATTGTATTCCCTTTTTTGGATATTGTTAGCTCTAACTCAGTCAAAAGATACACTCTTGCAACTTCCTGATAAAGCACAATGACTTGTACTGTTGCAAGTTAAAACTGAATACCACTGTGGAAATTATTTAACCATGAGAGAATTAAACCTTAGTTGTTTTCACAAGGGATTTGGAAGAATTGACATGTAGGATACACTAATATGTTTCAGGATGAAATGTTTATGCAAGTCATCGACACGCTTAAGAAAAAGGTAAAAATGCTAAACCATAAACTTCTCACACAGTCTTCTTGCACATCTTGCTACTCTCTCTTTCCTCGGATTTTTTAACAAATGGTATCAATCAATGTTGGAGTTTAATGTAATGATATCATCCAGTACTTATACTTGTTGAACTTATAGCTCTGGTTCTCTTGCTACAACTTTTTTGATTATATTCTCTCCGTGCAGGAAGTGGAACTGGTCCAAGAAAATCAAAGGTTGAAACATGTGGTAATTTTTTTCAAACTCTTGTATATCTTTGACGGATAACTCGCAGCAGTAAGTAATGAAATGTGGATTTCAGGTACCTGACCTGATAATTGGACAAAAGCAACAGTCATTGGAATCGGTTATTAGTGGTTCGTCTTATTTTCTTGAAGATGATGGCAGTGACACATCTCTCAAGTTGGGGTTAGTTATGTTCCTTTCAGTTTAACTATATGGTATTATCATTAATATTTTGTTAAGCTTAAAAGAATTTTGACTTCACAGAAAGTTTAGATTATTCGGTTTTTGCAGAGGTATTATGCACTCATATCATTTGATTTGCAGCTGAAAATAAACCCTATACAGAGCATGACATGCTTGGCAAGTCTCCTGTGAAAACTTCCTCCCGTATTCTCCATTGTAGTCTCAAAAAGAAGAAACAAAAGTTACAGGTGTAGTGTGGGTTTTGTTTCCCATTAAAGTCTCACATTGATTTTTTAACAAAAGTGGTTAGTGTTTATATAGCTCATTAAGACTACCAAGTGTAAACTTGTATATTGGGTTATTGTTAAAATGAGTTGGGCTAGTGACCCAAACTGTTTTAAAAAATTTAATTATCTAATTTCTAAAAAATATTTATTAATTAATTTTTAGAGAAATTCTATTAAAATTATTAATTAATTATGTAAATAAATATAAAATAATAAATAATCCTAGTCAGCAATCCACATCAGCGAGAAAAATGCCACATACTCTAATTTGGAGAGGGGGACCAAAATAATCAAAAAAAAAATCAAAACAAGGGACACAAAACCTGGGTTTTTTTAAGGGTTAATTATATGAAACCCCCTACCATTAGGACGAGATTTGATATTGCCCCCTGAAGTTTTTTTTTTTTTAACTCCCCCTTATAAAATCAAAAACAAACACATTGCTTCTGGTCTTGGTCAATGATGTTTCAGGAAAACCACTCATTTTCTTCTCATGTGTTATTTCTGAGACATATGAACTAATTGCAAATGCTGCAGCAGCTACAGCTGTTGCATGCTCCATTTCTATGAAATCATAATCATGACTCATATTCCTCGAATGTTGTCTCTGAAACCAACTATTTACCTTTTTCTTCTCTGCAGAAATTTGTCAAATGATTACCTCATTCAGTTTTCAGCCAAAAACAAGACTAAAAAGACAATTAATAGTTTCATCACCTGTGTTCATGGTGGAGTGAGTCGGCGATACGCTGTTATTGTCGGTGGAGTAATGGAGAAAAGTGTTGGAGAGTTGAAGTTTATGCGATGGTGTTGATGAGTTATTAGTGGTAATGGAGAGGATGGTTTGGATGTGTAGAAAATGGTGAATAGTGGTGGAAAAGAAATGGAGCTGAATGTTGAGTGCAGTGTTGTGTAGGTATTTGTTGTAGGTACATGAGGAAGACGTAAGGTGGTACGCTGTTGATACGTGATGCTCTGCGTAAAGGTTTTGTTTTTGAAAGTTTGCAGCAAAGTTATGGTTGTAGTATTACATGAAGAGCAGCAATATGTATGTTTGTTTATGGATGTGGAATTAAGACTTCAATTGTGTTTTTGTAATGTTTAAAATGTTAATACTTAATAGTTAATAGTATTGTAGTTAGTTCAACGAAATGTTCAAAGCTTTAGGTCCCATGCTGGAAAGAAACTTTTACAGAGCGTATTAGTTGTAGGGGTTGGACTTTTGCTATAGAGACTGCTTTGATACTTTTCTTAATCATATGTCATGATTTTGTGTGAGGTTGGTGTTGTGATATATGTGTATTAGTTTCTCTAGTGTTTCGCACACACATGCCTAAAAGATTTTCTACCTTTTTGTTTGATTTTGAATTTCATTATGATGGGGAATTATTTGTATGATAGTTAATTGTTGGTTTTCACTCATTAGTTTGTCTAGCTTAGTGGTTGTTTTCTTGCTATTTGGAATTTGTTTTGTGACTGCAAGGCGACGCTGCTCCTCCTTTGTATCAGAAACTAGTACGTGTTGTCGGGTTGCAACACTGAAATCAATCGACCAAAAAATATAGGCAGAGTTAACCATCATCCGCCACAGATTGTGATAAAAAGAGCATTCCCTTGATGATCACTGTTACAAAGGAGAATGAAAGGGATATGAAAGAAGATGTTTGAAGAGGTTGAAGAGTGGTAGGGCGAGGAAGAAGCAAGGTCGAAGAAGATGATGAACAGTACGGTCAAAGTTGTACAGTTGCACAGTCAGCAGGCCCAGTCAGCAACATAGTAAAAGGGTGTGGTAAAAGCAGGTTTTTGGTTTTATAAGGGGTGGTTCAAAAAAAAAAACTTCAGGAGGGCAATATCAAATCTCGCCCTAATGGCAGGGGGGTTTCATATAATTAACTCTTTTTTTAAAGAAGGATCAAAAGTTTAAAAAAATGATACTATAGGGACCAAAACTGCATTTAAGCCTTCAAATTATTAGTGTCTAAAATACGTCATTTTAAATCATTATTCATTAGTCCTTGAAGGAATAAAATTGTTGTCAAAATTCATAACAAAGCATTTTTTTCAATAAAATTGACCCATTTATTTCCCTTTAGTTAACGTTTACACCAGAAACAAAAAGTCAAGTTCATTGTATTAATGACCTATGTTAGATGTACAAGTTCTTCCAGCATTTTTATGAGTGGTTTGCATAACTTTTCTCAAGCCGTTAGAGAATCAAAAACTTGAAGGTTGGGCTCTTCGAGTCCACACCCCAGGGGTTGGTGTTTACTTTGTGGTTTGCTGGGTTTGTTCGGTTGGATGTTTAAACATTCAGACAATGAAATACAAAAGTAGGATTGTAATCAATTTACATATTGAATTTCTGTTACATGTACAAGTATATGTTCTACATTGGACTCAAATTCTCTACAATAGAAAAAGCACACAATTATGCCGTTAATAACTCTTGACTAATGCATCACAATCAAATGATTCTTATTCCAACTTCAACAAATCTGATTTAAAATACAATTTACAATATCAGCCATCAGATCTTTATCAAACCTCCTAATCCAGGACCACGTGACTGCAGAGACCGTGTGACTAACGAGAATCAAGTATTCCGTACATTGAGTACATACTAATATCGTAGTAAATCACGGTGCACCAATGAATACAGCCATGAAGTCAATCTCCGAAACTGAAAGCTTCCATCATTCACTATTTATTAAATGTGAAGAAGCATTTGAGTGGCAAGTGGAGTAGAGAGCAGAGAATTAAATCAAGGACGTTCATTCACGTTATTTTCTTCTTTATACGCTTTTGCTTTGTCAATGGTGTTCATGGCTTCTTCAAAAGATTTCTGAGTGCAAAATAATATTACAGAAGTGCAAGGAACAAGTCAGTATTGTTGCACATAAAGTTAACAAAGGAAGCTTAAATCACAAAATATTCAAAGAATAAATGAGGAAACACTTTTTATACACAAATGTCAAGATGTCAATATAATCCTCTGCTGTCATGCTATCAATGACAAGAAACTGTGAAATATATGTCTTATATATTTCATCTTTCCTATCCTTTCCCTTAAAGACAGTGGTATACATGCTACCTAATATTGTCAATCGCGGATAGCATAAATTAGCAGCATGTACAAATTCTGCTACAACAATTCTATTGAGCAGCTATAGTCGATATTTGGCAACATTTTATGCTAAATAATAGCACATCGTAGAACAAAAGCGGTTTGTTTAAATTTCACGACCATGTTATAACACTATAGCGCTGCTATAGCCGTTATTTAACAACACTTAATACTACCCACAAACAAAAGGATGGCCGTTTACTATGACCTTGGAAATATTAGTATGGGTTTTTATTAGGCAGTAAATATTCATATAGGAGGTAGAGTGCAATGCAGTGCAGCCTTGCAGGAATGTTAACTAGGAAGGAAATGCTAAGTTTGTTATAGGCGCGTGCATCAAGGAGAATTCAGAGAAACATTATTGTATTTTTTTAAGGGCAAAGTAAATATATATTAGTAAGGAGAATCAAAAATACAAACAGAAATCCAGCAGAAACCAAAAGTTTACCCCAGAATTTTGCATCTTCCATAGTGATTCTCCACTTGTATCAACAACAATCATCACACCTAATATAGCCCTGAACAAGAACCTTCAATCAGATTATCAGAAGAGTATTTTTAAAATCAGCAACTAAATACTTCTATGTAGTTTATAAAACAATGAAACGTGGATTACTAGAATACGCATTGTAAATATTTTTAGTAGTGTGGGATGACAGTATGCAAGTTTTTCTCCATATAGAATCGAGTAACTTACACTATATGGGTGTTGGCCAAAATAATTCTTAGTCCAGACTTATTTGACACTGAGGAGTCAAGATCGAGTATCTAGTAAGATCTAGTTAGGTTATTATTGTGAGGGAAGTAAGGTAGCCGCAATCATATACAAAGTCAAATTAGTTATTTGTAAGAGTTACTTAATTGAAATTAAAATGTCTCTCCTGATTCAAAGCAAAGACTTGAGACTGGATTTCTGAGTTACTGTATCTAACCAAATATGCAAGATATGATTGCCAAAATGTTAGAGAATGGAACAAGATATGAAGTTTGCACACTGCACCTGCAGTTTTCTTCCTTTAACTTTCCTAATGCACATTATTTGATCAGTATAATTCAAACTCATGCTGGAATATTATAGTCCATACATGTTGGTGTTTCCTCTGTTTTTCATTTTCATTTTCACTAAATACTAAATTTTGGACCTGAATTCCCTACTCACTGTAATTAGTAAATCAGAACCGATGAATGAAAATCAGATATCCATTATTTGGACTCCCCGTATCGGATTTTCACATGCTTAAGGGAGTGCGAGGAATCCATTCCCATTCTTTTCATTCTGTTTCCTATATAATTTTGTTTAGAAAATGGAAGATGCAGCAAACAAAACATCAATGATTACCCAAATCTCAAAAAGACAGCATACAATATTAACACAAACGAAAACTTAACCACCAAACGTTGAATTCCAGGGAAACGCTTCAAATTAACCACCACTTTTCATCGATATAGGAGCCCTCACGGTTTCATCTTTAGTTAAAAAACGACCCAAAGGTTGAGACCGCGTGTTCTTGATTAGTCTCGATTCTCAAGCAACCCAATGGAGGCCGATGAGCGAAGAGGCTGTCAGGGCACCTCTTTTGAATGGATAACCTCCACTTATCCACTTATAAACATATGTTCATGAACCCCAGGTGTTGGCCTGTTGGTGGAAGCTTGGGTGCTAACAATTCTTGTGTTGGATAAGTCCATACAAAACTTTACTCTGGCTTTATATGGGACCCTCGCAAATGAACCGTGGGATAAGTCGGTTCTAATTAAAATTAGGTGTTTAGTTGGATTTAAGTTAGTGAGTGTTTCTAAAGGACCTTAAACTCATTCTCAAAGTGAGTGAAATTCAAAAATCTCCAACAATCACAATGAACAAAAAATATTAAGAAGAAAACAAACTCGGCTTACGCTGCAAATCCTAGATTGAGAAGAGAAGATCTCGCCGTCAAAATCCGAATAGCAAGTTCAAACTTCGACGCAAAACCACCACCACCATTAAACCCAGACCTACTTTTATACTCATAGCTATTCCCACTTCTACCATATCCATAACCATACTGAGAGTAATAATTGGCATTACCACCACCACCACCACCAGCATAACCACTTCTTCCACCGGCACCGGAACGCCACCGGTAATTATACTCAGCTCGTTTACGATCATCCATGAGAATTTCGTATGCTTCAGAAACCTGTTTGAATCGAGCCGTTGCATTGTCTTTTACAGCTTTTGGCGATTGAGAATGCTTATCTGGATGAAATTGAAATGCGAGTTTTTTGAATGCTGATTTGATTTCTTCCTTGGATGCTGTTTTGTGTAAACCTAGAACCTTGTAATGATCCATCTATGGCGTGTTTGTGTGGATTGGATTGGATTTGGGAATGAGATTTTGTTTTTAGGGTTTGGTAAGTTTTGATTTTGTTGGGAAAGTGGTGAGTGAAAATGGAAGGGAATGTGGTTTGCGTCGGAAGAAGAGAAGAGGTTTTTCATGGCGCGCAGTCGTGGCAGTTTTGTGACCGTTTCTTGGTCTTTTTATTTTCTTCTCGTCACAATTTTTTAGAGAGAAAGTTCATAAAACTCTTGAAATTTAGGGACCAAAGTGCAAATTTAAAAAGTGTAAAATTCAATTTTGGATGATAAATTAATGTGTGAGTCTACTTATATGTTGGAATATTAAAATTTTGGCATGGAAGTGGGCTTATATTGGGGATGTTTCTTATTCCAACTCTATCTTCCATACTCTATCTTCCATGCTTTTAGTGTGGATCTTACTTAAGGCTTTGTAGTGTTGGTTGGGAATATTTTGTTATGTTGTTGGTTGTATTGGGTTGAATGCCCCTTGTATTCAGTTTATTTATATCAATTGTTTTTAGAAAAAAATGTGTGAGTCTACTTCTTTAAGGGCTAACAAGTGTCTTTTAAGGAGAAATTCAATCCTTTTTGGAAAATTGTAGTGTCTTGTTTTACCAATGGTTTAAAGAGATCAAGCCATGGAAACTATAAAATGTAGACAACGAATGTGTGACATGGCCGAGATGATATGAGATTCATTATTTTGTTTGGGCGCCAAATTTTTTTGAGTTTTTTAACAGACCTTTTTGTGGTATACATGTGTTGTGATGATGAGACTCGTGATGAATCAAGAATGGATGTTACTAAAATCATGATCAAAACTAGTTGTGTTATTGTCATCAACAGAGTTTCTAAAAGGTTTCTAAAGTCTTGTTGAACAATGAAGTCTTTAGATTAAAGATTGTTGAAGATTCTCAATGGCCAATGAGGATAGTTCAGCTAAATAGAAAGGAAGCTCTGGAAAGCAACATGGACTCTAAGTCTGTCAGATGGCCGCTTTGGTTTGGGCGTCAATGGAGGTAGGTTTTTTCTATGGAGAAGGAAGAAGTCGATGATACTTTCGACGCAGATAATGACTTGGCAGGAAAGAGTGATGGTGCAGAGTCTGAGTTGATTTTGAAAAGTGTAAGCCATATGGAAAAAGAAGGATTATGTATTGGTAGAGAGAGATCAAAGTGTTATCAGCTGACTGACAGACTATAAAAGTAGCCTCGTCTAATCAATCAGAGAGCAGATTTGTGGATATTCATAAAGGTAGTAAGGCACAACTTGTCCCTAGGAATCCTGGTATTTTCCAAAGTAGAAAATCAACCAATGTGAATTCAGACTGTGTGAAGGACATTTCTAGTAACTCTATTGGGCCCATCTCGACTAATTTTAAGGCTCATAGTATTTTAGTGGTCTGGTCCAAGAAATTTGCTAGTTTAAAGGGTGTAAAGCGAAAAAGGCCTCCTTCGGTGAAGATGAGAAAAGGCAAACCAAAATTAAGCCCAAATCTCGTGGAGAAAGGATTCATTATGAACAAAAACTTGTGGGAAATATCAACTTCCTTATTCTATGTCCTAATGCCATCTAAACCCATTCCCAATTCGTCAAATACAACTCAACCTAATTCGTTCTCTCAATCTATGGAAGCAGCAGATTCCTAGGAAAGATATTCGGGAGGCTCCATTCTTTACTGTGATCCCACTTCGGACTTAGATGTGAGACAAGGTAACAAAAGGTTTTGTTCGAACATGGATGAGGATGTAACAGGGAAACTGTGGCATGCAATCAAATATATTGGGGTGTAGGGGAACGAGAATGATGGAGTGTATGAGGAAATTATTAGAAGCATGGAGACAAGGAAGGAAAAATTAAAAGGGAAGCGAAATTAAAGAAGATCCAATGATCATGATTACTTACAATGTTATAGGGCGTGAGAATCCTTTAAAGCGTAAAAGGATTCAACAATTATTGAATAAAGGAAAAGTGGATTTATGCATGATTCAAGAATAGAAAATTATATGTATGAATGATGGCTTAGCTCAGAGTTTATGGGGAAATAAGGAGCTCGAGTGGTCGGCTAAATACTCCATCGGCCAATAAGGTGGTTTGATTATTTTGTAGAAGTCATAAGTTATTTCTTTTATCTTCAGTTTTTGTGGCGAAGGTTTCGTAGACATTTGTGCTAAGATGAAGGATAAGGTATATTTCTTTGTTAATATTTATTCCTCTTGTGACATAGTTAGAAAAAGAATTGTATGGGGTGAGTTGATTGCCAATAAGAATATAATGGGGGAAGGGGATTCGTGTATTGGGGGAGATTTTAACTCAACTAGAAATTCTAGATAGGGGTTGGCAGGATTAATGGAGGAAATATAATATAGATATAGAAATTTAATGACTTTATTTTGATGATAGACCTAGAGGAGGCCTTTATTATTGGAAATTGTTTCACTTGGAGGAATGTGGAGGGTAGTGCTATGAGTAGGTAAAACAGGTTTTTGGTCTTGGAGGGTTTAATTTAGTCAAGAAACTGGGCTTAGAGACATTTTGAACAATTGTCTTTTATGGTTAAGAAGTAAAGTAATTGATTTGGGCTAAAGCCTTTAAGAGTTAATAGAGGCTGGTTTGATCATGAGGAATTTGAAGAGTTTGTGAAGGGATAGTATAAGGTTTTGGTAGTCAAGGGTAAGAAAGCTTTTGTGATTAAAGAGAAATTGAAGCTTTTTAGAGAGAGAGAGAGAGAGAGAGAGAGAGGGAGGTGGTGGAACAAGGAGGTTTAAGGGTGGGTGGATCTAAAGGTGGAAGAATATGTTAGGAAGCTCAGTGAGGTGGAAGCCATCATGTCTAATAAGGAGAATGTGGGGAATCCAAATTAGATTAATAAGAGGAAAATGTTGAATACTTCTTTCCAAAAAATCTCCAAAGAAAATAGAGTTTATTAAGGAAGAAATGGAGGTTGAAATGGAACAAGGAAGGAGACATGAATTCAAAATACTTTCAGAGCATCATGAAAGCCAATTTTAGAAGTAAGACTTTACTTTCCATTGAAATTGAATCAAGAAGAGTGAGGGAGGTAGATGAGGTTAAGGCGAGGTTAAAAAGTTATTTGAATCAAATTTCAGAGAAGAGTCTCCTAATAGACCTGAGCTTAAAGGCCTAGCTTTTAATTCTTTGTCAGATGAGGATATGGGCTTGTTGGAGGAGAATTTATCGATGAAGGAGATTATGGTTTCAGTGTGGGAGTGTGATGGGGAGAAAACTCTTGGGTTTGATGGGTGCAGTTTTGAGTGTTTTAGGAGAGGGTGGGAGTGGATCAAGCAGGATCTACTAAATTTCATTGAAGAGTTCCATCTTAATATTTGCTTACCCAAGGCTATAACTGCCTCTTTTATAGCTTTAATCCCAAAAGTAGATAACCCTCAAGACCTTGGTGATTATAAGCCCATTTTCCTAAATCTAGCTTGTACAAAATAGTTCCTAAAATCCTTGCTTCTAGGTTTGGCAAGGTAATCTCTAAAAGCCAAACAACTTTCATTCCAAGAAGGCAAATTGTAGATGTGGTCCTTGTATTGAATGACCTAATAGACTTGGCCAAGAGAAGAAATTCGGAGTGCATTACATTGAAGGTGGACTTTGAGAAAGCCTATGACTATGTAGCTTGGGATTTCTTGAGGTTTATGTTGAAGAAAATAGGAATTGGGAAAAAATGGTTGATGTGGATGGAATCATGCATATTCAACACTTCCTTTTCTATCTTAGTGAATGGGAGTTTATCTAAGGATTTTAGAGGTTGAAGAGGATTTAGACAAGGGGATTCTCTATCTTCTTTTCTCTTTTCCATTGTTGTTGAGGGCTTGGTTGGATTGGTGAATAAAGTTGTAGGGATTGGCCAATTCATAGGAATTAAAATCAATGGAGACTCTAAATACTACATTATGTAGTTTGAAAATGATACAATGCTCTTAGGGGAGTGTTCTTGGGATAATGTTTGGAGTATGAAGGTAGTCTTGAAAGGTTTCGAAATGGTATATGGGCTATGAAGGTGCAAGAAATACAAGAAAGAGGGGTTTGAATTGGGTCTCGAGATTTAAAAACTTTTACCACCCAACATATCAAACAGCAAATATAATGATAAAATTAAGAACACAATTATTTTTATCCAAGTTTGTTGTTAATGAAGTTACGTCCAGTCCACTGTTGGCTTGGATTTTCGACGCCATGTTTTCATTTGAGAAACTAAGTGAAAATCAAGTTTCTTAAATCTTGGTGACTTCGACAGGAGCTGGTATGAAGCTTGGTCGAAGTGGTTTTCATAAAGGAGACGTGTTTGGACAAATACTTAGAAATATTTTCTAAGTATGGAAAGTCACTTCGACGAGGGATGTTTAAAGCCTTCCTACGACATAAGTTTGAAATTCAAAATACTGATAAATAATTATCTTTTGTCCTTATCCGTTTCTTAGGAGAGACGCGTGGAGAACTATGGCGAAATGAAGACATGCAGGGCGAAATGTGTCAACTTTTGGAGAAATGTTCGTTGGAGACAGTTATTTTGATGTGTTATAAATAGGGGTCTTAGTGTTAGGATTTATGTGTGTTCAATTGTTGTATTATACTAAAAAATTTACTCAAAGTATCTAAGTCAAGTGAGAAAAGAGTTACTATTGAGAATGTACGTTTGAAACACCATATTTTATTTTATTTCAATAGAAATTTACTTTCATTTATCAATTGTTCTTTACTGCACTTTTACTTTGAAGTTCTTTTCTTCATTGCATTTCTTTTATCAACTTTTACAAAGTTTAATCTTTTCAACAACAATCAAAATAATCTTTTATACAAATGAATACTGTCGAAGTGTTCTTCAATTTTCCAAAAATATATTGATACAATAGCTATGTCCTTAGGATTCACTAGTTGATCCTGCCAGTAAACCAATTTTTTGGAAGACCAACGGTTGTTTACCAATTTGCACAATAAACAAATTGGCACACCCGGTGGGACAGTGCTATTGTGTTAAAAAACATTTTTTTTTTACTTTTTTTGGAAAATTTTACATTTAAGTTCTTCATTTTTACGATTTCTCTACACTATGTTGCATGAGACTTAGGAGTGGTAGAATAGCCACAAACAACGAAGAAAGACCAAGGAGAAGATACGTAAGGAGGATGGTGAATCAAAATCTACCAAGTAACCAAAATCCACCAAATGATGGAAAACCACCCCTTCTTCTTCGACAGAGGGCAATACGGTTTTAGCATCAGTATCTAAAGCCATACCAACCACGACAAGTTCGACGCCTGTGCAGTCAATTGCCCAAAGTGGCCCCGTTTTATCCTATGTGGGAACACAGAGTCCACCAATGACCCCTCCTCCAGTGGTAAATAGTTTGTTCAAGCCTTATGTGCCTGGATTTCCAATGCCTCCAATAGGACGTGATCAACCTTATGGTATGCCAACATTAGTGATGGCAAGTTTGCACAATGCCTCGTCAGCATTTGCAGACCCAGTGGTGAATGTAACTTTGCCATTACAAGAATATGGTTCAGGTATCAATAATATGGGTCGAATTAGCCAACCCCTAGGGACAGGATTTCCTACCAGATGCCAAATATCACCAATAATTCTGCAACAGTGATAAGGCAACAGATGAATGAAAGTAATCAGGAGATGGTCCAAATGTTTGCCCAACAAATGGGTGTCATATTCAATCCTTTAATCCAAAATATTACCCAAACAAACCAACAATTGGCAGCGCAAATGACTCGCATTGCTGATTTCTTTGGTGTTCCACAACCCCCTCGACAGCCTCAGAGGGAATGGATGGTACAAAATACTGGAGTATTCTTTGAAGAAGACCCTACAATTAACCAAGTTCAACAAAATGTACCCCAGGCGAATGTTATAAACCAGGGGGCGGGAGTCGAACCACCTAGGGTCGAACCTCCTAGAATTAAACAGTAAATCCAAAGGGAACAAAAGGTAGTAATGGTAAATAGGAACCAAAATGCTGATGAAGTAATAAATCAAGTTCGACGCAATGATGTGGCGGGAGATAATAACCTAGCAGCCATGGTCGAGAGGATTATGGCCAGGAATGGGGTAAATGTTGGCCTTCATAGGCCAAATTTTACATCACCATTATCTGAATACATCTTGCAATCAGATTTACCCCCTAGATGGAAAGTCCCCAAGTTTACTAAGTTTTCTAGGGATACTAGTGAGTCCACAGTCGAGCATGTGGCAAGATACTTGATAGAGGCTGGCAAAATTTCTAATAATGAAAACCTAATAGTGAAATATTTTCCAAGTTCACTCACCAAAAATGCCTTTACTTGGTTTACAACATTGCCAACAAATTCGATCAACAATTGGACTCAATTGGAGAGATTGTTCCATGAGCAATTCTATATGGGACAATCAAAGATAAGCCTGAAGGAATTGGCTAGCATTAAGAGGAAGTTCTCTGAGCCAATAGACGATTACCTGAATAGGTTTTGACTACTTAAGGCTAGGTGCTTTACACAAGTGCCTGAGCATGAGTTAGTCGAAATGGCCGCTGGTGGCCTCGACTACTCAATTAGGAAGAAATTGGATACCCAGTACCTGAGAGACATGGCCCAGTTGGCTGATAGAGTTCGACAAGTAGAACGACTGAAGGCTGAGAAAGCTAGGGAAAATAAGAATAGAAAGGAAAGGGTAGCCTACGTCGAATTCGACGAAGACGGACAAGGAACTAGTGTTGATCCCTTTTTTGACGAGAGTGAAATTGACCTAGCTGAATTAAAGCAGGGCCCAACTTACTCCTGCATAGTTCTAACACCATCAAATGGAAAGAATCCAGTCGATTCATAGAAGAATGATAAGTTCCCTAAGAGAACCTATACCTTCGATGTCACCAAGTGCGACGAAAACTTTGATTTATTAGTTAAAGATGGCCAGATGATAGTACCTTCTGGCGCTAAAATCCCTCTTTTAGAACAAAGAAAAAATAGAGGTTTTTGTAAGTATCATAATTTTCCGGGCCATAAAACTTCTCAATGTTTTCTTTTCAGGGATCTTGTTCAAAATGTCATCAAGGAGGGAAGACTCAAGTTTGCTGACAAGTCAAAGAACCAGATGAAGGTAGATTCTGACCCCCTCCCTATAGCTGATACACATTACTCAGAACTATTTATGGTCAACATGGTGGAAGTTGCTGATGACTTCGCCAATGATGCTTTAATGGTCGAAGCTGTTGATGACTTCACTAGAGGAGTTGTTGAGGACTCTAACTAAGAAACCACTGAGGGTTTCATCCAGGTTGCTGGAAACTTTAATCACGAAGTCACTGATAACATCGATGGGGAAGCTATTGAGGGTTTCGCTAAGAAAGTCACTGGTGACTTTAAAATAGAAACCATTAAGGGTTTCGTGAACAAAGCTACTGAAGGATTCCACAAAAGGACTACTGAGGGTTCCAACCAAGTAATTTCAATGTATGAGATTGCTGATGGTTTCATACAAATCAACAACGAAACTAAGACTATTGAAGGCCTTAGAATCAAACTTCAAGAATTAGATATCACTGAGGTACCAACCTTGGGGTTAACATGGTCGAGATGACCCAGGAGTCTGTGATGGAAGTGGATGAACACACTCTTAAACAAGAAGAATATGTCAAAGTGGCATATCTAAAACAGGAGGAGAATCAGTTTGAGTTTCTCCACAGATGCCAACGAAAGAAATCTCAAGTAATGCTCTGCCCCAGATGCAGCGCTGTCTTTGATCGAAAAGCTGCGGAAAACATTCAAGGAGTTCGACGGGCAAGGGATATAAACAATTTGAGGTATTCAAAGAACCATGGCGCTTTTGACGGGAAGGGAGCACCAAGGAGATATGATCAAAATGGACCAGGGGTACGTGGGAATAGGCCATCAACATTCAAACCCACTGTTGATTCCCCCAAGGGGAAGTGGGTAAGGTCAGTCGAGAAGAGAGAACATGGCCAGAAAAAATGGTAGAATTTCGAAGTTGAAAGAGGATCTTCGATAGCATACCAGAGAGAATTTCAAGCTTCCAGACAATCAGCATGGCGCTCAGAGAACTATAAGAGGAAAAACCCAATGACAAGGTCTCAATGGAGACGTCAACAAAGGAGGTGCAAGGCTGAGAGGGAAGCTGCAGAAAAAGAAAAATTTGAGTCTAGCAGCAACATGCCAATAAAAAGGATAGCCATAAAAACAAGAAACCTGTCGAGAAGAAAACAGTTAAGAGAAAGTTGTTCGCTGACCAGAATGAAGAAGTAAGGGAGAAAGTTGTTCGCTTCAGTAGAGCTCAGAGTCTGTCTTCAGAACTTGGTGAGACTTTTAGAGCCTTTGAAGAACTGGGTTTTGATACTTTCGGAAGCTGGTAGTCATAAGCTTCATAAGAGTCTATTTGGATGGTTTCTGAATAGAAACATTGACTAGACAGATCAGAATTGACTTAATCACTTCAGAGTTGACTTGGAAGATCAGAGTTGACATCTTTGTAAACATGCTTTAAAGTTTATCCTTAAGGATTCTTCTGAAAAGTTGTTTGTCTTGTAGTATGACTCACAAGATCTGCTATCTCTCATCAGATCTTCATAAAGATTCTGCTCAAAGTAGTTTGGATGGTAGCGTGACTCATACTGGTGGATGTCTGCAATCATGTCTTCAACATTTTCTTCTGGGAGATCAGTTCCTCGGAGAAAGTTCATATTAGCAAATTATTCTTCCATGATCATCTGAGATTCTTCATTGATTGATCTTGAGCTTTCACCCACTTTATATGTTGACCATGTTGTCCACGGAGGTTTCCAGGATTGAGAATCAAGAACTTCTGATGGATCTACAGATTGCCATTGAGGAGGAAGGTTTTCATGAATAATACAAGTTGTATTAATTTGACTCTTAACAAGATTATAAAAATTAATTAAATTAACATAATCCATTAAGGCTTTTAATCCTTCCAAGCTTGTGGGATAATCATTAATGGTTTCCCAAGTGTTGAAGTAACTTTTGCAAACTAGCAGTTGGGTTCTGGGATCTGTCTGGTAAGGACGATGGAGGATATAAACTGTCTTGAAGTTACTAAGAGCTTCAACAGTTAGGTTCCTATCCTTTAGATCATTAATGGCTAGGCTAAGACTTTCTCTCCACCAGTTCAATGGAGAAAACCATTCTAAGGCAGTCCAGATTATGGATCTGTGTTTTCTAGGGTTCATCAGATGTTCATACATCGCAACAGTAGGGATGAGGACCGGCATAGCGTATAAGCTAGTAGCACACCAAAGATACCATAGTTGATTCTTAGTAAATCTGAATGCATGATTTATCAAAAATGGTAGGTGGAAAGGAGTATCTGGGAGGAATGGGCTATGGTCAGGAAGAGCTTTCTTTCTTATGATCATGAACAGAAAGTAAAAGAGATTATTCCTGGCATATTCCTTTAGCTGAGATACAGAGAAGGAGTAATTAAATCCTGGAAGAAGATTCTTGGTGACCGAGGCATTGGCTGGAATAGGACGAACCATTAAGATTAATGGGAAGGTATGCCTGGTGGTGACGATCTGGATGGGTTTCATGGGTTTGGATAATAGATCAGGGATTACGTTCTGGGTTCCTTTAATGTGTTTCACTATGAAATCATATATGGAAAACCAGTCTTTCATTTTTAGAGTTTGAGGATCCGGTGGCATCTTGTTTTTGAATTCCAGGACCTTTGGAAAAGCTGAATTATCCATCTGGACTTCAAAATGGTAACCTCTGAGGTGGAAATCAAACTTTTGGATTCCCATCTTGACTACAAGCGTTTCCTTATAGGTGGTGTGGTAATGCTTTTCTGATTCTTTGAATTGATCACTGGCGTGGCCGCAGTAATGTTTCTTACCACCTGTTTCTTCAATAAGGACTGCTCCCCAATAGTGATCACTGGCATCAGCCTGGAGGATTCTTTTTCCTGCTCCAGGGATTTTGAGAGCAGGAGGAGATTGAGCTATTTCTTTCAAAGCTTTTATAGCTTTGGTTTATTCTTTCCCCAAGGTGGTGAATTCTTCTTCAGCAATTTTGATAGAATACTGGTGTGTTTGGCTAATCTGGGAATGAAATCTCGGATATAATTGATTATACCGAGAAATTGCTGAATCTGCTTGATAGTAAGATTGTCATTAGGAAAATTTAACAGCTCTTGAGCAATGTGAGTTTGAGGTTGATATTTCCCTTGAGAGAAATGCATTCCTAAGAAATCAATTTCAGTTTGGCCGAATTGGCTCTTTTTCTCAGAAAACATTATTCCATGCTGTTGGGCTATCTTTAGGAACTGGCCCAATAATTGTTTGTGATTTTTCTCATCTTTGGAGAATAGTAACACGTCATCAATGTAGATGAGAGCACTGTGGAGGATAGGCTCAAATATTTTTGTCATGGCCTTGTGGAATAGTGTTAGGTGCGGATTTGGCCTAAAATTGGCATATCTTTCTTTGCACTTTTTCATCTCTTTTCTCATGTTTTCATGGTTTTTATCCATGATTGTTGTTGTTCTTCTACACATTGAGAATATACCTTTGGTGCTTGTAATGTGTGTGTTATTGTACAGGAAATGCACTAAAGGATCAAAGTTTGAAGACACAAAGAAAGGGTGCAAGCTGCTAAAGAATTGAAGTTGCAACAGCTGAATTCGCCTCGCGAGTGCTGGCGAGCTCCTAGCGAAGGTTCGCCTAGCGAACGTTGGCGAACGTTCCAGCGAAGGGTGGCAGAAAGTTTCAGTAGGAAAAGGCCCTAAATTCGCTGGGGCGAAGGTTTTGGCGAAGGCTCGCTTCGCGAGTGTTTTGTTCGCTTCGCGAATGCACGTGAAATTCTGAGGCGGTTTAACTGTTTGAGGCACCTGGTGTGCCTATTTTTAACCATTCGCCTAGCGAATGAATTGGTTCGCCTAGCGAACATGCAAATTTCTGAATTGTATAAATACAATTTTTACACTTTTTAGGAGGGGTGGTTCTGATGTTGTTGTAATTTTGGGATCAGAACTTGATATCTCTTTCATTTCCAAGGGAGAAAAGGTAGGATCTTTGATTTCTTGTTGGAGAGGGATGTAATCTTTTGATACCTATTGTATTTCCTCTAATGTATGTATGTGATTTGAATTCTGATTTTCTATTGTTGTGTCTTTGGTTGATTATTTGTGGTCTTGACAAAACCTTTACCAAATCTTTGATCTTAGATTTTCATCTATCAATGAACAAGCTTTTGACATGGTTTTGTGAGTTGATATTCATTTTATCTTTTGTTGTATTGTGTTGATTAAGTAGCATGGGTAGCATGAGTAGGATCGATACGGTATCGCGAGGATGCGTGATAGTAGTGATGAAGAAGGATATTCACATTCATTGGGCAAATTAGTTGAATACATGTAAAAAGGGTTAAGCGTGTGTACGTATTTTGATCTTGCTTAAATACGAAGAAATCATTTATTTGATATGGATGTTATAGTAATATCTGTTAGGACTGAACTCTAGAGATAGATTTAGGATTAACACTTGCGTGAGTATCTGCTCTTAAAGCTCTGTGTTGGTTTTGTTACGTGAGACATCACTGATGAGACAATACAGTTGGCCTCTCGACGTTGCGTTAGACATAACCTCTGTTGTGAGTGATACGCGAGGATATTAGGCGAATGATTGATTTGTGTTTGCTTGATTAGAAGAATGAATGTGTTATCAATTGATGAGATCCAATTCCAACAAGGCTCCGTTTATAATTCTGTCTTACTTTATATTTTCAGTCTTTACATTTTCCGCATTTGCTTTTGGTTCGCTTTAAACCAGAACTTTTGATTCATGAGCTTAGAAATATAGAAACCGTTGAATGACATTCTTTCCCTCGCACTGATCCCTGTGGAGAACGACAAAACTGGGTTACTTATATATTATTTGCTTGCTGCTATTTCTGCACCAATAAATTGGCGCCGTTGCCGGGGATCGGTGTTTAGATATTGAATTGCATCGCATAGTTTCTATATTTTTAAGCTTTGTACATTTGTTTATATTATATGCATTTGTGTTCCTTTAATGTTTTCTCTAGTGTGTTCAGGAATGTTGAGAACTCCTTCTAGATTGGTTGCTTTGTATAAAAGAATTCAATGAAACTTCGACCGAGTCTGGATGTTGTTGAGCTTTGAAAGTATGCCTGGTAAATTGTATTGCTTTATAGAATGCTAGAATGATTTAAGAATTTTGTGCTTTGTGCAAATGTGTATCTTTGTTTCATTTTGCAACTTGTTTGAATGCTTGTTTCACTTTGGTCCAAAAGCCACAAATTGTGAGGAAACCTCCATTGTTTACTAAATGCTTGGATGACTGATAACTTTGTTTAATTAGTTTGATTCATGCCTTATCTTTTGATTATTGTGATTTTGTGGAAGCATTAGAAATGATCAAGGCATTTGTTTATATTGAGCACAACCATATCCAAAAGTTTCTTACCCGTGAGTAGTGAGAATTTGTTAGCCCCTTTGAGCCTAAAACAATTTAAATCTCATTTTAGTGATGAACTTGGTTTATGTACATAATTTTCAAGTTTGGTTCATCATTGAATTTTGTGAGGTTTGAACTGTTTCTTCTTGAACCTTTGTAAATTGTTTATTTTGACTTCCTTGCGGAAAAGGCAAGGAGCATTCACATGAGGTTTGGTTGAATTCAAGTTGGGGAGAATGAAATAGAAGATGGTAGGTGGCTTGAATCTTTTGAAAAAGTTCAAACAAGCATGAAAAGAAAAGAAAAAGTGTAAATATGAATGTGAAAAACACAAGAAACAGAATGCTTGTTTGATGAGAAAAATAAAGAGTGAAATAATTGTGCAAAAGGAAGTTTGAGAAGGTTTGTGATAAAGGAATGAGAATGATGAATGAAGTTGTAAATGTGTAAATATCATTTATCGGCAATTTCGATTCAAAGACGTTTAGAAATGTCCCTTTGTTGTTAACCCGACCAAGCTTTATCCCTTAAAGCCCTTAGTGATCTTTTTGCTTCCATATTTTCATGTTGATTGTGAGATGTTGTATGAATTGGATTGCTATTTGCATTGTTTGTCAGGTGAGTGAAATTTCCCCGCGGTTGCAAACGCGTCAATTTCTTCATTCTTATTTTGAAGAGGAGTGTTAGAGTGATTCAAGTATGAAAATTTAGTTGTCATTTGAACCAGTCCATGATATTTGTTTAAGTACTTCATTCTTTATCATTGTTCGATTCTATTGAGTGGTAAACGTTGCTTGTGCGCATTTTCATGTTTGTTTTTTCTGGATTTTGGTTGATTCTTAAGCTTGAGCAAATCCGCTTGTTTTTAACGAGGGGCATACTTTGCTTGAGGACAAGCAAGAGTTTAGTTGGGGAGAGTTGTTAGGTGCGGATTTGGCCTAAAATTGGCATATCTTTCTTTGCACTTTTTCATCTCTTTTCTCATGTTTTCATGGTTTTTATCCATGATTATTGTTGTTCTTCTACACATTGAGAATATACCTTTGGTGCTTGTAATGTGTGTGTTATTGTATAGAAAATGCACTAAAGGATCAAAGTTTGAAGACACAAAGAAAGGGTGCAAGCTGCTAAAGAATTGAAGTTGCAACAGCTGAATTCGCCTCGCGAGTGCTGGCGAGCTCCTAGCGAAGGTTCGCCTAGCGAACGTTGGCGAACGTTCCAGCGAAGGGTGGCAGAAAGTTTCAGTAGGAAAAGGCCCTAAATTCGCTGGGGCGAAGGTTTTGGAGAAGGCTCGCTTCGCGAGTGTTTTGTTCGCTTCGCAAATGCACGTGAAATTCTGAGGCGGTTTAACTGTTTGAGGGACCTGGTGTGCCTATTTTTAACCATTCGCCTAGCGAATGAATTGGTTCGCCTAGCGAACATGCAAATTTCTGAATTGTATAAATACAATTTTTACACTTTTTAGGAGGGGTGGTTCTGATGTTGTTGTAATTTTGGGATCAGAACTTGATATCTCTTTCATTTCCAAGGGAGAAAAGGTAGGATCTTTGATTTCTTGTTGGAGAGGGATGTAATCTTTTGATACCTATTGTATTTCCTCTAATGTATGTATGTGATTTGAATTCTGATTTTCTATTGTTGTGTCTTTGGTTGATTATTTGTGGTCTTGACAAAACCTTTACCAAATCTTTGATCTTAGATTTTCATCTATCAATGAACAAGCTTTTGACATGGTTTTGTGAGTTGATATTCATTTTATCTTTTGTTGTATTGTGTTGATTAAGTAGCATGGGTAGCATGAGTAGGATCGATACGGCATCGCGAGGATGCGTGATAGTAGTGATGAAGAAGGATATTCACATTCATTGGGCAAATTAGTTGAATACATGTAAAAAGGGTTAAGCGTGTGTACGTATTTTGATCTTGCTTAAATACGAAGAAATCATTTATTTGATATGGATGTTATAGTAATATCTGTTAGGACTGAACTCTAAAGATAGATTTAGGATTAACACTTGCGTGAGTATCTGCTCTTAAAGCTCTGTGTTGGTTTTGTTACGTGAGACATCACTGATGAGACAATACAGTTGGCCTCTCGACGTTGCGTTAGACATAACCTCTGTTGTGAGTGATAGCGAGGATATTAGGCGAATGATTGATTTGTGTTTGCTTGATTAGAAGAATGAATGTGTTATCAATTGATGAGATCCAATTCCAACAAGGCTCCGTTTATAATTCTGTCTTACTTTATATTTTCCGTCTTTACATTTTCCGCATTTGCTTTTGGTTCGCTTTAAACCAGAACTTTTGATTCATGAGCTTAGAAATATAGAAACCGTTGAATGACATTCTTTCCCTCGCACTGATCCCTGTGAAGAACGATAAAACTGGGTTACTTATATATTATTTGCTTGCTGCTATTTCTGCACCAACAAATAGTGATGGAGCAACCTTAAGCCCAAAAGGTAAAACAGTCCATTGGTACTGGGCATTAGGAATACAAATGGCTGTTTTTGGACGATCCAATGGGTCAATACCCAATTGCCAAAAACCTGACTTCAAGTCAAACATGGAATATATTTGAGCGTCTTTGATGAACACGTTCAGAGATGAGGCCTTTGGAATAGGAAATTTATCATCTTGTAGAAAATGGTTCAGAGGTTTGTAATCAATTACAAGTCTTTTCTTTCCCCTAACTTTTTCTGACCTTTTCTCTATGTAGAATGCTTGGCAAGCCCACTCAGATTTCATGGGTTCTATGAGACTTTGTTTGAGCAGCTGGTTGCATTCTTCTCTTGCCAAGGCATAATCAGAAGGACTCATTCCAGGATGAGTGGCCTTTGTGGGATTAACATCTTCATTGAGTTTAAATGGAAGTTGGACAAAGAACTTCTCATCCTTCCATAATGGTTTCGGGTGGCGGAACCTTTCATGACTGTCAGCACAAAGCTTGAGGAGCTTTAACTTGACTTCTTCATATCCCGTAGGAACATTGGATAAGGAGTACAATTTCATAATCTCTGAGAAGGGTCTGAATTCCCTTTTATACTTGATTCCTGTGGCGAGAATTTGAAGTCTTTTAGCTGCCACATAAACATCCATGCCAATCACAATGTCTTTGGCTGGGAGTTTTGTTCCTATAACCTTTCTCCAGATAATACAATCTAGAAAGAACTTGATTCCTATTTTATCTCTTGTTATCAAGTTTGTTGTAAAGGTCTCTCCATCTGCTGCCATAAAGTAAGCAGTATGGGATTTCCAGAGCTCAGTCGGCAGGATGTCGAGATTCATCATGGTAATATGTGCCCCTGTATCCATGTATGTTATAATCCTCTTGGGTCGAGAGAACTTTGCCGCCAGGATATGGATTTCTACATAAGGTAGAGGAGGAGTAGGAAGAGAACTTCCTATTTCTATGTAGGAGAATATAGGGACATAATCTTCTCCTTCAGAATCCGAGAGGGAGGTTTCTCCGGATGAATAATCTTGGAGGGCGAAGACCGTTTCTTCGTCAGCTGAGCTTTGTTCAGAATAAACTGATTCAAGATCTCCTTCAACAGGATGGAGGGAGTTGATCAGTTTTGCAGCCTTGTGTCTGTTGTTGGGACACTATTTGGAATAGTGTCCTTTCTGTCCACAAATAAAACATCTTTGTTGCTTTCCCTTTCCACGAAAGGGTTTCTTCTTGAAAAACTTCACACCCTTTTTCTTTTTTCCTTTGTATTCTTTATAGGGTTTAAGTTTCTGCTGATGATGTTTCTTCTTGTTGGGACAGCTACACTTCTTGTCTTTGCATTTGATCTCCAAATATGATTTTTTGCAAGCTTTCTTGTATTTGGACTTTTGACTTAAGACCTCAGAGAATTGTTTGTGAAGATTGCATATCTTGTTGAGGGCTTCAAAAGTCATTTGATGAACTTGTCCCATACTCATAGAAGGGATATCCTTATCTGCTGCAGCAATCATCTTGTGGAGAACAGGTTGAATCTCCTGAGGCAAAGATGCTACATATGTGTTCTTGAGGCTTGGATCATTATAACCATTTAGAACATAGAACCTTTGGAGCATTCGCTGGTAATTCTTTTCTATGCCTTTGATTTTGAGAGAACATCATTTCATCTCAAAAAACTCCTGTCTGTATTTCCGGTTGTAAATGTCCATGTCACCAATGAAAACATGGTGAAGAATACCAAGAACGTTGGCTGAAGTTCGAAGGCTATGTAGTTCATCTTGCTTAACAGTTCCAAGGTTAATATATCACTCCTTCATTGTTCCCGTCATACAGCAACAGAATTCTTCGTTAACTTTATAAGGATCAACAGTGGTCTTCATCCACTGAGTGTCAAGCCAAGCACCGAAATCGATAATCCTTTTTCTCCATTTGCTAGGAGGGATATCATCAAGGGTGAACCAGGGTCCACCAGTTGGTTTGATCTTTTCGGCTTCCGGAGAATCCTGTGAGGAGTCTTCATAGAAGGTCTCTTCCCTTTTTATCTTTGTCATAAAGAGTTTAGGGACAAGATCTTGTTTAGGTTCAGTTTCTACGGACTCCGTTTCTAGAGACATTGTTGGTTGAGTTTCTTCAGAGCATGTGCAATGAAAGGACTTGTCTTCTTCAGATTCAGAGACTGAATGATCTTCTTCTTCTTTGTTTGTTGAGGATTCAACAGGGGATTGATACCCTGGAGAAGATTCATCTTTTGCTGTGATAGCTAGGGCTTCAAAGGCTTTGTTAGGATCTTCTTCATTTCTAGGGAATATTGTAGGAGGTGTTTTGGAAACATCCTGGGAGTCTGATGACGAGGTACTCATTCGAGCAACCTTTTCCCTATATCTTGATGTTGAAGGATCCAAGGGTCTGGTATGCCTGAGCCTTCTGGGTTCTGGAGCCTGGTAACTACGACGTGGTGCAGTTGCAAATCCAAAATAGTCAGATTTTGGGGACCTGGCTGGTGAAGCAGTCACAAAGTTGGATATGTCAGTCTCTGAGGGCCGGGTAGGTCCCGAGTAGTACGAAGGATAAGCAGGGATGCCATGAAATGATTCTTGGATATGCTTAGTCTCTGGTTTATAGATTCTTCTTGCGTAATCTTCTATTTCACCTACTTGGGCTTTTAGTTGCAAGAATTCTCTCTCCTTTTTGTTGAAGTCATGGCTGAAGACTTCCATGCCATGTATTTGGCTTAGTTCGTGATCTAAGGAGACAACTTGGGCTTTGAGAGTTTTATAGCTTCTTTTCATCTTGGTTGAAAGCCCTTTGAGATACTCTTATGTGTTTTATGCGATCTTGTCCACCTTTCTGTCAAGATTATGTAGCATCTCATTCTGTGCCACCATGTTCTCAGATTGCCAGTTGAGAATTTCTTCAGCCTGGGTCAAAGGTTTCATCCTTCCATCCGTCTGAACCTCAGCTGGATTAATGAATGGCTTTGATGTCCTGTTGGTGATAGGGTCAATCTTCCTATCTAGGGGAGGAAAATGTTGGTCGTACTCTTGCGTAGTGGTATGGTACATGAAGCAAGGAATTGGTTGAACTTGCTGAGGAGGATCTGTTGATCTGTAATGGTCTGTTGGGGACCATGTTGTGAGAGTTGGGTCATCAGGTGGCAGAAGTCCTTCCTTTCTGAGGATTGCTAGTCTTTCCTCATAGATTGATAACAGCTTCTTCTTTCCATGAATACCAACCCATGGGCCATTTTCAGGATCAGATCTTCTTTGAGGAATAGGTTGTGGCTTGCACGCTCCTTTCTTCTTGGGTTTAGGGCGAATGATATCTCGGTCTATATCACTGTCGTGCATCCAGCAGTTGCAATCAGGGTCGCACATCGAGGGATCAACGTCCCATATAAAGTGTCCTTTAATCTTATCCATATAGATGGGTTTAGCATCTGATGTAATGGCATGAATAAGGCACCAGGTTTCTTCAAGGACCGGTCTAATTATCATAGTTTAGAAGATCTGAGAAGATGAGCTAGGTTCTTCATCAGGCTTCTTGAATATTGTTTTAACCGTCTTGTCTGGGAATCTTCGGAAAGAAGCTTCCTGAGATTGGATTGGCCTTCTATCCTCATGGAGCTTTTCGTAGTTAGTCATCCATTCCAGAGGAATGAGACGAGTTAACTTTTCTCTAGTAATTCTCCTAGGGATTTGGACAATCGAAGGTATTTCTTCTTCTCTGCCAGCCATAACTAGCAAGGAATCAGAAGAGAAACCTGCAGTCGAAAGATCTATAGCATGGTTCTACAGACGGTAGATGATCTGGTGGTGAAGAGTAACCATCATAGCTTCAGGGACTTGGTTGGATCCAGTGATCTGGATCTGGACTTTTAATCTTGTGGATAGAGTGTTGTCACTGAGGCTAACGTTGTAATTAGGATACACCGTAAGGACGACACTTCCAGCATGAAGTATAGTTAAGACAGTTCCTATGACGACATTTTCATAGTTTAGATAGCTAGAGTCCAGCAAAGCTATCTTTGAGTAAACCGGTTGGTTCTTCCTTCCATGCAGTGAAAGGATAAGTCTAACAACACCAAAGTGGAGGGCTGTGTAACCTTCACGTTTCCATCCATTGATGAGATCTTGGGGAATCTCTAGATCTACATATTTCTCTTGGTTGGTAGCCCTAAGACTACACTGATCCAGTCTAGATGACTGGATGTATTCTTTGATATTTGGTCTGTTTGTAGATATGAAAGTTCTAATGGATCTAATGAGGGTTTTATGTCTTCTGAATATGTTGTACGAATTCAGAAGTGGAGGAATAGTCTCAGCGATCTGAGCATCATCCGAGACATGGGAATATTCTATTAGATTTTCTATTTGGTTAGAAAGGGTCTTTTTACAGAGTTTTGGAAGCGAGAGGGATGAAGTTGTTACAATGGGTTGAGTGTTTGTAGTTTCAGTTGTGCTCATGGTAAACTGGGTTTCTCCCTTACTCATTCTCATTTTCATGTTCACACCATATGCACCCCCTCTTCTTAGGCAGACTCTGATACCACGTTGGCCGAGAACCCTGCATACCATGAAACTAATCTTGTCATAATATAAAAATAATAAAAAAGAGTAAATGGTCAAAATAAGAAATAATCTTAAATATTCTAAATAAAAATAATGCTTTGCTTTGGACCACTTGTTTATTTTGGTCTAAATCAAATAATAATTAAAAAAGGCTTAAATGCAGTTTTAGTCCCCCTATTATTGATTTTTCTCACTTTTGGTCCCCCCATTTCCAAATCCTGGATTTTAGTCCCTTAAGTTTCATTTTATGAGGATTTTGGTCCCCCATTCCAATTTTGACCCAATTGTTCATGTATGGACATGCACTGTTCATGTACGGACAAAATGAACAGTACACGACCGTACATGAACAGTTGGGTCAAAATTGGGATGGGGGACCAAAATCCTCATAAAATGAAACTTAAGGGACTAAAATCCAGGATTTGGAAATGGGGGGACCAAAAGTGAGAAAAATCAATAATAGGGGGACTAAAACTGCATTTAAGCCATTAAAAAAAAATGATAAAAACAAATAGGCTTAATTGCAATTTTGGTCCCCCTATTTTGGTTTTTTCACGGTTTTAGTCCCCCTATTTTGTTTTTAAGCAGTTTTGGTCCCCCATCGCAATTTTGACCCAACTGTTCATGTACGGTCGTGTACTGTTCATGTACGGTCATGCACTGTTCATGTACGGACAAAATGAACAGTACACGACCGTACATTAACAGTTGGATCAAAATTGGGATGGGGACCAAAACTGCTTAAAAACAAAATAGGGGGACTAAAACCGTGAAAAAATCAAAATAGGGGGACTAAAATTGCAATTAAGCCAAACAAATATTTAACATTTTTTCTATATTTTGGATTAAATACTTAACTAGAATGATGTTAGGTTTTATTTAGGATAATTTAGGGATTAATTAGAGATTGAATATTTCTAAGATATTTAGATAATTAAATCAATAAGGTATAATTAGGGTTTAATTAATTATTTATTTTGACTTGATTAAAAAATCAAATTGTTTTATTAGAGAGTTTTACTTTCTTAACAAATTTCTAAATTAACTTGAGGCGATTAAATTATTCTGAATCTATAAATTATACTATTTGTCTAATGGATTAATTAGGGATATAATATAAAGTAAGGATTATTGATAATATTTAAATAAGAGATAGCGAATAATTTATTAGGGATAAAAGGGGGTTAATTATAATATAAATTAATTTTCTCTTTAATTAATAATTATAATTAGGGATTAAGTGGGAATATTTAGGATTTAATAATTAGAGTTAATTCCAATAATTAAGAATAATTCATAATTTGGGATATTATAAGTTTTATAATTAAATGATTGAAATTATTTTATTTTGGGATATTTTAAGATTTAATTCATATTTTGGGATATTATAAGAGTTAATTTATATTTTATGATATTATAAATTATTTAATTAAATAATTGGGATTATTTCATACTTTGAGATATTATGAGTTTTATAATTAAGTAATTAGGATTAATTTATATTTTTTGGGGTATTATAAAGTATTTATTTTTATAATTAAATAAACGTGGGATTAATTTATATTTTTGAATATTATGAGTTATTCATTTTTATAATTAATTAAATGTGGGATAAGCTTATATTTTTGGGACTATTATATTTTTATTTATAAAGAATTATTTTGTTATTTAATTTGTATTCTTGATTAAATTAAACACTAGACTCTTACAAACGATTTGGGATAAAATTAGTGATAAAGGGTTTAATTATAAATCATTGATTTATTTTCTTAATTAATTTAAGAATTATAAATATTAGGGATACGTGGGATATTAGAGATATAAGTGGGTTTAAAAGGGATGAGTCATGGGATATAAAGGGATAAAGACTTTGGGATAAAACTATTAAGATCCAAGAGTATAAATATAGAACTAGGGATAGGGAATAATAAAGAGTTTCTCTATATAATTAATTTAAATATAATTATATAATCAATTTATTTTCCAAAATAAATTAAAAAGGGATATTATTATTTTTTTCATAAATAAAATGGGATAAAAACCTGGGGATATTTTGAGATAAATCTAAGGTTTTGGGATAAATAAAATTGGGATAAGGGATAAGGGTTTATATAATATAATCATAATATTATAATTATGGGATATTAGGGATATAATTGACATAAAGTTTTGGGATAAAACTCTTAGGATCCGAGAGTATAAATTTAGGATTAGGGATAAGGGATATTAAATTGGATTTTTCTTTGTAATATTTTATAATATTATATAATCAATTAATTTTCTAAATAAATTAAAAAGGGATAAATTCTGGGATAAAACTCTTAGGATCCGAGAGTATAAACATAAGACTATGGATATGGGATAAAGTAATGTGATATTAGGGATAGACTTGGGATAAAAAAAATTGGGGATAAGACTCTAAAAAGTCTGAGAGTATAAATAAAGAATTAGATATAAGGGATAAGAAATAATTACAACTTAAACATAAAGGGGTAAGGGATAAAAAACACCAACCAAATAGGGGATAGGGGGTGAACTACGAAAACTCCGATCTTTCAAAATTGAGGGTACGTAGGCATAGGGTTGTAAACCCTAGCGAATACAATAATAATAAAAAACTTAGGGTCTCCCTCTTATATCAAAGTCATCTTCTTTTATAATAATAAGGATTTTTGTAAATAAAATAAATATGCAAACATTCAAATAGAAAACAAACATACTCTAGAACTTAAGGAGGATCACATTGGATACAATAGAGGTGAGGGGTGCCTAACACCTTCCTCCCGCCTAACCGACTCCCGAACCTTAGTGTCTCACCCTTAGGGATTAGGTTTTCTCATTATTTTCCTGCCCTTAGGGCAAATAAAGTATGATGGCGACTCTGTTGTTTTGACGGCCACGACATGACCAATGGTCAAGCGCTGGGGGCACTATAAAAACCCTCTCATTTGAGAGGGTCAGGTATTCTAAATCATCCTACGAAATACACACTTTGTACTTGCCTTCTCTTTCTCCCGATTCTTACTTTATCATCAGAGTGCCTTGCAGGTACACCCCCTCTTCATCTTTCGCACCCAGCTGTAACGGCAAAATCGTGAGTATAAGCTATTGATTAACTTAACTCGAAAAGCAAGAGTCGCCACCGCACTTTTATTTTATCCAAAAAGGAAAGGAAAAAGAGCGAACATAACCTACACAAGCTCTAAAATAAGAACAAGTGCACAGAGACTGGATAAGGGGGTTGGTTACGCAATGGGAAGGTGTTAGCACCCAAAACGTCTATAGTACTCTATAGGAATCCTTTGAAATAGCTACCGCTTTTGGTCTGAAAATGTTTGCTTGAAAAGTGATTGAGGAGATGAGAAAAGAAATTGTTTTTTAAGATTTTTGTGTTTGGAGATACTTGTCGCCTCATGCCTACGTACCCACGATGTGCAATGTAGGATCAAAACCTCGTAGTTCGTGGTATAAAGAATGAAATTTGTTTGTTTTGGTTGATTTTAAAATGTAAAGACAAGTCGTCATTTCCAAGCGAATAATTTTGCTTAAAGAGATGAATCATGTCTAAACTTATGAAAAAGTTAAAGGAAAAAGTGCACGAGGGCACAAAAAAGAGAGTAAGTGAGTTTGGTGTTTTTTAAAGTCATTTGAAAAAGGTGTCAATATGCTTGTGTAGTTTAGCATTTGTTAAGAAATGAAAAGAAAAGAGTAAAATCACTTGACAAAGTCAAGGTTTGATTATGAAAGATGTGAAAGTTTGAGATCAAGAAAATTTTGAAAATGAGAGAAAGTTTTGAAAATTGAAGAATGGGTGGAGAAGAAGTGACTATCCTAAAGCACAAAGTAAAAGCTAAGGATAAGAATGGTCTAA
This sequence comes from Lathyrus tuberosus, assembly GCA_022829125.1. NCBI lineage: Eukaryota > Viridiplantae > Streptophyta > Magnoliopsida > Fabales > Fabaceae > Lathyrus > Lathyrus tuberosus. The sequence continues at coordinate 1,504,815 of JALAZF010000085.1, read as the reverse complement.
CCACACAAGCAAGCTCCATAGTCTTCGAACCATAATTCCAAAGCAAACAGAGAAGGTCCTAGTTCTAAGTCCAAGGTTCCAAGAATTGCATTGGATGTCCAAGTTCTAAGTCCAAGGATTCAAGAATAGCATTGAAGTCCATGGTCTAGGTGCAAAATTTCATGTCCATTGTAAAGGATAGTAATCATAGTCGAAGATTAGAAGCACAAGTTTTTTAGAGGTTTTGGCCTTTATTAATGGTTTTGGTCCAAGTGGACAAAGAGAAAAAGGCATAAGTATAAACATGTGTCAAACGGACAAAGGAAAAATATGCGGAAGCATAAACATGTGTCCAACGGACAAAGAAAAAATTGCATAAAAGTAAAAGAGATAGGCAGCAAGAAGGAATTGTAAACAAGATTAGAAGTTAGTAATTAGTAATTAGTTATTAGAGTAAGTGGTCAATAATAATTGAATAATTGCACTTAGGTCAAGGTTAATGAAGATTTGTTAGAAGATTGATAGAATCAAAGCCTCTACAACAACAAGCTTCATAGATTTTGAACCTAATACAAAAGATCAATCAACATTGAGTGGTTTTCCGATAAGGGACATAATGTTGCGCTATGTTAAGCAATCGCCGAGTAATTTACGAAGTAATTACCCTACAATGAGGTCGGTCAATAGCTCTTTGTGCTAATGCATGCTAGATGAACGATATGTAGATCGTCATCCGAAAGCAATACCGCACGAAAAGAAAAGAAAGTAACGATCTCGTCTTGATCAAAATTCAACAATGGAATTCTATGATCCATAAGACTTTCATCGATCAAAATAAAAGAGAAATAGATGAAGAGAAAGCCAAATTAAACCACACAATTATGTGATCTAAGGCTAAGAACAAAAGGAAAGGGAAGAAAATGGAAAAGGAACCAAAACAGTCCCCAAAACACAATTCTGCCTCTGTTCAGTCGGTTACACAAAAGGTGCAGTCGATTGCACACTGACAGATTTGCAAAAACAAGGCAAAAAACAGCATTGTGCAGTCTATTGCACGAAAATGTAAATCGATTGCACCCTGCTGTGACAGCAAAAATTCAGCAAAATTCAACATGATCATGATCTAAAACTTTCTTCAAATACCTCATGATCATGGAATCAAAAGTGCACGAAAATGAAAAGCAAATAGCAACCAATACCAGTAATTAAACACAATTACAAGATCCAAAAGATCAAGTAACAAGGATCTCCAAAGATCTACATTATGGAAGATGAAATTGAAGCTTCAACAATGGTGAATAATAAATTACCACTTCAATTATGTTTAGTCGGTTACACAAAAGCCTTGATCTATGAGGATTGATAAAGAAAACAAGTTTGGATGAAGGTTTAGCTCAAAGTTGAACAAGATTCAATGTGAATTCTTGTTAGCTTTCAAGAGAAGAAAAGTGAGCTTTGAGTGAATTTTGGTGGTTGGGGAGAGAATTTGCAAGAGGTTTTTTGGCTCTCAAAAGCTTGAATGAAATTTTAGCAAGGTGAATTTGGATCTCAAAAGCTTCAAGAGAAATTTTAGCAAGGTGAATTTGGCTATCAAAAGCTTGAAGAATGAATGAAATGAGGGTTCTATTTATAGAGTTTAGGCTTGGAAAATTTAGTGGCTTGGAATTTGGTTTGGAAATGAAAATTAGGCTTGGAATTTGAATTTGGAGGGAAAATAAAGATCAAGTGGTGATTAGTGAAGGTGTATGGTGGGAATTAATTGTGATCATGTAGGAGAATTATTTTTGGGTGATCTAGAATATTTTCAAATGATGAAATTGGTGCCAATTGCTTCAAAATTTGAAAAATGCTGATTTTGGCCAATTCTGTCTTTGTTCAGTCGATTGCACTGTAGCGCGAATAGACAGCACTGCTAAAAACTTCAAAATCTAGGCAAAAATTGACTGGTGCAATCGATTGGACCAATAGTGCATCGATTGCACAGTTGAAAAACTTGAAAAATTGCCATGTTGGATGGATTGTTCTGGCTCTGGCTCGATTTTCTTGATTTGTCAAAGAAGACATGGAAATAAACACATGAACCTTGGAGTCTCTTGAATAATAATCAATTAAATCTTGGAAACTCTTGATCAGATAATTTTGAATTGTTTGCAGATCAACTTTGACTTTGTTCAGATGAAATTCATTCGAGTTGAGGGACTGTTTGATATCCTTGATTCCCTTCCTGAAAAGTTAGTGAAGACAAAAACAAACATATTTTTGGATTTTGATTAAAGGTTAGTAAACATAAGCAAATAAAGGCAAATAAGAAAGACACAGATGCTCAGTGATCCCTGCAAGACATAAACCCAAATAAGAGAGGTGTAAAGGAACCAAAACATGATCTTGTTTGTGGTATAAGATGCAAAATGAGATGTGAATGATATGTGGAATCTTAGGGGTCTAAAATTAGGGTCTTACAGCTGCCCATATTTAAGTATCTTATATCGGGAGATATGAAGATACTTAAATACAAAAAGCGATATTTTTAAGCCCTAAGATGCCACAAGATGATATGAATGCAAAAGATGAAACACTTTGCAGGGAAACTTGAAACAAGGGATTTACGGTAAATTGAGAGAGGTGACACGAAAAGACACGTCGGGGAACACAAGATATTTCTGGATATTTGTCAAGGTGATAAGAAGTATCCATCAATAGTTGGAAAGAGAGGGACAAGACCCTAGAAGACGAGTAGTGACATCCAAGAATGGCGTTGGATGGAAACTACGAACGAGACAAAAGGTACGTCAAAAGATGTCCAAGAATGACATTGGACAATAACAGGAAAGTTTCTGGTAAAAACAACAGTGTCATCCAAGAATAGCATTGGATGGAGGTGAAGAAAAAACTCTATTGGGGATAAAATATCCAAGAATGGGATTGGATGAAAGGAACTACAACATTCAAGAATGACATTGAATGAGGCAACAACAAATATCAGAGACATCCAAGAATAGCATTGGATATAAACAAAATTCCATTTGAAAACTTCATAGGGGACATCCAAGAATGGAATTGGATGACAAGGTTAAACATCAGAGATATCCAAGGATGACATTGGACTTGGCTGGGGAAAAGGTATCCAAGAATGGCATTGGATAAAAGAGGATAAACATCAAAGATATCCAAGAATAGCATTGGACTCTATTGAGGAAAAGATATCCAAGAATGACATTGGACAGAAGAAATCACAACATCCAAGAATGGCATTGAATGAAGTGAGAAAAGTTCTGGAAAATACATCAGAATTATCCAAGAATGGTATTGGATAAAAAGGTTCACGATATCCAAGAATGGCATTGAATAAAGTGAGCAGGGACTTTCAGGAATGGCACTGAAAGGTAAAGGTAAATCACTACATTCATGAATGGCATTGAATGATAGTGAGAAAAGAACTTTCAGGAATGGCACTGAAAGTAAAGGTAAATCACTACGTTCAGGAATGGCACTGAATGATAGTGAGAAAGACGTCCAAGAATGACACTGAATGCAAAGGAGAAAAATCATCCAGGAATGGCACTGAAAGAACAGATAAAACTTTCAGGAATGGTACTAAAAGATAAAGGTAAATCACTACATTCAGGAATGGCATTGAATGCAAAGGAGAAAACTCGTCCAGGAATGGCACTGAAAGATAAAGGTAAATTACTACATTCAGGAATGGCACTGAATGCAAAGGAGAAAACTCATCCAGGAATGGCACTGAACGAACAGATAAAACTTTCAGGAATGGCACTGAAAGATAAAGGTAAATAACTACATTCAGGAATGGCACTTAATGCAAAGGAGAAAACTCGTCCAGAAATGGCACTGAACGAACAGATAAAACATTCAGGAATGGCACTGAAAGTAAAGGTAAAATCTCATTCAGGAATGGCACTGAATGAACAGATAAAACTTTCAAGAATGGCACTAAATGAACAGATAAAACTTTCAGGAATGGCACTGAAAGTAAAGGTAAAATCTCATTCAGGAATGGCACTGAATGAACAGATAAAACTTTTAGGAATGGCATTAAAAGATATCCAAGCAAATCTGATGGGGATTACAAAATATAGGCAAAACTTCCAAGAATAGCACTGGAATAAATAAGAGGAACCAGATATCCAGGAATGGTACTGGAGATCAAAAGAGACAGACGTCCAGGAATGGCACTGGAGCGAAAGAGTACAAAGATCCAGGAATATCACTGGAATAAAAGAAGACAAACATCTAACACAGGACTAGATGCACAGGGAAACGACAATATCCAGGAATAGTACTGAATGAAAAGACAGGTAACTATTTTGGTAGGCGCCAAGTAAGTTGGACTTTGGTCACAAGGTAAGATGTTGAAAGCAACAGGACCTCGTGAAATGCACATGAGCATGAAACACACTTCGAGCTATGAAAATCTTTCTATGTATGAAATATGAATGATTTATGTATGCAATGCAGATGATAGAGATAACTGAGATAGACTCTTTTGTGAGGGAAGAATGGAACTCTGATTCCTCAACACAGGGAACACTGTCAACTATGCTTGGAGAGAAAATGTTGAACACATCTCTATCATACTTATGGATTGGATTGTATCAGGTTGATGGTCTTTTGAGGAAAAACATATTGAGGATTCTTGAAGAAGACTGCCCCAGATTGATTGGATGATGAAGATAAACTGATCGTAGCTTCAGTTTGACTGTTGCAGGGGAAAAATGAACTGATCATGGCTTCAATTCTTGAATGCTAAGAATAAACTGATCATGGCTTCAGCTTGACTATTATTGGGGATGAACTGATCATGGCTTCATTTCTTGAAATGAGAGTTGAGAAGGCTAAACTCGGTATGGGTCTTGAAGGAGATCTTCTAGTTAACCAATTCTAAGAATAACTTGTATTGAGCAATAAATCTTGAGTTAATTCACAACCGGATCGGGAAGTAATGTACCCCTGATAGGATCACTGACCAAGTTTCTCAACTGTTTGAAAATTCTTGATGAGGAAAGTTTTCCTGCAAATAAAATTATTCAAACAAACATGGTAATTTTAATGCAAAGCTCATGCAATTTTGAAATAAAAAATCATATTTGGAATGATATTATTGATGTAAAGCAAATGAATCAGTTGTCAAAACACAGTGGTTTAGACATTCAGAAATGAAAGATAAAGCAAAGGTAAGACATCATAGCAAATGATTGGTAACAAACATAGGAGTCAGTTTACGCAACCTTGTTGTAGTATGCTTTCAAAAGAAACCTGGCTTCAATTAGGTCTTTTGAAGGTTGTAACGTGGTATGGTTCACAGTTTTTTGAAACAAAGGATATAGGCTCAAAGTTTATTTGTACCCAACCCATTCTTCGTGATGACCTTCAGTCCTATGCTCAGTTAATTCAAACTATGCATTCAGGTTCCAAGAGATTTTGGAATTGCAACACAGTTATGATGATGGCTCAAGGGCTAAAGGATTTTTGATATGGCAATCACTCTTTCTTACAACATTTTGTTGTTTTTGATGAGGACCTCGGTCAACTCGTTTTGTCTTTGAGGATTTTGGTAACCTCTCGATTTTTCTTTTGTTATCCCTAACTTTTGCCTGAACTGTGTCATTTGAGCTTACAGTCAGCGGGATGCCCCAATTTTTTCCTAAGTCTCCTTCATAGGTTTTGACTTAGCGGGCTTTTCTTTTGATTTTTTTTTTCATTCTCTTTTTTTGAAAGATAGTGACTACCTGGCTTAATGATTGCAGTGAACCATCATTGGCTTTAGGTTTGAAAGACATCTTCGACACTTCTTTGTTGTGTGCGAAGGAAAGCTTGTGATTGCAATGATCCTCTTGTGTTTAAATACACAGTCAAATTAACTGAGAACTACCTATCCCTAGGTTAAGATTGCAGGTTTTTTCGTACAGAAAGAAACTCCAACTTCTAGGCTCAAAGGGGTTGACAAAGGATAAACTTCCTTATTTCTCCAGTGTTTGGGAGTTGAAACAATGCATGTACATCATCAGCCAAGTTTCAATTGAAAGCATACAATCCAACAATTTTAGGTATTTCGTTTTCATCATCCTCCCTCCAATCTTTGCATAAACAAAAGCTTTGATAAAGAAAGTGAACAGGAGATATATTTTTGTTTGTGAAAAAGAAAGCATAAAGATACACACAGTGGATATAAATGAATTGAATCAAACATTGCAGTGCTCATTTCATTGAAATTACCATGAAAGTACAAATAAAGTTCGAAAGCAAACATTCAATACAATCAAAGAAAAATGCAAACAGAAAGAAACAAGGCCTAGTGACTAATCAACAACAAGGATGAGCTGTCCTGTCTGAAACACTGGCTTTAGGATACGATCCATCTAAACTGACTCAAACTTCACTTGGCATGCTCTGGCAAAGGATTGTTGACAACATTGGGATTGTCATCAAGAAAACTCAGAATCTTTGAGTTCGCCAGTTCTTGCACTCTAGCTTTCAATGCGTAGCAACCTTCCAGGTTATGGCCTGCCCCACCTCGATGGAACTCACAGTGAAGATCAGCCCTATAGCCGGCTGGGAGAGGATTTGGAGGAGGAGGTAGATTCCTCGTTGTAATCAAACCTTTCTTTACAAGACATGGATACAACTCAGTGTAGGACATCGGGATAGGATCAAAGTTAACCCTATTGTGATTCTGATTTTGTCTAACAGCCTACCGAGGAGCTTGAACTGGTTGAGCATTGACAACAGGAGCAACTGCAGCTATATATTGTTGTTGTCTGCGATGAGGTTTACCTTCAACTAAAACAACATGGGTGTCACCATCCTTTTTCTTTTGAAAATTCCAAGCATACTTTTTAGCACCGCTAAAGGCTTCAGTGTAACACCCCATTTAATTTATTTAATCGTCGTGTGTTATTTTATTTCTTTGGCTTGTTTAGGGTGTGTGTAGTTGAGCGCGGTGGTGTAGTGTCCTTAACGGATCGGGAAAATAGAGCAACTAGTGAACTTTGAAGAGATCAATTATTTTATTAAAGAAACAGATTAATGATTATTAGTTCGAGAAAGGATTTTAAGGTAACTCTAATAATTGATCAATTGGTGTTAGACGATAAAATATCAATTGGAGGTATTTTACCCTGTTGGATTATATTATATAATAAGTATTAAATATATATATATATATATATATATATATATTGAAAAGAGAAAGAAAGAAAAAAAGAAGAGGAGGTTGGTAAGAAGAGGAAATGGAAGAGAAAGTGGAGAAAGAGGAAGAATTAGGGCTTTTCTTCTCCAATTTTCGCAGGAATTCAGACCCAAATTCGAGGTAAGGGGGGAGAATAGATTCAATATGGGTGTTAATACATTGAGAGGGTAGTGAGGGGTTCCTTCCCCTCTTATATTTTTGTATGTATGTGTTGTTGATGAATTTTGAATCTGATGTGGGTGTTTGTTGTTAAGTTGTATGATTTGGTTGACGATAGTATTAATTTCGTGTAGAATTTGTACTATTGTTGCTGCTATGTGAGTGTTGATGTTGCAGGAATTGAACTGGTGTGGGAACAGGAAATTCTGGATATTCACTGTCCATACGCGTAATGGGCAAGGCAATACGTGTATTGAGCAAGGCAATACGCGTATGGCAAGGGCGATATGGGGGCGTTGCGCGTATGGAACCCATTTTCACACGGCCCTCTGCCGAAATGCGTAATGGTACGCATAGGGGGTAAGGCAGTACGCGTAACGGGGTAGCAATACGCGTACGTGGATTTGGAAATGGAATTTTTGGGCAAAAATCAGTCTCTTCCCATACGCGTAACCCTCTGGGTAATACGCGTATGGCAGGCTGCAGAGTGGGCAATACGTGTCTGGTACGCAACTGGTTGGGCGAGCGAGCTGGGCAATACGCGTATGGCTGCGGGAAATACGCATATGACCAGCGAGAGTGCAGAATTTGGCTGTTTCGCAGTTTCTTTCTCGATTTCGTGCCCGATGCAGTTCCTTTTGGTCTGAGAGGTTGGGACAGGTGTCAGAACTTGTTGAACCTAAAATGGTGGTGGAAATAATTAAGAATTTAATTTGGGTGGATTAATTGGATAATTACCCAATTAAGGCCACGTGAGGTATGGTTATTAATCGTGTGAGTTGTGTGAGACTGTTTGGGCTGGGTGGTAATGCTAAAGCGACTCATAGTGAGGACATATATATGTGTATAAGAACATGGGAATCTAGTGATACTAGGTAATATACTAAACTGTATTTTTGTGTGGATTACTTCATTAATGACTAATTAATGCGATGTAATGTATTGGGGTATATGTGATTAACTGTATTGGTGCAGGTGGGTAATTCCAGTGGGAATTACGGTGAGTGTATGACTCACGTGAGATCCACGAGGATCGTGTACCATGCTTGATAATAATGTCCCATGCATATATTTTTGTGTGTAATGATATTGTGATACAGGTGTAGTAATTCAATGGTGAATTACGGTGCGAGTGTAACGCGCGTGTGACCATGAGGTTCGTGTAGATGTATAACTAATCTTTATACATGTGTTTTGTGCATAATTCTTGTTATGTATATGTTATACTGAATTGATTAGACAGGTGTGGTAATTTTATTGTGTATTACGGTGAGTAGGTATCTCACGTGTGATCATGAGGATCGTGAAGATGTAATTGTTATTATACATGTGTGTGTGCATCTTTTGTGCCATGCATTTCATGATGTGTCTGGTGGAGACAGCTTGGTGGGAATCCATGATGGATGCCTAGTCTTGTCCGGACTCCAATGTGGAGTTGTTATGGAGACAAATCATTGCTCAGTGGGAGTGTATGTGATTTTTCCGGACTCCAATGTGGAGTTGTTATGGAGATAAATCATTGCTCAGTGGGAGTGTATGTGATTTATCCGGATTCTATTATGAATCGGGTTCAATTGAATGAACCATGGTTTTGTGGTACCACGTGCATTGTGTCATTGAGTCACATCGCATTTTTATGTCTTTGTTGGATTATAAATGGGGAGTGACACGTATGTCGTGACTTTGTTGTTTATGTGTGATTGAGTGATTACTACTTCTTAGCATGTATTATACACCGTTAATTATTGAATGTAGTTCTTACCCCTTTGTTGTTTCTTGTGTCTGTGCTTCCTGGGAAATACAGATAATCCAGGTACTTGGGTAGTGCATGGAGTGCGTGTTGCCTGATCGAGTCTTAGGAGTCGCTCTGATACGTAACACGGGATATTGGGAATTTTATTATTTGTTATTCTTCTATTTGATTTTGTTACGTATCATTATTTATTTTAAAAACATTGTGAACCACGAGGTTTATGTGGCGAATTGCCGTGATTTTGGATAAAACATTTTATTCCGCTGCTTTGACTTATCTATGAGAGAAGAGGCAAATGAAGAAATTGAGGCTTCATTGTTGGATTTTATCAGGTGACATTCCACTGTTGGTTTTAAACTCTGATTATTTTTGTACTTATATATATATATATAAAGGGAAAGTGGGGTGTTACAATTGGTATCAGAGCAGGTCGGTCCGTCCGGCCAAGTTGTGAGTCGGTGTGGCATGACAGTTGAATATTGTCGTTGTTGTTTGTTCCTTAGTACGTGATATGTGTGTGAAACACTGTCAGTGCTTTTTGGTTTTCTAATCCTTTGTCTTCAGGATTGAGAATGAGATAAGTGGGGGAGAAGCTGGTGCTTCTCCAAGTTGCTTCAGTTGTGGAGCGTTGGCTTAGTGTGTCGTTGTTTGCAAGAAATGCTATTATGGTCTGGTAACGATGGTTTATGCCCCATCATGATTGTCGGCTGTCTATTGAAAAATTGAGGAACTGATCACCCTTAATCTCTTGTTGATAGTAGACGGAATTATGTTGGATGGAATAGACGTGTCTTTCCGGCTTTGATAGTGTGTGCAATGAATTATTTGGAATTTAAGAAAATGATTACGGATTCTTTTAATGAGTCGATGAAGATTCTTTTATCAGAAGATGAAGCGGATTAGAGGCTTTGGTATGTTGGTCAAGTCGGGATGTCTCTGAGGGAGAACGAGCGGGTATTATTGATGGTTGCTCCTCAAAGAGTAGAGAGTGAACTTAAATTGGACAAAGGTGAATAGTTGAGGTTATATCTATTAAGTAGAAAAACTCTTAGGAGATGAGACTAAGATGTTTGTTATCATCGGAATAGGTGGTTATTTACTCGGTTAAGCTTGTATGTGAGTCTGGACAAGTTTGGATGAGGTTTGGTTTGGTTTTATGTCATAAAAACAGGTTTTATTCAATTCTGTAGCAGAGTAATCGGTTACCCAGAAAAAAAAAATTTTGCAAGAACTTTAAGAATTTATATCTTTTGGAATTTGGTTGGGCATTACAATGTACAGTGATGTTGTTCGATGTTAGTAATGCGTCTGGAATGTTTGTGGGGTATATGAATCATATCTTCCATATTTAATTGGATAAGTTCGGAGTGGTGTTCATTAGGGATATTTTGATCTATTATAAAATCAGAAGGAGAGTATATAGGGTGTTTGAGAATCAAGTTGCAAGTGTTGAAAAGAAAGGAATTTTTATGTTAAATTATTCAAGTGAGAGTTTTGGTTGAAAAAGGTTAGTTTTCTGGGATATGTTATTTCTGATGATGGTATTGTTATGAATCCATCGGAAGTAGATGTAGTTCTACAATGAGAGGCTCCAAAGTCAGTTAGGGTGATTAGAAGCTTTTTGGACTTTAGTTGGTTATTACCGGAGGTTATGGAAGGCTTTTCCAAGTTAGCATTTTCGTTACTTCAGTTGACTTGCAAAGGTTAAGTCGTTTACTTTGGATGTTCATTGTGAGGAAAGTTGGAGAGGGTTAAAGTAGAATTTGTCTACGGCTCCAGTTTTGATTCTGCGTGATCCTAATAAACCGTTTGTGAGGTATTGGGATGCGTCTATGATGAGTTTAGTCAGTGTGTTGATGCAAGATGGTAAATTCGTGGCTTATAATTTACGACAATTGAGGACTCATGATTTCAAGATGGCTGCGGTTCCTTTTGTGTTGAGAATCTGGAGGTATTATTTGTATGGTTTTGAGTTCAAAGTGTTTAGTAATCACAAGAATATTGAGTACCCGTTTGGTCGGAAATAATAGAGTACGAGACAACGAGGATGGTTGGGTATATTAGAAATGAACTATGATTTTTCTGGTGAATATTAGAGAGAGTCAGAAGTTGGGTATGGAATTGGTAGATTTGATTGTTGCGATTAATCAGAGTGCGCATCAAAAGCGAGATGTAGCACATTTTGTATATGTGTGTGTGACTTGTAAGAGTTCATACGTTGAACATTAGAAACATGTAGGAATGATAAGACCATTGGATGTTTCAGAATGGAAGTGTTAGGTGAAAGGTTTAAATATTATTCATGGGCTACTATGTAGATAGATGTTTTGGTTATATGTTCGATTGGTGAATAGTAGCATTGTTGTAATATTGTTGCGTGACAAGGATGTTGGTATTATGGTTATGTAGAGGTTGTTGAAACGATGTTGTGTCGTGAGACCTTATGTTCTTGTTTTTGTTGTTGCCTCGTTTCCATCGTGATGGTTCGAGTGCGAGTAGCTAATTCCTATGTGGGGAATTAGGGGAGTGTTACCTATGGTGAGGGTAACGATCTTGTTGTATTCTGGTTCTAGAGTGAACCTATGTGTTCGTAACTTGGGTATTCTTTGAGTCGTGAGTTTGTCGTCAAGTGCATTGTATGGGCATTGTATCTTGTCGTTGTTGTAGTAGCTGTTAGCAAGGTGGGTTGTTAGTTGTGTTATTCATGGTGTGCCTAGTGTTGGCATGATAGTTGGTTATTCGGATGCAAGAGTCGTATCTGGAAGTTGTTCGTCTTAGTTATATTTTCGAGGACGCAAATATTTTAAGTGGGGGAGAGTTGTAACACCCCATTTAGTTTATTTAATCATCGTGTGTTATTTTATTTGTTTGGCCTGTTTAGGGTGTGTGTAGTTGAGTGCGGTGGTGTAGTGTCCTTAACGGATCGGGAAAATAGAGCAACTGGTGAACTTTGAAGAGATAAATTATTTTATTAAAGAGACGGATTAATGATTATTAGTTCGAGAAAGGATTTTAAGGTAACTCTAATAATTGATCAATTGGTGTTAGACGATAAAATATCAATTGGAGGTATTTTACCCTGTTGGATTATATTATATAATAAGTATTAAATATATATATATATATATATATATATATATATATATATATATATATATATTGAAAAGAGAAAGAAAGAAAAAAAGAAGAGGAGGTTGGTAAGAAGTGGAAATGGAAGAGAAAGTGGAGAAAGAGGAAGAATTAGGGCTTTTCTTCTCCAATTTTCGCAGTAATTCAGACCCAAATTCGAGGTAAGGGGGAGAATAGATTCAATATGGGTGTTAATACCATGAGAGGGTAGTGAGGGATTCCTTCCCCTCTTATATTTTTGTATGTATGTGTTGTTGATGAATTTTGAATCTGATGTGGGTGTTTGTTGTTAAGTTGTATGATTTGGTTGACGATAGTATTAATTTCGTGTAGAATTTATACTGTTGTTGCTGCTATGTGAGTGTTGATGTTGCAGGAATTGGACTGGTATGGGAACAGGAAATTCTGGGTATTCGCTGTCCATACGCGTAATGGGCAAGGCAATACGCGTATTGAGCAAGGCAATACGCGTATGGCAAGGGCGATATGGGGGCGTTACGCGTATGGAACCCATTTTCACACGGTCCTCTGCTGAAATGCGTAATGGTACACGTAGGGGGTAAGGCATTACGCTTAACAGGGTAGCAATACGCATACGTGGATCTGGAAATGGAATTTTTTGGGAAAAATCAGTCTCTGGCCATACGCGTAACCCTCTGGGCAATACGCGTATGGCAGGCTGCAGAGTGGGCAATACGCATCTGGTACGCAACTAGTTGGGTGAGCGAGCTGGGAAATACGCGTATGGCTGTGGGAAATATGCGTATGACCAGCGAGAGTGCAGAATTTGGCTGTTTCGCGATTTCTTTCCTGATTTCGCGCCCGATGCAGTTCCTTTTGGTCTGAGAGGTTGGGACAGGTGTCAAAACTTATTGAACCTAAAATGGTGGTGGAAATAATTACGAATTTCATTTGGGTGGATTAATTGGATAATTACCCAATTAAGGCCACGTGAGGTGTGGTTATTAATCGCGTGAGTTGCGTGAGACTGTTTGGGCAGAGTGGTAATGCTAAAGCGACTCATAGTGAGGACATATATATGTGTATAAGAACATGGGAATCTAGTGATACTAGGTAATATACTAAACTGTATTTTTGTGTGGATTATTTCATTAATGACTAATTAATGCGACGTAATGTATTGGGGTATATGTGATTAACTGTATTGGTGCAGGTGGGTAGTTCCAGTGAGAATTACGGTGAGTGTATGACTCACATGAGATCCACTAGGATCGTGTACCATGCTTGATAATAATGTCTCATGAATATATTTTTGTGTGTAATGATATTGTGATACAGGTGTAGTAATTCAATGGTGAATTACGGTGCGAGTGTAACGCGCGTGTGACCACGAGGTTCGTGTAGATGTATAACTAATCGTTATACACGTGTTTTGTGCATAATTCTTGTTATGTATATGTTATATTAGATTGATTGGACAGTGTGGTAATACTATTGTGTATTACGGTAAGTAGGTATCTCACGTGTGATGTGATCATGAGGATCGTGAAGATGTATAATTGTTATTATACATGTGTTTGTGCATCTTTTGTGTCATGCATTTCATGATGTGTCTGGTGGAGACAGCTAGGTGGGAATCCATGATGGATACCTAGTCTTGTCCGGACTCCAATGTGGAGTTGTTATGGAGACAAATCATTGCTCAGTGGGAGTGTATGTGATTTGTCCAGACTCCAATGTGGAGTTGTTATGGAGATAAATCATTGCTCAGTGGGAGTGTATGTGATTTATCCGGGTTCTATTATGAATCGGGTTCAATTGAATGAACCATGGTGTTGTGATTTTGGATCAAACATTTTATTCCGCTGCTTTGACTTATCTATGAGAGAAGAGGCAAATGAAGAAATTAAGGCTTCATTGTTAGATTTAATTAGGTGACATTCCACTGTTGGTTTTAAACTCTGATTATTTTTGTACTTATATATATATTTTTATAAAAAGGGAAAGTGGGGTGTTACATTTAGCATTAGTAATCTTTCATTTCTTGATACCTTCTTCTAGTCTTTTTCCAATAGTGACTAGGTCAGCAAAACCAGATGATACACTGCCTATCATCTTTTCCCAAAAAAGTGGCTCAAGAGGGTCCATGAACAAACCAGTCAATTCTTTTTCAGCCAAGGGTGGCTCCACTTGAGCAGATAGCTCTCTCCAGCGCTGAGCGTACTCCTTAAAGGATTCTTTTTCTTTCTGAGACATGTTCTGCAATTGACGGCGATCAGGTGCCATGTCCAAATTGTTCTTATATTGCTTTAAGAAAGCATCAGCCAAGTCCTTCCGGCTTTGGATACGGTTCTTCTCAAGTCCCATATACCATTTTATTGAAGCCCCACTCAAGCTGTCTTGGAAACAGTGAATGAGCAGTTTGTCATTTTTGGCATGGGCAGCCATCTTGCGGCAGTACATCACCAAGTGGCTTCTGGGACGTGTGCCCCTTGTATTTTTCAAAATCAGGAGTTTGGAATTTTTCAGGCATAACCAAGTCTGAAACCAATCACATGTCCATTGTGGCAGCACTAAAGACATCACTTCCTTCCACGGCTCTTATCCTTTTGTCTAGAGTTTGCCATTGCTCCCTGACTTCTTCAATGTATCCAGGTTCCCTGACTTTCAGATTGTGGACCAGCAGCATGTTACACGAAAAGAGGATTCTCAGGAATAGCTTGAGCAACAAAATGCACAACAGGATGAGGTTCAGTGAATAATGGAGCTGAAGATACTGGTAGTACAGACGGAACAAACATAGGAGTAGTTGCAAAGGGTGGCGAGTAACTCGGAGGTAACCCAAATTCTGGCCAAGTAGAAGTTGGTTGCTGAGTCAGTGGAGGGTCAACGGCAGCAGGTAAGATTTCAGAGATCACAGTCCTCTGAGGTGGTTCACCTCTAGCAATCAGAACTTGCAGCATTTCTATGAGTCTGGTCATTCTGGCTTTCAACTAATCAATTTCCATTCTGACTTCGGCATTGTGTTGTTCTTGGTTTTCCATTCTCAATCTGACAGCAGCTCTAGTTCCGTAGTTGAGGAAACAGCTTGACGACGAACAAATAACTGAAGAAGGAGACATTTGAAATGAGTTTCTGGACAAATGGGAAGAATGCATATGTATGCTCATGGATGCAAGAGTGCATGGATGCAACAACCACAAACAAGATCACTCAAAGCACACAGGTTCAAAGGTTTGAGTCATGAGCATGAAGCCAAGGTTAAGAACCAATCCCACAAAAGGTATGTACTAAGGTTTCGCCTTCATTGTACATGCAGAAAATAGCGGTTCTAACAGAGTGCCCAGGGTCCACAATCCACTATCAGACACACCAGCACACCGATTTGCTCGAAGGTTGGTAGTTATCCTCAAGAGAATCTAACCTGAGTTTGGCATCGCGTAACAGCTAAGTTAGATTTCCATCTTCATAGCTTCCGTGCCACAATCCTAAAAAGGCTTAGATGGGTTAAGGGTTACTACGGTCCTCAGTGTTATAGGCTTCTATGGAAAAAGTTATGCCTTCACGATTGCTCGATCGACATCAGTAATTCCAAAGAGGCAACCACCGAGTGGATAGATTCTCAAGTTCTGCTTTTTCGGGATTCGACTCCCTCAAAGCTCCCTTGACTATACCATCCTCCTATCTCAAAGTACACTCTGGTCCGAGTATAGGACCTATCTCACACACAGAGGAACTCCCAAACAGAACAAACAAGTAACAAGCAAATCAGACAAAAGCAGTAAATAAATCAAAGTAGGCTAAACCCCTCAAGGGAGTTTATCCCCAGCAGAGTCGCCACTTTTCTGTAGCGGCAAAATCGTGAGTATAAGCTATTGACTAACTTAACTCGAAAAGCAAGAGTCGCCACCACACTTTTATTTTATCCAAAAAGAAAAGGAAAAAGAAAGAACAAAACCTACACAAGTTCTAAAACAAGAACAAGTGCACAGAGACTGGATAAGGGGGGGTTGGTTACGCAATGGGAAGGTGTTAGCACCCAAAACGTCTATAGTACTCTATAGGAACCCTTTGAAATATCTACCGCTTTTGGTCTGAAAATGTTTGCTTGAAAAGTGATTGAGGAGATGAGAAGAGAAATTGTTTTTTAAGATTTTTGTGTTTGGAGAGATTTTTCGCCTCATGCCTACGTACCCACGATGTGCAATGTAGGATCAAAACCTCGTAGTTCGTGGTATAAAGAATGAAATTTGTTTGTTTTGGTTGATTTTAAAATGTAAAGACAAGTCGTCATTTCCAAGCGAATAATTCCGCTTAAAGAGATGAATCATGTCTAAACTTATGAAAAAGTTAAAGGAAAAAGTGCACGAGGGCACAAAAAAGAGAGTAAGTGAGTTTGGTGTTTTTTAAAGTCTTTTGAAAAAGGTGTCAATATGCTTGTGTAGTTTAGAATTTGTTAAGAAATGAAAAGAAAAGAGTAAAATCACTTGACAAAGTCAAGGTTTGATTATGAAAGAGGTGAAAGTTTGAAATCAAGAAAATTTTGAAAAAGAGAGAAAGTTTTGAAAATTGAAGAATGGGTGGAGAAGAAGTGACTATCCTAAAGCACAAAGTAAAAGCTAAGGATAAGAATGGTCTAACCACACAAGCAAGCTCCATAGTCTTCGAACCATAATTCCAAAGCAAACGGAGAAGGTCCTAGTTCTAAGTCCAAGGTTCCAAGAATTGCATTGAATGTCCAAGTTCTAAGTCCAAGGATTCAAGAATAGCATTGAAGTCCATGGTATAGGTGCAAAATTCCATGTCCATTGCAAATGATAGTAACCATAGTCCAAGATTAGAAGCACAAGTTTTTTAGAGGTTTTGGCCTTTATTAATGTTTTTGGTCCAAGTGGACAAAGAGAAAAAGGCATAAGCATAAACATGTGTCCAACGGACAAAGGAAAAATATGCGGAAGCATAAACATGTGTCCAACGGACAAAGGAAAAATATGCGGAAGCATAAACATGTGTCCAACGGACAAAGGAAAAATTGCATAAAAGTAAAAGAGATAGGGAGCGAGAAGGAATTGTAAACAAGATTAGAAGTTAGTAATTAGTAATTAGTAATTAGTAATTAGTTGTTAGAGTAAGTGATCAATAATAATTGAATAATTTCACTTAGGTAAAGGTTAATGAAGACTTGTTAGAAGATTGATAGAATCAAAGCCTCTACAACAACAAGCTTTATAGATTTTGAACCTAATACAAAAGATCAATCAACATTGAGTGGTTTTCCGATAAGGGACATAATGTTGCGCTATGTTAAGAAATCGCCAAGTAATTTACGAAGTAATTACCCTACAATGAGGCTGGTCAATAACTCTTTGTGCTAATACATGCTAGATGAACGATATGTAGATCGTCATCCAAAAGCAATACCGCACGAAAAGAAAAGAAAGTAACGATCTCGTCTTGATCAAAATTCAACAACGGAATTCTATGATCCATAAGACTTTCATCGATCAAAATAAAAGAGAAATAGATGAAGAGAAAGCCAAATTAAACCACACAATTATGTGATCTAAGGCTAAGAACAAAAGGAAAGGGAAGAAAATGAAAAAGGAACCAAAACAGTCCCAAAAACACAATTCTGCTTCTGTTCAGTCGGTTACACAAAAGGTGCAGTCGATTGCACACTGACAGATTTGCAAAAACAAGGTAAAAAATAGCATTGTGCAGTCTATTGCACAAAAATGCAAATCGATTGCACCCTGCTGTGACAGCAAAAATTCAGCAAAATTCAACATGATCATGATCTAAAACTTTCTTCAAATACCTCATGATCATGGAATCAAAAGTGCACGAAAATGAAAAGCAAATAGCAACCAATACTAGTAATTAAACACAATTACAAGATCCAAAAGATCAAGTAACAAGGATCTCCAAAGATCTACATTATGGAAGATGAAATTGAAGCTTCAACAATGGTGAATGATAAATTACCACTTCAAATCTGAAAATTCCTTCAAATTGCTTCAAGATCCAAACTCCAAAGCCTTGATCTATGAGGATTGATAAAGAAAACAAGTTTGGATGAAGGTTTAGCTCAAAGTTGAACAAGATTCAATGTGAATTCTTGTTAACTTTCAAGAGAAGAAAAGTGAGCTTTGAGTGAATTTTGGTGGTTGGGGAGAGAATTTGCAAGAGGTTTTTTGGCTCTCAAAAGCTTGAATGAAATTTTAGCAAGGTGAATTTGACTCTCAAAAGCTTCAAGAGAAATTTTAGCAAGGTGAATTTGGCTCTCAAAAGCTTCAATAGAAATTTTAGCAAGGTGAATTTGGCTATCAAAAGCTTGAAGAATGAATGAAATGAGGGTTCTATTTATAGAGTTTAGGCTTGGAAAATTTGGTGGCTTGGAATTTGGTTTGGAAATGAAAATTAGGCTTGGAATTTGAATTTGGAGGGAAAATCAAGATCAAGTGGTGATTAGTGAAGGTGTATGGTGGGAATTAATTGTGATCATGTAGGAGAATTATTTTTGGGTGATCTAGAATATTTTCAAATGATGAAATTGGTGTCAAATGCTTCAAAATTTGAAAAATGCTGATTTTGGCCAATTTTGTCTTTGTTCAGTCGATTGCACTGTAGCGCGAATAGACTGCACTGCTGAAAACTTCAAAATCTAGGCAAAAATTGACTGGTGCAATCGATTGGACCAATAGTGCAATCGGTTGCACAGTTGAAAAACTTGAAAAATTGCCATGTTGGATGGATTGTTCTGGCCCTGGCTCGATTTTCTTGATTTGTCAAAGAAGGTATGGAAATAAACACATGAACCTTGGAGTCTCTTGAATAATAATCAATTAAATCTTGGAAACTCTTGATCAAATAATTTTGAATTGTTTGCAGATCAACTTTGACTTTGTTCAGATGAAATTCATTCGAGCTAAGGGACTGTTTGATATCCTTGATTCCCTTCCTGAAAAAGTTAGTGAAGACAAAAACAAACATATTTTTGGATTTTGATTAAATGTTAGTAAACATAAGCAAATAAAGGCAAATAAGAAAGACACAGATGCTCAGTGATCCCTACAAGGCATAAACCCAAATAAGAGAGGTGTAAAGGAATCAAAACATGATCTTGTTTGTGGTATAAGATGCAAAATGAGATGTGAATGATATGTGGAATCTTAGGGGTCTAAAATTAGGGTCTTACACCAGCATCGTAGACGTCATCTTTGGCCCACTTCAGGTTCTGATCAGCCGTCAAGATTAAATTACATGCGGGAATATTTGTTTACATTATTGATTATGACTCGGCTAATCCAAGTGGTCACCTGTTCCGCACCTTGAGGTCATATCTCTCATACAGGTCTCATTGGATTCATCTGGGGTGTTTTATAAGAAGTCCCCAGGATTAGCGCTTCAAGAAAGTGTCATAATTGGCGCCAACTTTATGAACCCAGATTGACATCGACATAATTGAGTTTGTCGCCCGTATTTTCGTTGTTATGTTGTCTTGTTTGTGTTTATAAGGTATCGATCAGGTGGTGGCGAGGTTGATTGAATGGTGACGCTTGTGTGAATGTTGGGGTTGGGAAAAAGGGTAATGATTATTATGGTGTTTGGTAGTCTATATTTGTTTGTTTTGTGTTTTGATAACTGTGTGATGGGTTGGTTGGATGTGTTTGTTAGTATTGGGACTAATAAAAAATTGTGGTTATTATTGGTATGGGGTATGTTCTTGGTATTATGGTTGTGTGAGTGGCATGTATTGGTCGTGGGTTGACGTGTTCGTTGGTTGATAATTTTGTTGGGTTGGAGTTTGAGTTTAAGTGTGTAAACATTGGAGGTTGGGTGTTTGATGATGAAGCTTATTGGCGTGGGTCAACTAAACATCTGGGTTTGGACAAGAACTCAATCGTAACCGATATATACCAATACATGTATTGATGAGTTGGTTTAGATTTGAATTGCATTATAGAGTCGGTTAAGACTAGGTTACGACAACACTTCCATTCACGACACTCAACTTTGGCGTACTATGTCCAATGGTCGTACTCCCATTGGTCTGAGACTTTACTTTTGTAGAATTGTGTGAAGCACCTCAGTGGACTTGGGATTTATTCATGCATTTTGAACTGAAGTTTCACACGATCGTTGTGATGCATCGCCATAGTAGTGAACATAATAATCGGTGTTTTGTAGTCTAAACGATAACATCTTCTTAATTCACTTCATGATGATCTTCTAACCCCAAATATGGTCTCCAAGTAAACCGTTGCAGAAAAATAAATTAGTTTCGTATATGTAAATATTAAAAATAAATTATTATGAAATGAATAGTTTAGTAGTAATACATTGTTTAGCCTCTGGTGATCTAATAGATTTCGGTATTGCGTGATGCAATGATAAGGACATTTGTCGTAGTTCATCCGACGGGTGGACCACCTAAATTTCTATTTATACAAAATTTTCTAATAAAATATCATACAGTTATATTATATATTACTCCATCCGTCCCAAAATAATTGTCATAGTTGGTCATTTCACACAGATTAAGAAAATGTAATAAACAAAAGAGAGAGAATAGTATTTTTACCAAACTATTCTTGTTTACTACTGGTGTATTCAAATTATCATAAATACTCAGTGAGAGAATAATAAATTGAGAGTATTATTTAAAGGGTATAATTGGAAGATAAACATTAGAATTGCATTAGAAATTAAAGTGCAACTCTTATTTTGGGACAAATAATTTTATAAGATACGGTAACTATTATAGGATAGAGGGAGTATATATTTTAAAAAACACCATTACATTCAATTGGTGCCCCTTTGAAAATCAAAGATGTCATGCCAATTGGATTGGTGCCCCCTTCTATTTATACTACAAACACCAATAGCTCTTAAGTGTCGTATATGCAAGCGCCAATTGGTTTAAAGTGCCTGTACAATTTTGATTTTTTTTTTTGTTTGAAACATGAGTATATTGTAAAATATGAGAGAAAGTTGGGTATTATGGAGTTTGAGATGGAAAACTTGGTTATCCTAGTAAAAAACTCAAAACTATAACTAAGAGTGTGTTTGGTTTCAAAGATTTTTTTAATAGCAAATAGAATATATTAAAACAGCAAACAAAGTATTATATAACAAAAGCAATCAAGCATGAAGTGTGTTTAGAAACAAAGAAAAGGAAAACAAACCTACCAGATAGAAAAAATCAAAAAAAGAAAAGAAAAATAAAGCCACACAAATACCCGAAAATAAACCTCCCTTACTAAAGAACTATTTCCCTACTCACACGCTAGATCTCAAACTGACCAGATCTACCATCAACAAATCAAGTTCAAAAAAAGAGCAACAAAGGATCCACCACCACATTCTGAATCAAGGCAAACACTTCCCTAGAGAATAGAATTATGAAGAAAATTCATGAAGATGCAAGAGTTTACACAATTTTACCCAAAAACGATTTTCAAGCTAAAGAAAATATTATTATCATCTATTTCGTTGATTTTGTGACTCCATTAAAAATAACATCATTTTAGATTTTCCGTATAGACTGGATCACAATATAGCAAACCATAAGGTAACCTCCCATAAACTTAACCTTACCTCATAAAAAAAGAAAAAACTAAAAAAAAAACACCCTAAGATCGTGATGGATAACTACATGTCACTACAGCCATGACCGTCTATGAGGGCGTGCAAGGCGAATTACCGCACAGGGCCTCAATTTTCTCAAACTTAAAATATAGGTAAAGTGGGCCTCATAAAATATTTATCGGGTTTAATCGTCATTAAGTAGAGCCTCTATTTTATTTTTCCATGGTTAAAATATAGTTAATTTACACTGGGCCTCCAAAAAATTTGAGACGGCTCTGACTACCGCCATCTAAAAATTTCATAATACATCGACAAGCCTAATAAAAAGATAAGAAGCAATTTCAACCAAAATCCCGTAGAAAGGACGATTCGAAGGCTTCATAAACTTGTTTGAATCGAACTATTATATGAAAGGCAATCTCAAAATTATTAGAAAATCATTACTTCTGAAATTCTGGTTATGCAGATACTCGAATGTCCCAACATCAGGTTTAGACATTGATTACTGCATTTATAGTAAGCAAGGATGAATACACAGCTGCCGTTATGAAGTGCAACAACAAATTCACAAAAGATGTCGAGACATCCTGTTGTGACATCTCAGTCAAGAACATAAACAACAAAACTGTAAATCTACAGAATAAAGAACACAGAATATGTTGACCCAGTTCGGTGCAATTCACCTACTCTGGGGGATACCAATCTAGGATGAAGACTTCATTATCTTGTAGTATTACCTTAAAGCTAAACTCCCCCGTTTACAACGTTATCCTAATCACTACCCTCAATGAATATCTTTACCAAGGTTAAACTCTAACGTTTACAACCCTGATATGAGAGACCTACTCATATCCTTCATCACCACCTGTGATGTCTCTGTATTTTGCCATATACAGACCCCTGTCGCAGTTTCCTTGACCAAGGAGTTATCTTGGACTTGCTTAAAAGTTTCGTCCAAGAAAAATACAACAACCATTACCTAAAGGCTTCTGGTTGTGTACCTGTACCTTTGCCTTCCACTCTGCATCCCATACTACAGAGTGGAGACTTACAACTCCTAAGAGAGCCAACGACTCTCAAACCCTAAACCCTTATATTACAAAGTCTTTAGGTTACAAAGTTACAAGTGATACAAAAGTACATAGGTTATTTTAACCCTAGGTCTAAGTCTCCTTATATAGTCTTTTGTTGTTGGGCTTTCCATCTTTTGATCCTTGATCCAGTCTTTAAATCTTCAACAAATCTCAGACAGATTTATTACTAATTTAAATCCTGCTAATCACTCCAGGATGTCGTGTCTTGCTATTAAAACATCTTCTTCAACATCTTTATTCTGAGCAGATTCTTCATCTTCAATCTTCTTATGTTTTACCAAAATTTCGTCAAATCATCAGGTGCTTTCAATCTCCCCCTTTTGACAAATTTTGGCTAAAACATCTTCTTTTGCATTCTGCTTTTGGCAAGACTTCTCCATCTTGAGAATTGATTGGAGATTTTTGTTCTGAGAGAGTCTCCCCCTCACACATTTCTTTTGTTCTAAGAGAGTCTCCCCCTCACACATTTCTTTGTCCTTCCAAGAAAGATCCAGAAAGAGGTTGACACCAGAAGACTCCTCCAGAAAAGAAACAATAATTGTAATGTAAATCACAAGACACAAAAAGATAGAAATTTGAATGTTAAGATGATAGAACATCTTTCTCCAACATTCTTGCACTGCCACTGCACAAATGATCCCAAGAACCAGAAAACTATTCTTCTCCCCCTTTTTAGCCAAAACTTGGCAAAAGTGACCCAGACAACTCCAAATCCAGACGCAACTCACCCACTATTTGAAGAACACCATTGAACACTCACTTAAAGAAGGAATAATGAGACTAAGAAGAACTAAAACAATCTTATTTATAGCCAAGAAATTCCTTAGGAAGTAACGAACCACCAAGAAATTCCTTAGGAAATAACAATGTCCTGGCATCATGTCAGACAATGTCTTCTCTTTATGTGCACTCAACTTCAGACCTGACAAGACTTCTCATATCAGCTTATCAATCAGAGACAGATTCACAGAATATTGACTTTAATCTGCAGAGAAAAATAAATTCTCCCAGACTCTTCCAATGATTCTCTAAGCATCCATCAAGAATCATATATTCTGTATTGCCAAGTCTCCCCCAACTTGCAACAATATAATGTCAAGACATCTCACTTGACACCTCATCCTCCCAGGATGGAAATATCCACAGCTTGCTTGACACACAACACAAGCTGGATTCTGAACTGCACCCCTGCAACATAGCATCTTAGATCAAGAGGAAATTCCCCCTATCTAAGGTAATCTGTGTTTCTCCAATAAGCACCTGCGCATGGTGAATGGAAAACATAAGACGCATCTTCAATGTCTTCAAGAGCTCACTCCCTGTCCAGCCACCTGCTGGAGCACATTCATTTTGGCACCACTATCCCTTCTGACAAGAAACACCAGTCACTCACACATGAAGTCACATCATGCTATCATGAGGTCACATAAGGATCACCATCTTCCATTAGTAACAAACTCTTGGATTAAGATCAAAGTCCCATTGATCCCCCTTTTCCTGCAACCATCTACACACCATACGAACTCCACCTGAATTCTCATGTATATACCTCCAGCTGCTCGAGATAAAATCCAATTGGCCTGGAATGTAGCACACTCCCCAAAGAGATACCATACCTCTTAGTTTGTTATCTTCCATTGGTGTCAGATACCGGATACATGCTTTAAAAAAGCATGACTTGCCAAATAGGGGCGGTATCCCCTCCACAAGCTTTTCAACTGACCTTAGCAAGGACATCCAATAGATAAACACCCAACCATCCAAAGGCAGTCATTCCCTATCATTCTCCCGTATGATAATCTGGAATACTCTTGATCAGCTGATTAATATCCATATTCAGACTTCCAAGCAATCAACCTGTGATCTACTTCAGTCTTCTCTACATTATCCTTCCAAGGCAGACCTTCTACTCTATCATTCTCCCGTGTGACAAGATAGACGCTCCTTAGACACAATGTAGGCAACCATCCCAGATAATGTCCTAACACCATGTTAAGACATCTTCCACACATCAAGACACCACACATAGTAGTTCTTGATATGCTCCACCACTGGACTTACTATAGCATAGTAATCCAAAGCTGAAGATCTCCATAAAACACTGCGCCACCAGCTTGAATAAGAACTCCAGAAAGAGAGAAATAAACTCTCATCCACCTTCAAGAAGATAAATCTCCTTGAGTCTCCAACTCATCACCCTTCTGCCCAAGAGTAACTTATTCCAAGACAATCCTCAAGACCAACCAGATGTCACATTCTGATTATCTTGATTCTTCAAATCCACTTTTGAGATCAACCAACTGCCACAGTTTGATCACCTCATTCATGAATCCAAAATGTGAACCCAACCAAATGCCACTGTTTAATTGTTTCACCTTTTGTCAGAACTTCAGCAAGATATCCTGATCCACCAATGAAACTTGATCTTCAAGTCACATGATCCTCTTGCTCAACAGCAAGCCACCTTAGATCCACTAAGTCTAGGACATGTAACATCTTCTCCTACCTGCAGCTCCCGCAAACTGCTATGAGACAGATCTTTTTGAAGCATTAACACTTTCATTCCTGTAGATCACCCTATCTTAAGTTGATGTGCCACTTCACCAACTGAGATTCTGATGTTAAACTAGATGTCAGAATATTCTGATACGACATCTAGTTGTTGAATTCAGCTCCTTCTTCTGCCACTTGAAAGAACTTCCTCCCTTAACAAAACAAGAGTTTTATGCTCTCATAGACTTGATTCACCAACCAAGTTTGAGTAGACAACCTCCATTATGTTGATTTTACAGTTATTCCATACAAGCTCACACCTTGATGAATACCTTCCAAGCTTCTCCAAAGACTTCAAACCTGCCACTGTCTGAATCTTCAGAAGGAATAGTTAGGAACTACCCCCCATAGTTGTACCAAGGAATGCCATTTTTCCTTGAGTAGAGCCGTCTTCACAAAGTTGTTGATATTGCCACCTATCTGAACTCCATGATGAGCATCCAAAAATGCCCCAAAATACCTGGATCAGAAATAAAACAATCCAAGTAGTCATCAAGATTATGATGTCTTCATAGTATTTATCTCTATCTTCAACACCATCAACATCTGGACAAGTTATTCTCCCGTAAAACTCTCCAGGAATCAGATGCTAAGCCAATAATCTTAGGTCAACACCTAAGAGGCTTCTGAGCATATGCAGTACCCCTCCCATGATTTTGCATACCTCTGAGGAAGAGATGTTAGAACATCTGACAGAACATCTTCAATCTTGAATCACAAGGATAATCAATTAAATATCTGCACAATTCAGATAGCAATTGATCTTAAATCCCCCTAAATCCTTTAACCCTTATCCGATTCCAGCATCTTATAGATATCACCAAGATATTCCTCTTCATGCTATCTTCTTCTTTTTGTGCAAGTTGTTGAGATATCAAGGATACCACCCTTGACTCAAGCTCTTAAGATTCTCTCTGAACGAATCCTAATTACCTCAACTGTGTGAACTCATCCTTAGGGTTGAGAAGTATGAGTTCTTCCTTGCACTTTTGTGAACGGTGAAAATAAATCACCTCCACTGTCTTCACTTGTAAGCTTCAAAGAAACACCTTCTAGTCTGAAGAATAACTAGAAGACTCCAGAACCATGACTTGAATTTCCTTGAGTGGACTTGAGACTCATCCCAAGTGTCTTCAACAACTTAGCCAACAAGAAATCATCAAACCCCTAGAGCATGAATTTGACAATTAATCTTACCCCTTCTCTTCAATCTGACTTCACTGAACATGATGGTCCCAATCATCCATGTACCAAGTCACAAGTATCAACCATCACAATAACATTCCATTGCTCCCGACTTTAGAATGCTATGTGTCTTCAAACCGATTGAAATCTCCAAGAACAGAACTAGGTAAGATAGGCCACAATCTTCCTTCAATCAAAACTCCAGTATCCCATACTACTGGAATTCTTCAATCAGAAACATATGCAGCGGAAACACCAAGAAAACCTTCAACTTGCCCTAGACAAGATGTCATAACATCTTTCAGGACACCAACCAAGAGAACTAGCCACTCCTCCTGTTTCTTGTTGCAGAACCTCCTCAGAAAACAAAGAACCAGAACACTCATCTTCAATCATCAGACGACTGAACTGCTTCCTTCAACTCCTCCTTGCTTAATAACTAGAAAGTACTCCCTTGGATCTCATCCAGACATAGACCAGGATGCCTGCTCTGATACCAATTGAAATTCTGGTTATGCAGATACTCGAATGCCCCAACATCAGGTTTAGACAATGATTACTACATTTATAGTAAGCAAGGATGAATACACAACTGTTGTTATGAAGTGCAGCAGCAAAGTCACCAAAGATGTCGAGACATCCTGTTGTGACATCTCAGTCAAGAACATAAACAACAAAACTGTAAATCTGCAGAATAAAGAACACTGAATATATTGACCCAGTTCGGTGCAATTCACCTACTCTGGGGGATATCAATCCAGGATGAAGACTTCACTATCTTGTAGTATTACCCTAAAGCTAAACTCTCCCGTTTACAACTTTATCCTAATCACTACCCTCAATGAATATCTTTACCAAGGTTAAACTCTAACGTTACAACCCTGGTATAAGAGACCTACTCACATCCTTCATCACCACTTGTGATGTCTCTGTCTTCTGCCATATACAGACCCTTGTCGCAGTTTCCTTGACCAAAAAGTTATCTTGGACTTGCTTAAAAGCTTCGTCCAAGAACAATACAACAACCATTACCTAAAGGCTTCTGGTTGTGTACCTGCAGCGTTGTCTTCCACTCTGCATCCCATACTACAGAGTGGAGACTTACAACTCCTAAGAAAGCCAACGACTCTCAAACCCTAAACCCTTATTTTACAAAGTCTTTAGGTTACGAAGTTACAAGTGATACAAAAGTACATAGGTTATTTTAACCCTAGGTCTAAGTCTCCTTATATAGTCTTCTGCTGTTGGGCTTTCCATCTTTTGATCCTTGATCCAGTCTTTAAATCTTCAACAAATCTCGGACAGATTTGTTACTAATTTAAATCCTGCTAATCACTCCAGGATGTCGTGTCTTGCTGTTAGGACATCTTCTTCGACATCTTTATTCTGAGCAGATTCTTCATCTTCAATCTTCTTATGTTTTACCAAAATTTCGTCAAATCATCAGGTGCTTTCAACTTTAAAATTTATTCTCATATAAGAAAAAAAAAGTGTTTAGTAAGTAATCAAATCTCAAGAATATTTTTAAAATAATCAAGAATATTTTTTAAATAATTTAATTTAACAATAAAACACAAATGTGTTTCGGTGAGAGAAATAAAAATTCAGAGACAAAAACAAAATTTAAAATATATAGTAATTAATTTTGACATAGTAATCAATTTGGACGTTATTAATTTTCAAAATTTATTTGATTATGACTCTATAATTGATTTTGAGTGAACCTAATTAATTTTTGCATTGATGTTAGTGTTCAATTTATTTTCGTATGAATGTATATGAATATAAATTATTTTATTCCTAACTTACTTTCATCAAAATCCATTGTACTTAAAATTCAATTTTAGTGTATGTTTAGTTTAACTTTCAAGAATAAAAAACAATTATAAAAATGTAAAGTTGATTTTAAAATAATTTTAAGATGTTTGATTGTTTAAAGGATAACTATTAACTAACTCGTGCGTTCGCACATGCATATTTGATCAAGGATTTTATGTTATGGACGCGTAATTATTAATCAAATTGAAAAAAAAAATCATAAAAATAGATTTGATTGAAATTAAAAATTTGTATTGGTAAGTATAAAAACATTGTTGGGTGTTGTAAAAAAAAATTAAATTAATTATTGATATAAATTCAAATAATGCAATGATAATTGAAAATATTAAACAAAAAATATTAATTAATAGGTAGACCAAAAACAAATAAAACTAAAGTTAGATTGGAATTAAATAAAATTAAGAATTAATTGTGTTAGATAAAATATTATTTGTTAGAATTGATGTTAAACACTTCACACTATAAGTGGTGATTTATATGTAACAATAATTAATGAATGGAGAAAAAAGAAGTCAATACGATTTTGGATGCGCATTTATTTGCAGACTGTAGGGATGACAATGAACCGAAGCAACTCAAAAATAGTTCGGAACTCGGTTCGACAATTAATTCATTGAACTTGGTTCATGAACCTAATGAGTTGAATATGAGTGAAAAACTAAGTTCGTTAACTAAATGAGTTGAACTTGAACTATACATAGTTCGACTCATTAGGTTCATGAGTCAACTCGATTATATATGAAAAAAATTATATTGTCTTTAAGAGTGGGTTTAAAGATTTAATATCAATTTTAACCTTATATTTTATTTTAATCTAACGGTTTCAATTAATAATTTATATTTTCAAGTGAGAAAATTATTTTTAAAAATAATTTACAAATAAAATTAGCATCATATAAATTAATTAATTTTAAAATTAGTAGATTTTTTAGAAAAAGTAAAATTCCAATCTAATTACTTTTATTTTATTTCAATATGTTTTTTTAAAAAATAATATTAATTTAAAATGTCAAATATATAAAAAATAGATTTTAAAAATGGCTTTTAAGTCCGTGAAACAAGCGAGATGACCCTAACGAGTCGAACCGAGTTGCTCGTGAACTTATAACGAGTCGAGTTTGAGCTTTAAAAAAAGTTCGTGTCAAACTCGAACCAACATTTGAGCTGAGCCAATTCTTGACGAGTCGAGTCGAGCTAAGGCGAGTTCGACTCGACTCGACTCATTTTCAGCCCTAGCAGACTGCCATAAAATTTGAAAGTTGAAAATAGAAAAAAAAACTTAAAAATAATAGTAAATTTAAGTTGAAATAGATAAATTAATCGTTTAGATTTTTTTAACAAATAAGACAATTATGGTATAAGAGAGAATATAATGGTCGATAAATTTCTATTATTCAATATTTGAACCAGTAGTAAAGTTGTTCTCGTTTATAACAATAGTAATTGTTTCTGTATATAAAAATATTTTAATTAACAATGTATTTTTTCCCGTATATAAATATTAGTTTTGTTTTGACACAGTTATACAAAAAAATCGAATGAACAGTAAAGTTGTTTTCGTATATAAAAAAATTGAATCAAAAGTAAAGTTGTGTCCGTTTATAACAATAATACTTTTTTCATATATAAAATAATTTGAATCAAGATTAAAGTTGTCCCCGTTTATAACAATAATATTTTTTCGTATATAAAATTTTTTGAAGCAAAAGTAAAGTTGTGCCCGTTTATAACAATAGTATTTTTTTCGTTTATAAAAAAATTTGAATAAACATTAAAGTTGTGCCCGTTTATAACAATAGTATTTTTTTCGTATATAAAAAAATTTGAATCAAGATTAAAGTTGTCTCCGTTTATAACAATAGTATTTTTTTCGAATATAACAAAATTTGAATCAAAAGTAAAATTGTGTCCGTTTATAACAATAATATTTTATTCGTATATAAAAAAATTTGAATCAAAATTAAAGTTATACCCGTTTATAACAATAGTATTTTTTCGTATATAAAAAAATTTGAATCAAAATTAAAGTTGTGCCCGTTTATAACAATAGTATTTTTTTTGTATATATAAATATTTGAATCAAAATTAAAGTTGTCCCCGTTTATAACATTTGTATTTTTTCTTATATAAAAACATTGTAATCAAAATTAAAGTTGTGTCCGTTTATAACAATATTATTTTTATGTTATAACAAAATTTGAATTAACAATTTATTTTTTTCCATATATAAATATTATTTTTGTTTTGACATTATGTTTGATCTGGTCCAAGTTCTGATCTGGTCAAAGTTACCCAAAAATAAGAAGTTGATATGTGCCCAAAAATATTATTTTTCCATGTATAAATATTATTAACAATGTATTTTGATCCAGTCCAAGTTCTGATTTGTGCCTGTTTATTTTTTGTTTTGGGTGAAATATGATTTTGGACGCGTATTTGTTTGGAAACTCTAATAAAATAAGAAGTTGGAAAAAGAAAAAAAATTTAAAAATAATAGTAAATTTAAGTTGAAATAATAATAATATATGTAGAAGATGAAATGTAAACAACAATATTATGAATAATATGATTAAAAATAAAAACTATTGAAACTTATATTAGTTTAATAAGTCGTTTTTGTTTTTTTAAAAATAACACAATTATTTTATAAGAAAGAATACAATTTTTAAATATCTACTAAATCTTCTTTAATAATCTCTCTTAATATTTTTCACATATTTGAAAAAAAGTGGTCGATAAATTTTTATTTCTCGGTATTTGAATCAGTTGTAAAGTTGTTCTAGTTAATAACAATAATATTTTTTTCTGTATATAAAAATATTTTAAACTACAATGTATTTTTTTCGTATATAAATATTATTATTTTTACACTATTTATAAAAATATTTGAATCAATAGAAAAATTGTTCTCGTATACAAAAATATTTCAATCAACATATAGAATAAAATTATTTGAATCAACATGTAGAATAAAAATATTTTCATCAACAATGTATTGTTTCCCGTATATAAAAATTATTTTTGTTTTGATATTATTTATAAAAAGATTTGAATCAATAATAAAAAAAATTATGTGTAGAACACCTATTGTGTTTAATTGTTTAAAATTTTAAAATTTAATGCAACAATAATTGTTATTTTATGAATAACACTCATTACCTTCTTTTTTTGTTATATATATATATATATATATATATATATATATATATATATATATATATATATATATATATATATATATATATATATTTAATTGAAATACACTGACAGTGTAAAGAAGTTTTACATTGTCAGCAAATTATAGCTGTTAGATGTTAAAAGTGGTTTGACTTTTATTTTAAAAACTTATAAAGTCATACAAACGGATGATGGTGATGAATTGACAATGTAAAACTTTTTATACTGTCAGTGCATAGCAATTAATCCCTCTCTCTCTCTCTCTCTCTCTCTCTCTCTCTCTCTCTATATATATATATATATATATATATATATATATATATATATATATATATATAGTCAATGAATGTAGTTTTGAAGTTAAATAGAATATTGACTAATTTGAGCAATGTAGTTTGGAAGTCACCAATAGTAATTTTAAATTTTATATTTAGTTTAAGTTTTGAAAAATAGATTAATAAGTAGGTTTTAATTCTAAGAAATACGTTATTCTATCAAACACATATTAAAATCAAGTTAAATTGACATTAAGTTAAATACATAGGTTAATAAATTGGAATTAAATGTGATTGACATTAATTGAATTTGAAAATTTAAAATTATTAAAAAAAATGGCATACATAAAAATTAAATGTGGTTTACATATAATTAATACTCAAAATTCATAACTATTAAACTAACGAATGTTCCTAAACAAAAGTATATATATATATAGTCAATGAATGTAGTTTTGAAGTTAAATAGAATATTGACTAATTTGAGCAATGTAGTTTGGAAGTCACCAATAGTAATTTTAAATTTTATATTTAGTTTAAGTTTTGAAAAATAGATTAATAAGTAGGTTCTAATTCTAAGAAATACGTTATTCTATCAAACACATATTAAAATCAAGTTAAATTGACATTAAGTTAAATAAATAGGTTAATAAATTGGAATTAAATGTGACTGACATTAATTGAATTTGAAAATTTAAAATTATTTTAAAAAATGGCATACATAAAAATTAAATGTGGTTTACATATAATTAATACTCAAAAATCATAACTATTAAACTAACGAATGTTCCTAAACAAAAGTATATATATGTATATATAGTTTTGTTAAGATACACCCCGCTATTTTTATTAATACATTTAATATAAGACAATAGCCAAAATGATATCTGATGTATTTGGAAACAATTATGCTTTTATGAAATGCTAGTAAATAAACACCTTGTTGTGATAAACACAGCAAAACAGAATATATATTACATTTATAACTAACTATTAAGCCAACACCGATACCTATTTGTTAAAGTATGCAGCTTCGCGATAAACGAATAGATGAAGTTTTTTATTATAAACTATGAAGCACGGACACGCCAAAAACGACTCCGACACTGACACAGCGACACCGATAATAATTTAAAAAATTGAAAAAATTAGACGTAATCACAAGTGTCGGTGCAGGTGTTCAATACAGACACGGACACGGACACACTTTTTTTCAGAAGTGTCGGTACTACATAGATTATAAACAAAGGCATACAGCAGTTTTTGACGGTGGAACTGACTTTCAGCCTTCACTGCTGGGTTCCAGAACAGTTTCAACAAGAGCAGCTCTACAAGTCCCACATCGTTTGTGGGTTGAAATTTTTTAATATTTATATATCTAATTCACAAAATTAATTGTAAATTAATTAGAAGTAATGGGCATTGTGCCTATATATTGATATATTGAGTCCAATATGTTTAATATAAATTTTGTTTAAATAGTTAAAAAAATTATAAATTAAATAAATTCTAAAAAGAATTTAAATTAAATAAATTGAATTAAAAATAAATTTCAAATATTACGTGGAAATAAAATAAAAAATAAATAGAATTAAAAATTCAAGTTGACGCCACATGACATACAAAAATCCAACTGAACTGCCACAGTGCCATTTACCATATACCTAGTCACCAATTATTATTTTTTTGTTAAAGAGAGATAAATTAATGTAATTTAAATTATATATAGTGATCGTACCTGGATCAGACAGTTGTTCAGTGGCCAGCAACGTCGTATGGACTTTAGCTTCAGTGAGGTTGAAAGACGGCCCGGGGGGGGGTGTACCTGCAAGGTACTCCGATGCTCAAGTAAGGCAAAGGTCACAAGTAAAAGCAAGTACAGAAAAAGGTTAGAGTGTATGAGATTGCGTAACCTGACCCTCTCAAGTGAAAGGGTATTTATAGAGAGCCCCCAGCGCGGGGCCAACAGTTACTTGCACTGGGCTGGATTGCCAGGCCCAATCCAAGTAACTGTCAGGGCTTACGTGGCGTAGTGAAGACCAGCACGTGGTCTTCGCCTTGGGGTAACCGTTCCTAGATCTCTGGAGTTAGGGCAGACCGATTCCATCGGGAGTGGGTGGTTACATGAGAAAGTGTCCTCGCGGGGAGGAGTCTTGCGTGTCGGGGAGAGACGTGTCCTCGCGAGGAGAATTCTCATATGTAGAAGGAGGTGGCTCCTCGAGGGGGGAGCACCTGAGTGTCGAGGAGGAGCGAGTCCGGAGAGGCTTAGCGCCTCTGCCCAATGCTTTATGCCGTGTGTGCCCGAACACCGCCGAGGTGTGGCGTGTGCCCGACGCTGTTGAGGTGGGCATGTGCTCGAAATTGGTCGTGCTAAGAGGCCTTTGTTGGGCCATCCCAGGACGTGTGGGTTGGGTCTGCTCGATTGAGGAGCGGACCCCGACCCAGTCCAGAATAGGATCCCCCAAGTCGTTGCTCTGAGGCGTCAGAGTAATGACTTAAGGGCCAACTATGTCGAGGACTTATCTAGTCGGGGAAGGGATTCTAGACGAGGAGCGGTTGGTCAAACGGGGAGAAATAAATCGATCTGCTCGAGCTGGACTGGCCGCGGATGAGCGACGTCGCGGGGATATGAGAAGTCTGAAGCGAGGCGAATGGAAGGACGCGTGTTGGGGAATGAAAAGACGTGCGTGGGAAAGTGTGTGCCACGTGTCACACCT
Source organism: Lathyrus tuberosus (assembly GCA_022829125.1). NCBI lineage: Eukaryota > Viridiplantae > Streptophyta > Magnoliopsida > Fabales > Fabaceae > Lathyrus > Lathyrus tuberosus. The sequence continues at coordinate 1,470,193 of JALAZF010000085.1, read as the reverse complement.
CATCATTCCCTAGGGCGGCTATGCTAGGGTAGCATAATCGATTGCCTAGGAAATCCTCGAGTCCCGCGAGGCCCTTATAAATAGGGGTCATCTCGTCTCACTTTCACTTTTGCTCCTCCTTCGCTCAGACTCCCTCTCTCTCTTCCTTCTCTACTTCACCACCGTACGCCGCCACCAACTGCCGTGTCGGGACCCTACCGGAAGCGTTTTTCAAGTAAGTTTCTCTCTTTTTTCTCCTTTCGTTTGCATTTATAGGGTGGTTTTATGGTGAACTGATGAAGTTCTTCATGGAAATCACGAAATCTCCGGCGAAAACGGCAGGATTTCTTAGTTTCTTGTTGCATATCGCGGGGAGAAGGGATGAATAACTCGGGGACACGAAGAATGTCCCGAGGACACGAGATGAAACTCTCGAGGTCCTCGCCCATATTTCTTCTGTGTGAGGGAATCCTCCCAACACGGCATGCCGGTGACCTGAGGATGGTCACGGGGAGGCTCGTCGGTTGCCTCAGGGGCGTGGACGAGCGCGACAGTCTCGAAACCCCGACGCTCCCTCTTCGCCCTTTCACTTGAACAGTGGTGGAGGGGTGAATTTGATATGGATCATCGAATTCACCGTTTCCTTCTGCTTTTCAGGTATATGGAAGCTTTGTCCGTTTCCGTGGCCGTGGGATCGTTGAACGTCGATGACCAGCCCGACTCTCCAATGGCGCCAATCACTAGTGTCGAGGAACGTCCCCTTGCGGAGTGGGTTAGCGAAGAACCGCTAAATATGGCTTCCCAGTTCGTCGACGGGGACGAGGACGATATTTTTTGTACTGTCGAGCACCGGCTGGTGGGTTCGTCGAAGTCGTGGAGGGTGTTCCGTCCCCAAGCACACCATCTCATATGCTCGACCTACCGAGGGATGAGGTTCCCTCTTTACGAGTTCATGTTCGACGAGGCGGGGTGGCGTTTGCCCTTCACAGACTTCCAACAAGCAGTGTTCGTCTGGTTGCGCTTGGCGCCTTCGCAGCTTCACCCTAACTCCCTTGCTTTTATCCGAGCCTTCGAGCTCGTCTGTAAATATCTTCGGATCGGGGCAACCGTGCCTCTTTTCTTTCGCATCTTCCACCTCCAGCGACAGGCCTCCGACGGCAGACACGGCTGGGTGTCTTTTAAACAAACGAGCAGCCTCTTCCATACCTATCTGGATTCTATTCGCGACTTTAAATACCGATATTATATTGTGAGGCCGGTCACGCTTGAATCTGTGAATTCGGTGTATCGTCGAGTTTTCCGCGAGGTGGACGGGCAGACGGAGGAGGTCCTCGAGCCGAGATTCCCCTTGTTCTGGACGGAAGAACACTTCAAAAAGGGGACGGACAGCTACAAAGTCAGTCCTGGCCATCTTGACGAGGGGGATCGCCTAGCCTATGAGAGGATAGTCGCTTTCGTCAATGGTTTTAATAAAGCCAAGGTCATGACGATGGACGGGGAATTCGTCCGGGGAGACGACGGGCAGGTGTTGATGAAACGTCATTTGATCAATACGAGGGCCCTCCTCGAGACGTTCTCCGATGAGGATGCTCTCAAGCTGCTAGGTGGTGACATCCTCTCCGACTCACTTTTTCCTTCGTGTCCTGGTCTCTGATTTACTGACATTTATTTTCTTTTTGCAGGTAAGATGTCGACTGCTGAGGAGCGCTTCAAAAAGTTGAAGGTTGCCCGCCTTTCGAAGAAGGGAGGTAAAGGCCGCATCGAGCAACTCCGATCGCAGGTCCTCGGTCCTACTACGGCCACCGGGGGTTCTTCTGGTTCTCCCCAAGACAGCGACTCCCCCAGCACTCAGAGCTCCTCGAAGAGACAACGGCTTGTCGATCCGGTGGACGTCGACCTCACCGAGGACGAAAGCCCTCCTGCTGTGAAGTTTGTGCTCCCACCTTGCCAATCGAGGCCGGACTTCTTCATGGGGAATAATTCCCTATGCGTGGGTGCCCCCGAAGCTCAGGCTATCTTAGGCGTCGTCAGGGTTTCTCGGAGAAGGGCGCTGGTGGAGGATGTGTCCGCGGTGATACGGGTTTGTGCTGCTGCCTTGGTTCTGAACGACGAGGCGTGCCCCGAAGACGAGCTGAACAGGTTGCGAGAGAGTTTCAGGTCCATCTCAGCCGAAATGGAGAAGGTGGGTAAGGAGTTGGCTGACTGCAAAAGCCAGAACCAGGCCCAGGTTGAGCTTCAAGGGAAGTTGGAGGAGAAGTTGAAGAATGCTGAGGAGGAGCAGAAGCGTCTCTTGGCGAGGGACGCCGAGCTTGAAGAGGAGAGGGATCGTCTCTTGGCAAGGAACGCCGAGCTGGAGGAGGCTGTCCGCCCAGCTGATGAGGAAACCGAAGAAGACAGGTTGCTGACTTCGCGGGCAGCGCTGATAGCAAAGCTAAGGGAAGCCGAGCAAGACAACCTCGTGGCGGCTGACATAGGTTTCAGGAACGCTGTGCAGCAGCTTCAGGTTCTCAACCCCGGCCTCATAACCGAAGGGACTGACCCCGACTACGAGGTGGTCGACGGTCAAATCGTGCAGCCGATGCAAGAGGACGTGGTTGTCGAACACGAACAGCCCGAGGGGACCGTCTCCGAGTAGGTTTTTCCTTTCTCGTTCTGTTTGGCCTGCGAGCCATTTTATTTTTCGATGCCTATGCCCGACCTGCGTGCCAGGGGCTTTTTGATACTTACTTGTTTGTAATATTTGTACGTTGGGCTTCTGTCCGATCAATGCATTTTTATTTATCTGCTCGTGTGATGCTTGTACGTTTTCGTTTGTGTGTGATGTTATTGTATTTGCTATATTTTGTTTATTTTTGAAGTAATAGAGATTTTGGGGCTTGCTCAACTTCGATAATCCTCGACTGCGCGGAGAGCTGGTCGAGTGGCCGGGAGTGTATCCCGACCTTTAACAAGGCTAAGAGCTCGGTCGAGGTCTTAGCTTCGTGGCGTGAACTTCCCATCGCGAGCTGGGTGTTCTGCCTAATCGGTACGACGACGAAGGAGCTCGATCGAGGTGTCCTCGTCGGATCAAAATGCTCGCGCACACACAACGCGGCCCTTGATCATCGTGTTCTGTATAGGGGTCTCGCGCTTGTACCCTAGTGCGTCCCCGTAACCGCGATTCTAGTGTGTCGTGGGCAGTGTTTAACTGTAGTACTGTTTGAGCTTCTCAGCGTTCCATGGTCGAGCAAGTTCTTCCCCGTGCAGATTTTCGAGGAAGTAGGCTACTGTCCCAGTTTTCGCGCGGACACAGTACGGGCCCTCCCAGTTCGCGGCGAGTTTGCCTTCTTGTGAATCTTTCTGGTTCCTTCGTAGGACGAGGGTGCCTACTTGAAAATCATGTTTGGTAACATTGTCGTTATAACGTAAAGTTATTTTCTGTTTAAGTGAAGCTTCACGGAGAGAAGCGCCCGAACGCGTCTCCTCGACGAAATCGAGCTCTTCCCTCAGGGCTTCGTTGTTCCCGTCTCCGTCCAGGGGGGCTTCTGTCCTCCTCGAGGGTTCCCTGATCTCTACGAGAATCACTGCTTCCGTTCCGTAGGTTAGACGAAAAGGGGTCTCCCAGGTTGTGGAATGCGGGGTTGTTCGGTAGGCCCAGACGACTCTGTGTAGCTCCTCGACCCACCGTTGCTTGGCGTCGCCTAATCGAAGTTTTAATCCTCGGAGGATTACTCTGTTCGCCGCTTCGGCCTGCCCGTTTGTTTGCGGGTGCTCGACCGACGTGAAGTGTTGCTTTGTGCCTAGTCTGGTGACGAAGTCTTGGAAGTTCCTGTCGGTGAACTGTGTTCCGTTGTCGGTGACAATAGCTTGTGGCACGCCGAATCGGGCGAGGATGTTTCTTTTGTAAAAATGCAGTATGTTGAAGGCTGTGATTTTGGCCAATGCTTCCGCCTCGATTCACTTCGTAAAGTAGTCCACCCCGACGATGAGGTATTTGTTTTGATATGATCCCACGACGAAAGGTCCAAGGATGTCCATTCCCCACCACGCAAACGGCCACGGGGAGGACAGCGTTTTGAGCTCGCTAGGAGGAGCGAGGTGCATGTCCCTGTGTCGCTGGCATCTATCGCACTTCTTGACATGTCCCTTGGCGTCCTATTGCATGGTGAGCCAGTAATACCCTGCTCGAAGTGCCTTACGGGCTAACGATCGCCCGCCGAGGTGCTGCGCATTGATTCCCTCGTGGATTTCCTGGAGGATGCCGGGGACCTTGGTCTCCTCGACGCATCTGAGGAGGGGAATAGAAAACCCTCGTCGGTATAGCTTGTCTTCGACTATCGTGTATGAGCATGCCCGCCGCTTTACCATCCCCGCTTCCTTGGGATCTTCAGGCAGTCTGCCCGTCGTGAGGTACTCGTACACCGGGGTCATCCAGCAATTGTTGTCCCCAATGGCGTTCACGTCCGTCGCTGGAACGGGTTTGTCGATGCTCGGGCAGGAAAACACTTATTGTATGAGGGATTTGTTTCCGCCCTTCTTCTTTGTGCTTGCCAATTTGGACATGACATCTGCTCGGGCATTGTGCTCGCGAGGAATGTGGGTTACTTCCGTGGAGGTGAATTTTTTCATCTTTTCTTTCACCAAGGTCAAGTATTCGATGAGGTTATCGTTCTTGGCCTGGTACTCTACTCGGACTTGCGAGGCTACGAGCTGGGAGTCGGTGAAGATTTTGACCTCCTTGGCGCCGAGGTCCTCGGCCAGCCGAAGCCCGGCGAGGAAAGCCTCGTACTCTGCTTGGTTGTTCGACGTCGGGAAGGATAGTTCGAGGGATACCTCAATCAGGATGCCTTCCTCATTTTCGAGGATGATGCCCGCCCCGCTTCCCTTCGGGCTGGATGCTCCGTCGACATAGATCGTCCATTTTTGGGATCCGCTGGTCGAAGGTTCCGAGACGGTCATCTCCGCCACAAAGTCGGCCAATACCTGAGCCTTCAGGGCTTTTCTTCCCTCGTATTGGATGTCAAACTCGGCGAGTTTGAGCGACCACCTGAGCATCCTCCCCGCCATATCTGGCCATCCAAGGAGTTGCCTTATAGGTTGTTTGGTCCTTACGACGACAGTGTGGGCTAGAAAGTAGTGGCGTAGCCTCCTGGCCGCAGTGACGAGGGCAAGGGCGACTTTCTCTATCTGCTGATACCTGAGCTCGGGGACTTGGAGGGCTTTGCTAGTGAAGTAAATCGGTTTCTGCCCGTCCGGGGTTTCCCGAATGAGGACAGCGCTGACCGCTTCACTCGTGATTGCGACATACAAGAAAAGTGTCTCCCCGCTCTCAGGTCGTGAGAGGACCGGGGGTTGCGATAGGAGTTGTTTTAGGTGGAGGAGTGCCTGCTCGCATTCTTCGCTCCATTCAAACGTCGCTTTTTGTCGAAGAAGTTTGAAAAATGGGAGTGCGTATTGCGCAGACTTGGCGACGAAGCAGGAGAGGGCGGTGAGCATCCCGTTCAATAATTGTATCGACTTCTTCGAGTCCGGAGTAGGGATCTCGGAGAAAGCCCTACTGTAACGCCACAGTTTTGGTCATTTTCTTTAATTGAGTCGATTTAATTATTTTGAGTATTATATTATTTTATTTGTGATAATATGTTATTTTACATCGTGATTATGTTTTATCGCGTTTTGAGAGCGTTTGCGGGATAATTGAGAGTGAGGGTATTTTAGTCTTTTCCCTAATTATTTACTAAGTTAGAAAGAAAAGAAATAGAAAAGAAAGAAAAATAGAAATATAAGGGGAAGAGAGAAAATAGAGAGAAAGAAATAGGAAGAGGAAAAAGAGAAGAAGGAAAAAGAAGAGAAGAGAAAAAGAGAGAAATTGGGAGAAAAGCTTGGAATTCATCAAAACAACTTCTAGGAATCGATTTAATCGGGTAAGGGTGTGAAATTCAATTATCCTATACATGTGTATGATTATGTATGTGTTTGTTTGTGGTTTTGTTGGATTGTATGGGAAATAGAATAAATACCCATTTGTGTAGAAAGTGTGAGAATTCGATTTAATCGTGTTAGAAACCATGTTTTCGTGTTCCTTGTTATTGATACATGATAGATATATGTTGTTATACATCAAATTGGTAATTTTCTGGTGTAAAAATGGGATTTTTGGGTGAAAATTCGTAACAGCAACGCAGCAGGAAAAATTATGGGTTTCGCTGCCCATACGCGTATGGGACAGGGCAATACGCGTATGGGGTAGGGCAATACGCGTATTGGTTAGGGCAATACACGTATGGCAATGAAGGAAAGTAGGCAATACGTGTATGGGACTGGGCAATACGCGTATGGCTGAGGGCAATACGCGTATGGCCAGCAAGGGTGCAGAATGTGTTTTTTTCGCGGTGTCTTTTCTTGTTTAGTCCGTAACTTTTGATTCGCTTATCCGTTTTAAACGTTCTTTATATCGTTGGAAAGCTAATGAAATGTCCTTTCCTATTAAAATGATTTCGAGATTGTTGGCCAATTTAATTATGTCGGGAATTGGGAATAGTGTCATTTTGTCGACTTTTGTAGTTATAATTGTGTGTAATTGATGTGTATCCTGCAATGTATTGTTGGTATGGATATGGTATGACTTGTGTGTTGTTGTGAAATGAAAATGCATGAAATACATGTTGTGATGATGATGGGTGGCCTAAGGGCAAGAAAATGCAATGTGTTGTATTTGGTTGTATATGCATTGTTTATGGTTGCATATATGTGTGAAGATGCATTGGTTATCATGAGTTCTTGTGTGTCAAGCATCATGATATGCATCTTGTGGGATCGTGAGCCTTATACAAAGAGGACTGAGAGCGATCGGATTGTGAGCCTTATACAAAGAGGACTGAAAACAATCCATGAACGTCGTGTGCCCATGTGGGGACCTAAAGCGACGGTTTGATTCCTGAGTGAATCTGTTATAAACATCGTGAGCCTTATGCAAGAGGACTGGAAATGGTGGTTACAGTTGATCGTGAGCCTTAAAGATAAGAGGTATGAATAGCCTTAAAAATAAGAGGACTGAAAGCGATCGGATCGTGAGCCTTATACAAAGAGGACTGCAAGCGATCCATAAACGTCGTGAGCCTTGTACAAAGAGGACTGTAAGCGACGGGTGAACATCGTAGGCCCGACGGGGAGTTACAGTGATGTAACGAGCGATGGTTCCAGCAGAGTTCCTGAGTGAACTAGTGTTGAGATTTGATGGAGTCGGTATCGCATGTGCATTTGCATAGAGTCGTTGTGCCGGTCTCTTTGCATCTGCATGGTTTATGATTGCATTGGTTATATGTGGAAAATCATGATTTAATTGATTATGTGTGAGACATGGTGATATGCATTTGTGATAAATGTATGGTGCATGATTAATATGCAATTGGGAATGGAGTAATTATGTGATTGAGCTTGTGATAGCACTTGTGAATCGATGTGCATTCGTGTTAAATGCATTGAGTTATGAATGACATGTTTCGTGTATAAACATATGCATTATGTGTGAATATGTGATTATTTGAGTATAATCTATATATGCTTTATGTGTTGGCATGTGATAATTGTGGTGAGAATACTTGATATGTGTATTTTATGTCGATATACATAATTATATGCATTTATATTATAATTGTGTTTCTCACCCTTCTGCTGTTTTATAATGCTCTATGAGGCATTGCAGATTAGATTGCTGGAGGTCTTTTTGTGAAGCTTAGGACTTCATTATTTTGTCGGTCGGCTCTGATATGTGACACCGGGTAGTCGGGGGATCGATTAGGATTATTTTGCGATGTTGTGTATATGCATCTTTGTCCTTTGTAGTTGTATATATACATGATTCTGCTGATAACAGATAAACCTTTATGTGATATATATATATATATATATATATATATATATATATATATATATATATATATATATATATATATATATATGACAGTCAGTTTTAGATTTTCCGCTTTTATTCTAAAATCTGATGAAATGTGGGTGTAAGGAACTGAGTTCCTTTGATGATTGCTACCCCACTGTTGCATATCTTTATGAGCAGGTGTTGTATGTTTTATTTCAATATGATGTGATTCTCCCTGTCTATGCCATGATAATTTAAATATACTCTGATGAAATTTTGAATTTTTATTTATCGCTTTTAATAGCTTGGGGGTATAGATTGGGGGTGTTACACCTACACTTGTCGGGGTTGGCTTCGATTCCTCGCTCTGTGAGGTAGAAGCTGAGGAACTTGCCTGCCCGAACGCCGAAGGTGCATTTGTCGGGGTTGAACCTCGTGTGGCATCTCCTTGCTGTGTTGAACACCTTCTTGAGGTGCGCGGCGTGGTCGACTTCTTCCGCGGACTTGACAATCATGTCATCCATATAGACCTCAAGCATGTCGCCGATTTCAGCCCGAAAAACCTTGTTCATCATCCGTTGGTAGGTCGCACCGACGTTCTTCAGGACGAAGGGCATTACGTTGTAGTAGTAATTGCCCGACTCGGTCATGAAAGTTGTGTGCTATTTGTTGACCTTATCCATGGGAATTTGGTTGTATCCTGAGTAGGCGTCCATGAAGGATAGAAGTTTGTAACCTGCAGAATTGTCGACCAGCTGGTCGATGTTAGGAAAAGGATAGCAGTCTTTCGGGCAAGCCCGGTTAAGATCAGTATAGTCAACACACATCCTCCATTTTCCATTATTCTTTTTTACTAGTAGAACTTTGGATAGCCAGGTTGTGTACCTGGCCTCCGAAATAAAATTCGCCTCTAGGAGGTCTTTTACAGCTTTTTTAGCAGCCTCCGCTTTTTCGGGAGGCTGCTTACGCCTACGTTGAGCTATGGCCCTAGCGGTCGGATCTACTGCGAGCTGATGGCAAGCCACCTCGGGGTCAAGGCCAGGCATCTCGGAGGCGCTCCATGTGAATAGATCAACGTTCTCCCGGAGACATGCCTTCAGCTGCTCCTTCGCCAGGTCGGGGATCCCGGTGCCAATCTTCACGTTACAGTCTGGATCGTCCCCGAGGGCCACGAGCTCAAAGTCTCCATCTGAGATGGGGCGCGTTGGGTAGAGAGACCGCCCGTTGTTTTCCGCCTGGAGGTCGAAGTCTTCTGCCCCGTCTTCATCATTTTCGCCCGAGAACCTGCTGTCGAGGTCGACCGCATTGACGCGCGTGAGAGGCGTCTGTTCGGTGTCCGGGGATGACTTTGCTGTGGTATTGGGTTTCATGCCGATGGAACTCATGCCTTTGATGGCAGCGTCGAAGCACCTCCTGGCCACGTCTATGTCCCCGTGCATCGTAACTACCCATCCCCTGGCCGTGTAGTACTTCATTTTGAGGTGGACCGTTGATGGCACCGCTGTAAGTTCGGCCAGGGTGGTCCTCCCGAGGATGCAGTTGTAGAGGGATGGACATTCGACCACCAGGAAGCGAGTCTTCACCTGTCAGGCAGTGTCTTCGACCCCGAATGTGACCATCAGCTCAACGTATCCCCATGGTCTGGTGGTGGTTCCGTTGAACCCCTGCAGGTCTGAACCGACGTACGGGGTCAGATGCCTCTCGTCGAGCTGGAGGGTCCCGAACAGATGAGCGTGCATGATGTCGACCGAGCTGCCCTGATCGACCAGGATCCTTCGAACGTCAAAATTCGCCATCTGTGCTCTGACCAGGAGGGGGATAGTGGCGTTGGGCGCTCCGCCGAGGAGCTCTTCAAGGTAGAAGGTGATAGGGTTTGATTTACCTTGCACCTTCTCGAGAGTAGTTGTCTTCGCCGATGTTACGGACTCCAGTTCGTCAAATTTCCGCTTGATCGACCCGACGGACAACTTCTCGTAACCACCCTCGGAGATGACCATTGTCTTGGGGAAGCCTTCCCAGGTGCTACGGGCAGAGACGGGGTCCTCGTGGGGGAAGTTCGCCCACATATTGCGAATTGCTTCTTGGCCCTCAATGCCTTCGGGGACAAAGAAGTCTTCGGGTCGAGTGACGCTGAGGGCGACCTGAAGCCGACTCTCGTCGGGAGGAGATGTCATTTCCTTGACGTTTTGGGCTTCCTGGGAACTTGGTCGAGGAGTGTCACTCTTCTAGGCGTACTTCTTTAAGTGCCCTTCCTTGATCAGGATCTCGATAGCATCTTTGAGATGGATGCAGTCTTCTATGACATACCCGTGGCTCCGGTGGAACCTACAGTACTTTGACTTGTCCGTGTTTGATTTGGGGGTAGTCGGCTTTAGAAAATGGACGCCTTCTTTCAGAAATTCCGAGTTCTGGCACTCGGAGAGGATTCACGCGCCGGGAGCGTTGAGTGGCGTGTATTCCGTGAATCGGCCAGCTGGTCCCCTCGGTTTGCGGGAGTCCTGGGGGCGGCCTTCCTTCTTTCTTTCCCCTCCACGTTGGGGAGGAGAGTCTTCTTCTTTGTGGCCGTGGGGGCCCTCCTTTCGCCTCGACTCAAGGGCGATCTGTGCTGCCTCCGACTCCTCGAGCTCGATGTACGACTGAGCTCGTTGGAGGAGGTCCTCCAGACGACGAGGTCTTGGCAAAATCGGATCCAAAACGTAGATCGTGGATGATTAAATACTTCTTCATGTCGTCGGTCGTATGGACCTCGACAGCTTCCTTGTTGAATCTCTCAATGTAGTTCCAGAGAGATTCGTTCTTCCCCTGGAAGATGCTCTCTAGTGCGGCCTCCGTCATCGGGTGTCGACGAGACGCTGTGAAGTGTTTGGTGAAGCATTGTCTTAGTAGCTTCCAGGATGTGATCGACCCGGGTGCCAGACCCTTGTACCAAGTCATGGGGCCCTTCCGCAAGGTGGTGGGGAAAAGCCTGCACTTAATGGCTCCCTTGACGTTTCTGAAGTCGAGCAGGCTTCAAAACTTTCGACGTGATCGTCGGGGTCGGCCAGGCCGTCGTAGGTCCCCAGTGGTGGGGGTTTCTCCATGCCCGCAGGAATTGGGGCGTCCATGATCTCCCAGGATAGGGGGGTCCTCTGGTCGTTGTCGCTTCCGGCTGGGGACCTTGACGGGGATCGGTGGTGTCGACCAGGTCCTTGTCGCGGAGGGGAATTCCTTGAGCGGTTCCTTGGCCTTTCCTCGGTGGTCTTGCTCTTCTTGGTGGTTGAGGAAGGCCTGGATTCCTTCTGAGGCGGGAGCGATGGCGCTTCTGGGAGATCGCCGGCTGGGGAAGCTCGAGGCGTGGTCGACGTCCCTCGCGCACCGGCGAGTGAGTTTGAGATTCTTCTGACGGGGTCCTTCACGGGGAAGGAGAACAGCGAGGCGAAGGTGGACGACGATGTATCTGCAGGGAAGATTGTCGTGTCCGCCCTCGCTCTAGTGCTTTAATTCTGCGATTCTAGTGTGCGATCAGCTGGTTGGTCTGATTGACCAAGGCAAATAGGGCCACAGTGCTCGAATCTGCATTGGACGGAGGAGCAATTGGCTGAAAGACGGCTTGTTGGTCGTCCTGCTGGGCAGCATCGTAAGCCGTGTCTTGGGAGTCTGGGGAGGCGGTCTGCCCGTCTCTCATGTCGCCTTCTTCGAGGTTGAGGTCAGCAGTGTCTTCGCGGTGGTTCCCGTTCTCGAGTTGCGCGAGGACGGTGTCCAGAGCTTTGTTCGCCGATGGGTTGTTAGCCATGCTGGTGAATGAGAGGATTAATTTGGTTTATCATTGAGGAAAAATGGGGAAGCAAGAGTTTCCCACAGACGGCGCCACTGATCGTACCTGGATCAGACAGTTGTTCAGTGGCCAGCAACGCCGTATGGACTTCAGCTCCGGTGAGGTTGCAAGGTACTTCGACGCTTAAGTAAGGCAAAGGTCACAAGTAAAAGCAAGTACATAAAGAGGTTAGAGTGTATGAGATTGCGTAACCTGACCCTCTCAAGTGAAAGGGTATTTATAGAGAGCCCCCAGCGCGGGGCCAACGGTTACTTGCACTGGGCTGGATTGCCAGGCCCAATCCAAGTAACTGCCAGGGCTTACATGGTGTAGTGAAGACCAACACGTGGTCTTCGCCCTGGGGTAACCGTTCCTAGATCTTCAGAGTTAGGGCATACCGATTCCATCGGGAGTGGGTGGTTACATGAGAACGTGTCCTCGCGGGGAAGAGTCTTGCGTGTCGGGGAGAGACGTATCCTCGCGGGGAGGATTCTCATATGCAGAAGGAGGTGGCTCCTCGAGGGGGGAGCACCTGAGTGTCGAGGAGGAGCGAGCCCGGAGAGGCTTAGCGCCTCTGCCCGATGCTTTATACCATATGTGCCCAAACACCGCCGAGGTGTGGCGTGTGCCCGACACTGTTGAGGTGGGCATGTGCTCGAAATGGGTCGTGCTAAGAGGCCTTTGTTGGGTCATCCCAAGACGTGTGGGTTGGGCCTGCTCGATTGAGGAGCGGACCCCAGCCCAGTCCAGAACATATAGTAAATGGTTTTAGAATAAATTGAAAATTAATTTCATAAAGTGAGTAATAAAAAGTAACTGTAAGAATAAGTTGCAAATGATAATTGTTTCTTTCAGCCAATTAAAATAGGGTCATGCTAACTAGTGCCCCGGGGCACTGGTTAAGAATTCTAAATAAAAAATATTTGTTAGGTTCAGTTCATTGAATACACACAATATATCTTTAAATAAGTTGAGTATAAATGTTTTCAGTGCATTGAATACACATATATTTAAAAAAAATATGATTTTTTTAATCTCTTAAATAATGCTCAACTTACCATTTTAATATCTTAACCAGTGCCCCAGGGGTACTTATTAGCATTTCCTATTAAAATATTATACAAAATGCTAACCATTTAAAATCAACATGGTTGTAACTCAACAATGTGGTTCCAAACAAAATGAATAACATGTCATAGGTACGTAGAGTCCACTCTAGTTTATTTATAGGTCTGCAACTTGGATAAACTTTATAGAGAGTTGGTAAAATAGCTTGTACTTTGAATTCACATTTCAACTTTTTTCCATGGTATGAAATGGAAAGTCTGGGATTTAACATTAAGATGTGTGCACTGCGTCCTGCAATAATTGCCATGAATTGATTAAAGAAAAATATGGATAAAAATAATATTTATATTTTATATTATAATACAAAAAATAATAAAAGAAGTAATTTTAACCTACATAAAGTGTCAGTAAGGTAGCATCAGACTTCATTGGTGTGGATATGCTTTTTGCAAATCTCAATATAAAACAAAATATAATGAGTGGAAATCCTTACCTTACACGAAAGCTATGATGTCAGTCGAAAACATAGAAACGACAATGCTTTATTTTGGTTTTATAATCCATGTCCTTGGTTTTGAAATGACATATTGTATATAAAATTAATATTATATTTTAAGTATATAATTTGAACTATAACAACAACTTACTTCTTAGAGATAAATATCTTAAATTGAGCATGTATATATTTTATGTATATAGCAGCAACTTACTATAGCAGTAAATTAATATTATATTTTAAGTATATATCTCAAACTATAGCAACACCTATTTTAAGTATATTCCAAATCAACCACAATCCTACTTCTTAGAGCATATATTGAATTAAGCATGTATAACACATCATTTGTTTATAGCATAATTTATAAAATAAATATCGACAATAAGTGTTACCTCAATTAAAGTGTTTATGTCAATTAAAGTGTTGTTTATAGCAGAACTTATAAATTTGTTTATAGCAACAAATTATCAGTTGTGAAGCCAATCGATTTTGATGTATACAAAATGCATAGAAAAATAAACAGGTTTAGAAATGTGTTGAAGTAAAGGTAAGCCACCTTGTGATTAAACCATGTAATCATGCATGTAAAGCACAATCCATGTATTACCTCATTGGGATTCATGATCTCACTTATCATTTTGTATACTTGCTCATCCCTATTAAGCATAACAATTGAGCATTGTTTGTGATCGTGAAGGCTAATCAGATCCTGTGATGAGACAAGAAAAATGTCTGCGATGTTGGGTGCGAGAGATGAGGAGGGGGTGTACCTGCAAGGTACTCCGATGCTAAAGTAAGAATCGGGGGAGAGAAGGGAAAGTACAAAAGTATGAGTTCTTAGGATGATTTTTGGATACCTGACCCTCTCAAATGAGAGGGATTATATAATGCCCCCAGCGCGTGGCCAACGATCCCTATTTTCAAGGCGGAACAACCGTTTCCTGAAGAATAGGTAACTGCCAAAAACTAACCGTTATGATGGGCAGGCGTGCCCAAAACTAGTTGTTGCCACGTGCAAGGGCGTAGTTCCGGGCACAGGCGTCATGGCTGTTCCTGGATGATGGAGCCATGTGTAACGGGCAGAAATGCCGCCCGGTAGAGGGGTTGAAAGGTAAATGCTGCCCTACCTTAGCTAGACTTAGGCAATTGGGCCGTTCTGGGAGCAGAAGTAGATTGGGCAATGTCTAGCCATTGGTCCAGTCCGGAATAGGAGCCCTCCAAGTCGTTGCTCCCGAGCATGGGAGTGATGACTTTAGGATAACTTGCGGCCCCGGGGAACTCTGAAGAGGCCATTGTTTGTCGACGAGACGGGATTATCCTTGGATGCCCGGGTGTTATAGTGCCTGCGGGACACATAACATTGTTCAGGCTGCCCAGCCTGCAGGGAGACCAACAATTGAGGGATTCTGAAGAGACGTGACGCCACGTGTGCCTCGAGCCATGTGCAACATTAACTGTGTTATGATGGCTAGGCTAGGGTCATGATGATGCCCCTAGCCGCGCGTGCTCATGCACGTGCTTCCAGACTGTATATAAAGGAGGGAGAGCTGCTCATTTGCATTTTCGCTTCTCTCTCTTTCTTCATTCTTCTCAGAGTTCTCAGTCTGTCGCCGCCGTCAGCCACCGCACGAAACTTCGAGAAACTTCTTTGGACCATCTACACTCTCTTCGACCACGTAATTTACCTATTTTCGTCTTTACCTTTAGCTTTTTTGTTTTCGTTCGTTAGAAAGCATGTGGCTAGGTTGAACTTAGGTAGGATCGTTGAGTTTTCCGGCGTCTGTTGGTGATGGACGGTGGCTTGGATACTTTCTGCCGTTGACGTGGTCGCCGGAACTTCTTAGAGGCTGTAGACTTAGGCCGTTTTTGGCGCTGTTGTGATGACGACGCATGTGTGATTGGTTAAGCTATCCAGTTTTCTGGTGCTCTGATAAATTTTCTGATGAACATATGAATTTTTTGGTACAGCTTCAACGGAAACTGGGTAGTAGGTCGGGGAGCTTCCCGTATGTGTATGAGGGGTTGCCTCCGGGCATCTCCTCGCGGGAGACTCTCGTGTTATTCAATTTAGGGCTTAGGTCGGGGATGTCGTCCTCGGCCCTTCGCGCGCCCTTTCACTTGACTAGCGGTGGAAAGGTGGATTTGATTTTGCAGTCGAATTCACTTTTGTCCTCTGTTTTTCATGTGATCGAGATGGCGTATGAGCCAGAGCAAGAGGTTCTCATAGACTCGTCTAAGGAGAGCTCCTCGGATAGTAGCGACACAGAGGTTTCAAATGCCCCCAGCAAAGTCGGGGAGGATCCCGAGCAAGATTTCGCGGAGGAATGGACTGTAGCAGAGCCAGCCGAGCACGCATCCACTTTTGCGTCCTATATTGGGGACGTCTTTACGGATGTAGGGCCAGAGGGGGAATGGAAGATACACTTCCCCAGCCAAGACGACCGGATATGCACGGACTACGTGGAGAGGTTCCCAATGTATGAGTAAGCTTTCAAGGAAATAAGGATGAGGCTGCCTTTTACTGACTTCCAGCAATCCATCTTCGTTCACCTGGATCTAGCCCTATCACAACTGCACCCGAATTCATTGGCGTTTATCCATGCCTTCGAGTTGACTTGCGAGTTTCTAAAGATAGGAGCTACAAAGCCTTTTTTTTTTTACCATCTTCCACCTCCAAAGGCAGGTCTCGGGGAGGAGGTATGGCTGGGTTTCATTGAAGCAACCAAGAAAACTGTTTAAGCCTTTCTCGGAGTCTATTAGAACCTTTAAGGAGAGGTTCTATATCATTGAACCTGTGTCGGAGAAGGCCCAAGATACCACGTATGCCTGGGCGGTGACCACGGACGAGGATGGCAAGGATATGTATAACGAGAACGGGAAGCTGCTGGCGGAGAGGGTGTTCAAGTTCCCTTTTCGTTGGAGTAGGAGCCACTTCACTCGGGGTACCAGCCACTATCTTGCCCAGCCAGATATGTTGACGAGCAGGACATAGTCAGTTACAAATCACTAGTCAACTATGTTAACTCTTTTAGGCCTGCGGAGTGTTGGACGAAGAAGGGGGACCCTATCTTTGAGGATGATGGCGGGCAGAGAGTTGAGTATCGTTACATAAATACGAAGGCGCTTCTGGAGTGCAAGACCCCTGCAGATGCTTTTAAGCTACTTGGTAGTTTTAGACTTTTTTATCTTGCCCGAATTATAACTTCCTCGGTGGCTAACATGTTTGTTATGTTTATTTGCAGGTGAGGTGCCTTCTGCCCATGAGAGGATGGTGAAGAATGCCATGGCGAGGGGCAAAGCCGGTGCGGCCACCTCTAAGTCTCGGTTTACACAGTGTGTGCCTCCTCCCCAACCTGCTGCGAGGAGCTCTTCGCCCGTTCCTTCACTTGCCCAGGCCCGGGGCTTTACGATTCAAGCGGACCAGAGCTAATGAGTTGGTGGACCTCAGCCGGCGGCTGAGAAGGGAAAGTTCGAACTTCCCCCGTGCATTCATGACAAGAAGTTTTTTGAGGGGACGTCTCTGGTGGTGCCTCGGGCAGAGTCTCTCAAGCTCTAAGGAATGGATCACCCGAGCAATAGGGCGACGCTAGCGTAGGATGCTTCCGCGGTGGTCCGGGTCCTAGAGATGGCGGCGGTCTATGCTGAGAGAGATTTCTCCTTTGAGTCTGAACTTAGAAAATCCCAGGCGACCATAGCGTCCCTGGAAGAGATGGTGAGGAAGGCCAAAGAGGAGGCCAAGGCTGCCAACGACGCGAGGAGGAAATCGGACGAGGAGGCTGTCAGGCTGAGAGGGGAGAACGATACTCTAGTTGCAGAGAAGAAAGCAGCTGAGGATCTGGTTGAACAGGTGAAGGTTGTGGCGGCCCCGACTGAAGATGAGCCTGAGGGGGTGAAGGCGTTGAAGACTAAAGCTGAGCTTGTTACTCGTCTTCTACGGGCAGAGGACGATGTCATTGCCATTGGGGAAGAGTCGTTCAACAACGCCGTGGCCCAACTCTGGCTGGTGAACCCAGAGGTCCAGATGTCCACGGAGGGTACTAACTTCTTGGGCCATGTTGAGAATGACAAGATAGTTGCTCCGGACTTCTTTAACATTGGTGACGAGCACGCCTAGCTTTTGAACGAGGAGACCAAGCGGTCTGAGCCTAACCAGGAGTAGCCTGACCAGATGGAGGGGTGGTTCCTTTTTTTTTGTTATAATGTATCTGGCCTGCGTGCCACTCTTGATGTAATTTTATTTTGTTCAGCAGTATTTTGTTCGGAAGGGGCGCGGCCCCTTTGCCTTGTAATATGCACACTCGTGGCCCTTGTGGCCACTTTAATTAAATGTATGTATCCGATCGTGGTGGCCGGTTTTGCATGTTGTATGTTTGCGCATGACTTTCTTTAATTATTTTTGCTAAGTGCTATATCTTTGCATGTGTGTCCGTCATATGGATCACTTTGATTTATTTAAAGTTTCATGGAATTGCTCGATTTAGATGTGTTCGGCAGTGAGGGGGACTGGTCGAACGGCCTGGGAATTTCCGAGCAAGATAATGGAGCTCAGGTAGCGTTTGAGGCCTGATTTCGCGGCATGAACCTCCCATCGTGAGCTGGGTGTTCTGCCTATCATGGTACTTTGACGACTGCGGGCTCGGTTGAGGAACCGCTGTCAGGCTGGGACCTAGCTCGATCCTGGGCAGGGTCCAGCCTAGGCTGACACACAACGCTTGTACCTGGGCGCGCATCATGGTCGGGATGGTATGTTCGATGCTTTGACGAAGAAAACTGACAGTTAGGGCCTTAGCTATAGTATTGTTTTACCTTTTCGGCATTCCATGGTTGAGCAAGTTCTTCCCCATTGAGATGTTCTAGGTAGTAGGCCCCATTCTCCGTCTTTGCTCGGACGCGATAGGGTCCTTCCCAGTTAGCGGCGAGTTTGCCCTCCCGAGAGTCTTTGTGGTTCCTTCTCAAGACAAGGCTGCCCACTTGGAACTCCCGGCGTATCACTTTAGTGTTATGCCGGATTGCGATTTTTTGCTTTAATGAGGCTACACAGAGAGCTGCTCATAATCGGACCTCTTCGACGAGGTCGAGCTCCTCCCTTAGTGCCTCGTCGTTCATTTCCTCGTCCAGGGGTGACTCAGTCCGCCTGGATGGTATGTGTATTTCGATGAGGATTACTGCCTCCGTCCCATAGGCCAGGTGAAAGGGAGTTTCCCCGGTCGAAGAATGTGGAGTTGTGTAGGACGCCCATAGGATGTTGTGCAACTCCTCGACCCAAGCTTTCTTCGTTTTGCCTAGCCTTCGCTTGAGGCCTCATAGGATTACTCGATTCGCTGCTTCGGCTTGCCCGTTAGTCTGGGGATGTTCGATGGATGCGAAGTGTTGTTTTGTGCCTAGTTGAGCGACGAAATCCTGGAACTTCCTGTCCGTGAACTATGTCCCATTGTCTGTGACTATTGCTTAGGGGACGCCAAAGCGTGCGAAGATGTTTCGTTTGTAGAAACGAAGTATGTTAAGGGCTGTTATTTTGGCCAGAGCTTCCGCTTCTATCCACTTCATGAAGTAATCAACGTCTACTATTAAGTATTTGTTCTGGTTTGATCTTACTACGAATGGCCCTAGGATGTCCAGACCCCACCAGGCGAATGGCCACGAGGATGACATAGCTTTGAGCTCGTTAGGTGGGGCTAGGTGCATGTCCGCGTGCCATTGGCATTTGTCGCATTTTTTACGTTTTCTTTAGCATCCTACTGCATGGTTGGCCAGCAGTACCCTGCTCGAAGGGCCTTCCGGGCGAGGGATCTCCCCCCCGAGATGTTGGGCGTTGATTTCTTCATGGATTTTGCGCAGAATGTGGGCGACCATCTCCTCCTCGACGCATTTGAGCAATGGGATGGAGAACCCTCACATGTAAAGTTTATCTTCGACCAGGACATAGGAACATGCCCTGCGTCTGACTGTGCTGGCTTCTTTGGGGTCGGACGGAAGTTCGTCCCTAGCGAGGTAGTTATAAACGGGGGTCATCCAGCAGTTGCTGTCTCCGATTATCTGCACGTTGAGGGTCGAAGATGCCTTCTCGATGCTGGGTCGAGGAAGCACCTCCTGGATGACAGACTTGTTTCTCCCTTTTTTCTTTGTGCTTGCCAGTTTAGACAACATGTCTGCTCTAACGTTATGTTCGCGGGGAACATGCTTTACTTCTATTGCAGCGAACTTCGTTATCTTTTGTTTGACCAAGGCTAAGTACTCGGACAGGCTGTCGTTTTTGGCCTGGTATTCTCCTCGAACTTGAAGGGCCACGAGTTGTGAATCTGTGTAGATGACGACTTCTTCTGCCCTTAGATCTTCGGCCAGGCGTAGGTCGGCTGGTTGTTAGACGTGGGGAAAGATAAGGTGAGTGATACCTCGACAATGATTCCCTCATCGTTTTCCAAGATGATGCCTGCCCCGCTCCCTGCCGAGCTGGATTCTCCGTCCACGAAAATGGTCCACTTGCATGCCCCGCGGGTAGGGGAATCTGTGAATGTCATTCCTGCAACGAAGTCAGCCAAAGCCTGGGCTTTGAGGGCTTTCCTGCTTTCAAACTGAATGTCAAATTCGGACAGCTCTAACGACCATTTGAGCATTCTGCCAGCCATATCGGGTCGCCCTAGTAGTTGCTTTACGGGCTGATTTGTTTGAACCACGATCATGTGGGCCAGGAAGTAATGCCTCAGTATTCTCGCAGTGTTGATGAGGACCAGCGCTACCTTCTCTATCTGCTGGTATCTCAGCTCTGGTCCCTGTAACTCTTTGCTGGTGAAATATATGGGTTTTTTCCCATCAGGTGTCTCACGCATAAGGGCGGCCCTTACGGCCTCGGTTGCCACAGCGAGATATAGATACAGAGTTTTGCCGTTGTCTGGTCGAGAGAGGAGTTGTGGCTCTGACAGTGCCTATTTCAGATGAGGAGTGCCTGGTCGCATTCCTCTGTCCATTCAAACGCCGCCTCTTTGCGGAGGAGTTTGAAGAAGGGCAGGGCGTGTTGGGCAGACTTGGCCACGAAACGAGACAAAGACGCGAGCGTCCAGTCTGGAACAGTTTGTAGGAGGTGGAATACTTGACACGAAAGGCAAATTTTTTCTTCAAAAGACTATCAAGGTGTATAGGATACATTTGGGGGTGATCTTCCCCAGCCTACAACAGAAACACAAAAGTTATTAACCTTCGATAATTAATTTGTTTAGACTGTATATATCAAAAGACAAAAATGTATTCACAAGACATAAGTAATCACATTTTTCATGAAGCTGTTTTTAAAGCTCCTATTCCTTTAGTGGACCTTATCGATGTAACCTAAGGCTGCATAATTTCAGTTTCTGTCTCCATTGGATACAGTTCATCAAAACTAATGAATCTCTTTTATTTTATCTGTTGGTTCTTGGATTGGCTAGAATTTTGGTAAAACAAAGGTGTTCAATGTTGATGTCACATGGGTGATGTCTTAACATTGAGTCTTAACATTGGTTTATGTTAAGGATTTAAGTTGGATGTCTGATGTCACATGCGATGTTATGACATCAGGTCTGCAGAAGATTAATAACATCAGGTTTAGTGATGTTGATAGGGTTTGCGTTTTAGCTGGATATTGGGAGAGTTGTTAGTCTCATTGGATGCGGATATCTTGGGATAGATATTCTCTGTTGCATAGAGATTTGATGCAGATTTGTAGGGAGGTTTAAAGACTGAGATTTAAAAAGATTTTGGGGATAAAATCTATTTTGAAGATTCAGTTTTAAATAACAAATCAGGTCAGATATTGCAGCGGATCCAAGCCCAATTCATATGGCTATATAAAGCGCATCAACCAAAGGAAGACGATACAGAAAGTAGACAGAAGATAGAGAGCATAGACCAAAGGTCAATTAGTGTCTTTTTACGAGTATTGTGTTAACCATTCAAGTGTGAATTGGTGAGTGTAATCTGTCCTCTCTAGAGCTATGAAGCAAGAGAGTTTTGTAACTTGATCAAAGCTGTGAAGCAGGATCAAGGTGTTTCTCAAAGTGTTTGATCTTTGAGAGGTTTTAGGGATTGAGTAGTGTTCTCATACCTAAGTGGGCTCTTAGGTAGAAAGTTCATTAGTAGGAATTAAGTTTAGGAGATTGTCAACTAGGTTGTTGAGTCTGTAAATTAATTCTACAAGTAGTGAATTTCATCCCTGGCTTGGTAGCCCCCAGATTAAGTTGTTAAACTGAACTGGGTAAACAATTCTGTGTGTTTCTCTTGTTGTTTTACATTGTCCATTGCAGAGTGTGTTGTTGTGACATCACACGTAACATCACATATTTGGTACCAGAATTTCAATTGGTATCAGAGCAGGCATCCTGTCTGTCTCTGGGTGAGATCTAGTTAAGTTTCTTTCTGGTGTAAAGATGGACAAAGAAGTTGGAGGATTTGTCAACAGACCCCCTATTTTGGATGGCTCGAATTATGATTATTGGAAACCAAGGATGATTACCTTTTTGAAATCCTTGGACAGCAGGGCTTGGAATGCCATCATAAAAGAATGGAAAGCACCTGTTGTGTTTGAAAAAGATGATGCTGGGAAAGATAAATAGGGCACCTCAAAGCTGAAGCCTGAAGAAGAATGAACCAAGGAAGAAGATGAGCTTGCCCTTGGTAACTCTGAACCCCTAAATGCTATCTTCAATGGAGTTGATAAGAACATCTTCAGGTTGATCAACTCATGTGAAGTTGCTAAGGAAGCATGGGATATTTTGAAGGCAACACATGAAGGAACATCTAGAGTTAAGATGTCAAGCCTTCAGCTTCTAACATCAAAGTTTGAAAGTCTGAAGATGAAGGAAGATGAGACTATCCATGACTTCCACATGAGTATTCTTGAGCTATCAAATGCATCCAGTGCTCTTGGAGAAAAGATGTCAGAAGAAAAGCTTGTAAGGAAAATCCTTAGGTCCCTTCCTAAGAGGTACAAGATAAAGGTGACTGCAATTGAAGAAGCTCAAGACATCAGCAAAATGAGGGTTGATGAACTTATTGGATCTCTTCAAACATTTGAGCTAGGGTTAAGTGAAGAAGAACCTGAGAAAAAGTCCAAGAGTATAGCCTTAGTTTCCAGTTCTGATGAAGCCAAGAAAGGGAAAGAGGATGATTCTCAGGAGGAGCTGTCTCAGGCCATTGTTATGCTGGGAAGATAGTTTAACAAGGTTTTCAAGAGGATGAATCAGAACCACAAACCTAATGTCAAGAACATCTCCTCTGACATCAGCAAGTCAAAGGAGAAGGATGAAGAGAAGACTGCTCAAGACAAAGGGATTCAATGCTTTGAGTGTGAAGGTTATGGACATGTTAAGAAAGAATGCCCCACATTCCTGAAGAAGCAGAAGAAAGGCATGACAGTATCTTGGTCAGACTCTGACAGTGAAAGTGAGGGAGAGTCAGCCAAACATGTCAAAGCTTTAACTGGAACAGTTGTTTCTGATGGTGACTCAAGTGATGAGGAACTGACTTTTGAGGAGTTAGCATCCACTTATCAAGAGCTTTGTCTGAAGAGTGCAGAAATCTGTCAAGAAAGTGAAAAACAGAAGAAACAGATTGTTCAGCTTGAGACTGCTAAAGCTGATTTGGAAAATGAAGTCTTATTAGTCACAACTCATCTTGATCATATGACCAAATCTGTTAGGATGTTGAACTGTGGTACAAACACACTTGATAAGATCCTTCAGACAGAAAAGGTTGCTGGAGATAAGTCAGGCATAGGATTTGTGGTTGAGGAAAAGGTATCTGCTGAAGCAAGCACTTCAGGAACCAAGAAGGAGATGTCTCAACCAATGTCTCAATAGCACACAAAGAGACAGGATCCTAAACCTAAGCAGGTTGCTCATCCACAACCTCAAAATGTTGGGAAGAGGCATGCTCATGGTCCTCATCAAAGGAAGGCACATGTTTCTGGAGCTAGGCAGTATATGCCTCCACAATATCATAAGAGCATGCAGGCTTCTAGGTTCAAACAGAACATGTTCCATCAGATGTCTCAACATCAGGGAAACGTGTATGGCTATGGATATAATAATGTTGTGCCTTATTATGGAAGAAGGAAGCCTCATCACCATAGAAGACAGCCAAAAGGATAGCATCCTTACCATAGAAGACAGTCAAACTATGGGAGAAGAAGACAACATTATGGGTGGCAGCCACAACAGTATCATCATCAAGGTGGCAGAGGGTTTAACCACTTCAGAGAAGACAGAGTTAGGTGCTTTTACTGTGGTAGATTTGGACATATGCAGTTTTCTTGTTTCAAGCTACATGGTTATCCCAAGTCTAACCCTCAACCCAGACAGAAGGTGAACAGGCCCAAGGTTGTTAAGCAGTGGGTTCCTAAAGAAGAGGTTAAGTGTCTATTGGCTCACTTTTCAGATAGACACTTTGCTAAGGATGGTTGGTACTTTGACAGTGGCTGTTCAAAGCACATGACTGGTTTCAAAAACCAATTGGTGGATGTCACTTCTTGCTCCTCAATTGACGTTACTTTTGGAAATGGAGAGAAAGGGGTGGTACAAGGTGTTGGAAAAATGAAGTGTCATGATGGACCTGATCTTGACAATGTACTTCTTGTCAAAGGGTTGAGTGCTAACCTGATTAGCATAAGTCAGCTCTGCGGTGATGGTTATAAGGTCAGCTACACCAAAGATGAGTGTGTGGTGACAAATGAGCAGAATGAGGTAGTGATGAAGGGAATAAGATCCAGAGATAATTGCTATCAATGGGTACCTCAAGTGGACAGCTTATCTGGTGATGTTAAGGTTGAAACATCTCCTAGCCCTAAAATAAAGAAGAATGTTGAAGGGGTTGATGTGGATGATCTATCTGACAAGGAGTTGATTGCAAAAGTGGTTCCTGGGGTTGCTAAAAGACTGAAATCAAGGAAAGGGAAAGCTACTGAGTCACCTCCAAAGGTGAGAACTGATAAGCAGAAGATCTCTGTGGTTGGTACTACAAAATCCAGGAGTAAAGTGTCCATCTCTTCCAGAAATAGGAAGACTAGAGATGAGTTGGATCCTGATGATAATGTCCAGGACATCACTCATGAGATGAAAGCTGTGGTGATTAGAACTTCTGAGAAAATTCCTGAGGCTCCATTAGATAACATTTATTTTCATTCTGTGGAAAGTGTAAAAAGGTGGATGTATGTTTTTCATATGAGGCCTGGTTTGGAAAGAGATCTTAGTAAAGATGCTCTGGAAATTAGAGAAGTTATGGAAATGATTCAGTTTGTTGGACTAATAAAAACTGTTTTTGGTTTTTGCAAATGCTATGAGATACTTGTCAAAGAATTCATTCCTGCTGACATTGCTGATAGAAGAGATGGGGATTTTGGAAAAGTGTATATGAGAAGGAAATGTACTGAGTTTTCTCCAACTGTTATGAATAATTACTTAGGAAGAGGGTGTGCGAGCTTATGGTATTCAGGTGTGTATGTTAACCTGAATAAGCTGCTCTGACTGTGTTTTTTTGGGAGCTTCTTGAAGGACTTCTATGCGAAATAAGTCCTTTGAATGGTAATGAGAAGCTGATTTCCCAAAAGATGTTGTTGAATGTGATGAGAAGAGATGTTGTAGCATCTTGATTGCTGATGTTTGGAAGATGTTTGAGATTGTGCGTGTGGTGTCAGAAGAAGTGTTTCTGACTATGTGTATTAGATTCTGGTCCTGTTTTTAGTAGAGCTGACTACTAATTTTGAAGACTTCACTAGTATCAATAACTACTGGTGGAGGTAATTGTGGAAGGTATTGTGTGTGTGCTTCAGAACTTGTGGATGATTGTGTGAAGCATTCCTGACTGGATGGATGAAGACTGTGTTTGGATGTTATGATGTGCAGGTCAAGGAGTTAGTTGTGACCATTGTTGACAGAAGAAGTATGGATGGTTTCTGGATAAGAGGGATCAAGGGCGATTTTGGTTTAAATCTTAGAGTTTGTTGGATGTGATCCTGGCACTTTATTACTATATGATCATGATTGTGTCATGGGATATCATTGGTGTTTTTGGAGTGTTTCGTGTTGAAGTAGTGCAGTTGTTTATCAAAGATTGTTTGTGGCTTCAAGCAGCCTGTGATGAAATTTCTCTGGTGAAGGTCTAATGTCAGACAATATGTCATGACATTGTGTTTCTGGTGCTGGTTCTGAGGGGGAGTTTGTAGTTGTTGCCTAGTTGTATGTTGGGGTGCTAGGTTGGAAGTTCAGAGTTTGTCCAATTATGGCTAAAAAGGGGGAGAGTTAGCCAAGAGTTAGTCAAGGTGTTGCAATGCCAAGAAGCAGAATTAGTCATTGTGCAATGCTAAGGAGTGCATCTAGTGGTATGCTGAAATGCAGATATTAAGGGGGAGAGTTGTTGAATAGTTGCTGGTATGCTGATTCTTGCTTTGAAGGGGAGCTTGCCCTATGCTGCTGATTAGTGGTTGAAGTCTGTGCAGCTGTTTGAAGAAATATTGCTACTAGTTAGTGCTGAAGTATGTAGCAGAGTATTGGAGTATGTGCAGCATGATGAAAGCATTGTGAAGCTGTTATGAAGAAATGCTGCTGCAAAGGTTGGGAAAATATTCATGTTTATCCGCTGCTGAAGTCTCTGATGTTGCAGAGATTGTTTTAGCCAAAATTAGCCAAATGGGGAGATTGTTAGTTCTTGGATTGGCTAGAATTTTGGTAAAACAAAGGTGTTCAATGTTGATGTCACATGGGTGATGTCTTAACATTGAGTCTTAACATTGGTTTATGTTAAGGATTTAAGTTTGATGTCTGATGTCACATGCGATGTTATGACATCAGGTCTGCAGAAGATTAATAACATCAGGTTTAGTGATGTTGATAGGGTTTGCGTTTTAGCTGGATATTTGGAGAGCTGTTAGTCTCATTGGATGCGAATATCTTGGGATAGATATTCTCTGTTGCATAGAGATTTGATGCAGATTTGTAGGGAGGTTTAAAGACTGAGATTTAAAAAGATTTTGGGGATAAAATCTGTTTTGAAGATTCAATTTTAAATAACAAATCAGGTCAGATATTGCAGCGGATCCAAGCCCAATTCAGATGGCTATATAAAGCGCATCAACCAAAGGAAGACGATACAGAAAGTAGACAGAAGATAGAGAGCATAGACCGAAGGTCAATTAGTGTCTTTTTACGAGTATTGTGTTAACCATTCAAGTGTGAATTGGTGAGTGTAATATGTCCTCTCTAGAGCTGTGAAGCAAGAGAGTTTTGTAACTTGATCAAAGCTGTGAAGCAGGATCAAGGTGTTTCTCAAAGTGTTTGATCTTTGAGAGGTTTTAGGGATTGAGTAGTGTTCTCATACCTAAGTGGGCTCTTAGGTAGAAAGTTCATTAGTAGGAATTAAGTTTAGGAGATTGTCAACTAGGTTGTTGAGTCTGTAAATTAATTCTACAAGTAGTGAATTTCATCCCTGGCTTGGTAGCCCCCAGATTAAGTTGTTAAACTGAACTGGGTAAACAATTCTGTGTGTTTCTCTTGTTGTTTTACATTGTCCATTGCAGAGTGTGTTATTGTGACATCACACGTAACATCACATATCTGGTACCAGAATTTCACTATCTAAGTTCAATTAGTTTGTCAGAATCAAAATCTTCTTTTTCTACATTCCAACAAAAACACAAACACAAAATTAACATCTTTCATAACAAATAACTATAATCAAAACCAATATCAAAAACTAAAACTAAATCCCAAAATATTAACATTTAATTCACCTTTTAATATCTCTCTCAACCTCCAAAATTATTGCTCTAAGGCAAAAAAAAATCAAAATAAAAAAATTAAAATGAAACCACATGAATAAAACAAATATTTTTCATAGCATTTTGTTTATCCTTGAGTTAAGAATGATTGATGTAAGAAATATGTTAAAATTTCCATTTTTATTTGGTTGAAGAAACAATAACTGAAACATAAACAATAACTGAACCAATCGTTAGTTGGTTCAGTGGTGATTGACGCTGGACTTGGTAGGGAGGACCGCGGTTCGATCCCCACAACTGCGATCGGAAGGGGGCTGGAACCACTTGATGCCAGAACTGACCCCCGAACCAGATTAAACTGGTGGTGCAAACTGAAAAAAAAAATGTGGAAAATGTTGAATTTTTATGTCAAAATCCACCATAACTGACATTGAGAACGTTTTCTTAACACACAGAAATGGAAATGTGTAAAAGTTTGAATTTTTACATGAAAAATGATAATAACCGACATTAAAAACGACATGCAACATATATAAAGTTAAAAAGCTCACCCTTTGATGTTGTTGTTGACAAACAAATGCGTTAAACCACTTGAATAACCTGAAAAACAAAATTAGAATGCATTAAATTTTTGTAGATTTTTCTTTAATTTCTCAGATGTGAAAAACAACAATCTTTTTCACAGATCTTCTTTGATTTCTCATATCTATAAAACAACGATCTTTTTCACAGATCTAAAAAACATTGATTTCACAGATCTGAAAAACATGGATCTTTTTCACAGATCTAAAAAAGATCAGTGATTTCACATATCTTAAACATCGCTAATCTAAAACTTGAAGTAAGAATAAAACTTAAAATCATATATGAATAGAAGATTAAAGTTGTTCAAAACGATTCATAAGATTGAAAGATTGAAATAAACATTTTAAATTCAACATTGTTGTTGAAAATTACTGAAAATGAAGAGAAGAGGGAGAGGAAAGAAAATAGTGGAAAAAAGAATAGAGAAAGTGATGAAAGAAAAAAAAAAGACAATGAAGAGAGATTTTGTAAGTTTAGTAAATTAAGGAGGGGTTGTATTATTTTAATAATAAAATTGAGGATTTTAGTGTACAAAAACGAAATAAAGAGCATTTTGACGTGGTGGCAAAAAATCAAATAAGGGTATTTTAGAGTTTTCCCGAACATGTTATTTTCTTATATTATAGATTGATTTTATCTCTATAATTGATTCTATACTAAAATTTATATTTTGAGTTTAAAAGTATCTTTTACATTAAAATGTACTATTCAATTCATTTTGCATAAATTTTTCCAACATAAATTAATTCACCTTCAATTATTTTTACCCAAAATCAATTTTATAAAATTAATTCACTCTTAATTTTTTTTCCACCTTAGAATCAAACACACATTTAATCTCTACCGAAGTTCACCCTAAGTTTGACCAAAAGACACCTAAAGCAAAACAAATATATTCATCTTCTCACGTAATAGAGAAGTTAGGTGGGAAAATGTTGAGTCTGCAGTCACATAAATTTGATCAATTATGAGACATGTAGAAAAAATGACCACAATGGCACAATCTAATAGACAAGTATATATTGTTATGTATTTATACCCTTTACCAAGCAGTACTTCAGAACAATTAGCTGCATTTTGAGGTACAATTCTCCCTGGATTAAAAGAATATATTTTCTCATTTTAATATTTCACACAAACCTCAGAAAGTTTTGGATCCATTTTTTTCTCTATAACTATTCAATAGGGTAAGGTTTATACATATTTATGCAGAAAGAAATCACAAAATTTTGACAGTCATGTGAGAGGATTACACAACACAACCTATATTATACAACAACACCAGATTTCTATTTTGCTTACTTTTGGTATTCATTCTGGCTTAATTTCAAATTGTCTTCTTGACTCTCCTCAATTTGCTGGGTTCTTTCTTCTGGAACAAGCCGACCAACTTTTGGATACTTTTCTATGAACTTATACTCCCAATCCTCTAAAATTGGGAGCTCTGACTCATCCAAACCTTCGAGGTTTCCGTTGATATCTTGAGGTTTAAAAGACGTCTTATATAATATCAAGAGGGTGAGTAATAGATGAATCAACTAAAGTAAGAGTCATATTACTCGGTATGATCTCTCCCAAGTCACACTCTTTTACCTTATCCAGTGGCATCACATTTATTATAGATCCTAAATCACACAAAGCATGTGGGATCTCCATTCCACCAATAATGCAATATATAGAGAACTTACCTGGATCCTTTAGCTTTGGTGGTAATGTTTTAGGCACGAGATTGTCATCTTTTTCAGTCGTGTTGACTCGTGTCTTATCCACGTTTTGCTTTGTACCCTTTAATAATGACTTCATGAATTTAGAAAACTTAGGCATTAGTTCTAAAACCTCATGAAACGAGATACTTACCCGGAGTGTCTTCGGCATCTCCTTAAACTTGGAAAACATTCCTGCCTCATCTTCATGAATGAGTTTCTTCTTTATGATTGGATATGGTTCCTTGATGTAATCAGGTAGTGGTGGATTGGGATCATTTAGGATTTGCTTCTTGGTTCTTTTCCACAGGGAGTTCTTATATATTAATTGATCAATGGTGACTCCTCTCTTTTCTTGGGCACCCTGGAATTCACTCTGCTCACTTTCATTCCTTAATTCTTCCTTTTCCATTATCACTTCTTCAACTATTTCATCCTTAACTTTATTAGTAGTCACTTCAAAATATGTTTCCAGAGTCTTGCAAAATTCATTCTTAGGATTATCTACCGTGTTACCTGAGAATCCTCCACTCGAGCTTGGTAAAGCAGCTATTTGTCTAGACAATTGACCAATCTGCATCTCCATATTTTTAATAGATGCATCATGGTTTCTACTCATGGTCTCAAGATTCTTATTTACCAGATCCAAGCTAGTCTAAGGGGGGAAGGTAAACCAAGGTGAATTTGAAGTGAGACATTGCTCGAGTGATACACAATTAGCTAACATTTTCACCAAAGGACTAAAGATCAAAATATTCCTAACTTTGAAAAAAAATTAGGAATAGTTCAGATCGACTATGATTAGTTTGTGTTTAACGACTTGGATTATAAGGCAGTATGTTGTGATATAATCCAAGTTGTGGCCTAAGCTTAAGTTAATTAGAGCATAAATATCAGTTGCTTTTTAACGTTTCTACACAGTATTTTAGAACATTGTGTCAGAAACAAATGGATAATTGAGTGAAAATTGAGTTCTTTGGTTTGTAACCGTTCTTTACTGCATAAGCGTTTTTTTTCTGCATTGTGTACTAAATTTAATTATATCATACTAAAATGGAGTATATTATGTGGTTTGGTGGGACCAGTTTTAAAGTTTTTAATGAGTTATATGGATATTTGAAAAATGTAATTGAGTTGTTTAAATAAAATAGAAGTGTAATATAATATAAAAAATTAAGTGGGACCCATTTAAAAAACTCAAGTGAGTATGATGGATGTGGATGTTCTTAGAGTTTGGGTTTCTTATGTTAGTTTCTTAGTATACAAGTAATATATATATATATATATTTGTAATTCAATTTTCAACAATTTTTAATAATCACATTCAACAACAATCTTTATTCTCCATTTTCTCTCTTTTTTTCTCCTCACTAAAAATGTCTCATGTACTAACAAATGTCCGATTATCAACCATTTAATACAACACTTAAAGTGTTGACATGATGCATGAGAATGTGAAATTAGTAAAACAACATTGTATATGGTTGAGTGTCAAAACGGGAAAGATGTTGCCAGAGTCTTGATTTCATTTAAGTGTATGAGTTTAAATGTCAAAGATTTAGTCTATGTAGAGCTATTGTAAAACACATGAATTTGTACACATTCAAAATTTTATGCTCCTACGCAATTTTGTGAAGCTGTCTTTGATAAGTGAATAACAAAAATTGGTTTTAAGTGTATGTAGTTAACAATTGAAAATATTTGAATATAACTTGGAAGTAGCACTGAATTTAACTTGGTTACTTAATGCACAAGTGAGTTTTAGAAAGCAATTCATTCTGAATAAGGTTTTTAAAAATAGATGTCTATATAACATACTGCTGTCAATAGAGTTGTTCATGGTATATTGTATAAAGAAAACTGTACCGAATCAAATCAAACCATAATAAAAATTTACTCGAACTGAACTGAATCGTTTCACTTTACTTAGAACTGAACCGAACCAAAGTCATTGGTTTGGTATACCATTTAGAAATTCCGAACCGTTAGAAGACGATTTTTCCAAACCGAGTTGTTTATTAAAGGACCGAACCATTAAACTATATTTCAAAATTTTAAAATAATAAAAATTAAAACTTGTTTTTAGTATTTTTAATTTTCAGTTTTGATTCAGTTCGGTTACAGTTTTGGTTCGGTTCTAGAACTGTTTCGTGTAATATGGTTTGGTTCACAAACCAAACATAACGGTTCGGTTATTTTAACTTTAATTCGGTTCAGTTCAACGGTTCGGTTCGGTCTATGGTTTTTTTAACAACCCTAGCTGTCAAATGCAATATTTAACTGATAGCATTGTTGCATAGTGTATGGACATATGACATTTAATTTATTGTGACCATGAGAAGAATCTGTTAAAATCCTTAGACATATATAGGTCTGCATTTATCCTTAAATGATAAGTTAAAGACCAAATGAAATAGGATAATGATTTAGATAAAAACACAACTCAATTCTAACAACTAGATAATCATTAAATTTTCAAAAAGCATGACATAACCCTCAAGTAGTTCATTCCTCTAGTTAATGTTATATTGCAAAGGAAAACATAATACATAACGACACCATTAAACTGACATAGTTCTTAGAAGTTGGCATTAATCCTTACATTAATGATGTCAACAAAACATTTTAATGCATCAAAAAATGAGGCTTGCATAATATGAACACTTCTTCTTAAGGTGTTTAACTTTAGTTGTAGATTGCATTGAAGTTAGGACTTATCAATTATGAGAGACTTATGTAGAAAAAACAATCTAATAAACATGGATACATTGTTATGCATTCATTTCATACTCATTACCAAGCAGTACTTCAGAACAATTAAGCTACAATTCAAGGTACAATTCTCTCTGGATTGCAAGGATCTATTTTTTTTCCTCACAACTATTCAATAGAGTAAGCTTCAATGCATATTTTATGAACATGAGAGGATTACACAAAACTGCCTATACAATAAGATAGATTTCAATTTTCATTACTCTTGTCATTCATTAGAGTTTAATTTCAAATTGTCTTCTTGACTCTGCTCAATTTGCTGAGTTCTTTCTTCTGGAACAAGCCGACCGACTTTTGGATACTTTTCTATGAACTTATATTCCCAATCCTCTAAAATTGTGAGCTCTGACTCGTCCAAACCTTCGAGGTTTCCGTTAATATCTTGAGGTTTAAAAGACAAGAGAGCAAGGGCTCGGCTACATTCCTTTCCGGCAAACATTGTATACGATCCTCCTGGACCATAAAAATTCCTGCACATACATAATCATTTAAAATCTATCAGCTCATTAGGGAGAAAAGAAAACAACAAGTCAAAATACATTTACATACAACAAGAAATCACTCAGAGTTATCAATTGCGAATCGTGAAAAATAGTAATTTGTTCAAATTCCACTTCACAACACTACTGTAAAGCCGCTATAATCACTATTTGACAATATTTTATATCGAATATCATATTGTATTGTAAAACAATAGCGATTTGTTCAAACTCCTATACGCTATAACTGCTATTTAACAACATTGGAATCGCCACGTCTAAACTGTGCTTATATATTCAACTCAAACAAGTGTTCCAACCTTCGATTAATCCACAAAAAGTATTGTCCACGATTGAACTCTAAAAATGTATAATGCATGATAATTGAATGATATGTGTCATTAGAGTGCAAGTTCAGATCATTTGTGCAGGCAAGCACTAAGATAATTTACAGATTTCTGTAATCTAAAAAGATATTTCTCAGTACAATAACACTGTCATTTTAGAGAGTGGAAGTGCATGCATATCTTGAGAGAGTAAACATTCAAGTCAGTTCTTGAACAACTAAATTCATTTACAACATATGAAGCACGGATTCTGACACAGACACTCCAACACCGATAATGTCAAAACATAGGATACCGACACTGCTACCTATACGATAATATTTGAGCTTCATTTATCTATATATTCTAATCAAAATTAATCTCATTAATTCTTCTTTGATAACCTATATGATAATATTTGAGCTCTTTTATTCATCTATTATAAGAAGAGTTAAAAATATTCTAATCAAAATTAATGTCTTTAATTCTTCATTGATAACTTTGGTTCAATACATGTTTAACCCTTTTAGATTTGTTTAAAATTTGTTCAGAAAAATGTATAAGGTGTGTTGATGTAAAGAAAAAAATAAATTATTTTTTAAGTATTTGTCTTAATTGTCTCACACGTGTTATATGAGTGTCATATGGGTGTCGCACATCGAAGCAAAGATAGAACCATTTTGTTTGAAAACACTTTTTTTCCTTTTCAACAACTATATGGCTTGTCCGACAAGTGTCGTAAACACTGTCAAATGTCAGACACCGCAACACGCTTATTCTTAAAGGTGTTCTTAAAGGTGTCCGTGCTTCATAAATCACAACTCACAAGTCCAATTAAATGACACATCGACCACAATAGGCAGGAAAGCTCTCAATAAAAAAATTTAATACTACTGCATTCTCGCATTCTCAGGACTTCTCAAGACTGGGTTCGAACTCATAACATCTAGTTAAGTTCGGATTGTCTTAAGTTTTCCGATGCGCTCTATAGGTTAACCACAATTTAAATGTGAGAAGACAAATAGAAATCTTATTTTATCGTGTTTAACCGTAACAAATATTTTATGAGACTCTTTTTTTCGAGAGTTTAAATGTGTCAAATTTTAAATTATGTGATAATTCATCTTGTGCATCATCCCTTAAATATCATATATCATTTAAACAAAGAATTTAATTGAAATACATGGTGAATCATAGCGTTAGATGGTGGAAAAGGTTTGACTTTTATTTTAACCACCACAAAAATAATACAAACAGAAACTGATGATAATGATGCATTGATAGTGTAAAATTTCTTACACATACTAATTAATCTCTTAAACTAACTCGTTACAATTTTCAGATATATATTTGACAACTAGCTAAAATTCATAGACTATTTAAACCAATATTTACTAAATAAAAAAGTCACAATTAAAAAAAAAAAATGAAATTACCTGCCCTCGGAGACATCATAGATCTGTCCTCTAACAGAAATCAAAATCGGTTTACTTTTATCCGACCCATTAAACAACCGCAACTCCGATTCAGTAATTTCCCCAACCTGAACCGGTTCTCTCCGCGGCTCAGCCACTTCAAACAGCGAACCGGACCGAGCCGAAACAACCGGCGGTTTATTGAAATCTTGAGGGGAAACGAACATGGAAGAAACAGTTCGGTAAACAATGAAAGTTAAGAATGCGATGGTGAAGAAAGCGGTTGGAGAAAGACCGGTGTATAATGATATTTGGTTTGTTATGGTTGAGGAGAGTCCCATTTTTGAATGGTTGGGGGAGGAAATGGGAAATTGAAGTGTGGAAAGGGAGAAGAGGAGAAGAGAAGGTAGGTGAGACGTGAGAGTAGTGGAAGCTACCAAACACAAATGGTTAACTCAGTTTTGATATTTTAAATCTATTTCTTTGTTTACCAAATAAATATGTGAGTAAGAGAAAATAAAACTACTTTGTTAAAATAATGTTAAACGTGTTTTAATTTCTCAAAATTAAACCGAAAATAAATTTATTGAAATGACATGGCAAGTATAAGCGTTTTAATTGGTTATATGTGTAAAATTGTCTTACACTGTCGACAGTGCACTACCATTAAATCCAACAAGAGAAAAAAGAAAATGTACTGACAGTGTAAAAAATTTTACACCGTCAACCAGGGACGGAGCCACATGTGGTGGTAAGGGGGCATATGCCCCCACTATAATTTAAAAAAAATTTGAATTTCATTATATGTTTATATAGCAATTGATAAAAAAACATTTATTTTAAATATAATAACTTATACAATAATTGAAAGTGTATTTTTGCTATGAATTTATTATTAGAAGTTATATGTAAAATTATATGATAGATAAGCAAAATTATATCCGAGGTTTTTAAGTTATTTTTGTGTAATGAATTGGTTATTTTAAGTTTTTTTTTTGTTGTAATAATTTGGTCCTTTAAATTATTAAATGTGTGCACCGTTGCCTTTTTTTAACAGAGTGAATGTGATAATTGTGGATGCAATTATTTTGAGTGATATAAAAATGATAAAGTGCAACAAAAAAATACATCAGTCACAAATTTTTAAATGTTCTAAATGTGAATAAAAGGATGTAGAAAACAACATAAATGATCAAATTGTTAAAAAAACTTAAAGGACCAACTTCTTAGGTAAATAATAATAATTTAAAAAATCTTGATGTAATTTGACCTATATAATATATGAATAATTGTTTAGGATTTAATTTGTGAATTATATATTTTGAAAGTTAATTTTGATTTTAAAATGTGTTCGGTTAATGTATATTTAAATTGTTTTGTATTTAATTTCAAAACATTTTTTTACTAAAAGGTTTTTAAAAAAATTTACTTTATATGT
The DNA here is from genome assembly GCA_022829125.1 of Lathyrus tuberosus. Classification (NCBI taxonomy): domain Eukaryota; kingdom Viridiplantae; phylum Streptophyta; class Magnoliopsida; order Fabales; family Fabaceae; genus Lathyrus; species Lathyrus tuberosus. The sequence continues at coordinate 1,434,540 of JALAZF010000085.1, read as the reverse complement.
TTTTATTTTAATAGTAAGATGTCAATTTTATATATAAAAGTAAATAGATAAATTTTGTTGTTGATAATAAAATTAAAAAGATTATATAAATAAAGAAAAAATAAAATTTTATTAAATATGTTTTTAAAATAAATTTCATAATTTATAATATATATTTATGTATTTAAATTCTATTCATTGTAGATAAATTATGCTACAATTCATATATTAATATGTTGTCTCCCATAACCTCTAAGGTAGGTCTAATGGTAGAAGTTTGGATTTTAAGAGTATGCTCCTCTCAAGGTTTTAGATTAGAATCTTGTTGGATGCAATTAATTTTTGTTTAGACCAATATGTTGCCCCCACAACATAAATTCTCTGGCTCCGTCACTGCTGTCAACCAATGAGAAACATGAATTAGAATAAATTCTAATTTTATTTTTAAAATACTGAAATGACATGGCAAATATAAGTGTTTTAATTGGTTGCATGTGTAAAAATGTAAGACACTGACAGCGCACTACCATTAAACCCATGAAACAAATTTTGATTTTTTTAAGAAAAACTACACTTTCCGCGATTCTGAGTATTGTTTAAAATGAAATCGACCCCTTGTAGTTTGAAAATATACACTAAATTTCTCTAAGATTATTAACAAGAAGTTTTTAAAAAACGGTAAGTAAATATTTTATATACTTATGATTTTTTATTGTTATTAAAAATTAGAAGGAATTTTAATGTCATTTTAATAGATTTTAAAAGAGGTTAATGTCATTTTCACGAGATTGTGCAACACATAAATTTTGTGGGCTATCAAGTTACGAATGGTTTAATTTTGATATTCAACAATTTGTGGATGCCACCATTGTATTTGGCAAAGGGATGTGGAAAAACTTAAGGAGTATCAAAACAGTTTTGAGAAGTTTTGAGTTAGCATCTCGACTTCAAATCAACTTCCTCAAAAGCAAGCTTTATGGAATAAATCTTAATGTGATACTCCTTATCTTTTAGCATTTAATTCATCACAATCAAGTTTCTAAGAGTTCTGGTAGGCATAATCCAAGGAAGTACAATTCTTGGACTATAATGGTCGATATCATGAAGAATAGGCTCTCCAATTGGAAAAGTAGACAATTATCTATGGGTGGTGTAACACTCATAACTCGATGAATATTAGTAAACCTTTATATTATTTATCATTCTATAAAGGATGAGCCATAATAAATTAGAGAATTTCTTATCACACCACCTATGTTTCTTAGGCACTATCTGAATTTTCGGTTTTGCTCTCTGATTTCGGATGTGCATAAACGGACGCATCAATTTAAAAAAAAAACGCTGATGCGTTCCAGAAGTGCACATCCGGAAACATTCCTGATCTGCAGATTCGGAAAACAGCAGAATTTTATTTTTTTTAAATCGGTTTTGTTGGTTGGTCGCATATGTTAATATATCGTCGCAACTTAATATACATTCGACAACATCCATATATAAAATAAAATGATATATATACATAATAAATTTTTGTCAAAATACAGTACATACATGTAATATAAATAGAATACATCAAACAAAAAACTACTGCGTATGGCGAAGGATCTCTCCTGGCTCCCCTGCTCCTCTGCCCCTACACACAATCCTGACTCGATGTCTGCGGTACTGAAGTGCCCCCCGAGCAATCTCAATAATCTTATTAACGACAAGTCTGGCACCAGAGCCCTCAAGGAGGTGACCGTCCGCAATGGCCTGTCGCGCTATCTGCTCTATCTGACGACAGCGAGGTAGGACATCCTGAGTATGGTCCAGCTGAGACTGTCGCTCCTCTAATATCTCCTGATGAGCAGGTCTGGGTGGCGATCCCTTAGCAATGGGCACTACGCATGGGTGTGAGACGATGTAGAACCAAACGATGTACCCGGCAGCAACGCTCCAGTCTCTCTCTACTCTGGTCAATCGAGCCTCTTCCGGTACCAAGTGGGACTGGAAGTCAGCATATATCTCATCTATCTACCTGCGGGTCAAACCTAAAGGAGCAGACTCATGAGGCATCCTGGGGATCTTCTGCGTGTAACCAAACTGACGCAAGACGCGCTCCGGCAGGTATCGAGCAGTAATGGTCGAACTGCATGCCAATCATCCTGAGAACAGTGAAACCTCATCGAACGGGCGCGTCACACGGTGATCGGCATAGGGTGATACAAAACGTCATCAGCAGCCATCCGATCAAGATACACTCTGTAGGGGCCGCGCACCTGGTTCCCTATGAGCAAGAGAAATGCAGCAGCACGTGGCATATCCTCAGTGTACCCGTCAACACTCCCCCAACCAGTAATGTTGGGAAAGTGCTGTAAAATCCACGCCTGAAATGGAAAACATAACATGGGTGTCAAACATTATAATGAATATAGAAAGAAAAGAAATGCAAAAAAATCACTTAGAATATTAGATTGTTACCACGTATAGCGTACAGCTGTCTGCCACAGTCTTGGATGCCCAGAGGCAACCATCGGAGAGCCTATCATAGGTGTATGTCAGCGCAGCCGCCCCCCAGTTGTACGTATGGATCTCTGTCTGATACAAAAGGTACCTGAGGTAGACGACATCAACATAATAGGCGATGGTGTCCACAAACACCTACGTGCCGAGCAAAAATAAGTAGTAGCATCTCAGGGCACACTGCCTGTGGATCTCCACCTCAGCTGCATCCCCTTTTGCCTATCGTGCCTCGTTAAGCTCCTCACCAAATCTGCATATCAGAAAGGAGAACCGGACGTGTGCGCCCCTCAACTGGGTCACCTCCGCAAGTGCCTCATCTGGGCTAGCCCCAAGCTCTGCAATCAGCATCTCCATCGTGTCCACCTTCGACATCCTACCGTGACGGAGAAGGGTACCTGTGATCGGTAGATGTAAAAGGCACGAAATGCCGTCGAGTGTGATCGTGATCTCGTCGTACGGTAGATGGAATGAGGATGTCTCAGAGTGCCATCTCTCAACAAAGGTCATCAGCATACCGTACAGGATATGGGAATACCCAATCCTAGACAGGCCTCCAAGACCGGAGGAAGCAACTGCAGACGTGAACCACTGATCCCCTGGCAGCATCTCAAGGATGTCTATAACCTTGCCCCCATGGTTATAGAACTTCTGGGAATCCTTCTCCTGAAAATTTCCAAATAAAACAATGTTACAAATGAAAATATTTTCAACGTAAACAATTCTATAAATAAACCGAGAAAGGTTACCTCTCCTAGCCAGACATATCTGGCAGTATGCTCAGAGTATCCCACAAATAAGGACATATCAGACGGTCCCCCGGGGTAACCGCCCAGCTCATCGAAATCGTCATCGACGTCAACACCCTCATGTGTTGGGTGATCACCCTCTGGAACAGGAACAGGAACAGGGGAACAAGTAGGAGCAGCTGATGGAGCTGGAGTCTCCTGACGACGCCTGCGTGCGGGCTGGGACCCTGATGAACTGCCGGTAGAAACGCAACGCCTCTGAGATGTAGAATCAGCGGCTGAAGGGGGAGTGACCTATACCTGTGATGTGGAAGTGGCCTGAACCTGTGATGTGGATGGTTGTGGTGTAGGATGTCCCTCAACTGTAGGGGCTACCCCAACTCCCTCTGCGCCAGAAGCCTCGACTGTAGACTGCATCCGCTCACGTCGGACAGATGCGTGCTGAGTTGTCCGTCCATGTATGATAGATCGTCTCTGCCAACCATCTAATCTGCAAAGCATAATAAATAAATTAGAATTTTTTAAAAATAATTAAACAAAAACAAACAAATAAACTCAAAAAAAAAACCAAGTGTCTTCCGGATGTGCACATCCGAAAATATGCAAAATATTTAACGTTGGGTGTCTTCCGGATGTGCACATCCGGAAGGACACAGAATTTTTAACGTTGGGTATTTTCAGATGTGCACATTCGAAAGCACTCAGAATATTTAACGTTACAATCTTTCCGGATCTGCATATCCGGTACGTATTTTGAAGTTCAAAATGGCAGCCATGGCTACTATACGATGCAAAAGGGCATTTTAATGCCCTGATCGTCCGTTTGAAGCAGAAAACAAGACCTACATTGTCTCTAACCTATGTTATTCATACAACCTAACAATTTCTACACCTAAATGTCTACTCTAAATCGATTACTAAAAAATAACTCTGAAACTCTGAATTTGAAAACTTACCGATTAAAATGAGATACAGAGGATTTGGAGTGTCTTGATCGTTGTAGAAGTTGCTCTGCGCCGAACTCGAGTTTGAGAGAGTTTGAGAGAGTTTGGAAAATGAAAAAGTGAAGAATGAGGGGGAGGAAGAAGATCTGGCGCGAATTAATAAGAAATCCTTCCAGAATTGCACATCAGAAATGTTTCTGGATATGCATATCCGGAACACATCAACGTTTTTTAAAAAATTGGTGCGTCCGGATGTGCACATCCAGAAACTGGGGGCAAAAAAAAAATTCACGTGGTGCCTAAGAAACTTGGGTGGTGTATTAAGAAACTCTCATAAATTATCAGGTGGTGGAGGGCTTGGCTGCATGTCGTGGCATTTTGTTCCTCAATGTTTACACTTTTGTAGCAAAGGTTGTGGAGAGCAAAAATGAGATTTTCCTATTGATTGTATATCTAAGTGTGTAGATTCTCTCTTGGTTATGCTACTAATGTGATTACATAAGTAAATTATAAACTTTCTTTTGGTTTTGCTACTAGTGTGCTTATAGTAACATATTTGAATTAGCTTGTGATGCTTAGAATTTATGGTTCAGATTTATGTTTTGTCGCAGGGTAAAGAAAAAAATCAAACTCAAAGCATGGTACTGGTATAATTTCAAGATCGTTATAAGACAAAGCATAAATTGGTGGAGAATTGGAAGAATAAATATTTGGAAGTTTGATAGGCCGCAAGTATACAACTATATTAAATTAATACAAAAAGTTATCGCCACAGGGACCAATGATTGAGTACCGTTCTTTATTGTTTCTATGTGTATCTAAGGCATATGTGACAATTAGTTTGTTTTTGCATAAATGGAACATAATTGGATTTTTCTTAATATTAAAAGCAAGAATCTAAGACAATGATTCTCGTCCTCCAATTCCACTCATGTAAATCGCCATATCAATTATCACGAGATTTTTTTATAGAAAATATTGAAACTAGTGGTAACGCCCATTTTCGCAGGCGCGTCACCAGACTCTAAATCTGCAAATCGTCTACTTTTCCAACATGAGTTGCAACTTTAGAAACCTTTTACAGAAAAAAAAATCTTATTTGATCCACTAATTTACAATCAACCATCCCGTGAAGATGTTTAGCCTTTATACAACAATAGTTCCACAAGGCTATGCGTTAATCGTGAGTCAAGGGCTCTATCAAGTTATCATTCTCGTCTAAATCCCTAATTATCGCCATAAAGAGAGAAGAGAGAAGAAAGAATATCAAACATGTGTTGGAACAAAATTGATTAATACCATATCCATTGGGTTTTGATGATAACAAAGTATATAAAGAACAATTAGGCTATCTAACATATGTTCAAGTTTGTAGGAATATATTTAAGGACAGATGAAGAACTGCTTGAGGAATATGCATCTGATAATAAGACTCTAGCTCTAAATACCACTTTTGAGGTCTCTGTCTCTGATGGAGATCCACACTCTGAAGAAGTCAACTCTGAAGAAAGTCAGCCTCTTATGACCCAGACTCTGAAGCTTCAGAATCCAATAAGTGGACTCTGATGTGACCAGCCTCTGAAGAGTGAATTCTGAAGGAAAGTCAGCCTCTGAAGCATAAGCTCTTCTACCAAGGCAACACTAACAGACTCATAGACTTTTTGATCATGTGAAGACTTAAGGAAAATCTCTTTCTTGGTGCCTAAGCTTCAATGGATAATTCCCCTTGCAGAAAGGTGTTTTGTGGATGTGTCTAATAAAGTACAAATCTAGCCTAACTTATTTGGTGAAAGTATTCAACGACTCTTTTCTATCTGCCTACAAAAGGAGTTGCAGACATGAAGAAGAAAAACACCCAAGCGCTTATACAACTCTGCTACAGACTCTGAAATTTGACAATCAAAGATAAACTACTCTGTCAATATTGTTAGACTTAGAACATCTTAACACTTGTATATTTTAGAATTTCGTAAGTTTTAGAGTCTTTATAAGTTGTATTGTATTTACACCTCTGATTGTATATTAAGTGTAGTTTGTTACCCAAAATCTCTTAACAAATTGTTTAGAGTCATAAGTCTCTTGTTTTAGTGCTTGAGCATTTGAAGTCTTTAGCTTGTGTGTTAGAGCAAGGAAGTCTCAGAATTGTGTGTTTGAGCAAAGGAAGTCTTTAGCTTGTGTGCTAGAGCAAGGAAGTCTTGAGCTATTGTGCTTGATCAAGGAAGTCTTAGACTTGTGGGTCTGAGCAAGGAAGTCTTATACTTGTGTGTATAAGCAAAGGAAGTCTCTCGCTTGTGGGATTGAGCATTTGTAATCAGATTTGGTTATAATGGAAATCCCTAGAAGAGCTAGAGGAGTAGACTACTCTCAAGTTTTTAAAGGAACCATGATAAACTGCTTGTGTCTTGTGATTTTACTTTACTTACTTCTAATCATTATTCCGCTGCTATCATTTACTTATCTCTGAATTAGATTCTGTTGTAGAATATGACAAAGACTTTTAAATGTTCAAACTCTTAGTGATTCTGAAATCATACTATGAACTGCAGGTTCAGACTCTGATTAAGATCAATCAGAAGAAGTGTCATACCCTAATTTTTACCCTTAAGATTTCACCTCATTTGCATCATTTTGCATAACATCAATTATCTCATGTGTGTGTTTTTATGCATTCACTAACCCCTTTTGAAATTCAAGGACATGTGTTTTGGTTTTGTTTTGATCATAGATAGGGTTTTGCTCTCAAGAAGCTCAAAGAAGTTGACCAGTCAAAGGATAGTGGGATACTCAATATCTCAAGCCTAATTCATTCAAGATTGATCAAGGGTCTCCTCTTATCAATAATCAAGTGCAAGATTTCATTGAATCAAGATCAACAAGTCCCAAGTCATCTGGTACACCCAAATTAGAGTTTTGACCTAATTCATCCTGGGTTTGACTTTTGAAGCAAGGCATGATCCAATACCTCAAAACATGTCTCAAGGACCTCAAACGCATCATGTTATTCCATTCATATGGTTGGATTGGTTCAAGAAGTTTAATTCATGAGCAATGGAAGAATTCAAGTTCATCAGATGAAAAGTCAACTATTCCTCAAAGTTAAAGTTTGACTTTTGAGATTTTTGGTCAAACGTGGACCCCTCAAGTCAAGGATCATGAAAATATGTGATTTGGATCATAATCAATCAAGAAAATCAAAGAAAATATCCAAGGATCATGACTTGTAAAGATTAGGGTTTCTTGATTTTTCTAAGTTATGGAAATCCTATGATTTTTGCCTTACTTACCAAGTCCATAACTTCCTCCTCAAGCAACCATTTTCTTTGCTCCAAAGACCAAATTGAATATCTTGTTTCATATTCCAACTTTGTCCTAGGGGATGATTTCCAAAAAGTTCATGGATAAAGAGATATGAGGCCATGAAGTGGAGGATCCATTAGTTTTTGAACAAAAACACTGTGAAAAATTTTCAACAAGTTCTGACTATGTCAAGTAGCTGACTTTATGGGCATTTTTCACCATGATCCCAATTGAATCAAGTAAAGTTGACAACATGAAAATTGTAGAGGATGTTTCAAGCTTTCCAAAGGGTCCAAGAACAAAAATTTATCCTACTTGAGCTAGAAATTATGATTTTTGCAAGAGGCATTGATGAAGCTGAATGCAAGACAGATTCTTGTGGCACACGATTTTGGGATACACTTTTGATCACTTTACAAGCCTTATCTCTGCACAAGATCAACACAAATATTGTTGTATCCCATGAGATCTTCAATATAGTACCAAAATTGTCAAAGTTCTATCTCTTTGCATAGTGGAAAAACTCATCCCAATGCATGAACTTAAGTTTTGTTTTGGTGCATTAAGTGAAAAAGCCAATTTGTCAAGAAACCTCTCCAACAAGTCAAGACTTTAGCTTAAGCATCAAGACTAAGTTGCAATCTGAATGATGATGGTCCAAATTGTCCAAATTTTATCATGCTTAGAAAGAAAACTACTTGTACCTTGGCATTCAAGTTAAGGAACATAACATAAACCATTGGATAATAGGATGCATCTCAATCCAAAACTTTTCCTCCAAAAAAAGCTAATTTGTTTCTATAAATAGAGGTCATTTATGATCAATTAGGACACACAACAATAGACCAAAACCTCACAAAATAGCTCTCCATATCAAAATCACATATTCTTGCAAAATTTCAAAATCCATCAAAGTGAAAACTTGAATTTCACAAATCAGTCACTAAACCTTCATTCTAACACTTCAAACACATCTCATACAACTTATCCAAGCTTCTGAAACACTCTAAACATCACCTAACCATCCATAACCATATGTTGCATTTTCATATCACCATTGTTGCACAACTTGCAAGAACTTTCAAATTCTTCATTGCAATCATTTTCCACTACATTCATCCATCCAAACACCTTCTACACACTTAATAAAAGTGATCCAAACCATTTAAACACTTTTGTAACAACTTGAACACTTCCACCATACATCACTTGCTTCAAACTGCATATTAATTTGGTCAAGGAGTTCCAGAAGGTCTCAGCACAATTCAACCACTTCAACACATTCCTTGGAGGTCAAGGAAGCTTTTAGGATCATCACCTTGCTTCTGTAATAACTCCAAAGCCAAACTCAATTTTCACGTTTGAAGGTAAGTTGCTCTTACTCAAACCCTATGATTCATGCATCATTCTTGATCATTCGAGTTACCAAACCATTTGCCATGATGTAGAGGTCATTTACCCTATGCCAATTGCTCTTAATCATTGTTGTATGTGATTTCCCGTTGGACTTTCATGTTAGGGTTCATACTATTTTTGGATTCATTACTTGTCATGTATTAAAAATCAATGTAATCAAATGGTACCATCATGATATTTTTTAAATTTTGAACAACTTTCATTTTTACATCATGAGAAAATATTAAGAAATGAGGGAGATACGATTTCCAGAATTTGAAAATGGAAGTTGAGTTCAGGATGAAGATAAAGATGATGATGGCGCCATATTTCATTTTTCAAACTTGTTTTATTATTTATTTTGTTGATGCCACGTCAATACTTGAATAGCCATTGCGCCATAATGGTCAATGTGATATGCTTGTGTGTGCCAGCAAGCTCTAGGTCTGGGGTTCAAATCCCCCTCGCCCCAGACCTTTTATATTTTTATTTTTACATGTTTTGCATGCTTACTTAATATATTATGCAGTGTGCGCGTGTTATGTCAACCCAAAGCACATGACCCAATGGTAAGGTTTTTAAGCAGCGAGCAAGAAGTCCTGGGTTCAAGTCCTAATGGCACCATCTCTTTCTTTTTATCACTTAGTTGTTGTATGTTTTTTTTTCATTTTCTTTTAATCATATCTCATGACCTATCTATCATTTTGAGCTAATTTTTTGCACACTCCTTGTTTGTCATATATATTTTGTGAATGTATGAAAAAATTCCAAAAATAATAATTATTTTACCCATTTTCATTATGCTGAAAACTTGTTGTTTTATGTGATTTTTTAGGACTTTTCATTGATGTTTCTTGAATTATTTCCTTGACCAAATGATTCATGAATGTTTGTGTGATCATGTTATGTCTTATACCATGTTTTAAATATTGTGCCTTTGTTGTTCACCTTGACCAAATGTACCAAATTATTACCATGTTCATCTGATCCATGATTCATTTTTGAACTTGTAGTTGCTTAAACTTGTTGGTGATATTTCAATTGATTAAATCTTTGCTCACAATGTCAAGCATGCCTATTTATCTTATGCCTTGTCTGTTATGAACATGTCTTGATACCATGCTTAATCACATTTGTATATTCACTTCACTTTTGGTGTTATACTTGTTGAAGCCTGCTAAATTTTGTTTTGTTAAGTTTCTCTTGACATTAATGTTTATATATACCATTATATAAACCCTAATTCAACCTTAGGACTTTTAAACCATTTTATCTACAAACCTTTAACTTTCCCAAGAGATAGTCATAAATCTCTTGTAACATTTAAACCCTTCCTTCAAACCATGTCATAGAGATAGCTATCAATCTCTTCTCCCTTTACCACCTTTGGCTTTACATTTACAATCAACCTTGTCTTAGAGATAGCCACTAATCTCTTCTCCCTTTACAAACTTTTAAATCTTCATTCAAATCCTTTCATAAGAGATGGTCATTAATCTCTTCACCTTAACAATAAATCCTCACAAGCTTTGCTTTCAAGCTTTTCCCCTTTGTTTTCATGGTTATTAGAACCCCAACAACCCGTAGTTCCACGAACTACGAATGCTCTGATTTCTCAAATTCCTTATTGAGAATACATAGGCATAATGCCCCAATCCTTGGCGGGCACTTTTTTTCTTTTCCACACTCTTTTTCTTTTCACACTCTTCCTTTTTTCACTCTTTTTACCCATAGTTTCATGAAGTACAATTGGTCTGACTTCCTATTAGGGATATGTAGGCATAAGATTGCAAGATCTTAGCGAGCAACCTTTTATTTTCTACCCCTTTTATTTAGACACATTACAAAAACAACAAAAACATTTCTCACTCTCATCATCACCCAAAAACAATAAACTCTCCCAAACAATAGTAAACAATTTATAGCAAAAACATAGATATTTCAAGAGGTTCCTGTAGAGTACTACAGATGCTTAGGATGTTAATACCTTCCCTTAGTATAACCAACCCTCGTACCTTTGATCTCTTATTTGCTTAGCCTCTAGTCTTATCTTTAGCTTTGCATATTTATTTAGGGTTTATTCATTCTTTCCCATTCCCTTGGATAAATTAAAGTTTGGTGGTGACATCTTTTGTTTTGCGAGTCAAGTTAATGTAATAGTTTGGTCTCCGATTCTCACCGCGTATAAGAAGTAGTAGAAAAAGTTTAAAAAACCCAACACAATTCATCCCCTCTTGTGTTTTTCTCACCTTCAGTTGGCAAAAGAGCACGGTCTGTGCTAAACACTTAACAATGGTGCAAAAAAGATCTTGAGAAAAATATTATTTCATAATGGCTGGTGAATCTGAAAAAATTGGCTCAAGAGGGGATTCTCCTCATGGTGATAACAAACATGATCAAAGTACATCTGAGAGGAACAACTATGTTTCCAGACCTCCAACATTCACTGGAGACTCTACTAAATTTGAATGGTGGAAAAGCAAGACATATAATCACATCATATGTCTTAATGATGATTTGTGGGAAATCTTGGAAGATGGCATTAATATTCAGGTTAATGGTGTTGGAATGGTATCTGACAAAAACTCTCGCACACCTGCTCAGAAAAAGATTTACAAAAAATATCATAGAGTAAGAGGCATCTAGGTCGATGCTCTACCTCATTCTTAGTATATCAAAATCATTGATAAATCCACTACTCAGACCATCTTTAAATCCTTATGTGTTACATATGAAGGGAATCAACAAGTTCATGAAGCTAAGGCTAACCTTCTGGTTCAACAATAATAGTTGTTTAAGATTGATCAGTCACCATTTGTGTTAGTTTTATTGTTATTTGAATGCCTAAAGCAGGTGAATTGTTGTGAATTTGGGTAGTAGTTTAAGTGTATTTTGATAGATTTTATCATGTATTAATCTGCTAAGGTTTTATTGATTCTGGGCAATTTTACACGCTTGAAGTAGTGTTTCATGTGTTTATAGGTCTGAAGATTCAAGAGGAGATTAATCAGAGAAGAAACTAGACAAAGATTAATGAGCAAGAAAGAAAAAGAGAATAAATTGCACTTTTCCCATCCATACGCATATGAGGGGTCCTATATGCGTATGAGGGGTCTCATACGCATATGGCTACTCAACCTCACCCCCAGGGTACGCGTATCACCAAGAAGGGATGAAAAAACAAGCTTCTACTCATACATATATAGGAATGACCATACACGTATGAGGCTAACCAGCTAAGTCCCCGATCTGCGCAGCAAGAGCCAGCTGGAGCCATACGCCCTACCCTGGACCATACGTGTATGAGACAGTGAAAAAATCATCCATATGCGTATAGGTTGAGGCCATATGCGTATGGCACGACCCAGATCTAAAAAAGCACAAATTTTCTCTATTTAGCCGAAAACGTGAATTTCCAAGGGTTTGACGATTTTTTTAGTACAGAGAATACGTTTTAAAGGCTGAAGAACTGGAGAATTCGTGGTGGAACAAGGGTTTCATGATCTTTAGTGATTGAAGACCTCTTTTCTTCCATTAATTTGTAATGTCTACACTTTTTATTTTGTTTTTATTTATGACCGTGAGTAGCTAAGCCCCCAAATGCTCGGGGTGTACCTGATTCAGATTTATGATACAATTCTTATTTGAACCTTGTGATGAATTTATTTTGATTATATTTGAGTTGCTTGCTTTTTGTGCTTAAATCTTTCTCTCTCGACAAAATTTAGTTTGATTTGTGGTTAACACTTAAGTCTGATAGCCATTGTTAACGCTTAATTGTTAGCATTTCATAGTAGATATCACATAGGCCTAGGATACCCTATGGAAACCGAAATATTCTTGATAAAAAATAATGCTTAATTTCATCTGTAATTCACTATGGACATAGGGATTAATTTGAATGATTAAAGGTTTTCTCATTAAGGACTTAGGAGTAAACACCCTTAAGGATCGGTACTCAGTATTATTGAACTAAGTCATTACAAGATCAGGTTACTGTTGTTGATGAATCCAATCACACACCTTCCCTAACATGTTCACTCATAATCACTTTTAAATTGTTCAACACCTTTATTTACTTTTTACTTCATTTTAATTTCTACTTTTCAAAACCCCAATCTAAAACCCCAAAGCTTTTGTTTATCTAAAGTACAACCAAAATTTTGTATCGTCAAGCAGTCCTTAAGATCAATATTTGGGATTTCCCCTTTATTACTACATTGGCAGATTAGTACACTAGCTAATTTAACGATCAAATTTTTGGCGCCATTGCCAAGGACCTCCAAAGATTGTAGAGTTCATAGTTCTATTTTAGTTAAAATTTTATTGCTCTGCACACAAAAAAATACATGCCCTCAGAAACATCATAGATTTATCCTTTATCGGAAATCAAAATAGGTTTACTTATATCTAGCCCATTATACAACCAGAACTCCATTTCAGTAATTTCACCAACCTGGATAAATTTTCTCCGCAACTCAGCTACTTGAAACAGAGAACTGGACCGATTCAAAAAAACCGGTGGTTTATTGAAATCTTAAGGGGAAACAAACATGGAAGAAATAGATCGATAAATAATGAACATGAAGAATGCGATGGTGAAGAAATCGGTGGGAGAAAGACTGGTGTAGAATGATATTTGATTCGTTATGGTCTAGGAGAGTCCCATTTTTGAATGGTTGGGGGAGGAAATGAGAAATTGAAGTGTGAAAGGAGGAAGAGGAGAAGAGAAAGTAGGTAAGAGAGTAGTGGAAGTTATCAAACATATATGGTTAACTCAATTTTGATATTTCAAATCTACTCCTTTGTTTACCAAATAAATATGTGATTAAGAGAAAATAAAATTACTCTGGTGGTGATGTTTCTCTTAGATCCCTAGAGCTCAAAGCTCTAAAGCTCTAGATATCGAGGAATGTTTTTGGAAAGAGAATTCCATAATTAAGTGGTCTTTAGAGGGAGAATGCAACACTGCTTTCTTTCACATAATTACTAAGATTAAAAAACATTTTCAAGCCCATTACCGTTATAAAAAATGGGGATGACGCCTTGACTGATCCTAGTCTTATAACTTCTCATGTCGTGGATTATTTTAAGACTCTTTATTCTTTTAACTCTTCTCTTTTGCAAGATTTCTCTATTATGGAGGAATTTATCCCTTGTCTCATTAATGATAGCATGAACAATATTCTCACGATCCTCTCTTCCATAGAAGAGATTTTTGTTGCGGTGTTATCCCTCAACAAAGATAATGCCCTGGTGTCGCTCCCGAGGATTTTCATCCATGGTACAAACGCGAAAGTGGCGCGGAAACAGAGTCGCCAGTAATGTGTATTTATCCCAAGAGAGGGAAAAGAAACACTGCATAAACCTGAGGGAAGGGAAAAGCATGGTCTCGCGACCAAGAGAAACGGGTAAGGGAGTCGGTTACGCGAGGGGAAGGTATTAGCACCCCCACGCGTCCATCGTACTCGATGGGATCCACGCTTGCTATCTCGATCAAAGGGTGCTGTCATCTGGAGCTCCGCTGCTACTGGAAAGGAGAAGGAATGGGAACAGAAAAGAAACGAAGAAGAAAAGAAAAAGAAGTGACTCGATAGGACATCGTCGTCCTATGCCTACGTATTCCCTCATACAATGGGAAAGTCAGAGTCAATGTAGTTCGGACGGACTACGAACTAAGGGGGGAGGTTGCTCGCCAAGACATCGTCATCTTGTGCCTACGTATCCTCAATCTTACCAGAAGAAGGAGATCAGAGCAGTCGTAGTTCGACCTACGGGTCGGAAAGGTCTCGATCGCACTAGGGAAAGAGAAAAGGCTCGGTTAACAAATCACGGTCACACTGAGGCGAGAGAAAAAAAGGGAAGTTAGTTGTTAGTGTGCTCGCCAAGGATAGGGATCCTCGTGCCTACGTATCTCATCAGAAATGAGAATCAGAGCATCCGTAGTTCGCGGGACTACGGGAAAAAGGTGGGAAGAGTGCTCGCCAAGACATCGTCGTCTTGTGCCTACGTATCCTCAATCGGACGAGAGAGAGGAAGTCAAAGCATCCGTAGTTTGTGGTACTACAACCACGGAAAAAGGGATCTCAATCACACTAAGGAGAGAGAAAAAAGGGGGAGACGTATGGAAGGTCTAAGGGAGCTGAATCCTACAAGTTATCATACAAAATGGCCCTAAGGTCAGGATTAGGAGGGAAATCTACCTAATGTTATAATGCTTGGATTGAGAGCCTAATGTCTATCCTACTCCGAGCTTAATCAGAAATTAAGTCGGACTATGAGCCTTAAGGGAGCATGCGAATACAGAGATAATCAACAAGTAAACACCAGACAACTCAATCACAAAGAGAGAATCAAATATGAAGCCAAGTTAAGAGAAATTTAAGTACAGTCAAGTAAGAGACAAGTCAAGTATTTAATCAGGAATTAATCAACAATTAATCAAGAATATCCAAGTTAGAAATTCACAAGAAAATTCTAATAACACTAGTCAAAATTAGTATAAAAAATTAGTGCTAAACTAAAAGTTAATCAACAATTAGCCTAAACTTAAAAATTAATTAATATCTAAACCTAAAATTATTTCAAGTTAATTTCTAATTAAAATCTAACTCTAATTCTAATTCCAAAAAACTAATAACTAAACTAATTATCAATTAAGTGAAACAATTAAGAACAAAATCGAAAATTAACTAAACCAATAAACAAATATGAGGGGTGCAGCAGAATTCTGAGGGTGAGAAACCAAACAGGGTGTGTGGGCCTTGTTCCAGGCCCGAATGTTTTAAACATGAAGCCAGGGGGTGCAAAAAGTGAGACGGTGGGTGACAAAGAAAACTAAATGGGCCAACGAGCCCGGTCCATGTTTGGCATGTTTTAACCTAAAGAATACTCAAATACAAATGCTCAGCCGCCCTCCTTCTTTAACGCGTTCGTCATCTTCTTCTTTCCAACCTCGCCGAAAAACATACCGTGTCAGAAAACGAACGTCGTCCACCTCTTCATATTCGTCTACCTCTTCGTATTCTTCTCCATTGACTTCATCTCTACTCAACTTCGTCTCTCTCCTCATCACATCGCGCACTACAGAATCTCACACCGGTGATAGAAAAAAGCTTCACAACATCAACACCACTCGCGTCCCTCAATACGACGCCAATAACACTCTCTGCCGTGCCATGGCCTTACGCTGGAGGTGGCGGATGTATGAATCTACATCGTATCAACTTCCCACTCTCCCAGTTGATTTCTCCGACGCACTCGCTTACAGATCAGATTCACGCAATAACAAGAACAGACCACAAATATTTCACTCAAAGATCAAGCAATCAAAATTTACAGAGAAAAATAAAACTCACAAGGTCGGAGCTAGTCCGACTGTTCCGATTCCGACAATGGTACGCTTTTGATCCTTTCCTCTCTTGCTTTTGCTTCGTGTGTGTTGTTGTATTTGAATTGTGGCTGCTTCTTCTTATTTCACTTCTTTTAATCTACCGCGTTCAAATTGTTGTTTTTGAAGGTTACGAATCGAGCTTCTGAGTTCTGGTGTTATTGTTGTTTGACGTGAATTGTTGTGGTTTTGAGTTGAAGATATGGAGTGGATGTTGAAGAGTTCACGATTGGAAATTGCAGGTTGTTAATGGAGATTTGATGGAAATTTGAAATGGTGATGAAGGCTGTATTAAAGAGAATGAAGCAGTTTGTGGTTTTTGTTCGTTTAAGTTCGAGGTCTCTTCGTCCCTTAATTTTTCTTTTCGATATGGCTTCTGTTCTGAGGATTTGGGTTGATGTGTCGTTGAAGAAATCCGATCGAGGTTTTTGATTGGGTGAGATCGGGTTTGAAAGGTGTGGTATCTGTATTGTTAAAGAATCAAGGAGGATTGTGGGTTTGTTGCCTTTTTAGCAGAGGGAGTGGCTATTGGTTTTATGTGCGTGGAGCTTGAAATTATGGAAGTTTGTTGTGTACGTTACGTACTAACAGTGTTGTGGTTTTGCTTTTCGTACGATTTTGGTGGGTGGTTGTGGCAGAGTTTTGGTCCGGCGTGCTTTGGTTCCGTTACAGATTGCAGGTACGGATTGTACAGATTGTGCCAAGGTGTGTAGGAGCATGGTCATTTTTATCAATTGAAATCATTTCCTTGTTTCCTTGTTTTCTGCAGGTCAATTGGGGAGGTCGGGTCGCGACTTGATGGCTGTGAAACATGAATTTTGCAGCGAGTTTGTTTTTTGTTGGCAAGTTTTGTTGGAGTGTACAAAACATGAACAACCACAGTGGCTGTAGCAGGTTTTTGTTTGTGGAATTGTGGTGCGGATGGTATTGCGTGTGAGTACAAGGCGTGGTGGAGAATTGTGTAGCTGGAAGGCATTTGGATGTCTTAGTTTTTCTTTTATTTTTTCTGATACCTTTTTATTGTAACATGTTAATGGGGCCCTAAAAAAATGGCAATGGTCTTGATCTTTCTTTGTACTTTTGAATTTTGTTGAAATGGTTGTAAAATTAAAATGGACAATGGATTATTGAATTGGTGAATTAGAAATTGAAAATTGGGTATGAAAATGTGGATTTGGTTATAAATTGGAAAAATGGATTATGGATAATAAAAATGGATAATGGAATAAGGTTTGATGGACTTGGATTATGGACATTAAACAAAATGGATTGTTATGGATATTATGGACATTGAATGGGTTTGTATGGATGTATAACAAAGTGGATATCTATAAAATATGGATTGGATGTGGGTAATTGAATTTGAAATGGATAACTGAAATAAATGGAATTAGATGAAATGGATTTAGAAAATGGATATGGATATGGATATCGATATGGATATGGACCAATATTTCCAACAACACGGTCAGGAAATCTCAGCTTTCAACTCAAACTCAATTTTGTCTTTTTCCGTAAACTTCAGATAACACAACTACCAAGAACAACTCACAACAACCATCTGAATCAAATTGAAACCTTGTGTTGATTATTGAATCCATACTGAGGAAAATAAATCCACAAATGAACCACCAATGAACTGATGAGTCATCATAATCATGATGATTGAACCAAACTCTCCATGAATTAAAACTTGGTGACCTGATGCCTTCCACACCACACAACTTGACCTTGGGTACACACTGGTTGAGAAAGTCTACTGATACCAAAAACTTGTAATTGAAGCAGTCTCCTTATGGTTTGACAAAGATTAAGTCAAACATCCACCTAAATTGGATCGTAACTGAACAACCACACTTGACTTGAAATCAGAATTTCTGTTTGATGAACTTTGGTAAGAAGGTACACACGATAATGAGAATTCAGCCTTGCTTCAACTTGAAAGTGATAACATACAAAATCGCCCCTACCCAGGGACATCTCGAATCACAGAGATGCTTTGATCCCATGTCTTAGAAAACCAATGCGATGTCTGATTATGAATTATAACCTAATGATGCAAATGAAAAGGAAACATAAGCCAGTTAAGGTAGGGCAAAGAAAAGGCAAATTTTGGGGTGCTACAGCTGCCCTTATTCAATCGACTTGGACCTGAAAGGGTGATAGCAATGGCTTTCAGACATTCAAGGTTCACGGAGATTGAATATCAAAAGAACCCAGAAATTTGCAAACTGTGGGGAGAGAAATGACATAGTGATTGCCAGCCAAATGTGGACTTACAACCGAAGGTTTGTAGAATCAACGGACCTACAAAGATGACTCCGCTGGGGATAAGAAGGTAGACCATCAACTCTGAGGTTGAGGAAAAATGGCATTCGCTCTGAGATTGAGAAAATTTGAAGTAAACAATAACACTGAGGTTGAGGACAAGGTAGACATCAACTCTGAGGTTGAGAAAAAAACCATAACTTCAACTCTGGGGTCAGAAGAAGGATATACGTCAACTCTGAGGTTGGTGGAAGAAAGAGGTACGACAACTCCGAGGTTGGAGAAAAGATATGCGACAACTCTGAGGTTGGTAAAAAGGGGCGTCAACTCTGAGGTTGGAGGCAAAATGAGGTATTCATCAACTCTGAGATTGGTAAAAAGGTAGACCTTGATTTTGAAACTGGAGATACAAACATTGACTTCAACTCTGAGGCTGGAAGAAAGGAATCGGTCAACACTGAGGTTGGAGACATGCCACAATATACGACAACTCTGAGGTTGGTAAAGAGGGGTGTCAACTCCGAGGTTGGACAAAGGGACGTCAACTCTGAGGTTGGACAAAGGGACGTCAACTCTGAGGTTGGACAAAGGGACGTCAACTCTGAGGTTGGGGACGAAAGGCGTCAACTCTGAGGCTGGAAGGAAGGAGGTACGACAACTCTGAGGTTGGAGAAAGGCGTCAACTCTGAGGTTGGGGAGGAAAGGATTGTTCATCAACTCTGAGGTTGAGAAAAGGTATACAACAACTTTAAAGTTGGTAAAAGGTGTCAACTGGGAAGTTTAGGAAGGAATGTATATTCATCAACTCTGAGGTCGAGAAAAGGTACATGACAACTTTGAAGTTGGTAAGGTAGGCGTCAACCCTGAGGTTGGGGCAAAAGGAGGTATTCATCAACTCTGAGGTCGAGAAAAAGTATTCGACAACTTTGAAGTTGGAGAAGCAGAGGTACGGCAACTTTGAGGTTGGGGATCACTGTTTTAATTGAGGGTTGATCTGGACTTTCGTACAAGATACAAAATCTGGCTTATGCTCCGCATGCATGTTTGAATTTTCTTTCTATGGCGTAATGCTCCATACGAAATAGAAATGCTACGCGTTTGAGGATGCAATGCAATGATGATTACTACATACAAGAATGAGAGGACACTCCAAAGGGGAATGCGGAAGATGAACCAAGCAAACCTCACTGAGGAGGGGATCACCAATATCTGATCTCCACCAATAACCACTGGTGCTGCAAACCCTGTTGGGGAACCGCAAGCTGAATTGCAAACTCTGTTGGGGAGATGCCAATGAAGATTGGACTTTAAACTGCTGAGAATGTCAATAACCATTGGACTTTGACTTGCGGGAAAATACCAACCCTGACTTTTGAGGAAGAGAACACTTTGACTTCTCAACATCTTCAAACTGCTTGAAAATATTCCATCGTCTTACCCTGCTAAGAATGAGGAATCCACCTGCACTGCTGGGGATAAGGAATCTTCATAAAGAATCCCTTTCGATTTGAGGACGATTCTCTGCTTGGGGAAGAATAGTAATTCCAACACCTCACTGACAAAAGATACCTTACGGCTCCTTGCTGGGGAAGAGACTTCCAAAGCCTCAACTTAGCGCTTCAAGTTTCTGTTGATCAACTGCATACTGATTATCAAGAGTGAACAACTGTTCCTTTAATTCTCGACTTGCCCCAGACCACAGGGTCGAATGGAAGAAATCATCTCAAGAGGATTTTATAGAAGACCGGGCGTTCACACTGCCCCAGGGTCTTCAAACTCTTGGAGAGATTTATTGGAACTCGACGTAACTGCCCCAGACTGTATGACCTATGAAGGAATTTGCCTAGAGAGGATTCATAGCGACTTGAAATACTCTGTCTCAGTGTTTTGAACCTTGAAGAGGTGCTCCTGATTAACTGTCTTCTGGAGAGGATAACTTCCCATGCTCCGGAGGTGGCCTGCCTCGATATGAGCTTTGAAGTGACTTTGCTCCTGATCTTCGAATGAATTCCCCAGAATAGCTGAACTTCGAAGAGATTTCTCGATGTGACTGCCCCAGATTGGCTACATCTTAACACGACTTACTGGGGAGAGCCCACTCTACACTGAGTCTCTTGGCAGCATGCCCCTTGATATGATTGTCCTTCAGAATTTTCAAGCATCCCAACTTGGCAGGATCAAGCTTTTTGACTGACGTTCACTGTGTAAGCTTCCTTGATGCTTAGGCACATGTATGCAAGTAGAACAAGTTTATTATGAGAATGATAATTCTAATGCAACAAACATGTTAACCTTGAAGTTTTTATTGAAAATATGTTGTAAAACCCTGTGAATGAGTCACGAGTTACAACATTTATTTTTGAATGGAAAACAAAACGCACATGCAATACCAACAAAAATATTTTATTAGCACGACTCATGGGAGTCAGGAATGCCATCTCGTTGAAGTAAGCCTTCAGAATAAACCCTATTTCAATTAGGACTTTTAAGGGTTGTAACATGGCCTGGTTCGCAGTTTTTTTAGAAAAAAGGATTTATGGCTCAAAATTTTGTTTGTACCCACCCATTCTCCTTGATGTTCTCCAGTTCTATGTTCAGTTAATTTGGTACAAGCGCTCATCTCCCAAAAGGATTCCATGATGAGTGACAGTTAAGGAACCCATGAGGTTTTTGAAATGACAGTCACCACTTTTGTCTTTAGTGTTTTACGATCACACGACTTGTTCTTTATCGAGGATTTTCTCTTGATTATTTCTTTTTCATTTTTGCTTTTTTTTATTTCCCTGATTTTTCCTGGACTGATTCTTTTTTAATCTTTCGATCTTGAAGTCCAGCGGGATGCCCTACCTTTTGCCTAAGTCGCTTGTTTTCAAGTTTTGGACTTAGCGAGCTATCTCTTTTTCTTTTTTTTCTTTCTTCCTTTTTTTTGAACAAATCGTGTGACACTGGTTGTCTAACTTGTTTGAAAGGGTTGTGATTGCCTCATTACTTGGTCGATGAGGGATAACCATTGTGGTTTCACGTCCCTCGATCTCCTGGTGTGTGCGGGAAGAGAGGGAATGGATCCTCAGATGCACATTCCTTTTGAAATTTGGGCGCTCGGTCAAATTACTGACAACTACCCTGCCCCTGTGTTAGATGTGAGGTTTTTTTCGAATGAAAAGAAACTCCTACTTCAAGGCTCAAAGGGTTTGACAAGGGTCTATCTCCCTTATATCTCCAGTGTTTAGGGATTTGAAGCAATGCCTATACATCCTCAACAGGGTTTTATCCAAAAGCATACAGCCAAAGACTTTGCGTTTTCACTTCATCATCCTCCCTCCAAGAGTTAAAGTAAGAAGGTTGGTATTGTGATGCACAAAAACATTATATGAATGAAAAAAAAATTACTTCAAGAAAAAACATATTCATTGCATTAAAACATCATTCAGAACACAAACAAGTTTTTTAGGCATACAATGCTTTAACAAGAAATGAAAAACTACAAATGAAAATGCAGTAAAGAAACTGAATATCGACATCGCTGAGGAGGCTTGATTCTGTCTGGACGTCCTTGCAAACTGAGTGCTCACTTGAGACAGGAGGCTTCAATTGATGTGCATATCATCTTCAGTGAATGCAATGATCTCTGAGTCCACCAGGTCTTGCACCTTGTGCTTGAACACGTTACAATTTTCAATGGAATGACCTGGTGTGTCTGAGTGATACTCGCATCTAGTATCCAGATCATAATCAGGAGGAATGGGGTCAGGGACAGGCTTGGCATCCCTTAGTTCTACCAGAGAACTCTCAAGTAGACGGGCAAGAATCACTGTGAGGAATAGGGAGTGGATCGAACCTTCTCGCAGGCCTTCGTGATCTTTGTTGTCTCTGTTGCTGAGGCGCATAAGGTCGATGATACTGAACAGGCCGTTGAACAACAAGAGGAATATACACAGCACTAGCTTCTCCTTCCTTTCCCTTGGAGGACCCAGCATAAGGTTTCTTTGGATCTTCATCAGCAATTCGAATCTTTCCCGTTTTTATACCATTTTCGACTCTTTCTCCTGCCAATACAAGACCTAAAAATCCAGCTGACAAACATCCAACCAATTTCTCATAATAATTCCCCTGAAGCGTATCCATGAACATATTAACGAGCTCTCTTTTCAACATCAGAGGTTGAATTCGGGAAGCCAATTCACGCCACCTTTGGGCGTACTCTTTAAAGCTTTCATTGCTCTTTTGAGACATATTCTGTAGCTGGATCCGATTGGGAGCCATATCAGTATTATATTGGTAGTGCTTGATAAAGGCCTCTACAAGCTCCCTTCAATTACGGACATGGCGTCTCTCCAATTTCATATACCATTCTAAGGATGCCCCAGATAGGCTGTCCTGAAAGAAATGCATCAGCAATTTCTCATCTTTAGAGTACGCGGCCATCTTTCTCGCGTATGCCCTGACATGCCTCTTGGGACAACTGGTACCATTGTATTTCTCAAAAGTGGGCACCTGAAATTTGTGCGGAATTACAACACCGGGAACCAGCCCCAAATCCTCCAGATCCATACCTATAGAATTCTGATTCACCACACCCTTAGTTATTCTTCAATCAATCTGAACCTTTGATCATTGTCGGCCTGAGGACCAGCATCACCGCCTGACATAGAGAAAACATCATCTTGTTGGTCTTCGAAATGACGACCATGAACAGTACAAACACTTCCTCCTCCCACAATAGAAGGAATCACAAGCTGCTCTCCTCCGCCCAGAGGGATCACAACACCAGGAATAGGGATCTCTACGCCCGCAGGACCTCCCTGAGTACCGTTGCCAGCTATGCCATTATGGACCCCACCATGAAGAACCCCGTCTTTATCCACCCTTGTCACTAAAGGTTGGACCAGAGTCCTCAGTTGCTCTTACCCTTGGGTAACACCTTGCATCAATTCCATGAATTAGGCCATGCGAGCTTGCATGACGACCATCTCTGCTTGCATTTGCTCCATAATTCTCTGAGTGGCTTGAGCAGTTAAGTCTGAAATTCTGAAGACAAACTAGATCAGGACAAGAATAACCAAGCCTCGAACACCTGTTATGCATATGATTATGCAATGCAAATGCCATGTTCGAATATTTCCAAGGAATCATTCTATTTTGCCTCAAGTTTTTTCTTTGTACAAACCACAAGAAAAAGATGGAAATGCTCTGCAGCGAGTCTCAAAGTTAATATCCCTTGGAAATACAAGAACATGTATGCAAAAATGATGATGCAGATGCAACAGACATGGGATCAAGGCTTCCATAAAGCTCTGTACTGCTGTGCTGCTGCATGGATAAGACCCAGAATATTAGAAACCCATAAATCCAGAATAAAGGCCCATTCAAACTTCCAGAAAATCAGGATGATAACAGTACACTAATGAGAAATCCAGAAAATCGGGTAGGTTAAAGGTTTCGGTTACCTGCAGACCTGTAAACACTCGCCCATCTCATATGTGGGTACTAGAAAAGCGAGGATCCTCAGTATCCCGGGCTCTCAGGTCGAGAAATGATGATACAGGTCACCATTTCTGGTTTGGCATTATCATCAATTGAGGAGGCCTCAACTGATTCCCCTCAAAAACAAGGTCATCCTACGCAAGTTCCCAGCATTGGGTCCTCGGATCGACAAGTGTAATGGGTTTGCCATTTCTGGTCTGCCATTATCACATGTCAAGAGGAGAGGCGTTGCTAAGTCCTCGGAGAAACGGTCACCAGAGTCGACAGCTCTCTAGATCAATATTCTGAAATGCGCAAGACACGCACGTTAGAATATCTCCCAGGATAGCCTCGTCTGGATGTGAATTTCGTGAACACCAAACGCACCAAGACGGTGCGTAGGTCCCACTACTTTCCACTCTAGTCCTAAGTGTATGCTCAAGCCTGGATATTGGGCTTTTCTCTCATGAATCCAACTCACCCTACAAACAAAAAATCCAGCAGCAGAACAGTACAACATAATAATGAAATGCAATGCAATAAATGCGGTAAAACAGTAAAACAGTAATACAGTAATATATAACAAAATAAAGCATGACAGTAAACAACCAAAGAAAACAAACAAATAAGCGCTAGGACTGAATCGCAAAAGGGGATGGACCAGCAAGAGGTCAACTAGTCCCCAGCAGAGTCGCCAGATGTCGCTCCCGAGGATTTTCGTCCATGGTACAAACGCGAAAGTGGCGCGGAAACAGAGTCGCCAGCAATGTGTATTTATCCCAAGAGAGGGAAAGGAAACACTGCATAAACCTGAGGGAAGGGAAAAGCATGGTCTCGCGACCAAGAGAAATGGGTAAGGGAGTCGGTTATGCGAGGGGAAGGTATTAACACCCCTACGCGTCCATCGTACTCGATGGGATCCACGCTTGCTATCTCGATCAAAGGGTGTCGTCATCTGGAGCTCCACTACTACTGGAAAGGAGAAGGAACGGGAACAGAAAAGAAACGAAGAAGAAAAGAAAAAGAAGAGACTTGATAGGACATCGTCGTCCTATGCCTACTTATTCCCTCGTGCAATGGGAAAGTCAGAGTCAACGTAGTTCGGACGGACTACGAACTAAGAGGGGAGGTTGCTCGCCAAGACATCCCTGTCTTGTGCCTACGTATCCTCAGTCTAACCAGAAGGAGGAAATCAGAGCAGTCGTAGTTCGACATACGGGTCAGAAAGGTCTCGATCGCACTAGGGCAAGAGAAAAGGCTCGGTTAACAAATCACGGTCACACTGAGGCGAGAGAAAAAAAGGGAAGTTAGTTGTTAGTGTGCTCGCCAAGGATAGGGATCCTCATGCCTACGTATCTCATCAAAAATGAGAATCAGAGCATCTGTAGTTCGCGGGACTACGGGAAAAAGGTGGGAAGAGTGCTCGCCAAGACATCGCCGTCTAGTGCCTACATATCCTCAATCGGATGAGAGAGAGGAAGTCAGAGCGTCCGTAGTTCGTGGTACTACGACCACGGAAAAAGGGATCTCAATCACACTGAGGAGAGATAAAAAAGGGGGAGATACATGAAAGGTCTAAGGGAACTGAATCCTACAAGTTATCATACAAAATGGCCCTAAGGTTAGGATTAGGAGGGAAATCTACCTAATGTTATCATGCTTGGATTGTGAGCCTAATGTCTATCCTACTCCGAGCTTAATCAGAAATTAAGTCAGACTAGGAGCCTTAAGGGAGCATGTGAATACAGAGATAATCAACAAGTAAACACCAGACAGCTCAATCACAAAGAGAGAATCAAATATGAAGCCAAGTTAAGAGAAATTCAAGTGCAGTCAAGTAAGAGACAATTCAAGTATTTAATCAGGAATTAATCAACAATTAATCAAGAATATCCAAGTTAGAAATTCACAAGAAAATGCTAACACTAGTCAAAATTAGTATAAAAAATTAGTGCTAAACTAAAAGTTAATCAACAATTAACCTAAACTTAAAAATTAATTAATATCTAAACCTAAAATTATTTCAAGTTCATTTCTAAATAAAATCTAACTCTAATTCTAATTCCAAAAAACTAATAACTAAACTAATTATCAATTAAGTGAAACAATTAAGAACAAAATTGAAAATTAACTAAACCAATAAACAAATATGAGGGGTGCAGCAGAATTTTGAGGGTGAGAAACCAAACAGGGCGTGTGGGCCTTGTGCCAGGCCCAGATGTTTTAAACATGAATCCAGGGGGTGCAAAAAGTGAGACGGTGGATGACAAAGAAAACTAAATGGGCCAACGAGCCCGGTCCATGTTTGACATGTTTTAACCTAAAGAATACTCAAATACAAATGCTCAGCCACCCTCCTTCTTCAACGCGTTCATCATCTTCTTCTTTCCAACCTCGCCGAAAAACATATCGTGTCGGAAAACAAACGTCGTCCACCTCTTCATCTTCGCTCACCTCTTCGTCTTCTTCTCCATTGACTTCATCTCTGCTCAACTTCGTCTCTCTCCTCATCACATCGCGCGCTACAGAATCTCACGCCGACGATAGAAAAAAGCTTCACAACATCAACACCACTCGCGTCCCTCAATATGACACCAATAACACTCTCCGCCGCGCCATGGCCTTACGCTGGCGGCGGATGTATGAATCTACATCGTATCAACGTCTCACTCTCCCTGCTGATTTCTCCGACGCACTCGCTTACAGATCAGATTCACGCAATAACAAGAACAGACCACAAATATTTCACTCCAAGATCAAGCAATCAAAATTTATGGAGAAAAATAAAACTCACAAGGTCGGAGCTAGTCCGACTGTTCCGATTCCGACAATGGTACGCTTTTGATCCATTCCTCTCTTGCTTTTGCTACGAGTGTGATGTTGTATTTGAATTGTGGTTGCTTCTTCTTATTTCACTTCTTTGAATCTACCGCGTTCAAACTGTTGTTGTTGAAGGTTGTGAATCGAGCTTCTGAGTTCTGGTGTTATTGTTGTTTGACGTGAATTGTTGTGGTTTTGAGTTAAAGATATGGAGTGGATGTTGAAGAGTTAACGATTGGAAATTGCAGGTTGTTAATGGAGATTTGATGGAAATTTGAAATGGTGATGAAGGTTGTATTGAAGAGAATGAAGCAGATTGTGGTTTTCGTTCGTTTTAGTTCAAGGTCTCTTCGTCCCTTAATTTTTCTTTTCGATCTGGCTTCTGTTCTGAGGATTTAGGTTGATGTGTCGTTGAAGAAATCCGATAGAGGTTTTTGATTGGGTGAGATCGGTTTTGAAAGGTGTGGTATCTATATTGTTAAAGAATCAAGGAGGATTATGGGTTTGTTGCCTTTTTAGCAGAGAGAGTGGCTATTGGTTTTATGTGCGTGGAGCTTGAAATTATGGAAGTTTGTTGTGTGCGTTACGTACTAGTAGCACTGTGGTTTTGCTTTTCGTATGATATTGGTGGGTGGTTGTGGCAGAGTTTTGGTCCTACGTGCTTTGGTTCCGTTACAGCTTGCAGGTACGGATTGTGCCAAGGTGTGTAGGAGCGTGGTCATTTTTATCAATTGAAATCATTTCCTTGTTTCCTTGTTTTCTGCAGGTCAATTGGTGAGGTCGGGTCGCGACTTGGTGGCTGTGAAACATGAATTTTGCAGCGAGTTTGTTTTTTGTTGGCAAGTTGTGTTGGAGTGTACAAAACATGAACAACAACAGTGGCTGTAGCAGGTTTTTTTTTGTGGAATTGTGGTGCGGATGGTATTGCGTGTGAGTACAAGGCGTGGTGGAGAATTGTGTAGCTGGAAGGCATTTGGATGTCTTAGTTTTTCTTTTATTTTTTCTGATACCTTTTTATTGTAACATGTTAATGGGCCCTAAAAAAATGGCAATGGTCTTGATCTTTCTTTGTACTTTTGAATTTTGTTGAAATGGTTGTAAAATTAAAATGGACAATGGATTATTGAATTGGTGAATTTAGAAATTGAAAATTGGGTATGAAAATGTGGATTTGGTTATAAATTGGAAAAATGGATTATGGATAATAAAAATGGATAATGGAATAAGGTTTGATGGACTTGGATTATGGACATTAAACAAAATGGATTGTTATGGATATTATGGACATTGAATGGGTTTGTATGGATGGATAACAAAGTGAATATCTATAAAATATGGATTGGATGTGGGTAATTGAATTTGAAATGGATAACTGAAATAAATTGAATTAGATGAAATGGATTTAGAAAATGGATATCGATATGGATATGCACCAATATTTCCAACAACACGGTCAGGAAATATCAGCTTTCAACTCAAACTCAATCTTGTCTTTTTCCGCAAACTTCAGATAACACAACTACCAAGAAAAACTCACAACAACCATCTGAATCAAATTGAAACCTTGCGTTGATTATTGAATCCATACTGAGGAAAATAAATCCACAAATGAACCACCAATGAACTGATGAGCCATCATGATCATGATGATTGAACCAAACTCTCCATGAATTAAAACTTGGTGACCTGATGCCTTCCACACCACACAACTTGAACTTGGGTACACACTGGTTGAGAAAGTCTACTAATACCAAAAACTTGTGATTGAAGCAGTCTCCTTATGGTTTGACAAAGATTAAGTCAAACATCCACCTAAATTGGATCGTAACTGAACAACCACACTTGACTTGAAATCGGAATTTATGTTTGATGAACTTTGGTAAGAAGGTACACACGATGATGAGAATTTAGCCTTGCTTCAACTTGAAAGTGATAACATACAAAATCGCCCTTACCCAGGGACATCTCGAATCATAGAGATGCTTTGATCCCATGTCTTAGAAAACCAATGCGATGTCTGATTATGAATTATGACCTAATGATGCAAATGAAAAGGAAACATAAGCCAGTTAAGGTAGGGCAAAGAAAAGGTAAATTTTGGGGTGCTACACCTAGGCACGGACGATTTTGGCGCTTCTTTCTTCCAAACCTATTGGGATGTTGTTAACATTAACGTTTGTAAGGCACTTATTCAATTCTTCGATAATGGTTGGATTCTTTTGAACTTCAACTCTAACACAATTATTCTCATCCAAAAAAGTAAAAAAGTTGATTCTCTTAAGCATTACAGACCTATTGCTTTATCCAACTTCAAATTGAAAATCATCACCAAAATCATTGCAGACAGATTAGCTGCTATTATGCCCAGCCTCATCTCAGTGGAGCAAAGAGGTTTTGTAACACCCCAAATTTAGAATTATGATGCTTATGTGTTTATTTATGAATGTTAGTGATTTATTGTGTTTATTCATGAAATATTTGTGATTTGTTGTAGCGATTGGATTATTTGTGGGAATATAATTTCTTAAGTTAGAATTATTTAGAATAATTAAATAATAAATTATGTGGTTTATTAATAAATAATAAGGAAAATAATATAATTAGACGTGTAAAGATTTAAGGGGAAAATGAGGTAATTACAGGAGAATAAATTAGGGCATATGAGGGAAAGCATAGAAAGGGTCTAGTGTTACTAGATAAAAAGAGAAAATAGAGAGAAGTGAGATCATTCTGTTGGTACATGAAATGTTGAGGGAAAAAATAAGAGAAGCTAGGGTAAGGAGAAAGCAAGAGAGCATTCATCCGTAGACTTTGAAGAAAACAGTTTATATAAGAATTCTAAGGTAAGAGTGGGTAATGAATGTCAATTATGAATTATATGAGAGAATAATATATGTAGGGTTTTGATTGTTGTTGATTGTTGTTGATTATTATGATTATTGATGCAATTGATGAAACTCATTGATCTTAATGTTGCATGATTATGTTGTGTTGTGATGTTGATGATAATGATTCTGCCGTATCTTATTTGTTGGACCATATGTTTATGAATAATGTGTTGAATATATGAATTGATGATTCTATGATGTATGTATGATGTTAGGACCTCTAAATAGGTGTTTTAGGCTGTTATAATTGTTACATAATTGTAGTATTTCCAATTCTAAAACCGGGACTTTTTACGGAATCGAATTCGGAGGTCCGGAAGGCCTCCAACTGCGAAAATCACATTTTTCTGGTTTGCTATCCTAGGGGAGTTTGCTAAGCGAGCTGTAGCAAAAGTCCCTAGTTTACCTTTTGTGACGAGTTCACTAAGGAAAAGTTAGCGAGCAGTAGCGAACCTGTAGCGAGTAATGGCAGAATGGACGTAACTTTTGATTCGTAAGTCCAAATCGAGTGTCGTTCGAAGCGTTGGGGAGCTAATGCACAGAGCTATAACATGATAGAAATAGGTGAATTGTTTGAATATTATTTCCATGCCTAATATGTTTGTGAAATTGATCGTTTACATGTTCTGTGGATAAATTATTGTATTGTTGTGATAATGTTGTGTTATTATGCCTTGTTATAATGATAAAGTTTGATTTTGTTGCTATGGTGTTGATATTGATGATGATATTGGGATAATGTATTAATGATGTTGCATGTCCAAATATATGTATATATACATGTTATGCTGATGATTATGATGTTGATGACACACTTGACTAGCTGAGGTCGAACATATGTGTGTTGTTATTGTTGCATGATTGAGAGTCCATGCGTCCATGATGTCGGAACTTTGGTTCTATTTATGATGTGGCCTCATTTCCTATGGTGATGGTTCAAGTGTGAGTGGCTAATTCTTTGGTCTGGGGAGTTAGTGAAGTGTTACCTATGGTGATGGTAGCAATTTGTTGTGAACCGGTTCAAGAGGAACCAAGATCCTATGGTGGGGATCCTGAACCTATGGTGGGGTTTAGCTAGCGAAATGAACCTACGTGTTCATATTTGGTACCACATGCATTGCGTCAGAGTTGTTACATTAACATCCTATGTGGCATTGCATGAGTTTTGTTCATGAAATATGGTGTGATGATACTTGTGATTGCTATGTGACTATGTGTGAATTTTGTGGATAAAAATAATATGTGAACTATTTATGATTAATGAAGGTGTGGGTGAAGATGGCTGGTTTATACCTGAGTGAATCGCACACTCAAAGATACAACAGAGTCGCCACCAAATTTTATTTAGTCCCAAAGGACAGGGAAAATATCGATAAAACCCAAGGGGAAGAAAAACGGGAACGGGGGTCGGTTATGCAAAAGGAAGGTACTAGCACCTTACGCATCCGTCGTACTCGACGGGAACCATTTCGCTTGCTTCTAGGCTTGGATGGATTATCTATCTAAAGGCTTCTAGCTGTAAAAAGAGAAGAGAGAAGAGAAAAGAAAAAAAGAAAGTGCTCGCGGAGGATTAGGGCCCTCGTGCCTACGTACCCTCATAGTGCAATGAGGAAATCAGAGCGCCGTAGTTCAGAGGAACCAGGGACAAAGAAAGGAAAAGGAGAAGGATGGAAAGGTGCTCGCCAAGATCATCGCGATCTCGTGCCTACGTATCATACATTCGAATGAATGCAGAATCAGAGCTTCTGTAGTTCGGGGAACTAAGACGAAAATGAAAAGGGAAACAGTGTCAAAACCAAGAGCAAAAGAAAGACTAAACTCCGCTGGGGATGCAAAAGAATTGGTGTCAAAACCAAGAAAGGAGTGCAAAGGAAAAGACAATAACTGTACAAAGAATAATGTGCAAGGATGGTGTCGAAACCAAGAAAAAGGAAAAGAGCAAAAGGAATAGAAGGGACTCCACTGGGGAGGTAGGAGAACAAAGAAATGTGCTAGGGACCAGAGGATAAGCGACCCTTCTAGGGAACAAGCAAAAGGATGGTGTCAAAACCAAGAGAAAATAAGTTCGGTATATTAACTGACTGACAGTGGTTAACTGAAGAGAGAGAGTAGGACTCTGTGGGGAAAAGGTTTTAACAGTTAGACTGTGATCAACCAAAAGAATGGGTGTAGAACCAAACAAAGGTTGTAACCCAAAGGACGGGTGTGGAACCAAGCAAAGGTTGTGACCCACTAGGGATGTTGGTATTGATCGAACAAATGGTACTTGACCAACGAAAAGGGTATTGGAACCAAAAGAAGGTTATTAACCCAAGGGAGCAAGAATTCGAACCAAGAAAAGGTTGCTAACTGCTGGGGATTCGGTGTGAACAGAAAGACTGGGATTAACTACAAAGAAAATGAGTGATTAACCAAAAGAAGCTGATTAACTTGAAAGGGGGCTCAGTGTTTTAACAAACCGGTTGTGCTAAATTGATAAATGGGTGATTAACCAAGAGAATGTGATTAACCCAATAGGAACTCAGTGTGTTAACAGATAGACTATGGTTAACTGAGAAGGAGTGCAAATTGGTGTTTTAACTGACAGGCAGTGGTTAACCAAACAAAGGGAGAAGAACCAAAAGGAGGTTGCGAACTCCTGGGGTTGCGGTTGTAATAGAAATACTGTGTTTAACCGTAGAAAAGGAATTGAGACTCTTCAGGGGAATCAAAAGACGATGATTGACCACAAGAAATGAACAAGGTATTGAAACAAAGAGAGCTTGCTACCCAAAGGGGCAATGATCTTAACCAAGAAGGTGATTGACCAAAAGAGAGAGATTGAAAGAGATAGGAGTGATTAAGGATCGACTCGACTGGGAAAGTAGGTACACTACTGCCTGGGGATAGAGATGACTAAGCCAAGCACAAGGTCATTTGTCCCCTACCTAAAGTAGTCAGAATGAGAGTAGGAATTCTCCCTTCTCATTCCTTCTCTAACACACAGGGTGTAGTGCACAAGTTGAAACGGACAGCATAACAGCTCCAAGTTGTATCGTGCTCCCGCGTCGCGCGAAAAACTAACTCAGCCGGGGACCAAGAGAAAACAAGTTCTAAAGGAAGCCTAAAGAGAAGGGCTAAGGGAGAGATCAATAATCGAAACAAAGTTTCGATTGATTAATCAAAAGGGAGGAAAATGCTAACAATTTTTCAAATGAATGAAAAATTATTAAAGCAACAAGGTGTATTATTGATTGTACAAGATTAAGTTCATTCACTTGAGAACAAACCTAATGCAAACAATGGGAGAAAGTGCAAAACAGTGCCAAATGATACACCAAAACATGTAGCATGTGATCAAATAAAAATGCAAGAAAGCATGTATTCACATAATGCCAAGAACGGGATTAAATCGAATAATAAAAAATGCATCGAAAGTTCATGAATGTGCTTCAAAGTGGCACTTAAAGCATCCATAAAATCAAGCATGATAATCAATGGAAGTTAAAAGGAAGAAAGCATGGCACACACACTTGAAAATGCAAGAAAATGGCCTTCTGGTTCAGTGTTAATTGATTAACACTTTTGCACTGCAAAGTGTTAATCGATTAACACTTGTAAAACAACAAAAAACTGAAAAAAATAGAGTGTTAATCGATTAACACTTTTGCACTGCAGTGTTAATCGATTAACACTGGCACAGGGGCTGAAAAATAGTTTTCAAAAGTTCTTTTGGCCAACTTATTGATTGTGCAATCACTCCAATGCTAGGGCAAACAATTATGCACGAAAAATCAAGTTTAAAAACAGCAACTGATCAACAATGGAATCAATTAAATCATCAAGATCATGGATCAAGCAATGGCATAACCAATTCACATGCAAAACGACAAAACTACATTGCGAATGTTATGAAAACGTTCGAAACAGAAAAATGAGAGAGATCTACCAACCTACAAGCCGGAGATTTGGCTTGGTGATTGTTGCAAAGAGATCTTGGCGAAGATAATCAAAGAAAACCAGAGGAATCTTCAACTATAGCCAAAATGTATCGGAACCGAACAAATTGCGACGAAAACTCTGAAATGAGAAATATCACCGAAGAAGCTTGAAATAATCACTTGAGATGAATCCAAAAGCTACTGAAGCTCCACTAAAACCAGAGGAATGGAATGATGATGAAGGTTAAGCTTAAGAAAAAGCACTTTCAAGGTGAAAGTAGCTTTTCTTCAATGGAGAATTAAGAGCTTTGGTGAGGTTTTGGAAGAGAATTGAGATGAAGACGAAGATGTAGCAGAGAAAAATCAGAGAGAATGTGAGAGAATTGAGAGTGAAGTGTGAGGAATTTGTGTGAAAATGGTTGAGAAATTGTGGATGAAAAATGGAGGATCCCCTGAAAAGTGAGTGAAGGTGTGTTTATATAAACTTTAGGTTTGGAGTGTGAGAGGCTTGGATTTTGGTTTGGACTTAGCTTTGGGTGGTTTGGAACTAGGCTAGGAGTTAGTTAGGCTTGACTCACTAAGTCAAGCGGTTAACTCGGTTAGTTAGAACCAACTCGGTAACAATCACAAGGTGAAATCCAATATCCAAAGGTCCACATACTTGGAAACCAAGGAACATGGTGCACTTATTTGAAAATGATGCATTGGAATAAATTTGAGTGAATTCTTGAATACTCCAGAATGTTCCACATGCTACTAGACCAATGTAGAAGTTCAAAACGTGGAGGGAAAATTGTTGTCTTGAAAAAGCAGCAAATTTTGCAAAATTTGCATGTGTTAATCGATTAACACATTTGCACTGCAAATGGTTAATCGATTAACTAAGCCAAAAATGCCCAGTTTTGCCTGAAAAATGGTGATGTGGCCACGGTTCCGATTTTTAACCTCTTGCTTTGATGAATAGGCATAGAAACCCTTGTTTTGTGCTTGTGTTAATGATGAGATGACCTTGTGAGGATGCGATTAATCGGGCTTGGAAAACCTGAATATTCCTGCAAAAAAATCACAGAGAAAAAGTGTGACTGCGTATGCCAGCGATGCGAATGCACATGCTTATGCAAAAGGCAAAAGGGAAGGTCAAATTTCGGGTTACGATAGATGTCCTTATTTAATCCTCTTGGACCTGAATGTTCAAATTGCGCCAGTTTTTCGACGATTCGAGGTAGAAGGGGATTAAATACAAGAGTAGCTCGAAAATTTGGCCGACGGCGACCAAAGAAAAGGTGCAAGTGTAGGAAGTGTTTGAAGCTTGGCTGAATATCTGCTGGAGAGATGAATCAGGCTAAAAGAAATGGATCATACTTAATGCAAGTGCCATGTATGCGTTCTACATGATGTTTGATACCATGCAATGCAAAGGTGCGTGTTGAGGTAATGTGCGACGAGTTAGGCTGAGATTGTAGCAAAACGAACTCGACATCCTTGGTCGGGGAGAGAACCCACAGATGAGGATAGACCCTAATGAGGAACGGCCCCCAAAGGGTGATAACTCTGCTGCGGAAAAGCCTAAAAATGGTGAAGACTCTGCTAGGGAAGAAACTGAGTAGTCTCAAATCTCCAGACCATCACCATCGACACTGTAGGGGATAAGAGAATCAGGCCAACCCTTCCATCATGACTTACCATGCCTGGGAATTAAATCAGAAAAACTCCAATTCCTAAGTTGTCACTGACTCTGTTGCAGGGAATTCACAAGGCTCAGAGGATCTTCTCTGCTTGGGGAAGACGAGGAACCAAATCATACAGCTGCTGGTGTGCGACAAATCGACACGCTGGGGATGATGCACGACCCGTGCTGGGGAAAAGACCAACCATGTCTCTTCTTGGAGTACAACATGGCATCTTTACTGGAGACATTATGGATCTGTTGGGGAAATGGAATGCAATCAACCCTTACTGAGAACCACAATGGCGATTGCTGGGGAAATAATGACTCTGCTGAGGAACCGCTGAGGAAACCACAACTTCTTCAAAGAACCATCACATTGCCAGCCGGGTGTTAGGCTTACCAATGGATATTACTGATTATCCTGCAGGAATTACCAGTAAAATATGCAATGCATAATGCTTTCTCGATTGATTTAGCTTTTTATTATTCTCAATGTTTTATAGTATTATGTGATCACAAATAATCGTTTATTTTGCAAACAAAATACAGGAATGAAAACAATTGAGATAACAAATGATGCATTTTATTGAATGTGAAAAATATTGTACATAAGATGTGTACAATGATGCAAAAATCCTTGATGAGGAAATTTGCAATAAAATTGAGAAACAACTGTAAGTGGCAAAGGGAAGTCATGCTTTGCATTGATTACAACATTGGCTATCATCCACTGTAAGTCTAGGTTCTAACGCCTTGCACCAGTTAATAACGATTTGAATGATCTGTTACCGTCTAAGGTCTAGCTATGATGGAAAGAGGCTCAAGGGTTCACAGTCAATGTCTTTATCCCTAATTTTTGCCTGGACTTGTTTCTCTCTCTATTTTTTTTCTTTTTTTTTCGTCCACCGGGATACCCATTTTTGCCTAAGTCGCCCTTTCGGGTTTTCAACTTAGCGGGTTGTTATTATTTTTTTTCATTGTCCCTAACTTTTGCATGGACATTTCTTTTTTTGGTCCATCGGGACGTCTATTTTTGCCTAGATTGTCCTTGCGGATGTCAATCTAGCAGACTCTTATCCATTTTTTTTCCAGGCATAATATTTTTTGACTGCATCGAAGTTCACGGGCGATGGCAACTCCTCCCCATCCATGGTGGTGAGGATCAGGGCTCCGCCTGAGAAGGCCTTCTTGACAACAAAGGGTCCTTCGTAGTTAGGAGTCCATTTGCCTTGTGGATCCGAGTGAACATGTGAATATCTCTTGAGCACGAGTTCGCCTTCACAGAACGTTCGAGGGAGAACTATCTTGTCAAAAGCTCGCTTGAGGCGTTTCTGATACAATTGACCATGACAAACGGCTGTAAGCCGCTTCTCTTCGATGAGATTCAGCTGGTCATATTTGGAATGGACCCATTCAACTTCATTAAGACCTGCTTCCATGATGAATCTGAGCGAAGGAATTTCGACTTCAATGGGTAGAACAACCTCCATACCATACACAAGCGAATACGGAGTTGCCCTAGTAGAAGTGTGGACTGAAGTTCTGTAGCCATGTAGTGCAAAGGGAAGCATTTCATGCCAATCCTTATAAGTCTTGACCATTTTCTGGACAATCATCTTGATGTTTTTATTTGTTGTTTCAACGGCGGCGTTCATCTTGGACCGATATGATGAAGAGTTGTGCTGCTCGATCTTGAATTATTGACACAACTCCTTCATCACATATTATTGTTTAGGTTGCTTGCATTGTCGGTGATAATGTTGCTAGGAATGCCATAGCGACAGATTATCTCTTTCTTGATAAATCTGGCAACCACTTGTCATGTAACGTTTGCATAAGAAGCAGCTTCAACCCACTTGGTGAAGTAGTCAATAGCAACTAAAATGAATCGATGACCGTTGAAAGCCTTCGTCTTGATCATTCCAATCATATCTATACCCCGCATAGAGAATGACCAAGGTGAAGTCAAAACATTCAATGGAGTTGGAGGCACATGGATCTTGTCTCCGTAGATTTGGCACTTGTGACACCTTTTGGCAAAGTTGTAACAATCTACCTCCATTGTTGTCCAGTAATATCCAGCCCGAAGGATCTTCTTGGCTATAACAGGACCTTTAGCATGTACACCCTTGTAACCCTCATGTATGGACCTTATGATTGTGTTTGCTTCATGTCTATCCACGCATCTGAGTAACACGGAATCATAATTCCTCTTGTACAGTACACCACCACTTAAGAAGAACTTGGCGCAAAGCCGCCTAAGAGCTTTCTTGCCAGTGATAGTAATACCCTCGGGATATTCCTATTTTTCCAGATATCTCTTAATGTCGTAGAACCAAGGCTTGTCATCAGACTCATCCTCGATTGCTAAACAGTGCGATGGTTCATTCAAATGATCAATACGGATATGAGGAGCTTTATTCTTCCACTTGACATTGAACATGGATGCTAAAGTGGCAAGTACATCAGCTAGTTGATTCTCCTCTCTGGGGATATGATGAAAATAAATCTCATCAAAGTAAGGAATTAACTTCGCAATGTGTTGTTGGTACGGAACCAACTTGGAATCCCGAGTCACAAAGTTCCTTCTGACTTGACTGATGACCAAGGCAGAATTTCCATAGACCTCAAGAATCTTGATTCTCATGTTAATAGCTACTTCAATACCGTAGATACATGCTTCGTATTCAGCCATATTGTTGGTGCACGCAAAGCATAATCTGGCAGTGAAGGGAAGGTGAAAACCTGTTGGAGAGATGAGGATAACACCGATTCCACGACCTCTAGAATTGGAGGCACCATCGAACACGAGCGTTCATCATGCCCCTAGTTCGGGTCCTATGTCAGGGTCTGGAGTCTCATAATCTCTGATGAATAGAACATCCTCACCGGGAAAGTCAAACTTCATTTGTTGATAACCCTCTACAGGTTGGTGAGCAAGGTAGTCAGACAAGACGCTCCCTTTTATTGCTTTTTGGGTAACATTTTGGATATCATACTCAGTTAACAGTATCTTCCACGAGCAATTCTTCCAGAGACAGCAGGCTTTTCAAATATGTACTTTATCGGATCCATTATGAATATCAACAAAGTAGTATGGAAAATCATGTATTGTCTCAGGCGTCGAGCTGCCCAGACTAGAGCACAACAAGTTTTCTCTAAGAGTGGGTATCTGGTCTCACAATCAGTGAACTTCTTACTCAGATAGTATATTGCATGTTCTTTTTTGCCAGTGTCATCATGTTGACCCAATACACATCCCATTGATTCATCGAGAAGGGTGAGATACATGATTAAAGGCCTACCAGGAATCGGCGGTATTAAGATCGGTGGTTCTTGCAAGTATTGTTTTATTTTGTCAAATGCTTCTTGACAATCATTGTTCCATTCAACCGATTGATTTTTTCTTAGTAATTTGAACATCGGTTCACAGGTAGCCGTCAAATGGGAAATGAACCTTGAGATGTAATTAAGTCTGCTCAGAAAGCTACGGCTTCTTTTTTTGTTTTGGGAGGCGGCATGTTCTGAATTTCTAGAACCTTCTCAGGATCAACTTCAATGCCTTTCTGACTCACAATAAAGCCCAACAGTTTACCAGATCGAACTCCGAAGGTGCACTTCGTAGGATTCAACTGCAATCTAAACTTTCGGAGTCTGTCAAATAGTTTCTTTAGATGAACCAGGTGATTATCTTCAGTTTTGGACTTGGCAATCATATCATCCACGTAAACCTCAATCTCTTTATGAATCATATCATGAAAGAGGGTTGTCATGGTACGTTGGTATGTTGCCCCTGCATTCTTCAAACCGAATGGCATGACTTTGTAATAATATGTACCCCATGGCGTGATGAAAGTAGTCTTCTCCATATCAGCTGGGGACATTTTGATCTGATTATATCCTGAAAACCCGTCCATGAATGAAAAGACAGAGAACTGTGTTGTGTTGTCCGCCAAGACATTAATATGAGGCAAAGGAAAATCATCTTTCGTGCTGGCCTTGTTGAGATCTTGATAATCCACACACATTCTGACTTTACCGTCTTTCTTTGGAACTGGGACGATATTGGCAATCCATTCAGGATATTAGAAAGTGGCAAGGAACCCAGCATCAAACTGTTTCTTTACCTCTTCTCTGATTTTGAGTGCCATGTCGGGTCTAGTCTTCCTGAGTTTCTGCTTGACAGGAGGACAACCGGGCTTAATTGGCAAGTGATGTTAAACGATGTATCCAACCCAGGCATATCTTGATAGAACCAGACAAAGATATCAACATACTCTTTTAATAAATTGACCAACTCGGACTGTACATGCTTTGCGAGGGATGCGCCAACCTT
Source organism: Lathyrus tuberosus (assembly GCA_022829125.1). Lineage (NCBI taxonomy): Eukaryota > Viridiplantae > Streptophyta > Magnoliopsida > Fabales > Fabaceae > Lathyrus > Lathyrus tuberosus. Next base: position 1,394,926 of record JALAZF010000085.1, on the reverse strand, counting down.
GACTTCTCTTCTGACCTCATCAGTACCAAGATTGACAACTTCCACTGGCTCTTTGTGTGGCTGAATCTCTCTGTGCTTGTGCTCAAGGAGCCTTGCTAGTTCATCCGGTAATTCACAATCTTCCTCACCATCTTCTTCGGCTTGGTTAATTAGAATCCCAGAATTACAATGGATGTTTGCCATGTTGTTATCAATGCGTTTATTAGTTCTGCATGTTTATGAATATGTTTAGAATGAACTATTTTGAAAAGTGAAAATAAAAGAAAATTTTGCCATTTGTTTGTGAAAAGTAAAATAAAGGAAGAAAATAGGGCATGATTTTGAATGAAAAAAACTTTTATTTATTGATCACATAATATTGCAAAAGCGTGAGGCGTTTTACAAGCTATCCACTCGTCTCGGGCGATGATGAGGGAATGAGAAAGCAAAATGCATTACATGTTATATGGAAAAACCACAAGAATCACGGTAGATGTCCAGTTGTTGAGCTTGAAACTCGGCAGACACTTGCGCACAAAGCTTGAAATTTGATTACTGGGACCATCATCATCAAGGGCTGCCACGATGTCACCCATCTGAAAACTTGAAATACTGAACTTGATCAAGTTGCACTGCTTTGAACCATGTGAACCAGATTGTTGACCAGGATGGTAACCCAATCCAAATCGATTACGCTTCTCAACCACATCAATCACATGCCCCCAGCCTGGTAAAACACCTCTCTCGATGGTCTCTTTAGCACTCTTAGTAGATGCTAAGGTCATTTGCGGTGATCTACTTTGACTAGTGGAAGCAGAGCTGACATCTTCGAACTCGAGACACTGCAATGGTACCTCAGTTATGCCTTCCTCAATCTTGACGTATCGAAAAGACGATAACTCGCTCACAATCAGATCTTCTTCACCACAGACGATGACCAGCTGATCGTCGAACATAAATTTCAACTTCTGATGTACAGTGGATGTAACTGTGCCTGCGGCGTGAATCCATGGACGACCCAATAGGCAGCTATAAGCGGGATTAATATTCATCACTTGGAAGGTAATGGTAAACAAATCTGGCCCAACCTTGATGGGTAAGTCTACTTCTCCAATAACTTGCCTTCGAGAACCATCAAAAGCTCTAACAACTAAGGCACTCGGCCTTATCTCACTCCCTTCAAACAGTATTTGACTCAATGTGCCCTTAGGCATCACATTGAGGGAAGAACCGGTGTCCAGAAGAACACGAGATAAGAGGATGTCTGTACAGGTTACAGATATGTGTAGTGATTTGTTGTGGGCATTTCCTTCAGGAGGTAATTCTGATTCATTAAAACCCAAGTACCGACTTGCAGTTATATTGGCCACTACGTCATCAAACTCAACAATGGATATATCGTGCATAACATGGGCAGCGTTCAAGACCTTCAGCAAGGTTGGTCTGTGCGCGGGTGAACTCATGAGTAAGGACAAGATTGAGATCCTCGAGGGTGTCTGCCCCAACTGGTCCACAATTTTAAAGTCACTTTTCTTAATCATCTTTAGGAACTCTTAATCATCAAGTGTCTCTTTGCTCTTTGAAATATCCTCAGACGGAATAGCCACACTGGATAATAGTAGATGCCCTTTGTTGAACAACAGGGATTGCAGATGCAGGTGTTTCCTTGGGAGGAACAATAGTTAGCACTTGAACAGGCTTGGTAGTGACCTTCGGAGCGAACACCCGTCCACTACGAGTCATCCCTCCAATGGCTGTAACATTTACAATCTCGAATTCCGCAAACCTTATCTCTTGGTCTCCAGAAAACACAGTAGACCCATACCTCCAAGGTACCTCTTTAGAATTCTGATACAGAAATAGCTTTAGCGGGCAAACAATGATGGGTTGTACCTTCTTCTGCTTAGGAGATTCAACAGGAACCTTCCTATAGACGATGATGAATGGCTCGATGACAGCAACTTCCTCAATAGGTTTAGATCTGGTAAATTGAACTTCACCTCGGTTCATCAAAATCTGGACACAACCCTTCAGCCTTCGACACTGGTTAGGATTATCATCACAAATCTGACACTTACCATGCAATCCTTTCAACAGCCCATGTTTATTCAATCTCTTGAAAACCACAGTCATCGGTGTTTTTACCTCGTCAACATCCATGATCAATTCAGCCCTTAAATTATCCTCAATCATGTTTACCGTAGGTCCACCGTGATTCGACAACGAATTATTCTGAATATTAGGTCCTGCCTCAGCGAAAGTCAGAATCTTCTTATCAATGAGCTCCTGAACTTTGGTTTTGAAAACAAAATAGTCTTCTGTCGGATGTCCTATGTATCTAGCATGATAAGCACAAGACGCATTTGGATTATGCTTCGGGCCAAATGGAGGAATTGCAGGTGCGATTTGCTTGGGAACAATTGCCCCTTGGTGAACTAAGTAAGGAAACAATTCAGTGTATGACACCAGAATTCTGTCGAAATTTGGACGCTTATGGTTTCCTTGATTGTTGTTGCTCTGACGGTTTTGATTCTGCTGACTTTTGTTGTTCTGTTGTTTCTGTTGCTGATTTTGAGCATTCTGAACTAGTTGTTGCGGATGATACTGATATGGAGGTTGATATTGTGCAACACCAATGTACGGATACGGGTAATATGGCATAGGTTCCATGGGAGCTCGATACTGAGGAGAAACTTGTGTTGTCACAGCATTGGCTTCACCTTCCTTTTTCTTGGACTGATTGTTCTGAGATTTTCTAGTGGTCGGCTGCTGAGAAATAGCTCCAGGAATCTTTCCAGTCTTCAAACCGTTTTCAATCCGTTCACCAATTGTTACAATGTCAGCAAAGTTCGATGAAGAACTACCCACCATTTTCTTATAGTAGGAACCTTGCAATGTACCCATAAAGATGTCAACCAACTCATTGTCAGAGAGAGCCGATCGTACACGAGATGCCATCTCATGCCATCTTTGTGCATACTCCTTGAATGTTTCAACTAAACGCTGGGACTGATTCTGCAACTGCAATCTAGTAGGCACCAAATTAAGATTGTATTTGTATTGTTTCAAGAATGCTTCAGACAAATCCCTCCAAGTACAGATTTTGCTGCGTTCCAAGCCCATGTACCAATCCAATGAAGCACCAGACAAATTATCTAGAAAACAATGAACTAGCAGGTCATCGTTATCAATATAGGATGCCATCTTCCTGCAGTACATAGTGATGTGACTACACGGGAAACTAAAACCTTTATACTTTGGCAACTCAGGTATCTTGAATTTCTGCGGCAGCACAACATTTGGAACCAAACACAAGTCCTTGGCCTCCATGCCAAAAGCAGAAAACCCTTCAATAACGCTGATACGGTCTTCCAACAACTTGTAGTCAACAGGTCTACTTTGATTAGTGAGCCTGACAAGAACCTGAGGATTTGGCATCTGAGATGTGGCGGAAGTGTGCACTTGCGGAGTAGAAAACTGAGAAGGATACACCAAACCCGGATTAACCATCTGACCAGAATTCTGGCCCATCTGAGCACCAAACGAATAATTCGGAGGAGGTATCACAGCAGCTAAGGAAGATGCCCCAGGATAGAACATCCCAGGATGAACATTCAGAACAACGGTATGAGCAGCTTGAGATGAAACTGGAACATGAATAGGAGGACCCCTATACACATGCTCTTCTTCATCAGGGGTTTCAATGTCAGTCAACCCGGAAGTTTGACGAGTTTGAACCTGAAGATTCTCAGGATCATCATTCAACACTGGAGGTGGTACTGGAGTAGGCATGCCCCATGGATATGCAGCAGCATTCCCATTAGGCATGGGCACAACAAATGGCTGATATGGTACGAAGGTACTACCATTATTTGCAATCTGAGGAGTGTAGTTTGGAGGCATGCCCCAAGGGAAACCAGCGGGTATCTTGTTCAAACTGGACTGAGAATTTGTCAGATGAACAACAGACTGATTCACAGGCTCAACTGGCACTTCAACAATAGTAGGAGAATGAACAACCGCAGGAGTAGTTGTAACAACAGGAGAAGCAGTCACAACAAGAGTGATAACGGTTGCATCAGTAGCAGTTGCAATAACAATGGCAGCAGTAGCGGGGTCCCTCTGAGCACCAAGGAGTTCCATAATGACATCTATGTTCATTTGAAACTGATCCATCCGACCCTGGAATTGAGCCAGAGTTTCCTTATAAGCAGCGTTCTCAGCTTCAAAGTCAGCCATGATTCTGGATTTGTTTGAATGAGTAAAATATCAATGACGAGTCATCGTCTTGTTATAAGGAAGGCGGATAAGGATGAGCAACGGTTTCGGATGAAGGGACATGCATATGTGTGCAAATGAATGTATGTTATGCATGCAAAAAATAAAGTTTTAAAAAGCGTATGCAAAAATCAATTTACATGATGAAATGATATGCAACACAAGAACAAGAAGCCAGCATTGTCTGAACAATCAAAATCTGAATAATCTGGATATCTGCATATAATTCTGTATCGGTGCAACATAATATGATGTGTCGGTACAAAATCTGGCATGTGTGAGAGAACAAAGGTATGAAGTGGCTTGGTTTCCTGCAAAAACCCATCCCCCTCACAGGTGTGATCTAGATACAACAAGGTGGTCCCTAGAAAGGTCGCCCAAACCATAGGACTCAGAATGAAAACATCCTGTCGTAGTGAATTCTCACAGGATGGAAGTATTCTCAATCGAATCACGATTTGGGATGTGGCTCTCGTGGTATCCCAATGTGCAAAACGCATGCCTCACGACTATCCACGTTCTAGCCCATGTGTATGATAAGCCCGGTGTTAGGACTTTTCTCTCCAATAATATCTACCCATCCCAACAACAGCAGAAAATAGTAGATATCCAGAATATATAGCATATGAATATTCAAAGCAGTAAAGAAATGCAGTAAATAAACATAAAGCTAAAGCAAGGAAAATAAAGTGAGTAAAGCGCAAAAGATAAACACCCAAGCAAGAAAGCAAAGGTTGTGACCCACTGGGGATGTTGGTATTGACCGAATAAGCGGTACTTGACCAACAAAAAGGGTATTGGAACCAAAAGAAGGTTACTAACCCAAGGAAGCAAGTATTCGAACCAAGAAAAGGTTACTAACTGCTGAGGATTCGGTGTGAATAGAAAGACTATGATTAACCGCAAAGAAAATGAGTGATTAACCAAAAGAAGGTGATTAACTCGAAAGGGGGCTCAGTGTTTTAACAGACCGGCTGTGGTTAACTGATAAATGGGTGATTAACCAAGAGAAGGTGATTAACCCAATAGAAACTCAGTGTGTTAACAGATAGACTGTGGTTAACTGAGAAGGAGTGCAAATTGGTGTTTTAACTGACAGGCAGTGGTTAACCAAACAAAGGGAGAAGAACCAAAAGGAGGTTGCGAACTCCTGGGGTTACGGTTGTAACAGGAATACTGTGTTTAACCAAAGAAAAGGAATTGAGACTCTTCAGGGGAATCAAAAGATGATGATTGACCACAAGAAATAAACAGGGTATTGAAATAAAGAGAGCTTGCTACCCAAAGGGGCAATGATCTTAACCAAGAAGGTGATTGACCAAAAGAGAGAGATTGAAAGAGATAGAAGTGTTCAAGGATCGACTCGACTGGGAAAGAAGGTACACTACTGCCTGGGGATAGAGATGACTAAGCTAAGCACAGGGTCATTCGTCCCCTACCTGAAGTAGTCAGAATGAGAGTAGGAATTCTCCCTTCTCATTCCTTCTCTAACACACAGGGTGTAGTGCAGAAGTTGATACAGACAACATAATAGCTCCAAGTTGTATCGTGCTCCCGCGTCGCGCGAAAATCTAACTCAGTCGGGGACCAAGAGAAAGCAAGTTCTAAAGGAAACCTAAAGAGAAGCGCCAAGGGAGAGATCAATAATTGAAACAAAGTTTCAATTGATTAATCAAAAGGGAGGAAAATGCTAACAATTTTTCAAATGAATGAAAAATTATTAAAGCAACAAGGTGTATTATTGATTGTACAAGATTAAGTTCATTCTCTTGAGAACAAACCTAATGCAAAGCAATGGGAGAAAGTGCAAAACAGTGCCAAATGATACACCAAAACATGTAGCATGTGATCAAATAAAAATGCAAGAAAACATGTATTCACAAAATGCCAAGAACGGGATTAAATCGAATAATCGAAAATGCATCGAAAGTTCGTGAATGTGCTTCAAAATGACACTTAAAACATCCATAAAATCAAGCATAATAATCAATGGAAGTTAAAAGGAAGAAAGCATGGCAAACACACTTGAAAATGCAAGAAAATGACCTTCTGGTTTAGTGTTAATCGATTAACACTTTTGCACTGCAAAGTGTTAATCGATTAACACTTGCAAAACAACAAAAAACTGAAAAATAGACTGTTAATCGATTAACACTGGCACATGGGCTGAAAAATAATTTTCAAAAGTGATTTTGGCCAACTTATTGATTGTGCAATCACTCCAATGCTAGGGAAAACAATTATGCACGAAAAATCAAGTTTAAAAATAGCAACTGATCAACAATGGAATCAATTAAATCATCAAGATCATGGATCAAGCAATGGCATAACCAATTTACATGCAAAACAATGAAACTACATCGCGAATGATACGAAAACATTCGAAATAGAAAAATGAGAGAGATCTACCAACCTATAAGCCGGAGATTTGGCTTGGTGATTGTCACAAAGAGATCTTGGCGAAGATAATCAAAGAAAACCAGAGGAATCTTCAACTATAGCTGAAACGTATCGAAACCGAACAAATTGCGACGAAATCTCCGAAATGAGAAATATCACCGAAGAAGCTTGAAATAATCACTTGAGATGAATCCAAAAGCTACTGAAGCTCCACCAAAACCAGAGGAATGGAATGATGATGAAGGTTAAGCTCAAGAAAAAGCACTTTCAAGGTGAAAGTAGCTTTTCTTCAATGGAGAATTAAGAGCTTTGGTGAGGTTTTGGAAGAGAATTGAGATGAAGATGAAGATGTAGCAGAGAAAAATCAGAGAGAATGTGAGAGAATTGAGAGTGAAGTGTGAGGAATTTGTGTGAAAATGGTTGAGAAATTGTGGATGAAAAATGGTGGATCCCCTGAAAAGTGAGTGAAGGTGTGTTTATATAGACTTTAGGTTTGGAGTGTGAGAGGTTTGGATTTTGGTTTGGACTTAGCTTTGGGTGGTTTGGAACTAGGCTAGGAGTTAGTTAGGCTTGACTCACTGAGTCAAGCGGTTAACTCGGTTAGTTAGAACCAAATCGGTAATAATCCCAAGGTGAACTCCAATATTCAAAGGTCCACATACTTGGAAACCAAGGAACATGGTGCACTTATTTGAAAATGATGCATTGGAATAAATTCGAGTGAATTCTTGAATACTCCAGAATGTTCCACATGCTACTAGACCAATGTAGACGTTCAAAATGTGGAGGGAAAGTTATTGTCTTGAAAAAGCAGCAAATTCTGCAAAATTTGCATGTGTTAATCGATTAACACATTTGCACTTTAAATGTTTAATCGATTAACCAATTCAAAAATGCCCAGTTTTGCCTGAAAAATGGTGTTGTGGCCACGGTTCTGATTTTCAACCTCTTGCTTTGATGAATAGGCATAGAAACCCTTGTTTTGTGCTTGTGTTGATGATGAGATGACCTTGTGAGGATGCGATTAATCGGGCTTGGAAAACCTGAATATTCCTGCAACAAAATCATAGAGAAAAAGTGCGACAGCGTATGCCAGCGATGCGAATGCACATGCTTATGCAAAAGGCAAAAGGGGAGGTCAAATTTTGGGTTACGACAGTGGGTATACGTTATGTTAATGTTGTTGAATTGTAGACTATAATTGTTGAAGTTTACTTTTCTTTTATGTTGTTTATGATTGATTAAGATTACTCACCCCTTATGTTTGAATGTTACCTCCACGTGGGTAACACGTAGATACTTAGGAGTAGACTCCGAGGAAGTAAGTGAGAGCTCGCTATTGGATCTCATTTCAGTTTGTCGTTTTAAGTAGGAGAAATTTTGCTCTGATTCATGTAACACTGGGTTGGGATTGACGTTTGTCTTCTTAATTTCTTATGTTGTTTATTTTGAAGTATTTGATAATAATTTCATGGTGATACCCTAAGATGATGAGTCGAGTGTTGACGTCACTTATCTCTTGTTGAGGTTATGGATGTTGGAGCTTAAGACTCAATTTTAGTTGTGGAATTATAATTGAATTTCTTCATGATGAATTCGTTGTGTTGTTTTTAAAATCACTTAAGATCATAAAAGCCTCATAAATGAGTATGTTCGATTCAATGTATGTTTTTGTATAACCCATGTTACAAAGCAGGATAATTATGATGTTTTATGAAGTATGACACCCGTGTGGTTGTGTTTATATGATTAAATTAATCCTTAATTTCGTGGGGTTTTAGAAGGGTCTTACATTAGTAGTATCAGAGCAGGCCGGTCCATCCGACCAAGTTTTTATATGATATCAGTTCCCTTTTAGTCGATATGTGTGTGTACACCGTCGATGCATTGTTTCTTCTAATGTTGTTTGATGGTGTGAAGAATGGCTGGGAGAAACGATCATGCTATTTTTGAAGCTTAGGAATCGTTTGCTCAAGTGATGGCTCAAAATGCACAGAACAATCAGAACGGGGGAGCAGGAGGAGCTCCTAATGAGTTTCGCACTTTGGGAAAATTTCAGAGGAACAATCCACCAATTTTCAAGGGTATCCATGATCCAAAGGATGCACAGGCATGACTCAAAGTAACTGAGAAGATCTTCCGAGTGATGGCATGGACTGAGGCTTAGAAGGTACGATTTGGTACTTATATACTGTCAGAGGAAGCTAAGGATTGGTGGGATAATGTGCGTCAGAGATTGGAAGATTCTGGTACAGAGATAACTTGGGTTGTGTTCAGAAATGAATTCTTGGAGAATTATTTCCCCAAGGATGTGTGTAGCAAGAAAGAGATAGAGTTCCTTGAGCTAAAGCAAGGGAACGTGACTGTGGCAGAGTATGCTGTGAAGTTTGAGGCGTTGGTGAAGTTGTGTACTCATTACAATCATGTTGATGCTGAGACTTACAAATGTCTCAAGTTTGAAAATGGGCTGAGACCAGAGATCAAACAAGGTATTGGATACCAACAGATTCGTAGGTATGATGAACTAGTGAATAAGAGTAGAATCTACGATGAGGATAATAGAGCTCGATCTGTTCACTATAAGAGTCTTAATGAGAAGAAAGTGAAGGGAGAATTTTGAGGGAAACCTTATGTAACTCCAGCTGACAAAGGAAAGCAGAAGGCTGTAGATGGGAAGAAGACAAGTGAAGGAGGAGCTCCCGCTTCTGTCAAGTGCTTCAAGTGTGGAGAGCTGAGCCACTGTGCTAATGAATGTAATAATAAGGTTCTGAGATGTTACAATTGTGGAAAAACGGGTCACCGTGTTACAGAGTGCAAGAATGATGGTCTGACTTGTTACAATTATGGTGAACATGGTCATATCAGTATGCAATGTCAGAAGCCGAAGAAGACGAGTGCTACTGCTGCCTAGACTAATGGTATAGTGTTTACTTTGAGTGGTTCAGAGGTTCGCAAGACAGATAACTTGATCAGAGGTACTTGTTTCATTAACAATGTTGAGTTAATTGCTATTATTGATACCGATACTACTCATTTGTTTATTTCGCTTGAGTGTGCTACGAGGTTGGGTTTAAAATTATCTTCTATGGTTGGGAGTATGGTTACCGATACCCTGACTAATGGTTCTGTGACTACTATATTAGTCGGTTTGAGTTGTCCTTTGACCATTCATGGTAAGAATTTTGCAATGGACTTAATATGTCTACCTTTGCATCAATTCGATATTATTCTTAGAATGAACTGGTTGGAGTTCAACTATGTTTATATCAGCTGCTACAGCAGAACCGTGAGGTTCCCAGAGTTTGGTGATTGTGGAGAGCTGGTGTTTTTATCTGCTAAGCAAGTAGAATAACTCTTAGAAGATGAGGCTCAGATGTTTGCAATGTTTGCATCATTACAAGTCGATAACAAGGCTACTAGTGTTGATCTGCCTGTTGGGTGCAATTTCCCATATGTATTTCCAGATGATATCACTGACTTGCCACCAGAGCGTGAGATCAAGTTTTCCATTGATTTGGTACCTGGTACTAATTCTGTGTCGATGGCTCCGTATAGGATGTCAGCTTCAGATTTGGGTGAATTGAAGAAATAGTTAGAAGAATTTCTTGAGAAGAAATTTGTTCGACCAAGTGTTTCTCCATGGGGTGAGCCAGTGTTGCTAGTTAAGAAAAAGGACGGTAGTATGAGGTTGTGTGTTGGCTACAGACAATTGAATAAAGTTACTATAAAAACAGGTATCCTCTTCTAAGAATTGATGATATGTGGATCAATTAGTGGGTGCTTGTATGTTTAGCAAGATATATTTAAGGTCAGGTTATCATTAGATTCGTGTGAAACCAGACGATATTTCAAAGACTACATTCAGGACAAGGTATGGTTATTATAAGTATACAATAATGTCGTTTGGAGTGTCTAATACGCCAGGTGTGTTCACAGAGTATAAGAATAGGATTTTCCATCATTATCAGGATCAATTTGTGGTCGTATTTATCGATGACATCTTGATATATTATAAGTATGAGGAAGAACATGCGGAGAATCTAAAAGTTGTATTGCAGGTTACAGCACCCCAAAATTTGCCATCTCTTTCTTTAACCTTAACTGGCTTGTGTTTCTCTTTCATCTACATCTTCATTAGGTCATAACTTTGCATTCATTCATTTGCATTGAGCTCCTAAGACAGGGATCAAAGCATTTTCCTGTGGTTTGAGTTCTCCTTACTTATAGGTGATTTATCTGGCTATTAAACTCAAGATTAAGACAAACATTTTGAGCTCACAACATCATGAGCATATTTTTATCAAAGTTCATCCAGCTATATGGCGTCCCTCTGCCAAGATTCATCAAGTATCAAGTTTATCTACTTCAGGATTTCTCAAGAGGCATCAAGTGATTAAGGCTTCATCATGGTTCTAGGGGAAACTGGGGAACTAGAGTTTTGTTTATTGTCAACATCTCGGGCTATTTTCTTCATCAGTATGCACCTAAAGTGTGGAGATTAGGGCTTCTTATCCCCTTGTTGTTTGAGAAGAGGTGTTGTTCGATTCAGATTTGCTTGAAATTAGGTCAAAGGTGTATGCAATATCAGTTGAAGTTCAGTGAAAGTTTGACCTAATCTTGGTTAAACAAATGGTTTGCTGCAATATCAAGTTATCAAACTGTGGTAAAGATAATTGTTTCAAAGTGGATAATCATCAGAGTCATTTCACTCTTGATTAGGGTTTGATGCAGTGACAACATAATTCATATCTCAAATCATATTTGTTATAGATCTCCATGAGGGCAAGGAAGTGTCAGATTCAAGTGATTTATGGTTTAAAATTGTCAAGTGATCAGAATCAAAGTTGTGTGCCAAGTCAGGTTAACTGTGTATGGATCAAGTCATTAGAATATGCTGAAAGCAAGTGTTTCGCGGCTGGGGATCACCAAAGATCAGTGCATTTGTAGGTGTAACACCCTTTTCTACCCCCAATAATGTTGCAGCAGAAACAACTCAAATATCAGAGTAAGGCATAAAAATTCCCTCCAAGGGTGCACATTTCTCATTAAATCAAAATAATACAATTACCCGTAAACAAAGGGTTTTCCTCAAAATAAATCAAAAAGCCTTCACACGGCAGCGGAACTCAAAATTCTCAAATAAAAAGTTTTCAACAAACGTCATAATAATCAAAATAAAACCATATCATCAAATGACAACAAAAATAAGGAAACAACATAGTTCGACTCAAAGGACTCCAACCCGATGTTACACTATCAGAGCAAGACCCTTTAAATCGACCAAAAGCAAATAAACTTCAAGTCCTCGAAAAGCATCCACGGTTAAACCTGACCACCTGCACGTTACCCACGTGGAGGCAACATTCAAACAGGCAGGGTGAGTAATCACAATTCATAATAATCATTATAACACAAGATATACATAAAATGGCATTATCTTTATAAACGACATCATCAAGGTCATCATCAAAGAAAACATCAGGAAGCATCATCTCACAAATTCATCAATGCCACATAAAATGCAATGCATAACAAGACTCATGCATGTGGTACCAATCGTCATAATAGATGGACACTAGGCCATCAACCCTCTAAAGATCCCCGTCAATAGGATCGATCCCGCATTTGGAACCGGAGCACGTCATAATTACCTCATATCCTGATAATGGGAATGAAGCATCATCACAGAGTATGCATATGAATGTATGATACACAACATCACTAATTATCATTATCAAAGTAAACATCATAATGTGCATCATCATTCATCAATTCTCATATACGTCATGTCATCACATATTCGTCAAATAATCACCAAAACATCATCAGATAATCATCAATAACTTCATGGAAAATCATCATAAAATCACGGCAACAAAACATCGCAACAGCACAACACATAACCCAAAATCGCGAAACAGCAGCAGTTCGCTCCAGGGTTCGCTAGGCAAACCCGTTCGCTGTGACCTTCGCTTAGCGAAGCGGTCAGCGAACCTCACAGACACCACACTCAACACCAGAAACACAATCATCTGTCATACTCGCTGATTGATTCGCTTAGCGAACCCACACGCTGATTCCTTCGATTAGCGAGACTCCCAGCGAAGCCCACCTTTCCTCTCCAAAATCATCTCAGTACTCACTCCTGTTGCACCCCAAAATTTGCCCTCCTTACTTTATTACTAACTGGCTTATGTTGCATTGCATTTTGCATTATCATGTGTGCATATCATTGGTTCTTAGCATGGGGTCAAGGTGCCTGAGGCAGTGCTTCAGAGGGTCAAGCAAGAGTCCTGGTATTGTCCAAGAGAGCTCAGGTGGATCATCCTCTCCTAACCAGTGCATAGATTAGGGTTTTGAGATTCTTGGGTTTATTGCTTCAATAGGCAAGCTCCTTGGGTTTTTATCATCATCAAATGGCATATCTTATCTTTGTTGGAGAGGATACACATCATATTCAGAGGAATTTCGATTTGGAGACTGTGTTATTTCCTCCTAGACTGAGGGTACCACAACTAGGGTTTGCTATAAAGTCAGTTTATTTATGATTTTTTGGGCAAGTTTTGATTCCATGGTACTCCTTGGGTCCCTAAGTACCTAGGGATGGGAGGTTGTCCATCAGTTTGGTTCAGGAGAAGTTCAATTGGCCAATGGATTGAAGATCAGTTGAATTGGGTAAAAGTCAACAGTGAGAGGAGAAGTCAACTGTGGAATTTTGAGGTTCTCTCCAAGGTTTTCAAGGTGTCACATCCTCATATGGTCTTAAAGGGTCAAGTTTCATACATATTTATCAGGAATCAGGAGTTGGTGCAAAGTTTCTAAATTTGGAAAGTGACCTATAATGAAAAGTTTCCATTTTTGGCAAGTTCCTGCACTGCGTTCAACTTGAATTTTCATCATCAAGAAAGCTTCAAATTAATTTTTCTCCAATATGAAAGTTTAATATATTTTTCTCCTCTTTCCAAAAAGTACTAGTGGGTCTCCATATCATTTGTGAAACTCCAGTTATGATCAAAAGAAGGAAAAGTGGTTTTTAGGGTTTCTCATGATCCCATTTTCACAACTTTGGGCATAATGACCTATAATCAATTCCATTGCTTCATGCCACATTCCAATATTAAAAGACATTCCTTGAGGATTATTTTGGGCCCAAGAATGAAGTAATTCCATGGTTTATGCTTCATTTATTCTCCATTATTCAAAAATGCCAAACTATTAAAAAACTCATGAATCAATTGTTTTCAAGGCCCAAGTTCCATTGAGGTGTAACTAGCAATCCAAATGCAAGTGATCCATCATGAAATTCTCAAGTATACATGCATAGAGGAGGTGTAATTAATATAATGTGATTTTTCAAAATTATTCAGAAACTCATTAAACAAGTAATTACCCAAGCCCAATTCCTCATCAGAAGAAAACCCTAGTCTATATAAACCCATCCATGCACTGGTTAGAGAGAGTGACACGTGATATCTTGGAGAAAAAGAAAGTGAACCCTAATTCTTGAATTCCTTGGATCTCTCAATTTACAAGGAGTTTCTTCAAAGTTTTTCCACAAACCTTCTCCTGGTGATCTCTAGAGTGCAACCCAACCACCATTTGCAGGCAAAAGCAAGGATTGGAGTGGCACCATCTCAGGTGGGTGAATTTTTTCGTGCTCCTAAAACTCCCCTTTTTTATATGAATATTGACGTGTGATGATCGGTGGTTACCCTGATCTATTTATTTTTAATTTTGGACGTGTGGTTTGCTTGTAATATGGATTTAAAGTTTTGTGCCCTAATGATTTTTTATTCGTTTTTTATTATACACTAACAATTTGGGGTTTTTTATGCCATATTTGGATTCCTGACGAAATTCTGGGTCAGATAGTGTACCCATACGCATTTTCTGGAAAATTTTGGACGACAGCTCATCGGAGAGGGTGGCCGGAGCCCTAGCTCCGGCGGCTGCCGGAAGTACAGTCCGACGAGGTGAGTAAAGGAGGAAGATGAAGCACGGCCGTTGATTTCCTTGATCTAACGCTCTCTATTGCTCCACGTGTCTTTTATTTTATGTTTTAAATTTGATGATTGCGTGTGTGCCATCTTTTATTTGTTACCGTGCATCCTCTGATCGTGGCCATTGTTTTTATTTCATTATTGATCATGCGGATGTTATCGTGACACCACATTAATGAAGCACATGCAAGGCATGTGGCTGGTGCATGGTAGTACCGTGTGGTTATGTGTGCGCGTGACTATGAGGAGTGTGGTGTACCTGGAAATCTGACCATTGATCTTGTTTATTTTTTTTATTATGTTGATTGTATAATGTTCGTTGGATTGAAGGATTGGCTGAGATTGCATCTGAAGTTTGACCGCTCCCATGCTCCCTCATTGACTGCGCCTTGGGCTCCCATTCATTGGGCCTTTGCTATGCGCACCCTCCCCGTTAGCCCATTTCCTTTTTTTCAACGCATCTTCTTACTGTCTACACCCCCCCTTGCATTTTTCATGAATTTATTTTTATTCAACTATTATTGTTTCCATGTTTAATCATTAAAAATACAAAATTGCATTTAAAAAATCCCAGAAAATTCATGCATACTTTTCATCATTTTATAAAATTTTCTCAAATTTTATTTTTATTTTTATTTTATTTTTTATCATCGAAATTAATTATTTAGTTATTTTCTCTTTGTATTACACACATCTCATGCATACATAAATTTCTTTATTTTAATTCTCCTCATCTATAATACATTTTTCATCCGTTCTTTTTACATCTATTAGATAACATCCTAAAATACATTAAAAAAAATTTATTTCATTTTTAAATTTATTTCATATTGCATTTTGGTCCTTCTCTTTGGCACACTGAACCCCACTTCCCACCTGAACTTTGTCTAACTATTTAGATGACTAATATCTTGATTTTTTGCAGGGATTTTTGATATTCGGTTTACCTCTGGTTGAATAATAGTGATGTTTAATTTGGGAATTTTAGGAGTTATTTTTCTAATTATTTGATTGGCTTTCATTTGAGATCTTCTTGTATGCCTATTTCTGACTACATCTGATTATCTGTTTGAAAGGCACTTGTGCCATTTACTTTGGGGTTGCTTCTTTGATCTTTGAGTTCATGTTTGGATTATTATCATAATTGTTTGCCATTGTTTGATTTTCATTCACCTCATTTCTCTTATTTATGTCTGTTTCTCACTAACCTTTCATGCAGGGACTAAGGTAAGTTCTTTAAGGGTGTGGATAAGTATCCATGGTCACTCTCATCCTTTCTTTCTCCCCTCTCTTCTTCCTTTAGGGTTTAGGTTGTCGTTAAACCTCACTAACCGTAGGTCACCCATGCATGATGACTTTAGGATTCATAGTCCCCCTTTAGAGTTACCCTTGTGTCTTCTCTCTTCTCATCTCTAATTTCTTTAAAACACTTAATAAGAATAAGGTGTATTGCGCATGAGCCTTAAGTATGGGGAATGAGAAATGAGGGGCTTCCTCTTATCTTTCTAGAGTGCTTAGCGAGAGTCCTGTCTTGGGATGATGCGTTAAGTATTCGCCCCTGTGCCCTAGACTTTGGTGCGATGCAGCTTAGGAACTAACTTAAGCCACTTATGTCCTAAAAAACACAAACCAACTTCAAACCTTTTTGTCCTGCGAGACCTTCAACTTAAAGGCTATTTTCAAAAAGGGCACGTTACCTTCCGTCTGAGTCGCAAACAGGCATCGACCCTAACTTCCGGACGCGAACTTAACGTCGCTCATAAAAAACACAAAAAGAACTTGGTCCGAACTACGTTGACTCTGAATTCCCCATTGCACAAAGGGGGTACGTAGGCCTAGGACGTCGACGTCCTACCGAGTCGGTCTTTGTATTTCCCTCTCCATTTTAGTACAACCCTAGATGATAGTATAACTCACCCTTAGAATAGACAACAAGCGTGGATCCCATCGAGTACGATGGACGCGTGGGGTGCTAGCACCTTCCCCTCGCGTAACCGACTCCCGAACCCAGGTTATGGTTGTGATGACCATTCCTTTCCCCCTTCCTAAGGTTTATGCGGTGTTCCCTTTCCCTCTCTTGGGATAAATTTACACGGCTGGCGACTCTGTTTTTCCGCGCCACTCTCGCGTTTGTACCTGGATGAAAATCCTGGGAGCGACAGCTGGCGACTCTACTGGGGACTCTGGTTGACCTATGTTGGTCCATCCCTAAGCGAGTCAGTCCTAACGCTTGCTTATCTTTGTTCTCTTCGGGTGCTTTGTTTTTGTTTTGCTTTATGTGTTATATTTTATTTTTATTTTTACCACATTTTCTGCATTTCATTTTTATTACTGTCATGCTGCTGTGCTGTGCTGGCTGTCTTTATTTTGCAGGTTGGGTGGGTCAGAGAGAGAAGCCCAATACCCAGGCTTGAGTATACCCTAGGACTAGAATGGAAAGTAGTGGGACCTACGTGCCCGCTTGGTACGTTTGTGTGTTCACGAAATTCACAACCAGACGAGGCTATCTTGGGACGCATTCTAACGTGTGTGTCTTGCGCATGTTGGGGTGTTGATCTAGAGAGCTGTCGACTCTGGTGACCGATCATTGAGGACCTTAGTGGAAACATCCCTCTTTAGTGGTGACAGTGGCAGACCACATCCTGTGGCAAACCCATTCGCACCCGAGGGCCCGCTTTGGAACTCGCATAGGACGGCCCCTACGTTTTGAAGAGAATCAGTGGAGGCACTCCTCGATTGACGATAGTACTGTACCCCGAGGGATGAATGTACTATTGTTTCTCGACCTCAGTGCCAAAACTGAGGACCTTCCGCTTTGGAGAATCAGTTGAGGCCTCCTCGATTGATGATGATGCCAAACCAGAAATGGTAAACGTATCATCATTTCTCGACCTGAGAGCCCGGGATACTGAACATCCTAGTACCTACATGTGAGAGGGGATGGGCGTTTGCAGGTTTGCAGGTAACCGAGACCTTCAACCTACCTTGTTTTTTGGATTTCACATCAATGTCTGATTATTTGGGTTCCTTAGTGGTTCAGAATTCTGGTTTTATAGGTTGTGGTTCTCGTCCAGCTAACAGCACAGCACATCCAGCAGTGTGCCTTGACCCCATGTTTGCATAAGCATATCATTTTTTCTGACATGTTTGACATTTTTCAGGGCTCGCATCTTACTCTTGATTCCGGTTTTCTGAGGTTACCTTAGCATAGATGTCCAGAGGAAGAAGACTGTTGCTTATTCATTCCCAGAACCGACTTTGACACTGATTCACAAACTGATTAATATGGCTGGTTCTGGAGTTCGTACAGAGTTCAGTGGAAGGTATGGAAGACTTCTGAAATTTGTCTATAATATCTCCAAGTATGAGAAGGATGCCATTCACACACTTCTTCAGTTTTACGATCCGTCTCTGCGTTGCTTCACTTTCCCGAACTACATCTTGGCTCCAACGTTGGAGGAGTTCTCATTTATTTTGGGAATCCCCATCAGGCATGATATAGTTTTCTTTTCTGAAGAACACCCCGGAGTAAAAGAAATGGCTGTTGCTCTTCATGTTAATGAATTCGTTCTTAACAGTAATATTGAAGAAAAACAAGGAGTTAAGGGTTTCTTGCTGAAGTTCTTGTTTGATCAGGCTTACATACATGTCAAAGAGAAGAACTGGACTGCTTTCCAAGCTATTCTGGCTATGTGCATCTATGGGATTGTCTTGTTTCCGAATATTCCCGATCTAGTGGATATGCATGCCGTCAGAATCTTTATTTTGAAGAATCCCATACCTACCTTGCTAGGTGATGTGTATCACTCAGTCCACTATAAGAATAAGAATAGGCGTGGGAAAACTGTAAGTTGCTGTGCACCGCTTTTTGCTACTTGGTTTCTGAGTCGTCTCCCCGAATCTGGTGCTTTCGTTGATACGAAAGATTCTCTGAAGTGGTCAAAGAGGGTTATGGGCTTGACTGCTGATAACATTGTTTGGATCAATCATGATTTGCTAGGAATGGAGATTATTTGCAAATGCGGAGAATTCCCTAGTGTACCCTTGATAGGGAGGAAAGGTGGAATTAACTATAATCCCTCCCTAGCTATCAGACAGTTTGGCTATCCTTTGAAGAATCCACCCGAAGAGTGAGATGTCCGTGAGTCCTTGTTCTTCAATGGTATTGAGGATCAAGGGTTGATAAGGAAAGTTGTGAATGCTTGGAAACAGATGACTAAGAAGGGTAAGATTCCATTCGGGAAAAGTAACAATCGGGCTTTCCCTCCCTATAAAGAGTGGATTAAGAAGAGAGCAGAAGAGGAGCTTCTTCCATTCCCGGTGGAACCACCTTTGTACCCTTTGGTGATCGAGCCTCCTACCACCGTTGAGTTGGAGAAGTATAACAAATTATGGGCTGAAAAGGAAAGGTTGCGGGAAGAAAATAGTGAGCTAAAGAGAGAGATTTATCAATGGAAGCATGAGCGGGGTGAAGTTGTTCATACCACCAAGTTGAAGACAGTGCTCCTTGCTAAAGCAGAAAAAGAGCTTGCTGACATGGTCGCATCCAGAGAAAGAATGAAACAAGCTTTGGATGGTATCAGTAACGTTCTCAGGTCCAAGGAGGAGGAATTAGGCAAGGCTTTGTTGAAGATTCACAGGTTCAATGATCACCAAGAAACTGCCATGGCTGAGAATAAGAGAAAGGAAGACGACTACATAGCTAAGATTGATCAGTTAAAGTCGACGCTCAAGAAGAAACACGCCGAGATCTTATCAGGGATATTCAAGACCCAAGTAGACGAGGGTCGACTCAATGAAGCCATAGCCTCCATGGAAGAACTGAAAGTCCAAGCTGAAGTGAAGAAACCTAGACATGAGGGTCCTAGCATGGATGGTGTTTCTGGAGAAGACGCTTGGGAGTTACATTGCCGATACTTGGATGGGATCATACACAGGAGAGACCTTCTCATTCAAGGGCTAATTCAGAGGCCGAAGCATCTTGATACCAGAAAGCTGTTCAAGGAGTTTCAAGACTGGTGGAGAAAGCATAATGGATGGGGGGATTGACGCTTGTAAACTTCGATGATATGCCATAGTTTTCTATTTTCTTTCATTGTATGTGGATCACCACCAGGCTTGTTGGTTGGGACCTATGGTTTTTGTATTCAGACTCGTTATCTCGGATTTGTGATTGTTGACATTTGACTTTTCTCTGGTTTTCTTATTATATGAGCAGAAGTTCCATTATATCTTGTTATTAAATCGGAATTAAGGGGTGGATCGCCCTGTGAACTTTCAAACACGTCCATTTGCATTTGCATATTCATAATCATCTTGCATAATCATTTTGCATGACAGGTGTTTATCTCTGGTGTTCTTATCTTGTTATAATCTCAAAATTGCAGAGTTGATCATGGAACGAGTTCAAGCTGAGTTGAGTGAACTGAAGGTTCAGATGAGGCAATTTGGGGAAGACATGCTCCAGGAGCAGAGGATGCTGAGGGAGGAGATCAATCAGTTGAAGACTCAGATGGGTTTGATCATGGAAATGCTGAATAGGGTGTTGAAGAAGGAAGACAGTACTGTGCCCGTTTCCACAGCAGAGGTTCTCATTCCTCCCACCTCTTTGGGGTCTCCTCTAGACCATGGATTGCCTCGTAGATCCTCTCCACCATCAGAGCTTTTTCATCAATGACTGTTTCTTGAGGGTCTTAATCCAGAGAAGCTTGATAAGAAGTTTGATCAGATTCCGATGCCATACGCTCAGTTGCTTCAGCACTTGCTCAAGTTTTAACTAATTGAATTGATTGCTGCGGGACCCCCACACACCAAGTTTCGTATGGGTTCCAATGTCCATGATAGGTGTGAATTTCATTCAGGGGCACTTGGTCATAATGTTGAAGGCTGTAAGATGCTCAAGTACAAAGTCCAAGAGCTCATTGATTCAGGGGCAATCAAGTTTACATCAGTTGGCACTGGTAAACAAAGTGATGTTACTCCCGGTGTTGCAAAGGGACTGAGGACTCCCTCTTTTACCAAAGGATCCACCTCGCGCCAGGGATCTCTTCCACAACCCTTGTTCGTGCCTCAGCCAAATGCAGAAAGAAAAGTGCAGGGCCAGACTGGGCGCCCAAATCAGCACCGACAGCAGAATTATCAGCAACAGGGGCAACCGAGACCAAGAAGGTCCAACAGGATATTTGATCCTGTTCCTATCCCTTATAGTCAGCTGTTTACGCGTCTGCTCAAGAAGTCTCTGATTCAAACAAGGGGTACCGCGCCAGTACCGTACCCAATTCCTCCGGATTATGACATGACTACTAGGTGTGAGTTCCACTCAGAAACGTTTGGGCATATAATTGATGAGTGTAATGTATTCAGGCACAAGGTGCAAGACCTGGTAGACTCAGAGATCATTGTATTCACTGAAAATGATATGTACATCAATGGAAGCCTCCTTTCTCAAATGAACACACAGTCTGTAAGTACGTCCAGACAGAATTAAGCTTCCTCACTAATGGCAATCTTCAGCTTCTTTACTTGCATTTTCATTTGTAGTTTTTCATTTCTTGTTAAAGCATCGTATGTATGCAAGACTTGTTTGTTTTTTATGATGATATTAATGCAATGAGTATGTTTTCCTTGAAGTAATCCATTCGTATTCACTCTTAAATGTTTTTATGCACTGCAATACCAATTTTCTTTGTTTAGAACTCTTGAGGGAGGATGACGAAATAAGAACGCAGGTTTCTAATGGTACGCTTTTGGATAGAACCCTGTTGAGGATGTACAGGCATTGTTTTAAACCCCTAAACACTGGAGATATAAGGGAGATAGACCCTCGTTAACCCCTTTGAGCCTTGAAGTAGGAGTTTCTTTCGTACGAAAAAACCCACGTACTTAACCCAGGGGCAGGGTAGGCGTCAGTTAGTTTGACCGAGCGTTCAAATTTCAAGGAGAGTGTGCATCCGAGGAACCATTACCTTCTATCCCACCATCAAGAGGTCAAGAGATGTGAAACCGCAATGGTTATCCTTCAACAATCAAGGAGTAAGGCGGTCACAACCCTTTCAAGCAAGTAAGACAACCAGTGTCACACGCTTTGTTCAAAAAGGGGAATAAAAAAGGAAAAGCCCGCTAAGTCGAAACTTGAAAACAAGCGACTTAGGTAAAAGTTAGGGCATCCCGCTGGACTTCAAAATCGAAAAACTTAAAAGAGTTAGTCCAGGCAAAATTAGGGATTGAAAAAAGACAAAAGAAAGAAAAAGCGAAAAGCATTACAAAAGAAAACCCTCTATAAGAACAAACTCGTGCGATTACAGACACAAAAGATAAAAATGGATGACTGTCATTCCAAAACTCCCCTAGGTGCCAAACCATTAGTTGCATGGGTTCCTTGAAGATCGTAAACCTTTTGAGGGATGAGCGTTTGTGTCAGACTAACTGAACATAAGAGAGTGGGTGGGCACCGATAAATTTTGAGCCATAAATCCTTTTTTCTGAAACCGTGAACCAAACCGCGTTACAACCCTTAAAAGTCCTAATTGAAACAGGGTTTATTCCGAAAGCGCACTTCAACAGGATAGCGTTCCTGACTCCTACGAATTGTGTTAATAAGGTTTGTTGGTATTGCATGTGCGCATTGTTTTGCCATTCAAAAATCAAGGTCGCATCCCAGCAAGTGATTCATTCACAAGGCTTGGCGACGCATTTTCAATAAAAACTTCAAGGTTAACATGAGTGTTGCATTAGGATTATCATTCTCATAAATAACTTGTTCTGTTTGCATACATGTGCCTAAGCATCAATGCAGCGTAAATGATGAACGTCAGTCAAGAAGCTTGATCCTGCCAAGTTGGGATGCTTGAAAACTCTGAAGGACGATCATATCAAATGGCAGGCTGCCAAGAGACTTAGTGTAGAGTGGGCTCTCCCCAGTAAGTCGTGTTAAGATGTAGCCAATCTAGGGCAGTCACGTCGAGAAAACTCTCCAAAATTCAGTTATAAGATCAGGGGCAAAGTCACTTCAAAGCTCATGGTTAATTGAAAACACCTCCTCAAGGTTCAAGGTACTAAAGCAGAGTATTTTCGAGTAATTTCAATCCCTTCGAGGTAATGTACGTCATGGATTATGAAGACTGGGGCAGTTATGTCGAGATATGATAAATCTCTCCAAAGAGTTTGAAGACCCTGGGGCAGTGCGAACGCCCGATCTTCTGTAAAATCCTCTTGAGATGAAAAGTTCAAAGAGCCGCTTATGACCATAAAGACAAGTCATGTTGCAGGACAACAGATTGTGCATTCCCAGCAGGTTGCTCTCCCCAACATTGAGATTGCTCCTTCCCCAGCAGGACAAGCTTTCCTCAGCAGAGCAGACTTCCCCCAGCAGGAGACGTGGGAGGTATTTTCTCCGGATCAAGGCGTTATTTCCCCACAGAATCATGGTGCTCACTTCCCCATCCAGTCAAGAAGTGTACTTTCACCAACAATGTCATATTCTAATCCCCAACAAGAAGGGAGTAAAGTCTTTCTCCCCATCAGCAGACTAAGTTCAGCAGCATCCCCAAGCAGGGTAGTATCATGGATTGTTTTCCCCAGTAGGTCCTAAGCCCGTCTGTTGTTGGCAATCCTCAACAACAAACTTTCGGTTCCGTTATTGGCGTTCATTCTCAACTCCCCTAGCAGAGGAGAAATCTCAGGTTTTGGATGTTACCTTCAGTAAAGGACAGGTATAATCCCTGGTAGTGTGGATATTCTTTTGGGACTTCCTCCTCAGCAAAAATTGTTGATCCAAGGAGTCGATCAGTGTGATCCTTCTCAGTAGGGTTCCTAGGTTCAGAGGACAATTTATTTTTGTCATCCCCGGCTGAATTGATCTTTTCTCTCCGGCATTTATTTTGCTGGAGGGACCCCTTTTGCATATCATAAGGGTTTGCATTGCATCCTCAAAACGCGTAGCATTTCCGTGTCGTATGGAGCATTATGGCAAAATTCAAACATTTGCATTCCAAAGCATAAGCCAGGTTTGATACTTTCCTTGCCAGTTCTCTTTCTCAGCAGAGATGGCATAACTCAGGAGATTTTGGAGGGATGCGTTCCTCATACTTGTGCTCCCCGGCAGAGTCTTTTATTTAGACTTCACCTTCCCCAACGGAGTCATCTTATCTGTGGATCAGGAGTCCGTTAGAAGTTTGTCTTCATTTGCCTCATTTTGGCCTTTTTCTTTTGTGAGTCTTGTTTCACGTTATCCCTAGTGAAGTCCACTTTATGTTGGTTATCCTTTGCGGATGCAATTGAGGTTGTATTCGTTTTGTGGGTGCGATTGAGGTCGTATTCGTGTTTTCTTTGTGGGTAGAGTGATTGAGGTCAGTCTTCCTTTGCAGGTATAATTGAGGTTGTATTCGTTTTGTGGGTACGATTGAGGTCGTATTCGTATTTTCTTTGTGGGTAGAGTGATTGAGGTCAGTCTTCCTTTGCGGATACAATTGAGGTTGTATTCGTTTTGTGGATGCGATCGAGGTGGTATTCGTATTTTCTTTGTGGGTAGAGTGATCGAGGTCAGTCT
Organism: Lathyrus tuberosus; assembly: GCA_022829125.1. Classification (NCBI taxonomy): domain Eukaryota; kingdom Viridiplantae; phylum Streptophyta; class Magnoliopsida; order Fabales; family Fabaceae; genus Lathyrus; species Lathyrus tuberosus. The sequence goes on along the minus strand of JALAZF010000085.1, from coordinate 1,370,722 downwards.
TCCTTTGTGGATGCAATTGAGGTTGTATTCATTTTGTGGGTGCGATTGAGGTCGTATTCTTATTTTCTTTATGGGTAGAGTGATCGAGGTCAGTCTTCCTTTACAGATGCAATTGAGGTTGTATTCGTTTTGTGGGTGCGATTGAGGTCGTATTCTTATTTTCTTTGTGGGTAGAGTGATTGAGGTCAGTCTTCCTTTGCGGGTACAATGGAGGTTGTATTCATTTTGTGGGTACGATTACGGTCGTATTCGTATTTTCTTTGTGGGTAGAGTGATCGAGGTCAGTCTTCCTTTGCGGATGCAATTGAGGTTGTATTCGTTTTGTGGGTGCGATTGAGGTCGTATTCGTGTTTTCTTTGTGGGTAGAGTGATTGAGGTCAGTCTTCCTTTGCGGGTACAATTGAGGTTGTATTCGTTTTGTGGGTGCGATTTAGGTCGTATTCGTGTTTTCTTTGTGGGTAGAATGATTGAGGTCAGTCTTCCTTTGCGGGTACAATTGAGGTTGTATTCGTTCTGTGGGTGCGATTGAGGTCGTATTCTTATTTTCTTTGTGGGTAGAGTGATTGAGGTCAGTCTTCCTTTGCGGATGCAATTGAGGTTGTATTCGTTTTGTGGGTGCGATTGAGGTCATATTCGTGTTTTCTTTGTGGGTAGAGTGATTGAGGTCAGTCTTCCTTTGCGGATGCAATTGAGGTTGTATTCGTTTTGAGGGTGCGATTGAGGTCGTATTCGTGTTTTCTTTGTGGGTAGAGTGATTGAGGTCAGTCTTCCTTTGCGGGTATAATTGAGGTTGTATTCGTTTTGTGGTGCGATCGAGGTCATATTCGTATTTTCTTTGTGGGCAGAGTGATTGAGGTCAGTCTTCCTTTGAGGTTGTATTCGTCTTTTGGGTACGATTGAGGTCGTATTTGTTTTTTCCTTGTGGATATGGTTGAGGTCATATTCCTTATTTTTCAGCACACTCTTTCTCGTTATTCTTACCATAAGCAAATTTCTGGGGCTCTTTCAGTATTCAATCCCCGTGTACCCTGGAATGTCTGAGAGCCGTTGCTATCACAACTTCAGGACCAAGTTGATTGAATAGGGGCAGCTGTTGCACCCCAAAATTTGCCCTCCTTACTTTATTACTAACTGGCTTATGTTGCATTGCATTTTGCATTATCATGTGTGCATATCATTGGTTCTTAGCATGGGGTCAAGGTGCCTGAGGCAGTGCTTCAGAGGGTCAAGCAAGAGTCCTGGTATTGTCCAAGAGAGCTCAGGTGGATCATCCTCTCCTAACCAGTGCATAGATTAGGGTTTTGAGATTCTTTGGTTTATTGCTTCAATAGGCAAGCTCCTTGGGTTTTTATCATCATCAAATGGCATATTTTATCTTTGTTGGAGATGATACACATCATATTCAGAGGAATTTAGATTTGGAGACTGTACTATTTCCTCCTAGACTGAGGGTACCACAACTAGGGTTTGCTATAAAGTCAGTTTATTTCTGATTTTTTGGGCAAGGCTTGATTCCATGGTACTCCTTGGGTCCCTAAGTACCTAGGGATTGGAGGTTGTCCATCAGTTTGGTTCAGGAGAAGTTCAATTGGCCAATGGATTGAAGATCAGTTGAATTGGGTAAAAGTCAAAAGTGAGAGGAGAAGTCAACTGTGGAATTTTGAGGTTCTCTCCAAGGTTTTCAAGGTCTCACATCCTCATATGGTCTTTAAGGGTCAAGTTTCATACATATTTATCAGGAATCAGGAGTTAGTGCAAAGTTTCTAAATTTGGAAAGTAACCTATAATGAAAAGTTTCCATTTTTGGCAAGTTCCTGCACTGCATTCAACTTGACTTTTCATCATCAAGAAAGCTTCAAATGAATTTTTCTCCAACATGAAAGTTGAATATATTTTTCTCCTCTTTCCAACAAGTACTAGTGGGTCTCCATATCATTTGTGAAACTCCAGTTATGATCAATAGAAGGCAAAGTGGTTTTTAGGGTTTCTCATGATCCCATTTTCACAACTTTGGGCATAATGACCTATAATCAATTCCATTGCTTCATGCCACATTCCAATATTAAAAGACATTCCTTGAGGATTATTTTGGGCCCAAGAATGAAGTAATTCCATGGTTTATGCTTCATTTATTCTCCATTATTCAAAAATGCCAAACTATTAAAAAACTCATGAATCAATTGTTTTCAAGGCCCAAGTTCCATTGAGGTGTAACTAGCAATCCAAATGAAAGTGATCCATCATGAAATTCTCAAGTATACATGCATGGAGGAGGTGTACTTAATATAATGTGATTTTTCAAAATTATTCAAAAACTCATTAAACAAGTAATTACCCAAGCCCAATTCCTCATCAGAAGAAAACCCTAGTCTATATAAACCCATCCATGCACTGGTTAGAGAGAGTGACCCGTGATATCTTGGAGAAAAATAAAGTGAACCCTAATTCTTGAATTCCTTGGATCTCTCAATTTACAAGGAGTTTCTTCAAAGTTCTTCCACAAACCTTCTCCTGGTGATCTCTAGAGTGCAACCCAACCACCATTTGCAGCCAAAAGCAAGGATTGGAGTGGCACCATCTCAGGTGGGTGAATTTTTTTATGCTCCTAAAACTCCCCTTTTTTATATGAATATTGACGTGTGATGATCGGTGGTTACCCTGATCTATTTATTTTTAATTTTGGACGTGTGGTTTGCTTGTAATATGGATTTAAAGTTTTGTGCCCTAATGGTTTTTTATTCGTTTTTTATTATACACTAACAATTTGGGGTTTTTGATGCCACATTTGGATTCCTGACGAAATTCTGGGTCGGATAGTGTACCCATACGCATTTTCTGGAAAATTTTGGACGACAGCTCACCGGAGAGGGTGGCCGGAGCCCTAGCTCCGACGGCTGCCGGAAGTACAGTCCGGCGAGGTGAGTAAAGGAGGAAGATGAAGAACGGCCGTTGATTTCCTTGATCTAAAGCTCTCTATTGCTCCACGTGTCTTTTATTTTATGTTTTAAATTTGATGATTGCGTGTGTGCCATCTTTTATTTGTTACCGTGCATCCTCTGATCGTGGCCATTATTTTTATTTCATTCTTGATCATGCGGATGTTATCGTGACACCACATTAATGAAGCACATGCAAGGCATGTGGCTGGTGCATGGTAGTACCGTGTGGTTATGTGTGCGCGTGACTATGAGGAGTGTGGTGTACCTGGAAATCTGACCGTTGATATTGTTTGTTTTTTTTATTATGTTGACTGTATAATGTTCGTTGGATTGAAGGATTGGCTGAGATTGCATTTGAAGTTTGACCGCTCCCATGCTCCCTCATTAACTGCGCCTTGGACTCCCATTCATTGGGCCTTTGCTATGCGCACCCTCCCCGTTAGCCCATTTCCTCTTTTTCAACGCATCTTCTTACTGTCTACACCCCCCTTGCATTTTTCATGAATTTATTTTTATTCAACTATTATTGTTTCCATGTTTAATCATTAAAAATACAAAATTTCATTTAAAAAATCCCAGAAAATTCATGCATACTTTTCATCATTTTATAAAATTTTTTCAAATTTTATTTTTATTTTTATTTTATTTTTTATCATCTAAATTAATTATTTAGTTATTTTCTCTTTGCATTACACACATCTCATGCATACATAAATTTCTTTATTTTAATTCTCCTCATCTATAATACATTTTTAATCCGTTCTTTTTACATCTATTAGATAACATACTAAAATGCATTAAAACATTTTTCTTTCATTTTTAAATTTATTTCATATTGCATTTTGGTCCTTCTCTTTGGCACACTGAACCCCACTTCCCACCTGAACTTTGTCTAACTATTTAGATGACTAATATCTTGATTTTTTGTAGGGATTTTTGATATTTGGTTTAACTATGGTTGAATAATAGTGATGTTTAATTTGGGAATTTTAGGAGTTATTTTTCTAATTATTTGATTGGCTTTCATTTGAGATCTTCTTGTATGCCTATTTCTGACTACATCTGATTATCTGTTTGAAAGGCACTTGTGCCATTTACTTTGGGGTTGCTTCTTTGATATTTGATTTAATGTTTGGATTATTATCATAATTGTTTGCTATTGTTTGATTTTCATTCACCTCATTTCTCTTATTTATGTCTGTTTCTCACTAACCTTTCATGCAGGGACTAAGGTAAGTTCTTTAAGGGTGTGGATAAGTATCCATGGTCACTCTCATCCTTTCTTTCTCCCCTCTCTTCTTCCTTTAGGGTTTAGGTTGTCGTTAAACCTCACTAACCATAGGTCACCCATGCATGATGACTTTAGGATTCATAGTCCCCCTTTAGAGTTACCCTTATGTCTTCTCTCTTCTCATCTCAAATTTCTTTAAAACACTTAATAAGAATAAGGTGTATTGCGCGCGAGCCTTAAGTATGGGGAATGAGAAATGAGGGGCTTCCTCTCATCTTTCTAGAGTGCTTAGCGAGCGTCCTGTCTTGGGACGATGCGTTAAGTATTCGCCCCTGTGCCCTAGACTTTGGTGCGATGCAGCTTAGGAACTAATTTAAGCCACTTCTGTCCTAAAAAACACAAACCAACTTCAAACCTTTTTGTCCTGCGGGACCTTCAACTTAAAGGCTATTTTCAAAAATGGCACGTTACCTTCCGTCTGAGTCGCAAGCAGGCATCGACCCTAACTGCCGGACGTGAACTTAACGTCGCTCATAAAAAACACAAAAAGAACTTGGTCCGAACTACGTTGACTCTGAATTCCCCATTGCACAAAGGGGGTACGTAGGCCTAGGACGTCGACTTCCTACCGAGTCGGTCTTTGTCTTTCCCTCTCCGTTTTAGTACAGCCCTAGATGATAGTATAACTCACCCTTAGAATAGACAACAAGCGTGTATCCCATCGAGTACGATGGACGCGTGGGGTGCTAGCACCTTCCCCTCGCGTAACCGACTCCCGACTCTATTTTTCCGCGCCACTCTCGCGTTTGTACCTGGATGAAAATCCTGGGAGCGACAACTCCCACGTTATCGCGCATTCGCTGCACTGCTCGCTTAGCGAGCCCTGGCGAACATTCGCCTAGCGAACCTGCGATTACAGCAAATCGCTGCTACGCATCAGTAGCTCCACAACCTCCAAAGCACTTGTGATTACAGTCCCAATTGACCCAAAAACATCCCCATAGCAGTTCTAATATATCACAGAATTTAAAGGCCTAAAACCTACGACTGTTAGGTCGATTCAGGACACTACGGGAAACCTTAATTTCCCTAAACCTTCAAAACTCTCAAGCTTCATATAAACTTTATAGATCCTTCGCCACAAGGTCAAAACTACAACAACGGGGAAATCTGCCCCAAAGGTCTATTTTACCGATTAAATTCAACTCTTATTAATCGATTCTCAAAATACCCTCAAAATCATCGATAACTCATAAACTCTTCAAAAACCCCAAAATCCCCAAAATCCACTTCAATCACATCGAATCCTATAATGAAAACAATGAAAGGTAATTACTCCCCATACCTTAGATTGTCGATCCGATGAGTTCTCTCTCGAGCCTTTGGAAACCTTCACGAAAATCCTCGCCTTTTCCCTTTTTCCTTAGAGCTCTGCACTTTCTCCTTATTTTCACGATCTCCACAAATGAATCCTAATTCTCCCCAATTCCTCCTTTTTGGTTAATTTAACTCTTAGGCCTCAAATATGGGCTTTCCCATAATACTCAGTCTAATACTCCTCAAATGTCTATCTTACCCTTAATTCCTCTAATATTATTTAAATTAATAATAATACTAATATATTCATATTATATACTATTATTTAATTAAAATAACCAAAACTTCATAAAAACACCGACATCGACACGAAACACCAAAATTCACAGAAAACCATGAATATAATATTTAAATAAATTAAATAAATATTCTTACGAAAATCAGGGTGTTACAACTCTCCCCCACTTAAAGGATTTTTGCCCTCGAAAATTACCTCAAGGAAATAGAGTCGGATACGACTCCCTCATCTGATCTTCGCGTTCCCAAGTCTAACTTCCGCCAGCTGGTCCACCCCACAACACCTTCACCAAAGTTATGTCTTTACCCCGCAACTGCTTCATCTCTCGACCATCAACACGCGCAGGTAATGCTTCCATAGTCAGATTATCTCTCACTTGTACATTATCCATCTGAATCACATGCGACGGATCTGGAATGTACTTCCTCAACTGAGACACATGGAACACGTCATGCAAATTCGCAAGTGACGGTGGTAAAGCAATTCGATAGGCTACCTCTCCTATCCTCTGCGATATCTGATATGGACCAACAAAACGTGGAGTGAGCTTCCTAGACTTCAAAGCTCGACCCACACCAGTCACTGGCGCCACCCTAAAAAACACGTGATCTCCCACTTGGAATTCAAGTGCTTTCCTCCTCTTATCATGGTAACTCTTCTGACGACTCTGCGAAGTTTCCATCCTCTCTTGGATCTTCTTAATCTTTTCAGTCGTCTCTTGCACAATTTTAGGTCCGAGTACAACACTCTCGCCTGACTCATACCAACACAAAGGAGTCCTACACCTTCTCCCATACAAAGCTTCATAGGGCGCCATTCCAATACTAGCATGAAAACTATTATTGTACGTGAACTCAATCAACGGCAAATGGCTATCCCACGATTCTCCATGATCTAACATAAAAGCCCTTAGCAAATCCTCTAAAGATTGGATCGTCCTTTCTGTCTGACCGTCCGTCTGCGGATGGTAGGCAGAACTCATTCTCAACTTGGTTCCCAACGCATCTTGCAAACTCTTCCAAAACCTCAATGTAAATCTCGGATCTCTATCCGACACAATACTCGAAGGTACCCCATGTAACTTCACAATTTCTTCAATATACATCTCGGCTAACTTCTGCATAGAATGATTAATCTTCATCGGTAAGAAATGAGCCGACTTAGTTAATCTATCCATGATCACCCAAATTGAATAATTTCCCTTAGCAGTCTTCGGCAATCCCACCACAAAATCCATGGAAATACTATCCCATTTCCATTCTGGAATCCTCAACGGCTGCATCATACCTAAAGGCTTCTGATGCTCAACCTTCGACTTCTGACAAGTCAAACACGCATAAACAAACTCCGCAACATCCTTCTTCATACTTGGCCACCAAAATAACTTTTTCAAATCTTGGTACATCTTCGTAGCACCAGGATGAATACTCAACCTACTTCGATGTCCTTCTTCAAGAATGCTCTTCTTAATATCTGGAACCTCTGGGACACACACCCTGTCTCTGAACATCATCACACCATTCTCGTCAACCCGGAAGTCACCTCCGTTACCTCGGTTAATCAAAGTCAATTGGTCAACCAACTTTAAATTAGATTGCTGTCCCACCCTGATTTCTTCCAGAATACTACTAGTCAACTTCAACATCCCCAACTTCACACTATCAGGAGTCGCTTCACATACCAGATTCAAATCTCTGAATTGCTCAATTAGTTCCAACTCTTTCACCATAAGCATCGACATATGCAATGACTTTCTGCTCAATGCATCGGCCACTACATTTGCCTTGCCCGGATGATAACTTAAATCAAAATCAAAATCCTTCAACAGCTCTAACCACCTTCTCTACCTCATATTCAATTCCTTCTGATTAAATAAGTACTTCAGGCTCTTATGATCACTGAACACTTCAAATTTAGAGCCAAATAGATAATGTCTCCAAATCTTCAACACAAACACTACCGTGGCTAATTCCAAGTCATGTGTAGGAAAATTCCTCTCATGAACTCGCAATTGTCTCAAAGCATAAGCAACAACTTATCCATTTTACATCAATACTCCACCAAGACCCATCTTCGACGCATCACAATACACCACAAAAGATTCACTTGGATTAGGCAAAATCAACACTGGAGCAGTAGTTAATCTCTTCTTCAATTCCACAAAACTTTCTTCACAAGCTACATCCCACACAAAAGTCTGACCCTTTCGAGTCAACTGAGTCAAAGGTAATGCCAACTTAGAAAAGCCTTCAATAAACTTGCGGTAATAACCCGCTAATCCCAGAAAACTTCGTATCTCAGTAGCAGACTTCGGAGTCTCCCACTATAACATAACATCAATCTTAGAAGGATCAACAACAACACCACCACTTGAAATCACATGGCCAAGGAAACTCACTTCCTTCAACCAAAACTCACACTTCGACAGCTTTGTATACAACTTCTTCTCTTTCAACACTTGCAACACAGTCCTCAAATGCTCGGCATGTTCTTCTTCAGATCTAGAATATATCAAGATGCCATCGATAAACACGACCACAAACTTATCCAAAGCACGAAACTCATCAGGAGCTCTACCATTTGGATTCAGGTGCGCCACCAAATTAGCAACCGATTCCAACGCATCAGCAATCACACGATCATTTCTTCCAGCCATCCTGCACACACCAACAAGGTTAGAAGAACTAAAACATCGACAGTGTACACACACTCGTCGGCTGACAGGGACAGACATCAAGTAAAAACCTGGCCGGACGGACTGACCTGCTCTGATACCACTAATGTAACACCCTTTTCTACCCCCAATAATGTTGCAGCAGAAACAACTCAAATATCAGAGTAAGGCATAAAAATTCCCTCCAAGGGTGCACATTTCTCATTAAATCAAAATAACACAATTACCCTGTAAACAAAGGGTTATCCTCAAAATAAATCAAAAAGCCTTCACATGGCAGCGGAACTTGAAATTCTCAAATAAAAGGTTTTCAACAAACGTCATAATAATCAAAATAAAACCATATCATCAAATGAACCCAAAAATAAGGAAACAACATAGTTTGACTCAAAGGACTCCAACCCAATGTTACACTATCAGAGAAAGACCCTCTAAATTGACCAAAAGCAAATAAACTTCAAGTCCTCGAAAAGCATCCACGGCTAAACCTGATCACCTGCACGTTACCCACGTGGAGGCAACATTCAAACAAGCAGGGTGAGTAATCACAATTCATAATAATCATTATAAAACAAGATATGCATAAAATAGTATTATCTTCATAAACGACATCATCAAGGTCATCATCAAGGAAAACATCAGGAAGCACCATATCACAAATTCATCAATGCCACATAAAATGCAATGCATAACAAGACTCATGCATGTAATTATCGCACCTCAAAAATTCATCGAAAATACGACCCTCGCGCGAAAGGCAAGGAAAACGGTTCGACAAAGTCGCCACCGAACTTTATTTATCCCAAAAATAGGGAAAGGAAAATATCGAGAAAACCTTTAAGGAGAGGATAAGAACATGGTCGTTGCAACCACATTCTGGGTTCGGGAGTCGGTTACGTGAGGGGAAGGTACGCGCACCCCCTCACATCCGTTGTACTCAACGGGAACCTCTTGATTCGAATCGCGATACTCGTTAGCTAGGTTTATCTATTTTCTTCTCTAAAATAAATGCGGAAAGGTAAAGATAAAAGGAAAAGATACTAAGGGGAAAGGGGTGGTTTAAAGATAGGGTGCTCGGCAAGATCATCGCGATCTCGGGCCTACGTATGCTCATTCGGACGAGAATGAGAAATCAGAGCAATCGTAGTTCGACTACGGGGTTTGACGGAAAAAAGATGGAAGTGTGGAAACGGGGGAAAAAGAAAAAGTGTGTACGCAAACGGGGGAAAAGAAAAAAGTGTGTACGCAAACGTGGGAAAAGAAAAAGTGTGTACGCAAATGGGGGAAAAGAAAAAAGTGTGTACGCAAACGGGGGAAAAGCAAAAAGTGTGTACGTAAACGGGGGAAAAGAAAAAAGTGTGTACGCAAACGGGGGAAAAGAAAAAAGTGTGTACGCAAACGGGGGAAACGAAAAAAGTGTGCTCGCCAAGATCATCGCAATCTTGTGCCTACGTATCTTTACTCGGACGAGAATAAAGAATCAAAGCAGTCGTAGTTCGTGGTACACCCACGAAAAGAGGAGGGTTAGTTTGTTTTAAAGAGAGGCGTCGATTGCTCACACACGAGTAAGAGAACTCGCACCCAAACAATCGAAGGAAGATCAAAGACTTGAACCCCCCATTTATCACCTTGAAAGAGTCATGATAGTTATTAGTCGTTTTGAGATTTGTTGTAAAAATCCGCTTGATGTTGGATCAAGAGTTTATTGTATGTGCTCGATTGGTTGAAAAGAATTTGGTTAGTTTTAGAGAAGAGGCGTCAATTGCTTACACACGAATAAGAGAACTCGCACCCAAGCAATCGAAGGAAGATCAAAGACTTGAACCCCCATTTTTCACCTTAAAAGAATTACGATAGTTGTTAGTTGTTTTCGGAGTTTTATTATGAAAATCCGCTTGACGTTGGACCAAGGGTTTATTTGTTTATGAAAAAAATTTAATTGAAAAGACTATGGTTTGGATGTTGATTTTGAAAGTGGCTCGACGACGAATCGAGAGTTTGGTTGGAAAAAGGTTTGTTTGAAAATGGCTCGACGACGAATCGAGAGTTTGATGAAAATGAGTGAGAATCGATCCTAGTCCCTAAGGGTGCTCCTAGTAACGATGTCACTATGGGTTGTTTTGAAAATGGTCTCAACGACGAATCGAGTATTAGTTTGAAAACGGGTTGTCTATGCTAGTCCCTAGGGGTGCTCCTAGTAAACAAACCGCAACCAAGAGAATAATAAATGCGTACATCGGAATGGGGGAGAGATACATGTAAAATACAGGTGTTGACAGAAATAAAGGGTCTCATTGTAAGGTATCCCAAGAGAAAGTCGTGTGTGTGCGAAAAAGTGTCCTAAACTAAGCCTTGAGTAAGCGTCGAGCAAATTATCATAATCAACAGTCCATTAGTTAATTATTTTTATGGTTTCGATATTTTATTATTTATTTTCGATTAAAGGTGAGTAAAATGAAATGGATATGAATATGGATACAATATGATGATAATATTTACAACAATAGTATAATATAAAATGGACAAGATATAATATGGATATAAAATCGGTCTCGTCTTAATCGCGATTTAATCGGTAAATTGATAATCGGATTTTTGACTTTCATTGACCCAAAATTGAATAAAAGAATATGTGAAATGAAAATTAAATAGAAATTAAATCGGAAATATGAATAAAGGTCTCACCTTTATCAAGATTTAAAATCTAAAATTGACAAATCTTGATATATTGGTTTTCATGGACCTAAAAATGATGAATAAATGAAATAAATTGAAATAAAAAAATAAAAAAGGGTAGGCCTCAAATAAATCAAAATTTAGTTGGTTTGACTAAATAATGAGTATTTTTGTATCATTGGCCAAAATAAAGTAAAATCAAAACAAATTTGTCATGAAAATAAAGTCAAAATAAAATAAACTTATAAAATATATAAAAGTCTATTGTTTACAAAAAACCAAATTTACTTAAAAAATGAAATACAAATTAAAGAAAATCTTAAAAGAGATATATAAAAAAAAAAGGGTGTACAAAAGGGAAAGGAGGTGGAGAAATCATGTGGGAGTAAAAAAAATATGGGCTGATGAGCCCATCTCCTTGAAATGGCACGGTTGTTGTTCTTTTTAACATCAGCCTTTATTAAAAAAAAACAAAACCAATTAAAAGAGGAAAAAAAAGCTGATTAAAAGAAGGGTGGAAGATTCAACGCAAGAAGGGAGAACAAAGCGTAACAACATCAACCTCGGCTTACGACCACGACAACGAAAACAAGAATGCTCAGAAGAACATATTCTTCATCGTTGCTTAACAATACAGATCAAGGACCAAATTGGTTTAACGGTTTTAACCTTCTTCGCAAAAGTTTCGGTCTTTCTCTCTCGCGTGAATCGCTTCGCTTGGCGTCGCTTCAGTTATGGTGAGTTGTTGTGAGTTTTGATTTCGTTATCGCTGAGATTCACCTTCTCTTCATCTCGTCCTGTTTCTGGTTCTGGGTTATGTTGCAATTACGTTCGTGGGTTAGATTTGGGGTTTTTGCATCGACTGAAGCTTGTGGTGGATTTGTGGGTTTTGAAGGGAGAGAAAGGTCGCAACTCGATATTGAAGCGGTTATGGAGGTTGTGGCTTGATTGGTGGTCGAAGGTGGATGGTTTACGGCTGAAGATGGTAAAGAACAGAGGGCGGGTTTCGGTGGACTGAAGGAGAATTTTTGGAAACAGAGGTTGTTTTTTATTCGGAATGGTGGTGCGGTTGGTGTTATTGTCGTTGATGAAGAAGATTGGAGAGGGTGAATGAAGGTTGAGTGAGGAGGTTCAGAAGGGTTTTGCGGCTGTTGTTGATGAAGAAGGTCTTTGAGGTTTCGAGGGTAATGTTCGAAGGAGGGTTTAAGAGGGTGTGTCGAAGGAGAAGAGAGGTTTAGGAAGGGTTACGGTTTGAGGTCGAATGTTAACAAAATTTTTTTTTTGGTTTTTCCCCGCCTCTCTAACTTCTGATATCATGGGTTTTTTATTTTCCTCAATATTGACTCTGTGATACTGATGTTTTCAATAAACGATGCTTTGCCTTGGGTTTCTCTTCTTTTTCTTATGCTAGTCAAACTGGTTCCCTGCTCTGAAACTGTTGTCCCTTTCCATTTTTTATGTTAAATGCTTTTTCTGATAATAATCTGGCATTTTGAAAATTTTCCTATTGTGAATTCTGCAGACTGAAGCATGAACTGTCCCTGTTACTCTGTATCGTTGCTGTTTTGTATCTAGTATTTGGTCGGCTATGTGCAAACAAAACTACATATTTAATGGTCAAAATGGTCTGGTTTTATTTGATGAATTTGGAATTCTGTTGTCCTGAAATCTTCTGCATTCTTTTGGATTTTCCTGTCCTGTTGTGAAATTGATTTTGGCATACGAAAATTTATATCACATGTTGAGAAAAATGGTTTAGGATTTGTTGATGTGTGACATCTTGCAAAATTTGACCTTATTAGGCCTAGACCAAGACTATGTGATTATTGTTTGTGTGAAAATTTTTGGAACGTGATGATGAACTGAAAAGTTTGTGAATTGTTTGGAAAATGGATAATAATGGATAATGGTTTTGGATATTTAATGGAATGATAAAAAATGGTTAAAAACTAGATAAAAATAAAAATGGATAATAAATAAAAAGAGAGATGAAATTAAATACAACATATTTTTTGAATTTTTTTGAATAAGAATTAGTGGATGGATGTACAGATGAAATATCTACACAAGTAGGACAAATTTGGGGTATGACAGTAATACTAATCATCATAATAGATGGACACTAGGCCATCAACCCTTCAAAGATCCCCGTTAATAGGATCGATCCCGCATTTGGAATCGGAGCACGTCATAATTACCTCATATCCGCACAATGGGAATGAAGCGTCGTCACAGAGTATGCATATGAATGTATGATACACAACATCACTAATCATCATCATCAAAGTAAACATCATAATGTGCATCATTATTCATCAATTCTCATATACGTCATCTCATCTTATATTCATCAAATAATCACCAAAACATCATCAAATAATCATCAGTAACATCATGGAAAATCATCATAAAATCACGGCAACAAAACATCGCAACAGCACAACACATAACCCAAAATCACGAAACAGCAGCGCTTCGATCCAGGGTTCGCTAGGCGAACCCGTTCGCTGTGGCCTTCGCTTACCGAAGTGACCGACGAACCTCACAGACACCACACTCAACACCAGAAACACAATCATCTGTCATACTCGCTGATTGATTTGCTTAGCGAACCCACTCGCTGATTCCTTCGCTTAGCGAGACTCCCAGCGAAGCCCACCTTTCCTCTCCAAAATCATCTTAGTACTCACTCCCACGTTATCGCGTATTCACTGCAAATCGCGAAGCAACGGTTTGCCTAGCGAACCGCGAAGCAACGGTTTGCCTAGCGAACCGCGATTACTGCAAATCGCTGCTACGCATCAGGAGCTCCACAACCTCCAAAGCACCTGCGATTACAGTCCTAATTGACCCAAAAACATCCCCATAACAGTTCTAATATATCACAGAATTTAAAGGCCTAAAACCTACGACTGTTAGGTCGATTCAGGACACTACCGGAAACCTTAATTTCCCTAAACCTCAAAACTCTCAAGCTTCATATAAACTCTATAGATCCTTCGCCACGAGGTCAAAACTACAACAATGGGGAAATCTGCCCGAAAGGTCTATTTTACCGATTAAATTCAACTCTTATTAATCGATTCTCAAAATACCCTCAAAATCATCGATAACTCATAAACCCTTCAAAAACCCCAAAATCCCCAAAATCCACTTCAATCACATCGAATCCTATAATGAAAATAATGAAAGGTAATTACTCCTCATACCTTAGATTGTCGATCCGATGAATTCTCTCTTGAGCCTTTGGAAACCTTCACGAAAATCCTCGCCTTTTCCCTTTTTCCTCAGAGCTCTGCACTTTCTCCTTATTTTCACGATCTCTACAAATGAATCCTAATTCTCCTTAATTCCTCCTTTTTGGTTAATTTAACTCTTGGGCCTCAAATATGGGCTTTCCCATAATATTCCCTCTAATACTCCTCAAATGTCCATCTTACCCTTAATTCCTCTAATATTATTTAAATTAATAACAATACTAATATATTCATATTATATACTATTATTTAATTAAAATAACCAAAACTTCATAAAAACACCGACATCGACACGAAACACCAAAATTCACAGAAAACCACGAATATACTATTTAAATAAATTAAATAAATATTCTTACGAAAATCGGGGTGTTACAGTAGGCAGGGTTGTGGACATTAAAGTTCATATTTTAAGACATGACCCTATGATTTCAAGGCATGTTCTAGTCCATTTGATTCATTATGAAGGAATTGATTTATTGGACTCATGGATTCAAGGTGCCAGTTCAAGGTTAATTCAAGAATTGCTTCGGTTCAGTGATCCAATTTGTTCAAGATTCAAGAGTGATGAATAGTGGATTTCTTGCCAGGAATTAATTAGGTGTTTCATTTGCTCTATGTGAAAATCCAACAAATGTGCATTTTAGCTTAGAAAGTTTTTTTGTTCATATGGAAGTCAAGATTTGGTTTAGTGATAAGTCAAAATTCGAAAAATTTGGTCAAAGGTTGTATGAAAAAAAGTGTTACAAGATTCAATTTTTTTATTCCACATGAGATCTACAAGATACTTTAATTTGTTAGAAAAACCATTTACACAAAGCCCGTCGTCCATTGTACAAAAAAAAATCTACAAAAAAAATGGTACATACAAAAGTCCATGCTAGAAATATATGAAGTTACACAAATAAATGTCCAAAATAATAACATAGAAAACCCATTTGAGCCAATGGCATTTTTGGGGTCATCGTGATTCATTACAACAGCCAACATACATTGAATAAAGCAACACCACAAATTCCTTCAAGAGCCGTCACGCAAGTCCACCATTACCTGCAAAACACAAGTGACAAAATGCCAACACCAACGTACAGTAACCTCTCTTCACAGACAACGAAACTCCCAATGACCCCACCAAGCCAATACGCACACAAAAGACAAATCGACCACCAAGCCATTCAATTCCATCAAAACTGCATACTAGCAACGCACAAAATAAATTTTAAAAAAAAATCGCAGCATCACACAATTCTGTGATAAATCACACAATACGCAAAAACCTACTCTCATTCCTTCCAATCTTTACACTACAAACTACAACTCGTACGACACAAGTCGGCATTCCATATCGTTCACAAACACAACAAACGTACAATTGAAATCACGCAATAAACCGTTGCAAAACCATTCACTAATACACCTCATTTTCTCTGCAGAATAAAACCTCACCCACATACATCTCTTTCTTCCGGGTTTTCTTCCTTCAATCTTTCACAAATCCTCCACAAAACAACATTTCCTCAATAATTCCTTCACTCTTCTCACCCAACCTCTGCTGTTAAACCAAGTTCTGCAAGAACCTCTTCAACCACAAATCCTTCTTCTTGAACCAACTCAAACATCCCTAAATCCTTCTCTTAACCCACAAAGTCCTTCAACCACTAATCACACACAAACAAAAACAGATCAGAAAGAAGAAAGAGTAGAAGAAGAGGACTCATAACGGAAACAATAAAAGCATGCGAAACCGTGAATGAACCTGAGATGAACATGACCAAACCGAGACGGAGATGTGAGATTGAAACAAAAGTAGGTCGAAAGTGGTGATGTTGCGTAACTCGTCGTTCCTTCATGATTCCACACTATTTTCTCTTATTTTTAACTTGATTCCTTTTTAGAAATCGGGTTCTTGTGAATCTGATGATGATGCGATTCTCAGAGCCTTTTGAAATGCTTATATGTTTGACCTTGGTTTCTAGTGAATATGGTTGGTTATTGGTTTTTACTTAGTACATTTGGGTCATGTGGCCCGTATTCAATTTTTACACACACCACCTTTCTCCTAATTTACACCACTGGGTTTTTTTGGTGAATGGATGATGGGATCTCTCAAGCCCATATGATTTCATGTATGTAACCTTTAGCCCTGCTATCCACACACTCATAACCATTACTACACCCCTAGTTTCAATTTTTATTTATTGTTTTATTTAGGTTTTTATTAGATTTTCTGTTAATCGGATCTTGTTCTTATTGATCACAATTTTATTAAACTTTTGTTTTAATTTGAATTATATTTTAATTTTGGTGTTGTTTAGATATTGATGTTGATTTTGACTTTAATTTGATCTTGGTGTTAATTCTATTTTGATTTAGATTTTTTATTATTTAGTTTTTGGACTAATTTGACCTTCGATATTTTTTTAGATTGATTTTAGATATATGGATTTTTGTTGGGTTTTGATTCAAACTTTTGTTAGAATTCTTTTTTTAAATTTTTGATAACCTTGATTAGATCATTTTAATTGGTAATTAGACCTTGATGCTATTTTTTGAAAATTCTTATTGATGTTTGATCTTGACGTTAATTTCACTTGGATTATTGCGAATTTTGATTTATTAGATTGTGCATTTGGTTTAGATAATTTGATTTTGAATCATTTTGAGATTGTTTAGAAATTAGTTTTAACTTGATTTTCTTGTTAACACTTTGATTAGATTTCTTTGATTAAATCCTTAATCTTAGTTGAGTCTTGTAATTAATTTCCTAGTTGATTTTAATTGAGCACCTTATTGAATATTGTTTGAATTTGGGTTTAGTTTTCAATTAAATTCCATTGAGTTTTGGTTGAATATTTGATTTGGTTTCTTGTAAAATCTTTAATTGATTTTCTTGTTAAGTTCCATTAGAATCTTCATGATTAATTTTGGTTATTTTTCTTGATGATTATAGAATTGTCTTGATGAGATTTGTGATTTGATACTTGAGATATTTGTGCTTGCTTAATCTTGTTGATGTTCGAAATTGCACATCAATTCTCATTGGTTGATGTCGTTAAATTTTCATTTGTGCATGGGTTGATTGAATGTAGAAATGTTGTTGTTACATACATTGTTGTTCTGTACATACGTGTTTTTAAATGTATTTATTTTGTTATGCTGGATTTTACACTTGTTCTGTTCTGAAGATAGGAGCTGTTAAATGTTGTTCTTGCTTGCTTGCTGGAATTTACTATTGTGCTGTGCTGAAGCGCTGTTGTTGCTGCTGTTTTTGGTTTGGTTTATACTTGTGTTGCTTTAGCACCAGTCTTCTCTTCACCTCCTTCCTTCTCCTCTAGATTTTGAATTCACTTTTGTTGTTTGAGATGAGTTTGTTTAATGTTTACTCATGTTTATTCACATGCTCCCTTAGGGCTCCTAGTTTGAACTTAATTTTTTATTAGGTTCAAAGTAGGATAGACATTAGGCTCTCAATCCTTTGAATGAAACCATTAGGGTAATCCCTTTGAACCTCAACCTTATGTGCATCATTTGTATGATAACATTAGGTAGACTTCCCTCTCATCCTCAACTATAGGGTCATTTGCATGATAACATCTAGGTGAGCTTTCCTCTAGATTTTATTTTGCCCTTTGAGTCTTTTTTCTCTTCTTAACAAAAAATCAAAACACCTAATAAATATGATGTGCATTGTGCGCCACGAGCCTTAAGCACATAGGAAAATATGAGCGGATGCATTTCTAACCTCATCTTAGGGTACTTTGTATTCAAGACGTTTGGATTGTTAGCGCGAAGTATTCGATCCTATGTCATAGACTTTAGTGTGATGTGCATTCCAAACAAGTTTAACCCACTTCTGTTAAAATTCACAAACCAAATGTAAATCATTTTATCCTCAGTGATTGTTTGTCAAATCATTTTTAGAAAGAGCACGTTATTTCCGTTCTACCGCAAACAACATCAACCCTAACTGCTGGAATGCGAATTTAACGCCGCTCATAAAAAACACTTATCGACTCGTATGCCGAACTACGGATGCTCTTATTTCCTTATTCGGACGAGAACGTCTGAATGTGGATACGTAGGCACAAGACGGCGAAGTCTTGGCGAGCACCATTCCCCCATTTTCGTAGTACACAAACTACGAACGCTCTGATTTCCTTATTCTCGTCCGAATGAGGATACGTAGGCACAAGATGGCAAAGTCTTGGCGAGCACCATTCCCCCACTTTCGTAGTCCACGAACTACGGACGCTCTGATTTCCTCATTCTCGTACGAATGAGGATACGTAGGCACAAGACGACGAAGTCTTGGTGAGTACCATTCCCCTAATTTTGTAGTCCACGAACTACGGACGCTCTGATTTCCTCATTCTCGTCTGAATGAGGATACGTAGGCACCAGACGGCGAAGTCTTGGCGAGCACCATTTCCCCACTTTCGTGTCCACGAACTACGAACGCTCTAATTTCTTCATTCTCGTCCGAATGAAGATACGTAGGAACAAGACGACAAAGTCTTGGCGAGCAACCTTCCCCCATCCACCCGTAGTCCTCTGAACTATGTTGACTCTGACTTTTCCTTTGCACGAGGGAATATGTAGGCTTAGGACAACGAAGTCCTATCGAGTCTCCTTTTGTTTCTTTCCTTTTCGTTTCAGTTTAGCAGTAGGCTTTAGATAACATACCCTTTGATTAGAACAACAAGTGTGGATCCCGTTGAGTACAACGGACACGAGGGGGTGCTAATACCTTCCTTTCGCATAATCGACTCCCGAACCCAGGATTTGGTTGCGATGACCATGTCTTCTCCTTTTTTAGGTTTCTTTAATCGTTTCCTTTCCCCCGTCGAGATAAATAACGTTCGGTGGCGACTCTGTTTCTCCGCCGGTTGTTTTTCGCGTTGCAACAACTGGGGACTTTGCTGGGGACTCTGGTTCCCTATGCGAGTCAATCCTAGCACATGTTTGTTTCTGTTTCATTGGGTGTTTATTTTTGTGCATTTATTTGCTATATTCGTTGTATACTATTTGTCACGGTGAGAATCAGATATCAAGCTATTAGTTAGTTTGAATCACAAATCATTTAGTTCACCATCGTCTTTGATTTATCCAAAGGAAAGGTTCAAGAACGAGAAAAACCTAAGAGATCTAAGGTTCGGGGGTTGGTTACGCCTAGGGAAGGTATTATCATCCTAAACATCTGTAGTACTCTACAGGAACCTCTTGTTGGTATTTATGTTATCGATTGTTTGCTTGCTAAGTGTATTGTGATAAGGTAAAGACCTAGGGGTTAGTTACTAAGTATACTCGCCAAGACATCGCATCTTGTGCCTACGTATCCTGACGGGAGTGGAATCAGAGTATCCGTAGTTCCCCTCAAAGAGGGTGAGGAACTCTTGACTGTGGTCAAGGTTCCAGGGGGAAGTAAGTATCCATGGCAAGATACTTACATGGAGTGCGGCGACTCCAAAGTTAAAGTTAAGTTGAAAGGATAGAAAGTGTCCATGGCAGAACACATGTAAGGAGTGTGGCGACTCCGATCCTAAGGTTAGGATAAATGGGAATGACCTAAAGTTTAGGCTAAGTTGTGACATGGCAGTCAACAGGAGGGGTTCCTTTCCTTTGGAATCAGATAATGGGTAACAAGGATGGAATCTTAAGCATAGATAATGATAATCAAGAACAACAAGAGAACATCAATCATTCGTCAACAACTCCAAGAAAGTTAAAGTAGAAATCAAAGATAAAACCTAAATATGAATAAAATGGAAAAGATTAATCTACCAAATTAATTTAGAAAAAGACGTTTAAGTTTTTTTTTATTTCTTTTTTTTTTATAAATAGCAACATGTAGAATAAATAAAAATTAATTTTAGAGAAAAAGAGGAAATCTAAAAAATATGAATTTAACAAAGCAAATAAAAGAAAAAAGAAAAGAAATTAGGCTAAGGGAAATGTTTTTTTTAAACCCATAAGAACAAAGCCCATAAGAGGGCGGTGGGTCTGAGAGGTGACGGGTTGGGTCGACTGACCCAAGACCTGGTTCAGTTATAAGATAAGAGAGGGTTATGTGAACCCTTCATCCTATCCGTATCATCATTAAAACATGGAGGAAAAACAGAGAGAAAACAAAACACACAATCTAACAACACATATGAGAGGAAATGAAAATCGAAACCAAAC
This sequence comes from Lathyrus tuberosus, assembly GCA_022829125.1. Taxonomy (NCBI): domain Eukaryota; kingdom Viridiplantae; phylum Streptophyta; class Magnoliopsida; order Fabales; family Fabaceae; genus Lathyrus; species Lathyrus tuberosus. The sequence goes on along the minus strand of JALAZF010000085.1, from coordinate 1,350,150 downwards.
CGTGATTCCTGCTGCGATTCACAACTTCGTTCTCCCCTCAAATTTCCTCTTCGCGCTCTCTATTTCCACGGCAGCGGTTCACGACTCATCTCCTTCTTCTTTGCTCGCTTGGCTCCGTTATCGCGGCTTTGTCTTGCCGCGCTCATTCAAACGAATCAAATAAAATTAAACATCAACAACAAGTATGAGGGAACAGAGAAAATCATTACCAATGTCGTAACGGCGACGACGGATCACCAACAGCCTCGCAGCGAGCTCCGTGCGTAGTGCAGGTTTGTGAATTCGAATCTGAGTATGCTTCACGCCCTGTTGTTGTTGGTTTTTTTTGTGGGAACTGTGAATTTTCTCTGTCAAATGTGTTCTCTATGAATGAAATTTTTTTTTGTTCTTCCCTTCAATTCATGTTGTGTTGATGTAGGGTATTATGAACTTTTTTAGGTGTGAATTTTTCTGTGAACTTGTGTGAATGCCTTTCTTCTTCAGTTCTATATCAGTGAGTATGTGACTCTGAATTTTCACTGCTGCTGCTATGTAAGAATGAATTTTTTTTTGCTATGTGTATATATGAATTTTTCTTTCGGTGGACTGTCTCATTATATAGGCCTGGTGATATTGAACCCCGATAAATATTAGTAACACTCTTTCCGTATTCGCCGTGACAGGTTTGGAGCTGTTTTGGAAAGGAATTGAACACTGTCTAAACATGTTTTGTTATATTTCCTATTTCGTCTCGACATGTTTGATTCTGTGAAGATTGGAATGAATGAATTTCTGTTTTCAATTGAAACCTGCCTGTGGATTGTTTTGGAAATAATTTAATAGTGTTTGATTTTGTGTCCACTGATCATGTTTCCTATTTCCCTTACGGTTAATGAATTGGGCATTTTTTTGATCTTGTCATCAATGCTTTTTTATCATGTTTGATATGACTAACTCTCACATTTTGCATCTTCCAGTAGGTTTACGGAATAAAAGGAAAGTGTTGGCAAGATGAATGTTTACAGTACTATCCAACGGAGCAACAACAATATATTTGGCACCAGGACTAATAGCAGTCACATGAACATCATCATTAATCAAGTCTTAAAGGCAACATGGCAGACAAAACTTCTTCATGGACACGGTCATCCATTTGTGAAAGAAAACGAAGCAAGGCTTCTTTTGAGCTTGGCATTTAACTCATGATAGCTTTTGTATTTTTGTTTAGAGTGATTTTTCTTTTGAACACAATGAGAATCTTTGAATTTTCTATATCCTTGAATTTCTTTTGGCATTAATTTGAACCCAAAAATAGGAATTTTCTCTTGCACTTGAATAATTAATTTAAAGTTCTAAACTTGTAATCTTGAATCTTGAGAACTTTTTGAAAAAAAGTCTTGTGAATCCAACTTGCATCTTGGAATTTGAGATGAACTTTAATGACCCAAAAGAGCTCTATCTTGCAATCTTGAATTTTGAACTTGTAATGATATTATGATGAATGTTAGGCCTTGAAAACTTGGAATTTTGGCAGTTGGCATCTGAATACAAATTGAACCAAAGTCTTGAAATAACTTTGGCCTTGATTTGAACTCTCACATTTTCAATTTGAATTTGATGCAAAACATGAACCTTAGGATTGAACTTGGTTAAACTCTCTTTTTTGTAAATTTTCCATGAGGAAACTTGAATCTTTATGAGCCATTTTGTTGCACCCCAAATTTTACCCTCAGATTTGTCTTATCATTATCAAATCTTTTTCTTTTATCGGCGATATTTCGTTTTTAGCCGTTTTATAATTTCATTTTAGAATTTGCCTTTTATTTAGAATATGACTAAAGTTTACCTTTTAGTTTAATTATAACTTAATTATTCTTAATTTAGTCCACATTTTAATTAAATCCATTAGTTTAACGTTATTAATTTCTTTTTCTTTTGTTTTTAATTTAATATTGAAATTATTTTAGTTTATATCTTTTCAATTAATTTTAATTTTAATTATAACATAGGTTTAGTTTTAATTAATTCATCTAATCTTTTTAATCATTTTTAAAGCAAATTGCAAGACATGTTACTTTTATTTACTTTTGGTATATTACAAAGTGAAAAGGACATCATCTCTCTCTCACCCAGCTCATCACGTGCATGCTGTGAACCACCAAGCCTAACCACTTTACAGCTACCATAGTATATCTATTTAATAAAATTTTTTTAAGTCTGTTACATTGAAATACATCAGGATCCTTTTGAACTTTAGCAACAGCTTTTCAGCCAACCTTTCCCGTTTTCACTCGAACCGTACTTTCTCCAACGTAAACCTGCAATTCACCAACGGTCGAGTTCATTTTCAAAACTAAGAAACAAGTATATATCAGAGACAGAAGGCGTTAGAAAGGGAGGAGGAAAATACCAAAAACCAAAATCACCTTCCCTTCAATCCTCATCATCACAAAACGACTCTTTCTGAAAATACCCAAACTTGCAATCGTCCAAACTTCCTTCTCCATAACCTTCTCACATCACAATTCCTCCACCACCTTCCAACGAAATCAGCTAACAACAACCTACCAATGAAACGGTGCCAAAACGGTGACAAAAATAACCACCACTTGGCCGCCACCTACGAGCTTCATTCACCTGCTGTCAACAAAACAACCTTCAACCTTAAAAAAAAACAGAACCTTTATCCCCAACAGCCTCTTCCTTCTTTCTGCCAATCGACTGCCACAGAACCACCAACATAAAAAAAAACCGGACGCCTTCAATTCAAGGGGACCTCTGGACCTCTGTTCTTTAGCCTGGGGAAAATCGAAGCTGAACCTTCAACCACAACATCCAACTCACAAACCATAATCGAACCACTAACACCATCCGTGAACCTCTATCTTCAACTCAAATCTCCAACTTGCTTCAACACCAACGAACATCAACAACAACACAACAAAGCAATAATGACGGATCAGAAGCAAGGATAAGAAGAGAAGTTTAAAGAGTACCTAGGATTTTTGTTTCGATAACAATTGCAGAGGTATTCACTTCGAAATTTCTTCTTTGCTTTGTTGCCTTGACCGGTGTGTGTTCTCCATGGTTTTGTTTTGCTTCCATTTTCTCGAACCGCTGTGTTACATATTGAATTCTTAGGGCTTGGTTTTGTTTGTCTGGTTTTCGATTCGTTTGCTTCTTGAGGTGGTCGGTTGAGCTTTCATTTGATTGTAGTCTTGGGGGAAGTTTGGGGTTTAAAATTGGAAACTCAAATCCGGAACAGGGAAAGGCGAAAGAGAACGAGATCGAGATTGAGAGATCGTGAGAGGAGAGAATGAGATAGAATACGACCGGTGAGAGAGAGAAGAAAGAAGGAATTGGGAGTGAATGGGTATAGACAGGCGGAGGAGATCGCGAGCTGAGAATAGAAGAAGGATTGGTATGCTTGATTGAAGCTTTTTCTTTTGAACGAGTGCGTGTGTAGGGTTTCCCTTACCTCTTTTGTTTCCCATTTCAGTAACCAAACCGGGTTGACCCGGTCCATCCTCCCCAACCCACGACCTGTTTGAGGAATTGGGTCGCAGTTTCCATCCATCATGTGGCCCGTGTTCTTTCACTTTTTTAGAATTGATTGGTTTTACTAGATTTATTAGGATCAATTAATTTCATTAGAATTTATAGTTTTAATAGACAATTATTTAATTTCATTAGAATTATTTAATTTCATTAGAATTATTTAATTTCATTAGAATTATTATTTTTATTAGAATTAATTAGTTCTACTAAATGTTTATTAGTTTTTTAGGATTAATTAGTTCTCTTTTCACTAGACTTTAATTAAGTTTATAGAACTAGTTATTTAACCCTTTTTTGGATTCGGTTAACTAATCTCTTAATTGGATTATGATTCAATCAGAATTTGGTCAATCGGGCAACCCAATTTTATATTGACGTGTTCTTGTATATCATTTCTATATGTTTGTCTTCCTAAAGATTGAAGCATATTGATATACTCTCTTAATCATGTTCATCCTATCCATATCTTTGTCATAAACATATTGTCATCCTCATGCTTATGTTGTTTTGTCTATTATATCAATATCCTATATTTTATCATGTCTTATTTATTTTTATCAACTTTTTCCCCCTATTCTAAAGGAAGGTGAATAGTGTTGACTCTTAAAGTCATAGCCCCCATCTTAACCTAAGTAACCTCTTAGGAAGAAACCTTATTTCTTGGCCTCATCAGAGCCATAGAAATTATAACTAGCTTTAGGAAGAGTTCTTCAACTCTTAGTGATATTCATCATAATGAATTTATCACTTCCCCTATTGACTAAAACATAACATAGGTCAATCTCAACTAGACTTAGAGAGTTCCTAAACTCTACAATGAGCTTGTACTCATTTCCCCTCTGAATATTGACCATAGTCAATCATTCAGTAGAAAGTAGAACTACGCATACTCTGATTCTATTCCCGAGGATACGTAGGCGTAAGGTGCGACGCTTTATCGAGTATACTTAGATACTAACCCCTAGGGTTTTCAAGCCTTTAGCATAGAACCTTTAGCAAACATAAGATAACATTAAACAAAAGGCTCCCGTAGAGTACTACAGACGTTTAGGGTGTTAATACCTTCCCTAGGCGTAACCAACCCCCGAACCTTAGATCTTTCCCTTTAGGTTTTTATAACGATCTTGAACCTTTCCTTTGGATAAATCAAAGTCAGTTGTAAAAGAAACTGATGCAAATTAATTAATAATTTGTTATCCGATTTTCACCGCAACAGAAATGGCGACTTCACTGGGGATGTAAGACCTATTGCTGGTCCTTTCCTAAGAGGGTTAAGCCTATTTTGCTTTATGTTATTCATGTTTGCTTATCTACTTGTATGATTGCTTGTATGCTTACCTGTCATATCTATTTTATGTTTTGCTTATCCTGTTTGATTTGGGTTGATATCTTTGAGTGAGATAAATCCTATACCCGGATTTGAGTGTACACTTATTATAGATCGATGGTATTCAAGGAAGCTTTGAGGGAGTCGAATCCTGAAAGGTCGAATTGATAAACACCATCACTCAGTTGAGGCCCTCTCGAGTCTAGCTATGTTGAACGAATTCGTTCGTGAAAGCTTGCTACTCTCGACCTGGGTGCCCGGGATACTGAGAACCGTAGTTACCAAACCCAACTTAAGCCTTTTAGATGTAGTGTGGTGACCATGATGGAGTCTATTTCTGACTTGGTTGTCACGCGATACTACACTAAGACGAGATCCTCTTGAGAATTTTATCGACTACCAAGTCATCTGGGAAATCTTTAAAATCCGAAAGATGGATTGTAGACTCTGGGAACTCTTTAGAACCTTGTTCGGCAGGTGAAAACCAGTAGTATATACCTATTGGGATGGGTAGACCATGGCTCCATTCATGAGACCCTAAACCTAGGATCTGTATGTTTTGTTTGTGCTTGTGTGCTTTGTGCATCTCTACATTCAAGCATTCCTAACCCTTTGGTCTCGAGGAACTCAAATGTTTGTCTCCTTTTCAAAAGATCAATACAGATCAGGGATTTTAAAACAAAAAAACTTCTTCAGTTTTTCCAAAAGAACTTCTCGCAACTTGCCTTTGAGTTCCTTGAAACCATTTGGCTTGCATTAGCATCTCATTTGCATCTTAGCATTTCCTCTTTGTCTTCGTCTCATGTCGTCGTTTTCCCTTGAGAAATCGTCTTTGAGTTGTTACCCAAGTCCAAACTCGACAAAGGATGTCTGAACAATACTGCGAGATGGACAGAGTCAACAATGAATTGAGTGAGCTCCGAGGAGGAATGGGGCAGATTATGGAAGCAATTCAAGTTATAAGTGCCAGGATGGATACACAAGCAACAGTAGTCTCCGAGATTATCACTACAACTATAGAGCCTCCCGTTACTATTGTGAACCCCACTTTGGGCATGCCTTTTAACTTCATGCGTGATCCGACCGTCGCTTCTACTCAACAAGCTGTTCCTTTGGTTAGTAAGACTTTTCAAGCTATTTCTACCTTCACTCCAGCAACAGTGCAAGCCCAGATGCACCCAGTTTTTCAGAATCCACCTCCGGTTCATGATCATGTCAATAGGTCTGAAGGAGGAGATAATCAACATAAAAGGTTGAAGGAAAGTGTAGAGACAATGCAGAGGAAATTTGAAGCAATGGAGAGGAGCAATGTATCTAATATTAATGTTAAAGAATTGTGCTTAGTCTCAGGCTTGGTAATTCCACCCAAGTTCAAGCTACCCAGTTTCGACTTATACTCAGGAACGACCTGTCCTAAGTTGCATTTGGTCATGTATTACCGACGAATGGCTGCATATATGGATAATGACAAGTTGATGATCCACTGCTTCCAAGATAGTTTGAAAGGACCTGCTGCAAAGTGGTATTTGACTTTGGACCAATCTAAGATCCAATGTTTTCAAGATGTATCTGATGCTTTTGTAAAGCATTATAGATATAACATGGACCTGGTGCCAGATCGCAGACAATTACTGAGTATGTCGCAGCACGATACTGAGTCTTTTAAAGAGTATGCACAAAGATGGAGAGAGCTGGCTTCACAGGTAGAGCCACCTTTGTCTGAAAAGGAGTTAACTGATTGGTTTGTTGACACGGTGAGACCGGAATTCTATGAAAGGATGATCAGTAGCGTGTCTGCTAATTTTTCCGATATTGTGGCTGTGGGGATTAAAGTAGAGCTTGGTCTGAAGAATGGGAAAATAACCAAGAAAGCTGATAGTTCGAACGACGATGCCAGGAAATCCTTCAAAAGGGAAGGAGAAACCAGTGCAGTAATGACGAACAAAAGGAAGAAAAATTAGTACTGGAAACGTCAGCAGCAACAGCAGTGCTATTCTGTCCAGCAACCTTATGTGGCCGCCATCACGCCAACATTCAACCACCAAGCTTCTATTTATCAGTCGGTTCCTCAACCACCAGTATATCAACGAGCGCCCGACGCTCCTGCTCATCGCCAACAGACTCAAGTTTCTCGTCAGAATATTCCAGGAAAAAGGAAGGGTGGGAGGCCTCCGATTCCTCCCATTCCTATGACGTACACAGCATTGTATCCTGTTTTGGTACAACAAGGATTAATAACTACAAGGTCATCAGGCCCACCTCCTAATCCGCTTCCACCTTCTTATAATCCCAATGCTCATTGTGCATTCCATGAAGGCGCACCAGGCCACAACTTAGAAGGTTGTTTTGCTTTGAAGCATATTGTGAAGGACTTAGTAGAGAGAAACATTTTGTCTTTCGATGGCTCTCAGCCTATCATCAGAACAATCCTTACCCGCTCATGAGATAAGTAATGTTGTGGAAGATGTATCAAGACCAAGATGGACTGTGATTGGACTCATCTTTGATTTTCTGCGTTTGATTCCCTAAAGCTGGCAATCTGTTGGCTGCTTCAGCAATTTTATTGTATTTCCTTTGCACTTTGAATTTGCATTTGCTTATAAGTTTTGTTGTACTTTCAAATTGGCAACATTAATAAAGTATTTATGCATCTTTTGGTTAAATCCATTCGTTTCACTCATTTACTTTTATTTTCATAAAAGCAAAAATATATCTTTTTCACTCCTTTTTCAAACTGTTTGTTTAAACAAAGATTGGGGAGGATGATGAAAACCTCATGTTCATAATTGCTGTGGTATACTTTCAAATTAACCTCGCCGAGGATGTAAGGCATTGTTTCAATTCCCAAACAAGGAAAATTATCCCTCGTACCTTTCGAGCCTAAAAGTAGGAGTTTCTTCTTCACAAATAACCTTTAAACCTTGGGGGCAGGGTAGTTCTCAGTTTAACTCGGTTATGCATTCGAACACGCGCGCTTCATATAAGGCGTCAGTCAGCTTTCAAATCAAGTGACTTCCTATTTTTGGAGATTTGAACGCATATCTTGAGTTAACTGAGCGTAGGATTTAAGCCTTTATCTTTTATTTCATAAACCATGAACCATACCACATTACAACCCCTAAAAGACCTAATTGAGGTAAGGTTGTTTTGAAAAGCATACTACAGCAAGGTTGAGTAACCTGACTCCTAATAATCTTTGTTACTCGCGTGTGCTGGTCACTTCCTTAATGACTAGACCCACCTTTGTTTTAGTCTGTTTAATCATTTCACTGTACGTTTTATCAAAGCTTGGTTTTCAAACTTTGCATTAACTTTGCAATAAATTTTGCCAATTTTAATGAACAACACTTATTTGCAATACCATTCGATATCAAAGGAATCCTAACAAATACAGCCAGCTGGGGAATTCAACTTGATAAGGGAAGCTCAGTCAGGGGCAACCAAGTGGAAGGATTTGCCCATATACCGAATCAGGGGCAGAACTCGTCAAGTTCAAAATACTGGAACAAGTCTCCTTGAGGTCATCTATGACAAGTATGGACTCCAGTGACCTATCAGCAGGGGCAAGTTTTGTTCCCCAGTCGTTTCTACTACAGTTTGAGTATTACGAATACAGTTGAACTGGGGCAATCATGTCTAAGTTCATTTCTTTCAAAAAGTTTGAAGACATTGAAGCATCTGGTATATCAATTCTTCTGTAAAATCCTTTTGATGACTTACCCTCACATACCAGTTAATCCGAGGCAGTTAAGTCGAGATTCGGTAAATCTCTAAAAGGCCAATCAGCCTGGGGCATCTCTTCCCCAGTTTCTCACCAACCATTTCTGAAGAGCAAGTTCAGAAGCTTTGTTGTGCAAACGCCGTTAATCTGGGGCAGTTACGTCAAGATCTCTCCAAGAGTTTGAAGATATTGAAACACCTTGTATGCCAATTCTTCTATAAAATCCTCTTGTTATCGTATAGACCGTCTAGCCTGGGGCAATAAAATTTGAAGATGATTATTATGCCAGTAGGATGCAGAATTACTTTGTTCTTGTGATATCCTTTGTTAGTTCCCCTATAAGCTGTTGCTTCAGCTAATCTTGACAATTCTTCATGGATTCTTCTCCAACGAAGAGATCAAGCTCATGATGGCAATCCTCATGATGTTATACCTCAGGTGGAATACTCTTTTCACCAGTGAAGTTGCTGATCCTGCTTCTTCATCCCCAGTATTGGTCCAATCTTTTGAGTTTGGCTGGGTTTCCTTGTCGAGACGTTTTCTTTGTCTCCAGTCTCGCTTTCTGTCTGTTTTGTCAGCATAAGCATAAGCATGGCATAAGCACTCGTATGTGTAGCATTTTAGCATTTCTGCTTCTTTTTCTGGTGTTTTCCTGTTTTGGGTTCACTTTGGCGGTTATCTCCCAAGTGACCGGGTTTGTCTATTCTCTCCAATAGAAAGTCATCCCTAGGCATAAAGTGCCCATTCTTTTCTGAATTCCCCACGGAGTTTTATCCTCGTGGATGATGGTTGGTTTAGCTATCTTTTCCACATGTGGATAAGATAAATCCCCATTTGAGTTCATTCCTCAATTGGAGCCTTGTTTGACCGTTTCTTTCTAGTTTGTTCCTGGATTGAACTTTGGTCCCTGGCAGGCGTGGTTTTTAACCTATCTTCGTACGTGCATTTATTTTGCACTGTGTCTCGCAAGAAGAATCTCACAGATCCTCATTGAAGGCATCATTATTTCTCCAACAGTATCGTGATATCATCACATCTTTAAAGCAGCAATCTCTTGAAGAAGCTTGTATTTTAATGGCGATAAGTGGCAGTCTATTATAAGCAGCTTATCTATCTCTGTTACTATTCAACCTCTTCGCAACCGTAATTGGGTATTCCCCAGGAAGCCTTGTCTTCAGTTACGCAACCATGGTACTAACCTATCAGATTCTATACCTTTATTGGGGCCCATTTCTTGGTTCTATCTCCAATAAGGTTTCTTTTTCCAAAGTGCCAACCGGTCGCTTGAACCTGTTGTTCCATCACTTTGGATGCCCTTTCCCAGTGAAGACCGTTTTTCGGTTCAACCTTCATTGCGGATCTTTTCTAGAATGTCATCTAGTCGCGTTTAGCCTTGATGATCAATCATTCTAGATACTTTGTTGGAGCCTATTTCTTGGTTCTATCTCCAACAAGGTTACTTCTAAAGCGCCAACCGGTCATACTTGAACTTGTTGTTCCATCACTTTAGAGGTTACTTCTAAAGCGCCAACTAGTCATACTTGAACCTGTTTTCCATCACTTTAGAGGTTACTTCTAAAGAGCCAACCGATCATACTTGAACCTGTTGTTCCATCACTTTAGAGGTGTTTCTAGGATGTCATTTAGTCACGTTAGACTTGATGATCAATCATCCTAGATACTTTATTGGAGCCCATTTTATGGTTCAATCTCCAATAAGGTTCTTCTTTTTTCCAAAGTACCAACCGGTCATGCTTGAACCTTTTGTTCCATCACTTTGGATATCTTTTCCCAGTGAAGACCGTTTTTCGGTTCAATCTTCATTGTGAATCCTTTCTAGAATGTCATCTAGTTGCGTTTAGCCTTGATTATCAATCATTCTAGATACCTTTATTGGAGCCCATTTCTTGGTTCTATCTCCAATGAGGTTACCTTTCTGGCTCCTACCGGTTTTCCTTCATGAAGCAGATTATGTGTTATCTCAACCAACTCTTATTTGAGTACCAGAGTCTATTCTTGACTCATTAACCATGTTCCCATTTAAACCCCAGCTCTTTATGTAGGAGTCCCCAGAGAAGTCAGCTGTTAGACGACAAAATTCTTAGTCACTAGAGTTGTTATTGGTTTTTTAGTACAATAATTTCGTCATTTTCATCTGATTCTTGGAAGCGGGAAAGTTTTTAAGAAAACACAAAGAAGAACTAAGTCTTACTCTAGTATCAAGATGATTTATGGAATCAAGTTGGTACACGAAGAATTAGACAATACTGTATTTTTGGCACGGATCTGCCATCTCCAGCGAAAAGAAGATTGTCCTGGTCACCCTTGATGTTTGGATTTCAGTGTGTTGGCTTATGTTATCCTTTCTTCTTTCCTGTTTTGCGTCGTTCGCGTTGTTTCTAGCATATAGCTAAGCATACGCATCATACCTTAGCATCTTTGCATCTTTGTGCTCTGTTTTGCTTATGGTCTTTTGTTGGTGCCTGTCTTTATTTTCCCAGTGAAGTAAAGACATTCCCGATTTGCTTTATGTCGTGCTTGTTCGGTCTTAACCTTTGCGCGCCAGGTTTGAATCTTTAAAACCTTTTGTTGTTCCTGAAGAAGTCTAACATTAAAGTTTTTTTTTAAATTGTTCTCGTCTGAATCGTGTCAGACTTGAACTGTTCTCGTTTGAATTATGTCAAACTTGAACTTGAACTTTGTTTGAATCGTGTCAAGCATTGTCTTGTAAAACTGTTCTCGTCTGAATCGTGTCAGACTTGAACTGTTCTCGTTTGAATCATGTCAAACTTGAACTTGGACTTTGTTTGAATTGTGTCAAGCATTGTCTTGTAAAGCTGTTCTCGTCTGAATCATGTCAGACTTGAACTGTTCTCGTTTGAATCGTGTCAAACTTGAACTTGGACTTTGTTTGAATCGTGTCAAGCACTGTCTTTTGTTTTAAAACTGTTCTTGTTCGAATCGTGTCGGACATTGAACCCTTATCTTGGATTTTCTGGAAATTGCTTTAAGCTAAACTCCTTGGAACAAATTTCTTCAGCCTTATGAGACTCCTATCTGGTGCGCAGAGTTAGTCTCTGTCTTCCCGGCTTTTCTTGAAGATCCCATTTTGAACGCTTCAGTCCAAGAATCCCCAGGAAGTCTTTCCTTGGTTGTCTGTCTTTTTAAGCTGATCCCTAGTGATCAGGTTTTTTCTTTCTGGTTTCATGCCCAGGAAGAGTGTGGGTTTAGTTTGTCCCCTGTAGTCTATCTCCCTGGATCGTTCCCCAGTGAAGATTGCTTTTGGTTTTTCCCCAGTGTTTCTTTGGAGTCTCCCTAGTGAGTCTCTTTTGTTGGTTAGCCCGCATCCCAAGGATTTGTTCCTTGTGGATACTAACCTTCGTCCTTCCCCAGTGAAGCTCTTTGGTCCTTTTGCTTCCTGTTTACCCCTTGGTGTCTCGTTGTGTCTGCATTTTTCTTGCATCTTCTTGGCATCATGTTTGCTGCATTGCATGTGTGTGCATCTGAGGGTAAAATTTTCGGTTATCTGTATTTAAATATCTTTCACTTTTGATTCCATGAGGATCTTCATCTCTCATGTCATCCGGTGAAGATATTTAAATAGGGGCAACTGTTGCACCCCAAATTTTACCCTCAGATTTGTCTTATCATTATCAAATCTTTTTCTTTTATCGGCGATATTTCATTTTTAGCCGTTTTATAATTTCATTTTAGAATTTGCCTTTTATTTAGAATATGACTAAAGTTTACCTTTTAGTTTAATTATAACTTAATTATTCTTAATTTAGTCCACATTTTAATTAAATCCATTAGTTTAACGTTATTAATTTCTTTTTCTTTTGTTTTTAATTTAATATTGAAATTATTTTAGTTTATATCTTTTCAATTAATTTTAATTTTAATTATAACATAGGTTTAGTTTTAATTAATTCATCTAATCTTTTTAATCATTTTTAAAGCAAATTGCAAGACATGTTACTTTTATTTACTTTTGGTATATTACAAAGTGAAAAGGACATCATCTCTCTCTCACCCAGCTCATCACGTGCATGCTGTGAACCACCAAGCCTAACCACTTTACAGCTACCATAGTATATCTATTTAATAAAAAAATTTTAAGTCTGTTACATTGAAATACATCAGGATCCTTTTGAACTTTAGCAACAGCTTTTCAGCCAACCTTTCCCGTTTTCACTCGAACCGTACTTTCTCCAACATAAACCTGCAATTCACCAACGGTCGAGTTCATTTTCAAAACTAAGAAACAAGTATATAGCAGAGACAGAAGGCGTTAGAAAGGGAGGAGGAAAATACCAAAAACCAAAATCACCTTCCCTTCAATCCTCATCATCACAAAACGACTCTTTCTGAAAATACCCAAACTTGCAATCGTCCAAACTTCCTTCTCCATAACCTTCTCACATCACAATTCCTCCACCACCTTCCAACGAAATCAGCTAACAACAACCTACCAACGAAACGGTGCCAAAACGGTGACAAAAATAACCACCACTTGGCCGCCACCTACGAGCTTCATTCACCTGCTGTCAACAAAACAACCTTCAACCTTAAAAAAAAAACAGAACCTTTATCCCCAACAGCCTCTTCCTTCTTTCAGCCAATCGACTGCCACAGAACCACCAACATAAAAAAAATCGGACGCCTTCAATTCAAGGGGACCTCTGGACCTCTGTTCTTTAGCCTGGGGAAAATCGAAGCTGAACCTTCAACCACAACATCCAACTCACAAACCATAATCGAACCACTAACACCATCCGTGAACCTCTATCTTCAACTCAAATCTCCAACTTGCTTCAAAACCAACGAACATCAACAACAACACAACAAAGCAATAATGACGGATCAGAAGCAAGGATAAGAAGAGAAGTTTAAAGAGTACCTGGGATTTTTGTTTCGATAACAATTGCAGAGGTATTCACTTCGAAATTTCTTCTTTGCTTTATTGCCTTGACCGGTGTGTGTTCTCCATGGTTTTGTTTTGTTTCCATTTTCTCGAACCGCTGTGTTACATATTGAATTCTTAGGGCTTGGTTTTGTTTGTCTGGTTTTCGATTCGTTTGCTTCTTGAGGTGGTCGGTTGAGCTTTCATTTGATTGTAGTCTTGGGGGAAGTTTGGGGTTTAAAACTGGAAACTCAAATCCGGAACAGGGAAAGGCGAAAGAGAACGAGATCGAGATTGAGAGATCGTGAGAGGAGAGAATGAGATAGAATACGACCGGTGAGAGAGAGAAGAAAGAAGGAATTGGGAGTGAATGGGTATAGACAGGCGGAGGAGATCGCGAGCTGAGAATAGAAGAAGGATTGGTATGCTTGATTGAAGCTTTTTCTTTTGAACGAGTGCGTGTGTAGGGTTTCCCTTACCTCTTTTGTTTCCCATTTCAGTAACCAAACCGGGTTGACCCGGTCCATCCTCCCCAACCCACGACCTGTTTGAGGAATTGGGTCGCAGTTTCCATCCATCATGTGGCCCGTGTTCTTTCACTTTTTTAGAATTGATTGGTTTTACTAGATTTATTAGGATCAATTAATTTCATTAGAATTTATAGTTTTAATAGACAATTATTTAATTTCATTAGAATTATTTAATTTCATTAGAATTATTTAATTTCATTAGAATTATTATTTTTATTAGAATTAATTAGTTCTACTAAATGTTTATTAGTTTTTTAGGATTAATTAGTTCTCTTTTCACTAGACTTTAATTAAGTTTATAGAACTAGTTATTTAACCCTTTTTTGGATTCGGTTAACTAATCTCTTAATTGGATTATGATTCAATCAGAATTTGCTCAATCGGGCAACCCAATTTTATATTGACGTGTTCTTGTATATCATTTCTATATGTTTGTCTTCCTAAAGATTGAAGCATATTGATATACTCTCTTAATCATGTTCATCCTATCCATATCTTTGTCATAAACATATTGCCATCCTCATGCTTATGTTGTTTTGTCTATTATATCAATATCCTATCTTTTATCATGTCTTATTTATTTTTATCAACTTTTTCCCCCTATTCCAAAGGAAGGTGAATAGTGTTGACTCTTAAAGTCATAGCCCCCATCTTAACCTAAGTAACCTCTTAGGAAGAAACCTTATTTCTTGGCCTCGTCAGAGCCATAGAAATTATAACTAGCTTTAGGAAGAGTTCTTCAACTCTTAGTGATATTCATCATAATGAATTTATCACTTCCCCTATTGACTAAAACATAACATAGGTCCATCTCAACTAGACTTAGAGAGTTCCTAAACTCTACAATGAGCTTGTACTCATTTCCCCTCTGAATATTGACCATAGTCAATCATTCAGTAGAAAGTAGAACTACGCATACTCTGATTCTATTCCCGAGGATACGTAGGCGTAAGGTGCGACGCTTTATCGAGTATACTTAGATACTAACCCCTAGGGTTTTCAAGCCTTTAGCATAGAACCTTTAGCAAACATAAGATAACATTAAACAAAAGGCTCCCGTAGAGTACTACGGACGTTTAGGGTGCTAATACCTTCCCTAGGCGTAACCAACCCCCGAACCTTAGATCTTTCCCTTTAGGTTTTTCTAACGATCTTGAACCTTTCCTTTGGATAAATCAAAGTCGGTTGTAAAAGAAACTGATGCAAATTAATTAATAATTTGTTATCCGATTTTCACCGCAACACATTTTAAAGTGTCTGGTATACAAGCTATCAAAAGTTCGAACTCTTCCACTTGACAACTAAAGATCCAACTTTGCGAATAAGACCAAACTATGCTATGATAAATCCTTTGAAAGTGAGGATACCACCTGTAGCTTGCCACGAAAATCATAATCAATCCTTAAACGACCGTGCTCAATACCAACAGCAAGAAAACCCTAAATCTTTAGGGCATACACTGAAGAAAACTTGAGGGAAATGGCCAGTAGAAATTTTAGGGCTTTTGAATCAGAATCCAACGGTCACATCTTGAAGTATAAATGAGAAAACGAAAACCATCTCCACTTGAAAATAAAATTCCTGCACAAAGCCGTTAGTGATAAAGCATGCAGATATGCAAAACGATGCACAGAGAGGTGGAATCTTATGGTCAAAAATTAGGGTATGACATTATTTATTGTATATTGCTTGCATTTTATTTGCATTTGATTATTGTTATCATACTGTTCTGTTGCTGTTGTGCTGTTGGATAGGTTTGTTCCACGAGAGATAAGCCAATTACCCAAGCTTGAGTACACACATAGGATTAGAGTGGGCTCTTGTTGACTTGCGTGGCGTTTGACACATATTGTTGGCTTGAGTTCACATTCAGACGAGGTCTTCTTGAGGATACTCTGAACTGCATGTTTATGTAGTAACCAGGGTGGTCTGATAGGAGCTTATGACTCTGGAGACCATTCATTGCAAATTAGTTGAGGCCTCCTTGATTGATGATGATGTCAAACCAGAAATGGTGAACGTATCATCATTTCTCAACCTGAGAATATGTGATATTGAGGACCTGCTAGGACGCCTCTGTCCAAGACTAGAACCCACATGTGAGAGGGGATGGGTTTTTGCAAGAAACCTTGACCTTCAACCTACCCAGATTTCTGGTTTTCTTATCAGTGTGGACTTATGAACCTGGTATTATGATCATTCTGGTGTTCTGGTATTTTGATTATTCTGATATTCTAGTATTCTGGTTTTCTCTTCAGAGTGGACTTTTTAACTTATTCAATCAGCAGCACGGTGGTTATTCAGAATTTATGGAAGCTTTAATCCCGTGTTTATTGCATTCATCACATTGCATCGCATAAGCATTTGCATCATGTTTCATATCATTCTTTGACCAGCCAGAACACTCATTCAACCTTTGTCCATGACCAGCCAGTTGATTCACTGGTGCTTATTCTGAACAAGTGGTAACCATTGGAAGACGACAAAGTGTTTAAAGCAAGGTCAAGCAGTGTAAAGAAGTAAGGTCGAGTTGGAAGATATTGGTAGCTATGTCAAGGAACAACCTTCATAATGTTGATCTCCCACCAGGTTTTACTGTGACGACTAACCCACTGTACGGTTTTTTGCCTGATGACGATCCTCTACAAGTGAACAACCTTACTCAAGCTTAGCCTGTGCAACTCTCTGTTGAGAATCAAGACTTACATGTACAGTCTGTTGTCTGAAGTGAACATTCCTCTTCTCCTGATACTACGCACTATCACGGGTTTGCATTCTCTGCGTCAAATTCCCAGAGGGAGGTCCCGATGATGAAAACTAAGGACCCGAGAGCTCTTGAGTTTGTAGAAAGATATTGTGTGTTGGATGAGAAACTCAAGCCCTTGGAAGTTCAAGATGCTTTTGGTCTCGATGCTTCAGATATGTGTCTGGTACCCGGCCTAGTGTTACCTCCAGGTTTCAAAGCATCGAGGTTTGAGAAGTACAAGGGAGATAGTTGCCCGAGGCAGCATTTGGTGATGTTTTATAGAAGAATGACTTTGTATGTTCACGATGATAAGCTAATGATCCACTATTTCCAGGACAGTCTGAGTGGGACATCATTGAGTTGGTACATGCAGTTAGAGAGTGGTTGCATCCGATCATGATTGGACATAGCCTAAGCTTTTCTAAAGCAGTACGAATATAATCTTGACATGGCTCCTAGGCGCATGCAGTTGCAAGGCTTGTCTCAAGAGAACAGGGAATCCTTCAGTATGCTCAAAGATGGAGAGAATTGGCTTACAGGGTGCAACCACCACTTCTAGACTGAGAGTAAACAGGCATGTTCATGGACACCTTGCAGAGCCCAAACTTTGAAAGGATGATTGGAATTGCATCAAACTTCTCTGACTTGGTAATAGTTGGAGAACGCATTGAGAGCGGCCTAAAGAGTAGAAAAATTCAAGATGTCTCGAGCAGTCAGTCTAGTGAAAGTGAATCCCTCAGCAACTCCCAGGAGGAAAAGGAGGATTTAATCAATGCAGTCAGGGTAGATGTTGAGTATTCTCAGGATGCACCGGTAAAATCTTTTGGTCCTTCATCTTCTCAGCAATCATCATTTACTTGGACACCATGCCAGCAAATTTGGGTCGCTCCTCATGCAAATCAACGAGCCCATGGCCGAGGTTATCCGAATCAGCGCCAAAATCAGAATAGGCCTCACAATAACTTGGAAAGAAGGAATGCTCCTCTTCATACAATTCCTGTGTCGTACAACCAACTTCTGCCACATCTGGTTCGGAACTCATTAGTGGAGCCCAAGACTCTTAAGCCTGTTCCAGAACCTTACCCTCCTGGGTACAATCCTTAAGTGAAGTGTGGATATCACGCAGGATCCATGGGACACTCAACTGAAGATTGCAAAGCCTTTCAAGCCAAGGTACAACAGTTGATTGACAAAGGGTACATATCCTTTCCAAAAGGAAGTTCGGTTGTCCATGTCAACCTCTCATCTATTTGAGCTCGAAGACTTTAAGGGTCATCTCCTAAAGCTAGTGGTCCAGACAGGAAGACATCTTCAGACATTGGCATTTCTTGGGCAGTTTTATCATTTGCATTTTTAGTTTCTTTCTTGTTAATTGCTACTTGTTTTTAAACACTGTTGTTTTGAATGGTAATATTAATGAAGCGATCATGCATTTCCTGAATTAATTACGTCGTATTCACTCATTTTTCTCATTTATTGCAAAGCACGGACACATACACCTGTTCACTTCACTTTATCACTGTTGTTTTAGCAAAGATTGGAGGGAGGATGACGAAAACTGAATACCCATGATTACTAATCGTATGCTTTCAGATAAAATCTGGCTGATGATGTACAAGAATTATTTCAAAACCCCTAAACACCTGAGAGATAAGGAGTTAGTCCCTAGTTATCCACTTCGAGCCTAGAAGTAGGAGTTTCCTTCAGACTTTCAAACCTTCACATCTTAACCTGGGGCAGGGTAGTTGTCAGTTAATTTGACCAAGCGTCCAAATTTCAAGAGGAGCGTCCACATTTGAGGACCAATCACATCTTATCCCTCTCAAGAGGTCATACCTTACCAACCACAATGGTTATCCCTCACCGCGAACAGTGAGACAGTCACAACCCTTTCAGAGAAATCCGGACAGCCAGTGTCACACGACTTGTTTCAAAGAGAAAAAGAAAAGAAAAAAGAAAGAAATCCCGCTAAGTCAAAAAAATTGAAAACAAGTGACTTAGGCAAAAATTAGGGCGTCCCGCTGGACTTCAAAATCAAAAATAAAAAATAAAAAGAATCAGTACAGGCAAAACTTAGGGACAAGGAATAAAAAGCGAAAAATATGACAAAAGAAAAATCCTCGAGCCGGAGCAAGTTGTGTGACTACAGACACCAAAGACAAGAGGGGTGACTGTCACTCCGAAAACCTTGTGGATTCCTTAACCATCATTCCTACCATTTAATAAACTATTGTAAAGGTAAGCGCTTGTACCAAGTTAGCTGAACGTAGGACTGAAAATCATCTCGAATAAGGGGTGGGTAATACTCAAACTTTGAGCATTTCATCTTCTGTTTCAATAACCATGAACCAGACCACGATTCAACCTTTAAAATACCTAATTGAGGCGGGTTTTATTCTGAAAGCATACTACGACAAGGTTTAGTAAACTGACTCCTACAAGATTTGCTAATCTTCTTCTTGCCATGTCTTTCATCAGCACTACGTATGGACTAATGGTCTATTCGTCACACACTATCACATCATTCTAATAAGGATTGATTCTTTCAAAATATGCATGAGAATCACATTAAAATTACCATTCGCAAGAGAACAATTTAAATTGCAGAGAAGTAATTGACATTGAGGAAATTCCAACAGGGAGCAATCAAAGAGTACTGGATCATGCAGCAAAGTTGATTAGAATCAAGCGTACCTTGTGTCCCTATAGTTCTGAGGCATTGACATCCAATAAGTACGGAATCAGTCAGTCTAAAGCAATTTCTTAAAGCATCGATTGATTATGGGGTAAATCATTCGAGAAGTGGTTGATCAGAAATGAATCATCTTGAGACTCTATCAACCAGGGGCAGGTCACCCAAATGTTTTTTTGATTAAGGGTGAGTCCCTCCAGTGTTAAATCAACGCAAGTTAAGTCGCTTCAATGCTCATTCAGGGGAAAGCTACTTCAAGAGTATATTGGAGCCAACCGTTCCAAGAGCCGGCTAATCAAGGATAAATCCTTTCATGGCGCAAAATTATGGGGCAAGCCATCTCGAGGTCATATCATGGGGAGCTACTTTCAACCTCCTTTCAAGGTGAACCTTCCCGGGGACCAGACTGGGGCAAGTTGACCTACAATGGGGAAAAACCTCTCCTTGCTTTTAAGCTATTCAAGTCCTATTTCGTCAGCAACGGTTGAGTTCAAGACGAGTGTCGAGGAATCATGTTATCACCTCCATCGAGTAACCTTTTCCTTCTGAAAACGCCTTGCTACAAACCTTTCTTCCATTTCTGGGAACCTTCATATCATTGCATAAATCATCCTCATGCAGTAGTCATGTCGCTTCAATCAAGCATAAAGCATTACATTCTATCATTGAGATTCATCCCACAACCTGAATCTGTCACCTAAAAAGCTTGGTAACATAAATCACTTCAAAACCATTTCCCGTCTGGAAAATCATCTCAAGATACCAATTCTCGTCTTGTAGGCAGTTTTTAAACCAGTTCCCGTCTAGTCACCCTTTCTTTAACCAATTCCCTTCTGGTAAACACAATTTCAAAGTCCAGTAGATGTCTGTTGTTTGTACTTCCTAGCAGAATGGAAGTTCGTTTGGGTTTTTTGCAGCACAGGTTATGACCTGGAAGACAGTTCAGTTTGTCTTCCCCAGCAGAGTTTGTTTTCGGTTTTTCAGCACTTCTCTCGGTGGAGTGTCCTTTTGCATATCATAAGCATTTTTGCATTGCATCCTCAAAATACGTAGCATTTCCATTTCATATGGAGCATTACTCCATAGAAAATTCAAACATTTGCATTTGAAGCATAAGCCAGGTTTGATTTCCCTTTACCTGACCTTCCCCCAGCAAAAAGTAGTATAACTCATGAGATATCGTTTAATTTCTTTTCCCAAATACCGGTTTTGTTAATCCTACTTGTTGTTTCCTTCTAGAGGAATTATTTTATGCTCCCCCTGTAGAGTCATCTATTTAGGCTTCTCTTTTCCCCAACAGAGTCATTTTCTATTCTACTTTGGTTGTGAGTCCGCCTTTGGCGGGCAAACCTTTGTTGTTTGGATGTGAGTTCACCTTCGGCCGATATTCCTTTTGAAAATCCATCTTCGGATGGTACCCTTTGGTTATGAGTCCGCCTTCAGGCAGCAAACCTTTATTGTGTAGATGTGAGTCCGCCTTCGGCCGACATTCCTTTAGAAAAATCCATCTTCGGATGGTACCCTGTGGTTGTGAGTCCGTCTTCGGCTGGCAAACCTTTGTTGAAAGTGCCTTTGGTTTGACAAAATTTTGGTAAGAAACCTATAAATAGAAGACTTAGACCTAGGTTTTAAAATGCATGAGTACGCCTTTTGTAACCTTGCTTTCTTGCGTAAGAAACAAGGGTTTAGGGTTTTGAGAGTCGTTGGCTCTCTAGGTTGTAAGTCTCCCTTTGTATCAGTGGATACACTGTGGTAGATATAGGTGTTGTACAAATCCATAAACCTTGAGATATTGGATTGTGTATTGTTATTGGATGAAACTTTTAAGCAAATCCGAGTTAGCTTGTATGTCAAGTATGCTTGACAAAATTATGTATTGATAGGGATGATGTAGAAATCACAGTTGGTGATTAAGGGAAGTGAATGGGGTATCTCATATCAAGTGTAGTACCCTAAATTTTGACCAGTGTTTTTATTATTTCTTTTCTTCTTTTTAGGATTTTTTGTCTCAGGGGATGTCATTTAGATGACAGTGGGTTCTTGAGATTGATAGCACTTTTTTTAGGCCCATGTGGGATTTGGTTTGGTATAAGGATTTTTTATTCGTTACTATTTGTTTTATTTAAAGGGAGCCTATTTAATTTTTTAGAGTAATTTTTATAGAAAAAATATTTTTTAAATGAATATTATTATTGCTTTTTTGCTATAATTCATTTCTTTTTATTTATGTAAGTTAAAGGGCATTAGAATTAAGTTTTAAGCTTAAGTTAGTCATTTTAAAAGTAATTAATATTTAGGGTCATATTAATTTTTAATCGAATTATACTAGGGTCATATTGGGGTTATTAGAGGATTAATGCTAATATTAATATTAGTATTAAGATTAATATTATCATGGAATTATTATTAAAAATTTTAAATACTCGCCAATGTTGTTTTATTTTGAATAAATAAAATGGTACAGTTGGTAGTAAGGGGAGTATAGGGAGTTACAAGACGGAGAGGTTGTGTGTTCAAATCCTACCTCCTCCATTTTTAGTTGTTTTTCTTTTTATTCATTTACTACTAACTTTTTCTATTTTTACTTTTAAGCATAAAAAATCATAAAACTAATATTTTTTTATTATTTAAATATTAATTTTTGTATTTGTATTTAATGCATTTTTAAAAATATCATTTTTTCAATAAAATCATTATTTTATGGAAAAAT
The DNA here is from genome assembly GCA_022829125.1 of Lathyrus tuberosus. Taxonomy (NCBI): domain Eukaryota; kingdom Viridiplantae; phylum Streptophyta; class Magnoliopsida; order Fabales; family Fabaceae; genus Lathyrus; species Lathyrus tuberosus. The sequence continues at coordinate 1,327,984 of JALAZF010000085.1, read as the reverse complement.
CTCAAAAAAAATCATATAAATCAAAATAAATCAAAAAAACTTTTTCATTATCATTATATGACTATTATTATTATTATTTAAATTTTAAATTTTATATTATTATTATTAATTATTCAAATTCATCCAGCCATGAATCCATCCAGATTCATTGGCTTGGACTTTAAAAAATAAAATAAATTTGGTTTATTCAATCACTTTTTTTGACCTAGTTTTTCTTTATAAATAGAGCTCTTGTCTCTCATATTTGGGGGGGGGGGGGTTTACAAACACATCGAGGAGCAACAACACTAAAACCCTCAACAATATTAAACCCTAAACCTTCAACATCCCTTAAAGGCAAAAAAAAGGAGAACCTTAAACCCTCAACAATATTAAACCCTAAACCTTCAACATCCCTCAAAGGCAAAAAAAAAAGGTAAACCTTAAACCCTCAACAATATTAAACCATATACCTTCAACATCCCTCAAAGGGACAAAGGAAAGCAAAAGAAGGGGAAAAAGTAGAAGGGAAAAAGGCAAAAGAAGGGAAAAAGGCACGGAAAGGGGAAAAGGCACAGGGGAAAGGAAAGAAGGGAAAAAAGAAAAAGCACAAAGGCAAAGTAAAGAAAAGAAGGGATTAAGCAGCTTAAATTGGTCACGGCAAGGGGAGGTAACTCGAATACTTAGCTTATTTTTCTTGTTGTGTGTTGCTGTTGATTGATTGGGTTTTTAGGGATATTTCTGGAAAAGTTAGGGCTAGGGTTCTTGGTTTGTGCCAAAGGGTTAGGGTTCTTGGGGGAAAAGGGTTAGGGTTCATTGAACCCTTGGGATTTTAATTAATTTAATTAAATTAAATTCTTAATTTAATTATTAATTGGGGATTAAGGGATTAATTAGGGGATTATGATTTATTATTATGGAAAAATATAATTAGGGATTTTAGAATTGTTATTTTATTTTCTAGGGATTTATTTAGGGTTTTAAAAATTTAATCAATTATTAGTTAGGTTTACTTTATTATAAAAATAAGAAAATTATTTTTAATAAATAGGATTTTCTGTTAAATTCTGGATTTTGGGGATGATGTATTTTGTGATTTTATTTTTTATCAAAGTATGTGGTTTATGACTTATTTTAATGAGAAAATATAATTTTGGGATTAAATTTCTAAATTGAATTTAAATATGATTTTGAAATTAAAAAATTTCTATTTTTGAATTTAGGGATGTTTTGGGGTTAAAATTTTAGTTAGGATTTAGAAATAGGATTTTAGGGTTTTTTGTTTAAATAAATTAATAACTTAATTTAATTGTTTAATTGGGTTAAAATTTTAATTAGGATTTAAAAATAGGATTTTAGGGTTTTTTGTATAATTAAATTAATAACTTAATTTAATTGTTTAATTGGGTTAAAATTTTAATTAGGATTTAGAAATAGGATTTTAGGGTTTTTTGTATAATTAAATTAATAACTTAATTTAATTGTTTAATTGGGTTAAAATTTTAATTAGGATTTAGAAATAGGATTTTAGGGTTTTTTGTATGATTAAATTAATAACTTAATTTAATTATTTAATTAGGTTAAATTTTAATTAGGGTTTAGGTTTCTTCAATTAATTAAATTAATAGCTTAATTTAATTACTTAATCATGATTTAGATTTTAATTAGGGATTATAAATAGGATTTTGGGGATATTAGTATTAGGATGAATATTTAAGTGTTATTCTATTTTATTTCTTTAATTTTTGGTTTTGTTTTCATAATTAATAGTTTTGTATATTTAAAATAATTGGGCTATTCTCTTTTTTAAAACAGGAATTATGATTAGGATTTAGGAATTATATTTAGGATATTTAGGGATTAGGAATTATAATTAGGATATTTTAGGGATAATTATGGGCTTGTATTATGTTAGACAAAATTTTTATATATTTAAAAAAATTTATTTATATTTTTAAATAAGGATTTTTTTAAATGGGATTTTGTTCTTGGGTTTTGGGATGAAGTATTTTGGGAATTTCGATTTTTTTATTAAAATTAGGTTTAGGATTTATTCTAAGGAAATTAGTATTTTTAGATTTTTATTGAATAAATATGGGTTTGGAATAAAAATAAATTAAAGTAAACTCAATTTAATTTTTGGGGATTAAATTCTTTTATTTTGGGAGTATTTAAAATTTGGAAATTACATTTTTTGATTTGGGATAATTTGGGGGGATAAATTTTGCTATTTTTAGCATAAGGGCATTTTGGGTTTTGTTATTAAATTCTATGGGACTTTAGGAATTTATTTTTAACATAAGGGATATAAAGGATCTATGGGATTTAAAGGATTTAAAGGATTGAGATTTGAGGGATAATTACTAAGAACTTAAGGGTTATAATAGGATTCTTTTAAGGATTTAAAACTTGGGATAAAGCTCTTGGTCCGAGAGCCTAAATAAAGGATGGGATTTAGGGATGGCACTCTTAGGTTCCAAGAGTATAAATATAGGCCAAGGGATAAGGGATTTTGGGATAAAACTCTCCATCTGAGAGTATAAACAATGGATAAGGGATTAAGAGATATAACTCTCCATCCGAGAGTATAAATAATGGATAGGACTTAAGGGATAAAACTCTTTTTTCCGAGAGTATAAATAAAGAATAGGATTTTGGGATAAAACTCTTCCTTCGAGAGTATAAATAAATGGATCGGGATTTAAGAGATAAAACTCCTTTTCTAGGAGTATAAATAATAGATTAAGGGATAGAACTCCTTGTCTAGGAGTATAAATAATAGATTAAGGGATAAAACTCCTTATCTAGGAGTATAAATAATAAATTAAGGGATAGAACTCCTTATCTAGGAGTATAAATAATAGATACGGGGATAGAACTCTTTATCCAAGAGTATAAATAGTGGATTAAGTTTAGGATTAGGGTTAGGAATAGGATTAGGGGATGTGAACTACGGTTACTCTGATCCTTCAAAATTGAAGGTACGTAGGCACAGGGTTGTAAACCCTAGCAAGTACAATAATAAAAAACTTAGTATTTTTGTAAATAAATATAAAGTCAAACATTAAACAACAAACAAACATACCCTAAAACATAAGGAGGATCCCATTGAGTACAATGGAGGTGAGGGGTGCCTAACACCTTCCCCTAACTTAACCGACTCCCGAACCTTAGGAATCTCTACCCTTAGGATTAGGATTTTAGGTTTATCATTTATTTTCCTCTAAAAAATATGATGGTGACTCGATAATTTTGCCGGCCGCGACAGCTGGCGACTCTGCTGGGGAAGTACCTCCCTAAAGAGAGTCCCTCTTAACCTTAGGTTTTAGGGTCCTTGTTTGTTTTAGGTGTTTATTGTTTTTTTTATTATGATTTATTTTATGTTTTAATTTGTTTTTATTTATTATATTTGTCCATTATATTTTTATTTTGTCATCATGCATTGGATTGGGGGCATATGATGTGTGAAGCTAAAGCCCAAGCTTGGAGTATAACCCTAGATTAGGACGTGGAACGGAAATATTTTGGGGGAGATGTGACATCCCCAATAATTAATTGATGCCACACTCAGAATAGATCCTTCCAAAGGTGTCCTCATGAAAGGGCTAGCCCCTAACGTAGAGGATGATTTGGATGTGGTTCGAGACTCTGAGAACTTTTAGCCTACCCCTTACCAACTCATGGAGACCCTACGTATTCAACCCTCAAGGGCTGTTACTAGGTTCCTACCCAAATGAGACTTATCCCGAAGGATTTCCATAGGAAGGCTTGCTCATTCTCATGGTAAAACAAGGGTATAGTCTGTACATTATAGGGTCGTTATGTTGTCCAAAACTATATATCCTACATGTGAGGGGATTGGGTAGACAAAACTTAGATCTAACTTACTATAGGGAGCCTACCTAGTTAGGGTCATGCTTGCATCTCACCTTATCCTAGCCCAAATAAAAATATTAAAAAAAATGTCCATGTCATCATGCATTTAAAAACACTTTTTTGCATATACGCATTTTTGTGGGGAATTTCAAGATGTGTTATAGGAACATTGGAAAAATGGCTTCAAACGAAAGGGCTACCCTACGCATCAGAATGCTAAGTGCTTAATTTACGAAGTCTCAAAGACCTTCAAGACTTAATGCCAAATATGCTCAAAGGATGTTTATACACAAGGGTGGAAGGATCCTCGACCTCTTAGGGATCCCTATGAAGGTAGAGGCCGTAATTGCTTTTGCACAATCTTATGATCCTCCTCTAGGGGACTTCCTCTTCAAGGATTTTCAACTAGCTCCTACGCTGGAACAATTTGGACTATACTTAGATTTACAAGGAGAAGGGAAAAAACCTCACAAGGGGCATGGGGGCAAAAAAAATATATAAAAAAAAAAAGAAAAATAAAAATGGTCAAGCTTAAAAAAAAAAACTCAGTTGTACCCCTTGAAGATCCATCATCTCACTACAAGGAGGATAAGGAAGTACAAGGGCTTAAGAAAGGATACTGGGAGGAGTTTAAAGCTCATTTAAAGAAGGCATTGGGGGCATCTATTTAGTTTACGCCTTCTTAAGTTCAGGAGTTTTCATTTTGGGATTGTTATGGGTTATTCCCGAGGAATTATTGTTATAAGTTTGGAAGTCATTTTGGATTTGGAATTGGCTAATGGATTTGGGATTTTATAAAGTGATTTTTATTCTATGTGTATGGGTTTCATCCTTTGAATATATTCATCTCTAACTACAGTGGATTTTGGAATTCCCCCCCAAATAAATTTTTAAAATTATCTTTGCATACCCCATGCATTTTCATGCATTTGCATACATACACATACATTTGCATATCCTTTCTGCTTTCGCCCTGAAGTTAAGAGGCTTCCCGATACTCATGTACGAACTTAAAGGATACCTCAAGAAGATATGGAGGAAATCAAGAGGGGCAAGTATCATTGAGGAAAGAAGGTAACCCTTCACCATGTTTGCCAGAGGGGTGCTTAGAGCCTCAAATACAATAACCTTGGATGATGCCTATACAACAAAGGAAGTTTGGAAGAGAACTGGATCCTACACTAATGTCTCACAACTTACTTGGAGGTGCCTTAGTGAAGCTGCAATTACTTGATCCTACTCAGGCACTAAAATTATGAGAACAAAGCACAAGACCTGCAACCGACTTTCAAAGGAGAAGTCTCATAGGTGAAAGGTCGCCCCTTACTTGGACAAGTGCAAGAACACCAAGAGGTATATCTCAAGACTGGTGGATCAACAAGGAAGCTTACCCCTAGGATCATTAGGCCTTTATCATTTCCAGTTGTATTTTCCTTTTTGCTAAGTGTTGTTTGTAATAAAAAGATGTACTTTTTGGGAAATAATTTTAATAAGATGAGCATGCATGTTTTTGGAATTCATCCATTCGTTTACACTCTCTTCTATGCCATCACCATAAAAAAAAATCAAAGCTTTTCCATTTCACTTCTTCACCATTAACAAACTTAGGAGGAGAAGGATGTAATAAACAAACGAATTTGCTGACGTATGCTTTAATAGTAAGACCCGGCTGACGATGTAAGGCATTGTTTCACGCCCTAAACACTAGAGAAATAAGGAGTTAATCCGTAGTCAACCCCTTCGAGCCAGAAGTCAATGTTCTTTCTATTTTCAAAAAACCTTAATATTAACCAGGGGCAGGGTAGGTTTCAATTAATTTAATGATGCATTCTGATCTCAAGAGAATCAGTCAATCCAAGCAAAGGTTTCAAAGCACATCTTCTTCCTCACACCATTAAGGAAGCAAAAGGGATAATAGCTCATAATATCTAATATGGCAGTCACACCCTTTCTAAGTCAAAAACAAGATCACTCAAGAATTGTTCAAAAAAAAGGAGGAAAAACCCGCTAAGTCAAAAAGAAAAGAAAACTGAAAAAACAGTGGACTTTGACTTAGGCAAAAATTAGGGTATCCCGATGGACCACTAACTCAAAAGAATTGGTCCATGCAAAAATAAGGGATTAAAAGCAAAGGAAAAGGAAAAAAGGAACAATCTTCTAAACATGAGTGAGTGATTGCACCTCAAAAATTTCATCGAGTGCTTAAACCAGTATACCTAATCAATGTGACTGAAAAGGTTCTCTTACAGGATAAACGCTAGCGAGTACAATAATAAAAAACTTAGGATTTTTGTAAATAAATATAAAGCAAACATTAAACAACAAACAAATATACCCTAAAACATAAGGAGGATCCCATTGAGTACAATGGAGGTGAGGGGTGCGTAACACCTTCCCCTCACTTAACCGACTCCCGAACCTTAGGAATCTCTACCCGTAGGATTAGGATTTTAGGTTTATCATTTATTTTCCTCTAAAAAATATGATGGCGACTCGATAATTTTGTCGGCCGCGACATCAAGGTTCTAAAAGTTTGAGTTTAACCTTGGTAAAGATGTTCATTGGGTAGATGTTAGGTATGAAGTTGTAAATATGGGAGTTTAACTTTGTAACAGTCTACAGATAGTGGAGTTTTCTTCCTAGATTGGTATCCCCCAGATGTAGGTGAGTTGCACCGAACTGGGTTAACAATTACTGTGTTCTTTATCATTCTGCAGATTTACGTTTTCTGTTAGGGTTCATGATAAACATGTTGGATCAGATGTCGTGACATCTGTGAGTGTACAGTTCTGATATTCAAGGTATAAGTCTGTTGTTGCGCCTCTGAGTTTAAATGATTATGTAGCACAATGTCTTGACATGTGGTAGAACATCTGCTGTCTACATAGGCCAGAATTTCAATTGGTATCAGAGCAGGCATCCTGTCTGGTTTTGGATGAGATCTTTGGGAGATACTTTCTGGCGTTTAAAATAGGAGGAGTTTTAAAGATCAGATCAATCAACTCAGACATACTCAAGGGTATTAATGGATGAGATGGATGTTCTGGATCGAAGGGAGCAACCCGGAGGTTGTTCATGTTGCTGAGGAGATTCTACAACAACTACAGGAGAAGTGGCTAGTTCTCTTGTTGGTGTGTCTTATAGGATGTTGTTCATGTTGTGACATCTTATTAGGGCAAGCAGGATCTGTTCCTTGGTGGTTCCGCTACATGTGTTTCTGATGGAAGAGCTCTAGAATTATGGGATTCTGGAGTTGTTACGGAAGACAGTTGGTCGAAGGTCTCAATCGTCGGCCTCTATATATGAAGATATCTGCATTATTTTATTCCAAAGTCGGGATCGATGGAGTAAAGGGAGTTGTGGTTAGATATCTGGTATGGTGACTTGGTACTTGGAAGCTTGGTTTCTAGGTACAGTTGAAGTCAGTTGAAGAGGAGGGGAGTTGAGTTAAGTTTATCAGGTTCTTGCTCTAGGAGTTTGATAAATTATTGGTCGGCTAGGTTGTCAAAGATACTTGAGAATTCTCTCAAGTCCACTCATAAAGGCATCTATGTCGTGTATATGGAGTCTTCTAGTTACTCTTCGGACTAGAAGGTGTTTCTTTGAAACACAATCTGAAGAAAGTGGAGGTGATTTATTTTCACCATCCAAAAACAGCAAGGAAGGATTCATCTCTCTTGACCCTAAGAGTGGATCCAATCTGATTGAAGAATTGTTCAGGTAAATAAGATTCATTCAGAGAGAATCTTAGTTACTTGAGTCAAGGGTGGCAGCCTTGGTATCTCAACACTGTTTGTAAAAAAAAGATACTTGCAAAAGATTGAATACTTTATAAGTGTTTATGACATGATCTGATAGAGCTTAGCTACAGCAGTGAAGAAGGGTTATTGGACAAGGATTTAAGATCAATTTCTATTTATGGAATCCACAAGTATTTAGTTAATTATCCTTGAAAGTCAAGATTGCTGATGTTCAACAAGATGTTGGAACATCTCATCATCAGAGTTTGTGCAGAATCATGGGAGGGGTACTGTATACGCTTTAGCATCTATTTTAGTCTTAGGTGGTGACCTAAGAAGTGGCTTCAGTCGGGTGTGACAGAAGCATGTGTTCTCTGGAGAGTTTCCTGGCAAGAAACTAATCTGGACTTTGATGCTGTTGAAGATGAAGATGAAGACATCATAATCTTGATGGTTACAGCTTGGATCAGTTTATTTATGATCTAAGTGCTTTGGAGCATGGATCTTACTCTGTTTGTGAAGGTCGAGGATAAGTGGCAGTTATCTCTGGCTTTCTAGTGACGGCTCTACTAAGGGAAGTGGCATTCTTTGGTATGGCTATGTGGTAGTCTTGGACTACTTATTTTCTGAAGATTCAGACGTGGCAGGTTTGAAGTCTTTGGAGTTTTAAAGCAGGATGGAGGTTGTCTACTCAAACTTGGTTGTTGAATCAAGTCTATAAAAGCATGGAACTCTTGTTCTGCGAAGGGATAAGGTTCTTCTAAGTGGCAGAAATAGGAGTTGAATTCAACAGTTGGATGTCATATCAGAATATTCTAACATCTAGCTTAACATCAGAGGTCTCAACTGGTGCTGTGGCACATCAACTTAAGATAAGGTAATCTACAGGAGAATGGAAGTTATGGATTCTTCAAAAAGGTCTATCTCATGCAGTTTGTGGGAGTTGTAGATGGGAAGATGTTACATGACTAAGAGGCTTAGTAGATCCCAGATGTCTTGCTATGGAGCAAGTAGTTCATGTGACTTGAAGATCTGATTTCATTAGTGGATCAGTGTATCTTGTGGGAGTTCTGAAGATGAGTGAGGTCAATCAAAAGGTGGCATTTGGTTGATTTCACAATGTGCATTCAAGCAGAATGCTTGAAACTGATTGCTCTTGTGTAGAAGAGTAGTTAGTTGAAATTGTAAGGAGGTTCTGGTTCTCTGGGAGCTTGTGGCAGAATTTTTGGGTTGATAATGGAAGCATACCTTCTTTTGGTGGATGAGAGTTTATTTCTCTCTGGGTTTTTGAAGTTTTCTTTGTTCAAGCTGGTGGCACAGTATTGTGTGAAGATCTTCAGTGTGGATTACTATGCTGATAGTAAGTCCACTGGTGGAGCATATCAAGAACCATGGTGTGTGGTGTCTATGATGTGTGAAAGATGTCCTAACTGATGTTAGAACATCTTTGGGTTAGTTATTCTTGGTGAAGGATTCTTGAGTACTGGTTTAGGAACTTGTTGGCTACATCATGTCTGAGGAGTATCTATCTAGTCATATGGGAGAATAATGAAGTAGAAGAACTGCCTTGGGAGGATGGTGTGGAGTAGACTGGAGTGGATCATGGGTTGATTGCACGAAGGTCTGGTTTCTGATGCGTTCAGAAGTGGATATTCACCATAAAATCAGAAGTATTCCAAGTTATCATACGGGAGAATGATAAGGAATGATTGTCTTGGATTGTGGAGTGCCTATCTCTATTGCTGGCTGGGTAAGGTTAGTGGAAAATCTTGCAAAAGGGGTGTTTCCCTGGCTGTAAGTCATGATAGTAGTGGATCAATTTAGCAGTTGTGAAGTTCTGGAGCATGCATACGATAGCTGACATCGTTATAACAAACTAAGGGGCCCTGTGCGTCTCTTTGAGGAATGTGAAGCATTCTAATTCAATTGGTTCGTGCCTCAAGCAACTGGAGGTCTATGCATGAGAATTCAAGAGGAGTTCGTGTGGTGTGTAGATGGTTGTAGGATGGGGGGATCAATGGGACTTTGATCTCAAGCCAAGAGTTTGTTATTGTTGGTATACATTTCCTCAGGGGTAGCATGATGGTGATCATGTGTGAGTGATTATTGTTTCTTGTCAGAGGAAGCATTAAGAGAGTTGATGATTGTGTTCAGCTGGTAAGTTGAACTGAGGATGTGCTCTTGAAGACATGAAGATGCATCTTATGTTTTCCATTCATTAGCTTAGGTGTTCTGTGGAGGAGCACTGGTTACCTTAGATAGGGGGAGATGCCTCTTGATCTAAGATGATTTACTGCGAGGATGCAGTTGAATTTCCAGTTTGCATTTGTGCGTCAAGCAAACTGAGATGTCAAGGAGAATGTCTTGTTATATTGTTGTAAGTTATGGGAAACTTGGCAGTGCATGTTAAATGATTCTTATTGGATGCTTAAGAATCATTGATTGAGTCTGGGTGAATTTATTTTTCTCTGCAGATTGTGATCTAAAAACTGTGAAAATATTCGTCAATACAGAAGTTTTCTTGATGGACAGTGTCTGACATGATGTCAGAACATTGTTAAGGACATGCTTTATGAGAAATTGGTCTTTTGGTCAGTGAATGTTCTTACTATGCGCGTGCTAAACATATTCATTGTTACTTGCATCATTGTTGGATGGTTTTCTTGAAGAAGAAACAGTTAAAGCATTCTTAGTCGGTGCGCGTTGGGTCTTGATGAAGTTACAACCTTAGAGTAATAACCGCATTGAAGTTTCAAGAGATCGTTACATTTAAAGGAAAGTTCTTGGTTATTTAAGGGTGTACTTGGAGCAGTTTGCCTCAGAATTGGGATATTCATTGTGGTATGGTCAAAAATGCCTTTTGTTCAAGTCTGGAGGAGTATTGGTTGGGTATGGGAATGCCTTGGTTTCTTTTGCCAATTTTTGGCTAAAAAGGGGGAGTATAGGTCACTGAGTCAGGGGATGCATGGTTGTTCTTACACTTGCTTTGCAAGGATGATAAATAAGAGGTTATAACATCTGTCGGTGTGTAAGTTTCCTTTGTGTCTTGTGACTTGAGTTAAGGATCAAGTTGTGTCTTGTGACCTGAGTTATATGCTTCATGTACTCAGATTCACGAAGACTATAAGTGATCTTTGGAGGGGGAGTGTGTTTAAAAAGAATGTCTTTTATACTGACTTCTTTAGAAGTTTCTATTGCCTTGACATTTTCCAAATTTGCTAATCCTGGTTTACTACTTTCCTCAAGGGTGGAAGTACCGTCTCACTGGTTAAGGGGGAGTCAGAAGTATCTTCTTCCTCATGTACACCAACTTAGTTTCGGTTTGCACAGTATTCCAATCATATCTGCCACTCATGGTGAAGAGACGTCCAAAAAGTGTTTTAGCCAAAATTTGTCAAAATGGGGAGATTGAAAGCACCTTTGGTTTGACAAAATTTTGGTAAAACACATTGATGATAAAGATGAATAAATCTGGACTGAACAGAGATGTTGAAGAAGATGTCATGACATCCTGAAGTACTGCACTGATTTAGCAAGTGTCAAATCTGTAACAAATCAGTCAAGAGATAATGCGCATGGATCAAGGACCGAAAATAGAAAGCCCAAGGAAGCAGAAGCCTATAAATAGAAGACTTAGACATAGGTTTTAAAATTCCTGAGTACGCCTTTTTTAACCTTGCTTTCTTCCGTAAGAAACAAGGGTTTAGGGTTTTGAGAGTCATTGGGTCTATAGGTTGTAAGTCTCCCTTTGTATCAGTGGATACACTGTGGTAGATATAGGTGTCGCACAGATCCATAAGCCTTGAGGTATTGGATTGTGTATTGTTCTTGGATGAAGCTTTTAAGCAAATCCGAGTTAGCTTGTATGTCAAGTATGCTTGACAGAATTCTGTATTGATAGGGATGATGTAGAAATCACAGTTGGTGATTAAGGGAAGTGAGTGGGGTATCTCATATCAGGGTTCTAAACGTTTGAGTTTAACCTTGGTAAAGATGTTCATTGGGTAGATGTTAGGTATGAAGTTGTAAACGGGGGATTTTAACTTTGTAACAGTCTATAGATAGTGGAGTCTTCTTCCTGGATTGGTATCCCCTATATGTAGGTGAGTTGCACCGAACTTGGTTAACAATTACTGTGTTCTTTATCATTCTATAGATTTATGTTTTCTGTTAGGGTTCATGATAAACATGTTGGATCAGATGTCGTGACATCTGTGAGTGTGTGTAATACCTCAAAATTTACCTTCATATTTTCTCAATAATCGGTCTATGCTTTACTCTTTTTGCGTTCCATAGTAGGTCATAGGTTGCATAGCATGGCATTCAGCATAAGGCATGGGATCAGGAGATTCTCCGGGTCAGGTTTTCTGGAACTTTTGAAGTTATTCTGTTCAAGTTTGGAGCCAGGGTGTGAGTTCTTATCATTATAAGCATTTGTATCATGTGCCATCAAGTGTTCAGGCTAATCTTTGTTCTCAAATACCAAAATGTTAACCCGATCATCAAGTTAAGGGTTTTGTGGTTTGATTTGCTAAAGGAATGGGCTGTGGTGCAAGATAAGACTGGAGGTTTTCAACATGGCCAAGGCTATTATTTATCTTGTTATTTGATATACAGGTTTGGTTTAGACTGAAGATTTGAATCAAAACTAAGGTGCATAGAATTGAGGATTTTACTTGGAAGGTCTTTAAGGTGTTAATTTCTTTTTCCAAGTTCAGACCATTCAGATCATGTGGTTAAGTTTTTTCAAGAATTTCAAAGTGCATTAAGGTCAAGGCATGTTCAAGTGTGTTTTTGGACCATTTCATCTCCGAGGCATAATTCAAAATGTAAAGATTAGGTTGCCAAGGGTGTTGCATTCAAATTCCAAGGATGGATTTAGAGGTACAAAATTGCAAGTGCCAAAAGTGCAAGCCCAGATTCGAAGATGGACAAATTTCTAAGCAAGTTGTACAAAGTTTCAAATTGGATTACATGTTACTACGAGTCCTAAAGAATTACAAGTTTCAGCTCATTTTAAGCTTCAAGAAAGATGTTTTTAAACCTACAAAATACAAAGGCTAAGGTTGGAATTCAATAAAGTGAAATTCGTCCATGTGCCACGTCCTTGTTTTCCTTCATGCCACAATCTGCAAGTTTTGGAGATAAGAGATCTTTCTTTTTTTTCTTGTTCCAAGCTGCTACCCGTATCCAACTCTTCACCATCAATGTACATGAAAAATCAAGATCAAACATTAGCATAATTTTCAAAAGAGATAATATGTGCAGATGCAAAATAGAGGTATCATTAGGGATGCAGTTCAAAATTACACAAGTCAAGTACAACAGGGGGCTGGTTTGCTCATAGTTCTTTGACCTTGTCACATTCCATAAGCTTTAGATGGTCTTCAAGTTGTTTCAGCTCCAAACACGATGCCATATAGAGGTCGAGTACATGGAAATCAAGGCAGAGTGTTAGCAGACAATACGAAAGCAAGATGATCAAGTACTCACAATATCAAATCAATGCATACATGAAGAAATTCATTTGAGTGTAGCATGTTTTCATTCAAATGGTTTAAATCAAAATTCAATGTTTCGCCTGTTCATCTTATGACTGTTTCATCTTGAGGCGTACAAAACAATCAAATTCATCACATGATAATTCACACTTCAGAATTCAACACTACAGCCATTTCATCCATATCATCTCATGTGAGGCATTTTTTCCAAAAAGACACACTTTACAGTAGCAGGATTTCAAAGTCAAGAAAGATCATAACAAGAGTCGAGAGTATCAACACGGTGCACACTTGAAAAATTGGATTAAATGGGGAGCACACCAAAATGGTAATCAGAGGAATATTCCTCTAACGGTTTGTCACACCTTTAGCCACAATGGTACGAACCTCAATTCCAATTCCAGCTCACACAAAGGTTTCACACGAATTTTTCACCTTCATTTTCACGTACCAAAAACCTCATGTAATTCACCCACACGTACCTATCTCAGCATATATAAACCACTGTTTCATTCACTAAAAAAGAACCCGAGAGAAAAATTCTACTCAGCAGCCGTAACCAAAAGCTTCATTCGTAAACCCTAACCAATATTCCACCTAAAGCTCTATTTTTCCAAAAAATTGCTCAAAGTTCTTCATCGGAACTTTGATTAATTCGAGCTAAGCCACTCGTTGCCATTATAACAACAGAAGCAGAGAATCTTATTCGCTTTACAGGAAGAAGGAGAAGGAGAGTTTGATTCATTTTTTTCTCAGAAAAGAGTTTTCTCAGGACGTACCGTTTTTCAAGACCCAACGGAGGGACTCCGTTAGGTAACCCTTCTAAACTCTGACGTTGTTATTATTTACTCATGGACTATGTTTTGCTTCTCCTGTTGGTTTGCACGCTGTTGTTGTTTGTTTTGACGTTGGATTCGTGCTCGCTTTTGAATTTGAGTTGAGATTTCTCTTTTTATGTGTTTGGTTTCTGACGGTGTCGATCTTGCCTTTTGTTGGAGTTTTTGTTGAAACGGTGGCTGGATTTGGGTTGAGGGCTTTATTTTGAGGGGGGTTTATGTTGAAGTTTTTTTGTTTAGGGGTGGTTGGCCGGAGCAGGACGGCGGCGGCCACCGCGGGCCACCGTCTTCTCCGGCGAGGAAGAGAGCTCCGGTGAGGGTTTGATTGCATAGAGAGTGAGAGAGAAGCGTAGAGAGAGAGAGAGAGAGACGTTTGTGTTTTGATTCACGTTTTTTGTTGTTTCTATCTTTTAATGGATCCTGACCGCCCCATGGTTGCGTTTGGTGGTGACAAGTGGCTTCCTTGTGGACACTTGTCACCGGTTGTTGATTTTGTTTGCTGCATGCTATCCCTGTGCCCCTACCGTGCACCTGCATTCCTCAGCCCTTAGATCTAGAGTCCAAGTTGACTCAGTGATGATCGGGTGGCCCTTGTTCAGTCAACTTTTGTTTGACTAAGTGTGCACCCTAGGCTCTTCAGGTGGGCCGCTGGCTTTTTGGGCTTGGGTGCTTTGCTTTTCGTACCTACTTGTTTAGGCCCATTGTGTTTCCTTTAATGTCTTTTGCTATGTTAGCACCCCCTCTGCCTTTCCTTGTATTTCTTTTTTTTTTCTTTTTTTTTTCGTTTTTATTTCATTTCCAATTGCATTTTATTTTTAACTGTTAATTTCATTATAAAAATACCCAAAAATATTTTCCTGGTTGTTTAGTGTTTTATTTTTATTTTCATATTTTTTTATTGTTATTTTTAATTCTTTTTCCTATTTTTATTTGAATTAATTTAAGGATTAGTTTCCAATGATACCCTTCATCTAGGGTTAGGAATTTGCTTGACTTTTACTCGTCATTTGGGACTATTTTTTTGGTTACTTGTGGAGGATTATATGGGGATGTTTTGATGCTGGTTTGATGATGGTTTGAGTTACTTTTAGTGACTTGCCATTAAACTTTTGTGGACCCTCGATCTTTGTTCGGTTATGTGCACATTCTGACTTGTGAATCACTTTTAGACAAGCTCCTTAACTATTTTTGATCCAATATTTTTGCACGTGTTACTTGACTGTTTGAACTTGCTTTTGATTTTTTTTAGGGAATTTATTGGACAACTTTCCTATTTTTGGTTGATACCTATTTGTGGTTTGAGTTTGATTGAAGCATGCTTAGACACTTGACCTAGTTTGAGTGCATTAGTTACTTGCAATTGATTGATGTTTGATATGATTATATGGTGTGATCCTATTCTGTTTGAGCTTGTTTAGGGATTTGGAATCATCTCCATTGATTCATTTTCCAATTTGATCTTGATTTTCTAAGTTGATGTTATTTTGACTTGAATTTTGTGGTATGTTTAACTTAATCTTGTGAAATGTTTCCTTGTTTGATACAACCAATGCATGAGGCCTTTTGTTTGATTTATATGACATGTTTGGGGTTCTGGTCCTCTTGATTTAGGGTTCATCATGTGATTTTCATTTCACTTTTTTGCTTCACATGTTTCTTTGTTTGCTTGCATGAATGATAAGTGGATGTCTTGTTTAATTTTGATGCATGTTTGGAATGTGTTGCTTAATGATTTCTCTTGTGTGACTTGAGTTTTATCTTGGTATGTTGTTAATGCATATGCTACTGCCCTCTTGAGTTCATTACTTGGTTTTCACTTCACATGTTCATTTTGGGATGATTTCTATGATGCATATCATTATCAAATGGTTTGTTGCTTCTTTGGCTCATAATGCATCATAATGTGAAACATTCTTGCATGTTTGGATTAGATGATCATGATATGAATTGAATTCTGACTTGGTTTTGCTTTCATCTTATTTTGTTCATGTCATCTTTGTATGAAACCTTAGTGTGTTGAAATTGTGAATCTTGTGCAAGTTTACTTGCATCCTTTCTTGTGTGCCTTCACTTGTATGCTTGATATGTGCTTATATGATCTTTGGAGCATGTTTTATGTTATGATTTGGATATGATGATTATGGTGTGCTTGCTGCCCCATCTCTTTTCTCATTCTTTCTCCTTCTTTCTCTTTTCTTTTCTTTCACTCTTTCTCCTCCCATGAATCTCAAGACTTGTTCAAGTCTTGGATTCCTTTCCCCTTAGAGCTACCTAGTCCAACTTAATTTTTGATTAAGCTTAGAGTAGGATTAGCATTAGGTTAGGTAGTCTTTTCTCCTAAACCTCACTAACCATAGGATATCCATGCATGATAACATTAGGACTCTTAGTTTCCCTTTAGAGTTTCCCTTGCGTCGTTTCTCTTCTCATCTCAAAAGAAAAATAAAAATACTTAATAAAGGTTAACGTGTATTGCGTCCAAGCCTTAAATGTAGGAAATGAAGAACGAGGGGTCCCCCCTCCTCTTCTAGAGTGTTTAGCATACGTTCTATTTGGGGGCGACCATGCGATTCACTCGTTCCCGCACGATAGACTTTGGTGCAATGCAAGTTACAAGCTAACTTAAAAAACACTTCTGTCTAAAAAACTTCAACAAACAACAACGTTTTTCCTTCGGGATTTCTTTTTCTTATCTCACTCACTCTCAGCGTACGAACGCGCTCCTACTCGTTCTCTTGCAAGACGGTAACGCCTAAGTCTCGATTCAGCGAGCTGCAACACCTGAGCTAGAACGTAAGTCGTTCCCTAAAAAACACAATCCACCCCTAGTGAGGGGAACTACGTCGCTCTGATTCTCATGCTCCCGATGAGATACGTAGGCAGTGGGGTAGGGCCCATGCGAGCACTTCTTTTATTTTCCCTACATTTGTTTCTCTTTCTCTCTCCCTTCCTTTTCCGGTTCTCCAGCTAGCAGTCCCTTTTCCTTTCCAGCAGCAGCGAAGTTCCAGTTGACGACACCCTTTGATCGAGACAAGCAAGCGTGGATCCCATCGGGTACGATGGACGCGTGGGGGTGCTAATACCTTCCTCACACGTAACCGACTCCCGAACCCAAATCTCTTGGTCGTAAGACCATGCTCTATCCTTTTCTTTCAGGTTTATGCAGTGTTTCCTTTCCCTCTCTCGGGATAAATACACATTGTTGGCGACTCTGTTTTCCGCACCACTCTCGCGTTTGTACCGTTGGATGTGAATCTTTCGGGAGCGACAGCTGGCGACTCTGCTGGGGACTCTGGTTGACCTACTGCTGGTCCATCCCTTTTAGCGAGTCAATCTTAGCGCTTGTTTGTTTTCTTTCATAGGGTGTTTTTTCTGTGGTGCTTTGCTTTGTTGTATATTACTGTATTGCTATTTACTGTATTTTTACTTTACTGCTTTACTATTTTTACAGCTTTTATTGCATTGCATTTCATATTATTACTGTCATACTGGATATTGTTGTGCTGTTCTGCTGCTGGTTTTTTTGTTTGTAGGGTGAGATGGATTCATGAGAGAAAAGCCCAAAACCAAGGCTTGAGCATACACCTATGATTAGCGTGGAAAGTAGTGTGACTTATTTTGCATTTGGCCAGACGAAGTATACATGAAAACTCCACATCCAGACGAGGTTTTCTTGGTAATATTCTGTCCTGTCCATTTGGGGCAGACGATGGAATATAACCTGGAAAGCTGTCGACTCTGGCGACCGTTTCTCAAGAACTCAGTAATGGCACTCCTCCCGAGACGTGATAATGGCAGACCACGCTCTGTGGGAAATCCATTACACTTATCGATCCGAGGACCCAATACTGGGAACTTGCTATAGGGTTTCCTTTTGGAAAGGAATCAGTGGAAGCACTCCTCGATTGGCGATAGTACTGTACCCCAAGGGATGAATGTACTATTGCTTCTCGACCTCAGTGCCGAAGCTGAAGACTTGCCATAGGATGTTTTCTTTTGAGGGGAATCAGTTGAGGCCTCCTAGATTGGTGATGATGCCAAACCAGAAATGGTGAACGTATCATCATATCTCGACCTGAGAGCCCGGGATATTGAGGATCCTCGCCTTTCTAGAACCCACATGTGAGAGGGGATGGGTGTTTGCAGGTTTGCAGGTAACCGAGACCTTCAACCTACCTGGTTTCTGGGTTTCTCATTAGTGTACTATCATTATCCTGGCATTCTGGCAGTTTGATTGGGTTGTTATTCTGGATTTCTGGGTTTCTGGTATTCTGGGTCTTATTCAGTCAGCAGAACAGCAGCAGTTTGAGCATTTTGGATACCTTGATCCCATGTCTGCATTTTGCATCATCTTTTTGCATTTTGACATGTTTGTTCATTTGTAGGGTTGCATCCTAACTTTGATTTCGGTTGTCTGAAGACTGTCCATGATGAGTATTAGCACTGAAGAAAGAAAGACCATCATCCTGTACAAGTTCCCAGAGCTTTATCTAGATGCTGTGCACAAGATCTCGGCTATGGCAAAACCTGAAGTATTGGCAGATTTCAGAGGAGAATATGGGAGGATTCTGAGTTTCGCCCAGAATGTTACCAACTATGAGTTCAGGGCCCTGCACACTCTGGCACAGTTCTATGACCCTCAACTCCGGTGTTTTCTATTTGTTGATTATCTTTTGGCTCCTACGTTGGAAGAATTTGCTCTTATTTTGGATGTTTCAGTCAAGGAAGAAGCTCCCTTCTATCCTTCTAAGGAGTTTCCTGATCTGGAAAGGGTTGCTGCTGCTTTACGTTTGGATCAGTCATTGTTGAAGAAAAATATTGCTAGTAAAGGGGGTTATCAAGGTTTTTATACGAAGTTTTTGATCGAACAGGCTGCTACTTGCGCTAAGGCTAAGTGTTGGTCGGTGTTCAATGCAATTCTGGCTATGTGTGTTTATGGAACGGCGTTATTCCCTAATGTGAAGGATTTTGTAGATGCGCATGCTGTCCGAATATTCACCACGAAGAATCCGGTACCTACCTTGCTCGGGGATTTGTATTATTCAATACACTATAAGAATGAGAAAAGGAGAGGTGGACCTCTTTATTGTTGTGCTTCAATTTTCTATAAGTGGTTTGCTGATCGTCTTCCCAAATCTGGGGCATTCGAAGACACTAAAGGAACTTTAGATTGGGCAAAGAGATTAATGGGGCTAAGGGCTAACAACTTGATTTGGATCAATCGTGATTTATTGGGCCAAGAGATCCTGGTTAGTTGCGGAGGTTACCTGAACGTACCTTTAATATGAAGGAAGGGGGGAATTAACTACAACCTCATTCTTGCTATTAGGCAATTTGGGTATGCTTTGAAAGAGCCGCCAAAAGGCCAAGATGTGCAAGAGTCTCTATTTTTGGGTGAGGAAGCCAATCTGGAGGTGTTGAAAGAAGTTGCAAATGCTTGGAGAGATCGCCATAAGAAAGGAAAGACTTCTTTTGGAAAGTGTAACAACAAAGCTTTTCCTGCGTATGAAGACTGGATTCAGGGCAGAGTAGAGAGTGTACTTTTGCCATTTTGCAGGGAGCCTCCATCTTACCCTTTGCTGATTGAACCTCCAACCATGATTGAGATGGAGAAGTATAACAATTTATGGGCTTAAAAGGAGAAATTTCGAGAGGAGAACCGTGAGTTGCAAAAGGAAATCTACCAGTTGAAGCATGAGCGAGGTGAGGCTGTTCATATTGCCAAGCTGAAGACAGAACGTCTCGCTGAGAAAGAAAAGGAGCTGGTTGAAGAGATAGCAGCTAGGAAAAGGGTAGGACAAACTCTAAAAGGTGTTTGTAAGACTCTCAAATCCAAGAAGGATGACCTAGCCAAGGCTTGGGCGAAGATTCACAGGTTCAATGCTTACCGAGATACTGTAATCATAGCCAACAAGCAGAAAGAAGATAAGTATTTGGAGCAGATTGAGAGTCTGAAGTCGAAGATTAGGAAGAAGGACGAGGAGATCTTGTCAGGGACGTTCCAAAGACACGCAGTCGAGGAACGGCTCAAAGAAGCCATATCAACCATGGAAGAGCTGAAAATACAAGCAAGAGTGAAAAGGTCTAAGTGGGAGTGCTCTAGCTCAGGCAGTGGCCCTCATACGGTGCAAGATCCTTAAAGGGAACTCTACTCAATAGTTTGTACTTTGTTCTTTCTTTGTATTTTGGGTCACCACCAGAATTGTTGGCTGGGGCCTTTGCTTATTTTTGTTTCAGGTTATTTATGGTACCTTGGGTTGTAATTTCTGACAGTGATTCACTCTGATTTATATGAGCAGCAGTTTCATCCTATTTCATCTTTAAACTGGAATCAAGGGGTGGATCACCCTGCGAATATACAAACATGTTTGCATTTGCATTTGCATAAGCATAAGCATAAGCATTTTTTGCATAACAGGTACTTGCTGCAGGAGCTCTCTAACCTTTATTTGGTTTCAGGCACGATAGCTGAATCTCCCATTCACCGGTACTCAACTAGACGAAACCAGGCTAGAACTATGGATCAAATGCAGACAGAGTTGGCTGAGTTAAGGGCACGTATGGAATAATTCATGAATCTGATGCAAGGGGTTGCTCAGGGGCAGCAGGACCTGAGAGCTGGGCAAGAAGACATGAGAGCTACCATCCAGAGGTTGGAGACTGAGATTCCTACTGGTGGTCACGTTGATCCCCCTAGGGTTAACCCTCCTATGGTCAATCCTCCTGTGGTTACTCCTCCTCCGGTTTGGGTTAATGTGGGTTTTGTTCCTGGCAACACTGGGCTGGTGGAAGATCGTCAAGATGACCAGTTTTCTGTACTTAATACTGATATGGGTTTCTACCATGATGAAAGGAAATACGAGGGATTAGCTGAGAGAGTGAAAGCTATAGAAAGTCAGAATCCTTTGGGAATTGATGTCGAGGATATGGGACTGGTACAGGGTGTCAAGATTCCCCCGAAGTTTAAACCACCTACTTTCGACAAGTACAATGGTAGTACTTGTCCCAAAACTCACCTCCAGGCTTACAACCAGAAGATAGCTGCTTATTCTGATGACCAGAAGTTATGGATGTATTTTTTCCATGACAACTTGTCTAGAGCCTCGCTGAAATGGTACATAAAATTGGACAGAGCCCGCGTCAGAAGCTAGAAAGACTTGTGCTTGGCTTTCTTAAAGCAATACCAATATAACATCGACATGGCACCGAATCGCACTCAGTTACAAAGCATGACACAGAATCCCAAGGAAGGTTTTAAAAAGTACGCCCAGAGGTGGCGCGAACTTACTGCTCAGGTGCAACCTCCATTGGCAGATAGGGAAATGGCTGACATGTTCATGAATACTTTGCAAGGTCCGTATCTTGACAGGCTAGCCGCTTGTCTATCTACTGGATTTGCTGACATAGTAATTGCTGGAGAGAGAATTGAGAGTTTAATAAAGATGGGGAAAATTCAGGATGGAAGTGGTACGAGTTCAGCCCCTGCAAAGAAGTTCTTTGGCAACAATAACAGAAAGCGTGAAGGTGACGCTAATGCTGTGTATTCACAAGGGGGAGAGGTAGAGGACAACAGGGTGTACATCATCAGAAAGCATCTATAACTATTCCAACTCCGGGTAATGAGGCTCAACCTGCAGCTCAGAGGCAGTATCATCCAAGAAAGAGAATGAATGACAGACATTTTGATGTTTTCCCTATGACCTGTTCACAGATGCTACAGAACTTACTTCGTTTGAATTTGGTACAGTTGAGGACTTTGGCTCCACCAGTGGGCAGGTTGCCTGTCGGATATGATGCAAATGAGAAGTGTGAATTTCACTCCAATTCGCCAGGTCACAACGTGGAAAACTGCAAGGCTTTCAAACATGTGGTGCAAGACCTTGTTGATTCTAAAGCTATTAATTTTGCTCTGAGACCTAATGTACTTCAAAATCCCATGCCTTCGCATGGTGGGCCGAGGGTGAATTCTATTGAAGAGGATGGAGGGCTGAATCTGGTAAGAGATATTAATGATGTTAAGACTCCACTGAAAGTTGTGAAGGATCGCTTGCTGAAAGGGGTTGTATTTCCTGGTTGTTCAGAAAGTTGTGAAGATTGCTTGACTGCAGATAATGGTTGTGTAAAGTTGAGAACTGGCCTTCAGAGCATGATAGATCAGGGATGTTTACAATTTGATCAGTTGAAAAAGGATGATCATGAAGTTTCCACTATTACAATCTACTTTGATCCTGTGGAAATTCCTATGCCTGCTCCTGTACAGATATCTGCGCCTGAACGAGTGGCTCCTATCACTGTAAATGTTCCCAGCTACGTCCCAAATGAGAACAAGGTTGTTATCCCGTGGTACTATGGGACTAATAGTCAAAGACAGAGGCAGGAGGTGCAGACTCCTAAAGAAAATGGTTCAAGTGTCGGAAATGTTGGAGGAGTAGGTGGTTTTACTCGCAGTGGCAGGCTTTTTGCTCCTCAGACACTCAGGAAAGACAATACTGAAGCATCAGAAATGGCCAAAGGGAAGCGGGTACTGAATGATGAACCAACACCAGGGGCTGAACCGGTTCCAGAGGCAGGATCTGATAAGTCATTTGAGAAAGATGTTGAAGAATTCATGAGAATAATCAGAAAAAGCGATTATAAGATCGTTGATCACCTACATCAAAATCCTTCTAAGATTTCCATTTTGTCATTGTTGCTATGTTCCGAAGCTCATCGGAATGCTCTGCTCAAAATTCTAAATATGGCGTACGTACCGCAAGAAATATCAGTGAACCAGCTTGAAGGTGTGATCTCCAATGTTAATGCTGGAAATGGTCTAGGGTTCACAGATTTTGACTTAACGCCAGAAGGAAAGAATCACAATAAGGCTCTCCACATATCAATGGAATGTAAAGGTGCCATGTTATCCCATGTGTTGGTGGACACTGGCTCGTCCCTCAATGTGCTGCCTAAGAAAGCATTAGCCAAGCTGGATGTGGAAGGGGTGATACTCAGACCTAGTGATCTAGTGGTGAAAGTGTTTGATGGTTCAAGGAGATCAGTGATTGGAGAGATAGAGCTGCCTGTCCAGATAGGACCCCAGGTGTTCAATACAGTGTTTTATGTGATGGACATCCAGCCAGCCTATAGTTGTCTATTGGGTGGTCCCTGGATCCACGCTGCTGGGGTCGTATCTTCAACCTTGCATCAAAAGATAAAATTTGTAGTTGATGGTCAAGTTGTTACGGTATGCGGAGAAGAAGATATTTTTGTTAGTCACCTGTCATCCTTCAAGTATGTGGAGATGGACGGAGAGATCCACGAAACTCTCTGTCAGGCATTTGAAACTATGAATATGGTGAAAGATTCTCCGTCTCCGTCTGGTGAGGCAAGAGTGGGAACCTCTATGACTTCATATAAGCAGGCTTTGGAGGTGGTGCAGTCTGGTCATACCGAAGGCTGGGGACATATGGTTGAGATACCTTTCAAAGATGATAAGAATGGAATTAGTTATAAACCTTCTCGGGTTCCACAACAAGGTCAAGAGCGCCAAGGGCCAGTTTTCTTCTCAAGTGGAGGGGTCATATATCCAAGCCATACCTGTGCAGCAATTGAAGATGGTGAAGACAGTGACTGTGACCTGGACAACTGGGTGCGTCCATGTGCCCCAGGAGTGAAGCTGAACAATTGGTTTTCGGAGGATCTCATCCAAGTTACTCTGCCTAATAAGTAATTTTCTTTATTTTCTTTCATTAAGCATGCAAAAGTCCTATGCTCTGCCCAAGGCATAATGACTTCATTGTAGGGCCCCCATGTTTGTTTTCATACAAGTTTTTATCATTAATGAAAGGACGTTTTGTATTCAAATTGTGTTCCCTGTCTTTCTTTTTTATTTTTATCATTTAAATAAAAAAGGCAATGTTTTCTTCAATGTTTTCTTGCATTTCTTTCCTTTTTCCTTTCGAAGAGCAGTTCTAAAGGCATGAATTATCATTCATACAGAAGTGATTCTCTGGATCTCATTGATGATGACTCTGCTATGGTTTATTATGACTTCGATAATCCAATATACCAAGCCGAATAGGGGAACGAGGAAGACTGTGAACTGCTAGAGGAGTTGGCTAGGTTACTGAAACAGGAAGAAAGAGCCATTCAGCCTTATCAGGAAAACGTAGAAGTTGTCAACCTTGGTACTTAAGAGGTAAGGAAAGAGGTTAAAGTAGGGGCAAGCCTGGCTGATAATGTAAAGAAAGAGTTGATTGAATTGTTGCAAGAGTATGTCGACATCTTCGCCTGGTCTTATCAAGATATGCCTGGGTTGGATATAGACATCGTTGTGCACAGATTGCCGCTGAAAGAGGGTTGTTTTCCTGTCAAACTGAAGCTTCGGAGAACCAAACCTGAGATGGCCATCAAGATTAAAGAGGAGGTGCAAAAGCAGTTGGATACGGGGTTTCTAGCTGTTACCAATTATCCGCCGTGGGTTGCTAATATTGTGCTTATGCCGAAAAAGGATGGTAAAGTCAGAATGTGTGTAGATTATCGAGATCTGAACAGGGCTAGTCCAAAAGATGATTTTCCGTTACCACACATTGACGTGTTGGTGGACAACACGGCTCAATTCTCTGTGTTTTCTTTCATGGATGGGTTTTCAGGATACAACCAGATTAAGATGGCGCCCGAGGATATGGAGAAAACTACATTTATTACTCCTTGTGGCACATTCTATTACAAGGTAATACCGTTTGGTCTAAAGAATGCTGGGGCTACATATCAGCATGCCATGGTAACGCTCTTCCACGATATGATTCACAAAGAAATTGAAGTTTATGTGGATGATATGATTGCCAAGTCACAAACGGAAGAAGAGCATTTGATAAATTTGAAAAAGTTGTTTGAGCGGTTGAGACATTTCAGATTGAGGTTGAACCCGAATAAATGTACTTTCGGGGTAAGATCTGGTAAGCTTTTGGGTTTCATTGTCAGTGAAAAGGGAATCGAGGTGGATCCAGCAAAGGTAAAAGCCATTCAAGAAATGTCGGAGCCGAGAACTGAAAAATAAGTTCGTGGGTTTTTGGGGAGACTGAATTATATTGCAAGATTTATATCTCATCTCACCACAACCTGTGAGCCAATATTCAAGTTATTGAGAAAAGATCAATCAATCTGGTGGAACAGTGATTGTCAAAAGGCCTTTGAAAAAATAAAATAATACTTGCAAAATCCTCTGATTCTCATGCCTCCAGTTCCTGGGAGGCCACTGATTATGTATCTCACTGTACGTGATGGATCAATGGGTTGTGTTCTCGGTCAACAAGACGAGACAGGTAGGAAAGAGCATGCTATATACTACCTGAGCAAAAAATTCACCGATTATGAGTCCAGGTACTCGATGCTTGAGAAGACATGTTGTGCACTAGCATGGGCTGCTAAGCGATTGAGGTAATACATGTTGACTCATACAACCCTACTGATTTCAAAAATGGATCCAATCAAGTACATCTTTGAAAAGCCAGCTCTTAATGGAAGGGCCGCTCGGTGGCAGATGGTTTTGACTGAATATGATATACAACACACTTCCCAAAAGGCTATCAAAGGGAGTGTGTTGTCTAATTATCTTGCCGAGTCGCCTATTGATGATTATCAGCCAATGAGGTTTGATTTTCCTGATGAAGACATTATGTTTCTTAAAGCTAAAGATTGTGAAGAGCCTCCGGTTGAGGAAGGACCCGATCCTGATGACAAATGGAAACTGATGTTTGATGGGGCCGTTAACATGAATGGAAGTGGTGTTGGGGCAGTCCTGATTACTCCGAAAGGATCACACATACCTTTCACTGCCAGTTTAACTTTTAATGTCACCAACAACGAAGCGGAATATGAGGCATGTATCATGGGTATTGAGGAAGCCATAGATTTGAGGATCAAGACTCTTGAGATATTTGGTGATTCCGCTCTAGTGATCAACCAAATCAATGGAGATTGGCATACCAACCAGCAGAACTTGATTCCTTACAGAGACTATGCGAGAAGACTGTTGACCTTCTTTACAACAGTGAAATTGTACTATATACCTCGTGATGAGAATCAGATGGCCGATGCTTTAGCTACATTGTCCTCCATGATTCAGGTGAATTGGTGGAACCATATCCCGAAGATTGATGTGATGAGATTAGACAGACCCGCTCATGTGTTTTCCGCTGATACTACGACTGATGATAAACCCTGATATTTTGATATCAAGTGTTTCTTGGAAAGTCAAGAGTATCCAGCTGGGGCATCAAACAATGACAAAAAGACTCTGAGGAGGTTGACAGGAAGCTTCTTTTTGAATGGGGATGTGTTGTACAAGTGAAACTTTGACATGGTCTTGCTCAGATGTGTGGATAAGCAGGAAGCAGACCTGTTAATGCAGGAAGTACATGAAGGATCTTTTGGTACCCATAATGGTGGGCATGTTATGGCAAAGAAATTATTAAGAGCAGGGTATTATTGGTTGACTATGGAGGCTGATTATTTTAAGTACGCCCGAAAATACCACAAATGCCAAATCTATGCTGATAAGGTGCATGTGCCACCAAACCCCCTAAATGTGATGAGTTCTCCGTGGCCCTTTGCTATGTGGGGCATTGATATGATAGGGAAGATCGAGCCTACAGCCTCCAACGGACACTGATTCATTCTGGTGGCTATTGATTACTTTACCAAGTGGGTAGAAGCGGCCTCTTTTGCAAATGTTACCAGGCAGGTGGTAGCCCGATTCATTAAGAAGGAGATTATCTGTAGATATAAGGTTCCTGAAAGGATCATTACTGACAATGGTTCTAATCTCAACAATAAGATAATGAAAGAGTTATGCCAGAGCTTCAAAATTGAACACCATAATTCTTCTCCTTACCGCCCGAAGATGAATGGTGTCGTCGAGGCAGCCAACAAAAATATTAAGAAGATTATGCAGAAGATGGTGGTGACATATAAGGATTGGCATGAAATGCTCCCTTTCGCTTTACATGGGTACTGTACTTCTGTTCGTACATCTACTGGGGCAACCCCGTTTTTGCTTGTATATGGTATGGAAGCAGTGCTACCGGTTGAAGTGGAAATCCCCTCTTTAAGGGTCATGATGGACGTTAAACTTGACGAGGCTGAATGGGTTCGAGCGAGGTTCAATGAGTTGAGTCTCATCGAAGAAAGACGATTGGCTACAGTTTGTCATGGACAACTGTATCAGAGGAGAATAAAACGAGCATTTGATCAGAAAGTGCGCCCTCAGACTTACCAGACGGGCGACTTGGTATTGAAAAGGATTCTTCCTCCGAATACAGATCACAGGGCAAATGGACGCCTAATTATGAAGGTCCATTTGTTGTTAAGAAGGTCTTCTCGGGCGGAGCCTTGATGCTTACAACAATGGACGGCGAGGATTTTTTATCCCCTGTGAACTCAGACGCAGTTAAAAAATACTTCGCATAAAGAGACCCGCTGGACAGTAAAAAGAGAGTCCAGGCAAAAAAGGGCATCTCGGCGAACCAAAAAAAAAAAAAAGGGTTCGGGAAAAAATTAGGGATAAAATAAAAAAGAAGTACACCCGGTAAGTTGAAAACCCGCAAGGGCAACTTAGGCAAAAAAAGGGTATCTCGGTGGATTGAAAACCCGTAAAGGGCGATCTAGAAAAAAGAGAGATTTAGCGAAAACTGCGATCTGAGTAATCTGTATTGCCTCGTCTCAGTCAGTAAGCAATCTGAAGGTCAGGAATCAGTTCAATCGTCCCCCTTAGAAGGAAAAGCAGTTGGAGAATCTTGAAGATATATGAACCATAGCAGGGTTAAAACTCGATGAAGTTCCATTTTCACATTGCCATTAGGATAGCTTCTTTTCTGTTTTGGCAATTACCTCTTTCCAGGAATTACTTCTTGATGTAAATGCCTATTTTTCAGGCTCTTCAATCAATAAAATTGTCGTTATTCAGAATAATTCTACCTGTTGTTTTGTTTTTATATTTGCTTTGTTTACACAAACGTCCAAATTTTTTATAAACATTTGCATGCGAAAATCTTGGGGTTCTACAATAATGTGCATAAAGGAGAAAACATTTAGAATTGCTTTAAATGACGTGTGTGCTTGGTTGAATTCTACCGAACCTCGTATTATTCTGGGGCATATGTGCGCATTCTTTTGTTTGTAGGTGTGGAGATTTCACAGGATAGTTATGCAAAGATGTAAGACGTCTTCAAGCCGAATCCTTTTGCGAAGCGCAAATGATCGTTCCTCCCCAAGCAAAGACAGCTTCTCAGCAGGAAGGCTATTTTTGGAGATAGTCACCCCCAGCGTATTTACAGAGCTTCATGATTCCCAGCAGCGTTGCCAAAAGGGTAGTATTACATCCTATTCAGTACTTCCAACAACTACAAGCTTTTCTGTGTTGATAACGGTTGTAAACTCCCTAGTAGAGTTGCTTCACACACCTTGCAGCTGATGTTCAAGACTCAGTAAGTGTCCAGGAGTCGGAAGATGTCGGATTTTCTGTAAAATCCTCTTGGGATATTTTCTCCAGATCAGACTTGTATCTTGGGGCAAAATCAAATGGTTGACCATCTCAAGCATGGAGCATCACGAAATTCCCCGACAGGAGTATTCCAGATCTATTATCCCCAATAGGGTGGCCTCCCATCTACTGCATCCTAGCTCAGGTCTCGGTATTAGTTTAAGAGTGGGAAGATGTCGGATCTTCTGTTAAATTCTCTTAGGAAACTTTCCCTGGCATGAGACACTTTGAAATGATTCTCCCCAGCAGAGCTTGCTGTAAACCCGGGTCCCCAGTAGAGTTTGAAGAGGCGTGGTCTTCTGTAAAATCCTCTCAAGGGACATCTCCCCAGCAGAGTTTGTCGTAAGCTCATTAATCCCCAGCGGAGTTCTATGGTTATGGTTATTCCCCAAGCAGACTGGTTCAGAGGATGCCTCCCCAGCAAAGTTATCATTTCCTACAGTAGCCTTAACAGGTTTGTCAGGCCAGTGCCCAGATCAGGAGGTCAGGTCAATTTGTCTTCTCCAGTACGGTTTGCGACCGCGAGGTCAACCCAGCTAGTTCTCCCCGGCAGAGTTGTCTTTCCTTTCCTCAGCATTTATTTCGCCGAGGACCTCTTTGCATGTTGCATATAGTACGCATAGCATCCTCTAAAAAGCGTAGCATTCCATTTCGTATGGAGCATTACGGCAAAATTCAAACATGTGCATGTGAAGCATAGGCCAGTTTTGATAACTCGTGCGAGAGTCCAGAACTTTGCTCCTTACATCATTGACAAAGCCATAAGGAATGCCTAGTTCATTCCCCGACAGACATTGCAAAACGATACAAAGGGTTTCATCATTTTTCTCCCCACGGAGTCATATCTCTCAACTTGCAAGTCTCTTGGAACCATTCCCGATAGGATTCCTGCAGCCGTTCCCGACCGCTTCTTTGAGTTTTAACCATGCTAGTTCCCGACATGCCCCGTTACCCATTCCCGATAGGTAAGCTTTGGTTATAAACTGTAGCCGTTCCCGACCGTTCCTTTGAGTTTTAACCATGCCAGTTCCCGACAGGCCCCGTTACCCATTCCCGATAGGTAAGCTTTGGTTATAAACTGTAGCCGTTCCCGACCGCTCCCTTTGAGTTTTAACCATGCCAGTTTCCGACAGGCCCCGTTACCCATTTCCGATAGGTAAGCTTTGGTTATAAACTACAGCCGTTCCCGACCGCTCTCTTTGGTTTGAACCTTGCTCGTTCCCGACAGGTATCTCACCCGTTCCCGACAGGTATCTCACCCGTTCCCGACAGATATCTCACCAGTTCCTGACAGGTTTCCTATGGGGTCCAAGGGTTCCAAGGTCTTCTTCACCAACTTTTCTTCCTTACTTTTACTACCTTTACGGCATTTTCTCTAACACAGTGTAAATTTTCTCGGTTATTTTTGTATTCAATCCCTTTGTATCTTGAATTCCTGATAGCTGTTGTTTTCATCCATTCAGATTCACAGTTGATTGAATAGGGGCAGCTGCAATACCTCAAAATTTACCTTCATATTTTCTCAATAATCGGTCTATGCTTTACTCTTTTTGCGTTCCATAGTAGGTCATAGGTTGCATAGCATGGCATTCAGCATAAGGCATGGGATCAGGAGATTCTCCGGGTCAGGTTTTCTGGAACTTTTGAAGTTATTCTGTTCAAGTTTGGAGCCAGGGTGTGAGTTCTTATCATTATAAGCATTTGTATCATGCGCCATCAAGTGTTCAGGCTAATCTTTGTTCTCAAATACCAAAATGTTAACCCGATCATCAAGTTAAGGGTTTTGTGGTTTGATTTGCTGAAGGAATGGGTTGTGGTGCAAGATAGGACTGGAGGTTTTCAACATGGCCAAGGCTATTATTTCTCTTGTTATTTGATATACAGGTTTGGTTTGGACTGAAGATTTGAATCAAAACTAAGGTGCATAGAATTGAGGATTTTACTTGGAAGGTCTTTAAGGTGTTAATTTCTTTTTCCAAGTTCAGACCATTCAGATCATGTGGTTAAGTTTTTTCAAGAATTTCAAAGTGCATTAAGGTCAAGGCATGTTCAAGTGTGTTTTTGGACCATTTCATCTCTGAGGCATAATTCAAAATGTAAAGATTAGGTTGCCAAGGGTGTTGCATTCAAATTCCAAGGATGGATTTAGAGGTACAAAATTGCAAGTGCCAAAAGTGCAAGTCCAGATTCGAAGATGGACAAATTTCTAAGCAAGTTGTACAAAGTTTCAAATTGGATTACATGTTACTACGAGTCCTAAAGAATTACAAGTTTCAGCTCATTTTAAGCTTCAAGAAAGATGTTTTTAAACCTACAAAATACAAAGGCTAAGGTTGGAATTCAATAAAGTGAAATTCGTCCATGTGCCACGTCCTTGTTTTCCTTCATGCCACAATCTGCAAGTTTTGAAGATAAGAGATCTTTCTTTTTTTTCTTGTGCCAAGCTGCTACCCGTATCCAACTCTTCACCATCAATGTACATGAAAAATCAAGATCAAACATTAGCATAATTTTCAAAAGAGATAATATGTGCAGATGCAAAATAGAGGCATCATTAGGGATGCAGTTCAAAATTACACAAGTCAAGTACAACAGGGGGCTGGTTTGCTCATAGTTCTTTGACCTTGTCACATTCCATAAGCTTTAGATGGTCTTCAAGTTGTTTCAGCTCCAAACACGATGCCATATAGAGGTCGAGTACATGGAAATCAAGGCAGAGTGTTAGCAGACAATACGAAAGCAAGATAATCAAGTACTCACAATATCAAATCAATACATACATGAAGAAATTCATTTGAGTGTAGCATGTTTTCATTCAAATAGTTCAAATCAAAATTCAATGTTTCGCCTGTTCATCTTATGACTGTTTCATCTTGAGGCGTACAAAACAATCAAATTCATCACATGATAATTCACACTTCAGAATTCAACACTACAGCCATTTCATCCATATCATCTCATGTGAGGCATTTTTTCCAAAAAGACACACTTTACAGTAGCAGGATTTCAAAGTCAAGAAAGAGCATAACAAGAGTCGAGAGTATCAACACGGTGCACACTTGAAAAATTGGATTAAATGGGGACCACACCAAAATGGTAATTAGAGGAATATTCCTCTAACGGTTTGTCACACCTTTAGCCACAATGGTACGAACCTCAATTCCAATTCCATCTCACACAAAGGTTTCACACGAATTTTTCACCTTCATTCTCACGTACCAAAAACCTCACGTAATTCACCCACACGTACCTATCTCAGCATATATAAACCACTATTTCATTCACTAAAAAAGAACCCGAGAGAAAAATTCTACTCAGCAGCCGTAACCAAAAGCTTCATTCGTAAACCCTAACCAATATTCCACCTAAAGCTCTATTTTTCCAGAAAAATGCTCAAAGTTCTTCATCGGAACTTTGATTAATTCGAGCTAAGCCACTCGTTGCCATTATAACAACAGAAGAAGAGAATCTTGTTCGCTTTACAGGAAGAAGGAGAAGGAGAGTTTGATTCATTTTTTTCTCAGAAAAGAGTTTTCTCAGGACGTACCATTTTTCAAGACCCAACGGAGGGACTCCGTTAGGTAACCCTTCTAAACTCTGACATTGTTATTATTTGCTCATGGACTATGTTTTGCTTCTCTTGTTGGTTTGCACGCTGTTGTTGTTTGTTTTGACGTTGGATTCGTGCTCGCTTTTGAATTTGAGTTGAGATTTCTCTTTTTGTGTGTTTGGTTTCTGACGGTGTCGATCTTGCCTTTTGTTGGAGTTTTTGTTGAAACGGTGGCCGGATTTGGGTTGAGGGCTTTATTTTGAGGGGGGTTTATGTTGAAGTTTTTTTGTTTAGGGGTGGTTGGCCGCAGCAGGACGGCGGCGGCCACCACGGGCCACCGTCTTCTCCGGCGAGGAAGAGAGCTATGGTGAGGGTTTGATTGCATAGAGAGTGAGAGAGAAGCATAGAGAGAGAGAGAGACGTTTGTGTTTTGATTCACGTTTTTTGTTGTTTCTATCTTTTAATGGATCCTGACCGCCCCATGGTTGCGTTTGGTGGTGACAAGTGGCTTCCTTGTGGACACTTGTCACCAGTTGTTGACTTTGTTTGCTGCATGCTATCCCTGTGCCCCTACCGTGGACCTGCGTTCCTCAGCCCTTAGATCTAGAGTCCAAGTTGACTCCGTGATGATCGGGTGGCCCTTGTTCAGTCAACTTTTGTTTGACTAAGTGTGCACCCTAGGCTCTTCAGGTGGGCCGTTGGCTTTTTGGGCTTGGGTGCTTTGCTTTTCGCACCTACTTGTTTAGGCCCATTGTGTTTCCTTTAATGTCTTTTGCTATGTTAGCACCCCCCCTGCCTTTCCTTGTATTTCTTTTTTTTTTCTTTTTTTTTCGTTTTTATTTCATTTCCAATTGCATTTTATTTTTAACTGTTAATTTCATTATAAAAATACCCAAAAATATTTTCCTGATTGTTTAGTGTTTTATTTTTATTTTCATATTTTTTTATTGTTATTTTTAATTCTTTTTCCTATTTTTATTTGAATTAATTTAAGGATTAGTTTCCAATGATACCCTTCATCTAGGGTTAGGAATTTGCTTGACTTTTACTCGTAATTTGGGACTATTTTTTTGGTTACTTGTGGAGGATTATATGGGGATGTTTTGATGCTGGTTTGATGATGGTTTAAGTTACTTTTAGTGACTTGCCATTCAACTTTTGTGGACCCTCGATCTTTGTTCGGTTATGTGCATATTCTGACTTGTGAATCACTTTTAGACAAGCTCCTTAAATATTTTTAATCCAATATTTGTGCACGTGTTACTTGACTGATTGAACTTGATTTTGATTGTTTTTGGGGAATTTATTGGACAACTTTCCTATTTTTGGTTGATACCTATTTGTGGTTTGAGTTTGATTGAAGCATGCTTAGACACTTGACCTAGTTTGAGTGCATTTGTTACTTGCGATTGATTGATGTTTGATATGATTGTATGGTGTGATCCTATTCTGTTTGAGCTTGTTTAGGGCTTTGGAATCATCTCCGTTGATTCATTTTCCAATTTGATCTTGATTTTCTAAGTTGATGTTATTTTGACTTGAATTTTGTGGTATGTTTAACTTAATCTTGTGAAATGTTTCCTTGTTTGATACAACCAATGCATGAGGCCTTTTATTTGATTTGTATGACATGCTTGGGGTTCTGGTCCTCTTGATTTAGGGTTCATCGTGTGATTTTCATTTCACTTTTTTGCTTCACATGTTTCTTTGTTTGCTTGCATGAATGATAAGTGGATGTCTTGTCTAATTTTGATGCATGTTTGGAATGTGTTGCTTAATGATTTCTCTTGTGTGACTTGAGTTTGATCTTGGTATGTTGTTAATGCATATGCTACTGCCCTCTTGAGTTCATTACTTGGTTTTCACTTCACATGTTCATTTTGGGATGATTTGTATGATGCCTATCATTATCAAATGTTTTGTTGCTTCTTTGGCTCATAATGCATCATAATGTGAAACATTCTTGCATGTTTGGATTAGATGATCATGATATGAATTGAATTCTGACTTGGTTTTGCTTTCATCTTATTTTGTTCATGTCATCTTTGTATGAAACCTTAGTGTGTTGAAATTGTGAATCTTGTGCAAGTTTACTTGCATCCTTTCTTGTGTGCCTTCACTTGTATGCTTGATATGTGCTTATATGATCTTTGGAGCATGTTTTATGTTATGATTTGGATATGATGATTATGGTGTACTTGCTGCCCATCTCTTTTCTCATTCTTTCTCCTCCTTTCTCTTTTCTTTTCTTTCACTCTTTCTCCTCCCATGAATCTCAAGACTTGTTCAAGTCTTGGATTCCTTTCCCGTTAGAGCTACCTAGTCCAACTTAATTTTTTATTAAGCTTGGAGTAGGATTAGCATTAGGTTAGGTAGTCTTTTCTCCTAAACCTCACTAACCATAGGATATCCATGCATGATAACATTAGGACTCTTAGTTTCCCTTTAGAGTTTCCCTTGCGTCGTTTCTCTTCTCATCTCAAAAGAAAAATAAAAATACTTAATAAAGGTTAACGTGTATTGCGTCCGAGCCTTAAATGTAGGAAATGAAGAACGAGGGGTCCCCTCTCCTCTTCTAGAGTGTTTAGCATACGTTCCATTTGGGGGCGACCATGCGATTCACTCGTTCCCGCACGATAGACTTTGGTGCAATGCAAGTTACAAGCTAACTTAAAAAACACTTTTGTCTAAAAAACTTCAACAAACAACAACGTTTTTCCTTCGGGAATTCTTTTTCTCATCTCACTCACTCTCAACATACGAATGCACTCCTACTCGTTCTCTTGCAAGACGGTAACGCCTAAGTCTCGATTCAGCGAGCTGCAACACCTGAGCTAGAACGTAAGTCGTTCCCTAAAAAACACAATCCACCCCTAGTGAGGGGAACTACGTCGCTCTGATTCTCATGCTCCCGATGAGATAAGTAGGCAGTGAGGTAGGGCCCATGCGAGCACTTCTTTTATTTTCCCTACATTTGTTTCTCTTTCTCTCTCCCTTCCTTTTCCGGTTCTCCAGCTAGCAGTCCCTTTTCCTTTCCAGCAGCAGCGAAGTTCCAGTTGACGACACCCTTTGATCGAGACAAGCAAGCGTGGATCCCATCGGGTACGATGGATGCGTGGGGGTGCTAATACCTTCCTCACACGTAACCGACTCCCGAACCCAAATCTCTTGGTCGCAAGACCATGCTCTATCCTTTTCTTTTAGGTTTATGCAGTGTTTCCTTTCCCTCTCTCGGGATAAATACACATTGCTGGCGACTCTGTTTTCCGCGCCACTCTCGCGTTTGTACCGTTGGATGCGAATCTTTCGGGAGCGACAGTGTGTAGTTCTGATATTAAAGGTATCAGTCTGTTGTTGCGCCTCTGAGTTTAAATGATTATGTAGCACAATGTCTTGACATATGGTAGGACATCTGCTGTCTGCATCAGCCAGAATTTCATTTGTAAGTCCTCCTTTGGCAGACATTCTTTCTAAGTTCATCTTCGGATGACATCCTTTGGTTATAAGTGCGTCTTCGGCCGTCAAACCCTTGTTAAGCTGAAGTGAGTCCGCCTTCGGCCGACATTCTTCCTTTATCCTTTATCCCAACTTTTGGTTGGTGTCTGTTACATTATTCCAACTTTTGGTTGGTACCCTTTGATGTGAGTTCTTCTTCGGCCGCCAAACCTTTGTAAGTCCTCATTCGGAAGGCATTCTTTCTAAGTCCATCTTCGGGTGTCATCCTTTGGTTGTGAGTCCGCCTTCGTCCAGCAAACCCTTGTTAAGCTGATGTGAGTCTGCCTTCGGCCAACATTCTTCCTTTATCCCAACATTTGGTTGGTGTTTGTTACTTTATTCTAACTTTTGGTTGGTACCCTTTGATGTGAGTCCGCCTTCGGCCGACATTCTTCCTTTATCCCAACTTTTGGTTGGTATCCTTTGTTATTCCAACTTTTGGTTGGTACCCTCTGGTTATATCCTGAATTTTGGTTGGTACCCTGTGTTTATCTCAACTTTTGGTTGGTATATTATCTTTCATTCCAACTCATGGTTGGTATTCTTTATGGTGAATTCGCCTTTGGTCAGCATTCTTTTTAAGTTCGCTTTCGAGTGGCATCTATATCCTAATTCCACCTTCGGCTGGCACATTATCATATACAGTTTGCAAATTTCTGGGTTCCTTTTGTATTCAATCCCCTTTTACCCTGAATGTCTGAAAGTCGTTGCTATCATTCCTTCAAGTCCAAGTCGATTGAATAAGAGCAGTTGTAGCACCCCAAAATTTGCCATCTCTTTCTCTAACCTTAAATGGCTTGTGTTTCTCTTTCATCTGCATCTTCATTAGGTCATAAATTTGCATTCATTCATTTGCATTGAGCTCCTAAGACAAGGATCAAAGCATTCATTCCCTATGCCGAGATACATCAAGTATTAAGTTTATCTGCTTCAGGATTTCTCAAGAGGCTTCAAGTGCTTAAGGTTTCATCATGGTTCTAGGGGAAACTGAGGAACTAGGGTTTTGTTGGTTGTCAATATCTCAGGCTATTTTCTTCATCAATCTACGCCCAAATTATGGAGATTAGGGTTTCTTATCCCTTTGTTATTTGAGAAGAGGTTTTGTTTAATTCAGATTCGCTTGAAATCAGGTCAAAGGTGCAATATCAATTGAAGTTAAGTGAAAGTTTGACTTAATCTTGGTCAAACAAATGGTTTGCTGCAATATCAAGTTATCAGGCTGTGGCAAGGACAATTGTTTCAAAGTGGATAATCATCATAGTCATTTCACTCTCAATTAGGGTTTGATGCACTAGCAGCTCCGTTCATATCTCAAATCATATTTGTTGTGGATCACCATGAGGGCAAGGAAGTGTCAGATACAAGTGATTTATGGATGAAATTGTCAAGTGATCAGAATCAAAGTTGTGTGCCAAGCCAGGTTAACTGTGTATGGATCAAGTCGTCAGACTGTGTTGAAAGCAAGTGTTTCGCGACTGGGGATCACCAAAGATCAGTGCATTTGTAGGCAGGGTTGTGGACAGTAAAGTTCATATTTTAAGACATGACCTTAAGATTTCAAGTCATGTTCTTGTCCATTTGATTCATTATGAAGGACTTGATTTATTGGACTCATGGATTCAAGGTGCCAGTTCAAGGTTAATTCAAGAATTGCTTCGGTTCAGTGATCCAATTTGTTCAAGATTCAAGAGTGATGAATAGTGGATATCTTGCCAGGAATTATTTCGGTGTTTCATTTGCTCTATGTGAAAATCTAACAAATGTGCATTTTAGCTAAGAAAGTTTTTTTGTTCACATGGAAGTCAAGATTTGGATTAGTGATGAGTCAAAATTCGAAAAATTTGGTCAAAGGCTGTATGAAAAAAAGTGTTACAAGATTCAAAGTTTTTTTTACTCCACATGAGATGAACAAGATACTTCAATATGTTAGAAAACCCAGTTACTAAAAGGCCATCGTCCATTGTACAAAAAAAAAGGTATATGCAAAAGTCCATGCTAGAAATATATGAAGTTACACAAATAAATGTCCAAAATAATAACATAGAAAACCCACTTGAGCCAAGGGCCTTTTTGGGGTCATCGTGATACATTACAACAACAAGCATACATTGAATAAAGCAATACCGCAAATTCCTTCAAGAGCCGTCACACAAGTCCACCATTACCTGCAAAACACAAGCGACAAAATGCCAACACCAACATACAATAACCTCTCTTCACAGCCAACGAAACTCCCAATGACCCAACCAAGCCAATACGCACACAAATGACAAACCAACCCCCAAGCCACTTAATTCCACCAAAATCGCATACCAGCAACGCACAAAATTAAAAAAATAACTTTCGCAGCATCACACAATTCTACAATAAATCACACAATACGTATAAACCTGCTTTCATTCCTTCTAATCTTTACATTACAACCTACAAATTGTACGACACAAGCTGACATTCCAAATCGTTCACAAACACAACAAACATACAATTGAAATCACGCAATAAACCATTGCAAAACCATTCACGAATACACCTCATTTTTCTCTGCAGAGTAAAACCTCACCCACAAACATCTCTTTCTTCCAGGTTTTCTTCCTTCAATCTTTCATAAATCTTCCACAAAACAACATTTCCTCAATAATTCCTTCACTCTTCTCACCCAACCTCTGTTGTTAAACCAAGTTCTGCAGGAACCTCTTCAACCACAAAGCCTTCTTCTCTAACCAACTCAAACATCCCCAAATCCTTCTCTTTACCCATAAAGTCCTTCAACCACGAATCGTACACGAACAAAAATAGATCAGAAAGAAGGAGTAGAAGAAGAGGACTCGTAACCGAAACAATAAAAGCATACGAAACTGTGAACGAACCTGAGACGAACATGACCAAACACGAAGCTAAACATTTGAGACAGAGATGTGAGATTGAAACAAAAATAGGTCGTAAGCGGAGATGTTGCATAACTCGTCGTTCCTTCATGATTCCACACTATTTTCTCTCATTTTTAACTTGATTCCTTTTTAGAAACTGGGTTCTTGTGAATCTGGTGATGATGCAATTCTCAAAGCCTTTTGAAATTCTTCTATGCTTGACCTTGGTTTCTAGTGAAAATGGCTGGTTATTGGTTTTTGCTGAGTATATTTGGGCCGTGTGGCCCGTATTCAATTTTTACACACATCACATTTCTCCTATTTTACACCACCGGGTTGTGTTGGTAAATGAATGATGGGCTCTCTCAAGCCCATATAAATCTATGTATGTAACCTTTATCTCTGCTATCCACACACTCATAACCATTACTACAACCCTGATTTCAATTTTTGTTTTTTGTTTTATTTAGGTTTTTATTAGATTTTGTGTTAATCGGATCTTATTCTTATTGATCACAATTTTTATTAACCTTTTGTTTTAATTTGAATTATATTTTAATCATGATGTTGTTTAGATCTTGATGTTGATTTTAACTTTAATTTGATCTTGGTGTTAATTTTATATTGATTTAGATTTTAGATTTTAGATTTAGATTTTTTATTATTTAGTTTTTGGACTAATTTGACCTTCGATATTTTTTTAGATTGATTTTAGATTTGGATTTTTGTTGGGTTTTGATTCAAACTTTTGTTAGAATTCTTTTTTATTTTATTTTTTATAATCTTGATTAGATCCTTTTAATAGGTAATTAGACATTGATGCTATTTTTTGAAAATTCATGTTGATGTTTGATCTTGATGTTAATTTCACTTGGATTATTGCGATTTTTGATTAATTAGATTGTGCATATGGTTTAGATAATTTCCTTTTGAATCATTTTGAGATTGTTTAGAAATTAGTTTTAACTTGATTTCCTTGTTAACAATTTGATTAGATTTCTTTGATTAAATCCTTAATCTTAGTCGAGTCTTGTAATTAATTTCCTAGTTGATTTTAATTGATCAACTTATTGAATATTGTTTGAATTTGGGTTTAGTTTTCAATTAAATTCCATTGAGTTTTGATTGAAGATTTGATTTGGTTTCTTGTAGAATATTTAATTGATTTTCTTGTTAAGTTCCATTAGAATCTTCATGATTAATTTTGGTTATTTTTCTTGATGATTATAGAATTGTCTTGATGAGATTTGTGCTTTGATACTTGAGATATTTGTGCTTGGTTAATCTTGTTGATGTTTGAAATTGCATATGAATTCTCATTTGTGCATGAGTTGATTGAATGTAGAAATGTTGTTGTACATACATTGTTGTTCTGTACATACGTGTTGTTAAATGTATCTATTATGTTCTGTTGGATTTTACACCTGTTAATGCTGTTCTTGCTTGCTTGCTGAAATTTACTATTGTGTTGTGCTGAAGGGTTGTTGTGGCTGCTGTTTTTGGTTTGGTTTATACTTGTGTTGCTTTGGCAGCATTCTTTTCTTCATCTCCTTCCTTCTCCTTTGGAATTTGAATTCACTTTTATTGTTTGAGATTGAGTTTGTTTAATGTTTACTCGTGTTTATTCACATGCTCCCTTAGGGATCCTAGTTTGAATTTAATTTTTGATTAGGTTCAAAGTAGGATAGACATTGGGCTCTCAATCCTTTGCATGACAACATTAGGGTAGTCCCTTTTGAACCTCAACCTTAGGTCCATCATTTGTATGATAATATTAGGTAGATTTCCCTCTCATCCCCAACTATAGGGACATTTGCATGATAACATCTAGGTGAGTTTTCCCATAGATTTTGTTTTGCTCTTTGAGTCTTTTATCTCTTCTCAAAACAAAATCAAAACACCTAATAAATATAATGTGCATTGTGCACCACGAGCCTTTGGCACATGGGAAAATATGAGCGGATGCATTTCTAACCTCATCTTATGGTACTTTGTGCGCAAGACGTTTGGATCGTTAGCGCGAAGTATTCGATCCTATGTCATAGACTTTAGTGAGATGTGCATTCCAAACAAGTTTAATCCACTTCTGTTAAAATTTACAAACCAAATGCAAATCATTTATCTTTCGGGATTATTTGTCAAATCAATATTAGAAAGAGCATGTTATTTCTGTTCTACCGCAAAAGGGCATCGACCCTAACTGCTGGAATGCAAACTTAACGTCGCTCATAAAAAACACTTATCGACTCGTAGCCTGAACTACGAATGCTCTTATTTCCTCATTCTCGTCTGAATGAGGATACGTAGGCATAAGATGGTGAAGTCTTGGCGAGTACCATTCCCCCACTTTTTATGAGCGACGTTAAGTTCACATTCCAGCAGTTAGGATCAATGCCTGTTTGCGGTAGAACGGAAATAACATGCTCTTTCTGAAAATGATTTGAAAATCAATCCCTAAGGATAAAATGATTTGCATTTGGTTTGTGAATTTCAACAGAAGTGGATTAAACTTGTTTGGAATGCACATCACACTAAAGTCTATGACATAGGATCGAATACTTCGCGCTAATGATCCAAATGTCTCGCGCA
This sequence comes from Lathyrus tuberosus, assembly GCA_022829125.1. Taxonomy (NCBI): domain Eukaryota; kingdom Viridiplantae; phylum Streptophyta; class Magnoliopsida; order Fabales; family Fabaceae; genus Lathyrus; species Lathyrus tuberosus. The sequence continues at coordinate 1,287,030 of JALAZF010000085.1, read as the reverse complement.
CAAAGTACCCTAAGATGAGGTTAGAAATGCATCCGCTCATCTTTTCCCATGTGCCAAAGGCTCTGTGCACAATGCACATCACATTTATTAGGTGTTTTGATTTTGTTTTGAGAAGAGATAAAAGACTCAAAGAGAAAAAGAAAATCTAGGGGAAAGCTCACCTAGATGTTATCATGCAAATGGCCCTATAGTTGAGGATGAGAGGGAAATCTACCTAATGTTATCATACAAATGATAGACCTAAGGTTGAGGTTCAAAGGGACTACCCTAATGTTGTCATGTAAATGATTGAGAGCCTAATGTCTATCCTACTTTGAATCTAATAAAAAATTAAGTTCAAACTAGGAGCCTTAAGGGAGCATGTAAATAAACACGAGTAAACATTAAACAAACTCAATATCAAACAACAAATGTGAATTCAAAATCCAAAAGAGAAGGAAGAAGATGAAGAGAAGAAGGGTGCCAAAGCAACACAAGTATAAACCAAACCAAAACCAGTAGCAACAACAACACTTCAGCACAGCACAACAGTAAATTCTAGCAAGCAAGCAAGAACTGCATTTAACAGCTCATATCTTCAGAACAGAACAGGTGTAAAATCCACTAGAAAAGAATAAATACATTTAATAGCACATATATACAGAACAACAATGTATGTAACAACAACATTTCTATATTCAATCAACTCATGCACAAATGAGAATTTAACAACATCAACCAATGAGAATTCGTGTGCAATTTCAAACATCAACAAGATTAAGCAAGCACAAATATATCAAGTATCAACGCACAAATCTCATCAAGACATTTCTATAATCATCAAGAAAAATAACCAAAATTAATCATGAAGATTCTAATGGAACATAACAAGAAAATCAATTAAAGATTCTACAAGAAACCAAATCAAATATTCAATCAAAACTCAATGGAATTTAATTGAAAACTAAACCCAAATTCAAACAATATTCAATAAGGAGCTCAATTAAAATCAACTAAGAAATTAATTACAAGACTCAACTAAGATTAAGGATTTAATCAAAGAAATCTAATCAAAGTGTTAACAAGAAGATCAAGTTAAAACTAATTTCTAAACAATCTCAAAATAATTCAAAATAAAATTATCTAAACAAATTGCACAATCTAATTAATAAAAAATCACAATAATCCAAGTGAAATTAACATCAAGAACAAATATCAACAAGAATTTTCGAAAAAAAGCATCAAGGTCTAATTATCAATTAAAAGGATCTAATCAAGGTTATCAAAAAAAAAAAAAAGAATTCAAACAAAAATCTGAATGAAAACCCAACAAAAATCCAAATCTAAAATCAATCTAAAAAAATATCGAAGGTCAAATTAGTCCAAAAACTAAATAATCAAAAATCTAAATCAAAATAGAATTAACACCAAGATCAAATTAAAGGCAAAATCAACATCAAGATCTAAGCAACATTAAGATTAAAATATAATTCAAATTAAAACAAAAGGTTAATAAAAATTGTGATCAATAAGAACAAGCTCCGATTTACACAAAATCTAATAAAAACCTAAATAAAACAATAAATAAAAATTGAAACAGGGTTGCAATAATGGTTATGAGTGTGTGGATACCAGGGATAAAGGTTACATACATAGAATCATATGGGCTCGAGAGAGCCCATCATTCATTCACCAACAAAACCCGGTGGTGTAAAATAGAAGAAAAGTGGTGTGTGTAAAAATTGAATACGGGCCACACGGGCCAAATGTACTCAGCAAAAACCAATAACCAGCCATATTTACTAGAAACTAATGTCAAGCATAGAAGCATTTCAAAAGTCTCTGAGAATCGCATCATCATCAGATTCACAAGAACCCAGTTTCTAAAAAGAAATAAAGTTATAAACAAGAGAAAATAGTGTGGAATTATGAAGGAACGACGAGCTACGCAACATCTCCACTTTCGACCCGCTTTTGTTTCAATCTCACATCTCCGTCTCGAATGTTTGGCTTCGTGTTTGGTCATGTTCATCTCAGGTTCGTTCATAATTTTGTACGCTTTTATTATTTCAGTTACGAGTCCTCTTCTTCTACTCCTTCTTCTTTCTGATTTGTTTCTGTTCATGTGTGATTCGTGTTTGAAGGACTTTGTGGGTGAAGAGAAGGATTTGGGGATGTTTGAGTTGGTTCAAGAAGAAGAATTTGTGGTTGAAGAGGTTTCTGCAGAACATGGTTTAGCAACAGAGGTTGGGTGAAAAGAGTGAAGGAATTATTGAGAAAATGTTGTTTTGTGGAGGATTTGTGAAAGATTGGAGGAAGAAACCTGGAAGAAAAAGAGGTATGTGGGTGAAGTTTTATTCTGCAGAGAAAAATGAGGTGTATTGGTGAAAGGTTTTGCAATGTCTTATTGCGTGATTTCAATTGTATGTTTGTTGTATTTGTGAACGATTTGGAATGTCGGCTTGTGACGTACGAGTTGTAGGTTGTAATGTAAATATTGGAAGAAATGAGAGCAGGTTTGTGCGTATTGTGTGATTTATCGCAGAATTGTGTGATGCTACAAAAGTTGTTTTTTTTTTGTGTCGCTGGTATGCGGTTTTGGTGGAATTGAGTGGCTTGGTGGTCGGTTTGTCATTTATGTGCGTATTGGCTTGGTGGGGTCATTGGGAGTTTCATTAGCTGTGAAGAGAGGTTACTGTACATTGGTGTTGGCATTTTGTCGCTTGTGTTTTGCAGGTAATGGTGGACTTGCGTGACGGCTCTTGAAGGAATTTGTGGTGTTGCTTTATTCAATGTATGTTGGCTGTTGTAATGAATCACGATGACCCCAAAAAGGCCCTTGGCTCAAGTGGGTTTTCTATGTTATTATTTTGGACATTTATTTGTGTAACTTCATATATTTCTAGCATGGACTTTTGTATGTACCCTTTCTTTTGTAGATTTTTTTGTGCAATGGACGATGGGAATTGTGTAAATAGGTTTTCTAACAAATTGAAGTATCTTGTAGATCTCATGTGGAATAAAAAAACTTCGAATCTTGTAACACTTTTTTTCATACAGCCTTTGACCAAATTTTTCGAATTTTGACTTATCCTTAAGCTAAATCTTGACTTCCATATGAACAAAAAAACTTTCTTAGCTAAAATGCACATTTTTTGGATTTTCACATAGAGCAAATGAAACACCGAAATAATACCTGGCAAGAAATCCACTATTCATCACTCTTGAATCTTGAACAAATTGAATCATTGAACCGAAGCAATTCTTGAATTAACCTTGAACTGGCACCTTGAATCCATGAGTCCAATCAATCAAGTCCTTCATAATGAATCAAATGGACAAGAACATGCCTTGAAATCATAGGGTCATGTGTTAAAATAAGAACTTTACTGTCCATAACCCTGCCTACAAATGCACTGATCTTTGGTGATCCCCAGCCACGAAACACTTGCTTTCAACATAGTCTAACAACTTGATCTATACACAATTAACCTGGCTTGGCACACAACTTTGATTCTGATCACTTGACAATTTTCAGCCATAAATCACTTGAATCTGACACTTCCTTGCCCTCACGGAGATCCACAACAAAAATGATTTGAGATATGAACTGTGTTGTCACTGCATCAAACCCTAATCGAGAGTGAAATAACTCTGATGATTATCCACTTTGAAACAACTATTTTTGCCACAGCCTGATAACTTGATATTGTAGTAAACTATTATTTTGACCAAGATTAGGTCAAACTTTCACTGAACTTCAAGTGATATTGCACACACCTTTGACCTGATTTCAATCGAATCAGAATTAAACAACACCTTTTCTCAAACAACAAAGGGATAAGAAACCCTAATCTCCATATTTTGGGCGCATACTGATGAAGAAAATAGCCTGAGATGTTGACAACCAACAAAACCTTAGTTCCTCAGTTTCCCCTAGAACCATGATGAAACCTTAATCACTTGAAGCCTCTTGAGAAATCCTGAAGCTGATAAACTTGATACTTGATGAATCTCGGCAGAGAGATGCCATATAGCTGGATGAACTTTGATAGATATATGCTTATGATGTTGTGAGCTCAAACCTTTGTCTCAATCTTGAGTGTAATAGTTATATAAATCACCTCTGAGTAAGGAGAACTCAAATCACAAGAAAATGCTTTGATCCCTATCTTAAGAGCTCAATGCAAATGAATGAATGCTAAGTTATGACTTAATGAAGATGTAGATGAAATAGAAACACAAAGCTAGTTAAGGTTAAAGAAAGAGATGGAAAATTTTGGAGTGCTACAGCTGCCCCTATTCAATCGACTTGGACCTGAAGGAATGATAGCAACGACTTTCAGACATTTAGGGTAAAAGGGGATTGAATACAAAATGAACCCGGAAATTTGTAAACTGTGAGGAGATAAAAGATAATATGATAATGTGTCAGCCGAAGGTGGACTTAGGATAAAGATGCCACTCGAAAGTGGACTTAAAAAGAATGTCGACCGAAGGCGAATTCACCACAAAAAATACCAATCAAGAATTAGAATTCAAGCTAAGATACCAACTAAAAGTTAAGATAAATACAGGGTACCAACCAAAAGTTAGGATAGAACCATAGGGTACCAACCAAAAGTTGGAATAACAAAGGATACCAACCAAAAGTTGGGATAAAGAAAGAATGTAGGACGAAGGCGGACTCACATCAAAGGGTACCAACCAAAAGTTATAATAAAGTAACGGACACCAACCAAAAGTTGGGATAAAGGAAGAATGTCGGTCGAAGGCAGAGTCACATCAGCTTAACAAGGGTTTACTGGCTGAAGGCGAACTCACAACCAAAGGATGCCATCCGAAGATGGACTTAGAAAGAATGCCTGCCGAAGGAGGGCTTACAAATGTTTGCCGGCCGAAGACGGATTCACATCAAAGGGTATCAACCAAAAGTTGGAATAAAGTAACAGACACCAACCAAAAGTTGGGATAAAGGAAGAATGTCGGCCGAAGGCGGACTCACATCAGCTTAACAAGGGTTTGTCGGCTGAAGGCAGACTCACAACAAAAGGATGTCATCCGAAGATGGACTTAGAAAGAATGTCTGTCGAAGGAGGACTTACAAAGGTTTGTTGGCCGAAGATGGACTCACAACCACAGGGTGCCATCCCTAGATGGATTTTTCAAAAGTAATGTCAATCGAAGGCAGATTCACATCTACACAATAAAAGACTTAGAAAGAATGTTTGTGGAAGGAGGACTTACAAAGGTTTTCCAGCCGAAGAATGACTCACAACCACAGGGTACCATCTGAAGATGTATTTTTCAAGAGGAATGTCGGCCAAAGGCGGATTCACATCTACACAATAAAGGTTTGTCGGCCGAAGGCGGGCTCATAACTAAAGGGTACCATCCAAAGATGGATTTTCATAAGGAATGTCGGCCGAAGGCGGACTCACATCCAAACAACAAAGGTTTGCCGGCCGAAGGCGGACTCACAACCAAAGTAGAATAGAAAATAACTCTGTTGGGGAAAAGAGAAGCCTAAACAGATTACTCTACAGGGGGAGCATAAAATAATTCCTCTGGAAGGAAATAACAAGTAGGATGAACAAAACCGATATTTGGGAAATGATATTAAATGATATCTCCTGAGTTATACCACTTTCTGCTGGGGAAAGGTCAGGTAAAGGGAAATTAAACCTGGCTTATGCTTCGAATGCATATGCTTGAATTTTCTATGGCGTAATGCTCCATACGAAATGGAAATGCTACGCATTTTGAGGATGCAATGCAAAAATGCTTATGATATGCAAAAGGACACTCCACTGGGAGAAATGCTGAAAAACCGGAAACAAACTCTGCTGGGGAAGACAAACTAAACTGTCTTCCAGGTCATAACCTCTGCTGCAGAAAACCCAAATGAACTTCCATTCTGCTAGGAAGTAGAAACAACAGACATCTACCGGGGAACCGTCCCAGAAATCTGATAAAGAAAAGTGCCAATGAATATTGGGCTTTGAACCCGCTGGTGATATCAACCACTGCTGATTTATCTGCTGAGAAAATCACTACCAAACTCTACTTGGGGAGAAAAGTCAATTATGCCAAACCTACTAGGGGATAACACTGAGCTTACTCCTCTGTTGGAGAATTATTCCCTACCCTTACTTTGCTTGGGATAAGGAAACACCACCATCGGGGATGTAACATGCTCGTGAAGCATAAATCCACCACCACTATCTTGGCTGGAGTAACACATTTCTTGTTGGAGAGCAGTAAACCAAATACGACTCTGGCTGGGGAAATAATCTTCTAAACTCTTGCTGGGGAAAGTAATAAGAGATTTCACCATTCTGCTGAGGGTGATAAAAATTTAACAATCTTTGTCGGGAATAGCAACTCTACTGGGTAGAAGAGAGGTCAAACGAGCCTCATGCTGGGGAATGTGAGGATATGTGAGCCACTGGGAATGATCTGCTAAATACAGTTGGGCTTTTGATTTAGGAGTGAGGCCAGATTGATGGTGATTGTATTTTCTTTAGGGATTTTATTCTTGGTTTCCAATGAAAGTGGACTTTGAAGTTGAACTACCCGACGAGAACTGGTGTTTAACAGGGTAGACTACCAGGCGAGAACTGGTGTTTAACAGGGTAGACTACTAGGCAAGAACTGGTGGCAAAAAGGGAAGTTGTCAGACGAGAACTGACTTCTTGTTTTTGTATATCAGGTGGGAACTAATTTTGTGGTTTACCAGATGACCTGACGGGAACTGGTTTAAAAACTGCCTACCAGACGAGAATTGGTATCTTGAGATGAATTGCCGTACGGGAAATGGTTTTGAAGTTATTTAGGTTAACAAGCTTTTTAGGTGACACATTCAGGTTGTGGGTTGAATCCCAATGATAGAATGCAATGCTTTATGCTTGATCGAAGCGATATGACTACTGCATGAGGATGATTTATGCAATGATATGAAGGTTCCCAGAAATGGAAGAAAGGTTTGTATCAAGGCTTCTTCAGAAGGCAAAGGTTACTTGATGGGGGCGATAACATGATTCCTCGACACTCGTCTTGAACTCAACAGTTGCTGACGAAATAGGACTTGAATAGCTTGAAAGCAAGGAGAGGTCTTGCCCCAGTGGAGTTCAACCTGTCCTAGTCTGGTCCCCGGGAAGGTTCACCTTGAAAGAAGGTTGAAAGTAGCTCACCATGAGGTGACCTCGAGATGGCTTGCCATAAAATTTTGCATCATGAAAGGATTTATCCTTGATTAACCGACTCTTGGAACGATTGGCTCCAATGTATTCTTGAAGTAGCTTTCCCCTAAATGAGCGTTGAAGCGACTTAACTTGCATTGATTAAACACTGTAGGAACCCTCCCTTAATCAAAAGAACATTTGGGTGACCTGCCCCTGATTGGTATAATCTCGAGATGATTCAGTTCTGATCAACCGCTTCTCGAATGATTTACCCTATAATTAACCGATGCTTTGGGAAATTACCTTAGACTGATTGATTTCGTACTCATTGGATGTCAATGCTTCAGATCCATAGGCACACAAGGTACACTTGATTCTAATAAACTTTGCTGCATGATCCAGTCCTCTTTGATTGCTCCCTGTTGGAATTTCCTCAATGTCAATTACTGACCTGCAATTAAAATTGTTCGCTTGCGAATGGTAATTTTAATGCGATTCTCATGCACATTTTGAAAGAATCAATCCATATTAGAATGATGTGATAGTGTGTGACGAATGGGCCATTAGTCCATACGTAGTGTTGATGAAAGATATGGCAAGAAGAAGATTAACAAATCTTATAGGAGTCAGTTTACTAAACCTTACCGTAGTATGCTTTCAGAATAAACCCCGCCTCAATTAGGTCTTTTAAGGGTTGAATCATGGTCTGGTTCATGGTTATTAAAACAGAGGATGAAATGCTCAAAGTTTGAGTATTACACACCTCTTGTTTGTGATGATTTTTAGTCCTACGTTCAGGTAACTTGGTACAAGTGCTTACCTTTCAAAAAGTTTATTGAATGGTAGGAATGATGGTTAAGGAATCCACAAGATTTTTATTTTGTCATATTTTTCGCTTTATATTCCTTATCCCTAAGATTTGCCTAGACTGATTCTTTTTGAATTTTTTTTCAATTTTGAAGTCCAGCGGGACGCCCTAATTTTTGCCTAAGTCACTTGTTTTCAATTTTTTTGACTTAGCGGGCTTTCTTTCTTTTTTTCTTTTCTTTTTCTCTTTAAAATAAGTCGTGTGACACTAGCTGTCTTAATTTCTCTGAAAGGGTTGTGACTGCCTCGCTCTTCGCAGTGAGGGATAACCATTGTGGTTGGTAAGGTATGGCCTCTTGAGAGGGATAAAATGTGATTGATCCTCAAATGAGGACGCTCCTCTTGAAATCTGGACGCTTGGTCAAATTAACTGACAACTATCCTGCCCCAGGTTAAGATGTGAGGGTTTGAAAGTCCAAAGGAAACTCCTACTTCTAGGCTCGAAGTGGCTAACTAAGGACTAACTCCTTATCTCTCAGGTGTTTAGTAGATTTGAAACAATGCTTTTACATCATCAGCAGGATTTTATCTGAAAGCATACGATCAACAATCATGGGTATTCAAATTTCGTCATCCTCCCTCCAATCTTTGCTAAATCAACAGTGATAAAGTGAAGTGAACAGATGTATGTGTCTGTGCTTTGCAATAAATGAAAAAATGAGCAAATGCGACGTAATTAATTCAGAAAATGCATGATCACTTCATTAATATTACCATTCAAAACAATAGTGTTTAAAAACAAGTAGCAATTAACAAGAAAGAAACTACAAATGCAAATGATAAAACTTCCCAAGGAAAGCCAATGTCTGAGGATGTCTTCTAGTCTGGACCACAGGCTTTAGGAGATGACCCTTGAAGTCTTCAAGCTCAAACAGATGAGAGGTTGACGTGAACAACTAGACTTTATTCTGGAAAGGATATGTACCCTTTGTCAATCAACTATTGTACCTTGGTTTAGCGTGCGATTTTTGTCGGTGACGCGACCATCTTACCGCAATGGTTGGAATAGGGTGCTACTTTTTTATTTCTTATTTATCCTATGAAGCTGGAATGGAAAGGGAAGTTATCTAAAATTAACTATGCACACAAATGTTTTCTTTAACAAATGCTAAGAGATTGGGGGGTCCGGGGTCAGGTTATACAAAGGGAAGTTGTCAATTACCCAGTGTATATATGGTTATCCATAGATCTTCTTTGGCATGTTTTCATACTTTCTAGTGTTTATCTGTTATAGGTTGGGAACGTTGAGAGAGTGTTTTTATTATTTTCGGGTTTTTTGTAGTTTTTGTGAAGGTACTGGACCTAAAGTTTTTATATGTGTGTTCGCGAAGATTTCGCAATCTTATGCCTACGTATTCCTATAAAGATAACAGGGAAATCAGAGCAATCATAGTTCCTCCTATTTTATGGGAGGAAAGATGCTTGGTGTCTTGTTCAAAGCCCAATATTGAAGCTAAATGAGCATTTGTGTCTTGTTCAAAGCCCAAGATTGAAGCTAAAGGTGTATTTGAGAGAGTTTGTTATCTCTAAAGGGAAATGTGTCATCTGTTCATCACAGTTTATTGGGTAACTGATTATAAAGAGGAATTACTTTAGCTGGAATGTATGGAATCCAGCAATGCCATAATTTCCTTTATAAGGGAGATGTCCTGATGTAACGCCCGATTATTTAATTAATTATCTAATTAAATATCTTCGTATTATTTGTTTGATTTGTGTTGGTTGTCGAAAATATTGTGTTGAGTTGCTATGTCGCTTTTAGTTGAATTAATTTAATTGATTTAAGTTGTGTTGGCTTTAGTTGGATTAATTTAATTAAGATAATTTAAGTTGTTGAAATAATATAGTGTTAATATATTAGAATTATATGAGAATATTGGGCTTATTTAGATGGTGAGTGTAGTAGTAATAAGGGAGGGGGGGGGGGGGGGGGTAGAAAGTTGGCCCAAATGAAAGTTAATAGAATAATAGTGTTATTATATTAGACATTTAGAAATAATGAGGAATTAGAAGTAGCAGTAGGAACGTGGAAGTTGCAGAGAAAGAGAAAATAAGGTTTTGGGAGGAGAACGTGGAAGTTACAGAGAAGAGGAAAATAGGCAAAGCTGGGTCGATCGGAGATTTAGAACAACCTTCAATCCAAGGTAAGGGTGGGGTTCTGACTCTATAATGGGGTATTTGATGAATGATATGTGGGGTTGGGTTTGTAGAATTACCTCTGTCTGTGTTGTAATGGCTGTCGTGGATATTGAAACACGTTTGTTGTTGATGAATTGGTTGTAGGAAAATTAGTCTATGTTGCTTTAAGGTATAATTTTATTGTGTTTCTGTTGTACTGCGATGGGTGAATTTGGAACTGTTCTGGAATCAGAGGAGAGGTTTGTGAATTGGGGAGAACTGGAATTAAATACACTGAGACGAAGGGAATTGGGGGATGCGGCGACCGTGATAGAGGGCGTGACGAGCGTCACGCAGGTTGTGTGCAAGTGACGACCGTTACTCATGTATTATGACTGTCACACATGTGACGAGGGCCAGGGTGTGGTGACGAGCGTCACACGGGCCTGCTATGTGATTCTTTCTATTTCCGTTCTGTTCATTCTGTCTGCTATGGTTTCACTTGGTTATGTTCCATTTTAATTTTAGTTTGAGAGGTTGGTATATAAGTCAGTAGTACTGGACAGAGGATTGATAATGGAGTTAATTAACCGATTCTCAGTCAAAAACTACCGAACAATGACGTGATTGCTTGTAGTATATTTTAGTTGGTATAGAGTATGTTATAGTTGCTGTGATATTGTTGTTGGGAATTATAAAGTTGCAGGTGTGAAATATGTTGCATTGCCTCTAATTATTGGCAAGAATTAAGTTGCGGGCCTATGGCCAATGTTGATTTGTTGTTGTGTTGATATATAACTATCATTGTTGTTATTCTGACGTTCATGTTGAGTCGCATTGCATAGCATATCAAGCTGGAGCTGCTGCTCGGTAAGTTGGCCTGGATTGGCAAAATATTAAGTTGAAGGCTTATGCCTTGTTGATGCCTCTATTAATTGGCAAATTTTAAGTTAGGAGTTATGCTCCAATGGTACCACATGCATGTGCATTTTACAAGTCGCATTCCACGTTGCATAAAGTTGTTGTTATGTTGTTGATTAATGTTGATTGAAAGGTTGTGAAGTGGTGGTTTTATAATCTGATCCAATATATTATTTATCATACATCCGATTATATTGTTTGATATCTCACCCCTTCTGTGTTTGGTGACGGTTTATACGACATCCTGCAGGTAATATAGAGTGAAGGTTGTCTACCTTCATTAGTTTGGGTCGGTGTCGTCTCTCTGATACGTAACACTCGAGGGATGAACGCTTGTTTCCTTATTGTTGATTTTAGTATTGTTGCTGAATTTTAAGTTGTTTTCTTTAAAGACTTGATGTTTTGAAGTTGTTTTAAGTTGGATAAGGATGTTATGTCATTAAGTTGAAGTTTGTGAATCCGCTGCTTAATTATAAAAGTTGTTTTGTTTCAAAGACTAAAATTATGTGTTATATATCTATGTTATATGTGATTATAAGTCGTTGTTATAAGTTGTATGTGTAGCATCCTATGTGTATGTTGGAATTTTGTAACTCTGATTTTATCAATATTCGCTGGGTAGAAATGGGGTGTTACATTAGTGGTATCAGAGCAGGTCGGTCTGTCCGGCCAAGTTGTTGAGTCGTAGTTTTGTTTAACAATCAAGTACTGTTAACTAGTCATAACCTTTGTTTATGTTGTGGTGATAAGTTGAGATGGCTGGAAGGAACAATGCTGCAATTGCCGCTGCTATGCAAGCAATGGCTCAGGCTATGCAGAATCAACCGAATGCTGACGATAATGCTGGATCTCGTAGTTTGGCGACGTTTTAGAGGGAGAATCTGCCTACCTTCAAGGGTAAGTATGATCCTGATGGAGCCTTGGACTGGTTGAAAGAGATGGAGAGAATCTTCTGTGTGATGGACTGCACTCCAGCGTAGAAGGTTTAATATGGGACTCATATGCTAGCAGTCGAAGCTAATGACTGGTGGCTAGAGACTCGTCAGAGGTTAGAAGCTGCAGGTGAAGAAATCACTTGGGTTGTGTTCTATAGAGAGTTCCTGAGGAAGTATTATCCTGAAGATGTTCGGGGTCAGAAGGAAATTGAATTCCTTGAGCTTAAGCAAGGAAATACGTCGGTGATTGATTATGCTGCAAAGTTTGCTGAGTTGGCTAAGTTTTACCCGCACTATAACGAGGTGAATGTTGAGTTTTCAAAGTGAATCAAGTTTGAGACCGGATTGCGTCCAGAGATCAAGAAGGCAGTTGGATATCAAAAGATTCGTGTCTTCTCTGATTTGGTTGATAGCTGTAGGATTTATGAAGAGGATAATAATGCTCATTACAAGATCATTAATGAGAGGAAGAGCAAGCACCAACAAAATCGTGGCAAGCCTTATGATGCTCCAGCTGGTAAAGGTAAATAGAAAGTGGCTGATGGAAATAGGACTAGTGGGGGAGATGCTCCTGCTGGTGTAGTTTGTTTCAAATGTGGGAAACCTGGTCATAAGAGTAATGTGTGTACTGCTGAGGTAAAGAGGTGTTTCCGTTGTGGTAAGACTAGGCATGCAATATCAGAGTGCAAGCATAAAGACATGATTTGCTCCAACTGTGGTGAAGAAGGACACATTGGTAGTCAATGTCAGAAACCAAAGAAGGCGCAAACTGGTGGGAAAATGTTCGCGTTAACTGGGACTCAGACAACTAGGGAGGACAGACTCATCAGAGGTACATGTTTCATTAATAGTACTCCTTTAATTACTATTATTGATACTGGTGCTACGCATTGCTTTATTGTGGCTGATTATGTTAAAAGATTGAGTCTTATGTTGTCTTATATGAATGGAGAAATGGTCGTTAAAATTCCGGCTAAGGGAGCGGTGACTACTTCTCTTGTGTGTTTAAAGTGTCCTTTGTCGATCTTCGACAAAGACTTTAATGTTGATTTGGTGTGTTTGCCGTTAACTGGGATGGATGTGATCTTAGGAATGAACTGGTTAGAATATAACTATGTTCATATCAATTGCTATAGAAAGTCTGTGAGGTTTTCTACTCCTGAAGAAGAGGAAGGAGTTGGGTTGTTGTCTTTTAGGCGGTTACGACAGTTGATGCAAGAAGAAGCTTAGGTGTTCTCATTAATGGCGTCGTTATCGCTAGAGAATCAAGCTATAATTGAGGAGTTGCAAGTGGTGCGCGAATTTCCTAGAGTTTTCCCTGATGAAATTCCTGACGTACTGCCAGAGAGGGAAGTGGAATTTGTGATTGACCTTGTACCTAGTACCAGACCTATTTCTATGGCACCATACAGGATGTCTGCATCGGAATTGTCGGAATTAAAGAAGCAATTGGAGGATTTACTTGAGAAGAAGTTTGTAAGGCCAAGTGTATTGTCGTGGGGAGCTCCAGCGTTGTTAGTAAAGAAGAAAGATGGAAGTATGAGGCTCTGTGTTGATTATAGACAGTTGAACAAAGTGACGATTAAGAACAAGTATCCGCTTTCGAGAATAGATGACTTGATGGATCAGTTGGTAGGTGCTTATGTGTTTAGCAAGATTAATTTGAGGTCAGGCTATCATCATATTAAAGTAAAAGATGATGATATCCAGAAGACGGCTTTTAGAACGCGTTATGGACATTATGAGTATTCGGTGATGTCGTTCGGTGTTACTAATGCGCCGGGAGTATTCATGGAGTACATGAACCGTATCTTTCATACTTACTTGGATCGGTTTATGGTGGTGTTCATTGATGATATACTGATTTACTCTAAATCGGAAGAAGAGCATGCAGAATACTTAAGACTAGTATTGCAAGTTTTGAAAGATAAGGAGTTATATGCAAAGCTGTCTAAATGTGAATTTTGGTTAAAGGAAGTTAGTTTTCTTGGTCATGTCATTTCAGGTAGTGGCATTGTTGTGGATCCATCTAAAGTAGATGGTGTGTTGCAATGGGAAACTCCAAAGTCAGCTACCGAGATTAGAAGCTTTTTGGGACTAGCCGGTTATTACCGAAAGTTCATCGAAGGATTTTCTAAGTTAGCACTTCCGTTGACTAAGTTGACTTGTAAAAGTAGATCTTTTGTGTGGGATGTTCAATGTGAAGAAAGTTTTACGGAACTGAAGAAGAGATTGACGTCGGCTCCGGTTTTGACATTACCTAATCCGGGAGAACCTTTTGTGGTATATTGTGACGCTTCTAAGATGGGTTTAGGAGGTGTACTTATGCAGAATGATAAGGTGGTTGCTTATGCGTCGAGGCAGTTGAGAACTCATGAAAAGAACTATCCTACGTATGATTTAGAGCTTGCTGCAGTTGTTTTTGTGCTGAAGATTTGGAGACATTATCTCTATGGTTCTAGATTTGAAGTGTTTAGTGACCATAAGAGTTTAAAGTATTTATTTGATTAGAAGGAGTTGAATATGAGACAACGGAGATGGTTGTAATTATTAAAAGATTATGATTTTGGTTTGAACTATCATCCAGGAAAAGCTAATGTTGTGGTTGATGCTTTAAGCCGAAAAACTTTGCATATGTCGGCGATGATGGTTAAAGAATTGGAACTAATTGAACAGTTCAGAGATATGAGTTTGGTTTGCGAAGTGACACGGCAGAGTGTTATGTTGGGAATGTTGAAGATTAACAACAATTTTCTAGACAGTATCAAGGAAGCTCAGAAGTTAGACGTGAAACTAGTAGATTCGATGGTTGGGATTGATCAGTCGGAGAATGATGATTTCAAGTTAGATGCGCATGGTGTGTTGAGATTCCGTAATCGAATTTGTATTCCTGATGATGCGGAGATGAAGAAAGCGATTCTTGAGGAAAGTCATAGAAGTAAATTGAGTATTCATCCGGGGGCTACAAAGATGTATCAAGATTTGAAGAAATTGTTTTGGTGGCTTGGGATGAAGCGTGATGTAGCACGATTTGTGTATGCATGTTTAACTTGTCAGAAGTCGAAAGTTGAGCATCAGAAGCCTGCGGGGTTGATGCAACCGTTAGAAGTTCCAGAATGGAAGTGGGATAGCATTTCAATGGACTTTGTGACGGGATTACCTAATACTTCAAGAGGACATGATTCGATTTGGGTGATTGTTGATAGACTTACAAAGTCGGCTCATTTTATCCCTATTAACATTAGTTTTCCAGTATCGAAGTTGGCAGAGATTTATACCAATGTAATTGTCAAGCTGCATGGTGTTTCTTTGTGTATTGTGTCGGATAGAGATCCGAGGTTCACTTCTGATTTTTGGAAGAGTTTACAAGAGGCGTTGGGTTCTAAGTTGAGGTTGAGTTCAGTGTATCACCCTCAGACGGATGGTCAGACGGAGAGAAGTATTCAGTCATTAGAGGATATGTTGAGAGCATGTGTTCTTGAGCAGGAAGGTTCATGGGATACTTATCTTCCATTGATAGAATTCACTTATAGTAACAGTTACCATTCGAGTATTGGAATGGCTCCTTTTGAAGCATTATATGGTCAGAGATGTAGGACTCTTTTATGTTGTCATGAATCTGGGGAAGGTGTAGTGCTTGGACCTGAAATTGTTCGAGAGACTACTGAGAAGGTGAAGTTAATTCAAGAGAAGATGAAAACTTCTCAAAGTAGACAGAAGAGTTATCATGACAAGCGAAGAAAAGATTTAGAATTTCAAGCGGGTGACCATGTGTTTTTGAGAGTTACACCTGTGATCGGTGTTGGGCGTGCGTTGAAGTCTAAGAAGCTCACTCCTCGTTTTATTGGTCTGTATCAGATTTCGGACAGAGTTGGAAATGTTGCTTATAGAGTGGCTTTACCACCTAATCTTTCGAATTTACACGATGTGTTTCATGCGTCACAACTTCGGAAGTATATTTCATATCCATCTCATGTGATTCATATGGATGATGTGCAAGTACGGGATAATCTTACTATTGAGACGATGCTTGTACGGATCGCAGATCGTGAAATGAAGACTTTAAGAGGCAAGGAGATTGCTTTGGTGAAAGTAGTTTGGTTGGGAGCTGCGGGAGAAAGCCTGACGTGGGCGTTAGAAAACAAGAAGTGGGGGTCCTATCCCGAGTTGTTTGAACAAGGTAAATTTTCGAGGACGGAAATATCCTAAGTGGGGGAGAGTTGTAACGCTCGGTTATTTAATTAAATATCTTCGTATTATTTGTTTGATTTGTGTTGGTTGTCAAAAATATTATGTTGAGTTGCTATGTCGGTTTTAGTTGAATTAATTTAATTGATTTAAGTTGTGTTGGCTTTAGTTGGATTAATTTAATTAAGAAGATTTAAGTTGTAGAAATAATATAGTGTTAATATATTAGAATTATAAGGGAATATTGGGCTTATTTAGATGGAGAGTGTAGTAGTAATAATGGGGGGTAGAAAGTTTGCCCAAATGAAAGTTAATAGAATAATAGTGTTATTATATTAGGCATTTAGAAATAATGATGAATTAGAAGTAGCAGTAGGAACGTGGAAGTTGCAGAGAAAGAGAAAATAAGGTTTTGGGAGGAGAACGTGGAAGTTACAAAGAAGAGGAAAAGAGGCAAAGCTGGGTCGATCGGAGATTTAGAGCAACCTTCAATCCAAGGTAAGGGTGGGATTCTGACTCTATAATGGGGTATTTGATGAATGATATGTGGGGTTGGGTTTGTAGAATTACCTCTGTCTGTGTTGTAATGGCTGTCGTGGATATTGAAATACGTTTGTTGTTGATGAATTGGTTGTAGGAAAATTAGTCTATGTTGCTTTAAGGTATAATTTTATTGCGTTTCTGTTGTGCTGTGATGGGTGAATTTGGAACTGTTCTAGAATCTGAGGAGAGGTTTGTGAATTGGGGAGAACTGGAACGAAATACACTGAGACGAAGGGAATTGGGGGATGTGGCGACCGTGATAGAGGGTTGTGTGCAAGTGACGACCGTCACTCATGTATTACGACCGTCACACATGTGACGAGGGCCAGGGTGTGGTGACGAGCGTCACATGGGCCTGCTATGTGATTCTTTCTATTTCCGTTCTGTTCATTCTGTCTGCTATGGTTTCACTTGGTTCTGTTCCATTTTAATTTTAGTTTGAGAGGTTGGTATATAAGTCAGTAGTACTGGACAAAGGATTGATAATGGAGTTAATTAACCGATTCTCAGTCGAAAACTACCGAACAATGACGTGATTGCTTGTAGTATATTTTAGTTGGTATATAGTATGTTATAGTTACTGTGATATTGTTGTTGGGAATTATAAAGTTGCAGGTGTGAAATATGTTGCATTGCCTCTAAATATTGGCAAGAATTAAGTTGCGGGCCTATGGCCAATGTTGATTTGTTGTTGTGTTGATATATAATTATCATTGTTGTTATTCTGACGTTCATGTTGAGTTGCATTGCATAGCATATCAAGCTGGAGCTGCTGCTCGGTAAGTTGGCATGGATTGGAAAAATATTAAGTTGAAGGCTTATGCCTTGTTGATGCCTCTATTAATTGGCAAATTTTAAGTTGGGAGTTCTGCTCCAATGGTACCACATGCATGTGCATTTTACAAGTTGTATTCCACGTTGCATAAAGTTGTTGTTATGTTGTTGATTAATGTTGATTGAAAGGTTGTGAAGTGGTGATTTTATAATCTGATCTAATATATTATTTATCATACATCCGATTATATTGTTTGATATCTCACCCCTTCTGTGTTTGGTGATGGTTTATACGCCATCCTGCAGGTAATCCAGAGTGAAGGCTATCTACCTTCATTAGTTCGGGTCGGTGTCGTCTCTCTGATACGTATCACTCGGGGGGATAAACGCTTGTTTCCTTATTGTTGATTTTAGTATTGTTGCTAAATTTTAAGTTGTTTTCTTTAAAGACTTGTTGTTTTGAAGTTGTTTTAAGTTGGATAAGGATGTTATGTCATTAAGTTGAAGTTTGTGAATCCGCTGCTTAATTATAAAGTTGTTTTGTTTCAAAGACTAAAATTATGTGTTATGTATCTATGTTATATGTGATTATAAACCGTTGTTATAAGTTGTATGTGTAGCATCCTATGTGTATGTTGTAATTTTGTAACTCTGATTTTATCAATATTTGCTGGGTAGAAATAGGGTGTTACATCCTGAAGGAATAAACTTTAACTCAGTGTAGAGCAATGCCATTTTTCCTTAGGAGTCTTCCATGCTAAGAGGGGGACATTGGCTTGGATGTAAATAATCCAGAGGCTTGCCACTTACAGCTGTTAGATGAAGGAGGAAGTTTACCAGGATAAGAGAAAGACCACAACTTGGATTTTTGAATCAACAAGTGTGCCACTTATAGCAGTTATCTGGGATTAGGGTTTTTTGATTGTCTGTTTTGATGTGTGTTGTAGAGATAAATGCCTTCTTACATAGAGAACTCTTGATTTCCTCTGAGAGGATTTTTGTGTGCCTTGATCAAAGCCCAAGGTTGAAGCTAAAAGGTTGACTCTATTAGGGGATTTGTATATCTGTCTTGTACAAATCCCAAGATTGAGGCTGAAAAGAATTGACTCTTCCGGGGAAAGTTTTGTCTGTCTTGTACAAAGCCCAAGATTGAGGCTAAAAAGAAATAACTCCCCTGGGAGAGGTTTTATCTGTCTTGTACAAAGCCCAAGATTGAGGCTAAAAGAATAAATTGACTCAGCTGGAGAATATGATCTATCTTGTACAAAGCCCAAGATTGAGGCTAACTTTGCTGAGGAAAAATCATTATACAAAGCCTAAGAGGAGGCTGGTTGGGGAAATTTCTTATATGAATCCTAAGAAGTGGCTGGCTTCTGTTGAGGATTATTAAGATCCAGAGACAGGTCCAAATTGGGGAATCAACTCTTGCTGAGTGTAGAAGATTTGAAATATTAGATGCCTTGAGGTTCTGATTTTTCTGAGGGTTTATTGGTGGTAATTTGACCCTAGCTGGGGATTTTTAAAGTGAAGGTTTACACTTTGAGTTTTAAAACCTATGGAGGTTTTAACTCTGCTGGAGGTTGATGAAGTGATCAGGGTTTTTCCTGTTTTCTTAGGAAACCTGAGGGTTTCTTTGAGATCCAAGAGGAGATGAGACTTTCCAAGTCTACTGGTATGAAGAGGTTGACTCTTAACTAGAGGATGATCTTTGTATGATGCCCAAGAGGAGGCTGATATTTTTAGGGATGAGAATTAACCCTAAACTGGTTTGATGTTTTGGAATTTTGACTCTCTGGAGGATTGAACTAGTAGAGATGACTAAGTTCTGTCCTATACCTGTAGGAGGTCTTTAGGTCCTTGTACTAAGCCCAAGATGAGGTTGAGAACTTCTAAGAAGCCTGAGGGTCCTTATACAAAGCCCAAGAGGAGGCTGGGGATGCTTTTAGGAAGCCTGTGGGTCCAAGCCTGAGAAAAGTTCAAGAAAGGTTTCACCGGGAATAATCCTTTCTTTAGAGAACAGTTCTAGAGTTTGAAGAAATTCAAAAGAGGTTTCACCGGGAATTAGTCCTCTTTGGGGAAATGAATTTCTTGTACATACATTTCTAAGTTGTGGCAGTCTTGATAAAAGTTTCACCGGGAATAATGTCTTTCTCTGTTCCATATTGTATAAGCCCAAGAGGAGGCAAGACTGTATCTGGAATTTCCTATGGGGGAACTAGTTTTGACTGTATTAAAAGAGTAACCTCTGGTTTGGTCTAAACCTAGACCTAATTGCTGGGGAAAACTCTAAGCGAATATATATACAAGTATATACAGATGAAATATATAAACAAGCATATATTGAGAAGATAGTGGAACTTACAGGTGTGCAAGCCCAAACATAGCAACTACAGCTGCATGGTTAGTTATTCAAGAAATTGAAGAAAGTTTTGATAATAACTTTGAATTTGAACCTAAATAAAAAATAAATTTGTTGTAAAAGGAAGTTTGGGGGCTTATACTCAAGGAGAGGTCCAGATGAATTCTTTAAAAAAGGCGACGATCGCGTCGTAGTTTTGAAAATCACAGAGGTACTTATACAATGTCTGAGGCCCAAACTGTTGTATTTACAAGAAGGATGAGTCTTACACTCTATTAGAGGCACCAAGTTTATTTTTATTCAAGAGTTGGGACTTATAGCTCTAGGAGAGGCCCAGATGAAATACAGTGATCGTACCGTTATTCTGAAAATTGTATCGGGACTTATACAATGACTGAGGCCCAAATTATTTATGTACAAAGGGGGTTGGGTCTTACACTCTATTAGAGGCCTAAAAGTGTTTGAAAAGAATGAAGATGAGACTTATAACACAAGGGGAGGTCCAGATGAAAATTGTTTGAAAATGGCGATCGCGCCGAATTTTTTTTTTAAATCGTATCGGGACTTATATAATGACTGAGGCCTAAAATGGTTTATTTACAAAGGGGTGGGATTTACACTCTATCAAGAGGCCCAAAATTGTTTTTAAAAATGTTTGTGAGAGTGAAAACAATAAAAACCCTAATTTTGATTAAAAATACATTTTAATATAAAATAAAATCAATTAAAATGATCAAAATTATCAAACATGTGTGAAAAACAAGTTGTGATCTTGGATTAATGTTTGAAAAATCATGTTTTATCCATAGAATGATTTGAAAATCATTTGAATTTGAAAAATAAAGAGAAAGAAATATTTTTAAATGTTCAAAAACAAATAAAAAATAAATTCTTTACAAAAATATTAAATATATAAAATAAATAATATTTTTGGGAAACTTTTGTTGAATAAAATATTTTAACATTTTTGTGAATTTTGAAAAAAAGAATCAATTCAAAAACATTAAAATTCAAAGAGAAATTAATTTTTGAACCAATTAAATAAAATATGAAAAATTCAAATTTTCAAAATTTCAAAAAATGGCGCCAAGAACAGATGTTCTTGGTCGCGCGTGTTCTTCCTCCCTAGATTTGCAAAATCTATAATATCTCTCTGATTACTCCATGAAAACAACTTTTGTAAACATGAAACTTGTTCGTTTTTGAACAAGGATTACAACCATATAAATTAATTGCATTTATATTAAGTGTGGAGTGAGAAATTAGAAGATGAACTCAAGAACCCTAATTTTTTCAAGAACACTATGAAATCTTATACACGATTCATATATAGCAATTGATTGAGGGGAAACACTCTACTTAAGTTCAGAAACATGTTTGTAACTTAAAAACACATTTATGATGCATGGATTATGGAGTTTGAGAGTGTCAGGCTTACATCTTGCAGCTGGTGATCGAATCCTATGTTGGAGGTGTTACAGATGTTGTGTAATGATCTGGACATCTTCAATGGACCTCAAGTAATGTGTTTGAAAGCTTGGAATGGATTGAATCAACTCATAACTTGTTTTGGTACCTCAACTGCAACCTTGCCAAAAAGCTTGAGCAAATGAACGGTGACTTTGTTATTCTAATGTTCCTGATGAGTTTTCAGGTCATGGATTACTCATATATGATATATGTAAGGTGTTGGCATGATTGGTTTTGATAGATTTGCTCTCAATTTGAAAACTCAATAGTGACTTCAAGAAGAAGCGAAATCTGGTTTTTGGAATGTGATTTTGAGGAAAACATCAGTTGTGGTGCTTTGGTGTACTCAAACTGATCACAAATGAGCTCTATTTATAGTAGAGCAAGATTTTTTTGCAATGAATAGTGAATGACAGCTGGTACATGTCATTGTTCAATGGTTGCATAAAGGAATCTAAGTCTTCTCTAGCCATTGACTTGGGTCAGTGCAGCAGGCATAAGGTCTTCTGATGCTTGAGTTCATCTTGACTCATTTCCAATGTTGTGGACTGATACATGCCAGCTCTATGCACTCCTTGAATGCTTCATGACAAATTTGAAAGTTTTGGATTTGCAACATTGAATTTCACATGCCTACATGATGATCTTTTGTCTTGGGAGGCTTGTGGCTCAGAGATCTTTTGCTTTGATTTGATCTTCAATGTTTCTAGAAGGATTATAAGACTTGTAATTGCACAAATTAGCCAATTCGATCAAATGACCTATAATCTGCCTTGGGAAGAAACCAGTCTTTGATGCCATGTTCCAAGGGTTGTAACTCCCTACTCAAATTGAATTTGGAGATGATCTGGTACTTGTTGGAAAGCTCTCATGACATACTTTAACTTTGATGTCCACCAATGGACCTGTTCAGCTTGGATCAAGGTGAAAAATGGCCTCAAATTTGGTAAAAAATGAAATAGATTCTGACTTGAAAATTTCACTAAGTGTTGAAAAAGTGGTCATTTTCATTTTTTGTGATTTTGATCAATCCATAACTCAAAATCCGTGAGGATTTGGAATCTTTTGTAGTTTAAACTTTTGAAGTATGTCATGTGAACTTTCATTTGAGCTTTGGATGGAAGAAAAAGGCCTTAGGGTTTGGGAGTTATGACCTTGCAAAGTTGGTACCAAATCCATTTTGTTCCATAACTTAGAAAATTTTAAGTTTCTTATGGTTGCCCCTTTTGCAAAAAACCTCACTTTTCTTAATTTTTCTTGATGAATAATGATCAAAACCATACATTAACATTGTTTTTTACTTAAGGAAGCCTTGTTTGTCAAGAAATTCAAAAAGTCAAACTTGACTTTTTGACACAGTTGACTTTTTGTCAGATGAATTCCAAACTATGTGATCCAATATGTAATTAAGTCCTTGACCTAATTTAAACCTAATGGATGGATTCCATAGGTGTTTTAGGGTGTCTTGAATCATGTCCCAAGGTTTGGGAACATGTCTTGGTCCAAAGTCAAAGGTACAATTGACTTTTTCTTCAAAACCCTAATTGTGGTCCTGATGAAATTGAAACTTGTGAATCAAGCTTCTTGGATCAATCCATTATTGTAAATGGATCAATATGGTGTATTTGAGGCCCTCAAATCATGTCTTGAGGTCTTGGCTCATGTCTTGCCTCAAAAGTCAACTTAGGGGTGAATTAGGTCAAGAAACCCTAATTCCTCACTTTTGATGAATGTATCCCCTGAGGTTATTTTGACTTGATGATTAGATCCATGAGGTCCCTTAGAACATTTTGGATCATGTTTTGAAGTATTGGCTCATGCCCAGATGAAAATTTTCATCTGGCGGCCTTGGTCGACCAAAATCCTAATTTGGTGACATTGGCGATCTTGAGGCTTGATTCACTTGGAATGTTACAACCTTGTGCTTGATTCTTGATATGGGGGACCTCTTGATCCTTCATGGGTGTGTGAGAGGTTAGAAAAGTTGAAGATCATGTCATTTCTTGATTGATCCATTGTCTAAGTGCTCTGGGAGGGCTCAAAACCCTAATTATTGATTGTAGTGAATGTTCAATAATCCTTGATGAAGTACGATGGTTCATCCATATTGTGGTAATGATTTGCACAATGATGGATATATTGTAGTCAAAATTTAGGGTATGACACTTGGCTTGGAAGGCTTTGCAATCTTCAATTAAGTGTCTCATGGATCCTCCGTGATATCCATACTGCACATGGGGATTGTACCCAGGAGGGTAAGGTTCTGGAACAGGCTTAAGAGTCTTGGGCTCCACCAATGAGTTTCGAACCAGATGTGGCAAAAGTTGGTTGTACGACATAGGAACTGGATGAAGAGGAGCATTCATTCTTTCCAAGTTGTTGCGAGGCTTATTCTGATTCTAGCGCTGATTCTGAGAACCTCGGTCATGGGCTCGTTGATTTGCATGAGGAGTGGCCCAAGGTTTCTGGCATGGTGTCCTAGGAAATGATGATTGCTGAGAAGATGAAGGACCAAAATATTTTACTGGTGCATCCTGAGAATACTTAACATCTGCCCTAACGGCATTGATTACATCCTCCTTTTCCTCTTGGGAGTTGCTGAGGGATTCAGTTTCACTGACCTGACTGCTCGAGACACCTTGAATCTTTCCACTCTTTAGGCCATTCTCAATGCGTTCTTCAGCTATTACCAAGGCAGATAAATTTGACACAATTCCAATCATCCTTTCAAAGTATAGGCTTTGCAAGGTGTCCATGAACATGTCTGCTAACTCTCGGTCTAGAAGTAGTGGTTGCACCCTGGAAGCCAATTATCTTCATCTTTGAGCATACCCTCTGAAGGATTCGTTGTTCTCTTGAGACAAGCCTTGCAATTGCATGCGACTAGGAGCCATGTCAAGATTATATTCGTACTGCTTTAGAAAAGTTTTGGCTAAGTCCAACCATGATCGGATGCAACCACTCTCTAATTGCATGTACCAACTCAATGATGTCCCACTCAGACAGTCCTAGAAACAGTGGATCATTAGCTTATCACCGTGAACATACAAAGTCATTCTTCTATAAAACATCACCAAATGCTGTCTCGGGCAACTATCTCCCTTGTACTTCTCAAACCTCAGTGCTTTAAAACTTGGAGGTAACATTAGGTTGGGTATCAGGCACATATCTGAAGCGTCGAGACCAAAAGCATCTTGAACTTCCAAGGCCTTGAGTTTCTCATCCAACACACGATATATTTCTGCAAACTCAAGAGCTCTCGGGTCCTTAGTTTTCATCATCGGGACCTCCATTTGGGAATTTGATGCAGAGAATGCAAAACCACGATAGTCCGTAGTATCAAGAGAAGAGGAATGTCCACTTCAGACAACTGATTATCCATGTAAGTCCTGATTCTCAATAGAGAGTTGCACAGGCTGAGCTTAAGAAAGGTTGTTCACTTGTAGAGGATCATCATTAGGAAGAAAACTGTACAGTGGGTTAGTCATCACAGTAAAACCTGGTGGGAGATCAACATTCTGAAGGTTGTTCCTTGACATAGCTACCAACAACTTCCAACTAGACCCTACTTCTTTACACTGCTTGACCTTGCTTCAAACACTTTGTCATTTTCCAACGGTTACCACTTATTCAGAACGAGCACCAGAGAATCAACTGGCTCGTCATAGACAAAGGTTGAATGAGTGTTCTGGTTGGTCGAAGAACGATATGCAACATGATGCAAATGTTTATGCAATGCAATGTGATGAATGCAATAGACATGGGATCAAAGCTTCCATAAATTCTGAATAACCGCTATGTTGCTGACTAAATAAGTTCAAAAGTCCACTCTGAAGAGAAAACCAGAATACCAGAATACCAGAATAATCAGAATACCAGAATACCAAAATGATCATAATACCAGGTTCATAAGTCCACACTGATAAGAAAACCAAAAATCCGAGTAGGTTGAAGGTCAAGGTTTCCTGTAAAAACCCATCCCCTCTCACATGTGGGTTCTAGTCTTGGACAGAGGCATCCTAGCAGGTCCTTAGTATCACAGACTCTCGGGTTGAGAAATGATGATACGCTCACCATTTCTGGTTTGGCATCATCATCAATCAAGGAGGCCTCAACTGATTTCCAATGAACGTCTCCAAAGTCATAAGCTCCTATCAGACCACCCTGGTTACTACATAAACATGCAGTTCAGAGTATCCTCAAGAATAAGGGTGTACATGGGTCGGTTTGGGTTGGATTTGGCCAAACCCAATACCCATTCCATATAGAACGTTGTGGTTTAGGTGAGGTAAAATAACCACCCGTTACACCAATGGGTTGGTTTGGGCAAACCCACTCATTTTCGGGTAGAATTGGGTTGGGTAGTGGTTTGCCCAAATAGTTTTTCTATTTTATTAATATTAAATGACTAAATGATGATTCGTCATATTTTTTTCATATAATTTACTCAACAATTTTGTCTTTTTAAAATAAATTTGATAACTTATTTTTACTATCTTTTAACATCATAAAATAATAAATGATATCATCAACAAATAAAAATTATCATAAAATACTAGCAACAAACTAAAGTTGCATTACATAAAATTGTATTAGTTAAATATTAAGAGGCTTAAGTTGCAACAACTAAGTTAATATTTATCAAAATTATTAAAATTGTAATAATAAATGTTAGATTAGTGGGTCAGTTGGTTTTTTAGGTTGGGTCTGGTTTTACCCGAAACTCGAGTTTTTTATGGGTTTTTTAGTTTTTAAACCCATATCCACCCAATTACCCGACTCAACCCACTTTTTTGGATTTTTTTTGGGTGGTTTTGACCGAGTTTTGTGGGTTGACCCAACCCATGTACACCCCTACTCAAGAAGACCTCATCTGAATGTGAACTCAAGCCAACAATACGTGTCAAACTCCACGCAAGTCAACAAGAGCCCACTATAATCCTATGTGTGTACTCAAGCCTGGGTAATGGGCTTATCTCTTGTGGAACAAACTCACCTAACAGCACAGCAGCAGCAGAAGAGTATGATAATAGTAATCTGAAATTCTGGCCTATGCAGACAGCAGATGTCCTAACACATGTCAAGACATTGTGCTACATAACCATTTAAACTCAGAGGCGAAACAGCAGACTGATACCTTGAATATCAGAACTACACAATCACAGATGTCACGACATCTAATCCAACATGTTAATCAAGACTAAACTGAAAATTGCAGAATGATAAAGAACACAGAAATTGTTAACCCAGTTCGGTGCAAATCACCTACATTTGGGGGATACCAATCCAGGAAGAAGACTCCACTCTTTGTAGTAAACTTATAAAGTTAAACTCCCCCATTTACAACTTTATCTCCTAAATACTACCCAATGAAATATTTAATAAAGAACACCCTCTTTGATATGAGAATCACCACTCACTTCCCCTAATCACAATCTGTGATATCTAACAGTTACAATCTCCAACACCTGCATCAATTTTTTCAATTGAAAGACATTCCTTCCAATAACAATATTTAGCCAAGACTCTTGACTAACAACAATACTTGGTTTTGCTTAAAAGCTTCAACCAAGAATAGTACTCAACTCTTGCTTCAAAGCTTTGAGTGAGAACAATTTACAACAACCTATGTCAACCACATAGTATCAAAAGATACATGGGTGACTTACAAACTACACAAGAGACTCTCAAAACCCTGAACTCTTATATTGTGTGTGCTTGCTATTTTAGGTCTAGCAAATCCTTATTTATAGACTCCTGCTGTATGGTCTTGGACTCTTCAATCAGATCCAATCTTCACGTTTTAAATTAGCTGCAAGATCTTCTCCACAAGAGTAGGAACAAATCTCCAAATAGTTTCCTAAAAAGTCTCAAGGATCCTTTTTATGCAATCCAATTAAATATGGACTTGCTCATAATAAATCTCCTTAACTTGCGTATAATGATGAGGTATATCTAAAAGATTCTCATCAAATAAAATAAAATATGTCAAGAGATATAAAACAGCTGCGCCTGCTGTACCAGACAAAGATGTCGTGACATCTCCTTCGACATCTTGATTAAAAGTCACATCTCAGCAAAATACCAACACCTGTTGTACCAGACTAAGATGTCATGACATCTGTCATAACAGCAGGACCTGCTATACCAGACTAAGATGTCATGACATCTGTCATGACAGTAATACTATCATGACAGTTGATGAAGATGCTTTAACATCTTGTACTGATGTCTGATCAACCATGTCAGGACATCTTTCCCAACATATTGCTGTAAACTTGTTTTAGCCAAAATATAGCCAATCAAAGACCTAACAATCTCCCCTTTTGGAAAATTTTGGCTAAAACAACCTTTGGATAACACATCCAGCTCCCCCTTATATAAACAACCAAAGAACAATACTACTACTTACTTCTCCCCTTTTTTAGCCGTAATATGCCAAACCAAGCAACTATGCATTTAAGGGCAATCAACCAAAAAGAAGCAAGTCAGTAGCAGTACTCTCCCTGTCATACACAATTAGTCCTCCCACTCAAGGGAAAACCCCCACACATCAAAATACATGCAGCGGAACAACAGAAGCAACAACACAAGCAGCACAAGCATGACAAACTATCATGCTCCCCTAAGTAGTTGCATACAGCAAGCAACCACAGACACTACTCTCCCTGCATTTAAAACCAGTGCTTCTTTGTAAATAGAACACCTAAAATGAATGGAAAACATAAGACGCATCTTCATGTCTTCAAGAGCGCACCCTCAGTCCAACCTACCTGCTGAACACATTCACCTAATACTTGACCCTCAAGCAAACCATGTACCACACCAGTACATAATCAGAGAGAATTTCTCCCCCTACCTCTCTCAACAGATGCTTCTTCATCAAGAACCACCCAAAACCACTACATGATATCCCATGACAACTTCATGATCATATAGTTTGTGAATACCCAGAACACATCCGTGTACCACAACCAACAAACTCTTGGATTGAGATCAAAGCTCCATTGATCCCTCTCATCTAGAAACCATCCATACACCGCACGAACTCCTTCTGAATTCCCATGTATGAATATCCTTATTCCTTGAGATACAACCTAATTGAATCAGAATGCTTCACATTCCTCAAAGAGACGTACAGGGCCCCTTAGTTTAATCGCTCACCCAGATATTCTTCACACTTGAAGAACGTCAAACACCTGCTCCAGAAATCTTCAGCCCATTTTCTCCATAAGCACCAATTGATTTACTTCTAGCATGTCCTATTCACATCAGACTTCCAAGACAATCCTTTACCCATCATTCTCCCGTATGATAAGATAAATACTTCTTAGACAAGATGTGAGTGTCAAGTTCCACACTCAGAACTTAGTATCCTACTCCAAGGATAACCAATCCAAAAATGTTCTAACATCAGTTAGGACATCTTCCACACATCATAGACATCACACACCATGGTTCTTGATATGCTCCACCACTGGACTTACTATCAGCATAGTAATCCAAACCGAAGATCTTCACACAACACTGCACCACCAGCTTGAACAAAGAAAGCTTCAGAAACCCAGAGAGAAATAAACTCTCATCCACCAAAAGAAGGTATACTTCCATCCTCAACCCAGAACTTCTGCCACAAGCTCCAAGAAAACTAGAACCTCCTTACATTTTCAACTAACGACTCTTTTACACAAGAGCAATCAGTTTTAAACATCCTGCTTGAATGCACACAATGAAACCAACCAAATGCCACCTTTTGATTGATATCATTCTCCTTCAGAACTCCCACAAGATACACTGATCCACCAATGAAATTAGATCTTCAAGTCACATGAACTACTTGCCCCAAAGCTAGACATCTTGGATTCACCAAGCCTCTTAGTCATGTAACATCTTCCCATCCACAGCTCCCACAAACTGCATGAGATAGACCTTTTTAAAGCATTCATAACTTCCATTCTCTTATAGATCACCTTATCTTAAGCTAATGTGCCACATCACCAACTGAGACTTTTGATGTTAAGCTAGATGTCAGAACATTCTGATACGACATCCAATTGTTGAATTTAACTCCTCCTTCTGCCACTTAGAAGAAGCTCCTCCCTTCGTAGAACAAGAGTTCCATGCTCCCATATACTTGATTCAACAACCAAGTTTGAGTAAACAACCTTCATCCTGCTTTGAAACTCCAAAGACTTCACACCTGCATCATCTGAATCTTCAAAAGATAAGTAGTCCAAGACTACACCATAGCCATACCAAAGATTGCCACTTTCCATAGTAGAACAGTTTATAGAAAGTCAGAGATAACTGCCACTTAACTTTTACCTTTAATTTGAGCAAAATACCATGCTCCCAAGTACCTAGATCATAAATAAATTGATCCAAGCAGTAACCATTAAGATCATGATGTCTTCATCTTCATCTTCAACTGCATCAAAGTCCAGACCAATTTCTTGCCAGAAAACTCTCCAGATAACACATGCTTCTGTCACACCTGACTGAAGCCCATTCTTAGGTCAACACCAAAGACTAAAATAGATGCTAAAGTGTATGCAGTACCCCTCCCATGATTCTGCACAAACTTTGATGAGGAGATGTTCCAACATCTTGTTAAACATCAACAATCTCGACTTTCAAGGATAATTAATTAAATACTTGTGAACTCCATAAATAGCAATTGATCTTAAATCCTTGTGCAATAACCCTTCTTCACTGTTGTAGCTAAGCTCCACCAGATCACTTCATGAACAATTATGAAGTATTCAATCTTTTGCAAGTACCTTCTTTGAAGAACAATGTTGAGATACCAAGGCTTCCACCCTTGACTCAATTAACTAAGATTCTCTCTAAACGAACCTTATTTACCTCAACAATTCTGAACGCACCAATCAGATTAGATCCACCCTTAGGGTTAAGAGAGATGAATCCTTCCTTGTTGTTTTTGGATGGTGAAAATAAATCACCTTCACTTTCTTCAGATTGTGTTTCAAAGAAACACTTTATAGTCAGAAGAATAACTAGAAGACTCCAGATGCATGACTTAGACGCCTTTATGAGTGGACTTGAGATAATTCTCAAGTATCTTTGACAACCTAGCCGATCAATAATTTATCAAACTCCCAGAGCAAGAACTTGATAAACTTAAACCAACTCCTCTCCTCTTCAACTGACTTCAACTGCACCCAGAAACCAAGCTTCCAAGTACCAAGTCAACATACCAGATATCTACCAACAACTCCCTTCATTCCATCGCTCCCGACTTTGGAATAAAAAAATGCAGGTATCTTCACATATAGAGGCCGACGATTTAGATCTTCCACCAACTGTCTTCAGTAACAACTCCAGAATCCCATAATTCTAGAGCTCTTCCATCTGAAACACATGTAGCGGAACCACCAAGGAACAGATCCTGCTTGCCCTAATAAGATGTCAGAACATCTTATAAGACACCACAATAAGAGAACTAGCCATTTCTCCTGTAGTTGTTGTAGAACCTCCTCAGCAACATGAACAACCTCCGGGCTGCTCCCTTCGATCCAGAACATTCATCTCATCCATTAATACCATTGGGTATGTCTGAGTTGATTGATCTGATCTTCAAACTCCTCCTTGTTTAAACGCCTGAAAGTATCTCTCAAAGATCTCATCCAGAACCAGACAGGATGCCTGCTCTGATACCAATTGAAATTCTGGCCTATGCAGATAGCAGATATCCTAACACATGTCAAGACATTGTGCTACATAATCATTTAAACTCAGAGGCGCAACAGCAGACTGATACCTTGAATATCAGAACTGCATAATCACAGATGTCACGACATCTGATATAACATTTTAATCAAGACTGAACTGAAAATTGCAGAATGATAAAGAACACAGAAATTATTAACCTAGTTCGGTGTAAATCACCTACATTTATAGGATACCAATCCAGGAAGAAGAGTCCACTATCTGTAGTAAACTTATAAAGTTAAACTCCCCGTTTACAACTTTATCTCCTAAATACTACCCAATGAAATCTTTATCAAAGAACACCCTCGTTGATATGAGAATCACCACTCACTTCCCCTAATCACAATCTATGATATCTAACAGTTACAATCTCCAGCAACCGCATCAATCTGTTCAATTGAAAGACATTCCTTCTAATAACAATATTTAGCCTAGACTCTTGACTAACAACAATACTCAATTTTGCTTAAAAGCTTCAACCAAGAACAATACTCAACTCTTGCTTCAAAGCTTTGAGTGAGAACAATTTACAACAACCTATGTCGACCATATAGTATCAAAAGATACATGGGTGACTTACAAACTACACAAGAGAATCGCAAAGCCGTAAACTCTTATGTTGCACCAACGACTTGTTGTTGTGCGTGCTTGCTATTTTAGGTATAGCAAATCTGTATTTATAGATTCCTGCAGTATGGGCTTGGACTCTTCAATCAGATCTAATCTTCACATTTTAAATTAGCTAGAAGATCTTCTCCACAAGAGAAGGAACAAACCTCCAAATAGTTTCCTAAAAAGTCTCAAGGATCCTTTTTATGCAACCCAATTAAATATGCACTTGCTCCTAATAAATCTCCTTGACCTGCGTATAATTATGAGGTATATCTAAAAGATTCTCATCAAATCAAATCAAATCTGTCAAGAGATATAAAACAGCAGCGCCTGCTGTACCAGACAAAGATGTTGTGACATCTCCTTCGATATCTTGATTAAAAGTCACATCCCACCAAAACAACAACACCTGCTGTACCAGACTAAGATGTCATGACATCTGTCTTCGACATCTGTCATAACAGCAACACCTGTTGTACCAGACCAAGATGTCATGACATCTGTCATGACAGTAATACTGTCATGACAGTTGATGAAGATGCTTCAACATCTTGTACTGATGTCTGATCGACCATGTCAGGCATCTTTCCCAACATCTTGCTATAAACTTGTTTTAGCCAAAATGAAGCCAATCAAAGACCTAACATAATCAAATGCAAGTAATATACAACAAATACAACAAAAAAATGCACAAAAATAAACACCCAATAAAACAGAAACAAACAAGCGCTAGAATTGACTCGCATAGGGAACCAGGGTCGTCAGCTGTCACAACGCGAAAAACAACCGACGAAAAAACAGAGTCACCACTGAACCTAATTTATCCCAACGGGGGAAAGGAAATGATCGAAGAAACCTCAAA
Source organism: Lathyrus tuberosus (assembly GCA_022829125.1). Lineage (NCBI taxonomy): Eukaryota > Viridiplantae > Streptophyta > Magnoliopsida > Fabales > Fabaceae > Lathyrus > Lathyrus tuberosus. Next base: position 1,254,486 of record JALAZF010000085.1, on the reverse strand, counting down.
AGGAAGAAGACATTGCCATCGCAACCAAATCCTGGGTTCGGGAGTCTATTACACGAAAGAAAGGTATTAGAACCCCCTCGTGTCCATTGTACTCAACGGGATCCACGCTTATTGTTCTAGTAAAAGGGTATGTTATCTAAAGCCTACTGCTAAACGGAAATGAAATGGAAAGAAACAAAAGGAGACTCGATAGGACTTCACCATCCTAGGCCTACGTATTCCCTCATGCAAAGGGAAGTTAGAGTCAACGTAGTTCGAAGGACTACGGGTGGATGAGGGAAGGTTGCTCACCAAGACTTCGCCGTCTTGTGTCTACGTATCATCATTAGGATGAGAATGAAGAAATCAGAGCGTTCGTAGTTCGTGGACTACGAAAGTGGAGGAATGGTGCTCGCCAAGACTTCGCCGTCTTGTGCCTACGTATAGTCTGAATGAGGAAAGCAGAGCCTCCGTAGTTCGTGGACTACGAAAGTGGGGGAATGGTGCTCGCCAAGACTTCGTCGTCTTGTGCTCGTAGTTTGTGGACTATGAAAGTGGGGGAATGGTGGTCGCCAAGACTTCGCCGTCTTGTGCCTACGTATCCTCATTCTCGTCAGAATGAGGAAATCAGATCGTCCTTAGTTCGTGGACTACGAAAGTGGGGGAATGGTGCTCAGCAAAACTTCGTCGTCTTGTGACTACGTATCCTTATTCGAATGAGAATGAGGAAATCAGAGCGTCTATAGTTCATGGGACTACAGAAAAAGGTGGAAGGGTGCTCGCTGAGACATCGCCGTCTTGTGCCTATGTATCCTCATTCGGACGAGAATGAGGAAATCAGGGCATCTGAGTTCGTGGCACTATGGAAAAAGGTGGGAAGAGTGCTCGCCAAGACTTCACCGTCTTGTGCCTACGTATCCTCATTCGGACGAGAACGAGGAAATCAGAGCATTCATAGTTCGGCATACGAGTCGATAAGTGTTTTTTATGAGCGACGTTAAGTTCGCATTCCAGCAGTTAGGGTCGATGCCTGTTTGCGGTAGAACGGAAATAACGTGCTCTTTCTGAAAATGATTTGACAAACAATCCCTAAGGATAAAATGACTTGCATTTGTTTTGTGAATTTTAACAGAAGTGGATTAAACTTGTTTGGAATGAATATCGCACTAAAATCTATGACATAGGATCGAATACTTCGCGCTAATGATCCAAACGTCTCATGCATAAAGTACCCTAAGATGAGGTTAGAAATGCATCTGCTTATCTTTTCCCATGTGCTTAAGGCTCGTGACGCACAATGCACATCATATTTATTAGGTGTTTTGATGTTGTTTTGAGAAGATAAAAAAAGACTCAAAGGGCAAAAGAAAATCTGGGGGAAAGCTCACCTAGATGTTATCATGCAAATGGACCTATAGTTGAGGATAAGAGGGAAGTCTACCTAATGTTATCTTACAAATAATAGACCTAAGGTTGAGGTTCAAATGGACTACCCTAATATTGTCATGCAAAGGATTGAGAGCCTAATGTCTATCCTACTTTGAACTTAATCGAAAATTAAGTTCAAACTAGGAGCCCTAAGGGAGCATGTGAATAAACACGAGTAAACATTAAACAAACTCAATCTCAAACAACAAAAGTGAATTCAAAATCCAAAGGAGAAGGAAGGAGATGAAGAGAAGAAGGGTGCCAAAGCAACACAAGTATAAACCAAACCAAAAACAACAGTAACATCAGCGCTTTAGCACAACACAACAGTAAATTCAAGCAAGCAAGCAAGAACAACATTTAACAGCTCCTATCTTCAGAACAAAATAGGTGTAAAATCCAGCAGAAAATAATAGATACATTTAACAACACATATGTACATAACAGTAGTGTATGTAACATCAAGATTTCCTCATTTAATCAACTCATGCATAAATGAGAATTTAACAACATCAACCAATGAGAATTCAAGTGCAATTTCGAACATCAACAAGATTAAGCAAGCACAAATATCTCAAGTATCAAAGCACAAATCTCATCAAGACAATTCTATAATCATCAAGAAAAATAACCAAAATTAATCATGAAGATTCTAATGGACCTTAACAAGAAAATCAATTAAAGATTCTACAAGAAACAAAATCAAATATTCAATCAAAACTCAATGGAATTTAATTGAAAACTAAACCCAAATTCAAACAATATTCAATAAGGAGCTCAATTAAAATCAACTAGGAAATTAATTACAAGACTCAACTAAGATTAAGGATTTAATCAAAGAAATCTAATCAAAGTGTTAACAAGAAAATCAAGTTAAAACTAATTTCTAAACAATCTCAAAATGATTCAAAATAAAATTATCTAAACCAGATGCACAATCTAATTAATCAAAAATCGCAATAATCCAAGTGAAATTAACATCAAGATCAAACTTCAACAAGAATTTTCGAAAAATAGCATCAAGGTCTAATTACCAATTAAAAGGATCTAATCAAGATTATCAAAAATTAAAAAAAAAAAAAAAGAACTCTAACAAAAGTTTGAATTCAAACCCAACAAAAATCCAAATCTAAAATCAATCTAAAAAAATATCGAAGGTCAAATTAGTCCAAAAACTAAATAATCAAAATAGAATTAACACCAAGATCAAATTAAAGTCAAAATCAACATCAATATCAAAACAGCATCAAGATTAAAATATAATTCAAATTAAAACAAAAGGTTAATAAAAATTGTGATCAATAAGAACAAGATCCGATTGACTCAAAATATAATAAAAACCTAAATAAAACAACAAACAAAAATTGAAAACAGGGTTGCACTAATGGTTATGAGTGTGTGGATAGCAGGGATAAGGGTTGCCCATCATATGTGTGTAAAAATTGAATATGAGCCACACGACCCAAATGTACTCAGCAAAAACCAATAACCAGCCATATTCACTAGAAACCAAGGTCAAACATAGAAGCATTTCAAAAGGCTATGAGAATCGCATCATCATCAGATTCATAAGAACCCGGTTTCTAAAAATGAATCAAGTTAAAAACAAGAGAAAATAGTGTGGAATCATGAAGGAACGACGAGATACGCAACATCTCCACTTCCGACCTGCATTTGTTTCAATCTCACATCTCCGTATCGGACGTTTGGCTTCACTTTTGGTCATGTTCGTCTCAGGTTCGTTCACAGTTTCATATGCTTTTATTGTTTCGGTTACGAGTCCTCTTCTTCTACTCTTTCTTCTTTCTGATATGTTTCTGTTCGCGTGTGATTCATGGTTGAAGGACTTTGTGGGTGAAGAGAAGGATTTGGGGATGTTTGAGTTGGTTCAAAAAGAAGGATTTGTGGTTGAAGAGGTTACTGCAAAACTTGGTTTAGCAGCAGAGGTTGGGTGAGAAGAGTGAAGGAATTATTGAGGAAATGTTGTTTTGTGGAGGATTTGTGAAACATTTTAAGGAAGAAAACCTGGAAGAAAGAGAGATATGTGGGTGAGGTTTTATTCTAATGAGAAAAATGAGGTGTATTGGTGAATGGTTTTTCAACGGTTTATTGCGTGATTTCAATTGTAGGTTTGTTGTGTTTGTGAATGATTTGGAATGCCAGCTTGTGCCGTACGAGTTATAGGTTGTAATTTAAAGATTAGAAGGAATGAGAGCAGGTTCGTGCGTATTATGTGATGTTGCGAAAGTTGTTTTTTTATTTTGTACATCGCTGGTATGCGGTTTTGGTGGAATTGAGTGGCTTGGTGGTCGGTTTGTCGTTTGTATGCGTATTGGCTTGGTAAGGGTCATTGGAAGTTTTGTTGGCTGTGAAAAGAGGTTACTGTACGTTGGTGTTGGCATTTTGTCGCTTGTGTTTTGCAGGTAATGGTGGACTTGCGTGACGACTCTTGAAGGAATTTGTGGTGTTGCTTTATTCAATGTATGCTGGCTGTTGTAATGAATCACGATGACCCCAAAAGGCCCTTGGCTCAAGTGGGGTTTCTATGTTATTATTTTGGACATTTGTTTGTGTAACTTCATATATTTCTAGCATGGACTTTTGTATGTACCTTTTTTTTGTAGATTTTTTTTGTACAATGGACGTTGGGCTTTGTGTAAATGGGTTTTCTAACAAATTGAAGTATCTTGTAGATCACATGTGGAATAAAAAAAAACTTTGAATCTTGTAACACATTTTTTCATACAGCCTTTGACTAAATTTTTCGAATTTTGACTTATCACTAAACCAAATCTTAACATCCATATGAACAAAAAAACTTTCTTAGCCAAAATGAACATTTGTTGGATTTTCACATAGAGCAAATGAAACACTGAATTCATTCCAGGAAAGAAATCCACTATTCATCACTCTTGAATCTTGAACAAATTGGATCACTGAACCGAAGCAATTCTTGAATTAACCTTGAACTGGCACGTTGAATCCATGAGTCCAATAAATCAAGTCCTTCATAATGAATTAAATGGATAAGAACATGCCTTGAAATCTTAGGGTCATGTCTTAAAATATGAACTTTATTGTCCACAACCCTGCCTACAAATGCACTGATCTTTGGTGATCCCCAGCCGCGAAATACTTGCTTTCAGCACAGTCTGACGACTTGGTCCATACACAGTTAACCTAGCTTGGCACACAACTTTGATTCTGATCACTTCACGATTTTCATCCATAAATCACTTGAATATGACTCTTTCATGCCCTCACGGAGATCCATAACAAATATGATTTGAGACATGAACTGTGCTACTACTGAATCAAACCCTAATCGAGAGTGAAATGACTCTGATGATTATCCACTTTGAAACAATTGTCTTTGCCACAGTCTGATAACTTGATATTACAGCAAACCATTTATTTGACCAAGATTAGGTTAAACTTTCACTGAACTTCAACCGATATTGCACACATCTTTGACCCGATTTCAAGCGAATCTGAATCAAACGACACCTATTCTCAAACAAAAAAGGGATAAAAACCCTAATCTCCATACTTTGGGCACATACTGATGAAGAAAATAACCTGAGATGTTGACAACCAACAAAACCCTAGTTCCTCAGTTTCCCCTAGAACCATGATGAAACCTTAATCACTTGATGCCTCTTGAGAAATCCTGAAGCAGATAAACTTGATACTTGATGAATCTCGACAGAGGGACGCCATATAGCAAGATGAACTTTAATATAAATATGCTCATGATGTTGTGAGCTCAAACCTTTGTCTCAATCTTGAGTGTAATAGCCAGATAAATCACCTCTGAGTAAGGAGAACTCAAATCACATGAAAATGCTTTGATCTATGTCTTAGGAGCTCAATGCAAATGAATGAATGCAAAGTTATGACCTAATGAAGATTCAGATGAAAGAGAAACACAAGTCAGTTAAGGTTAAAGAAAGAGATGGCAAATTTTAGGGTACTACACAGGTGTTGAGAGATAAGAAACTTTGTGCCAAGTTATCCAATTGTGAATTCTGGTTAAAAGAAGTGAGTTTCCTCAGCCATGTGATTTCTAGTGGAGTAATTGTTGTTGATCCATCGAAAGTTGATGTTGTGTTGCAGTGGGATACTCCGAAGTCTACTACTGAGATTCGAAATTTCCTTAGCTTAGCTGGTTGTTATCGTAGATTTATAGTAGGTTTTTCAAACTTAACACTGCCTTTGACTCAGTTGACTCGAAATGGTCAAGCTTATGTGTGGGATGTTGCATGTGAAAAGAGTTTTGTAGAACTCAAGAAGAAATTAATGAGTGCTTCGGTATTGATCTTGCCTAATCTGAGTGAGTCTTTTGTGGTATATTGTGATGCGTCAAAGAAGGGTCTTGGTGGTTTACTGATGTAAAATGGTCAGCCCATTGCTTATGTTTCCAGACAACTGAAGGTTCATGAAAGGAATTATCCTACCACTACTACGAAAAACCCATTTAACAACGGTTGGGAATGACATATAATGACGCGGGCGAAGGCGTTGTTATGTAGATTATTATTGTATCTTTGATGTTTCTACAACGGTCTGGAAACCGTTGTTGTATTTTGGAAAATGCGTTATATATTGCAACGGTTAGTTGTATCAATCATTGTGAAATATATTATTAATCACAACGGATATTAGTTTCAACCATTGTGAAATATATTATCAATCACAACGGATATTAGTTTCAACCGTTGTTACATGTACCGTTAGTTTATTATATACAAATGTATATTGCTTTTTTTACCATACACCTAGTTAAAGAATTACAACCATTAAATTGGTAAGGAAATATATAATCTGAAAATTAAAATATTCTTGAAAACCAACTTAAACACACCACTGTTTTTCGAATTACATCCATTTCATTCCACACATTTTATGTTCCTTAACACATAATATACGATTCAATGGTCTGATTCACTCTACTCATCGATATTTTTAATTATATAGTTTACCTCTCCATCGCCCAAAATCATCGCGATTTTATCATCATAACAATCATGATCATAAAAACCACGATGATTTTTGGCGATGAATAGGTAAACTATATAATATAAAAGATATCGATGTGTAGAAGGAATCAGACCGTTGAATCGTATATTATGCGTTAAGGAACATTCAATGTGCTGAATGAAATGGATGCGATTCGAAAAACATTGACATGATAATGGTTGGTTTTCAAATACATCTTAATTTTCAGATTATAAGTTTCGATACCAATTTAACAGATTGCATTTTCATTAAAAGGATAGTAAAACAAACAATATACATAGTATATAATAAACTAAATTTCATATGTACAATATCAGAATAATAAACTACATTTCATATGTACAATATCAGAATAATAAACTAAATTTCATATGTACAATATCAAAATGAATTCATATATATGTACCTCATTAGAATGAATTCATATATATATATATATATATATATATATGTACCACCATCATCATCACCATGTGAAACAAACCTAAGAAGTGGGAAAGCAATGAAGAAAATTAGTTATTATTCAAAACAAAACAAGCAAAATTAGAAACAAACCCTAAGAAGTGGGAAGCAATGAAGAAAATTAGTTACTATTCAAAACAAAACAAGCAAAAGTTGAAAGAAAATGCTAAGAAGTGAGACTGTACCATAACAATTAAGTTCACCTTGCTTGTGAAGCATTGAAGTCGAATCTGCGCAAAAAGAGAACAATCAACAAAAACATCATGCAGCAAACGAGATAATGAGTACTATTTAACAAAAAAATTGAAGTGGAAGACTACCTTATTTTCCATAAACAATATGTACATTACGCTTGCTACCGCCAGCATCATCACCATGTTCATCTAGTTTTAGATTCTGCAAGAAGAACTACAAGGAGGAAGAAGCTTAAATCAAAAGCTTCATACTTTTTGTATTTCTTCTCGCAGATTCTAAAAAAAGATGAAGTTTGGGTGCTAGGGTTTCGCTGTGAAGGAAACGACGCGACTGTCAAAAAGGAAAAGTTAATTCCCTTATATAGGTAAATTTTTCACAACGGTTTTCTTAAATAACCGTTATGATAGATTATATATTAATTTAATAATATCACAACGGTTAGTTATAATAACCGTAGCGATACCCCTTATACGTGGTACAAGGTTCGACACCAGGCAACAACATTTTCCTAAAATTACGCCTGGATTATAAGTGATATCGTTACGGTCATCACTTATAACCGTCGTAATATTATTAACCATTGCACTTCCCAACATATGAACGGTTTACAAGAAAATATCGTTCCAGAATATGAACAGTTTACAAGTTATCATCATTACAAGCATTAAACTATCAGTCTTTTCATCTTTAACCTCATCTATAAATAGACAATTTTACATATCAAAATAATATATTCTTCGTAACAATGAGTTCAACAAATGAGAATCCTAGAAACCTCAATGAGGAACGTCAGGCGCCAATCCAGGAGGTCATCCAACCAGCAACTGCCAACTTCAGGGATGCCTTAAGGGTAAGGAAAGATAAGAAGAAGAAGAAGAAGAAGAAGAAGCGGAAGAAGAAGAATATAAAGAAGAAAAGGAGGCCTGTATATTATGATTCCGATGAGGGGAGTGAGGAGAGATGTCTAGATTATGAAGATGCATTTTATGCTATGGGCTCTGACAATGATCTTGATATGTAATATGTTTATCAATGTGCTCTCAATGGAATATTAAAAAAAATTATCTCTATATATGTTCATCTCTTACAGTTTTATTTTTTAAAGTTATATATATACTCTATTGCACTTAAAAATACCAAAGAATACATTGCTGGGAATATACATCATACATTACATGACGTTAGACATGTTTAAAAAATTAATACATGTTTAAAATCTAAAAATATGACAAAAAATACATTGCTGTGAATCGAAGCGTGATACATGTATTAGAACGGTCTTCTAATACAAGCGTGTTAAAATGTAAAAATATGGAAAAAAAAAATAGTAGCTGGGAATCGAAGCTTGTTACACAACTTGTATTACAACGGTTATGTAATACAACCTTCGTTAAACATGGCGTTATAAATTTGTATTCCTTATACAACGGTAGGATACGAAACCGTGGTAAACCTGGCGTCGTTAAATGGGATTTTCGTAGTAGTGTACGCATGATTTAAGTTGGCAGTTGTGGTTTTTGTTTTGAAGATTTGGAGGCATCATCTTTTTGGATCTAGGTTCGAAGTGTTCAGCGATCACAAGAGCCTGAAGTATTTGTTTGATCAGAAAGAGTTGAATATGAGGCAGAGGAGATGGCTTGAACTTCTGAATGATTATGATTTTGATTTGAGTTACCATCCGGGTAAGACTAATGTTGTAGCTGATGCGTTGCCTAAGAAGTCCTTACATATGTCAGTGCTTATGCTTCAAGAGTTAGAATTGATTGAACAATTCAGAGATATGAGTCTAGTGTGTGAAGAGGCTCATAATAATGTAAAGTTAGGTATGCTGAAGTTGACTAGTGGTATTCTCAAAGAAACCAGAGAAGGTCAACAATTTGATTTGGGTTTGGTGGATCATCTCACGTTAATCATCAAAGGTAATGAGGGTGATTTTCAGGTTGATGAGAATGGTGTGATGAAGTTAAAAGATAGTGTGTGTGTTCTAGATGTGCAAAAAAATTAAGAAGAGCGTTCTTGAGGAGGGTCACAGAAGTGGGTTAAGTATTCATCCCGGTGCCACAAAAATGTATAAAGACTTGAAGAAATTGTTTTGGTGGCCAGGAATGAAGGAGGAAGTAACTGAGTTTATGTATGCTTATTTAACTTGTCAGAAGTCGATGATTGAACATCAGAAACCGTTGGGTCTGATGCAACCGTTGAATATTCCAGAGTGGAAATGGGATAGCATTTCCATGGATTTTGTGACAGGTCTTCTGAAGACTTCGAAGGGATGCAATTCAATTTAGGTGATTGTTGATAGATTGGCCAAATCAACTCATTTTATATCGATGAGGATCAATTATTCTTTGCAGAAGCTGCCCGAATTGTATATTGATGAGATTGTGAAACTGCATGATATTCCTTCAAGTATTGTGTCTGATAGAGATCTGAGATTCACATCGAGGTTGTGGGAGAGTTTGCAGACAGCTTTGGTTACTAAGCTGAGGTTGAGTTCTGCTTACCATTTGCAGACAGACGGTCAAACAGAGAGGGCCATCCAGTTGTTGCAAGATTTGCTGAGGGCTTGTATGCTAGAATAAGGAATTGCTTATGATAGCTACTTTTTGTTGATTGAGTGCACCTACAACAACATGTATCATTCTAGTATTGGAGTGACACCTTACGAGGCATTGTATGGTAGAAGGTGTATGACTCTTATTGCGTGGTATGAGTTAGGCAAGAGTGTTGTGCTCGGACCTGAGATTATTCACCAGACGACCGAAAAGATCAAGATGATCCAAGAAAAAATGAAAGCATCGCAGAGTCGTCAGAAAAGTTAACATGACAAAAGGAGGAAATCACTTGAGTTCCAGGAAGGAGATCACATGTTTTTGAGAGTTACGCCAGTAACTAGTGTTGGTCAAGCTTTGAAGTCTCGAAAGATCACACCACATTTTGTTGGTCCATACCAGATTTTACAGAGGATAGGAGAGGTGGTCTATCAAATTGCTTTGTCGCCGCTGCTTGATAATCTTCATGATGTGTTTCATGTGTCTCAATTGAGGAGATACATCCCGAATTCGTCTCATGTGATCCAAATTGATGATGTGCAGGTGAGAGATAACCTGATTATGGAGGCATCACCCATACAGATTGAGGATCAAGTGGTGAAACAGTTGCATGGTAAAGAGATCTCTTTGGTGAAGGTAGTGTGGGGAGGGCCAACTGGTGGAAGTATGACTTAGAAGCGATAGGATCAAATGAGAGAGTCGTACCCGACTCTGTTTTCATCAGGTAATTTTTTAGGACAAATTTTTCTAAGTGGGGGAGAGTTGCAACACCCCGAGTTTAGAATTATGACGCTTATGTGTTTATTTAAGAATATTAGTGATTTATTGTGTTTAATCATGAAATATTTGTGATTTGTTGTAGCGATTGGATTATTGGTGTGAATATAAGTTCTTAAGTTAGAATTATTTAGAATAATTAAATAATAAATTATGTGGTTTATTAATAAATAATAAGGAAAATAATATAATTAGAAGTGTAAAGATTTAAGGGGTGTTATACCCCAAATTTTACCCCTTAGATGTCATGACATCCTTGTATTTGCATTAGGGATCAACCATTTATGCATTGTCAACTAACTATCATATTTTGCTAGTTTGTTCTTCTATTGAAAATTAGGGTTTTGCACAAGAAAAGGGCAAGAGCAACAAGCCAAGTTCTCATACATTTCAAGGCTTCCTAAGACACTCCTTGGCTCAATACATCCATCTCAAGTGCTCCTCGGATGATTGGGAGAGGTGTTGGGATCCATCTAGTAAAGAAAGTCAACTGAGGCTCCAAAAGCTCAATGTTTGGTCTTGAGGATTAATCATGAGGTTTTCAAGACATATTCCATGGTTTCATGTGATTAGATCAAGAGAAATTAAGGAGGAACCATGAAATCAGGAGTTGTGAAAATTAGGGTTTTGGCCTAAAGGTTTACAAGGGAATCTTGGTGTGATCAATCAATGTATTGATTGGTTCATCAACCAATTAGGCTTACATACATTCAAGAGACTTCATTCGTCAAGAAATCAAGAGTATTTGGCTCCCACCACAAGTGCAATGAGCCTCAAGTTCATCTGGCCCCAAATTAGGGTTTTATCAGGAAAAGTCAACCATGCCTTTGACTTTTGACCAAGGCATGATCCCAAGTCTTGGGACATGATTCCCTATGTTCATATACATCCTTGGAAGCCATCTATGATATTTGGGAAGTTTGAGAAAGTAAGATCATCAAGGATCACACAGTTGAATTCATGAAGAAATTAGGGTTTCATCTGAAAAGTCAAACCTTTGACTCTTGGTATTTTGGGTCCAAGATGAAGTATTCAAGCCATATTCCATCAAGACATGTTTAAACTTTGAATTGGAGCATGAGAAATCAAGATTTAAGAGGTTTCTTGCAAAAACGGCAAAGTTGGTTTTGAAATTTTCTAAGTGTGAAAAAACCCTAGTCCTTATGTGAACTTTGAAGAGTCATAACTTTCAATCCACGCATCCAATTTTTGTGATCCAAAGCTCAAATTGAAGCTCTCATTATGAACTTTAAAAGTGTGCTAGAGGGTTATACCCCAAAAGAGGCTTAATTTTTTATTTGTGAAGCTTGGAAGTTTAGGTCAAGTTTAGGGCTTAGTGAAATTTCACATTTTTCCTTAATTTGCAGCCAACTTCAACCCAATTTTTCACTATGATCCCTTTGGATTCAGAACTTGGAGTGAACATGAATATTGAAGAGCAAACTTGGGGATTTCTAGAAAGTACAAGAACTCTCAAATCCAATGTGTGAGCTATGAGTTTCAAAGCCAGAAAAGTTGGAGGTATGAAACTTGGTTTTGATGTTTTCCACTTGATGCACTTGAAGCAAAAACACTCCATTGCTGCAAATCTTTGCAATTCAGATGTGATTACTTGAAAATCTTCATTTGCTCAAAAGATTACACGAATTTAGAAGCATTATCCAACAAATTTGAGCATTAACCAAGTGTTATTTCCATTAATGGCATAAAGGCATGGCTTCCATTTTGGAAAAGTTTACTTTATGCACAAAGTCAGCTCATTGAGCTACCAACTTGTCTCTTCTGCACTCCAACTTTTTGTACCTCAGAAGCAAGGCCTAAAAAGTGTTGAACCACCCTAGAAAGTCTTTGCACCATTGCCTTGGAAATTTGAAAACCTCTTGCAAATCCACTTGCATTCCAACTAAACCAAGATCAAACCAAAACCAAATCAGTTGCATTTCTGCAATCTGATCCCTCTCACTCTTGTTCCTATAAATAGGACCTCTAAACACACTTCTAAATACACCAAAACTCAGAGCGAAACCTTAGCAAATACCTCTACCACCATTTCTTGTATTTCAAGTCACCATTGTGAAACAAGAACACCATTTTGCACAAACACTTCCAAAATCATTCCCAGTCACAAAACCACTCAACCAATCACTCTAACACATCACAAAACATGTGTTAGCGCTGCTCAAATCACCACCACCACCAAAAACCTCTTAGAACAAAAAGTCAACTCTCAAACCTAAAGAAAGTTGACTTTCTGCATTTTTCAAGACCAGTCTTGGTTCCTTCCATTTCCAATCATTCTAACATTTCCAATACCCTTCATAAATCATCCTTCATCTGTTCTAAGCTTGGGTTTGCAACTGTAACTTCATTTCTTGAAGTTTCACTTTTGGTCATTTTCCACTTTTTGCAAAAGGGAGGCTCCTTTTTGTTTCACTTGGTTTTCTTGGATTCTAAACATTCAACAAGGACCTTTGAAGTATATTGGAGGTGTTCAGGCCTTGTTTCATTTATGTAACATCTCTTGATAGTTTTGCAAGATTAACTATAAGAGGTAAGTTCATTTCAAAAGCCAACTCATTAAAGCATGCTGATTTTTGATGTACACTAAACATGATTAGCTTATGTATGTTATATATGACATGTTTGGCTCATTAATTATGACTTAGCATGACTGTGTTGGACCGTGTCTTAGAAAATGCATGAATGAACATATTTTAGGACCCCTGTCGTGTTTTGATTTAGGGACTGTTTTAGTCAAAACCATTGGCATATGTGGATTCCTTGTGAAAAAATAAGTGAGTTTGGTCTTTACAACTTCCATTTTCATGGATTTTTTAGTGAGTTAGAGTTGCTTTTGCAACTGGTCAGGTTTAGGTCACAAACCAGGTTGAACCATGGCCTTGGCGCCCTTTTGGTCTGGAATTTAGTTTTGTTATATTATTAATTACGGTAAGTTTCATGAGCGGGTGTAACAGCCTTCCCAGTGGCGCAACCTATTTCCTTGCCTTGCCTTATCACTCTCATGACCTGGGTTCGATCCTTGCCATCAACCCTTTTGTCAACGCGCGTGTTTTTTGAACTTTCACTTGGAATCTTCTTTTTATTTTTCTAAAGGCATATGTTATACAAGTCATACAACCAGCGCAACTGGTTAAACATTTTGACATTGAGACTAAGAGTGTGGGTTGAAATCCCTCTAGGACCCATTCCTTTGTTTTTATCACTTAATTTTATGTTTTCTTTACAAACTTCAAAAAATCATAACTTCTTCATTTTTAGGATTTTTTAACCCATTCTTTTTGCATTCTTTCATTTTTTTGCCTATTTTATTATGACATTAAAATTTTCCCAAAAAATATTTATTTTCAAGGCTTTTGTTCATGTGTAAAGTATAGGTTTATTTTAGGGTTTACTTAGGAGAATTTGTTACTTTTATGGTTGTACAACTTGGTTTTCCTTGCATTTTTGGGACTTATATAAACTTATCTTAACATATTTAGACCCTTAAACCATGACTTGAGCTTGCACATTTGTATAGTTTGATTTAGGTACACTTTTAAGTGTATTTGTTTATGTTAAAACATGTAAACTATTGTCATCCCTTTGAAGTCTTAGATAGGTCTTTACCTACAATTAAGACTTTTTCCCTATGTTTATAACATCTTAATATACAAACCATCAACTTAGGTCACACCATGTACATGTGTGCCTAAAACAATTAAACTTTCCCTTTCTTAAAAGTGGATCTCCAATATAACTTAGGTGATATTTTCCCTTTTGTACAAAGTTTATGTCAAAACTATAGCACCATGTTTAGGTCATCACCTAATTGATTAATATGCCTAGACTTATATCATTCTCCCTTTAGGTGTTTACTTTGTTCAAGTAATGAATAACCCCTGTGTGTTAACTTGACACTTGATATTTTCTTAAATGCTTACTTTGAATGTCATCACATTCATCATCATTATCCATGTGTTATATCTATGTGTTTGTCAACATCATTAAATTCATGTGTGAATATCATTTGTTATCTTTTATCTTCCCAACTTTATTAAGTTACCCCCTTAAGTGAGTCTAGCTTGTTAGCTTTTCTCCTTAACCCTCTTTATTCCCCTCCTTCCAAAGGAAAGTCTCTCTATTAACTTTAATGTCATAGATAGCTCATTACTCCTTGGCCTCATTAGAGCCATCATCTAACCTTGGCCTCATTAGAGTCATTCCTTTCCCTTGACCTCATTAGGATCAATCCCTTGGCCTCATTAGAGCCACTTCTCCTTGACTTAATTCAGGTTAGGATCCTTACCTTCCCATGTAAGCATTATCATCATAGTTGCTTACTTCCCTCTTTTGCCTTATTAGAGTCATTTTACCTTGAAACTTAGATATTAGGATAGAGTTCTTAAACTCTATGTGAATAACATCATAATGCATACTCACTTCCCCTTTTGACATTGTTTAAAGTCAATCTCCTTAGACTAGTCTTTCAACTTAGACTTAAAGAGTTCTTTAACTCTATATGAGTATCATACTCATTCCCCTTGGAACTTTGACCATAGTCAATGGTTTCTCATCCTTGTTAAGGTAAACTATGAATGCTCTGATTCCATCCTAGTCAGGATACATAGGCACAAGATGCGACGTCTTGGCGAGCATACTTAGTGTATATACCCTAGGTCTTTACCTTAACACAATTCCCTTAGCAAGTAACATAACATAACACAATACAAACAAGAGGTTCTTGTAGAGTACTACAGATATCTAGGATGCTAACACCTTCCCTAGGTATAACCAATCCCCGAACCTTAGATCTCTTAGTTGTGTCTTCACATATCGCAATTAGGATTTTCTTCGATATTTACCTTTTCCTTTGGATAAATCAAAGCTCGGTGGTGAATTTCAAAGATTTATGATTCAATTTAATTAATAGCTTGATATCCGATTCTCACCGCAACAGAAATGGTGACTTCACTGGGGAAGTCTTAGAGGGTTAAGCCTACCTTGTTTGTGTTTGTGTTATTTATATATGCTTGTTTGCCTGTATACTTGTATATATGTATATATCTGTATACCTATATCTGCTTAGGTTTTTCTGTTTGGTAGGGTTATTATATTTGAGTGGTGAGATAAGTCCTAACCCAGACTTGAGAGCACACATATGATAGGATTGTGGTGTAATCAATAGTCGGCTGTTGGGAGTAGTCATAACATGTTTGGCATATGATGACCACGCTCAGTGGAGGCCCCTTTGGGATTATTGATGTCTGATGCAAGTAGTCGTATTGATGTTACTCTTTCTAACCTGGGAGTCCGTGATGCTTATGACCTTTAGTTACCCTTTACCCCACTTGGCCTTTTTAGGACGTAGTGCAGTGATCATCCAGGTGTAGACCTGTGATGTTTGTCATGCGATACTACACTCAGACGAGTTTATCTTGAGAATATTATTAACCTGCACGAGTAGTCGTGTAGGCCGATAATATCTAAAAGATTTATCGATGACTCTGGGAACTTCTTAGAACCTCATTCTAGAGTTGATAAACCCATAACACACACCTTTTGGGATGTGTAGACCATGGCTCCACGTATGTGACCTCCAAACCTAGGCCCTGTGTGTTTTGTTGCATGTATATGTGTTCAAGTGTTTACCTGTATTTGTGTGTTTTGTGCATTGCATGCATTCATCCATGCATCCATTGTTGGTTTTAAGGAACTCAGTCATCTTTTCCTTTGCAAATCATAGGTATCATGGATCTTGCTAAAAGAAACACCAAAAAGTACAATTTCAAGAAGCCCAACTTGGTAGAGTTGAAAAAGCTAGCAGCTTTGGTGACTTACCCTGAAGACTTCAGAAAATGCTATGGAAGGTTGATTGGTATCCTTAGGACTAAAATTGAGGATGGAGTTCTTGACACGTTGGTGCAGTTTTATGACACTCTTTACCATTGCTTCACCTTTCCCGACTACCAACTCGTTCTAAATTTGGAAGAATATTCTTATTGGTTTAGTCTACCAGTATTGGAACAAGAGCCTTTCAGTGGTTTAGAGAAGATTCCCACGCTAAAAGACATTTATGATGCTATCCACTTGGAAATATCTGAAGTCAAGGCTAACCTTACCACCAAGAGTGGAATCAAGGGCCTACCCTCTAAGTTCTTGATAGATAAGGCTTTCTACATAGCTAAGATAAACAAAACGGATGCCTTTGAAGCAATCTTTGCATTACTTGTCTATGGTTTGGTTTTGTTTGCTAATGTTGAAGAGTTTGTTGATGTCAATGCCATTCAGATATTCCTAAGTGGAAACCCTGTACCCACATTGCTTGGTGATACTTATCACTCTATTCATCACAGAACTCTCAAGGGATTCGGTACCATCTTGTGTTGTGCACCTTTGCTTTACAAGTGGTTTGTTATGCATTTGCCTCAGACAACACACTTTAAAGATAATCCAGACAAGCTCTGTTGGTCTCAGAGAATCATATCTCTCACTCATACTGATGTGTTTTGGTACGACTTAGCCTATGACAAAGGGGTCGTCATTGATAGTTGTGGCCAATTCCCCAATGTACCACTCCTCGGCATCAGAGGTGGGATTAGTTACAACCCTATTCTCGCTAGGCGTCAGTTTGGGTATACTATGGAAGACAAGCCTAGGAACCTCCTTTTGTCCGGTTTCTTCTATCTTAACGAGGAAGCCAGTGTAGAAACTAAGGATAGAATTTTGCATGCTTGGCGAACGATCCATAAGATGACTAAGGATGACTTGGGAAAGAGAAATTGTGTGGCCTTGGAACCATTTATTCAGTGGGTTCGATTCCTATTAAACGCATGGAAGAATATCAAGAAACTTTGGCAAGGATGAAACTTGAACGAGACACTTGGAAAAGAAAGTACCATGCCATCTATGCTGAACAGATGGAGATGAAGAAACAACTGGAAGAGAAGGATGATTTAATTGAGTCGCTCGAGAGACGCGTAGTAGAGAGGCACGTAGCGCTAAAGAATTTATTTTTCTCTAGCGTATAACCAACTTCCATTACTCACGAGTATTCAAGTATTCCTCCTACATCTGGTGCTTGGAAAGGAATTATTGACATTCTGGAGAATGCCAAGCTGAAGAGGCAGAAGAGGGTGCGTGGAGCATAGCCTTTTTAGATAGGACTACTTGAGACTCTTTAGGCCTAGTTGTTTTTCCCTCTTTGTATTTTGAGCTTCTTGAATTGTACTTTGAAGTTGTAACTTTTCTCACTATTAATGAATTGAACCTTCTTTTGAAAATGTCTCTGATGTGTATCTATCTTTTTTGTGTTCCTTAAAACCAACTACATTTGCATTGCATTTTGTATTTTTTTGCTAACCCTGTCAAGGAACTGAAAACTTGTTTTGTAGACATTGTAAGATGGATTTCGGAAAGAGAGGAACTTGGTCGTACACCTTCATGGTTCCTAATGTTGAGCAAATAAAGGAACTAGGAGAACTGATTGAAGACCCGTTGGCTTTCTCAAAGAGATATGGAAGGATTCTCATTGTTGAAGCTTAAAAGGGCTGAGGGACTGTTAGAGACACTGGTTCAACTCTACCATCCCATTTATCATTGCTTCGTATTTCCTGATTACCAGTTGATGTCGACCTTGGAAGAATACTCTGCTTTGATGGGTCTCTCTGTCAATGATTTTCCTCCATTCTCTGGGTTAGAAGATGAACTCAGTGAGAAAGATATTGCAAGAGAAAAGAGCCTAAGGTTGTCTGACGTTCGAGCCCACATGACTATCAAAGGAGGACTTTCTGGTTTGCGCGTTTAATTCTTGTTTGAGAAGGCTCGGTATTTCGCTAATAGAAAGAACACTGTGCTCTTTGAGTTCACCTTTGCACTGTTGGCTTATAGACTGTTCCTATTTCCCAACATCGAAGACTTTGTCGACGTCAACACCATCCAGATTTTTATGCTCAAGAATCCGGTTCCCACTCTGTTGGCTGATGCCTATCACGCCATCCACTCGAAGAATCTGCGAGAAGAATGACAAATCGTTTGTTGCGTTGCTCTCCTTTATAGGTGGTTTATTTCACACCTACTAAGAACCGTAACCTTCAGGGATGTGAAAGACAGTTCAATTTGGTCCAAGAGACCCATGGAGCTTACCCATTCAGATATCGAGTGGTACGATCCGATGAGGGGATCCTTATAATTCACAGCTATGGGGACTTCCCCAATGTACCACTTGTTGGCAGAAAGGGATGCATCAATTATAACCCCGTTCTCGCTCGCCGACAACTTGGTCACCCAATGGAGGAAGAACCTGATCCTAGCAATTTGACAAGACTTTTTCTTGAAGAAGGAGAAAACCCTGAGCTTAGAGCCAAAATTGCGTGTGCTTGGCGTCGCATAAACAAACAAAGATGGACTGCATTAGGAAGTTCTGATTGTACTATCACAGAAGCTTGCTTGGAATGGGCTTGTGGAATAGCCCTTGTGATGAGGATGTCATATCCGCGTCACAAGCCTCCTGTAGTCCATACAAGTGAAAAGTTAAAGATGAAGAAGGCATTGGAGGAGCTGACCCTCGACAAAGCGAGGATGCAAGAACAAATTGACAAACTCGTGAAGGAGCTCCGTGGAGAAGAAGGACCATCATCAAATGGATTAGATTCTTAGTTCCTTTTATGTTGTATTTCTGTTTGCTTATGTAATAGACCTTGGAGGTGTACCGCTTATTTTGTAAACTTGCAAGTTGACTAATGAAATGAGTTGTTTTAAGACGTATCCTCGATATCTACAATGTTTGCAAATTCTAATTTTGAGTTCCTTGATTGCTTTGTTTGCATTTGCATCTGCATCATTCATAAATGTCATAACATGTGCATTCTTTCTTGTCGTGTCTTATCCCGTCGTCTTGTCTTCAGAAACCGTCACACTGAATCTTCGACGTAGATACAACACTAGAGCCCAAGCTCACCATAGGATGTCTGAGCAGAACGTTGAATTGGATAGGGTCAACAACGAATTAGATGATTTACGAGGAAGTGTAGGGAAGATCATGGAAGTCCTACAGGTTATCAGAGCAAAGATGGATACTCAGACCACTGTGGTCTCCGAGATTATTACTCTAACTGTGGAACCTTCTACCAATGTCAGCATTGCTGTTGTGCCACCGTATGGTCTACCTTATGGTTTTGTACCTCTGCCAATTATTGCAACTACTCAACAGGTTGTTCCTGTAGGGCATGAGAATCCTCAAGTTGTCTCAGCCTTTGCTCCACAACCTGTGCAAGCTCAGGTGCACCCCATTTTCCACAATCCACCATCGGTTTATGATTTCCCCGAAGTGTCTAAAGAATGGGACGAGCGTCATGAAAGGCTGAAAGAAAGTTTGGAAACCATTCAAAGAAAGATGAGAATAATAGAAGGTAGTAACGTATTTAGTACTGATGCTAGAGATATGTGTTTGGTATCCGGTTTAGTGATTTCACCGAAGTTCAAGACTCCAAGCTTCGACCAATATTCAGGCGCGACGTGCCCAAAGTCGCACTTGATTATGTACTACAGAAGAATGGCAACATATGTGGATAATGACAAGCTAATGATACACTGTTTTCAATATAGCTTGAAAGGAGCCTCTGCTAAATGGTATATGGGTTTGGACCAATCCATAATTCACAGTTTTCAAGATCTGTCATATGCTTTTCTGAAACATTACAAGTACAACATGGATTTAACCCCTGATCATAGGCAGCTTTTAAGTATGTCTCAGACAACTCAGAGTCCTTTAAAGAATAGGCTCAACGCTGGAGGAAAAATGCTTCCCAGGTGGAACCCCCATTGTCTGAGAAAGAACTAGCTGATTGGTTCGTAGACACTGTGAAGCCCGAGTTTTATGAAAGGATGATTAGTAGCGTTATCGCCAATTTTGCTGACACTGTGGCTGTGGGTGTGAAAGTGGAATCCGGTTTGAAGAGTGGCAAGGTGATTAGTTCTTCAAGAAATTCGAGCAGTAGCAACAACAGGAAACCTCCCAGCAACTTCCATAAAAAGAAAGAAGGGGAGACAAATGCAGTCATGACAGGCAGAAAGAAGAATAAAGTTTAGAAACAACCAGATTATCAACAGTAATCTAACCCAGGTTTTGTTCAACAACCAACATACCCTGTGCAATATGCCCCACAACCATATGTGGCAACTGTGATTCCAACCTTCAATCATCAAGCTTCAAATTATCAATCTGCGCAGCAGGTGCCCACTTATCAACAACAACCCAACTATCAACAAGCACCCAGTGCTTCAGCTTATCAATAACAGCAGAGGCCACCAGCCCCTCAATCAATCGCTCCCTACCAAAAACAAGGGGAAAACCTTTATTTCCTCATATTCCAATGACTTACACGGAGCTTTACCCTTCTTTGGTCCAACAAGGTTTGATCACCACTAGACCCTTAGGCCCACCTACAGAAAAGTCAATAAAGTTTCATAACCCTATGCCCACTGTGCATTCCATCAAGGCGCTGTCGGTCATGACCTAGAAGGATGCCTTGCGCTGAAATATGTTGTGAAGGGTTTAATAGAGAAGAAGATTTTGTCCTTTGGGGATAATCAGCCAAATGTGAAGAATAACCCATTGCATACGCATGGGACTGTAAATGTTATCGAAAATGGAAGTGAGGAGGTCTTGATTATGGATGCGTCTAAAATTAAGACTCCTGTCAGGGTTTTTCATTCAAAATTGTTTGAAGCTGGTTTGGTAAAGGTTTGCCACAATGACTGTGAAGACTGTGATGCCAGTGTCAAAGGATACAAATTGGTTCAAGACGACATCCAAGGTTTGATTAACGAAGGTTTTCTACAAGTAACCAGTAAAGTGAAGAAAGAGAAAGTTGCAGTAATTGAGCCCATATTCAATTTACCAGAATCAAGAGAGAAGGTGCCCATCTTTAATGTACCGAAGCCAGGTTCTGTGGTCCCTATTTTCAATAAAGCAAAGCCAGTGTTCAACACACCAGAATCTATGGTTGCTTCTACCGCCAATCAGCCGAGGCCAACAATCATTCGACATCCTATTCCTTTTTGTTTCAGAGATTCTAAGGTTGTGCCGTGGAAATATGAAGCTACTGTGGTTGACAAAGAGTCTGGAAGTGTGGTTCCAAGGAAAGAGGTGGGAACTACTAGTGAGGAAGTAACTAATATAGCTGGGGGCTGGAAATATGACACAAAGTGGTCGAATTTATACTCCCCTCTTCAAAGGGACTACGCCCAAAGAAACTGTTGCTCATGTGCCTGCCAAGGACAAGGAAAAGGAAGTGGTTACAAGTGATGAAGATGCTGAGTTTCTAAGAATCATCAAAAGAAGTGACCATAAGGTAGTGGATCAGCTTCACCAGACTCCCTCTAAAATCTCAATCTTGTCTCTGTTAATGAGTTCACATGTTCACTGAGCTGCTTTGCAGAAGTTATTGGCCCTAGCCCATGTTGCTCAAGATATCACTACAGGCCAGTTTGATAGTATAATTGCATATATCACTGCTTGTAACACCCTTAGCTTTAGCAAGGAGGAGTTACTGAGAGAAGGTCAAAATCACAATCTTTCTTTACATGTATTCGTGAAATGTCAAGAAGACACTTTGGCGAGAGTCCTCATGGACACTGACTCCTCTCTAAATGTTTTACCTAAGAGGACACTTGAAAAGTTGGCTTACAAAGGGGCTGAAATGAAACTTACCTCTCTGATTCTCAAAGCTTTTGATGGATCACAAAGATCTATAATGGGTGAAGTTGAGCTACCAATCTTAATTGGCCCGCATGTTTTCAACATCACATTCCAAGTATTGGACATTAATCCTGCCTACAGATGCCTACTTGGAAGGCCATGGATCCATGAAGCTGGTGTTATAACTTCAACATTACACCAAAAGTTGAAGTTCGTGATTTATGATAAATTGGTTATCATACATGGTGAAGAAGACTTGATGATCAATAATTTGTCTTCCTTCTGCTACATAGAGGCTGATGAGGATGCTTTGGAAACTTCTTTCCAAGCTTTTGAAATAGCCAATGTTGTCATGCTGGTCATTAAAGAACTGGTGGTCCCGAGTAATCCATCTTTTGTTTCATTCAAGAGTATCCAGTCTTCCATGAAAGAAGGTGTTCCCGCAGGATGGGGCAAGGTTATTGAAGTGCAAGAAAGGAAGAAGTATCAAGGGTTGGGTTACAAACCAACTCATGGTAAATCGTCTGCTTCTACAACAATGCGACCAAAGACAATCCAGGAAGTGTTCTTCAGCAAAGGATATCAGGTCAATGTCATGATAAAAGACGAGAAAGATGAGGATGTCTGCCATTTGGTGTTTCAGTGTGACGCTGCACTAGATAATTGGGAAGCTGTTGAGATCCCTGTGTTGTTCCTTGCGCCAGAGTAATATGTTTGTTGTTGTTGTTTGTTTTCAATTCCATAGTCGTGCCCAAGGCTATCGGACTATTTTGTATGGGCCACAACTTTTAACTTTTATTAATCAATGAAGATGTTTTGTTAAACTCTTTTGTTTGCATTTATCGTTTTTGCTTTTAAAGGAAAATGGCAACCGTTTTCAAAAATACCAAAAATATTCTTCTTGCATTTAATGTTGTGCATTTTAATAAAATAAGTCACTCCACCATGCAGAATAATCCACAAACCTGTATATTCAATGACCCTACTTTCACCATTGACTTTGACTCACCCATCTACCAATTTGAAGATGAGGGAGAAGAAGACTATGAGGTACCAGATGAGTTGGAAAAAATGTGTGAGTACGAGTACATGAATCTTCAGCCACACGAGGAACAAGTTGACACCATCAATCTTGGTTCCGATGAGGACAAGAAGGAAGTCAAGATTGGGACAACTTTAGGGGCAGAGATCAGACAACGGTTGGTAAAGCTTCTTGAAGAGTATGTGGATGTGTTTGTATGGTCTTATCAGGATATGCTTGGTTTGGATACAGACATAGTAGTTTATAAACAACCACTCAAGCTGAGTGCCCGCCAGTGAAACAGAAACTTCGAAGAAGTAGGCCTGACATGGCTCTCAAGATCAGGGATGATGTCAAAAGACAACTTGATATGGGGTTTCTGGCAATCTCAAAATACCCTGAGTGGGTAGCTAACATTGTGCCTGTGATAAAAAAAGAATGGTAAAGTGCGAATGTGTGTGGATTATATGGATCTTAACAAGGCAAGTCCAAAGGACGATTTCCGTCTGCCGCATATCGACCCTCTCATGGATAATACGGCCCGTTTTGCAGTTTTCTCCTTTATGAATGGTTTCTCCAGTTACAATCAAATTAGAATGGATCCTGCCGACATGGACAAAACCACATTCATCACTCTTTGGGGAACTTATTACTACAAGGCTATGCCATTTGGTTTGAAAAATGCAGGGGCAACATATCAAAGAGCTATGGTGACTCTTTTCCATGATATGATGCATAAAGAGGTTGAGGTGTATGTTGATGATATGATTGCTAAATCCCAGAGTGAGGAGGACCATTTGGATCACCTTCTGAAACTGTTCAAAAGACTCCGAAAATATCAATTGAGGTTGAACCCTGCCAAATGTACCTTCAGTATTAGATCAGGAAAGTTACTCGGTTTTATCATTAGTTAACGAGGAATTGAGGTAGATCCTGACAAAGTGCGAGCCATCCAATAGATGCCAGCTCCACAAACTAAGTCTCAAGTAAGAGGTTTTATTGGTCGTTTGAATTATATCTCCAAGTTTATTTCCAATATGACTCCCACTTGTGAGCCGATCTTCAAGCTGCTTCGTAAAGACCAAACTATAGGGTTAAACTCCGACTGCCAGTAGGCCTTTGACAAAATCATGAGTTATTTGCAAGACCCACCAATCTTGGTCCCACCTGTTCCAGGGAAACCCCTCTTCATGTATTTGACTGTATTGGAAGGATCAATGGGCTGTGTTTTGGGCCAACATGATGAATTTGGGCGTAAAGAACATGCCATTTACTACTTGAGCAAGAAGTTTAATGATTGCAAAAGTCGATATTCACTTTTGGAAAAGACTTGTTGTGCTTTAGCATGGGCCGCCAGACGTTTGAGACAATACCTGATATGTCATACTACTTTATTGATCTAAAAAATGGACCTAATAAAGTATATCTTTGAAAATCCTGCTCAAACTGGAAGACTTGCCCGTTGGCACATGCTCTTATCAGAGTATGATATTCAGTACGTCACTCAAAAGTCTATCAAGGGGAGTGTCTTATCAGATTACCTCGCAGATCAGCCTGTGGAAGACTATGAACCCCTCAAGTTTGATTTCCCAGATGAAGACATTATGTTGATAAAGAATGACTGTGAAGAACCAGGCCTCGATGAAGGCCCCGAGTCAGGTTCCCGTTAGAAAATGATGTTTGACGGTTCTTCTAACTATATTGGGCATGGTGTAGGTGCTGTGTTGATGAACCCTGATGGTGGTTATACCTCGTTTACAGCAAGACTCTGTTTTGAGTGAACGAACAACGTTGTTGAATATGAAGCATGCATTCTAGGGTTGGAAGCAGCTATTGATCTTAAAATCGAGATTTTGGAGGTTAATGGTGATTCTGCTATGGTTATTTATCAAGTCAAAGGTGAATGGGAAACTAGAGACGAAAAGTTGGTCCCGTACCGTGCTTATATTGCAGAAATGATCCAATACTTTGATGAGATCACTTTCCGTCATGTTACGCGATCAAAAAACCACATAGCTGATGTTTTAGCCATGTTAGCTTCAATGTGGAAGGTCAGATTTGTTAATGAGGTGCCACTGATTAGGATTGAGCGCAAGACTGAACCAGCCTACTGCCAGTTGATTGAAGAAGAGGTGGATGGGAAACCATGGTTTCATGACATCAGAAATTATCTAAAGAGCCAAGAATATCCTGCTAATGCTTCAACTCTTGACAAGAAGACTTTGAGGAGGTTGTCATCCAAGTTTTTCCTCAATAATGATGTGATATACAAGAGGAATCATGACATGGTTTTGCTAAGATGTGTTGACAAACGAGAAGCAGACCTGTTAATTCAAGACATTCACAGAGTATTTGGCACTCACGCCAATGGGCATGCCATGTCTAAGAAGATCTTGAGGGTTGGATATTATTGGTTAACTATGCCACAAATGCCAAATTATGCTGACAAGGTGCATGTACCTCCAACATCGTTGAATGTGTTGTCATTACCTTGGTTGTTCTCTATGTGGGGCATTGACATGATTGGGGCAATTGAGCCAAAAGCTTCTAATGGTCATCGGTTCATCTTAGTGGCTATTGACTACTTCACAAAGTGGGTTGAGGTTGCCTCCTATACCAACGTGACCAAGCAAGTAGTTGCCCGCTTCATCAAGAACCAAATTATCTGTCGTTATGGAATTCCAAATAGGATCATAACAGATAATGGAACAAATTTGAACAACAAGAAAATGAAGGAGTTGTGTGATAGCTTCAAGATTAAACATCACAATTCTTCACCTTACAGTCCCAAGATGAATGGAGTTGTCGAAGCTGCTAATAAAAATATCAAAAAGATCCTGCAGAAAATGGTCAAGACTTATAAGGATTGGCATGAGATGTTACCATTTGCCTTGCATGGGTATAGAACTTCGGTTCAGACTTCGACAGGGGCAACCCCTTCTCTTTGGTGTATGGGATGAATGTTATTCTTCCCATTGAAGTAGAGATACCATATTTGAGAATTCTGATGGAGACCAAGCTTGATAAAGCAGAGTGGGCCCAAGAAAGATATGATCAGCTGAACCTCATCGATGAGAAACGTCTGACTGCGATGTGTCATGGTCATTTATATCAGAAGAGGATGAAAAGAGCATTTGATAAGAAGGTCCGTGTTCGTGAATTCTAAGAAGAGGAACTCGTACTCAAAAAGATCTTGCCATCTCAAAGGGATGTACATGGAAAATGGGCACCTAATTATGAAGGCCCGTTTGTGGTAAAAACTATATTCTCAAGAGGTTCCCTAATTCTTACGATGATGGACGGTGAACAACTCTCACACCCTGTAAATGTTGACGCATTAGGAAAATATTACGCCTAAAGAGCCCGCTAAGTCGAAAACCAGAAATGGCGACTTAGGCAAGAAAAGGGTATCCCAGTGGGTCATAACCTATGAAGGAGACTCAGACAAAAGTTAGGGATTAAATAAAAAAAGAAAGAGCTCGCTAGGTCGAAACCTCGAAAGGGAGGCCTAGGCAAAAATGAGCATCCCGGTGGATTGAAAACCTGAAAGGACGATCCAGGCAAAAGTTAGGGACAAAAGGCATTTCACTGTGTCAGAAGGGTTGTCACCAATACTAAGGAATTCAAGCAGGGGTTCAAGCTCTTTCTCTCTCATCAGCAGCAAGGCTTTGGAGGATTCTTAGTCATCAGGGATAGTAGTGGTCATTGAATACAATGTAACCTTCCTCTTATTGCCATTTCCTAACTATAATGTTCCATGGAACTCTGCCATTTGCAAGTTGTCATTCTAATAAAATCAAATTTTTGAACCATTCATTTGTTGGATATTTATCATTTCTCTACTATTTTCTTGTTATGCAAAACTTCATTTATTTATTAATAATGGTTTTGAAAGCGGAAAAATTTTGAAATAAAAAACAAATCTTTTGAGAAAACACAATGAAAACATAATCTACTTTGGCTCTTGGAACGATTTAGTAAAATCACATGCCCCCAGTGGTTCTTATTATGATGAAAGGACTGTTAAACCATCTAGCATGTAATTCCCCAATAAAGCAAGTTTAGTCGGCAATGCCTCTTAGATTGGACACTTCAGTGATAACTGATTACCATGATACAAATGACTTCTCCCCAGTATCATCCACAGATGTTTGTTGAATGTGGAAAGTCTTTACTTCCTCAGGTGAAAGAAGAACATTTCCTATTAAACCCTTGAACGGTCGTTCTCTTCAGATTCAGTGTGGCTCGTCGAGGTGGATATGTCATCTATTTCCCTCTTTTCACCAGTCTCTTCGCCTTTCATCAGAGTTGACTCTTGCATATCATTGAGCATTCACATCATACCATATCATGAGCATTTTGGCATTTTGTGTGTTTCCTTTGGGTCCTTACCTCTTTACCTTAACCTGTTCAGGGTAAACATCTCTTTTGAGTTCGTGGATCGTCGTCCGTGTCCAGCTTGCGTCCGGTTATCACCAGCATACGTCAAATTTGATTATTATCCATATTCCCCAAGAAGCTTAGTCATCACTATGCAACCCCGGTAATGTCTCATTTGTTGTTTAACCTCTGTCATCAGGCCAATCATTATTGTTATTTGTAAAGTCCAGTGTTTACTGACATGTTTTAATATCGACCATCATCGGTATCGTTAAGTCCAGTGTTTACTGGCATATTTTAAACCCAACCATTATTGGTATTGTAAAGTCCAGTATTTACTGGCATTGTTCCTAATATTGATCATCATCGGTATCGTATAAGCCCAGTTTTCATTGGTGTGTTTTGAAAAAAATCCAATAATTATTGGTATTGAAAAATACAGTGTTTACTGGCATCGTCTAAAGACCTATTTTCATTGGTACTCTAAGTCCAATATTCACTGGCATTACCTCAAAAGTCAATCATTATTGATACCTTAAGTCTAGTGTTTACTGGCATTGTTTCATCCAATCATTATTGGTATCTCAAGTCCAGTGATTACTGGCATTGTTTCAAATATCGATCATTATTAGTATCGTGTAAAGCCCAGTGATTACTGGCATGTTTCATCCAATCATTATTGGTGTTCAAGTCCAGTGATTACTGGCGTGTTTTTCTAAGTCTAATCATTATTGGCATCTCACAATCTTATCCCCTGTAGAGGTCTGGTCATTACCAATATCCCTGTGAAAGTCTAGTGATTGCTGGTATTTATTAAAGGTCTGATCATTATCAGTATCCTAAGTCCAATAATTACTGGCATGTTTTCTAAGTCCAGTCATTATTGGTATCTTAGGATTGGTCATCACCAATATCCTTTGAAAGTCCTTGTGATTATCATCATTTGGCGCATGCAAGGTTTGTGTTTGTCTCTGTCTTTTATGGTTTTTCTTGAAGACCCCGTTTGAACTCTTCAGTATAAGAAATCCCCACAAAATCTTTTTGTTGGGTGTCTATCCCTTGTTTCAAATTGATCCCCAGTGGAGATCATATTTTCTTTCTGGTTTCATCCCCAGTAAAGAGTTTGTCTACCCTTGTTGTTGTCCCGAAGTTGTCCGGTCATACTTGAACCTGTCATTCATCTCCTGGGATCTTTCTCCAATAGAGATCACTTGTCTAAATTCCATCTCCAGTGAGGATCTTTGGAGTTCCTCATAGTTCACTTTTCTTTTCCCCAGTGACTTATTAGTCATCCCCCAATAAGCCTCATTTGTTGGTTATCAACCTTCATCCCCAGTAAGTCTCATTTGTGGGTGTCTTGTTTTGTCTGCATTTTGGCACCATCATGGCATCATATCATCATATTAGAAGTTCATGGCACGTCAGCGTTTACATAATTATGGTTGTCCTTAGCATGGCACTGCATCTAAGGGCAAAATTATCTGTTTGCTATATTTAAATACATTTCACCATGATTCCACGAGGATTATCATCACTCATGCCATCCGGTGAAGCTATTTAAATAGGGGCAACTGTTATATCCCAAATTTTACCCCTTAGATGTCATGACATCCTTGTATTTGCATTAGGGATCAATCATTTATGCATTGTCAACTAACCATCATATTTTGCTAGTTTGTTCTTCTATTGAAAACTAGGGTTTTGCACAAGAAGAGGGCAAGAGCAACAAGCCAAGTTCTCATACATTTCAAGGCTTCCTAAGACACTCCTTGGCTCAATACATCCATCTCAAGTTCTCCTCAGATGATTGGAAAAGGTGTTGGAATCCATCTGGTCAAGAAAGTCAACTGAGGCTCCAAAAGCTCAATATTTGGTCTTGAGGATTAATCATGAGGTTTTCAAGTCATATTCCATGGTTTCATGTGATTAGATCAAGAGAAATCAAGGAGGAACCATGAAATCATGAGTTGTGAAAATTAGGGTTTTGGCCTAAAGGTTTACAAGGGAATCTTAGTGTGATCAGTTAATGTCTTGATTGGTTCATCAACCAATTAGGCTTACATACATTCAAGAGACTTCATTCATCAAGAAATCAAGAGTAGTTGGCTCCCACCACAAGTGCAATGCCTCAAGTTCATCTGGCCCCAAATTAGGGTTTTATCAGGAAAAGTCAACCATGCCTTTGGCTTTTGACCAAGGCATGATCCCAAGTCTTGGGACATGATTCCCTATGTTCATGTACATCCTTGGAAGCCATCTAGGATATTTGGGAAGTTTGAGAAAGTAAGATCATCAAAGATCACACAGTTGAATTCATGAAGAAATTAGGGTTTCATCTGAAAAGGCAAACCTTTGAATTTTGGTATTTTGGGTCCAAGATGAAGTATTCAAGCCATATTCCATCAAGACATATTTAATCTTTGAATTGGAGCATTAGAAATCAAGATTTAAGAGGTTTCTTACAAAAAGGGAAAAGTTGGTTTTGAAATTTTCTAAGTGTGAAAAAACCTAGTCCTTATGTGAACTTTGAAGAGTCATAACTTTCAATCCACACATCCAATTTTTGTGATCCAAAGCTCAAATTGAAGCTCTCATTATGAAATTTAAAAGTGTGTTAGAGGGTCATACCCCAAAAGAGGCTTAATTTTTTTATTTGTGAAGCTTGGAAGTTTAGGTCAAGTTTAGGACTTAGTGAAATTTCACATTTTTCCTTAATTTGCAGCCAACTTCAACCCAATTTTTCACTATGATCCCTTTGGATTCAAAACTTGGAGTGAACATGAACATTGTAGAGCATACTTGGGGATTTATAGAAAGTACAAGAACTCCCAAATCCAATGTGTGAGCTGTGAGTTTCAAAGCCACAAAGTTAGAGGTTTGAAACTTGGTTTTGATGTTTTCCACTTGATGCACTTGAAGCAAAAACACTCAATTGCTGCAAATCTTTGCAATTCAGATGTGATTACTTACAAATATTCATTTGCTCAGAAGATTACACGAATTTAGAAGCATTATCCAACAAATTTGAGCATTAACCAAGTGTTATTTCCATTAATGGCATAAAGGCATGTCTTCCATTTTGGAAAAGTTTAATTTATGCACAAAGTCAGCTCATTGAGCTACCAACTTGTCTCTTCTGCACTCCAACTTTTTGTACCTCAGAAGCAAGGCCTCAAAAGTTCTCAACCACCCTAGAAAGTATCTGCACCATTGCCTTGGAAATTTGAAAACCTCTTGCAAATCCACTTGATTCCAACTAAACCAAGATCAAACCAAAACCAAATCAGTTGCATTTCTGCAATCTGATCCCTCTCACTCTTGTGCCTATAAATAGGACCTATAAACACACTTCTAAACACAAAAAAACTCATAGCAAAACCTCAGCAAATACTTCTCCCACCAGTTCTTACATTTCAAGTCACCATGTGAAGCAAGAACACCATTTTGCACAAACACTTCCAAAATCATTCCCAGTCACAAAACCACTCAACCAATCACTCTAACATATCACAAAATATGTGTTAAAGTTGCTCAAATCATCACCACCACCAAAAACCTCGCATAACCAAAAGTAAACTCTCAAACCTAAAGAAAGTTGACTTTCTGCATTTTTCAAGACCAGTATTGGTTCCTTCCATTTCCAATCATTCTAACACTTCGAATACCCTCCATAAATCATCCTTCAACTGTTCCAAGCTTGGGCTTGCAACTGTAACTTCATTTCTTAAAGTTTCACTTTTGGTCATTTTCCATTTTTTGCAAAAGGGAGGCTCTTTTTTGTTTCACTTGGTTTTCTTGGATTCTAAGCATTCAACAAGGACCTTTGAAGTATATTGGAGGTGTCCAAGGCCTTGTTTCATTTCTGTAACATCTCTTGAGAGTTTTGCAAGATTGACTACAAGAGGTAAGTTCATTTCAAAACCCAGCTCATTGAAGCATGATGATTTTTGATGTACACTGAAAATGATTAGCTTATTTATGTTATATATGACCTGTTTGGTTCATTAATTATGACTTAACATGACTATGTTGGACTGTGTCTTAGAAAATGCATGAATGAACATATTTTAGGACCCCTATCGTGTTTTGATTCAGGGGCTGTTTTAGTCAAAACCATTGGCACCTGTGGATTCCTTGTGAAAAAATAAGTGAGTTTGGTCTTTACAACTTCCATTTTCATGGATTTTTGAGTGAGTTAGCGTTGCTTTTGCAACTGGTCAGCTTTAGGTCATAAACCAGGTTGAACCATTGCCTTGGCGCCCTTTTGGCTTGAAATTTAGTTTTGTTATATTATTAATTAAGGTGAGATTCATGAACGGATGTAACGGCCACCCCAGTGGCGCAACCTATTTCCTTGCCTTGCCTTATCACTCTCATGACTTGGGTTCGATCCTTGCCATCAACCCTTTTGCCAACGCGCATGTTTTTTGAACTTTCACTTGGAATCTTCTTTTTATTTTTCTAAAGGCATATGTTATACAAGTCATACAACCAGTTCAACTGGTTAAACGTTTTGACATTGAGACTAAGGGCGTGGGTTCAAATCCCTCTAGGACCCATTCCTTTATTTTTATTACTTAATTTTATGTTTTCTTTACAAACTTCAAAAAATCATAACTTCTTCATTTTTAGGATTTTTTAACCCATTATTTTTGCATTCTTTCATTCTTTTTGCCTATTTTATTATAACATTAAAATTTTACCAACAAATATTTATTTTCAAGGCTTTTGTTCATGTGTAAAGTGTAGGTTTATTTTAGGGTTTACTTAGGAGAATTTGTTACTTTTATGGTTGTACCACTTGGTTTCCCTTGCATTTTTGGGACTTATACAAATTTTTCTTAACATGTTTAGACCCTTGAACCATGACTTGAGCTTGCACATTTGTATAATTTGATTTAGGTACACTTTTAAGTGTATTTGTTTATGTTAAAACATGTAAACTATTGTCACCCCTTTAAAGTCTTAGATAGGTCTTTACATACAATTAAGACTCTTTCCCTATGTTTATAACATCTTAATATACAAACCATCAACTTAGGTCACACCATGTACATATGTGCCTAAAACAATTAAACTTTCCCTTTCTTAAAAGTGGATTTCTAATACAACTTAGGTGATACTTTCCCTTTTGTACAAATTTTATGTCAAAATCATAACACCGTGTTTAGGTCATCACCTAATTGATTAATATGTCTAGACTTATATCATACTCCCTTTAGGTGTTTACTTTGTTCAAGTAATGAATAACCCCTGTGTGTTAACTTGACACTTGATATTTTCTTAAATGCTTACTTTGAATGTCATCACATTCATCATCATTATCCATGTGTTATATCTATGTGTTTGTCAACTTCATTAAATTCATGTGTGAATATCGTTTGTTATATTTTATCTTCCCAACTTTATTAAGTTACCCCCTTAAGTGAGTCTAGCTTGTTAGCTTTTCTCCTTAACCCTCTTTATTCCCCTCCTTCCAAAGGAAAGTCTCTCTATTGACTTTGATGACATAGATAGCTCATTACCTCTTGGCCTCATTAGAGCCATCATCTACCCTTGGCCTCATTAGAGCTATTCCTTTCCCTTGACCTCATTAGGATCAATCCTTTGGCCTCATTAGAGCCACTTCTCCCTAACCTAGTTTAGGTTAGGATCCTTACCTTCCCATGTAAGCACTATCATCATAGTTGCTTACTTCCCTCTTTGGCCTTATTAGAGCCATTTTACTTTGAAACTTAGAGATTAGGATAGAGTTCTTAAACTCTATGTGAATAGAATCATAATGCATACTCACTTCCCCTTTTGACTTTGTCTAAAGTCAATCTCCTTAGACTAGTCTTTCAACTTAAACTTAGAGAGTTCTTTAACTCAATATGAGTATCATACTCATTCCCCTTGGAACTTTGACCATAGTCAATGGTTTCTCACCCTTGTTGAGGTGAACTATGAATGCTCTGATTCCATCCTAGTCAGGATACGTAGGCACAAGATGCAACGTCTTGGTGAGTATACTTAGTGTATATACCCTAGGTCTTTACCTTGGCACAGTTCCCTTAGCAAGTAACATAACATAACACAATACAAACAAGAGGTTCCTGTAGAGTACTACATATATCTAGGATGCTAACACCTTCCCTATGTATAACCAACCCCCGAACCTTAGATCTCTTAGTTGTGTCTTCACATAGCGCAATTAGGGTTTTCTTCTATCTTTACCCTTTCCTTTGGATAAATCAAAGCTCGGTGGTGAATTTCAAAGATTTGTGATTCAAGTTAATTAATAGCTTAATATCCGATTCTCACTGCAACAGAAATGGTGACTTCACTGGGGAAGTCTTAGAGGGTTAAGCCTACCCTGTTTGTGTTTGTGTTATTTATATGCTTGTTTGCCTGTATTCTTGTATATATGTATATATCTGTATACCTGTATCTGCTTGGGTTTTTCTGTTTGGCAGGGTTGTTACATTTAAGTGGTGAGATAAGTCCTAACCTAGACTTGAGAGCACACATATGATAGGATTGTGGTGTAATCAATAGTCGGCTGTTGGGAGTAGTCCTAACATGTTTGGCATATGATGACCATGCTCAGTGGAGGTCCCTTTGGGATTATTGATGTCAGATGCGAGTAGTCATATTGTTGTCACTCTTTTCGACCTGGGAGTCCGTGATGCTGAGGACCTTTAGTTACCCTTTACCCCACTTGGCCTTTTTAGGATGTAATTCAGTGATCATCAAGGTGTAGACTTGTGATGGTTGTCATGCGATACTACACTCAGACGAGTTTATACTGAGAATATTATTAACCCACACGAGTAGTCGTGTAGGCCGATAATATCCGAAAGATTTATCGATGACTCTGGGAACTTCTTAGAACCTCGTTCTACAGTTGATAAACCCATAACACACACCTCTTGAGATGGGTAGACCATGGCTCCACGCATGTGACCTCCAAACCTAGGCCCTATGTGTTTTGTTGCATGTATATGTGTTCAAGTGTTTATCTGTATTTGTGTGTTTTGCGCATTGCATACATTCATCCATGCATCCATTGTTGGTTTTAAGGAACCCAGTCTTCTTTTCATTTGCAAATCATAGGTATCATGGATCTTGAAAAGAAACACCAAAAAGTACAATTTCAAGAAAACTTCTTTGAAAATAATGACTAAAAACATAATATGTTTAGACCACATAACCAACATCAATTAAACAAAAGTAATAATGGCTAATGAAATAAATAACAACAAACGTTCCATATCCCCAGTGTTACACATCAGAGCAGACGCCGACTCAAATAAACTAAAGTAGAAGACTTCATATTCACTAACTTCGACTCTTCACTATCCTTGATTATCTGCACGATGTCGTATATGAGATTCTCAATCAACAAAAGGAATGCATAATACAAATATAAAAGCATATAATCATTATACAATTCACCCTATCATCAAATCATCAACACAAGTATAATTCCCCACACAAGCAGACAATCATAAAATCAACAACACAACACAACATAATGCAATGCAATGAGACTCGCAACTCGACTCAATTCATGTGGTACCAATTCGATCCCTTTTTCATGATCATAATTCTGGTCAGAATTTCCATATGAGTCGCTCACACCCTACAGGGGCACACGACATCCGTGATCGCTCACACCCCACAAGGGCATACGACATCTGTGACCGCTCACACCCCACATAGGCACACGAAAACTCATAATCGCTCACACCCCACATGGGCACACGATTAACTCAACAACAACAATAACACGATTCCATTTCAAGGAATTCGGATAAGGCGCTCACACCCCCCACATGGCCACACGACTTACCATACAACTTATGCAACATGATATGCATCCAACGACAACATACAATGACGACCAATGCATATGACTATCATATAACCGATATATCACACCACATCTGTCCAACACGCAACATATACCTTCCAAAACATGCAACAATTGCAATCCACAGCTACAACACACATTCACACAACCGAACTCAGCATCTCAACGTTCAACACATCAAAATGTACACAGAAACACAATTAGCACATTGAATAGTTGGAATTCTAGCATTGAAAATAATTTTAATAGAAATTACACGAAACCAGCTTTCAAATGATTCGAACGACGACTGAAACGGACCTACGGATCAAAAGATATGAATTTTTAAAGTTTTAGAAAATTTTGTTCGTTCCGGTGGTAACCAAACACTGTTCCTGCTCGCCTGATGTTCGCCTAATGAAACGCAAGCAAACTCACCTTCACCCGGCAAAACCCACATTCTCCCAGCAAAATTTCCCTTTCGCCCAAGGCTCGCCCGACGAAGCAGAAGCGAAATTCCTCCCCCATACAAATTCCAGTAGCACCTATTTTCCACCCTTCGCTTGCCTCTAAGTTCGCCCGACGACCTCCAAGCGAGATCGCTTCGCCCGACGAGACACCTCATTCACCCGACAAAAATGTACGAATCAACAACTCTGCAGTTGCGATTCTACACAATCCAGACCCCAAAATTTCTTGCGAGTTTAATACCATACAGTCCAGAATGCACATAAATCACATGATTATCATACAACAACAACACACATCAATTAGAACCTCCTATAACATAAAAACTACAATCCAACAGTCAATGTACACCATTTACATGTTATCACGGACACCGACACGCAACCGAAAACAACCAAAATAATTAGAGAGATGCATATAGATGAACCTAATGATTTACCCACCCTCATACATATATTATTCATCCCTTAAGTGATCGAAGAACCCTACCCTTACCTTAGTGATGATTCTTCAAATGCTCTCTATGCCCTAGCTCTGCTCCTCTTTTTTGTTCCTCTTTTCTCCAAACACGGTCGTTCACAAATGATTTCCCCCCTGCAATTTTCTTCTTTCCTACTATAACCCTTAGACCCCTAATATGGGTTTCCTTCCCTACCCTTACTAATCCTCATGAATATTCCATTTTGTCGTCCTTATTCTTCTACTCCTACTATCCAATTTTTAAATAAATAAAATAATTAAACTGATTATTTTAAATCTAAATAATTCCAACTAAATTATTTAAATTAATAATTACCTAATTATTATCCATATAATATTATTCCAATAAATAATTACTAACTAATATTGATAATTAATTACTAACTACACCACTCATCTCTACAAAATTGGTCACACACCCCCAATACCTTATTCTCTATAATTCTAAGGTCACTACCCCATACTAAGGCTATCCAAACGTAACTCAACACACATAAACACATACATACACACAACACCATAAACTTTAAATTACGAGAATAAATAAAATAAATTGGGACGTTGCAAGGGCATATGAGGGAAAACATATAAAAGGTCTAATGTTACTAGATAAAAAGGGAAAATAGAGAGAAGTGAGATCATTATGTTGGTACGTGAAAAGTTGAGGGAAAAGAGAAGAGAAGTTAGGGTAAGAAGAAAGCAAGAGAGCATCCATCCGTAGACTTTGAAGAAAATAATTTATAGAAGAATTCTAAGGTAAATGTGGGTAATGAATGTCAATTATGAATGATATGAGGGAAGGGTAGATGTAGGGTTTTTATTGTTTTTTATTATAATGATTATTGATGTAATAAATGAAACTCATTGATCTTGATGTTGCATGATTATGTTGTGTTGTGATTTTGATGATAATGATTCAGCCGTATCTTATTTGTTGGACCATATATTCATGAATCATGTATTGAATATATGAATTTATGATTATATGATGTATGTATGGTGTTAGGACCTCTAAATAGGTGTTGTAGGCTATTATAATTGTTACATAATTGTAGCATTTCGAATTCTGAAATTGGGACTTTTTACGGAATCGAATTCGGAGGTCTGGAAGACCTCAAACTACGAAAATCGCATTTTTCTAGTTTCCTGTCCTGGGGGAGTTCGCTAAGCTAGCTGTAGCAAATTCCCTGGTTTACCTTCTGTGATGAGTTCGCTAGGCGAAAGTTAGCGAGCAGTAGCGAACCTGTAGCGAGTGATGGCAGAATGGACGTAACGTTTGATCCGTAAGTCCAAATTGAGTGTCGTTCGAAGCGTTGGGGAGCTAAAGCACATAGCTATAACATGATAGAAATAGGTGAATTGTTTGAATATTATTTCCATTCCTAATATGTTTATGAATTTGATCGTTTACATGTTCTGCGGATGAGTTATTGTATCGTTGTGATAATGTTATGTTATTATGCCTTGTTATAATGATGAAGTTTGATGTTGTTGCTATGGTGTATATATTGATGATGATATTGGGATAATGTCTTAATGATGTTGCACATCCAAATATATGTATGTATATATATATATATATATATATGTGTGTGTGTGTGTGTGTGTGTGTGTTATGTAGATGATGATTATGTTGTTGATGATTGTTGACTGCCAAATATGCCTTATTTTGATCCATGATTTTTTGCATTTTTCAACTCATTTCTCAAGTTTCACTTGAATTATTCCATGTTCTCTTGTGATTCTTCAATGAAATTGATTTTACCTTTGGATGCCTTGATATATGTGCTATTGTGTAGGTAATAATCTTCATTATAAAAGAACAAGGGACAATTGAATAAACAAGGAAGCCAAAGAAACGATGAAGAATCCAGCAAGTTCGCAGTACGAGCAAGTAGCGAAGGCAAAGCGAGCTGGGAATTTTGGATCACAGTAGCTAAACCCCTCACTGAACGCAGCGCGAGGCCTGGGCGAAGAAGTTCGCAGTGCGAGCTTAGATATTTTCTCATGGGCGATTTAACTGTTCAGAGGCACTTCATGTGCCTAAAAGTAGACTTCGCAATGCGAAGAAGGAATTCGCAATGCGAACAAGACATATTTTGTAATACTATTTATGTACTTTTCTTGCTTTTTAGAAAGATAACTTAGATTTTCAGAGATATAACTTTATCTCTCTTCATTCCAAATATAGTTTAGAGAGAGAAACACAAAACCCTAAGAGGGAGAAGTCCAAATACAAGCAAATCGGAGCTTGATCTTCGAGTAAGTACTTCGACCACTTGTTGGGGTTGGATGTAATCTATTGATACCTTATGTATTTCTTCTAATCTATGTATTTGTGAACTAGTTTTGATTAAATATTGATGTTGCCTTTGATTTCACATTATTGGGTTTGAGATATTCATCTATCAATGTGAAAACTCTAGACATAGATTTGTGAGTTGATATTCACTAGTATCAAGCTTTTATTATATTGATTATTAGCATGAGACATCATCTAGTGATTAATACAGTAAAGCCCATGATAACACTTTAGACATAAACGATATTGTGAGGATACATGATAATAGAGATGAAGAACTAAGTTCACATACATAAATTAGTTGAATACATGTTAAAAAGGGTTAATCGTATATACGTATTCTGCTCATGGCGTTTTATATGAATCAATCATTTATCTGATATGGATGTTATCCTTGTTTACTTGTTTACACATTGATTTGAACCACTATAGATATATACTCTTCAGATCTGGATCTAGGATAAATACTTGTTAGGTTCTAAACTCTAGACATATATTTAGATTTAACATTCGTGTGAGTATAAATTCTTAATACCCTGTGTTGTGAGTTGTGTGAGACATCACAAATGAGACAATACGGTTGTTCTCTCGACTTTGCATTAGACATAACCTCGATTGTGGGTGATACGTGAGGGTATTAGACGAATGATTGATTTGTGTTTAAATGGTCAGAAAAATGCATGTGTTATCGATTGATGAAATCCCAATCCCAATCCCAACAAGGCTTTGTTTATTTTAAGTCTTCACTTTATATTTTTCGTCTTTATATTTTTCGCTTTTATCTATTGTGCCTTAAATCTTTCAACCAAATTTGTTACAACAAGCGTAAAAACGTAGAGACCATTGAACGACGTTTTTCCCTTGCACCGATCCCTGTGGAGACGACAAAACTGGGTACTCAATAATTTTTTCTTGCCGCAATACCGCTTCAACAATGACACACTTGACTAACAGAGGTCAAACATATGTGTATTGTTGTTGTTATTGCATGATTGAGAGACCAAACGTCCATGATGTTGGAACTTCGGTTCTATTTATGATGTGGCCTCGTTTCCTATGGTGATGGTTCGAGTGCAACTAGCTAATTCCTTTGTTTGGGGAGTTAGTGAAGCGTTACCTATAATGATGGTAGCGATTTGTTGTGCTCTGGTTCAAGAGGAACCAAGATCCTATGGTGGGGATCCTAAACCTATGGTGGGGTTTAGGGAGCGAAATGAACCTATGTGTTCATATTTGGTACCACATGCATTACGTCAGAGTTGTTACATTAACATCCTATGTGGCATTGCATGAGTTTTGTTGATGAAATATGATGTGATGATACTTGTGATTGCTATGTGACTATGTGTGAATTTTGTGGATGAAGATAATATGTGAACTATTTATGATGAATGAATGTGTGACTATATTAATGTTGTATTGTAGACTATAATTGTTGAAGTTTACTTTTCTCTTATGTTGTTTATGATTGATTAAGATTACTCACCCCTTATGTTTGAATGTTGTCTCCATGTAGGTAACACGCAGGTACTTAGGAGTAGACTCCAAGGAAGTAAGTGGAAGTTAGCGATTGGAGCTCATTTCAGTTTGTCGTTTTAAGTAGGAGAAATTCTGCTCTGATTCATGTAACACTGGGTTGGGGTTGACGTTTGTCTTCTTAATTTCTTATGTTGTTTATTTCGAAGTATTTGCTAATAATTTCATGGTGAATCGAGTGTTGACAACTCTTATCTTTTGTCGAGGTTATGGATGTTGGAGTTTAAGACTCAATTTTAGTTGTGGAATTATAATTGAATTTCTTCATGATGAATCCGATGCGTTGTAAAAGAACTTGAGATCATAAAAGCCTCATAAGTGAGTATGTTCGATTATTGTATGTTTTTGTATAACCCGTGTTATGCAGCAGAATAATTGTGATGTTTTATGAAGTAGGACACCCTTGTGGTTGTGTTTATATAATTAAATTAATCGTTAATTTCGTGGGATTTAGAAGGGTGTTACATGTTTCATTAAGGGTAGAAACATAAAAGATTGTATCTGTCTGGCTTCTGAAGGGATTAATCTCCTTTATTCAAAGAGTTGACGTGGTAATGTGGCGTTAAAGGTTGACATCGCCAAGGCATTTGACACTTTGAGTTGGCATTTTCTTCTCAAAGTCCTTCAAAGGTTTGGTTTCAGTTCAAATTTTTGTAATTGGATTAACCACATCCTCCATTTGGCTATTCCTCCATTTCCATAAATGGTCCCTCTGTGGTTTTTTCAAGTGTTTGAGAGGTGTTTGTCAAGGCAATTCGTTTTCCCCCTTGCTTTCCTGTTTAACGGAAGATGTGGCCAGCATAAGTATCTTGAAGTTGGTTTCTACTGGTTGTTTGGATTTGATTTCTGGCCCTAGAAACATCAAAGTTCCGTCTAACTCTTTCTACGCAGACGACATCTTTATCTTTTGTAAAGGTCTGACCTTTAACATTAAAGCTCTCATCTCTATTTTCTCGTCTTATTCATCTGCTTATTTTCAAGTCATTAGTAGAGAAAAGTCTACCATTCACTCCTGGGAGATGTCTTTTTTAAAACTTAATATTCTGTCTGCTCTTACTGGTATCAACCATGGTTCTTCTCCTTTTAATTACTTGGGGTGCCTATTTCCAAGAGTTCTCCAAAAGCTAAATTCCTCCATCCTATTGTTGATAAGTTCCTTTGTAAACTAGCTTATTGGAAAAACTCCCTGCTCTATTTTGTCGGCAGAATGGAGTTGATTAAATCTGGTCTTCAAGGCATGATTATTCATTCATTATCTATTTATGCTTGGCCGATTTCGCTTCTTAGAGAGCTAGAGCGTACCTCTGGAAATTTCATATGGAGTGGGATATCTCTAGCAGAAAAATGGTTACGGTTTCGTGGAACAATTGTTGCAAACCTTACTTGGAAGGTCATTTGGGGATTAATTCTTTAACGAGTCTTAATGAAGCCATCAATTTGAAGCTATGTTAGGACCTTTTAAACTCTAAAGAACCTAGGACGCTTCTTCTCCGTAATCGTATCCTTCGTAATTTCGGTATCATCATGAATCATATTCCCTCCTCAATCTGGTATAACATCAAGCAGGAATATTCTACTGTTAAAGAGAGTTCTTCTTGGCTTCTTGGTAATGGCAGTAACATCAACTTCTGGAATAATTCTTGGTGCGACCCTCCTTTGGTTCTTGAGTTGGATGATTCAAGTGAAATTGAGGATTTTAAGGTCAGCAACATCATCTATAATCATCATTGGAACTTGGATGTTATTAATTCTCCTATTTCAGACTCTATAAAGTGCAGAATTAGTAGCTGCATCATTTCTTTCAATTTGAGGTCAGACAAGCATATTTGGAAGCTTTCTCCTACTGGTGACCTATCCCTTAAACTTGCTTATGGGTTTAAAAGAGGTTTAGGGTCTGTTAATTTTTGGAGCCAGTTTGTATGGTCTAAATTCTCCCCTCTCTCTAAATCTTTTACGGTGTGGATGTTAATTTTGAACACGATTCGTACTGATGAGGTTTTAAAAAGAATATGTTTTTTTCTTTTCCCTTTATATGTAGTCTTTGTAACTATTTTGATGAAACATCCTTTCATTCTTTTTTATTGCAGCTATGCTTAAAATATTTAGGGTTGGTTAGCTTCGACTCTGAATAACCACTCGAGTATTCAAATTTGGGATGATGTTTGGAGCATCTGCCGTAGGACTTGGTCTGAATAATGCGCTATCATGGTTCATGGAGCGATTGTTCATGTGTTTAATGCGGGTTGGTTCGCTAGAAATAATGTTAGATTCCAGGATAAATTTATCCATGTTTCTTCCTTTGTTACAAGTATTGTTGCTACTTGCTCTGTTTTCGGCTTCTAAAGTTGGCTTTTACCTTTCCATTTATGACTTTGAAGTTCTTAAGAACTTTAAAATTAATATCTGCCCGCCTAATTCTAACAAAATTGGGGAAGTGATTTAAAAACCCCTCTTTGGAGTTGGATTAAAGTTAATTGTGATGGAGCTTCTTTAAATAACCCGGGGACGTCAAATTGTGGTGGGATTTTTAGAGATCATAATGGCGATTTCATTGGTGTTTTCTCTCATTTTTTAGGTGTCTCAAACTCTCTCATTGCCGAATTTTCGGGAGCTATGTCAGCTATTGAGTTCGCCAATGAGAAAGATTAGAAGCACCTTTGGTTGAAATCATACTCTATTGTTGTTGTTAAGGCTTTCAACCCTCCCTAGAAAGTGCCTTGGCAGATTCGTACGAGATGGATACACTATGTTACTATAACAAATCATATGTCTTTTGTTGTCTCCTACATTTATAGAGAAAGGAACACTTGTACAAACTCCCTCCCTAACATAGGTCTTAATATTTCTGATTCTATCTACTTTGACCCGCTGTCTCTCTTTTTAAGAATAAACTTTGTAAAAAATATGGTAAGTTTGTCTTTCTTTAGATTTACTTATTGTTGAGACGAGTTTGGTTTATATCTCTATCTTATTTTTGTTTCCTTTTTCTTTTATTAAAATTTTCTACCTTATTTAAAAAAAAAATCTAAATGTCCCTCCTTAATTAAATTTACTACTATTTCACTTACTCATAAACTCTCAAAAAAAAAAAAAGATGAATGTTATGTCAAACTAAACTTAGGTTATGGTTGGTAGCAAATTTCAAACTCTACTTCCTTAATATAATTAAAAATTAAATCTATGTAAGTGTAGGACCCACACCTCTACATTCATTCCTTGTCATAAGATTTTCTCAATTAAACAAATTAATGTTTCCCCTAATTCTTTTATTTAGCCCCATCAATGAATTGATCATCTGCTCCAACTCATCATCTAAAGAAGATGGTAATAAAAATATGTTTGTGTAATACATTAGAGAAACCAAACGACTCACTTCACCGATGCTTTTCAAGTCTTTGATAAATGTTTTTTTTCTAAATATAGAAACTATAATTTTAGCCTCTCACAACAAAAGATCTCATAAACAAAAACTCTTAAAAGTAACAATGTAATGTCCCA
Organism: Lathyrus tuberosus; assembly: GCA_022829125.1. NCBI lineage: Eukaryota > Viridiplantae > Streptophyta > Magnoliopsida > Fabales > Fabaceae > Lathyrus > Lathyrus tuberosus. Next base: position 1,210,857 of record JALAZF010000085.1, on the reverse strand, counting down.
CTAAACATATCATTAATCATATATCTATATATGTTAATAGAAGATGTGTAAATTTTGAATGATAATAAAAAAATTTATAATTTTAATATTTTGATTTTTTAAAGAAATTTACGTGTAACAAGATATTTTGGAGGTGTTACTATTTGACCTAGCAAGAATCTTTACCTTTTCTTTCTCTTTTTTTGGTAAAAAATATTTTGTCATTTTCAACCTAAAGTAAACAAAAATAAAAAATTATTTTCTCCCCCATTTGAAACACACAACACACCAACACCACATTCATTTAGATTATCTTTTCTTCATTCATTCCACTTCCGCAGCAGGATCACCAACACGACGTCGTCAAGGGAATCTCACACAATCTTCGTAAGTCTTCTTCTAGATCTAAACCCTACTTTACTTACTCACTGGTTTTTCACTTTTCAATTCCATGTCAATTTTCTCAGCGTTTTGTTGATTCTCAACCGTAGGTTTTTCCCCAAAGAGCTCACGAGCTGTGTGAAAATGTTTATTTTAATGTTCTTGGTGTGAAATCTGAAATTTGAGGCTATAGAAACTCTATGGTTAAATGAAGATGTAATAGTAGGTATTTGAAAGATGCTAGGTAAAGATCATTTGATTTTGTAGTTATAGGTTAGTAAAAATCAATGTAAAAGTATATCTACTCACAACCACTATAGTTATATACTATGAAGCACGGACACCTCAAACACGATTCCGACACTGACACGACGATATTGATAATAATTTGAAAAAATGAATAAATTAAATGTAATCACAAGTGTCGATGCAGGTGTCCGACCCCAACAGGGACATGGACACACCGTTTTTCAGAGGTGTTCGTGCTACATAGGTTATATACGTAATCATTTTAAGTTTGGAGTTAGTTAAAAAACCGGTATAAGATTCTAAAAGATAGTTATGTCGCGTTGAGAATTTTGCAATTTTGGTCGTTACATGTGTCGCGATACTAATTGCGGTCGTTGCAGTGTGAATTAATTGTTCTTTGACATAAAAATGGTGTCAACTCTGCTATTTGCAGTATTTTGGCGCGTTTTTTATACAATATGTCAACCCTGCTATTTACAGTTTATTGGCGCCTTTTTGATAAAATATGTGAACTCTGCTATTTGCAGTATATTGGCGTGTTTTTGATAACAATATGTCAACTCTGCTATTTGCAGTATGTTGGCGCTTTTTGAGACAATATGTCAACTCTGCTATTTGCAGTATATTGACGCGTTCTTAATACAATATGTCGACTCTGCTATTTGCAGTATATTGGCGTGTTTCTGATACAATATGTCGACTCTGCTAAATATTGGTGCGTTTTTGAAACAATACGTCAAGTCTGCTATTTGCAGTAAATTGGTGCGTTTAAGTTAAAAAATTACTACAAAATATGAAATGGTGAGTCGGTTAGTCGTAGTATATATAATATTTAGAGCAATAAAACTTCACTACTCGTAGCTAGATAAAGACGCAACTCATCGCCTCAAAAAAAGAAGAGAAGGTAACTGATATGTTCTTCACTTCGAAAAAAGAAGAGAAGGTAACTGATATGTTCTTCACTTTGTTCCCTTATCTGCTTCATGCAATGTTCTATGTATGTTATTTTTTTTTGTTTGTGTAACTTTTATTTGTGTGCAGCATGCTTTATTTTGTATGCATATATTTATATTTTAACCGCCCCGCGGCTTCTGCCATTTACCTGCTACGCCATTCGCTGTTTCTCATCTCGGATTTCCGCCAATATGCTATTTTCCACGATCTGCTATTAATAACAAAATATTTTTTGATTCTTAACTCTTAACCCTCCGGTTTCATGACAAAATGTGCCCTAGTAATTTGGAATTTTGCTGGGAGGCCTGGCCAAGGAATGTTCGGGTCCGAGTTAGAACTTGGGTTCTTATGATTTTGTAGCTCAAGTCTGCAATACTTACTCCCTCATGCGAAAGTCTCTTTTAATTTGACTGTTTTGTTTTGCTATTGAATCCGACTCCTCTACAGAGTGCAACTAACTCTAGAGTGTGAAGTGCATAAACGATTGATACTACTCATACATGCATAGCAAACATTTTATGAGTTTATTGAATTACCGGTCTTTGATTTTCTCATTAACATGGTAGTTAAATCATGATTTGAATCGTAAATTCCACGATTTTGCAATCATGCTTGCCCTCAGCTATTAAGAGTATATGCATAATCCTATTTTGGTGGAATCAGGTGGAATATACCCTGTTAATCGTTGAATTGTATAATCTTACGATCTTTGAAACATTTATGCGATTATGCTTTTGAATAAATTTAAAATTTATATAAGTATTTGAAGATGGATTTGAGGTTTTAATTATCTTATCTGTGAGCTATGCTTATGAATTTAAATTTACACAAGTATTTCAAGTGATTTAAGGGTTTCCTTGTCTTACAAATGCTACTTTATATGAATATTCATGAAATTATATCCATATATATGAGTTTTAGATTTTTGTTTAATGTTAGTAAGCGTTATGATTCCACGGTACGATTTTACTTTGCCTTCCCGATTTTGCGTAAAATCTTGTTTTTGACTACCTGCTCATTAATAATCAAGTTTATGTTATTTACTCTGCTCATTTATTATGTATTTTATAGTATTTTTTTAAAAAGCTATGATTACTAAATTTTTGACAACTCTTTTTTGGTACGGTATTTATCAAGATACCATAGCAACCAGTGTTATCAAATATCCGCCATGGCTGTACATGGTGGTTTTTGGGCTTGCCGCAATAACGGTGCCGCAAAACGGTTGGTATGGCGGGATTTTGGCTCTTCGCGATGGACCGCTGTCCGCCATCGACAACACTGATAGCAACTCCCTTTTAAAGGCAATTACACACATATATGTCTGGTATTAAAATGAATACACGGATTTTGTAGTTTGCATCGCTTTTGATTTTTATTCTTTCGTCGGCGAATACTAAAATGTCATCTATGAAGTATTTACAAGTCACAACATAACCCGTGAAAAGATAGAGATAGAGTGCTCGGTGCTATAACAGTTCTTAATTCTAATTGCATCTTTTATTTCATAAGAAGAATGAGATGACATTTGATCTCGTGACACTAAATTTGTCCGCTCTCAATCAATATCAGTTGTTGTTAGATGTCATCCTGGACACTGCTTGATTTCCTATTGTTTTCATTGAATAACGGCATGATACACTAGGAGCAGCTCATGGCGACCTTATCTAGTATCCTCAGAGTTACATAATTAATTTTTTTTCCACATCTTCTAATTAAGGAACAGTTTAATTAAGGATATGATTGTCTTTTGTTCTTAATATCTAATGCCTGTCTCAAGTGAGTTTTCCTTTCATATATGCGTAACAGTTTGGTGTATTTTGCTGTTTCTGTAGGTGTGATATATCATCTTCCATATAGCTTTTTATCCATTTTTATTAATCACATCTATCAAACTCATTATTAACCGGATAATAGATAGTAGAAACTGATTTCCTTTTTCTAACAATGGATTTCCATGAAATTGATTATGCCTTTTTATTTAGTTATATGCATCAAATCTCTCATTCAGTTGATATTCATTTCCTGTGAATTATAGGAGAATCTCGGATGTGTAAAACTTGTCATAAATCAGTATGGGAAACAACGCGTTTGATGGGAAACTATTGACAGAGAAGTTGCGGAAACTCAACAATTCTCAACAAAGCATTGAATGTATCCAACACTATCTCCTCTTATTTTGTTTGGGTTGTTTTAATGATGATATTTATTTTGTTATCTCTTGCTTTATCAAGCTCCGATACATATATTATGGCAATGAAACCTTCCATGGAGCTATTGACTATGTTCATTCTTATATGTGGGATTCAAGTCATGTTAGTTTTATTCTAGGATTTAGGTACTTTATTAATTTCATTAATAACTTTCCAAGGTGTACCTTGATTTTTCTTATGAAAGAATGTTTAGAGTTCCTTAATATCTTTCAAAGTTTTTATAATAAATTTTGAACTTAGTTTGGGCATCCTATCTATTTCTATCTATTTGAATTTTCACTATAATAAACAATTTTTTTTTCACTGTCAATTCACTTGCCCACATATTCCTCACTAAAATGTTATTGCAGTAAGCAAATACCATCATTTGATTGAAACTACCTATGCCCTTTTAATAAAGAATGCACAAATTAAAATTTTGTGATGACTTTGTGCTTACTGTTGGTTTTGATAAATGGAATGCCAGCTTCTCGTTTCCCGAGGATCAACTTTTTATTATTCCTTCAAGGCTCTAAGTGTCATCGATTCTCCATGTTTAGTACACAATTTTATACCAAGTCTTGATAAGTTTTTGGCTTGTGCTATCAAGTGCATTTTTCGTAACTATTCTCGATCGTTGTTCCATATTCAGTTCCATTGGTCAGAGTGATTTGTCAAAGTCTATTTATTCCTGCCGCTCCACGTCCTATTATCATGTATCAGCGTCTTCTCATTATGCACCAATGAAGGAAGTTGCCACTGGAGAGAAAATTGTTTTGTCTTTTGCCTTAACCTACTCCAAATCGGTCTGAATGGCCTGTTGACCCGTTTATACTCTTCGCAAAGGCACACATGTTATCTGTTATCCTCGTCTCATTTATCATATATAGTTTCTTGACCTGTTAGTATTATCTTTTGTCTGCTGCTTCAGCAACCTCTCTAAAGAGCTCTTTGAAAAGCAGTTGGGCCCCTGTTTTTGTCCATTTTTGCAATTTGGTCTTGACTTATATCTAAAATGCAGTTTGGCCCACATTTTATCTTTTCAAGTATTTTTCTAACAGTAATATTAGTTTTGATTTTGATATGTGATTCAGTTTAGATCATATATATTTTTCGCATGATTTGCTCCTTCCATTTTGCTTTGCATTTGATTAATGTATTTCTTAAACATCCAATCAGCGGTATCCCGATTGTGTGTTTCTCACCGGAATAGAGCAAAATAAAATATATAGTTGAAACATGGAATAAATTGTTCAGTTCTTCCCAGAAAGATCAACGTGTCCCTTTTCTGAACTTGGCTAATGATATCCTGCAAAATAGTAAGCGCAAAGGTAACGAGTTCGTTAATGAATTCTGGAAAGTTCTTCCATCAGCTCTCAAGCGTGTTTATGCAAGTGACGAGTCAGGAAAGAATTCAGTAATCAGGCTTGTAAGTTCCATTCTCACTTGCCATAAGTCCTTTTAATCAATTGTAAAAAATGCTCAGTACAGTAAATCTGTTTATTTTTTGCTCAATTTTGTATTAACACTATAGATTTGTGGGTTGGGCCTGGGTATTTTTTATTGTTTGTTTTTTCGGGTTTTATTAGAATGAGCATTGAACTAAACTGCTATGGTTGAAAGAATGATGGACTCTCAGATTGAAGAACCTTCTTAATACATGCTGAACAACGTACATTACTGCTGAGGCTTCCGCTATTTTCCCGATACGCCATCTGATATTTCTCATATCGATATTTTGGTGATCTGCTATTTTCTGCGATCTGCTATTAACAACACTGATTTGACAATGCTGCTGTCGTTGTTGTTCAGTTACCTTTGGTCAGAACTGTTAGAATGTTGGATATTAGCCATGATTTGCTTGAAATCAGTAAATTTATATTTTATTGAATTGATTTTGATTACGTTAAATTAGATCTGTTTATAGATTTTTTGACGACCCGCTATAGCAGGTAATGCTTAGGATTGACTGACAAGTGTCAGTCAGTTTGTTACAGTTTGTCGTGGCTGTTACAGCTGCTTCCGTGTGAAACAGTTAGTTACTGACATTTACATGGCTAGGATATTATACAGTGCACCTTCAATAAGTTCTTATGAGCTTACTTACTAGTAAAAACTGATTCTTTGATAGTCCCCTTGAAGCTGCACTGAGTTTGAGTTGAGTAGAGTCAGACACAGTGAGCTTGACTCTAAGGTCTTCAATTCTAGAGAGATAGCACCTTGGTTAGGATATCAGCACATTGGGAGTGCCCAAGTACAAGAGTGACCTTGAGATTCTTGCCAAGAATCTTTTCCCTGACAAAAAATAGATCAAGTTCCATGTGCATTGTGCGAGCATGGAAAACAAGGTTGTGAGCAAGGGCAATAGTAATCATATTGTCTTATAGGGCACTAGCAGTTGTGTAGAGAACACCCAATTCAATGAGCAGAGATCAAACCCATAGCATTCGGAAGTTGCAAGAGCAAGACTGAAGTTGCAAGAGCAAGACTCCTGTATTCAACTTCAGTGTTAGATTTGGAAATTATTGTTTGTTTCTTAGCTCATCAAGAGACAAGATTGGGGTCTATGAAGATGCAAGTACCTGAGGTCGACCTTTTGTCTATGAAGATGCAAGTACCCGAGGTTGACCTTTTGTCTATGAAGATGCAAGATAGAAGGGGTACAAGCAATCGAGTGTTGTTCCTTAGGAGAACATCATATTCATTTTGCTTAGCAGCAAGCAAAGTTGGACTTTAGAGTGCTTGTTTAGTGGTTTTTGGTTCAGCATGTGCAAGAAGAAGGGTGGAATTTAGTTTAGGACATATGAGACCTGACCTGACTCTAGTTTGCATTGGATATATATTAGGTGGAATAGGCTTAGGCTATTTAGGATTTGGAATAGTAGGAGTTAATTGAGCAATTGGAGATGGTGAAGGCAAAGGGTTCAAAGAGGGAGATGATAGTGTGTTAAGGGAGTGTTATGGTGAAATTTGAGTGTTAACATGTGAGATCAAGGGAGTGTTATGGTGAAATTTGAGTGTTAACATGTGAGATCAGAGGTGGAGAGAAATGTTGGGTGATGTTGAGGGCAGTGTTAAGGGAGTGCTATGGTGAAATTTGAGTGTTAACATATGAGATCAAGGGAGTGTTATGGTGAAATTTGAGTGTTAACATGTGAGATCAGAGGTGGAGAGAAATGTTGGGTGATGTTGAGGGCAATGTTGCAGGTGTCAAGAGTGGATTGAATTGGCAGTGATGAGACAGTGTTAATAGATCCTGATATAGGATTGGAAGAAGGGCCCGAAACAATAGAAGGTGGAAAGAGTTTGAGATACGGATAGTTGTTTTCATTGAAGATTACATCCTTGGAAATATATAACCCGCCAGTTGGGGAGACAGTTGGAGAGAGACATTTGTATTTGTAACTAAGAATATACATTCTTGAAACCTGAATTGTAGTAAAGGAAGACATGAGCAACCAAAAATCTCGAAAAAGGAGTAGTCAGGTGATTTTTGAAATAATTTGGTGTAGCGAATACCTTGGTTAAGAGCAGTTGTGGGAATCCTATGGATGAGATAGACACTTGTAAGGATAGCATAATCCCAATATGATACTGGCATAGCAGCCTAAGCCAGTAAAGTGAATCTTAATTCCACCACTTGTCTATGTTTTCAGTGAATCTTAATTCCACCATTTGTCTATGTTTTCTTTCCACTACTTCATTTTGGTGGTGAGTATGAAGACATATAAGACGATGAATGATACCTTGTTGACTTAAGAATTGAGTGAATTGTAACACCTTAAAATAATCACCCGCGTAATTTATAATAATTATTAGAGTAAAATCCTACAAATAAACATTTAGGATGTCACATTTCACCAAAGATCGGCTCATAATTCATGATATGCCACACATATACTTTTTCAAAAATTGTTAATAATAATAACAATAAAACATGTTTGAAAAGCCAACACATATTGCAGCGGAAACATCAACAATTCGACAATTTAATGATTCAAAGCATCTAACATGTTTTAAAGCAAACATAATCAAGAACCACTTAGGAAATATCCAAATAAACTCCAACGGCATAAATGACATAAAAACGTTCCATTCACCGGTGTTACACATCAGAGTAGACGCCGACTCTATAAAATAAAAGGAAGACTCCATCTCCCACTCGCATCAACTCCTCTACTGCGAGTTATCTGCACGATGCCCATGTAAAGACAACATTCAAACAGAAGGGGTGAGATATCATAATTATATAAAGGAAAGTATGATAATAAGTAAGCATCAGATTATTACATGTACAATCACTCATTCCACAACACCCTTCCGCACAATCAACACAACAACCAACCAACACAATAACAACACAACCAATATGCAATGGAATGAGACTCAACACCTCGACTCAATGCATGTGGTACCAATACGTGAACACTCAGGTTCACCGCTCCGATCCTCACCTCCTAGGATCAGAGCTCACCAATTCGTTACCATCACCACCGATAACGCTTCACTAATTCCATCACCTCCGAAATCAGTTACTCGCATCCAATCCCCACCTCCTGGGATTTAGACTCACCAACAACGGACCATTGTCCAACAACATGAATGCATGCAACATATTATACATGCACAACAACACCAAACACAATGACCAACACCTCCATAGTCAATGTACTCCACCAATACTGGCTTCCATGCACCAACACATGCCACAACAGTTTAGCAACAACAACAAAGCAATATAGCAACCAACAACAATGCATTCACAATCATGTCACACCACAACATAAGCGTTACAATGCATTTTACACCATCACACAACAAATTATTCAATTTCTGGTACATAAAACATTTTTAGAATAAAGTTCGTAATGTCAGCTTCCCGACGCTTCAAACAACATTCGAATCGGACACCTGGAACTTAAGATATGATTTTTAGAAGTTTTCTAAAAATTGATCCCAGTGTAACCGGTTACACCATATGCAGTAACTGGCTACACCCCTGTAACCACGCCACTACTACACAATTTCTCCTCAGTGTAATCGGTTACCATAAACAAGGTAATCGGTTACACCTTCACAATTTTGCCCAGATACGCATTTTCAAAGCAGTGTAACAGGTTACTCAAATTCTGGTAACCGATTACACTGTTTGCAGAAGCACTTTTCTGCTATTTTTCAAAACGAAAATCACTTTTCCCATGTGAAAAACAGAGAGAAAATGTTTGTGAATGTGCTTGAGATACATTACTCTCAGCATAAGATTTAATTTATAATCATTTTGTTACAACTTACAAGAGTAATAATAATTATGTGCAATTTACAAGAAAGAAATTAAACTAATACAGTTTACCAAGATACATAGAACTTGGTATTCAATGAATTAACTAATTGGAAAACAACCCGAATTAAATTATTTTAATTTCCATCACTCCCCCTCAAGCTGGTGAATAGGTATTCTCCATTCCCAGCTTGGACACAATTTTTTCAAAAGTTAGGCAGCTCAATCCTTTGGTGAAGACATCCGCAAGTTGACCTTGTGTAGGAACATAAGGAGTGCAAATCAAAACGCAATCAAACTTCTCTTTGATAAAATGTCTATCTACTTCAATGTGTTTTGTTCAATCATGTTGAACTGGATTGTGAGCTATACTAATTGCTGACTTATTATCACAAAAAAGCTTCATAGGGCCATCCCATTTAATCTTCAAATCATCTAAAATAATTTTCAACCAAAGTAATTCACAAATACCTTGTGCCATAGCTCGAAACTCAGCTTTAGCACTGAATTGGGCCACAACATTCTGTTTTTTACTTCTCCAAGTTACAAGATTTCCTCCAAGAAATGTACAATACCCTGTTGACCTCCGATCAATAGCCGAACCCGCATAATCAGCATCGGTATATGCCTCAAGAGTAGCACTTTCATTCCTTTTAAACAAAATCCCTTTTCCTGGAGTTCCTTTGAGATAATGTAAAATTCTATGAGCTGCAAGTAAATGAAATTCCTTTGGATTGTGCATAAATTGATTAACCACACTTGCAACAAATGCAATATCTGGCCTAGTATGGGAAAGGTAAATTAATCTCCCAACCAATCTTTGATACATTTCCTTATCCACTAGCGCACCTTCTTCCACATTACTCAACTTATGGCTTGGATCAATAGGGATGCCCATAGGTTTACAAGCTAGCTTACCTGTTTCCATGAGCAGATCTATGATATATTTTTGTTGAGATATGAATATACCATTTTTTGAGCGAGCCACCTCTATTTCTAAAAAATACTTCAGCCTTCCAAGGATTTTAATTTCAAACTCTTTTGCTAAATGTTGAGTTAAGACTTAAGACTTGTTGTTCCTTCCAATCATTTCCAGTCACAATAATGTCATCAACATATACCAACAACACGGTTACTCCCTCTGAGGTGGAGTGTTTAATAAACAATGTATGATCTCCATTACTTTCTTTGTAACCTAATGTTGTCATAGCCTTGGTAAACCTTCCAAACCATGCCCGAGGTGACTGTTTCAATCCATATAATGCCTTTTGCAACTTACAAACAGAATTGGCAGCAACATTTTTCTTATATCCTGGTGGAATCTCCATATAAATTGCTTCCTCAAGTTTTCCATGTAAGAATGCGTTTTTCACATCGAATTGTTGTAATTCCCACCCGTAATTGGCAGCAAGGGATAATATAACTCGAACCGTATTCATCTTTGCCACCAGGGCAAAAGTTTCTGAATAATCAATGCCATATGTTTGTGTGAAACCTTTAGCAACCAACCTTGCTTTGTATCTCTCAATTGTCCCATTAGTCTTGTATTTTACTGTATATACCTACTTGCAGCCAACTAGTTTCTTGCCTTCCGGCAAAGCAACCAACTGCCATGTTTTATTCTTCTCTAATGCTTCCATTTCTGTATCCATAGCATGTTTGCAATTTTTATCGGATAATGCCTTAAAACATTAGTGGGAATTTAGATGGTATTTAAGTTTGCAAGAAAGGTTTTATGGGTTTGAGAAATTTTTTGAAATGAAATATAATTTGAGAGTATAAAGTGGTCTTTTTGTACATTCTCTAACCCCCTTTCTAATGGCAATTTGGAGGTCATTGTTATTGTTGAAATACAAGAGACTAAGAGACATATGAATAAACCGTGTGTTTTGAAAAGCACTACGGAGACATTATTATATATAGATAGATTACAACTAATTACATGATATAGTCGATGTGAGACTATTCTATATACAAATATTCTTAACACTATATATATTTACCAAATATCAACATTCCCCCTCAACCTTGAGCATATAAGTCAAATACACCAAGCTTGTTACATATATAGTTAGTTCTGGGGCTTCGTAGGGATTTTGTAAACACATCTGCCAATTGATCATTAGAGTTGACATAGCTTGTGACGATGTCGCCTGACTCGATCTTCTCTTTGACAAAATGGCAGTCTATCTCAATATGTTTGGTCCTTTCATGGAAGACTGAATTTGAAGCAATGTGCAATGCAGCTTGATTATCACAAATAAGTGTCATTGGTCTTGCTTTTTCAATTTGAAGTTCCTTGAGCAACTGTTTTAACCAAATAAGCTCACATGTTACCATTGCCATGGCCCTATACTCTGCCTCGGCGCTTGATCTTGCAACTACATTTTGTTTCTTACTTTTCCAGGATATAAGGTTTCCTCCAACAAGTACACAATACCCAGAGGTGGATCGTCTATCAATGGGTGATCCTGCCCAATCAGCATCGGAGTATCCAACTATCTGGTATGTCCTTTATCCTCATACACAAGACCTTTTCCTGGAGCACATTTGATGTATCTCAGAATCCGGATAACAACATCCATGTGTTCTTGACAAGGGGAATTTAAGAACTGACTTACCACATTGACTTCAAAAGAAATGTCCGGACGAGTGACTGTGAGATAATTCAACTTTCCAACCAATCTCCTATACCTTCCTGAGTCAAATAAAGGCTCCCCCTGATTAGGTAGAAGTTTAACACTTGGATCCATAGGAGTATCGGCTGGTTTAGCATTTAACAAACCTGTTTCTTCCAAAATATCCATAGCATATTTCCGCTGAGAAATCACCAAACCATCTTTAGATTGAGCTACTTCAATACCCAAGAAATAGCGGAGTTTACCAAGATCTTTTGTCTGAAATTGTTTCGAGAGATGTTGTTTCAACTGGAGTATTCTCTGCTGTTCACTACCAGTTATGACAATGTCATCTACATACACAATAAGATAAATACACACTTGGGGTGAGTGATGATAAAAAACAGAATGGTCAGCTTCACTACGGATCATACCAAACTGTTGTACTACAATGCTGAATCTGCCAAACCGAGCTCTCGGAGATTGCTTAAGACCATAAAGGGACCTGTCTAGCCTACAAACCATATTCGATGACTCCCCCTGAGCAACAAACCCAGGTGGTTGCTCCATATATACTTCCTCTTCAAGATCACCATGTAAGAATGCATTTTTGATGTCAAGTTGACGAAGAGACCAATGTCGAATGACTGCAATGGTTAGAAGAAGTCTAACAGATGCCATCTTGGCTACATGCGAAAAGGTATCACTATAATCCAACCCAAAAATCTGAGTGTATTCTTTGGCTACCAAGCGAGCTTTAAATCGATCAATCTTACCATCTGGACCAACTTTCACTATATAAAGCCAACGACAACCTACTAAAGATTTCCCATGGGGTAGAGGAACCAGTTCCCAGGTACCACTGCTTTGAAGAGCACACATTTCATCAATCATTGCTTGCCTCCACTCAAGGTGAGATAATGCTTCACCTGGAGTTTTAGGAATAGAAACAGAAGACAAAGAAGACAAACAAGTATACTGCAAAGGAGAAAGACGATGATAACATAAATCAATATAATGTGAAGAAGGATTTCGTGTTTGACATATACCTTTTCGAAGGACAATCGGAAGATCAGACTCAGGTTGTAGGATCGGATCCGGTGATGGCGAGAGCGTCGGAGGAGAGTCCGTAGTGACCTCAGGGATATGTACGACTTTAGGGACAGGTACGATTTCAGGGACAGATACGACTTCAGGGACAGGTACAACAAACGTTGGGGGATGACGGTGATATGTTTGAAGTGGGCGAGGAGTGGGAGGGTCAACCGTAGGGGTATCTAGTGGGTCACGTTCCCTAGAATGATGGAGGATAATGACAGATGGGACTTTCGGAAGAGGTGTGGGAATACTTTTCTGTAGAGGTTCCGTAGTTACTTGGCTGGACTCGAAATATGGAACAGACTCGAAGAAGGTAACATCAGCAGATACGAGGTATCGTTGTAGAGTATGTGAGTAACAACGATAACCCTTTTGGGATCGATGATAGCCAAGAAAGACACACTTTAGTGATGCTGATTGGGCAGCGAGTACCGGAAAAATAAATTATCTACAATTATTTCTCGATAAAGGACATACCCAGATAGTTGGATACTCCGATGCTGATTGGGCAGGGTCACCCATTGATAGACGATCCACCTCTGGGTATTGTGTACTTGTTGGAGGAAACCTTATATCCTGGAAAAGTAAGAAACAAAATGTAGTTGCAAGATCAAGCGCCGAGGCAGAGTATAGGGCCATGGCAATGGCAACATGTGAACTTATTTGGTTAAAACCAAATTATGTCCTTTCTCGATAACACCATTAAAAATAGATGATGACATGCGATTAAGTGGGCAGCGAGTACCGGAAAAATAAATTATCTACAACACTTCCAGTTGATGGATGTGTAGGGGCAGAAGTCCAGGAGGGATTCTAGCAGTTACCTTGAGAACTAGAAGTCAAGGCTGTGGGAGGCATATAGTCTCTTTTGAAATGATGCCAACAGATGGAAGCACCATGGTCAAACTTTGCAGCGGCTTCTGGCTTCTAACTGTGTGAAACAATTAGTCACAGTCAGTTATAGGGCTAAGCTATTATACAGTGCACCTACAGTAAGCTCTCACGAGGTTACTTGATAACTATAAACTTGTTAGAAATAAGCGTTTTTCTCTAATAGCCTTTATTATTAGGTTTATTGTTACTGTTTACTGTTACAATTCAGTTAAAGTTGTTAGAATCAGTTGCAGTTAGTTTTCATATAGTTAGAGTTAGTTACAAGCTGTTGTAATAGCTTGCACTTAGTCTAAGAGTGAGAGTTGAGAAGCACACTCTAAATAATCTATCATGTATAATCAAATCAATCAAGAGATTCAAATAATTTTATCATAACAGATTCTAACAAACAGATTCTTTGATAGGAGACCATATAAGTGTACAAATATCCTAGAAACCTCCACTGCTGTAGGGAAAACTTCATTGCAAGGTTCTTTCATGCTTTTTAATATCTTAATTGTAACGGGTGATACTGGTGGTAAATCCATATTATTTCTTTTAAGGGCGTGATCCTTATCAGCATCTACCAGGGCATTATATTTTATTAGGCGCGAGAACTCTTACTTTGAATAAGTGCAATTTGATTTAACATCTTACCATTTCATTTTCTCTCTTATGTTTAGATTGACATTTGGGAGGAGAGAAAGGTTTTTGGTTCGCGGTCTCAGGGTCTCAAGGGTGAAATAATGAGCAAGAGTCCCCTTCCATCATCTGTAAGCAATGGAAAGAATTCAAATTCAAATTCAAATTCAAATCCTATCAAGATAGCTAAGAGGGACGCCCACTCATTGAGATTAGTAAGCAAGTTACTTCAGCACTGCCTGATATATGATTTATTCACATATTATGTTTTGTCTCGATATATTTGATCTTGAGGTATTTCGTATCTTGGTCATCTTCATTGCAGAAACTAGCTATCGGTTGTTTGCCAGAAAAAATAATAACAGCACTGCATTCTGTAAACGAAGAACATCCTAACGAGGAAGCTTCCCTGAACAAGTGTAACGCTGCTGTATGTAAAGTGGGTAAGCTTGTAGAAGATGTTGAAAATACACTGTCTCAAGGTAAGAGGAGTTAATCGAACTTATGTTTCTTGCTTTGACATGAATTATCTGATGACAGATTTTTTTTTTCAAGTGTTCTCCTCTTGAGCCTTTTTTTTTATGGACATTCACGATAAATACATGGTTGTCATAATTGAAATATTGTTTAAAATATAAATGTTTAATTGCAATGTTGAGATCACTATTATTCCACCCACATTAGTTCACATGTCAGATTTCTAGATGTAAGCGCGACATGGTTTGTTGAGAGTGCCACATCGACTAGAGGTATGACCTAAGTAGTGTTTATAAATCTTGGGCAATCCTCACCTTACAAACCTTACAAACTATTGAAATATCAGAATGTATTATTATAATTTCATTGTTACTGTATGCAATAGATTCAACTCTATTTATAGAGTTGTAGTTAGACTTAACTAACTCCCTTAAATCAAGGGAACAATTCCCGAATTCAAGGAGCTGTTACAACACAAACTAAGAGCATAATTATCGGAGTCTTTCATTTGTTCTTTCACGCAACCCAACAACACTGCGTCAGATATATATGGATAATTCACCATAAAATTTATCAACGTTCCTCTGCAAGGAAACGTTTCTTATTTGACATTTGGTTAATTGGTTAACCTTTAATGTTATTAAAGTACACAAAGACCCAATTCATAGAGTATAATGTAGGGATTAGAGGAGTCCATTTTAAAGTTTTTGATAAGTTGTATCTATATTCAAAAAATATAGATGATTGAGTTTTTTTTTTTGGAACAAATGAGGGCCAAAGTCCAACAGAAAAAGGAAAACTAGGAAAACACCACCCTAGAGGTGGTTACACCTCTAGCATCATCTTCAAGTAATCTAGCAATAACACTCGGCGCCGAATCGAACACGATTAACTCCGAATCAAGAACGCAACCAATGTTAGCCAACACATCCGCACACTTATTGGATTCTCGATACGTATGCTCCAATCTCACAATATCATGCATACCAATTAAACTTCGAATCCTTTTAATTAAGGCCACACCTTCCACATTCCTCGTGCCCCCCTTCTCAATTGCATGCACTATTTCTATCGAATCCGCATTGATCACCACCCTGCGCATCCCTGACTCCGGTGAGCTTCAAACCTTAGAGAGCTCCTCAAAGTTCCGCCATAAACACGCTGCAGTACCCCAATTATTTTGCAAACTCGCTAATCCAGATTCCATTGTTGTCCCGGATCACCCCTCCACAACCAACCGCCTTTCTATGCTTACACGCACCATCTATGTTCAGCTACACCTATTGCTATCCGGAGGAGTCCGTCCCATCATCCTAGTTGTTTTGTTCCATATCTTGACCGCATTATTCAAGCTCTTAGCATCTTCATACTCCTTTTTCCGCTGCAAAATACATAACCCCGGATCGTAAAGCCTCATGTACTCTTCCTCATGCTCTTCCCTATTTCGCCATGTCCACAACGCATGACAACCCGTCGCCCAAATGCTGTTCCAATTCCTGTCCTTGATATTAAACATGAACCATTCCTGCAGATCATACCTGGAAAAACCACCATGAAGTCAAGCTGGAACTAATTCCCCCCACATCTTCCTTGCACTGGTGCAGTCTCTCAATGCATGCATGGTTTTTTCACAAGAACTACCACAAAGATTACACATTGCAGACCCCATCCCTATTCTAATTTTACTAAGATTAGTTAGTATTCTATCATGTTAAAGCAGCCACATAAAGGTCCTCACTCTCTCTGGAATATTAAGCTTCCAAACCATCATTCACCCTCCAACAACACTATCCTCCTTATCATTAGAAAAATGCAAATACATATCTTTAACCGACAAGGATCCATCCCCTTTAGTTGCTACTGCAAATTCATCCATTTCATATCCTACTGTCGGACGAAGGATAGGCTGCATTCTGCGTAGAAGCTCATAAGGCATCTGTTAAGAGTCCCACATCGGACAATATATGGCCTGAACATGTCTTTATAAGTGGGGGCAATCCTCACCTTACCAACCGATTTTGTAGGGTTGAGTTAGGCCCAACCACATTTCTCAACATGGTATCAGAGCTTGGTTTAAGATCTGATGGGTCACTTTTTATGGTTTCCGCTATCGGGCCACCCACCATTTATTTCCACGCTCCAGATGTCCAATCCTGGGCGTGAGGGGGTGTGTTAAGAGTCCCACATCGGACAATATATGGCCTGAACATGTCTTTATAAGTGGGGGCAATCCTCACCTTACCAACCGGTTTTGTAGGGTTGAGTTAGGCCCAACCACATTTCTCAACATCATCCACTCCTGCATTAAGCTCCAGTTCCACACACCATTTTCATTTATCAAATAGCTGACTCTTGCACCTACCAGTTCATCAGGAATTTGAACTTGATAATACATAATGTTTCTCCCTGGCTCCAACCAATTATCACTCCAAGCCTTAATACTTCTTCCATTTCCAAAGCCTTTGTACATTGAATTTTCATGCATTTCTCCTAACTTGTATCGACCTTGCATAAACTTACACCACAGGTCATCTGCATTATTGATTATCTTCCAACTTAATTTCATGATACAAGCTCTATTCATAACATCAAGCCTCTTCAAACCTAACCCACCCTGCAGCTTTGATTTGGTTGTTGTATCCCAGCCTACCGCAAGCATTCTCTTCTTATGATCCGTTTCGTCCCAGATAAAGTTCTTTTGGAGACTAGGAATTTCATCTATACTTTTTTTTGGAAGCATATCGGACATCATTGGATATATCAGAATGGCTTGTAAGACACTTTTCTCCAGCGTTACTCTACCTGCAAAAGATAAATAGTTAGTTTTCCAACTCGCCAGCAGCTTATTGGATATCTGCTCCACCATATAATGATAGTCGGCCTTTTTGAGCTTTTTCCCGCTAAGAGGCACCCCCAAATACTTGCCAAAATGATTCGTCTCCTTAAATCCTGAGATTTGCAGAAGTTTCAGCTTCAAACCTCAGGCAACATTCTTAGAGAATAAAACACGTCTTTTCATTGCTGACTTCTTGGCCCGACATGCTGCAGAAGGTCTGAAGTGTATCCATGACACATTTCATTTGATTTTCAGTTGTTTAGATAATTGGGAAGTGGGAAATAATATAAAAAATTTAGTGGGGGTCCATTTAAAAAAGCAAAATGAGTTCGTTGAATGTGGATGCTCTAACTGGGCACTGTTAAAACATAAACTAACAGCAGGCCGTTATAACAAAAACTGACAGCATATCAGCTGGCACATGTACCAGCTGTCATGCTTTAACCGACAGTATCTCTAACACAAACCAGTTTTAGTTTCATTCATGTAACATCATTTTAGTTTCATTTCATGTAACAGTAGAAACATAGGATGTTGGAATTGACACTATTGAGTAACTAGTTTCATGCAGCATTGAACCCTGACCTCCCAATTGCCAAAGGAATAAAAAAGCATACCAGCTAAGCACCATATCTTCTATGTAATTATTTATCTTAACTTCCGTTGCAGACAAACCTAAACACTTAATAAGCCATATATTCAAACACTTAAATAACAACCAAGCCTTATCCCACTAAGTAGTGTTGGCATATATCCAAACACTTACTGTAGAAAATTGTTGGAAAATATTTTAGAATATTTTATTCCCTATTTAATTGTTTCCGTTTATTGTCATTTATTTTCTTTTATTCTCCATTAAGGAGAGAGTTAAGTATTTTTATTGTATTCTCATTATACAAACTAGCCTTTGGCTGAAGAATAAAATATAACAGCTTTTATCTATTTCTTCCAATATGGTATCAAAGCCTCGTTTAAGATCCGGTGGACCACCTACTATCAGGTTTTCTCTATCGGGTCACCCACCATTTATTTCCACGCTCCAGATGTCCAGTCCTGGGCGTGAGAGGGTGTGTTAAGAGTCCCACATCGGACAATATATGGCATGAACATGTGTTTATAAGTGGGGGTAATCCTCACTCTACCAACCGGTTTTGTAGGGTTGAGTTAGGCCCAACCACATTCCTTAACATGGTATCAGAGCTTCGTGGTGTCTTGCCCATCATAATTCCTTGTCGTGCCTCCTCCCTTCTTATTTCTGCAAAAGTTTCACGAAGAGTTGGCAATGGTATTTTTCCTAAAACTCTACCTCTTACCTCATCAAGGTCTTTATTGAGCCCAGCGAGAAACATGAATACACGATCATTTTCTTGCCTCTTGAGAAACAAAACACAGTCTTCTGTACACCTCCAATTGTCATCATAACAAAGATCCAACTCTTGCAACAGCTCATTGTAATAAACAGTTACACAAATTTGAGAGGAGTTTTGAATATCAGAGTATGTTTCCTTAACAACTTCCCACAAAAATAAATTTAAAAAGAGAAACAATAGAGAGAAAGTAAAGAAAGAGAAGGTACTGTTATGGGATGCACTAGTTATGGAGAACATTAGTTATGTAATTTGCGATATTATTTTTTGTTGTTCATCATGGTCCAAATAATTAGTAACATAAACTTGTAATACTACCTAAACTTGTAATACTGCCTAACATCCTTGCTGTAGTTAGTTATGACCAGATTTTTAGTGCAAGAGCCTCACTAATTGATCAATTTTACTTGTAATTTCAGGAAATCAGCATGGATCCACTTTGTTTCTTGACTTGCAACAGCAGGAAAAGGAACTTAAACAATATATGGTGCAACTTGAAAATGCGGAGGCTGCTAGGGCTACTTTGCTTTCCCAGCTAAAAGAAGCACTGCAGGAACAGGTGCAATTATTTTTAAAATATGCTTATATTTAAAGACAAAACTGATGGCTGCTTTGCTAACCTCAAAATTTTCAGGAATCAAGTCAAGAACTTGTTCGCTCTCAATTGCTAGTAAGAACCTGTCTTCTATCTTTGTCTCTGTTCTTTTTCCACATGTGAAATGTTATCTTTCCCCTGGAATATGTTGTATTTCTAAATGTTTGTTGTATCTTGATGTGCTAAAATACTAATATATTACAATGATAATGAATCTGGCCAACTTTTTGTTAACTTTGACCTCATGATACATTGTATGGCTCGAGGATTTTGAGAATTTAATTTCATTAATTTTTAAAATAATAGAAAATATTTGTTCTAGTTGTATCAACTTTAACTAAACAGTGCATCGAAAGAATAAAAATCACCAAGGAGTACTCACCTTGGGTGGCTTTTTATCGAAAGAACTGTTTCTCTTTTTGTTTTTCTCAAAGCTATTATCATATTTACATGTTCTCGTGCTTCAAGATTCGTTTGTAATAGTTAAATCCTCTAAATTGACCACCTGGCAAAGTTGGCCATGCTATGTTTCTAACATACATCATCATGTTATGTAGCTGACTTTCCTCTCACGTTGATAAATGTTAACTTTACGAATTGTCATTGTTCGCAACATTTCTCTTCTGTTCCCACTCTTTTGCACCTTGTGGTCTTCATCTGTATCTTAAAAAGCTTAGGAAATTACTCGGAGTGGTTGTTGTCCTTCCTTCTCTATCCTTGTTTTCTTGGTAGCAGTAGGCAGAGAATCAATTTTCCCCCAATGCGCATGTTTTTCCTTTCAAAACTGTTCTGAAGCATGTCTAGAAGAGAGTTAAGTAGTGGGTGAGTAAGGGATGTAAATAGGAGAAATGTGGCGTGCTACCTTTTGTTAGTATTTGGGTTGAGACTAAGTCAACCTCACTAACCCTGCTCTGCTTCCCACTTACAAAGTCTTTTATTTTTATGTCATGATAGAATAGCAGAAATCTGAGAATTCTGTTATGCTCAGTTCTGAATTTCATATTGTGTAAACGTTAATTGAAAGAGTACAAGAGATCTCTTTACATAGAGACATGAGTAACTAACTAACTTACAGCTCAGCAAGTTCGTTACAGTTCTAGAATTAGAGAAAAATACAATGCTAGTAGTTTACTACTTATCTCTGACATCATATCTCATCCAAATTGAGATTCTCGACAAATTTAGGGCTAGGGCTATACAAGTAGAGCGTCACTTGATGACAAGTGTCCCAACAAATTTAGTATAGACTAGTACTATCTTAGAAATCGGTGTGAGCCTAATTCAACCATTCAACCATTTTAAGGTGAGATATGCCTCCCACTTATAAATAAGTTGAGATGTAGAGAAAGAAATGCTGTCATTGACAAAATTAGGGCGCCTTTAGGTATTTGAGGTGTAGGCCTCAAAGTTCTACAGTGATCTATCCTTCTAATTGGAATTTATCTCTGTTTTCTTTGTAATAAATGACCAGTTCCAATCAATTACTATCAAGGCTCTGATCTTGAAGTTGTGTGGTGTTATTGAAAATGATTCGAACATTTGACTGCAAAAGGAGTCTCGTTGGCAACTGATAAAGACAAATAGTATTTTAAGACCATTGGAGTGCTGGAGGAGATGAAACTTTTGTGGGTTGTTGGACTGGCATTGAGAGAGGACACTCTCAATTGGTGGTTTGGTTCAGTGTTGTCGATGGCAGATTGTGGTCCATGGTGAAGAGCCAAAATCCCGCCATACCGGCCGCTTTGTGGCACCCTTATAGCGGATTATGTTGGAAAAACCCGCAATATTGGCTGATATTTACCATTGCGGCGAGCCCAAAAACCGTCATGTATATCTGCCATAGTGGTCAAGGCGCCACTATTTGATAACACTTTTGGTTTTAATGGAAAGAGGACAACCACAATGTGATTTGGGAAAAAATAAAGTTGCAGTGAACATTGGGTTGCAAAGTTCACGAACCCTGTGATATAGAAGACACTAGTGGCAGAAATAGGTAAACCAATAAATAACATTTAGAAGCCCTCAACTTTGTGGAGCGTGAACAAGAACTGATTCCATGGGGAATACATCTCAATGTGATTCCAGAATTGAGTCCAAAGAGAACATTGACCCGTCAAAGAGGGACACGGGAAAAAAATTCCTATGACGGCCATTATAACTCCAACCCTGATGTGGTAGTTGACTGTTGCGACAAACAAAGGTAAGGCTCGAATTGCAGTTCATGACTTGAACTCAATCTGTAAAGGAACGTCATTGTCTAGCTTGGGCCACTCTGATATATTCATTAATGTGTTGGTGTTGGTATTTTCCTCCAAGGCCCCATTAGTGATGGAGTGTGTATAGCTGGCTAGCTAGTGTTCAAGTACAACAGGGTGTATTGTCCAAAAGTTAGAACAAATTGGACTCCACCTCACTTTGCGTATATACAATTTGATTTCACTCTCTCTGACAGGGATTTTATTTTAATTTTTTACTTGTGGAATGTAAGTTTAGCAAAAAAGAGAAACATTTCTAACTTAAAGGTTAAAGTTGGAGATCATATTTTACCGCAACTTATGTATCTTGTGTCCATAGTACAAAATGTTGGAGAAATAGAGGGAGACGTAAACCATCGAATCCAAGCTGAGTGGTTGAAATGGAGGAGAGCCTCAAGTATTCTATTATACACGAAAGTACCGCTCAATCTGAAGGGAAACTTTTATCGGACAGCTCTAAGACCGACGATGTTATACGAGACAAAATGTTGGGCGGTAAAGAATCAACATGAAAATAAACTAACTGTAACAGAGATGAAGATAGCGTTGGATGTGTGGTAAGACTAGGCGAGATAAGATTAGAAATGACAATATTAAAGAGTGTTGGAGATCACCTATAACAGAAAAATGATGGAAAATATGCTTTTAGGTGGTTTGGGGATGTAGAGAGAAGACCTGTGAATTTTTGTGGTAAGAAGAGTAGATCAGATGGAGAGTAGTCAAACAATTAGAGGTAGAGGAAGACCTAAAAAAATATTACGAGAAACTATTAAGAAAGATCTTGAAGTTAATGAGTTGGATAGAAACATAATCTTCGATAGAACATTGTGGCGTCATTAAATCCACGTAGTCGACCCCATTTAGTGAGCTAAGACTTGATTGTTGTTGTATGGAACTCAGCATTACAAAAGATAAGGCTCAAATATATTTTATATAATAAAGGACATTATTCACTTTACAAGCTGGTTTTGTGAGAGTGGATTAGACCTAATTCAAAAATGTTATACCAACGACCTAATTTTATCCCAATTCTTGTGATATGCTAAATGAGACCAAATACATTTTAGTCTGGATTACTTTTCGGCTGTTTACAAGGTTTATGAACCAACGACCTAATTTTATCCCTATTCTTGCGATATGCTAAATGTTAATTCTATCCAACCAAATACATTTTGTCTGGATTTACTTTTTGGCTGTTTTCAAGGTTTATATGGACAAACCGTGTAGAAATTATGATTAGCTGCTTCTTAGCACCCAATAGACAATTTTAAACATTCCCCTTGCCTTTAGACATAGATTTTGAGGCTCCCAAGTTCTGTATATTAGCTAACAAAGATTCTTGCATGATTTTTGTTAGAATATAAGAAAATGACTTAAAATATGTTTGAAATCATATTATAGTATCACAAGTGGTTAATAAACTCCATTTAAGGACGGATCGTTCCGGAGAACTACAGCTCAAATCCCGACAGACACAATCTTTAGCCAGACTTTATTTATCTCCCGGTGAACTCCAAATTAGTCTCCTTCGTTTGAGAACCAGAGGGTTGAGACAAAAAAAGAGTATCTTAGTTTACTTCTTGGTACCAGTTTATATATAATCTTCGAGTATGTTAGATTATCTTTTAGAATTCGTTTTTCTATTAGTTAGATATTATTTTGATTTGTTTCTTGATTTCCCTATTTAGGAATCAGAGTCTTGTATCCTTTGGAGTTAGTGTTTAGTATTTTGTATCGAGTCAATATCAAGTGATCATTAGTAATATTCAAAGTTCTTATTAATTTCTCTCTACTTATTTAAAATCACACAACTTCAATTTTTTTACTGTTTGCAGGCTGCACAAGAGCAGATTGAGCGGATAGCCAATGTCCAGAAGAGGTTTGTCCAAGCACCAGAAACCACATGGGTGCTGGAACAGAATATTCCACCCGCTCAACCAAACAGCATCCCTCTTCAACCAACCATGTCATTTGCTCCTCTCCAAACTACTGAGGAAGATACCAAAGCTGCAGCAGCTGCTGTTGCTGCTAGGCTTGCTGCCTCTACATCCTCAGCTCTCATGCTTACATCCGTTCTTTCATCCCTTGTTGCTGAAGAAGCTGCCTCCATGAATGGTAGCTTAAACTCTGCCGGGTATCTTTCACCACCACCTGGTTTCTATCCAGATAAAAGACCCAAACTTGAACAGCAAATGCCTGTTTCTGATGTCAACAATTCTGATACCAGAAACTCTTCTTTTTTCGCCACGACAAACATGCCATCGACACCACCAACCATGCAGTCTATATCACAAACCAATCAATTACAACCTGCATTTGCTTCCACACTCCCTCCGCCTCCTCATTCACAGATGAATCCACCAACCAATCAGTATGTTCAATCTACCGGAATGATGGTTGGGGGAATGCCTTATGGATATGGATCAAACAACCTGCAACCTCCACCTCCACCTCCTTTGCCTCCACATGTGGCAATGGGTTTAACTAGGCCTAATAATCAGCCATCACACTCACCTCAACCACAGGCTCAGCAAGCGCAGCAGCAACAACAACAGTCTTCAACTGGAGGATTTTACAGGTCACCTGGTGTCGGGTTTTACGGACAAAGCCATCCACCACTGCCACCACCACCAGCATCCAGGTAGTGAGTATTGCATAAAGACAACACCTAAATTCGCTGCAATCTATGTGGTAAGTTTCTTTAGATAATTGTTGTACACGGGATTTTCTTGGAAGCTGTGTAATATAGTGTATATTACTAGATAATTAGAGAATTAGACGCCGCCTGAATTTTGTAACATTGTCCTCTTCTACCGCACCCTTGAATGAGGCGTAGGTTTTGACGCCATTACTTGATACTTTGACCAGTTCTTTGAAGGAAGGAACCTGAATGACCTGTTGGGGCCCTCACTAGCTTTTTTTTTTTTTAGGAGATGAGGAACGCTCCTTCTCTAAAAAAAATCAAGAAGATAATGGTGGAAAGAAAGAAGAGTTCAAATCTCAAATCATAAGTCTGAATGAGTTGAACTCACATCATAATGAGACATACGGTAAGATTGGTCATACATAGAAAAACACTTTGAAAAGAACTATGATGGTTTGTTACCATAATCATCCATCATAAAAGAGAAGTTTAGCCACAAATTTTAGAATGAATTATTTTAAGTCTATAAGCAAATTCATGAGGTTAGAGAATAAACATCTTATTGAATACAAACTAAAGATTCTCTTTAGAGAAAAATGCCTATATCTTAGGCTTAATTGGTCTGACTAACAATATATAAAATTCCATACTCTCATCTAAGAGATGGTTGATTTGAATTCTAGAACACTATTCTTCATTGGCCAAGAAACTTGTTCCACTGCCATTTGATTCTTGAGTTCTGATGGTAGCCCATTTATTGATGTTCCTTTGGGCTGTCTATACCTGCCAAATTTCAAATGCTTTTTTTTTATTAATATCTCACTAAACAAGAAAAATTACTTGAACTGACAAAAACCAAGAAAAATTAAGAAAATAAAGAAAATCAAATTCAAAAAGATGAAATAGAGAATGCAAACATTATAAAAGGAAATACATCAATAGGATAATCAAAATTACCCAGTTTTACAAGTGATGGCAATAAGAAATATAGTTTGAACAAAAGGTTCCAAACAACATCCCAATCCAAATACTTTGGACAAAAGAGAGATTACGAGCTTAATATTCATGCAACTTAAGGTGTAAAAATTACATTCCGAAGTTAGAATCAATCCTAAATGTGACTAGGGAAAGCAATTTGGTCCATACCCACATAGTACCTACAAAAAATGGATAGTATAAAAATATGCAAAATGGACTTGGGCATAGGCACGAGTAAATACACATTAAAATAAGTAAGGATACAAGTATCTTAGTACTCAATACGTCCTATACCTGCACAATATATATTTATATATTTTTATTTATATTATTATATAAAAATGCTTGTCTATCAATTTTTTTATAGAAAAATACAACTATTAAAGTTATCAATCATTTTATTATGAACGTCAGTTTATTTTATAATTCAATAATAAAATCTTTGAGTTTTTTTTTGTGTTAAACACGGTAAAATATTTGACATGGTATAATAAATCGATTTATTTTTACTAGAAATGCGGGTAACAGATACGGGTATGGATACTTAGGTATTCATAGGGTATGGGTACGAATATAAACATTGACGCCCACATGGGTATGAGCTCGGGTATAGAAATTTTTTTAAAACTCGGGTATGGAGATGAGATTATAGTATCTTGCCCAAATCCTACCCATTGTCATCCCTAAATGTGACTTTAATCAATTTTTTTGTCAGTATATAAAATGATAATAATTACCAGAAACTCACGACTGTACGATTATAGAACTAGGGCATAATATTTGACGAAGAGTCAAAGATTTTATATATTTATTATATAATGATTATGATTGGTTAATAATATATAAACTTTATAAAAAAGATATTGACTAAGTTAAATTAAGAGATTAGTTACCTTGACTTCGTAATCGAAAATAACTCTAATCACCACTCTAATGGGAATACCTTGACTAGGGAATACCAAGAAAAAAATGAATCCAATGGCGAATGATGTGAGAACAGTTGGCACAATTGAAAATTTTGCAGCTCTTAAACTCCCTTTTCTAAGTTCATTCGCCACTCGAACCCTACACGAACCCTACAAGTTAATCAAAATAAGTAAATATAGACACCAAATCCTTCATCATGTTAGAATAATAATTAGTAATAGAAGAGAAAAGAGATGATGAATTGCAAGACAACAAATACAATCTTTGTTTATGCAGTTTGATCAGTGTAATTACGTCTGCGATATATGAAGTATGGACAGAGGCACATCGACACTATTAATGTAAAAAATGTAAAATGTAGGATACTGATACATATATCTTAGAGTTTTTGTTAGGTGCAACTCATTTTTACAAAATCCATTTTTACAAAACCGATTTGAAAAGTAAGGATTCTTCGAATAAACATATGTTGAGAACATATCATTTTCAACACGGGACTCTGTAACACACCCCTCACACACAATTTTATTAGGGCTTAGTGCGAGAATATAAGTGATAGGCATAGAAAAATATGATAGTAGATGATCATATGAATTTTGAATAGGCATTGATACTATCTTAGAATTATGGTTGAATCTAATTTATCTTTACAAAATCGACTTGTAAGACGAAGATTGTTACACCTATAAACATATGTTGAGACCATATTCTTTTCAATGTAAGAATACTTACCAATATATGATAATATTTGATATTTATTTCTCTATCTACGATTTGAAAAAGTTAGAAGTGTTCTAATCAAATATTAATGTTTTTAATCTTTTGTTGATGATCATTGTCAACACATCTTTAACCCTTTTAGACATGTTTGCGATTTGTCCAATGAATGTGTGTCGAAGTATAGAACAACATTTTTTTGGACACTTATTTGAATTGTTTGACACCTATCATATGAATATCAGACATTAATTCAACAAATAACAAAGTAAAACATTTTTATTTCTAAAATATTTGTTTGAATTTTCCAATACGTATTATACGAATGTCATACAAATGTCAGATATTATATTATACTATATCAGACATCATAACACACTTAATCATAAATTCATAGATACAATATAAATGTAATGAATATCACGACTCACTTAATCATAATCATAGATTCATAAATATAACATAAATCAACTATATTTTGTATTATTACTGTTCTGGACTGGGTCAGGGTCTGCCCCTCAATCGAGCAGGCCCAACCCACACGTCTTGGGATGGCCCAGCAAAGGCCTCTTAGCACGACCAATGTCGAGCACATGTCCACCTCAACAGTGTCGGGCACGCGCCACACCTCGGCGGTGTTCGGGCACGCACGTCATAGAGCATCGGGCAGAGGCGCTAAGCCTCTCCGGACTCGCTCCTCCTCGACACTCAGGTGCTCCTCCCCATGAGGGCCATCTCCTTCTACATATAAGTCCTCCCCTCGAGGACACGTCTCTCCCCGACACGCAGGACTCCTCCCCGCGAGGACACGGTCTCATGTAACCACCCACTCCCGTGGGAATCGGTCTGCCCTAACTCCGGAGATCTAGGAACAATTATCCCAGGGCGAATACCACGTGCTGGTCTTCACTACGCCACGTAAGCCCTGGCAGTTACTTGGATTGGGTCTGGCAATCCAGTCCAGTGCAAGTAACCGTTGACCCCGCGCTGGGGGCTCTATATAAATACCCTCTCACTTGAGAGGGTCAGGTTACACAATCTCATACGCTCTAACTTTTTTCTGTACTTGCTTTTACTTGTGACCTTTTACTTACTTGAGCGTCAGAGTACCTTGCAGGTACACCCCCCGCTGTCTTTCAACCTCACCGGAGCTGAAGTCCATACGACGTTGTTGGCCACTGAATAACTGTCTGATCCAGATACGATCAGTGGCGCCGTCTGTGGGAAACATTGCTTCCCCGTTTTTCCTTCAACGATAAACCAAAGCAATCCTTTCGTTCATCACTAGCATGCCCAATAACCCGTCTCGAACAAAGCTCTGGACACCGTCCTCGCGCAACTCGAGAACAGAAACCACCGTGAGGACGCTGCTGCCCTCAACGTCGAAGAAGGCGACGTAAGAGACTGGCAGACCGCCTCCCCAGACTCCCAAGACACGGCTTACGACGCCGCCCGCCAAGATGACCAGCAAGTCGTCTTTCAGCCAGTTGCTCCTCCGCCTAATGCAGATTCGAGCACCATGGCCCTATTTGCCTTGGTCAATCAGACCAACCAGCTGATCATGCACCAGAATCTCAGAATCGAAGCACTCGAGCGAGGGCGGGCATGACGATCTTCCCCGCGAAGACATCATCGCCCACCTTCGCCTCGCCGTTCTCCTTCCCCGCGAAGGACCCCGTCAGAAGAATCTTGAACTCACTCGCCGGTGCGCGAGGGACGTCGACCACGCCTCGAGCGCCCCCAGCCGACGATCTCCCAGAAGTGCCATCGTTCCCCGCCTCGGAAGGAACCCAGGCCTTCCTCAACCACCAAGAAGAGCAAGACCACCGAGGAAAGGTCGAGGAACCGCTCAAGGAATTCCCCTCCCCGACAAGGATTTGGTCGACATCACCGATCCCCTTCAAGGTCCCCAGCCGAAAGCGACGACGACGACCAGAGGACCCCCTATCCTGGGAGATCATGGACGCCTCAATTCCTACGGGCATGGAGAAACCCCCACCACTGGGGACCTACGATGGCCTGGCCGACCCAGACGATCACGTCGAAAGTTTTGAAGCCATGCTCGACTTCAGAAACGTCAGAGGGGCCATTAAGTGCAGGCTTTTCCCGACGACCTTACGGAAGGGCGCCATGACCTGGTACAAAGGTCTGGCACCCGGGTCGATCACATCCTGGAAGCAACTAAGGCAACGCTTCACCAAGCACTTCACAACGTCTCATCGACACCCGAAGACGGAGGCCATCCTAGAGAGCATCTTCCAGGGGAAGAACGAATCTCTAAGGAACTACATTGAGAGATTTAACTGGGAAGCTATCGAGGTTCATACGACCGACAACATGAAGAAGTATTTAATCATCCATAGACTATGTTTTGGATCCAATTTTGCCAAGTCTGTGGGCCTCCGCAGACCCCGCCGTCTGGAGGACCTCCTCCAACGAGCTCAGTCGTACATCGAGCTCGAGGAGTCGGAGGCAGCGAAGATCGCCCTCGAGTCGAGGCGCAAGGAAAGCCCCCGCGGCCACAAAGAAGACTCTCCTCCCCGACGCGGGGGGGAAAGGAAGAAGGAAGGCCGCCCCCGGGACTCCCGCGAACAGAAAGGACCAGCTAGCCTGTTCACGGAGTACACACCGCTTAATGCTCCCCGCGCGCGAATCTTCTCTGAGTGCTCCAACTCGGAATTTCTGAAAGGAGGCGTCCGCTTTCCAAAGCCGGCTCCCCCTAAATCAAACACGGACAAGTCCAAGTACTGCAGGTTCCACCGGAGCCACAGGCATGTCACAGAAGACTGCATCCATCTCAAAGATGCAATTGAGATCCTGATTAAAGAAGGGCACTTGAAGAAGTAAGCCTAGAAAAATGATACTCCTCGTCCCAGTTCCCGGGAAGCCCAAAACGTCGAGGAGGCGACACCTCCTCCCGACGAGAGTTGGCTTCAGGTTGCCCTCAGCGTCACTCGACCCGAAGACTTTTTCGTCCCCGGAGACATTGAGGGCCAGGAAGCAGTTCGCAACATGTGGGCGAACTTCCCCCACGAGGACCCCATCGCTGCCCGTAGCACCTGGGAAGGCTTCCCCAAGGCAATGGTCATCTCCGGGGGTGGCTACGAGAAGTTGTCCGTCGGGTCGATCAAGCGGAAATTTGACGAACTGGAGTCCGCAACATCGGCGAAGACAACTACTCTCGAGAAGGTGCAAGGGAAATCAAACCCTATCACCTTCTACCTCGAAGAGCTCCCCGGCGGAGCGCCCAACGCCACTATCCCCCTCCTGGTCAGGGCACAGATGGCGAATTTTGACATTCGAAGGATCCTTGTCGACTAGGGCAGCTCGGTCGACATCATGTACGCTCATCTGTTCGGGACTCTCCAGCTCGACGAGAGACATCTGACCCCGTACGTCGGTTCAGACCTGCAGGGGTTCAACGGAACCACCACCAGACCATGGGGCTACGTTGAGTTGATGGTCACATTCGGGGCCGCAGACACTGCCCGACAGGTGAAGACCCGCTTCCTGGTGGTCGAATGTCCATCCCTATACAACTGCATCCTCGGGAGGACCACCCTGGCCGAACTTACAGCGGTGCCATCAACGGTCCACCTCAAAATGAAGTACTACACGGCCAGGGGACGGGTAGTTACGATGCACGGGGATATAGACGCGGCCAGAAGGTGCTTCGACGCTGCCATCAAAGGCATGAGTTCCATCGCCACCAAACCCAAGATCGGAGCAAAGTCATCCCCGGACACCGAACAGACGCCTCTCCCGCGCGTCAACGCGGTCGACCTGAACAGTAGGTTCCTGGGAGAAACCGATGAAGACGGGGCAGAAGACCTCGACCTCCAAGCGAAAAACAAAGGGCGGCCTCTTCACTCAACGCGCCCCATCCCAGACGGAGACTTTGAGCTCGTGGCCCTCGGGGACGATCCAGACCGTAAAGTGAAGATTGGCACCGGGATCCCCGACCTGGCGAAGGAGCAGCTGAAGGCATGTCTCCAGGAGAACGCTGATCTGTTCGCATGGAGCGCCTCCGAGATGCCTGGCCTTGATCCCAAGGTGGCTTGCCATCAGCTCGCAGTAGATCCGGCCGCTAGGGCCATAGCTCAACGTAGGCGTAAGCAGTCTCCTGAAAAAGCGGAGGCTGCTAAAAAAGCTGTAAAAGACCTCCTAGAGGCGAATTTTATTTCGGAGGCCAGGTACACAACCTGGCTGTCCAACGTTGTACTCGTCAAAAAGAATAATGGAAAATGGAGGATGTGTGTTGACTATACTGATCTTAATTGGGCTTGCCTGAAAGACTGCTATCCTTTGCCTAACATCGACCAACTGGTCAACAATTCTGCAGGTTACAAACTTTTATCCTTCATGGACGCCTACTCAGGATACAACTAAATTCCCATGGATAAGGTCGACAAACAGCACACGACTTTCATGACCGAGTCGGGCAATTACTACTACAACGTAATGCCCTTCAGCCTGAAGAACGCCTGTGCGACCTACCAACAGATGATGAACAAGGGTTTCCGGGCTGAAATCGGCGACATGCTCGAGGTCTATATGGACGATATGATCGTCAAATCCGCAGAAGAAGTCGACCACGCCGCGCACCTCAAGAAGGTGTTCGACACGGCGAGGAGATGCCGCATGAGGTTCAACCCCGACAAATGCACCTTCGGCGTTCGGGCAGGTAAGTTCCTCGGCTTCTACCTCACAGAGCGAGGAATCGAAGCCAACCCCGACAAGTGTAGGGATTTCTCCGAGATCCCTACTCCGGACTCGAAGAAGTCGATACAATCATTGAACGGGATGCTCACCGCCCTCTCCCGCTTCGTCGCCAAGTCTGCGCAATACGCACTCCCATTTTTCAAACTTCTTCGACAAAAAACGACGCTTGAATGGAGCGAAGAATGCGGGCAGGCGCTCCTCCACCTAAAACAAGTCCTATCGCAACTCCCAGTCCTCTCACGACCTGAGAGCGGGGAGACACTTTTCTTGTATCTCGTAATCACGAGTGAAGCGGTCAGCGCCGTCCTCATTCGGGAAACCCCGGACGGGCAGAAACTGATTTACTTCACGAGCAAAGCCCTCCAAGGCCCCGAGCTCAGGTATCATCAGATAGAGAAAGTCGCCCTGGCCCTCGTCACCGCGGTCAGGAGGCTACGCCACTACTTCCTAGCCCACACTGTCGTCGTAAGGACCGAGCAGCCTATAAGGCAACTCCTTGGACGACCAGATATGGAGGGGAGGATGCTCAGGTGGTCGCTTGAACTCGCCGAGTTTGACATCCGATACGAGGGAAGGAAAGCCCTGAAGGCTCAGGTATTGGCCGACTTTGTGGCGGAGATGACCGTCCCGGAACCTTCGACCAACGGATTCCAAAAATGGATGATCTATGTCGACGGAGCATCCAACCCGAAGGGAAGCGGGGCGGGCATCATCCTAAAAAACGAGGAAGACATCCTGATCGAGGTATCCCTCGAACTATCCTTCCCGACGTTGAACAACCAAGCAGAGTACGAGGCTTTCCTCGCCGGGCTTCGGCTGGCCGAGGACCTCGGCGCCAAGGAGGTCAAAATCTTCACCGACTCCCAGCTCGTGGCCTCGCAAGTCTGAGGAGAGTACCAGGCCAAGAACGACAGCCTCATCGAATACTTGACATTGGTGAAAGAAAAGATGAAAAAATTCACCTCCGCAGAAGTAACTCACATCCCTCGCGAGCACAATACCCGAGCAGATGTCTTGTCCAAATTGGCAAGCACAAAGAAGAAAGTCGGGAACAAATCCGTCATACAAGAAGTGCTTTCATGCCCGAGCATCGACAAACCCGCTCCGGCAGCGGACATAAACGCCATTGGTGACAGCAATTGCTGGATGACCTCGGTATACGAGTTCCTCACGGCGGGCAAACTGCCCTAAGATCCCAACGAAGCAGGGATGGTCAAGCGGCGGGCATGCTCATACATGATAGTCAAGGACAAGCTATACCGGCGAGGGTTTTCTATCCCCTCCTCAGGTGCGTCGAGGAGAACAAGGTCCCCGACATCCTCCAGGAAATCCACGAGGGAATCAATGCACAACACCTCGGCGTGCGATCGTTGGCCCGTAAGGCACTGCGAGCAGGGTATTACTAGCCCACCATGCAACAGGACGCCAAGGAACACGTCAAGAAGTGCGATAAATGCCAGCGACACGGGGACATGCACCTCGCTCCTCCTAGCGAGCTCAAAACGGTGTCCTCCCCGTGGCCGTTTGCGTGGTGGGGAATGGACATCCTTGGACCTTTCGTCGTGGGATCATACCAAAACAAATACCTCATCGTCGGGGTGGACTACTTTACGAAGTGGATCGAGGCGAAGCATTGGCCAAAATCACGGCCTTCAACATACTGCGTTTTTATAAAAGAAACATCCTCGCCCGATTCGGCGTGCCTCAAGCTATTGTCATTGACAACGGAACACAGTTCACCGACAGGAACTTCCAAGACTTCGTCACCAAACTAGGCACGAAACAACACTTCACGTCGGTCAAGCACCCACAAACAAACGGGCAGGCCGAAGCGGCGGACAAAGTAATCCTCTGAGGATTAAAACGTTGATTAGGCGGCGCCAAACAACGGTGGGTCGAGGAACTACACAACGTCCTCTGGGCCTACCGAACAACCCCACATTCCACGACCGAGGAGACCCCCTTTTGTCTGACCTACGGAACGGAAGCGGTGATCCCCGTGGAAATCAGAGAACCCTCGAGGAGGACAGAAGCCCCCCTCGACGGAGACGCGAACAACGAAGCCCTGAGGGAAGAACTCGATTTCGTCGAGGAGACACGTTCGGGCGCTTCTCTCCGAGAAGCTTCACTTAAACAGAAAATAACTTTACGTTATAACGACAAAGTTATCAAACGCGATTTTCAGGTAGACGCCCTCGTCCTACGAAGGAATAAAAAAGATTCGCGAGAAGGCAAGCTCGCCGCGAACTGGGAAGGTCCGTACCGCGTCCGCGCGAAAACAGGGACAAGAGCCTACTTCCTCGAAAATCTTCACGGGGAAGAACTCGCTCGACCATGGAACGCTGAAAAGCTTAAACAGTACTACAGTTAAGGACTACCTGCGACACACTAGCACTGCGGTTACGGGGACACACTTGGGTACAAGCGCGACACCCCTATACAAAACACGATGATCAAGGGCGGTGTTGTGTGTGCGCAAGCGCTTTGATCCGACGAGGACACCTCGACCGAGCTCCTCCGTCGTCATACCTAATAGGCAGAACACCCAGCTCGCGATGGGAAGTTCACGCCACGAAGCTAAGATCCCGAACGAGCTCTTAGCCTCGTTAAAGGTCGGAATACGCTCCCGGCCACTCGACCAGCTCTCCACGCGGTCGAGGAGTATCGAAGTCGAGCAAGTCCCAAACTCTGCTACTTAGCCAAAAGTAGATAAAGTATAGCAAATACAACAACATCACACGCAAACGAAAACATACAAACATCACACGCGCAGATAAACAAAAAAGAATTAATCGGGCAGAAGCCCAGCGTACAAATATTACAAAGTATCAAAAAGCCCCTGGCACACAGGCCGGGCACAAGTCATTACAAAAAAACAAATGGCGCGCAGGCCAGATAAATCGAGATCAAAAGAGAGTGGCACGCAGGCCGAACAAGCAAAACTAAACAACAATCTCGTCCTCGACTCGGCGTCCATCCTCCTTGTCCTCTTTCTCTGGCAGGTCCAACTTGCCATTGACCACACAACGGAACAGGCTAATTCTGTCAAGCGTAAGCTGAACATCCGAATTCTCGGCACCGACCTGCTCCACTGCATTCTTAAAGCCTATCTCGAGGGCCTCCAAACTATCTTGCTGAAGTTCCCGAATTTTAGCGATCAAGGCTGCGCGGTCGGCGAAACTTTTCTCCTCGGCAGATTCGTTCTCTGCGGGACGGACAATGGCTTCCAATTCTCCAATCCTGGTTCGAAAGCGATCACACTCCTCTTGAGTCGCCTTCAGTGCAGCCTTGGCCTCATTCAGCTCGCGGAGGGCGTTGACATAGTCCTCGCATTTGGCCTGGGCCTTTTGCAGATCAGCCGCGACCTTGTCCTTCTCCTTCTCGAGGGCAGTGTATTCATCCTTCTGCTTCTGTAACTCGGAGGCAGAGGGGGTCCCCTCGTTCAATATCAAGGCAGTCTCGAAGACTCACATCATGGCCGTAAGGTCCTCGACAAGCGCCTCTCTCCTGGCCGCACCGTCAATTCCCAGAACTGCCTTCACCTCGGCCTCCGGTGAGACAGGGGGGCTTCCCCCGAAGAAATTCCGCTGAAGGTGACAGGCGGGCATCATAAACTTCTCCGGTGAGGCAGGGTCCACGAGATCCACGAGGACAGGTCCCTCGGTCCTCGCTTTCTTGGCAGGGGTGCCCTCCGGTGGAGGAGACTGGCTACACTGTGGAGAGGCGGAGCCACTCGTCGTCCCAGCCAACGCCGCGGCCTGAATAACATCTCGAACGCGGCTCTTGGTTCGCTTAGGTGCCCGTTCAGCGGCCAACGTCAGGATGCGCTCGGTGGCGTTCGACATTTGAGCTGTAAGGGAAAACATCAAAAAAAGTTAGCACAAAGAAACAAAACTAAGTGGACACCCGAACAGGACAAGGAGCTCCTACCTAAGAACCTCTTGGCCTCATTGGGAGACTTGCACTCAAGGAGACCCCTGGTGTTTATGTAACGGGCCATGGTCATAACTCTTCCTCGAGAGTCGAGGATGTATTTTCCATCCCTCCCTACACACTCTGTCCGGTTAAAACTGGTAAAATATGCGACCAGCGTGGCGTACGCTCCTTTGTCCTCCTCCGACAGCTCGCCAGGTTTCACGAGGTAGTCGTCCGTGCCAAGCGCGAAGTGCGCATCCTCCCACTCCAGGGAACACTTGGACACAAACCTCTCCTCCCCGGAACTGTCGGTCACGTTGTCATAAAGCGTACCCACAACGTCGTGCGTCGCGGGCATGACATAGTAGAACCTATCTTTGAAATTCCTAATCGAATCCGAGTACGCCTTGAATAGCTTCCTCGGATGTTTGAAGGAGACCCAACTATGTCGTCCCCGATCCGTTGAACGTTGGAGGTGGAAGACACGGAAAAAGAGCGTGAGGGTACTCCCGATGTTGAGGTAGTCGCACACGATCTCAAATGCCCGCATGAAGGCGAGCGCATTAGGATGGAGCTGAGACGGCGCCAGGTGCAGCCGGTTGAACACCCCTACCTGAAAGCTGTTGAAGGGGAGACGAATACCGGCCTCTTTAAAGGCAAACTCATACATGGGGAACCTTAACCCACGGTAATTCGAGCAGATACGGTGGTGTGCCCGGGGCTGAAACACCGTCCAGTTCTCCTGCTCGCCCTCAAGGACGTCCTTGACGAAGGCGAAAGCGTCCGTGTCGTCGGCAACGAAGCGTGATTGTATGCGTAGAGGCTCCTCGCCGGCCCATTCGACGGCCGGACACACGAGCTCCCCCCTAGGGATCTGCGCGGGTCTGTCCACGTCGGGTTCAGTGTCTATTTGGAGAATCCCCGGAAGCCTCACGGCCATTTTTTACCTGAAAAGCAGAGGAAATAGGTGAATTCGTTGGCCACGACCAAATCCACCCTTCCACCACCGATCAAGTGAAAGGGCAGCGAGAGCAAAGAAAATGTTCGGGGACACGGCGAACTGCCCGAGGCCGTTACCCCCGTCCCTTCTTCCAATTCTCCAATCCTCTCACCTCACTTCCCCGTGACATTTATCGCATGTCCTCGGGGTATTCATCGGGTCCTCGGGATATTCATCCCAAGCCTCCGCCAAACCTACCGGAACCCTAGGAACGTCCCGCCGTTTTCGGCCGGAACCCTCAAGGGATTACCGGGAACTTCATCAGTTCACCGGAAAACCACAAACGGAAAGCAAAACGGAAAAGAAAGAGATCAGAAGCTTACTTGGAACGGTGGTAGAAGCCTGACCGGAGCGGTAGATGCGGCGACGTACGACGGTGAACGACGGTGGAGCAGCGACGGAGATAGGAAGAAGAGGGGAGCGAAAAAGGTGGAAACGTGCAACTGACACGAACTTGAGCCCTTTTTATAGACTCCTCACGAGACTCGAGGATTTCCTAGGCAATCGATTACGCTACCCTAGCGTAGCCGCCCTAGGAAATGATGAGGTGTGACACGTGGCACACGCTTCCCCAGGCACATCTTTTCATTCCCCAACACACGTCTTTTCATTCACCTCGTTTCAGACTTCTCGTATCCCCGCGACGTCGCCCATCCGCGGCCAGTCTAGCGCGAGCAGATCGATTCATTTCTGCCCGGTTTACCAACTGTTCCTCGTTTAGAGTCCCTTCCCCGACTGGACACGTCCTCGACATAGTGCTGACCCTAAAGTCATTACCCTGGCACCTCAGAGCAACGACTTGGGGGGACTCCTGTTCTGGACTGGGCCGGGGTCTGCCCCTCAATCGAGCAGGCCCAACCCACACGTCCTGGCATGGCCCAGCAAAGGTCTCTTAGCACAACCAATGTCGAGCACATGTCCACCTCAACAGCCCAGTGCAAGTAACCGTTGGCCCCGCGCTGGGGGCTCTATATAAATACCCTCTCACTTGAGAGGGTCATGTTACACAATCTCATACGCTCTAACCTTTTTCTGTACTTGCTTTTACTTGTGACCTTTGCCTTACTTGAGCGTCGGAGTACCTTGTAGGTACACCCCCCCGCCGTCTTTCCACCTCACCGGAGCTGAAGTCCATACGACGTTGCTGGCCACTGAATAACTGTCTGATCCATGTACGATCAATTACTAAAATAAATTAGAGTTTACATTGTTACAAATCATATACATTACTAAGATCTAGATTACAACAGTATTCGAGAGAGTCGATTCACTTGCTAAAGAAAAAGAGTTTATGATGAAAAACATGCTTACCCCGCTACAACAAAAAAAGCTAAGGGCAATCATCATTTCCCATCCATTGATGTTTAGGCTGTAAAAATATAACAATTGAAACACCAATGAAAAGATTAATTTTCAAATGAAAATTTAAGCAAATATTATTTATTTTTAAAAAGGTGGTGGAATTAAAAACACAAGTACAAGGGGTACTCGAACCCTTACATAAAGAAATCGAAGCAACTACTCATTCTTTAAACAATTTGCAGGACAATTGAAGCAATCAAAGAAGGAACAAGATTTTGGGATTCTAGAATTAATCTCCAACCAACTCCAAGCTTGAAGTTTGATAGCACAAATATAATCTTCTACCGAAAAACCTGTTCTCCTAAAAATGACGTTATTTCTACCTATCCATAACTGTCACACTACACCAATCCAAATGACTAACCCATCCAAATTACCTGCTGCCCTTCACAAAGAACAACCGAAATCAATAAAAGAAACCAAGACGTCAGAGTTGAGCTTTAAGTCAAAACCCACCCACCTTTCGACTCCCCTCCAAACTTCTGCTGAAATTGCACAAGTGAGAAACATATGAAGTGCATCCTCTTCGTAGTTGCAACAAAAAACACAACGTGTATCGATTACACCAGGTGTTAAACCTCTCTTTATCACCCGATCTTTCGATGCCAAACGATTTAGAAACAGTCTCCAAAGAAAAATATCGATCTTCGAAGGGATTTTAACTCTCCACAACTCTGTTAAAGCCTTGATAAGATCTTCATCAACATGACCAGCCAAAGGCTCCTACAATGGAAAAAATAGGCAGAGCTAACAAAAAAAGTTGACGACTCAGTTGCATTCCATTGAAAATTGTCCAACTTGTCTACAATTAGGTGCCTGTTCTGCAGCAGGAGCAACAAATCTTCTAACTCCTTTGCCAGCTCCGAATTAGCAGCAAACGCTAGAAAGTCGAGATTCCACGTCCAGCCATCGACAAACCAACTACCTGCTTCATCAACACTAAAGTTCTGTCAGGAAGACACATCAAACAGTCTTGGGAACAACTGCCTCAATAGCAACTTATCCAACCACTCACAATTCCAAAAAGGAATATCTCTACCATTTCCCAAACCACAGACCAAATTCGACTCAAAAGGATCCATGTGCATTTGATCAACAAGACACAACACAACTAAATCTCTCCACCAAATTGATTCCGCTTTCCTGCCCCTGTGGCCTTCTACACAAAAAAACCTCCAAAGCTAGGCTCGAAAAGGAATATCTAAAATCCAAATTCTCTCTCCAAAACACATTCCTATCACATAGAAACCTCCAACTCTATTTGAGAAGCAGAGACTTATTGAAAACCGCGATGCTCTTTATTTCCAATCCTCATCTCTCTTTGGGTCTACACACCTTACTCCAACTAACCTGATGAATTTTCTTGACATTAGAGCCCCTTCCCCATAGAAAACTGCTTTGAATTCTAACTATCTCCTTTAGGATAATCAAATGCGCCTTATAGAAAGAAATAGTAAAAACAGGAAGCGCATTCAACAAAAAGTTGATGAAACGACACTGTCATAACCTAATTTTTGACTCTAAAATCTCACATCTTTTTGCATCATCTACATAGTTTATCATGTTTTTTTATTTTGCATAATACCCAATTTATCAGCCAGAATAGACTTGTTGTATTTACAGCCGAATCGGTTAAACTAAAAGTCAACTGTGTGTAAAATCAGTGGACGGAAAATTTCAAAATCGAGCTTGCAAACGTCAATGATATTAATCTACGTTTCACGTAGTTTAACCTGACGTGCTCGTTTTAATTTTTCGACTGCTTTTCGGTCGCATTTTCGGACAGTTTAAGCCATTTAACTAGGTAAAATTTATTTCAAAATTTGACCAAACGCTGAATTTTTCCAATACGTATATTTCGCGCTGATCATTTTGGTATATTCATTTTATTTTTCTGAGCACTTCAATACCGATCCAATTACTCATTTTTACCGTTTTTTTAATTTTATTTTTAATTTTTAATTAATAATCATTTTAATTAATCAAATTTTAATTTAGTTTATTTTAAATATTTTATTTTACTTCTTATTTTCTTTTTGGGTTAATAGTCATTTACCCCCTGCAATATAGGCGACTTTTGATTTACCCCCTTTAAAAAAATAATTTTGGATTACCCCCTGAAATTTTGGGGTACCCCCTAAGCGTGTAAAAACCAGGGGGGTAAATAAATTTTTTTTTACAGAGGGGTAATTTTTCTACCTAAGGGCCAAATGACTTAGAATTTTAAAATTTCAGGGGGATAATCCAAAATTATTTTTTTAAAGGGGGGGTAAATCAAAAGTCGTCTATATTGCAGGGGGATAAATGACTATTAACCCTTTCTTTTTTATATTATTTAATATTTTTTATTTACCTATTCTTAGCAATACTTAATTAACAAGTGTTAAAAAGTTATTTTGTTCTTGGTTTACTATTTTGTGAAAAAATTTAATGCATGGCATGAGTGTATGATGCACATCACACACGTTATGTTGAAAAGAGAAAAACTGCAACGTTTCATGCAATGAAAGGGACCCCACGTTAACTCCTCTAGCCACTTCATATAATTTCCTCATCTCTCTGACTTTAAAAAAAAAATCAGGGTCGGTCATTGAGTGAAGCGAGTAAAGCTTGGGCTTTAGGCCCCAAATATTTTTAAGCCCCCAAATACATATTTTTTATCAAAGTAATTAATGTAAATTAATTAAATGTAAATTTATAGTTAAAGCCTAGAAAAAAGGAAAAGGGAGTATTCTGTTTTTTTTTTGTCGTTTTTGAATAGTTGAATCTTGACTCTTATGTTCCTATAATAAATTAGTAACAGTCTCCTATCACTAAATCTATTAATTTCTTTAAAATTTCTCCTATCATTTTCAATTGAACATTTTTTCAAAAGAATTTTTTTTTGCAATTGCAATTACAACAACTCAGCCGATTTATATTTGTGATATTGTAGCACCGCCGCATCACCTCAGAGTCACTTCTACAGTGACAAAGATGACTTATTCTCCATCTCCAATTGCTAGTTTGTTTTATTGTTTGGTTTGACGGCAAACAAGTTGTTCTTTCTTTTATTCTTTTTCGTCGACAAACAAATTCTTTTATTCTCTTGTTGAATCTATTTTTTTTGTTACTATTAGCTTAATCTATATTTTTTTGTTATTGCTTGATTGTTTGATTATTGTCTTGTTTGTATCTATTTGTTTATTCTCTTGTATAATTTTGTCGGCAACCATCTTTTATTCTATTTGTTTTATTTTAGTTCTATTTTAGTTTTTTATTTTTGTTGTTTACTTTCAAAATTTGATTAAATTGTTTACTTGTTTTAAGACATATAAATGTCAACTCGAAAATATGAATCGGGCTATTCGAAACTAAAAAAAAAAAGAAAAAGAGTTGAAGCTTTGATTGAATCACAAAAAGGGGGCTTTAGACAAATTTGTTAATACAAAAAAAAAAAGTAAAATTGAAAATGTCGGGGGATTATTCAGTGAACGAACAAGTTAATAATGTAAATGCTAATAAAAATGTAAACCATGATGAAAATGAAACCGAGAAAAAGTAGTTGAATGAACAAGTTAACAATATAG
Source organism: Lathyrus tuberosus (assembly GCA_022829125.1). NCBI lineage: Eukaryota > Viridiplantae > Streptophyta > Magnoliopsida > Fabales > Fabaceae > Lathyrus > Lathyrus tuberosus. The sequence continues at coordinate 1,169,229 of JALAZF010000085.1, read as the reverse complement.
ATGCTAATGAAAATAGAGAAGGAATAGCTGGTGAAAATGAAACTATAGTATCCGTTAATAGGCAAGATTGCATTAATTTTGACACTAACAATGAAGATAGAGAAGAAGTATTAGAAGAACATCTCATAAAAATATATATGAGCCGATCCCGTTTTAGAATATAAAAGGCCTCAATTCAAAGTTTGCTTTAAGTCTCATGTAGTGTTGGGTCGGCTCTGAAAAAAATGAAACTTCATAACCACTTTATGACCACACTCATATTTCCATCTTGTTTTTGATGTTGCATTAAACCAAATACATCTCTCTCTCTCTCTCTCTCTCTCTCTCTCTCTCCTCTCTCTCTCTCCTCCTCTCTCTCTCCTCTCTCTCTCTCTCTCTCTCTCTCTCTCTCTCCTCCTCTCTCTCTCTCTCTCTCTCTCTCTCTCTCTCCTCCTCTCTCCTCTCTCTCTCTTCTCTCTCTCTCTCTGCGCGCAGCAGAACAACATAACTTTTTTTTTCCTTTTCTTCCATTTAACCCAACTCACTATTTCATTTTCATGGACCTTTATGAAATAAGACTCAACACTACCTTGCATAGTCCTCCATTCAAAACTTCAACCATAACAACCTTATATCATATTACTCTTTTCATAAGCACCCACACGATATACCCTCCTACTAGTTTTGAAAGCAAGAAAACAACAATACCTTTTCTAAAAAAAAACTGCATACATAAAAAAGAGCCACTTGACGGAAGTTTTCGATAACACCCTTTCCATGTACCTCAGCCCACAAGCACAGCACCTTGAAGACCTCTCACATTTGATTAGTTCACTATGTAGGTCCTTTTTTATTCTAGCTTGTTTCTCATTTTTATTATGATGTCCATATTCTCAATGTTGATTTATCTTGTCATGATAATAGTAATTCTTTGTAGACTTTGTTTTACTTTATGCTTTAGAATGTATGGTGTTGTAGTGTAAATTAGCATGTCATAGTAAATTTAAAAAAGGGGTATAGTGTGTGATTGTTTGATGTGTGTTGTATATGTGTTGTAGTATGTGTGTGAAATCAATGAGTGTTAGAATAATTTATGTGATATTCTTATTTCTTTTGTTGGACTCTCTGAACATTTATTCATTTTAGAAGTTATGTGTGGTTTGTGTTTTTACATTGTGACTTCTTTGAAAATATTATATTTGAGCTTTGCTTATAATCTTCATGTATAGTAATGTAACTAAATTTTTGGAGGGTTTCTTAATGCACCACCCAAATTTCTTAGGCACCACGTGAAATTATTTTTTTGCTCCCTAATTCCGGATGTGCACATCCGGACGCACCAAATTTTTAAAAAACGCAGAGCTGTTCCGGATATGCATATCCGAAAACAATTCCGATGTGCACTTCCGGAAGGATTTCTTATTAATTCGCGCCAGACCTTCTTCCTCCCCCTCATTCTTCAATTTTTCATTTTTCAAACTTTCTCAAACTCTCTCAAACTCTCAAATTTTCAATCCCACAGATCTCGATTTTTTCCACTCGAGTTCCGCGCAGAGCAACTTCTACAACGATCAAGACACTCCAAATCCTCCGTATCTCATTTTAATCGGTAAGTTTTCAAATTTTAGAGTTTCGGAGTTATTTTCGAGTAATCGATTTAGAGTAGACATTTAGGTGTAGAAATTGTTAAGTTGTACGAATAACATAGGTTAGAGACAATGTAGGTCTATTTTACTGCTTCAAACGGACGATCAGGGCATTAAAATGCCCTTTTGCATGTTACAGTGGCCATGTCTGCTATTTTTAAACTTCAAAAAATGTACCGGATGTGCAGATCCGGAAAGATTTTAACATTTAGTATTCTGAGTGTTTCCGAATGTGCACATCCAGAAATACCCAACGTTAAAAATTCGGTGTCCTTCCGGATGTGCACATTCGGAAGACTATTTTTTTTATTTTGTTTGTTTTTTTATATTTTGTTTGTTTGTTTGTTTTTGTTTAATTATTTTAAAAAAAATCTAATTTATTTATTATGCTTTGCAGATTAGATGACTGGCAGAGACGATCGTACCATACATGGACGAACAACTCAGCACGCATCTGTCCGACATGAGCGGATGCAGTCTACAGCCGAGACTTTCGGCGCAGAGGGAGTTGGGGTAGCCCCTACTGCTGAGGGACATCCTACACCACATCCTACACCACAACCATCCACATTACAGGTTCAAGCCACTTCCACATCACAGGTTCAGGCCACTCCCCCGTTAGCCGCCGATTCTACATCTCGGAGGCGTCGGGATTCTACTGCTAGTTCATCAGGGTCCCAGCCCGCACGCAGGCATCGTTGGGAGACTCCAGCTCCATCAGCTGCTCCTCCTCGTTCCCCTGTTCCTGTTCCTGTTCCAGAGGGTGATCACCTAGCACATGAGGGTGTTGAAGCTGATGACGATTTCGATGAGCTGGGCGGTTACCCTCGGGGGACCGTCTGATATGCCCCTACTCGTGGGGTACTCTGAGCATACTGCCAGATATGTCTGGCTAGGACAGGTAACCTTTCTCGGTTTATTTATAGAATTGTATTCGTTGAAAATATGTTCATTTGTAACATTGTTTTATTTGGAAATTTTCAGGAGAAGGATTCACAGAAGTTCTATAACCATGGGGACAAGGTTATGGACATGCTTGCGGTGCTGCCAGGGGATGAGTGGTTCACGTCTGCACTTGCTACCTCTGGTCTTGGAGGTCTGTCTAGGATTGGGTATCCCCAGATCATGTACGGTATGCTGATGGCCTTTGTTGAGAGATGACACACTGAGACATCCCCATTCCATCTACCATACGGCGAGATCACGATCACACTCGACGACATCTCGTGCCTTTTACATCTACCCATCATGGGTACCCTTCTCCATCACGGTAGGATGTCGAAGGAGGACGCGATGGAGATGCTGATTGAGGAGCTTGGGGCTACCCCAGAGGAGGCACTTGCGGAGGTGACGCAGTTGAGAGGCGCACACGTCCGGTTCTCCTTTCTGACACACAGACTTACTGCGGCGCTTGCAGAGGCAGGACGGGCAGCAGGTGATCCAGCTGAGATAGCGATCTACAGGCAGCGTGCCCTGAGATGCTACTACTTGTTTTTGCTCGGCGCGCAGGTGTTTGTGGACACCAGCGCCTATTATGTTGATGTCGTTTACCTCAGGTACCTTTCGGATCAGACAGAGATCCACGGGTACAACTGGGCGCCGGTTGCGCTGGCATACACTAGAGCGGAGAGAGACTGGAGCGTTGCTGCCGGGTACATCGTGTGGTTCTACACCGTCTCACACCCATGCATGGTGCCCACTGCTGAGGGATCGCCACCCAGACCTGCTCATCAGGAGATATTAGAGGAGCGGCAGTCTCAGCTGGACCACACTCAGGATGTCCTACCACGCTGTCGTTAGATAGAGCATATAGCGCAACAGGCCATTGCGGACGGTCACCTCCCTGAGGGCTCTGGTGCTAGACTTGCCGTGGACAGGATTATTGCGATTGCTCGGGGAGCACTTCAGTACCGCAGACATCGATCCAGGATGGCGGGTAGGGGTAGAGGAGCAGGGGAGCCAGGAGACATCCTTCGCCATATGCAATAGTTTTTTGTTTGACGTATTCTATTTATACTAGATTTATGCACTGTATTTTGACAGAGGTTTATTTTATTTATATATATATATATATATATATATATATATCATTTTATTTTATATATTGATGTTGTCAAATGTATATTAAGTTGCGACGATATATTAACATATGCGACCAATCAACAAAACCGATTTTTAAAAAAAAAATTAAGTTCTGCTATTTTCCGGATCTGCAGATCAGGAATGTTTCCGGATGTGCACTTCTGGAACGCATCAGCATTTTTAAAAAAAATGGTGCGTCCGGATGTGCACATCCGGAATCAGGAGGCAAAACTGGAAATTCAGATGGTGCCTAAGAAACAAGGGTGGTGTGATAAGAAACCCTCAAAATTTTCTCGGAAAAAAACCAAGTGAGAGGACGAATGGTTTTGTTAATGAAATAAATACGCATGTTTTAAATAAAACCATTCGTGTTCACTCATATTTTTCATTGATATCAAACGCTTGTTTAAGCAAAATCCAAGGGAGGATGATGAAATCGAAAAACACAAAACTTCCAGTTGTATGCTTTTGAATAAAACTCTGTTGATGATGTACAATCATTGTTTCAAATCCCTAAACACCGGAGATATAAGGAAGATAATCCCTTGTCAACCCCGTTGTGCCTAGAAGTAGAAGTTTCTTTCTAAAAATGAAAAACCCTCAATCTTAACCTGGGGCAGGTGTAGCGAGCGATTTTTGTCGGTGACGCGACCACCTTGTCACTGGGTTTTCCTCACCGCAACGAGGAGGAGGGGGTGCTACTTTCTTATTTCTTATTTATCCTGTGAAGCTGAAAGGGAAAGGGAAGCTATCTAAAACTAACCTTGCACGCGAATGTTTAACTGAACAAACGCTGAAAAGAGATTGGGGGGTCCGGGGTCTGGTTATACAATTGGGAGCTGTCAATTACCTATCCTATATGTGGTTATCCACAGGATATTAACTTTAGGTTTCGCTTTATACTTGATGGTGTTTATCAGTTAATGGGTTGGGAAAGTTTCTTGGGGAATATGAGTGAGAGAGTGAGTTGATGTTTATGTTCGGGGTTTTCCCGATGTTTTTGGGTAAGGTACTAGACCTAAGTTTTGATTGATGTGTGAAGGTACTGAACCTAGCATTTTTGATTAGTATGCTCGCTAAGATTTCGCAATCTTATGCCTACGTATTCCCGTTTAAATGAAACAGGGAAATCATAGCAATCGTAGTTCCTCCTATTCTAAGGGAGGAAAAAGATGTTTTGGTGTCTTGTTCAAAGCCCAAGATTGAAGCTAAAAGGTTATTTGTGTCTTGTTCAAAGCCCAAGATTGAAGCTAAATGGTTATTGGAGAGAGAATTTTTCATCTCTAAAGAGGGATATGACTTCCTCTGAGCGGATTGTTGATTTTTGTGTGCCTTGATCAAAGCCGAAGGTTGAAGCTAAGAGGTTGATTGACTTCACTAGGAAAGTCCTTATACAAAGCCTAAGAGGAGGCTAGAAGTGACCGACTCAACAGGAGAGTGTTTTTATTTGTCTCGTACAAAGCCCGAGATTGAGGTAAAAAAAAGAGGCTGATTCATTGGGGATGTCATTATACAAAGCCTAAGAGGAGGCTATAAGTTTGACTTCTCTGGGGAGGTTTGTATGTGTCTTGTACAAAGCCCAAGATTGAGGCTGAAATGGGAAATTTAACTGACTCTGGTGAGGATATTTTATGTGTCTTGTACAAAGCCCAAGATTGAGGCTGAGAGGAGTTTGACTCTGCTTAGGAAATTATTCCTCAAAGCCTGAAAGAAAGCTGGGAGGAAATGGCTCTGCTAGGGTAGATATCTGTCCCAAGTTTAAGAGATAAAGATTTATGTCTTGTACAAAGCCTAAGATTGAGGCTAAAAGGGTTTGACTCAATAAGAGAGTGCTTTTATCTGTCCTGTACGAAGCCCAGGATTGTGGCTGAACAGGCTGGAGAAATCATCATACTGAAGAGGAATCTGACTTTTGCTAGGGGAAATCCATATACCAGGCCTACGAGGAGGCTGGAAAAGATTGACTCAACAAGAGAGTGACCTTATCTGTCTTGTACAAAGCCCAAGATTAAGGCTAAAAGGGTTGACTCAACAAGAGAGTGCTAAAAGGTGATTGACTCAACAAGAGAGTCTGAAAAGTTTAATTGACTCAACAAGAGAGTCTGAAAGTGTTAGCCCCACTGGGGAGAATCATTGTACAAAGCCCAAGAGGAGGCTAACTTCGCTGAGGAAGGATCATTATACAAAGCCTAAGAGGAGGCTATCTCTCTGCTAGGGATTATTGAGATCCCGAGGCAGGTCCAAATGGGGAATCAACTCTTGCCGAGGGTTCTAGAAGAGTTGAGATATCAGATGCCTTGAGGTTCTGATTTGGGATTTATTAGGAGAGAGACTGGGTTTTATCTCTGCTAGAGATTTATCCAGAGTGACCGAGGTTTCTCCTATGTTCGTAGGGAACTTGAGAATGTCTTTGAGACTCAAAGGGATTTAGACTGTCCAAGTCTATTGGTGTGGAAAGAGTTTTATCTTTTGTTTGATGCCCAAGAGGAGGCAGGGGTATTAAGGGATGAGAATCAACCCTAAATTGGTCTTTGATTTGACACTGGAAAGACTGCTCTAGCAAAGGATGACTAAGTTCTGTCTTATACCTTTAAGAGGTCGTCAAGGTCCTTGTATTAAGCCCAAGAGAAGGCATGAGAACTTCTAAGAAGCCGGATGGTCCTTGTACAAAGCCCAAGAGGAGGCGGGGATGCTTTTAGGAAGCCTGTGGGTCCCAAACCAAGAAAAGTTCAAGAAATTCTATTCACCGAGAATAGATTAGTTAGTGAAAGTTCTGTGATTTAAAGAAACTCAAGAGATGCTATTCACCGAGAATAGATCAACTCCGGGGAGTAGAATTTCTTTGACAATTTCTAGGGGTGACAGTCTGAGAAAAGGTTCATGAAGAATACTGCCTTTCTCTTTGTTCCGTATTGTTTAAGCCCAAGAGAAGGCAAAACTGTATCTGGAAATCCTATGGGGATCTAGTTTTGATTGTATTCAAGAGTGACCAACATGGCTTTACTTAGTTCTAGACCTAGTTGCCGGGAAAAACTCTAAATAACTATACTAGTATATATACAGTTGATATATGACAAGTATTTAAAAGGATATGAAAGAAGACTAACCGTCCGCAGCTTCCCACAATACAATTATATACATATGAAAACGAGTAAATGAAAGCTATTAAAACTTACCGGTGAGCAAGCTTCCATGCTGTATTGTTAGTTGTTCAAAGAAATTAAAGAAAGTTTTGATAACGACATATATTTGAACCTAAATCAAAAGGGAAGTTGTTTGTGAAAAGATTGTTGAGGCTTATACTCGAGGAGAGGCCCAAGGTTTAACAGTGATCGCACCGTTGTTCTAAAGATCGCATCGGGACTTATACAACGACTGAGGCACAAAGAGGTTTATTTACAAAAGGGATGAGTCTTACAATTCAAGGATGGGCCCATAGTGTTTTAAGAGAAAAGAAATAGGACTTACAACATAAGGGTATGCCTAAATGATTTTCTTTTTGAAATGGCGATCGCGCCGAGATTTTTTTAACGCAGAGGGACTTATACAATGTCTGAGGCCCAAAATGGCGTGGGTTAAAAAGGGATTGAGTCTTACACTCTAATAGAGACCCATGAGTGTTTGAAATTTTAAAATCAGAAAGATACCCTAATTTTTGAATTCAAAAGGCATTTTTCAAAGGTAATTTAAATAATAAATGATAAAATATCAATTATATTCAAAAATAAGTTGTACACTTTGGAAAATATTTTGAAAAATCAAGTTTAATCATTTGAAAGCTTAAAATCCAATTGATTTTGAAAGATCAACGTGGGAATTCCATTTAAAAAATGTTCAAAAACAATTAAAATTAAATTAATTACAAAAATTCTAATTATATTAAATAAATAATATAAATTGGATTTTTTGTGGAATAAAATATTTTAACATTTTTGTGATTTTTTGCAAAAAGAACCAATAAAAAATAATTAAAATTGAGAGAGAAATTAATTTTTCAAACAATTTAAAATAATATGAAAAATAGTAAAAAATGGAAAAAGTGTTAAAAAAGGGGTCTGGGGCGAGGGGGGTTCGAACCCCAGACCTCTAGGTTGCAGCGTGCGCCTTCTACCACTGGGGTGGTGATACATCCGTGTATCAAAGCCACCCTAGAAATACATAAGGCATGCCTTGTTTTAGGCCTGGGCAAGGTAAAGCAAAACAAGGTTTTGGGCTAAAAACGTAAAGGCCATAACTTTCTCATTTCTCCATGGATTGAGACAAAATTTAGGTCTATACTGCCTAGAATTTCACAAGGAATCCAATGGTGGTGGTGGTTCTTTCAGATGATGTCCCTATTTAAAAACCCAATAGTGTTTTTGAAATAGGCCTATAATTACATTTTCTATACTAACACCTGGTGCAGGCAAGAATTACATAGCAAATTGGTTCAAACACAACATATATAACATGTATGAGATGTTTATGATCAGTGGACTTCAAAGCAATGCATAATTTAGAAAGTTCAAGTGATGATGCACTTACCTCTTGGAGCTCCTTGTGCTATCTGTCAAGTTCCTTGTGCCAGAAGTAATTTGATGCTTTAGACACTCTCAATTGACCCCTTAGAAGCTTTTAGAATGGTTGGAACCAGCTGGAATCCTCAGGAACAATTTGAGCTCTTTCTTGCAAAAGGGGCAAAAGTGACCAATATGATAGCTCTCTCAAATGGTGTTCCAGATGTGGGGAACCATTTGGGACAGTTTAAGGATGATATTTGGAGTGTGTTTGAGGTTTTATCTAGTTTTGAAAGTGACTGAATCAAGACATGGCTTGAAAAATGCAAAGAAGTCCAATTTTGAGGTTTTGAGAAGGGACTTTGTGATTTTGGTGTTACAGGTCACTTATGAGAGTTTGGACAGCTTAGATATGACATATTGGATGTGATTGGAGCATGAGCTGTGATGGAAATGCTTTCTAACTCAAAAACTCAGAGTTACCTTGCAAAAGAAGGCATTTTGGCCTAAAGAGAGGGATTTTGAGGAAAGCATCAGTTTGGTTGCTTTGGTGTACTCAAACTGAGCACAAATGAGCTCTATTTATAGTAGAGCAAGTTGTTTTGCAAGCAATAGTGAATGGCAGCTGCAGCAGGCCTTTGGCCAATGTTATGCAAAAGGAATCTCATGTCTCCTCTAGCCATTGACTTGAGATTAGGGCACATGCCTATGGTTCTTTGATTCAGAGCTTATCCTTGACTCATTCAGTTGGGAATGTATCAGTCCATGCCACCTTGGTGTATCCATTAAATGCATTTCAACAAAATTGGAGTCTTGGCACATTTTTAGCCCTTTTAGGTTTGGCATGCTACTTGTAGATTCTTGGACTTTGGAGATCAGATCATCCCCCTTGGATTTGATCCTCAAATGTGTCCAAATTGATGACAAGGCTTGGATTGATCAGATTTAGGCAAATCGAGCAAAATGCACAAAATCTGCCAAATCTGTCTTGAAAAAATCAGTTCATGATGCCATGTTCCAAGGGTTGTATCTCCTTGCACAAATGGAATTTGGAGATGATCTGGTACTTGTTGGAAAGCCCTCATGTCATACTTTAACTTTGATGTCCACCCCTAGACCTGGTTTGACTTTGATCAAGGTGAAAACTGCCCCCTACATTTTGGGAAAAGTAAGGCAGATTTTGACTTAGTGAAAATTTCACTAAGTGTTGAAAAAAATGCCATTTTCATGTTTTTAGCCATTCTGATCACTCCATAACTAAAAATCCATGGAGAATTGGAATGAGATGTAGTTGACACTTTTGAAGTATGCCATGAGAGCTACAAATCCAGCTTTGGACCATCCAAAATGGTTGCTTGGATCTCAAGTTATGGTCCTTGGAAGTTGGTACCCTAGCCACTTTGTTCCATAACTTAGAAAAATTCTAAGTTTTTTATGGTTACCCCTTTTACAAGTTAACTCACGTCGTTTGATTTTTCTTGATGAATGATGATTCAAATCATACATTAACATTGTTTTAGGGTTAAAGAACCATAATTGTGAAAAATCTCAAAAAGTAAAACTTGACTTTATGCGCAGTTGACTTTTTATCAGATGAAATCCAAACTGTGCGATCCGTTGTGAAATCGAGCCCTTGACCTAAATCAAACCTAATGGATATACTCCATAGGTGTTGTAGGGTGTATTGAATCATGTCCCAAGGTTTGGAAGCATTCCTTGGTCCAAAGTCAAAGGTACAGTTGACTTTTTCCTCGAAACCCTAATTGTGGTCCATATGAAATTGAAACTTATGGATCAAGCTTCTTGGATCAATCCATTGTTGCAAATGGATGAATGTGGTGTATTTGAGACCCTCAAATCATGTCTTGAGGTCTTGGTTCATGTTTTGTCCCAAAAGTCAACTTGGGGGTGAATTAGGTCAAGAAACCCTAATTCTTGATTTTTTATGAAGGCATTCCCTGAGGCTAAATTGACTTGATGATTAGGTTCATGAGGTCCCTTGGAGTATATTGGGTTGTGTTTTGAAGCATTGGCTCATGCCCAGAGGAAAAATTCCATCTGGAGGCCTCAGTCGACCAAAACCCTAATTTGGTGACACTGGCGATCTTGAGGCTTGATCCACTTGGAATGTTGCAACTTTGTGCTTGATTCTGGATGTTGAAGTCCTCTTGATCATTTATGGATGTTTTGAGAGGTTAGACAAGTTGAAGATCATGTCATTTCTTGATTAATCCTTTGTCTAAGTGCTCTGAGAGGGCTTGAAACCCTAACTCTCGATTGTAGAGAATGCCTAATAATTCCTGAGGAGATTGACGAGGCATGGTGGTTCATCCATATTGTGGTAATGATTTGCACAATGATGGGAAATCCTGGTGGTCAAAATTGGGGGTATGACAGATGCCCCTATTTAATTTTCTTGGACCCGAAGGTGTGAATGGCGAAGGTATTCGGGAATTCGGGGTACAAGAAGATTAAATATCGGAATACCCAAAATTTTGATGGTGGTTATGAATAGCAGTTTGCTCATCCATCTTATTTTGCTAAGCAATGATGCTTAGAAAATGTAAAAACTTCCCCTCGATCCTAGTTTCCTACCAAGGAACTAGTCTCAGTTTCTGATATAAACTTCCCCTCGATCCTGGTTTCCTACCAAGGAACTGGTCTTAGTTTCTGAAGTAAACTTCCCCTCGATCCTAGTTTTCATCCAAGGAACTGGTCTTAGTTTCTGATGTAAACATCCCGTCGATCCTGGTTTTTAGCCAAGGAACTGGTCTTAGTTTCTGATGTAAACTTCCCCTCGATCTTGGTTTTCAGCCAGGGAACTGGTCTCAGTTTCTTTCGTCAATAAACTTTCTTGACAAGGGACACTATTTGTAGCGGTTTTCCTCAAACTTCTCGTCGAATTTTCCTGGGGAGATGCCATTTGATGGGAAAAAGTTTTGATGTCAGACTTGCTGGGGAACCCATTTGTCTGAGTTGTAGAGGTGTACAAACTTCTCCGTTGGAGACGCCATTTGTTGGTTATACTAGGGAAAACGAGTCTCTTGAGAGACTGCTTTCCGCTTGGGGATATTACATCATACTTTTCCTCGAGATCTTCTCGGAGAAATGTCATGTGATGTAATCCAGTTTTGAGGTGCTGATGACCTTTTCGTTAGAGAATTTTCCGAAGAAGAACTGTTGTATTGCCGGATCTTTGATTAAAAGGCTTTCTCTGGGGATTTTCCTTAATCCGGGAAAGCGAAGATATCATATTCAATGGCGAAGAATGACGTTTGTCGAGTTTTCTTACTTTTCAGAGGTTCAAGTTATCAAAGTGGTCGAGGACCGTCTCCAATCCAGAAATAAAATGGGGAGAGATTGTTCAGATGCAACATTTCCTGATGAGGAAAGAACTGACAACTCTAGTGAGAGGACTTTTATCGCTAAGGGATAAGACCGACCGGAGTGATAGTGATGCAATATGAATATGAGTATGAATCAATAATGCATGATGTATGTATGTATATGCTGACAAAACTGACACGACATACAGACTAGTGGATGAACACGACTGGATACTCGTCCACTGCAGGGGACGAAGAAGTATCTTCAGTTCAAGATAGCAATTCTCCTTTGCTTAGGAAAGATAATCCTTGTGGGGAAAAACATTGGTCGGGCTTAGGAGGTAAGAACTCTGCCGGGGATGTCAGATGAAACACGGTCTCTGACACAGTTGATCCTTCATTCAGGCGTACTGGTTTAGAAGGAGTACTTTGATTCTGCACTTTGAAGCTCAATTACTTCCGGAGAAGTGATCGATGTTCTTTCGATGTCCAACAGTCAAAAGAATTGCCATCTTTATTTTAAAAGCAGAAAAAGTCTGACAAGTAAATTCATTTTTGTTTTATTTCAAGAATCGTTAATCATATTAAAAACATCATTCTATAAAGCTAAAACAAATGAGAATTGCAAACAAAAGCACTAGGGCTCAAATTTTATTGATAGGATGGAAATCAGCCAAACGCGTGATTCCATAGAGTATTTACAAAGTTAGAAAATGGTAATTTAAAGGGAAAAGGGGCTACATTGAAACATAACGACCACTATCCTTCTACCAACTTTGAATTCTGGACATCCTGAGCTTCTGTCGAAGATGACCTTGACTGAAGTTTTCCTGATGGATGACATGACTGCCGCTGAGGGATTTGCCCCTTTGTTGGGCGTAGTTACTTGCCATGAATCCCTAACTTTTGCTTGGATTGTACTTTGAGATTTCCAATCCATTGGGATGATTTTTTTTGCTTATGTCTCTAATTTTTTCCTGGACCGCCCTTTCGGGTTTTCAATCCACAGAGACCTTTTTTTTTAATTTTTTTATTTAGGCGAAGTATTTCTTGACTACATCAACATTTGTGGGGTAGGCAAATTCCTCTCCATCCATGGTTGCGAGTCTCAAGGCACCGCCTGAGAAAGCTTTCTTGACCACATAAGGGCCGTCATAATTCGGAGTTCATTTGCCCCGGGAATAAATAAGAAACGATTGTATCTTTTTGAGCACAAGGTCTCCTTTCCTGAAGACGTGAGGTCAGACCTTTTTGTCAAACACTTTCTTCATTCTTTGCTGATACAATTGACCATGGCATAAAGCCGCTATTCGCTTTCCTTCGATCAGGTTCAGTTTGTCATGCCGACTTTGACACCATTCAGCCTCTGTTAGCTTAGCTTCCATCAATACCCGGATTGATGGGATCTCTACTTCTATGGGGAGCACTGCCTCCATGCCTTATACTAGATTGAAAGGGGTTGCCCCTGTTGAAGTGCGGACAAATGTGGGATAACCGTGAAGAGCAAAGGGTAGCATCTCGTGCCAGTCTTTGTAGGTTACAACTATCTTCTGAACGATCTTCTTGATATTCTTGTTAGCCGCTTCAACCGCTCCATTCATTTTAGGTCGGTAGGGAGATGAGTTATGGTGTTCATCTTTGACTTCAGCACACAACTCTTTCATCATCTTGTTGTTCAAGTTGGATCAATTATCCGTAATGATCTGGCTTGGAACACCATAACGGTAGATGAGATTGTTCTTGATAAATCGGACCACCACTTGTCTGGTTACATATGCGTATGACGCTACTTCGACCCACTTGGTGAAGTAGTCAATGGCTACTAGGATGAACCGATGTCCGTTTGAAGCTTTGGGTTCGATCATGCCAATTATGTCGATTCCCCATATGGAAAAAGGCCACGGGGAAGAGAGAACTTTGAGATGTGTTGCCGATACATGGATTTTGTCTGAGTATATCTGACACTTGTGACACCTCTTCATGTACTTGTAGCAGTCGGATTCCAGGGTCAACCAATAGTACCCTGCTCTCAGAATTTTTCTTGCCATTGTGTGTCCGTTGGCATGAGTGCCAAAGGATCCTTCATGAATTTCTTTTATCAGCATGTTTGCTTCTGGTCTGTCTACGCATCGGAGCAAGACCATGTCAAAGTTTCTCTTATAAAGTGTAATACTGCTCAGGAAGAATCTGCCTGCCAACCTTTTGAGGGTTTTTCTGTCTTTTCTGGATGCCCCAGGTGGGTATTCTTGTTTTTGAAGGAAGCATTTGATATCATGATACCTAGGTTTGTTGTCGATGACTGCTTCGATCATGAAGATGTAAGCTGGCCGTTCAAGGCGCATTATGTCAATCTTAGGTATGTCATTCCATTGACGTACACTAATCATGGAAGAGAGAATGGCTAATGCATCAACCATGTGATTCTCTTCACGAGGGATGTGATGAAACTCGATTCTATCGAAGAATGGTAACAACCTTCTCGCGTAGTCTTTGTAAGGAATTAGTATTGATTGGTATATGTTCCAATCTCCTTTGATCTGATTGATAACTAGGACTGAGTCGCCATATACATCCAAGTTCTTGATCCTTAAGTCGATCGCTTCTTCGAGACCCATGATACAAGCTTCGTATTCGGCCTCATTGTTTGTATACTTGGATGTTAATCGGACAGTGAAAGGAATGTGGGTACCCTGAGGTGTTATGATGATTGTCCCAATTCCATTTCCATAATGATTGATAGCTCCGTCAAAGATTAGTCCCCATTGGGAACCTGGTTCTGGCCCTTCACTGGGTAGCGATTCATCGCAATCTTTCATTTTCAAATACATGACATCTTCGTCTGGGAAGTCAAACCCGACTGTTTCTTGATCGTTAATCGGTTGATGAGCCAAATGATCGGCTAAAATACTTCCTTTGACGGCTTTCTGAGTATGGTACTCGATGTCGTATTCTGATAACAACATCTGCCAACGGGCTATCCTTCCCGTGTGAGCAAGTTTTTCAAAGACGTACTTGATTGGACCCATTTCTGAAATTAACCAAGTAGTGTGACAAATCATATACCAGCGAAGACGTTTGGCTGCCCAAGCCAGAGCACGGCAAGTTTTCTCAAGCATAGTGTACCGATTTTAACAGTTGGTGGATTTCTTACTTAAATAGTAAATGTCAGACTCTTTTCTTTTTGTTTCGTCTTGTTGGCCAAGTACACAACCCATGGAGTCTTCCAAGATTGTTAAGTAGATGATCAGTGGTCTTCCTTCCACTGGAGGTGACAGGATAGGTGGGTTCAACAGGTATTCCTTGATACTGTCGATGGCAGTTTGACAGTCTTCTGTCTAAATGCAGTTCTAATTCTTTTTGAGTAATTTGAAGATTGGCGCACATGTCGCGGTCATGAGGAATATAGATCTGGAAATGTAATTCAAACGTCCCAGGAATCCTCTGACTTGTTTTTCAGTCTTTGGAGAAGGCATTTCTTGAATGGCCTTGACCTTGTCAGGATCAACCTCAATTCCTTTCTGGCTGACGATGAACCCTAGCAGTTTTCCTGAACGGACGCCGAATGTGCACTTATTGGGATTCAAGCGAAGTTTGTACTTTCTCAGCCGCTCGAACAATTTTAACAGGTGGGTCACATGCTCCTCCTCTGTCTTAGATTTGGCAATTATATCATCGACATATACTTTGATTTCTTTGTGTATCATGTCATGAAACAGAGTAGTCATGGCCCTTTGATAGGTTGCCCCGACGTTTTTTAAACCGAATGACATTACCTTGTAACAAAAGGTGCCCCATGGGGTGATGAATGCAGTTTTCTCCATGTCATTAGGCGCCATTTTTATCTGATTATAGCCCGAGAATCCATCCATGAAGGAGAACACTTTGAACTTTGCTGTACTGTCTACCAGCATGTCAATGTGTGGTAAGGGAAAGTCGTCGTTTGGACTTGCTTTGTTCAGATCCCTGTAATCTACACACATTCTGACCTTTCCGTCCTTTTTCAGAACTGGTACTATGTTGGCTAACCATTGAGGATATTCTGATGTGGCGAGGAAACCTGCGTCAATCTGTTTCTGTACTTCCTCTTTGATTTTGATGGCCATGTCTGGGTGAGTCCGTCTTAGTCTTTGTTTTACCGGTGGACATTCTGATCTGAACGGTAGGTGATGTTCCACGATGCTGGTATCCAACCCTGGCATATCCTAATAGGACCAAGCGAATACATTGGGAAACTCTTTGAGAAGTTTTATCAATCCTTCTTTGACAGTTGGAATGAGCAGTGCCCCAATCTTGACTTTTTTTCTCTCTTCTTCGGAACCTAAGTTGACCGTTTCCGATGGCTCTTTGTGAGGTTCAATGGACCTTTCCTCTTGTCTGAGTAATCAGGAGATCTCTTATGGAATTTATTCGTCATTTTCTTCTTCAGCCTCAAATACCGAGAATTCAAAGTTGGGAGAAGGCATTGCATCGTACGTTTCAATGGGGTTTAAAACCAGCAATCTGCATGACGTGATGATTGTTTTTAGAAGAGATAGAGAGAATGCGAGAGTGTGTGCAGCGTGATTTCTGAAAAATGCTTGTTTTTATTATTTGAGTTGTTTTTAGGATTATCATTTTCTGAAAAAGCGAAAAGAGAAAATAACAATAAATTCAGAAATTACAGAACGAAGTTACTTTATTCCTGATCTCGTCGATTCTTGAAACTACAACCCTATAAAACAAAACTCAGTCGCTTTGGGCAAAGCGAAGAGAGACATTTACAGAAAGTGAGCCCTATAAAAACATCTGTTTCATCTGGGCAGGGTGATAGGTAAAGATGGTAATTACTTAGACTTATGAACGACTTTCAGAACGTTGACTGCAACCCATTGGCGGCGAACTCCTCGGTGAATCACAAAGTCTGGTACCTTCTTTCTTGGTTTGTCCTCAGAAATGACGCTGATTTCTGGCGGAGCAGGATCATTGGACTCTTCCTCCCATGCAGAGTTGTCGTAGACGAACTCTTCTGTTGTATCTTGCACAGTGTTTTCTTTCTCAGGCAGATCTCCCTATCCAGTTGGCTGGATGTCTTCGAGCCTGATACGAGAGCTTTCAGGAGAGGTGTACTTGGCCAAGAAGTCGTACTTGCCACTCGGCTGTCCTAAGGTGTCCCATACTTCTGTGGGACAGGAGGAGTCATCATTCTCGATGACGTTTACCTCAGGAAAAGCATAGTTGATGAACTTTTGTCCTGCAATCTTTGCAAATTCATCGTTGTGCTGGATATCTTCAGGATGTCCTGAGTAATGATCCCATGACTTGGTGGGGACGCAGGTATTCTTTTCAATGATGCTAAGTTGATATGCATCATTGGGCTGACTCTTTTGCCCCAAGTCTTCTGGGTACGGCTGCCAGATAGGCAAGTCATCCAGGGGATCATAATAATCATTGTCAAAGTTGTCTTTCATCAGAGTGTCCTCCTCTAATGAGTTTGGTGGAGCACGACATCCCTCAGGATCACAATCTCCGTATATCATCTTGACGCCTGATCTTGGTATGTATCTGGGACTCTGCGTGGGATAGAAAAATGACGTATGCACCTCTCCCTGAGACATATAACCGTCCTCATTGAGATAGGACTTCCACTCTTCATCTGTATCGGAGGAGTCACCCTCAATGATGGTGTGTACTTCTTGAGACACTGGGTGGAGGAAGCCTCCACTGTGGAAGAAGTCCTGAATGGGATGAAAACTTTCATCTTTCTTGACAGTCTGGGTACAGGTTGAAGAAAAACCAAGACCTTTCTTTGTCTTGTTATTAGTAGGAATGACAAGCTGTCCCCATCCTTTTATGCCATTACCCTTGATCACTCCGAGAGCATCTTTGTATGAGGAAATCGACGTCCCTCTTTCTGATCGATTCTCATTGCTCACCGAGAGTGCTTGGAATTGAATCCCAATAATCTCTTCTGGTTCTACACAGGAGGATGATGATAAGTTGCTCACGATTAAGGCCTGCTCTCCGCATACTGTGACTAACTTATCATTCTTGATGAACTTCAGCTTCTGGTGAAGTGTCGAAGTGACTGTCCCAGCTTCGTGTATCCAAGGTCTTCCTAATAAACAGTTGTATGCTGCCCAGATGTCCATGACTTGGAAAGTGACTTGGAAAGTGTGAGGACCGATGGTTATGGGAAGATCAACTTCGTAGATAACTATTTTTCTGGATCCATCAAAGGCTTTTACGATGACCTCACTGCCTCTCATCAGAGATCCTTGAAATGATAGTCGCATCAGAGTAGATTTTGGCATAACATTCAGAGCTGATCCAGTATCTACCAGTACGCTGTCTGAAGCATCGTCTTGGCAGTTGACTGTAATGTTAAGTGCCATGTTGTGATTCTTTCCTTCTTCTGGCAGTTCTTCATCACTGAATCCTAAATTGTTGCAGGAAGTGATTGTTGGAGATGATGCTATCGAATTGTCTTATTATTACATCTTGTTCCACAAAGGCTTGCTCTAAGACTTTCTGTAGAGCTTCCATGTGAGCATCAAAACTGAGTAAAAGAGATAACACATAGATTTTTGAAGGAGTTTGCAACAGTTGATCAACAATGTTATATTTACTCTTCTGGATGAGCTTCAGCATCTCATCATTGTTCTTTGAAAGGTCGGGATCACAGGATTGACCGACTGGTTGATCAGGAACTTCTGTTTGAGGTTCCTTTTCTTTGCTGGGTTCTACAACTCCTCGGTTGAAGATCCGACCGCTCCGTGTTACTCGACTGATGTCTGCAATATTCACGACGGAGGGTAATGGAGTTTCCTTTCCATTCTCAATTGTTGTTGCACCGTATTTGTAAGGGATAGCCTTATCGGATTTGTACGGTACTGGTCCCGGCAGATAGATAACTACAGGAGCCTTTTGATTTTTCTGACCATCGTAGCTGGCCTCAATTGGTTCGAGGTTGAGAATCCTTCCACCATCAAGAGGAACTCTTGATTCATGGAGTAGAGGGAATATGGCACACACATCTTTGGCCATTTCTAGCTTAGGGATTAAGATAACATCTTTGCCTTGATTAGGATGATAGTCTGACGTTGAACTAGAACTCGACCATGGTTGAATCTCTTTGTGGTCCAACTGACCTTGAAGGGCTGCTCGTACGAGGTAACATCCTTGATTATTTTCTGAGCAAACTCTACAATGCTCATAGTTGTGTGGTGGCACCCGGCCACGTCCGCTTTGTATGCAGTGTAACCTCACTAGGTTTGTTTCCATGGATCGAACGTCCAGGCTTTGATGCCTGGTAGGGT
This sequence comes from Lathyrus tuberosus, assembly GCA_022829125.1. Taxonomy (NCBI): domain Eukaryota; kingdom Viridiplantae; phylum Streptophyta; class Magnoliopsida; order Fabales; family Fabaceae; genus Lathyrus; species Lathyrus tuberosus. Next base: position 1,150,405 of record JALAZF010000085.1, on the reverse strand, counting down.
TCCCGTTAGTCATACTGACTTATTGTGTGTCTTCATCTAGATAGATCGGAAGCCACCAGTGGTTTAATAAGTGTTGAAGTGTCCTCTAAATGAGTGCACATCCTTGGTCATTCCCACGACACACTTTACAGTTCTGATAATCTGCGAAGTCAGAAAACCGAGCTGGACTTGTGTAGCGTGTAATTCCACCAAGCTGGTATTCATCAAGCGAATATCAAAGATTTGAATCATATTCACTTGATACAGACTTCTATTGCGATAATCCTGAATCCACCTAAGATCCATCTGACGCTGGAGGGCCTCTTGTACAAAAGAACATCCCTGATTGTTTACCGAGCAGACCAGACATGAATCGTAATCGTGCCGTGGCAGATTATGATGTTGGCTTTGCCTTGAGTGCATTGCCACCAAGTTGACATTAATTGCACGAATGTCGTGGTTTTGAATGATGTTGGAATTCGTATAAGTCATGTTGACCTCATGAATTCGGTGATCCTGGATCCATCCGAGATCCATCTGTTCTTGTAGAGCTGATTGCACCAGAAAACATCCTTGATTATTTTTAGAGCAGATCTCACACCGATGATAATTATGAGATGGTATGTGACCGTATCCGCTCTGTCTGCAATGCATCTTGACCAGGTTGGTTCCCAATAAGAGTACATCGTGAATTTGATAGCTGTGCTTAGACTCTTCTTCTATCAAATTTACCGCAGCTTTCTTGTGTTGAGGCAATGGGTTTGTCTGAACATTTGGATTTGTATCCTTGAAGGATAAGACCCGTTCCTAACAAGCTTCTGCACATCGGATTTGAAGCTGAGACAGTTTTCTATGTTATGCCCCGGTCCTCCTTGATGATAAGGGCAAGTTTGATCCGCTTTGAACCAAAAAGGCGGATTTTCCGGTGCTGTAAGAGGAGCCCTAGTTTGGACGTGTCCCTTAACCAGTAGTAGTGGAAATAGTTCTGTGTACAACATCGGTATAGGGTCGAACCCTGGCGTTCGCGTTGTATGGTTGTTGTTGTATTGAGGACGAGCCTGCTGAAGAGGCTGTTCTGTCCTTTGCTGATATTGTTGTTGATTCGGTTGGCTCTAAGCAACCTGAGGTTAATACGTAGGAACATGCGCAGGGTTGATAGCAGGAGTTACTGCTGCTACTGGTTGGTACTGTCGCCTTTGCTTTTCGAGAGAGATATTACCAATATCTTGCTCTTTTTTCTTAGGGAGAGCGCTACCGTATCTTTTGGTACTACTCGACGATCCAACGTCTTTAACTAAACATCCTTCTCGGATTGCTTCCTCAAGACGAACTCCCATGCCCACCATCTCAGTCAAGTCACTGGGCGTACTGGCGAATATTCTGTCGTAGTAAAATGAGCTCAAGGTTTTTAAGAAGATCTTTGTCATCTCTTTTTCCTCAAGAGGTGGACAAATATGGGCGGAAATTTCACGCCATCTCTGAGTATATTCCTTGAAGGTTTCCTTATCCTTCTACGACATGGCCCTGAGTTGATCTCTGTCTGGTGCCATGTCCAAATTATACTTATATTGTTGAACAAAGGCAGCGCCAAGATCTCTGAAAGTGACGATCTTAGTGCAGTTTAAACCTATGTACCATTTGAGTGCGGCACCGGTTAAACTATCTTGAAAGTAGTGGATCAGTAGCTGTTGGTTCTCTGTCTGAGTTGACATCCTCCGAGCATACATCACCAAATGGCTTTGAGAGCAAGAGTTACCCTTGTATTTTTCAAATTCGGGCACCTTGAATTTGTGCGGAACTTTCACATTGGGGACCAAACAAAGGTTTGCGGCGTCCTTTCAGAATAGATCCTGGCTGCAAATGGTTTGCAATTCCTTCTGTATCTCTAGGAATTGTTCCTGGAACTCATTCATTCTGTCGTACATACTTCCATTTCCACCAGAGGGTATCTGTGGAATCTGTCCTTCTGGGATAGTGTGTACCAAGGGTGGTGGTATAGTCACTACGGCAGTGACTCTTGGTGCTTCCCGAAGTTTTTAACCTTCAGGAGTTGCTGTCATGCCCCTGGCATCTTCGCTTTCCCGAAGTTTGTAACCTTCAGGCCCAGCGGCCCATGCTGCAGTTTCCGGATCTTCCGTGATCGGCGGAATATATCCTTCCGGGATATAGTTGATAGGCATGCCTCAGGGACGATCTTTAGGCATGTTATACCGAGGATCAAGATTTTCCACTATGGGCATCGATGTGATCTCTGAGATCACAGTCCTTTGTTGTTGCATCTGAGCTGCGGCCAGAGCTTGCATGTCGTTGTGAAGTTTTCTCAGATCTTCTTTCAGAGTGTCAATCTCTTCTCTCAACTCTCTGTTCTCTTCCTCGAGATTATCCATTTTATTTTGTTGATTGACCCAAGTATTGTACGAATGAGACAATTTGACTCTATAATCGAGACACAAACGTGAGATTCAAAGGTAAGAAGAATGCGTTATGTGAGAATGATGAATGATATGCAATGATTATATTATATATATTTTTTTGTTTAATCAAAATAAACATCAACAATTGGATTGCAAATATCATACAGTAGGGAAAACCCCGTTTTATTGAATTCAAAGATAGCGAAAATGGAAATACAGTAATTTACAAAGTGCTGTAAAAGGAAATGTCTAAACTTATGGATCCTGAGTCCTCTCTGAGGAGGGCTCAGGTGCTGGTTCTGGTACTTTCCTCTTCTTTGACCGGGGCTCTTGAGCCGTTGTCGGGTTGTCATTCCTTTGCCAAGTGAAAGGAGCGAGCAAATTCCTTTGGTCTTCTTGATTCTCTACAGCATGTTGCTCTAAAATCTCGATCAGCGCATCTTTTTCTTTTAACAGTTGCTATATTTTGCTACACTCCACATTGAGAATGCAGTATTTGTTCTTCCAAGACTTCTTCTCCTGTTGAACTTTGTTGAGAGTAACCTGATGTTTTTCCGTATCAGACATAAAATAAAGGACAAATTCCTTTAACGGAAGAACTTCCGGACGAGGGTAAGGCATCCTCAGCTTGAGAGATCTAGTCTGCACCCAGTGGAGATAAGGTTTCACAGAGACACAATCTGGTTTTCCTAGAGACTCTCTTCCTTTCCTATGAACATGTTTCCAGGCATACACTATTTCTGTTTTTAGTGCCTTGTCATTTTCTCCTTCCTTGAAGAAAAGACCTTCTAGATGAACATTCTGCGGGACATGTCTCATCGGGTATCCAAATTAGCGACGAACTAAAACTGGATGATAATTGATTCCTCCTTTAATTCCTATGATGGGTATATTAGGGAAGTTTCCACAACGGTCAATGATTCTTATCCCGTCATAGATTCAATTGTAGAAATCGATGTCAGAGTTAGTAAGAGACAGGATTCTCTGCGACCAACGCAAAGTACTCTTATGATCCCAAAATGCAGCAGACTTGGGTAAGTGGGAAGTGAACCACTTGTATGGCAGGGGTACACAACATGTGATCATTCCTCCACTGTATAAATTCCTTAAGTGTAAAGAATGATAAGCATTTGCGAGCAAGGTCACTACAGGGTTTCCAATCAGAAAAATCTTAATGGCATTGATATCAACGAAATCATCAATGTTGGGAAACAGAAATAACCCGTAGGTGAGTAAGACAAAGATGCTCTCGAAAGCAGTCACGTTCCCTATACTAGAAAAGTACAGAGCCTTCTTTATCAAAAACCTTTCTGGTAAACCTTGGATTCCACCCTTAATGGTCATATGAGTCCTGACTTCTGACTCGTCCAAATAGATTGCTCTCGCAATGGTTTGATCCTTTGGAATTTCTTCCAGCCCAGAAAAGGGAGCCTGATCAGTGATGGGTAAATCAGTCAGATGAGGGTACTCCTTTAGTGTTGGTGCAAGTTGATAATCCGGGAATGTGAAACAGTGATAAATCGGATCATAAAACTGAATCAGCGTAGACAGGATTCCCTCGATTACATGGACCCTTAACAGAGACAGCAGTCCTCCGTATTTAGCTCTGAAAGCATCAGGGTTGGTGATCGTCCTTGCCAAACCTCTTAAATCCTCTAGTTTTGGAACCTTGAAGGTGTAATTGTGAGTCTTCCTTCTACCGAAATCCATAACGCAATCTCTTTTCTCTGACATTTGGAATCACTGTCTTAGTTTAATTTGAAAAAGAGAGACTAGAAGAGAAGATTTTTTTGATTAATGTTTTTTAATGAAATGAATGCATGAATGCAACACACAAAAACATAGGAAAAACATGGGGTCAAAGGTTCGGTGTCATGAAGTCATGGCTCTACCCATCCCCAAAGGTTGTACTGGTGATTTTTTGTACATGTCCTCAAAATCATTGACCCTCCTTGGGATAACAACAGCAGGCTGGTTCACCCGAGCGAGCTGCAGTATCTTAGAGTAATCTCAAATGAGGGTAGTATCGCGTGATAACTATTTTCGATAGCTTCCGCAATACAAAATAGTAACATGGTCTCAGCCTACTAAATCCTCAGTTTCATAGACACCACAATCAAACAATCTGCTTTCAACAACCGAAGTCGTATAGGAATTGAATCCACAAAGGGTCTCTCCACTGATTTGATGGTCGACCGAGGCCTCTTATTTGGGAGTCACTCCCTGCAAGATTACTCGTCTAGTGCCATCACTTATCTTAGGTGTCACTCAAACTTTCCAGATGCGGCATCACCCGCAGCCCCTTTAGCAGAAAAATAAACACGGATATCAATTAGGAAAAGTAATATATATATATATATATATATATTTATTCCTAAAACTAACATTCTAGACCTCTTAAGAGCTATAATCCTAATCCTAACAGATCAAAGATGTTCCCCAACAGAGTCGCCATTTTACTGTGGAAAATGGGGACGATGATGACTAGATCTTACACTGACATCCCCAGCAGAGTCGCCATTTTACTGTAGAAAATGGGGACGATGATGACTAAGGTAAGACAAATCCTAGTCAATGACTCCCCAGCAAAGCCGCCATTTTACTGTAGCGAGCGATTTTTGTCGGTGACGCGACCTCCTTATCACTGGGTTTTCCTCACCGCAATGAGGAGGAGGGGGTGCTACTTTCTGATTTCCTCGCCTATTGATGTTTGGGGTTTTCCCGATGTTTTTGGGTAAGGTACTAGACCTAAGTTTTGATTGATGTGTGAAGGTACTCAACCTAGCATTTTTGATTAGTATGCTCGCTAAGATTTCACAATCTTATGCCTACGTATTCCCGTTTAAATGAAACAGGGAAATCAGAACAATCGTAGTTCCTCCTATTCTAAGGGAGGAAAAAGATGTTTTGGTGTCTTGTTCAAAGCCCAAGATTGAAGCTAAAAGGTTATTTGTGTCTTGTTCAAAGCCCAAGATTGAAGCTAAAGGGTTATTGGAGAGAGAATTTGTCATCTCTAAAGAGGGATATGACTTTCTCTGAGGGGATTGTTGATTTTTATGTGCCTTGATCAAAGCCCAAGGTTGAAGCTAAGAGGTTGATTGACTTCACTCGGGAAGTCCTTATACAAAGCCTAAGAGGAGGCTAGAAGTGACCGAATCAACAGGAGAGTGTTTTTATTTGTCTCGTACAAAGCCTGAGATTGAGGCAAAAAAAGAGGCTGACTCTTTGGGGATGTCATTATACAAAGCCTAAGAAGAGCTATAAGTTTGACTTCTCCGGGGAGGTTTGTATGTGTCTTGTACAAAGCCCAAGATTGAGGCTGAAATGGGAAATTTAACCGACTCTGGTGAGGATATTTTATGTGTCTTGTACAAAGCCCAAGATTGAGGCTGAAAGGAGTTTGACTTTGCTTGGGAAATTATTCCTCAAAGCCTAAAAGAAGGCTGGGAGGAAATGACTCTGCTAAGGTAGATATCTGTCCCAAGTTTAAGAGAAGAAGATTTATGTCTTGTACAAAGCCCAAGATTAAGGCTAAAAGGGTTTGACTCAATAAGAGAGTGCTTTTATCTGTCCTGTACGAAGCCCAGGATTGTGGCTGAACAGGCTGGAGAAATCATCATACTGAAGAGGAATCTGACTTCTGCTAGGGGAAATCCATATACCAGGCCTACGAGGAGGCTGGAAAAGATTGACTTAACAAGAGAGTGACCTTATCTGTCTTGTACAAAGCCCAAGATTGAGGCTAAAAGGGTTGACTCAACAAGAGAGTGCTAAAAGGTGATTGACTCAACAAGAAAGTCTGAAAAGTTTAATTGACTCAACAAAAGAGTCTGAAAGTGTTAGCTCCGCTGGGGAGAATCATTGTACAAAGCCCAAGAAGAGGCTAACTTCGCTGAGGAAGGATCATTATACAAAGCCTAAGAGGAGGCTATCTCTCTGCTAGGGATTATTGAGATTCTGAGGTAGGTGAAAATGGGGAATCAACTCTTGCTGAGGGTTCCAGAAGAGTTGAGATATTATATGCCTTGAGGTTCTGATATGGGATTTCTTAGGAGAGAGACTGGGTTTTATCTCAGCTGGAGATTTATCCAGAGTGACCGGGGTTTCTCCTATGTTCGTAGGGAACTTGAGAATGTCTTTGAGGCTCAAAGGGATTTAGACTGTCCAAGTCTATTGGCGTGGAAAGAGTTTTATCTTTTGTATGATGCCCAAGAGAAGACAGAGGTATTAAGGGATGAGAATCAACCCTAAATTGGTCTTTGATTTGACACTAGAAAGACTACTCTAGCAAAGGATGACTAAGTTCTGTCTTATACCTTTAAGAGGTCATTAGAGTCCTTGTATTAAGCCCAAGAGAAGGCATGAGAACTTCTAAGAAGCCGGAGGGTCCTTGTACAAAGCCCAAGAGGAGGTGGGGATGCTTTTTGGAAGCATGTTGGTCCTGTAACACCCCCAATCTATACCCCCAATTAATAATAAAACAATAAACACTTAATAAAATTTTTGTCAAAGTATATTGAAGTTATCATGGCATAGACATGGAGAATCACATTATATTGAAACAAAACATACAACACCTGCTCATAAAGATATGCAACAGTAGGGTAGCAATCAACATAGGAACTCAGTTCCTTACACCCACATTTCAGATTTTAGAATAAAAGCGGAAAATCTAAAACTGAATATCATATATATATATATATATATATATATATATATATATATATATCACATAAAGGTTTATCTATTATCAACAGAATCATGTATATATACAACTTCAAAAGATAAAGATGCATATACACAACATCACAAAATAATCCTAATCGATCTCCCGACTACCCGGTGCTACATATCAGAGCCGACCGACAAAAGAATGAAGACATAAGCTTCACAAAAGACCTCCAGCATCTAATCTGCAATGCCTCATAGAGCATTATAAAACAGCAGAAGGGTGAGAAACACAATTATAATATAAATGCATATAATTATATATATCGACATAAAAATACACATATCAAGTATTCTCACCATAATTATCACATGGCAACACATAAAGCATATAATCATACGCAATACATTTATCACAAATGCATATCACAATGTCTCACATATAATCAATTAAATCATGATTTTCCATATATAAACAATGCAATCATAATTCATGCAGATGCAAAGAGACCGACACAACGACTCTATGCAAATGCATATGTGGTACCGACTCCATCATTACCAGTCCACTCAGGAACTATTGGAACCATCGCTTGTTACTACAAGTAACACCCCGTCGGGCCAACGATGTTCACTCGTCGCTTGCAGTCCTCTTTGTATAAGGCTCACAACGTTTATGGATCGCTTGCAGTCCTCTTTGTATAAGGCTCACGATACTATCACTTTTGGCCCTCTTTGTATATGGCTCACGATCGTCTATAATCATCGTTTTCGGTCCTCTTTGTATAAGGCTCACGATGTTATAGCAGATTCTCTCAGGAATCAATCTGTCGCTCCCACCTCTTTGTATAAGGCATACGACTTCACAAGATGCATATCATGATACTTGACACACAAGAAGTCATGACAACCAATGCATCTTCACACATATATGCAACCATGAACATGCATATATAACCAAATACAACACATTCCATTTATTTGCCTTTCGGCCATAATTCATCACCACAACATGTCATCACATGCATTCACATCATATAACATCACACAAGTCATATGATATCCATATTAAAAGCACATTACATGATACACATCAATTATCCTTAATTAATACGGTACAAGTCGACAAAATGACACTATTCCAAATACCGACACAATTTAATCGGCTAACAACTTCCAAATCATCATAATCATATAGTACAGCTCAATAGCTTTCCAACGATACCAAGAATGTAAAAATCGGATAAACGGAACCCAAGTTACGAAAGAAAAACGAAAACGATATTTTGAAAAGTCCCATTTTTACACTTCTCCCGCCCATACGCGTATGGCCCCTGTCATACGCGTATGGCAAAACCCTCGTACGCGTACAATACGCATCTCACCAGATGGCCGAGAAAAGAGACATCCCATACGCGTATTGGCCCCAAAACTCGCCCATGATACGCGTATTGCCAAGGCCCATACGCGTATGAACATGTCCCATACGCGTAAGACCTGGGCTGACCCAGAATTCTACAGACTTCTTGTTGTTACGGGTTTTACACCCAAAACCCTTCTAAATCATCATCCAAATTCAGAAAAACACCAATTTGAGGTATATCATTACATACCCAACATGCATAAATAACAAGGAACACAACAACATGAGTTTAGACACATTTGGATCAAATTCTACCAATTTCTAAACATTATGATTTTTGCTCTAAATTTTCATACATTCCAAAATCAACAACACAAACACATACATAATCATACACATGCATAGAATAATTGAATTTCACACCCTTACCCGATTAAATCGATTCTAGAAGTTGATTTGATCCAACCTAGCTTTTCCTATTTTTCTCTCTTTTTCTCTTCTCTTCTTTTTCTATCTCTTTTCTTTCTAAGTTATAAAAATATAATATAAAATGACTAAAATGCCCCTACTCTCAAATACCCCGTAAACGCTCTCAAAATGCTATAAAACATAATCACGATGTAAAATAACATATTATCACAAATAAAATAATATAATACTCAAAATAATTAAATCGACTCGATTAAATAAAATGATCAAAACTGGGGCATTACAACTCTCCCCCACTTAGAAATTTTCGTCCTCGAAAATATAACCGATACCAACAACTCCGGACACTGCTCTCTCATCCGACCAACAAACATTAGACCAACCAAAAGCACACCACGAATAACATAACTAACAAACCACCTTGCTAACAGCAGCAACAACAACGACAAGACGCAAAGCCCATACAATGCACTTGACGACCAACTCACAACTCAAAGAATACACAAGCACAAACTCACAGGTTCACTCTCAAATACAAAATGTGCCACATCACGCTTCCGTTGTGCACTCTGATTACCCGAAACCATCAAGACTATCAATCTCACGTCCAAAACCTAACTCTTTCTCATATCCACCAAAATCATTGATCACTGCCAATATATCCAACCACACTCTCTACTGTGTTCTCTCTCACACTAGACACAAGCCTCTGAACTGCTCAAATAATTCCAACTCTCTGACCATCAAAACAGACATGCATAAAGATTTTCGACTTACACATCAGGCACAACAACAACCTTTCCCCAAGGATAACCCCAAACCAATTCATAACTCGCCACGAATCCTAATCATCCTCGCTGTCTCTATTCCTTCAGACCAAACCAGTACTCAATATTCTTGTAATTACCAAACACTTCGAATCTAGAATCATAAGGATAATACTTCCAATATTCCAGCATAATACAACTGCAACCAATTCCAATTCCATAATAGTACTGATCCTTTCACGAATCCTCAAATGTCGAAAAACATAAGCCGCGACTTTACTCTCTTGCATTAACACACATACTAAACTCATCAGAGACACATCTCAATACCTTGCAACCGGTTTATTAGGATCACACAGAATCAAAACTGAAACCGTAGACATTAGAGATGCATTACTAACACCAAATACCATCACTGTACGTTGCAGTTCCCAACCAAAATCCAAAAGATATAAATCCTTAAAGCTTTTGCAAAACTTTTCACTGGGTAACTGGTTACTCACATACAAGCTTAACCGAGTAAATAACAACCTATTCCGAGGATAACAAACCTAACCAGTCACATTAAATCGATCAAAGCCCCAACTCACACAATTTACCACTCTTATCAAACATTCCAACCAATTATGATTTCACTCAAACTTAACCATCTCAATCGTTACCTTATTCAACTGTTAGTAATCCATACACAATTTCTTCTCTTACAGTCCAAATTCCATAAATCCCCACATGTAGCAACAACCAACCCAAAAGAACTCTCAAATATTACATCCACACCTAAGGGTTTTCTCAAGATTTCCATAGTCTCAATACCATCATACACATCATGCTCGTTATTCCATTCAATCATCATTCTCTTTTGTTACTAACAAAGCTGGAGCTCTCTAAGATAACACCTTAATGTTCCATCCAAAAACACATCCGAAAACCATGCACAACTGACGACCCATCACTGTGACTTCCTGCCAATTTCCAGAACACTACCATCGCAGGCAAAACAAACATCTTATTCCCATCTACTAAGAGTCTCCTACTTACTTAGCAGATATAAGCCTCAATTATTTACCTTCGTTCAATTAAGTTCAATCTCTACTCTCTGAGAAGCAGTTCTTAAATAAAACCCAATCATTCTCTTTCAATGACTTCCCAACTGGACCAACATACCAAAACCTCTAATCCATTTCATCTTCCGATATTATCATCTTAATCGACTCATCAAAATAATCCGTAATCATTTCCTTAAATTCCAAACAACTCATTTCACACACTATCAAAGCCGGAAAGACACGTCTATTCCATCCAACATAATTCCCATCTGCTATCAACAAGAGACTAAGGTTGATCAGTTCCTCAATTTATCAATAGACAGCCGACAATCATGATGGGGCATAAACCATCTTTACCAAACTATAATAACATTCCTTACATCTCATGCACAAAACTACCTAAGGCAAAAATCCTTAGTTGACGTAAACCTTACTTCTGCATCCCGTCTTGAACCGGGAACCACACTTATAATCTTGCAATTCACAACACACTGAGCCAGCGCTCTACATCTGAAGCAACATGGAGAAGTACCAGCTTCTCCCCCGCTCATCTCATTCTAACCCCTCCAACTGTAAACACACCAAATCCATCACAAGTCTTTACAATAAATGGTCAAAGAACAATTTAAACAAACCAAATAAGTAATTACCGACCCCTAAGCAGAAGTATCGATAACCATCTCACCACCCCAAGAAGACAACAACAAATTCAAACGCTTCGCGCACTCATAAGAAATAAACGAATGAGTCGCTCTAGTACCAATAATAGCAAATAAAGGCGTACTATTAATAAAACAAGTACCTTTAATCAAACGATCTGCACTAGTAGTCTCAGTTCCTGCCAATGCAAAAACCTTCCCACCAGCCTGAGTTTGCTTTGGTTTCATACACCTCGTATTAATATGACCTGTTTCACCACAGTTGAAACACTTCACCACATTGTTCTTACAATCAGCTGTGACATGTCCCAAACCTCCACAATTGGAACATTTCAGTTTATTCTTCCCACAATCAAACTGAAGGTGTCCTACTTCACCACACTTGTAACATCTCGGAGGATTAGACATTCCTCCCCCACTTGCCTTTTTCTCAAAGTTACCCCTATGCTTACCATTGTCAGCGGGTGTCACATAAGGACCACTACGAGACTGTTGTTTCCCTTTCCTGTCATTCACACTCTTATAGTGAGTAGCACGCACCTTACTATCCTCTTCGTAAATCCTACAACAATCTACCAAATCAGAAAACCTTATAATCCTCTGATAACCGATTGCCTGCTTAATCTCAGGACGTAACCCGTTCTCATACTTCACACACTTAGAAAACTCAGCAGTTATCGCAGCATAATGAGGATAGAACTGCACAAGTTCCACAAACTCTGCAGTGTAATCCACAACAGACATATTACCCTATTTCAACTCTAAGAACTCAATCTCTTTCTTTCCCTTCACATCTTCAGGATAATACTTCCTCAGAAACTCTCGGCTAAACAAATCCCAGGTAACCTCTTCATCATCCACTTCCAATACTTGACGCAAACTAACCCACCAATCATCAGCTTTTTCCTTCAGCATGTGAGTACCCAGTATCACCTTATTCTCTTAAGCACAATCCATCACACGGAAGATTCTTTCAATCTCCTTAAGCCAAATTTGTGCACCATCAGGATCATATCTTCCCTTGAAGACAGGCGGTTGATTCTTCCTGAACTCATCATTCGCACTAACATTAGGTGCACCTTGCACAACCCTAGCCATTGCCTCCATAGCAGCAGCTATAGCAGCGTCATTTCTACTAGCCATATTCTGATCATTCCCAATAACAGCAACACGGTTAAACAAACAGTTCAACCACACACCAATAACAAAGACAGACACAGACTGACACAAACTGGCTCTGATACCACTTAATGTAACACCCCCAATCTATACCTCCAATTAATAATAAAATAATAAACACTTAATAAAAATTTCGTCAGAGTATATTCAAGTTATCATGGCATAGACAGGGAGAATCACATTATATTGAAACAAAACATACAACACCTGCTCATAAAGATATGCAACAGTGGGGTAGCAATCAACAGAGGAACTCAGTTCCTTACACCCACATTTCAGATTTTAGAATAAAAGCGAAAAATCTAAAACTGAATATCATATATATATATATATATATATATATATATATATATATATATATATATATATATCACATAAAGGTTTATTTGTTATCAACAAAATCATATATATATACAACTCCAAAAGATAAAGATGCATATACACAACATCAAAAAATAATCCTAATCGATCTCCCGACTACCCGGTGCTACATATCAGAGCCGACCGACAAAAGAATGAAGACATAAGCTTCACAAAAGACCTCTAGCATCTAATCTGCAATGCCTCATAGAGCATTATAAAACATCAGAAGGGTGAGAAACACAATTATAATATAAATGCATATAATTATATATATCGACATAAAAATACACATATCAAGTATTCTCACCATAATTATCACATGCCAACACATAAAGCATATAATCATGCGCAATACATTTATCACAAATGCATATCACAATGTCTCACACATAACCAATTAAATCATGATTTTCCATATATAAACAATGCAATCATAATTCATGCAGATGCAAAGAGATCGACACAACGACTCTATGCAAATGCATATGCGGTACCGACTCCATCATTACCAGTCCACTCAGGAACTATTGGAACCATCGCTTGTTACTACAAGTAACACCCCGTCGGGCCAACGATGTTCACCCGTCGCTTGCAGTCCTCTTTGTATAAGGCTCACGATGTTTATGGATCGCTTGCAGTCCTCTTTGTATAAGGCTCACGATCCGATCGCTTTTGGTCCTCTTTGTATAAGGCTCACGATCGTCTATAATCATCGTTTTCGGTCCTCTTTGTATAAGGCTCACGATGTTATAGCAGATTCTCTCAGGAATCAATATGTCGCTCCCACCTCTTTGTATAAGGCATACGACTTCACAAGATGCATATCATGATACTTGACACACAAGAACTCATGACAACCAATGCATCTTCACACATATATGCAACCATAAACATGCATATATAACCAAATACAACACATTGCATTTATTTGCCTTTCGGCCACAATTCATCACCAAAACATGTCATCACATGCATTCACATCATATAACATCACACAAGTCATACGATATCCATATTAAAAGCACATTACATGATACACATCAATTACCCTTAATTAATACGGTACAAGTCGACAAAACAACACTATTCCAAATACCGACACAATTTAATTGGCTAACAACTTCCAAATCATCATAATCATATAGTACAGCTCCATAGCTTTCCAACGATACCAAGAATGTAAAAATCGGATAAACGGAACCCAAGTTACGAAAGAAAAACGAAAACGATATTTTGAAAAGTCCCATTTTTACACTTCTCCTGCCCATACGCATATGGCCCCTGTCATACGCGTATGACAAAACCCTCGTACGCGTACAATATGCATCTCACCAGATGGCCGGGAAAAGAGACATCCCATACGCGTATTGGCCCCAAAACTCGCCCATGATACGCGTATTGCCAAGGCCCATACGCGTATGAACATTCCCCATACGCGTATGACCTGGGCTGACCCAGAATTCTGCAGACTTCTTGTTGTTACGGGTTTTACACCCAAAACCCTTCCAAATCATCATCCAAATTCAGAAAAACGCCAATTTGAGGTATATCATTACATACCCAACATGCATAAATAACAAGGAACACAACAACATGAGTTTAGACACATTTGGATCAAATTCTACCAATTTCTAAACATTATGATTTTTTCTCTAAATTTTCATACATTCCAAAATCAACAACACAAACACATACATAATCATACACATGCATAGAATAATTGAATTTCACACCCTTACCCGATTAAATCGATTCTAGAAGTTGATTTGATCCAACCTAGCTTTTCCTATTTTTCTCTCTTTTTCTCTTCTCTTCCTTTTCTATCTCTTTTCTTTCTAAGTTATAAAAATATAATATAAAATGACTAAAATGCCCCTACTCTCAAATACCCCGCAAACGCTCTCAAAATGCTATAAAACATAATCACGATGTAAAATAACATATTATCACAAATAAAATAATATAATACTCAAAATAATTAAATCGACTCGATTAAATAAAATGATCAAAACTGGGGCGTTACAGGTCCCAAACCAAGAAAAGTTCAAGAAATGCTATTCACCGAGACTAGATCATTTAGTGAAAGTTCTGTGATTTGAAGAAACTCAAGAGATGCTATTCACCGAGAATAGATCAACTCCGGGGAGTAGAATTTCATTGAAAATTTCTAGGGGTGACAGTCTGAGAAAAGGTTCACGAAGAATACTGCCCTTCTCTTTGTTCCGTATTGTTTAAGCCCAAGAGAAGGCAAGACTGTATCTGGAAATCCTATGGGGATCTAGTTTTGATTGTATTCAAGAGTGACCAACATGGCTTTGCTTTGTTCTAGACCTAGTTACCGGGGAAAACTCTAAATAACTATACTAGTATATATACAGTTGATATATGACGTGTATTTAAAAGGATATGAAAGAAGACTAACCGTGCGCAGCTTCCCACAATACAATTATATACATATGAAAGCGAGTAAATGAAAGCTGTTAAAACTTACCGGTGAGCAAGCTTCCATGCTATATTGTTAGTTGTTCAAAGAAATTAAAGAAAGTTTTGATAATAACATATATTTAAACCTAAATCAAAAGGGAAGTTGTTTGTGAAAAGATTATTGGGGCTTATACTCGAGGAGAGGCCCAAAGTTTAACAGTGATCGCACCGTTGTTCTGAAGATCACATCGAGACTTACACAACGACTGAGCCCAAAGAGGTTTATTTACAAAAGGGATGGGTCTTACAATTCAAGGATGGGCCCATAGTGTTTTAAGAGAAAAGAAATGGGATTTACAACACAAGGGTAGGCCCAAATGATTTTTGTTTTGAAATGGCGATCGTGCCGAGATTTTTTTAACGCAGAGGGACTTATACAATGTTTGAGGCCCAAAATGGTGTGGGTTAAAAAGGGATTGGGTCTTACACTCTATTAGAGGCCCATGAGTGTTTGAAATTTTAAAATCGGGAAGAAACCCTAATTTTTGAATTCAAAAGGCATTTTTCAAAGATAATTTAAATAATAAATGATAAAATATCAATTATATTCAAAAACAAGTTGTACACTTTGGAAAATATTTTGGAAAATCAAGTTTAATCATATGAAAGCTTAAAATCCAATTGATTTTGAAAGATCAAGGTGGGAATTCCATTTAAAAAATGTTCAAAAACAATTAAAATGAAATTAATTACAAAAATTCTAATTATATTAAATAAATAATATAAATTGGATTTTTTTGTGGAATAAAATATTTTAACATTTTTTTGATTTTTTGAAAAAATAACCAATCAAAACTAATTAAAATTGAGAGAGAAATTAATTTTTCAAATCGTTTAAAATAATATGAAAAATAGTAAAATAATGGAAAAAGTGTTAAAAAAGGGGTTTGGGGTGAGGGGGATTCGAACCCCAGACCTCTAGGTTGTAGCGTGCGCCTTCTACCACTCGGGTGGTGATACATCCGTGTATCAAAGCCACCCTAGAAATACATAAGGCATGCCTTGTTTTAGGCCCGGGCAAGGCAAGGCAAGGCAAGGTTTTGGGCTAAAAACATAAAGGCCATAACTTTCTCATTTCTACATGGATTGGGACAAAATTTAGGTCTATCCTGCCTAGAATTTTACCAGGAATCCAATGGTGGTAGTGGTTTTTTCAGATGATGTCCCTATTTAAAAAACCGATAGTATTTTTGAAATAGGCCTATAATTGCATTTTCTATACTAACACCTGGTGCAGGCAAGAATTACATGGAAAATTGGTTTAAACATAACATATATAACATGTATGAGATGTTTATGATCAGTGGACTTCAAAGCAATGCATAATTTAGAAAGTTCAAGTGATGATGCACTTACCTCTTGGAGCTCCTTGTGCCATCTGTCAAGTTCCTTATGCCAGAAGTAATTTGATGCTTTAGACACTCTGAATTAATCCCATAGAAGCTTTTAGAATAGTTGGAACCAGCTGGAATCCTTAGGAACAAGTTTGAGCTCTTTCTTGCAAAAGGGGCAAAAGTGACCAATATGGCAACTCTCTCAAATGGTGTTCCAGATGTGGGGAACCATTTGGGACAGTTCAAGGATGATATTTGGAGTGTGTTTGAGGTTTTATCTGGTTTTGAAAGTGACTGAATCAAGACATGGCTTGAAAAATGCAAAAAAGTCCAATTTTGAGGTTTTGAGAAGGGACTTTGTGATTTTGGTGTTACAGGTCACTTATGAGAGTTTGGACATCTTAGATATGACATATTGGATGTGTTTGTATCACGAGCTGTGATGGAAATGCTTTCTAACTCAAAAACTTAGAGTTACCTTGCAAAAGAAGGCATTTTGGCCTAAAGAGAGCGATTTTGAGGAAAGCATCAGTTTGGTTGCTTTGGTGTACTCAAACTGAGCACAAATGAGCTCTATTTATAGTAGAGCAAGTTTGTTTTGCAAGCAATAGTGAATGGCAGCTGCAGCAGGCCTTTGGCCAATGTTATGCAAAAGGAATCTCAAGTCTCCTCTATCCATTGACTTGAGATTAGGGCACATGCCTATGGTTCTTTGATTCAGAGCTTATCCTTGACTCATTCAGTTGGGAATGTATCAGTCCATGCCACCTTGGTGTATCCATTAAATGCATTGCAACAAAATTGGAGTCTTGGCACCTTTTTAGCTCTTTTAGGTTTGGCATGCTACTTGTAGATTCTTGGACTTTGGAGGCTTGGAGATCAGATCATCCCCCTTGGATTTGATCCTCAGATGTGTCCAAATTGATGACAAAGCTTGGATTGATCAGATTTAGGAAAATCGAGCAAAATGCACAAAATCTACCAAATCTGTCTTGAAAAAATCAGTTCATGATGCCATGTTCCAAGGGTTGTATCTCATTGCTCAAATGGAATTTGGAGATGATCTGGTACTTGTTGGAAAGCCCTCATGTCATACTTTAACTTTGATGCCCACCCCTAGACCTGGTTTGACTTGGATCAAGGTGAAAACTGCCCCCTACATTTTGGAAAAAGTAAGGCAGATTTTGACTTAGTGAAAATTTCACTAAGTGTTGAAAAAATACCATTTTCATGTTTTTAGCCATTTTGATCACTCCATAACTAAAAATCCATGGAGAATTGGAATGAGATGTAGTTGACACTTTTGGAGTATGCCAGGAGAGCTACAAATCCAGCTTTGGACCATCCAAAATGGTTGCTTGGATCTCAAGTTATGGTCCTTGGAAGTTGGTACCCTAGCCACTTTGTTCCATAACTTAGAAAAATTCTATGATTTTTATGGTTACCCCTTTTACAAGTTTACTCACTTTCTTTGATTTTTCTTGATGAATGATGATTCAAATCATATATTAACATTGTTTTAGGGTCAAAAAACAATAATTGTGAAAAATCTCAAAAAGTCAAACTTGACTTTATGCGCAGTTGACTTTTTATCAGATGAAATCCAAATTGTGCGATCTGTTGTGAAATCGAGCCCTTGACCTAAATCAAACCTAATGGATATACTCCATAGGTGTTGTAGGGTGTATTGAATCATGTCCCAAGGTTTGGGAGCATGTCTTGGTCCAAAGTCAAAGGTACAGTTGACTTTTTCCTCGAAACCCTAATTGTGGTCCAGATGAAATTGAAACTTGTGGATCAAGCTTCTTGGATCAATCCATTGTTGCAAATGGATCAATGTGGTGTATTTGAGACCCTAAAATCATGTCTTGAGGTCTTGGTTCATGTTTTGTCCCAAAAGTCAACTTAGGGGTGAATTAGGTCAAGAAACCCTAATTCCTGATTTTTTATGAAGGCATCCCCCGAGGCTAAATTGACTTGATGATTGGGTTTATGAGGTCCCTTGGAGTATATTGGGTTGTATTTTGAAGCATTGGCTCATGCCCAGAGGAAAAATTCCATCTGGAGGCCTCAGTCGACCAAAACCCTAATTTGGTGACACTGGCGATCTTGAGGCTTGATCCTCTTGGAATGTTGCAACTTTGTGCTTGATTCTTGATGTGGGAGTCCTCTTGATCCTTTATGGATGTTTTGAGAGGTTAGACAAGTTGAAGATCATGTCATTTCTTGATTGATCCTTTGTCTAAGTGCTCTGAGAGGGCTTGAAACCCTAACTCTCGATTGTGGAGAATGCCTAACAATTCCTGAGGAGATTGAGGAGGCATGGTGGTTCATCCATATTGTGGTAATGATTTACACAATGATGGGAAATTCTGGTGGTCAAAATTTGGGGTATGACAGCAGGGTAGTCTTCAGTTAATTGGACCATGCCTTTAAATTTCAAAGGGAAAAAAGGAAGTGTCCCATTCGAGGATCAAGCATACCTTATCCCTCACGAGAGGTCGTACCTCACAAATCACCATGGTTGTCCCTCACCATCAAAAGGAACGAGGCAGTCATAACCCCTTAAAAAAATCAAGCGAACAAATGTCACACGATTTTGTTCTAAAAAGAAACGAGATATCAAAAAGCAAAAAAAGTGAATAGCTCGCTAAGTCGAAAACTTGAAAACAAGTGACTTAGGTAAAAATTAGGGCATCCCGCTGGTCTACAAACTCAAAAAAATCAGTCCAGGAAAAAAACGGGAAATAAAAAAATTATGATGATCAAAGCAAAAAATCCATAACAAATTCCTGTGACTACAGACACCAAAGACAAAAGGGGGACTGTCACTCCAAAAACCTTGTGGGTTCCTTAAGTATCACTTCTATCATTCTATCACTCAATAACCTTTTGAAAGGTGAGCGCTTGTGCCGAATTAGCTGAATGTAGGACTGGAGAACACCAAGGAGAATGGGCGGGTTAAAACAAAACTTTGAGCCATAAATCCTTTTTTCTCAAACCGTGAACTAGGCCATGTTACAACCCTCAAAAGACCTAATTGAAGTAGGGTTGTTTCGAAAGCATACTTCGGTAATCTCATCAAAGCTGACTCCTAAAATGATTTGCTTACCATTCATGTTGGTATCGATGTGACAATCTGATAAGTGATTTATTCACTATATGTCGCAACATAATTCTAGTGAACTGGCTTGGATTTCAAAAATATCATATGCATTACATTAAAATTATAATTTTCAAAACGATCAGTTTTACTTGCGAGTAAGCACTTGACATCAAGAGAGTATCTACAATGAAAGGATTGATCAAGCTTAAGTGCAAAACGCCTGAAGACTCCATTGTGCATGGGCAAGCCACTCCAAGATTAAGTTAATCTAGGGTAATCACGTCGATATTCAACAAATCTCTCAAAGATCAGTTAGTCAGAGGCACTCCTTCACAAATCAGTCAGTCATGGGCAAAATCATTTCAAGACTCCGTTGAGCAAAAGATTCACTCAAACTAGGGTAGGCCAGCCCGAGAGCACAAGAAGTTAATCTTGTCCCGAAGGAGATTAATCCGAAGCACCTCTCCAAGGTTCAGAATAATAGGGTAGTCCATCTCAAACCATCATGGGACAGACGTCTCAGGCTTCATTTCGAGGCAGTTTCCTTCAGATATCCCGCAATTTGGGGCAAGATTGGATGTAGAAGAGCATTGTGCCCGTACCTCCATACCTACTCAAGAAAGTTCTGTCAACCGCCAAGTTCAAGACGAATGTCGGGAAGTCACGCTAAGCACATCCCATAACCTTTCAACCAGAAATCTTGTAGCCAGGCGAGACATTTTCTAGTTTCAACCGTACATGACCTACCTCAAAGTCGCCAGTCTAGCCGTCAAACCATTACATCAATCATTACCATGTATTAATCATGTCGCTTCACTCATGCATATCATTCGCCTAACATAGCATAACATGAAGCCTTGTAAGACCAAACGAGAATCCAAAGTACAATCCCTATTGGCACTCCACCACAACCAAAATCCCAATCCATATTGGTGAACCAACAAAAGTCCACTTTGCTGGCATCTTCATAAACTCAAAAGCCAAGCCACATTGGTACCAAAAAAAAATCTCACCTTCGAAAGAAGACCAATCTAAAAAATCAATCACCATCAGGTTTAACATGGCCTTCTGTCATACCCTAATTTTTTACCCCCTAAGATGCCACCTCATTTGCATCATTGGCATAACATTCATCACTACATATATACATGTCTTTAGGCATCACTAACCCATCACAAGTACAAGATGTGTGTGTGCTTACTTGCTCCACAGGTTAGGTGGTCCCCCTAGAGCTCAAGCAGATAAATTATCAAAGCATGTGCATCATGATCAAACATCTCAAGTCCCTTTGTCATCCATGAAGATCAAGAGCTTTCACTCATCAATAATCAAGTACAAAATTGCATCATGAACAAGCTCATCAAAGCTCAAGATCCTCAGTTCACCATAACTAGGGTTTTGACCTAATTTAGGCCATGAGTTGACTTTTGAATTAAGGCATGATCCCAAACTTCCAAATATGTTTCCAGGACCTCAAATTCCTCATATTAATCCCTTCATATGATTGGATAAACCCAAAGAACTTGATTCATAAGCAATGCAAGAATTCAAATTCATCTGGTCCACAAACTAGGGTTTCTGAGGAAAAGTCAACTGTACCTTTGACTTTTAACCAAGACATGATCTCAAACCTTGGGACATAACTCAAGACACTCAAAAACACCTTTGGAGTCCATCCATGATGTTTAATTTAGCCCAAGGGTTTAATTTCATAAAGGATCACAAAGTTCAAAATTCATCTGGTACAAAAGTCAACTGTGGTCAAAGTCAAGTTTGACTTTTGGAGTTTTTGGTAAAACATGGTCTCTTCAAGTCAAGAAAATGTTAATATGTGATTTTAATCATGTATGATCAAGAAAAATCAAGAAAAGTATGGTTATTTGTAAAAAGGGCAACCATGGAGAACTTAAAATTTTTCTAAGTCATGAAAAACAATGATTTTTGCCCTACTTTCCAAGGCCATAACTTCCAAACCAAGTAACAATTTTCTTTGATCCAAAGATAAAATTGAAGATCTTGTTACATACTACAACTTTGTCAACTGGGATGTATTCCCAAAAAATGCATAGATTTTAAGATATAAGGCCATCAAGTTAGGGTTCCCATACTTTTGAACCTAAACACTTAGTGAAATTCTAGATAGAATCTGTCTTGTGTTGGAGCCAACTTTGAGGCTATTTTTTATTATGATCCACAATGATTCAAGACCAATTTCAAACATCAAAGTTGAAGTATGATATACCAGCTTTCCAAAATGATCAAGAACATCAAAATCCCTTACTTGAGCAAGAAGTTATGGATGCTGCAACATGCCTTGATCAAGCTGATTCTCATGACAGAATTTCCTAACCTACTTGTGCCACATGATTTGGATAATTCTTGCAAACCTGAAATCTTCACAAGATCAACTCCCAAATGATCATACAAGCATGTGCTCTGCAAAGCACAACTGAATTTCAAGACTTCTAGCATTGGCATGTGAAAAAAATCATTTCAAAAGTGAGAAGTGAGGTTTTTTCCTCTAGCATTAAAGTGCTATAGTGAGTTTTTGCAAAATCCCTCCAATATGTCCAAAGTTGATCAAAACACCAAGGGATGAGGTGCAATCTGAGAGGATCAAGCTCAAAAGATCAGAATTGCTAGCCATGTGAGAATGGAAGCTATGTACCTTGGCACTCAAGTTATAGGTACATGACATCATTCATGGGATAATAACATGTATCCTTATCCAAACCTTTCTCCAAATGTATGAAGAATTCTTCTATAAATAGAGACCAACTTGCATCATTCTAAACACACCAAAACATTGCAAAAGCTTGTTTTCTCTCCTTCCTCCTCCTTGCTAAAATTCAAAGTTCTCAAAGAGTGAAAACTTGGAATTCTCAAACTAGTCCATTTCCACTCAATCCAAGCATCCAAGCACTTCACATACGTCATGTGTAAGTGATCCAAACACTCAAACCTCAACTGTAACACCAGAATCACCAAGTCACATTCCATTTGCTCCTCACACATCATAAGTTGCAGTTTGAATCGAGCCAAGTAATTCAGAAGGTTTCCATCCATTCTAAGCATTGGAACACCATCCTTGAGGGTCAAGGAAGTTGTCCAGATCATAAAATCACATATGTAACACCTCTAACAGAGAATTCAATTCTCACTTGCAAGGTAAGTGATCGTGAAGGCTGGATCAGATCCTGTAGAATCAAGCCGCCAAGTGCGTCAGGGATGCTGGTCGTATGGAGAGGAGGAGGGGGTGTACCTGCAAGGCACTCCGATGCTCAAGTAAGAAAGGGTCAGAGAAAAGGGGCAAGTACAAAGTATGAATTCTTAGGGTGAATCTTGGATACCTGACCCTCTCAAGCGAGAGGGTTTATATAGAGCCCCTAGCGCGTGGCCAACGGTCCTATTTTCGGGGCGAAATAACCGTTTTCCCCAAAGAATAGGTAACTGCCCAAACTAGCCGTTAGGTCGGGCAGGGTGCTCGAAACTAGCCGTTATGTCGGGCATAGACGCAGTTTCGGGCACCTGTCCTTTGCTGTCCGGGCAGCGAGGAATCCGTGTGTAACGGGCATCAACGCCGGGGAGGAACGTTGCGTTCCTTGCCCGGTGGGAGGGGCAGAAAGGTCACTTTTGCCCCTCTGTGGATTGGACTTAGGCAATTTGGGCCGCTCTGGAGCAGAGGCGGATTGGGCCAATTCTAGCCATTGGTCCAGTCCAGAATAGGAGCCCCCCAAGTCGTTGCTCCCAAGCATGGGAGTGATGACTTAAGGACTGCTCGTTGCTCCGGGGAGCTAGTGTAGAGTCGTCGTTTGTAGGCGAGGAAAATTGTCCCGAAGTGCTCGTGAACCCAGGTGTTCTTGAGATTCGTGGTCGTGACCATGTTGCCCGGTGTACGGGGAGACTAATGGTTAGACAGAATTTGAAACGCTGGGGCGCCACGTGTACCTAGAGCTCCATGTAGCAGTTAATAGGCAATGATAGCTAGCGGATAGCCATAATGGCCTACGGACACGTGCCCCTTTGTATATAAAGGGGGGAAACCGTTTCATTTGAAACTTTTTCCTTTCTGATTCCTCTTCGTCTCTTCTAAGCTCTTGTTCATCGCCGTCTTCAGTGCTTCCGGCCACCACTTCAAGCTTCGAGCAACCTTTTTCTTCTACTCGAATCAAGTAAGTTTTCTGATTTAAGACTTGTTTTACTCCCTTTCATTGTTGCTGGTAGATTTGCATGCGGTTAGGGCTAGTTTAGAGGACGAAACGTGCGATTTTTTGGCGATTGTTGGTGGCGCACGGTGGTTGTGCCATTTCTATGCTCCCGACATGTCGCCGGACCTGTTAGAGCGTTTGGTGGGGAAGGTGGTTCACGGCGAGGTTGCATGTGTAACCACCTCATTCGTTCATCTTCTGGTGGAGCGATGAGTTTTCCGGTAGATCGTTCTCAGATTCCGGTGAAGCTTTGCGATTTTCGGGGAAGCTTCGACCAGAAACTGGGCGTGAGCACGGGCAATCTCCTCGTTCTGAGTTGAGAGTTCCGGGCATATCCTCGCGGGGAGGTTTTTGCTTTCCCTTTGATGTTAGGGCTTAGGCCGGGGACGTTGTCCTCAGCCCTTTGCGCGCCCTTTCACTTGATTTAGCAGTGGAAGGGTGGATTTGATTTGCTGTCGAATTCACTGTCTTTCTCTACTTTTCAGGTGATCGTAATGGCGACGGGGCCAGACAAATAAGTTATTCTAGATACGTCCGAGGAGGAAACTGGCTCCGAGGAAAGTAGTAGCTCGACGGCTTCGAGCTCGGCGGCCTCAAGTTCCCCCGGCAATGCCGGGGAGGAAGAAGAGGTTCAGAATGATATGGAGGAGGATGACATTGAAGGGTTCTCCGCGGAGGAGTGGGAGGTGGCCGAACTTTCCGAGCATATTTCTACGTTCGCAAAGTCTTTGGCGGACGTCTTTACGGAGGTAGGACCAGAAGGGGAGTGGAAGGTGCACTTCCCTACTTTGAACGAGCGGGTCTGCACAAATTTCTGGGACCGCTTTAGAATGTACGAGTATGCCTTTAAAGAGCTGGGACTGAGGCTGCCTTTCACTGATTTCCCACAGACGGCGCCACTGATCATGAAAGCTGGATCAGATCCTGTAGAATCAGGCCGCCAAGTGCGTCAGGGATGTTGGTCGTATGGAGAGGAGGAGGGGGTGTACCTGCAAGGCACTCCGACGCTCAAGTAAGAAAGGGTCAGAGAAAAGGGGCAAGTACAAAGTATGAATTCTTAGGGTGAATCTTGGATACCTGACCCTCTCAAGCGAGAGGGTTTATATAGAGCCCCCAGCGCGTGGCCAACGGTACTATTTTCGGGGAGAAATAACCGTTTTCCCCAAAGAATAGGTAACTGCCCAAACTAGCCGTTAGGCCGGCCAGGGTGCTCAAAACTAGACGTTATGTCGGGCATAGATGCAGTTTCGGGCACCTGTCCTTTGCTGTCCGGGCAGCGAGGAATCCGTGCGTAACGGGCATCAACGTCGGGGAGGAACGTTGCGTTCCTTGCCCGGTTGAAGGGGCAGAAAGGTCACTTTTTCCCCTCTGTGGATTGGACTTAGGCAATTTGGCCCGCGTTGGGGTAGAGGCGGATTGGGCCAATTCTAGCCATTGGTCTAGTCCAGAACAGGAGCCCCCCAAGTCGTTGCTCCCGAGCATGGGAGTGATGACTTAAGGACTGCTCGTTGCTCCGGGGAGCTAGTGTAGAGTCGTCGTTTGTAGGCGAGGAAGGTTGTCCCGAAGTGCTCGTGAACCCAGGTGTTCGTGAGATTCGTGGTCGTGACCATGTTGCCCGATGTACGGGGAGACTAATGGTTAGAAAGAATTTGAAACGCTGGGGCACCACGTGTACCTAGAGCTCCATGTAGTAGTTAATAGGCAATGATGGCTAGCGGATAGCCATAATGGCCTATGGGCGCGTGTGTGCATGTGCCCCTTTGTATAAAATGGGGGGAAACCGTTTTATTTGAAACTTTTTCCTTTCTGATTCCTCTTCATCTCTTCTAAGCTCTTGTTCGGCGTCGTCTTCAGTGCTTCCGGCCACCACTTCAAGCTTCGAGCAACCTTTTTCTTCTACTCGAATCAAGTAAGTTTTCTGATTTAAGACTTGTTTTACTCCCTTTCATTGTTGCTGGTAGATTTGCATGCGGTTAGGGCTAGTTTAGAGGACGAAAGATGCGATTTTCCGGCGATTGTTGGTGGCGCACGGTGGTTGTGCCATTTCTATGCTCCCGACATGTCGCCGGACCTGTTAGAGAGTTTGGTGGGGAAGGTGGTTCACGACGAGGTTGCATGTGTAACCACCTCGTTCGTTCATCTTCTGGTGGAGCGATGAGTTTTCTGATAGATCGTTCCCAGATTCCGGTGAAGCTTTACGATTTCCGGGGAAGCTTCGACCGAAAACTGGGCGTGAGCGCGGGCAATCTCCTCGTTCTGAGTTGAGAGTTCCGGGCATATCCTCGCGGGGAGGTTTTTGCTTTCCCTTTGATGTTAGGGCTTAGGCCGGGGACGTTGTCCTCAGCCCTTTGCGCGCCCTTTCACTTGATTTAGCAGTGGAAGGGTAGATTTGATTTGCTGTCGAATTCACTGTCTTTCTCTACTTTTCAGGTGATCGTAATGGCGACGGGGCCAGACAGAGAATTTATTCTAGATACGTCCGAGGAGGAAACTGGCTCCGAGGAAAGTAGTAGCTCGACGGCTTCGAGCTCGGCGGCCTCAAGTTCCCCCGGCAATGCCGGGGAGGAAGAAGAGGTTCGGGATGATATGGAGGAGGATGACATTGAAGGGTTCTCCGCAGAGGAGTGGGAGGTGGCCGAACCTTCCGAGCACATTTCTACGTTCGCAAAGTCTTTGGCGGATGTCTTTACGGAGGTAGGACCAGAAGGGGAGTGGAAGGTGCACTTCCCTACTTTGAATGAGCGGGTCTGCACAGATTTCGGGGACCGCTTTACAATGTACGAGTATGCCTTTAAAGAGCTGGGACTGAGGCTGCCTTTCACTGATTTCCCATAGACGGCGCCACTGATCGTGAAAGCTGGATCATATCCTGTAGAATCAGGCCGCCAAGTGCGTCAGAGATGCTGGTCGTATGGAGAGGAGGAGGGGGTGTACCTGCAAGGCACTCTGACGCTCAAGTAAGAAAGGGTCAGAGAAAAGGGGCAAGTACAAAGTATGAATTCTTAGGGTGAATCTTGGATACCTGACCCTCTCAAGCGAGAGGGTTTATATAAATCCCCCAGCGCGTGGCCAACGGTCCTATTGTCGGGGCGAAATAACCGTTTTCCCCAAAGAATAGGTAACTGCCCAAACTAGCCGTTAGGCCGGGCAGAGTGCTCGAAACTAGCCGTTATGTCGGTCATAGACGCAGTTTCGGGCACCTGTCCTTTGCTGTCTGGGCAACAAGGAATCCGTGCGTAATGGGCATCAACGCTGGGGAGGAATGTTGCGTTCCTTGCCCGGTTGGAGGGGCAGAAATGTCACTTTTGCCCCTCTGTGGATTGGACTTAGGCAATTTGGGCCGCTCTGGAGCAGAGGCGGATTGGGCCAATTCTAGCCATTGGTCCAGTCCAGAATAGTAAGTTTCTTCAAAACTGAACTCTATGATTCACACATCAAATTTGATCATTTAAGTTACAAACTTGTTTATCATAATGTTGTGAATGTTTTCCCTATACTAATTGTGTATAAACTGTTGTGTACATAATTTCATATTGATTTTTCCAATTTTAGGATTCATATGTTCATACGTGCTAATTCAAATTTCATTGAATTTAAATAAAATTGGGTATTGTCATTCAATTCCTTGTTAAATTTCTAGCAAGTTTCATGTTTACATCATGTCGTTTCATTAAGTATTAAGGAAGTTCAGAAATTCAAAAATTGATGAAGCTCGTGGAAGAAGACAAGCATGGACGGAGCCATTTTTGAAAAAAAGAAAAGTTTTAATATATTATATTATGGTATCATATTAAAACTTGAATTGGTATTGCACCCTAGTGGAAACACTAGTATTTGTGTGTGAGCGAGTCCAAGGTCTGGGGTTTGAATCCCCCTCGCCCCAGACCTTATGGATTTTATTTTTTAAAGCATTTTCACTTGAAAACTCACTAATTCATTCACACTGCGCGCCATACTAATAGCTATAGCATATAGCTCAGTTGGTAAACTTTTAACCTCACTACCCCAAGGGCACTAGTTCAAGCCCTAGTGAGACCATTTCCTATTTTTTTGACCACTTTTCCTTTCAATTTTTTTTTACAACTTTACACAATTATTTCAATAAGTAAAAATAATTATTTTGAGCCAATTTTTTGCACACTCCTCATTTATCTTGTATATTTTGAGAATCCATTTAAAAATTCCGAAAATAATATTTATTTTTGCCATTTTTCTTAAGTGGAAAACCATGATTTTTTAAGGTGTTTTTCACGCCTCTTTCCAAATTTCTTTTGATTTTTGTTTCTTGATCTAATTGTACATACATGACCTTATGGTCATAGTACACTTTGTGTAAACCTTGTTCAAAACACTTAACTTGATTTTTCTTGGACTTATACTCTATCCATACATTGTTTATTTTTTTTTCTTTTGAAAATACTTTGATTTATTATTTTGAAACCTTAGGGTTTTATTTCAAATAAACTTCTTTCTTTGAAAGTATCCTTGGTGCTTGACTTGGGCTTCCACTTGAGTTTGGATTTCCCAAAGCCCTTGATTCAACCATGGTTGAATGTCTTGCTCAGGAGTCTTCCTGTATAAACTTTCATTAGGGTTTTGGTACCCTTCATTTCTCATCTAACCTTTGATTCATCTTGAAAACATACTTGCTTGAATTTCTCTGTGATTGCTTCTATATATTAAATCCTTTCTCACACATTCAAGTATTTCCTTCAAAAAACTTTTCATGATGAACATATTTCCTTGTCTGATACACTTCCACTTGTTTGATATATCATGCTTAATCATTTAATGCTTATGTCATCCTTGATGACTATACTTGTTTAAAAGCTTAAAATAAACTTACCTTCTTAAGTTTCTCTTGACATTTATTACACTTCAGACTTAGGTCTGAACTACAATTGCTCTGACTTCCTCTTAAGAATATGTAGGCATAAGATTGCAAGATCTTAGCGAGCACAATAACAAACCCATTTTAGCTTTTTCCTTTATGTTTATACACAAAAAACATTAGGATACCCTTCAACTATAACTTAGTTCAAACATTAGGTTTCCCTTGTTGAAGTTCCAACTATCAACCTTAGCCTCCTCTTGGGCTTTGTACAAAGAAGTTAGACTTCAAACTCAAAACTCTTCAAAGAGATGAGAATTCCCTTTTGGAGTCCTAAAGTCAACACTGCCCCTTGTGGCTTCAAACCTTCAAACATCAAGTCAAAGCCTAGCCAACCTTTGGCTTCAAACTTAAAACACTCCCCTAGAGATGCAACATGAGTCATCTCTATGGAAAAGATGTCTCTTCTATTTCCCACAATATAAATCAAACATTTCAATCTCTTTACCATTTAAGTGATGTAAGTGGCACACTTGTTGATTCAGTATCCAAGATGGAGTCCCTCTCTTATTATGGTATACAAAACACTTCTTTCATTTAAGTGATGTAAGTGGCACACTTGTTGATTCTATATCCAAGTCAAGGTTCTTCTCCAAAAATGCAAAGACTAAGTTAAAGGAAGATGTGGCATTACTCTGGATATTTTACATCCAAGTTTAAAGCTTCTTTCCTTATTATCTTCTTTCTCTAAAAAAGTTTGTGGTGAATAGGAGAGATATCTCTCTTAAGATGACAATTTGTCTCTTTTCAACAAACCCAACTCCACCCATTAGTAGGTGGAACTACGAACACTCTGATTTCTCAACTTCCTTTTGAGAATACGTAGGCATAAGATTGCGAGATCTTAGCGAGCATAATAATAAACAAAACAATTAGGTTCTTACACATTTGTCTTAGATTACTTTGCATTACAAAAACACCAAAAACATTTCCCATTCACTCCCTCAAAATCAATAAATCAATTCCCAGAACACAGCAAGTAAAACAATAGCAACATAAATATATGCAAGAGGTTCCTATAGGATACTATAGATACTTATGGTACTAGTACCTTCCCTTTGTATAACCAATCCCGATCCCCGATGTCTCAAGTGCATTGTCTTTTTTGCATTGCACACACTCACAGGTTTATTCAGATTTTTCCCCCTTCCCTACCTTTGGGATAAATTAAAAGTTCACATGTAAAAGGGTAGAGTCTTTTCGCGCGGCTACACCTTCCCAGCAAAGTCCAGCCATACTTGGCATATCCTTCTTTCCCCAGCAGCCTGAGCATACATCGTCATTCTGCATATGGTAATCATCATTAGATTGCATCCTCAAAATGCGTAGCATATCCATTTGAAATGGAGCATTACGTCGTATGAAATTAAGGCATGTATACGAAGTGTAAGCCAATTTTGGTAGCTTGCACGAAAGCCCAAATCAACTTTCAATCAAAACATTGACACATCCACAGAGAAAGCCGAGCCCTTTCCCCAACATTTATTTCAATCAATCCTCGGGGTCGTAGATCATACATCGATCTTACCCTCGATCAATCCTTTGTCATCAACTCTTTGGTGACGACATTCCAGATACATTCTTTTCAGTCCACCCTTTGGTAAAAACAAATCCTTTCCCATAAACCCCTTGATGATGTTACTTCCCAATAGTTCTTCTCCGTCAACCATTTGACGATGACCGTTTCTTTTCCATAAACTCTTTGATGACATGTCTCTCTAGCAATTTTCCTTTCCATCTACTCTTTGATGATGTGTCTCTCAAGCATAGTTTCCTTTCCATCAACTCTTTGATGATATGTCTCTCTAGCAATTTTTCCTTTCCATCAACTCTTTGATGTTGTCTCTCTCTAGTGAAGTTTCCTTTCCATCAACTATTTGATGATGTGTCTCTTTAGCAATTTTTCCATTCCATTAACTCTTTGATGATGTGTCTCTCTAGCGAAGTTTCCTTTCCATCAACTCTTTGATGATGTGTCTCTCTAGCAATTTTTCCTTTCCATCAACTCTTTGATGACGCGTCTCTCTAGCAAAATTTCCTTTCCATCAACTGTTTGATGATGTGTCTCTCTAGCAATTTTTCCTTTCCATCAACTCTTTGATGACGTGTCTCTCTAGCAAAGTTTCATTTCCATAAACTCTTTGATGATGTGTCTCTCTAGCAATTTTTCCTTTCCATCAACTCTTTGATGATGTGTCTCTTTAGTACAGTTTCCTTTCCATCAACTCTTTGATGATGTGTCTCTTTAATACCGTTCTCTTCCATCAAATCTTTGACGATGACACTCCTTAGACAATTTTCTTTCCCATCAACCCTTTGATGACGATCTTACTTTCTATTAATCCCAAGGGCCATTAATTCATTGATTATACTCCTTTTACCTTTTGTTTCCCTAGTGGAGTCGCCTTTCTATTTCTTTTGTTGTAAGTCCGCCTTCGACCGACGTTCTTTTGTAAGTCCTTATTCGGCAGGCATCTGTTGTTTAATTCACATTCGGTGGGTAAATTCCTTTCACCGCTTTTTAAATCTACATTCGGATGGCATCCTATCGGAATCTAAAGGCCGTTACATCACCTTACACATATCTTTCATCCCTAGAGTGCAAATTTCATGGTTCTTTTAGTATTTAATTCGCCTTATACCTCGAATGTCTGAAAAACTGTTACTTTTCATGCCTTCAGGTTCAAGTCGATTGAATAGGGGCAGCTGTTGCACCCCAATATTTGCCCCTCTTATTCCTAGCCTTAACTAGCTTATGCATCTCATAGTCCTCATGTACATACCCTTCATTAGGTCAAGCATTTAACATACCATTCATCACATTTTGCATAGCACAATCCTTAGGTCAAGGTTCGATAATGGTGGATTTTATCGGTTAAAAGGGGTTTTCAAGGCGAATATTATTTGGTAATTATTCGGGTTTATTTCCCATATTGGTGCAGATCATCTCTTTATTTGAGATTCATGGTTAGTTAGAAGATTTGAATGATTGTCACTTAATTCGAAAGTGTTTATTTTCAAAATAAAATCACTTCTCAAAGGCACTTAAGTCCATAGTTTGATTCATAAAAAATCACTACTACGGAAAACCCCTTTAACAAGGGTTGAAAAATACATATAATAACGTAGATCAAGGCGTTGTTATGTAGAGTGTTGTGGTAAATGCACTACTTATAATCACGGCCCTGAGACCGTTGTTGTATTCTGGAAAGCACGCGGTATATTACAACGGTTATGCTTAACAACCGTTGTGATACATAAGGTACTGGGTTAGAAACCCAGCAACAACAAATAAATTACATTAGATCATGGTTAATGTAGACAACCGTCGTGGAAAGTACCCATAGTTTATTATATACCAATGAATATTGCTTGGTTTACCATACACTTATTTAAAGAAATACAACCATTAAAATTGGCAAAGAAATATATAATCTGAAAATTAAACTATTCTTGAAAACCAACTTAAACACACCAATGTTTTTCGAATTGAATCCATCTCATTCTGCACAGTTTATGTTCTTTAACACATATACGGTTCAATGGTCTGATTCCTTCAATGCATCGACATCTTTTATTATAGTTTGCCTCATTATCAATGCTTATCAACGCGATTGTAAATATCGATGAATTGAAGCAAACAAACCATTGAACCATATATTATGTGTTAAGGAACATAAAATGTGCTGAATGAGACGGATGCGATTCGAAAAACATTGATTGATATAAGTTGGTTTTCAAATACATCTTAATTTTTCAGAATATATGTTTCTATGTCAATATAAATGATTGCATTTTCAATAAACGGTTAGTGAAACAAACAATATACATAGTATATAATAAACTAAACTTGTCAACCTGTATAAGAATTTAAAGAACATAACATTGCTAAGTCACAAGAAGCCGCTATCTTGTGACTTAGCAATGTTTTGTTCTTGTTTTGAGAGCATTTCTCAACAACGACAATATACAACAAATCCATGCAACACAATAAAAAAACATACATTATTTAAGCAACAAAACCCCAAGTGGGACTGTAACAAATCAAGATACATTGAGTCAATAACGCACCTCTTATTGAAAATAATCGTGGAACTGTAACAAATCAAAATATATCAAGTTCATCTAGTTTATGATGCCATGAAGAAAAAATATAAGGTGGATGGAGTTTTTACAATAACTTCATACTTCTTATATTTTTCTTCATGGCAACAAAAACCATATGAAACATCACCATAGTATACGCTTGCTACCAGCATCATCACCATGTATCTACAAGGAAACACAACAAAAATCAAACTTAACCCTAAAACATCAATAACATAATATTTTCCACAGCATCCTAAAACCAAAACCTAAAACAATAATCCTAAATTCTAAACATCAACAACATCCAGAAGAAGAATAGAAGGAAGATAGCAGGAGAACATACCATCTTCGTTGCCGTTGGAGTTTGCGCCGGACGTTGCTCCCATCAGATATCCTTTAAGCTTTTTTTATCCATTCACTTGTAACAGTATTGTTTAAGATTTATGAGAGGAGAAAGTTGTGTTAAAGTTTTTTTAGAGAGAAACGACTGTTATGAACTGGGCAACAAATAGTTTCGTTTATATATTAAAATATATAACTTTTCGTTACGGTTTAAAACTATAACCGTAATTATATTTTATATTTTAAAATAATAGCAAACTATATCATGACGGTTACCCATAATAACCGTAGTGATACCCCTTATTTAAAAATAAATAAAAAAGAAAGGAGCCCCTTAACGTTAAATGATTTTTTTTGCCACAGCTGAGGTTCGTACCCATGAAAGATTGATTCTATCATTTCAGTTATACTTACAACCGTTATTATACCCTATAAATTTTTAATTAAAAATATAATATAAAGTTAGCGCCTGAGTTTAGAGATATCACCACGGTTTTTGGAAGAACCGTGGTGACTTGGACGTTGTTGTTTGCGCGTTTTGTAGTAGTGAATGCATGGAAAAAGTGGCCAAAATTCAAAGTAAAATCAAAGTAAATTCCAGCCAATTTCAAGTTCTAACCATGTGACCATTCACTTTACCCCTAAACTTGGTACTTATGCTAAACTTAAACATGTCTTACTTCTAACTACCTTTAACTACCTATGCATTTACCCATTTTCCCTTAAACTCCATAACTAACTTTTAACTTCCTTAAAGCTCACAAACTAACACAAAGCCAAACAACTTTTTCATCAAATCTTAACCATTGATAACAATTAATCTAACGGCTAAGATTCGTGATCCGCAACTAACATTTGGATTAATTCCTAATCGTTGATAAAGTAATGACTTGGACCACAATCCAATGAACCACAATTAACTAAAAAAATCTATATAAACTTTCTTTTTTCCCAATTATTGGGGTTAACCACTTTGAACCATTTCCCACCATTTTTGCTTCTAACTTCTAACTTTTCTCTCAACCTTTTCACCATTTTCCATAACCTACACCAAAGTTCATCATCATCACAATCTAGAATTTCATATTGAAATTCTAGATTTGATGGAACTTAACCAAAAACATTCCACAATCATCTTTCAATAATTCAAGGTTCATTATCACTCAATAATTCAAGTATTCATCAATTTTCAACAATTTCATCAAGATTCAAGCATGTATCACTTTTATATCATCTCTTAATTTTCATCTTCTAATAATCAATTCTTGGAAGCTAGTTGGAGATTATTCTTGAAGTTTTCCGTATTATGCTTCGATACGCCGAATTTCAACACTAACCGAAGCAAACCTCCGCTCCGTCGGTAATTCTTTATCCCCTCCATATTCTTACCAATAATTGTTGGATGCTTATTGATTGATTTAAATTAAGCTACTGTTTTAGAATTGCTTATTAGATAATCACTTATTTTTACGTAAAACACGTAATCTTAAAAACAATGATTTTTTAATTCTTGACCGTTAATTGCATGTGAATATATCATTAGAAACGATTTTTCCTCACAATTCTGAATATGTGATTTCCTTTTTACGAAACATTGTAACGAATGCGAATTGATCGATTCTTAACATACTTCTTTTTTCACGTTTTGCCCGATTCTTCAAAATTCGTGGCTCATTTGCAAAAACCGATCGCATATTTGGATTCTTTGTGAAAAATCGAGTCCGGTGATATATAATTTGCATATTTAATTTTTGATTTATTATTTTTTAGTAGATCAAAATTAAAGATTGCGCGTAAAATAATTAGCGAACAATTAAGTATTAACCAAAACTCCCAGAATGGCGACACGTGTCCTTGCAGAATTATTTCTTTTTTCTTTTTCTCTCAGCGCCATATGGCGCAGTCTCATTTCTCCTGCATGGCCTAATAAGACAGAATACACAAAAGGACGAAACAAGCAGATTCCATGCATGTGAGTGTATCATGTGCGCGCAACGACAACCATCAGATCTGTACATGTGTGATCGGACGACCATGATTACTCCTTAGTTTCTATTTTCACCTCTTTTTTATTTATTTCATAACTTTTTACTCTTAAATGCTTTTTTAGATTTTCTTTTTTTCAAATTGCATGAAATTTTATTCTCTTTAATTTTATGACATCTATTTTATGTTTGGAAGCTAATTTAATATAGTTGGTATTATTTGGTTGATTTTGCACTTTATTTTCACTCTTATGGATGAAATTGTGTGAAATGATACTTGATGATGATGCCATGATTTTTGGTTGATTTCTTGAGTTCTTGTGATCTTGTGTTATTGTTAGCTTGCTGTTTGTTTCACATTTTCTCCTAGAAAATATTTGATTCAATTTAATTGATTTAATTAAATTGATTAAATTAAATCAAAGATAGTAGGATGTTTAGGCTAGCATGATAGCATTAGGTAGTTCTTCCCCTAATCCTAGATTAGGAGCTTCTTATTCCTAATTGAAGATGACTGGTTTATACCTGAGTGAATCACACACTCAAAGATATAACAGAGTCGCCACCGAACTTTATTTAATCCCGAAGGACAGGGAAAATATCGATAAAACCCAAGGGGAAGAGAAACGGGAACGAGGGTCGGTTATGCGAAAGGAAGGGACTAGCACCTAACGCATCCGTTGTAATCAGGAACCATTTCGCTTGTTTCTAGGCTTGGATGGGTTATCTATCTAAAGGGTTCTAGCTAAAGGAAAGAGAGAAAAAAGAGAAAAGAAAAGAAAGAGAGTTCTCGCGGAGGATTGGGGCCCTCGTGCCTACGTACCCTCATAGTGCAATGAGGAAATCAGAGCGCCGTAGTTCGTGGAACCAGGGAGGAGAAGGGGAAAGGAAGAAAGAAGGGTGGAAATGTGCTCGCCAAGATCATTGCGATCTCGTGCCTACGTAGCGTACATTCGAAAGAATGCAGAATCAGAGCTTCCGTAGTTCGTCGAACTAAGATGGAAAAGAAAGGAAAACAGTGCCAAAACTGAGAACAAAAGAAAGAAGGAAAATCCGCTGGGGATTCCCAAGAATTGGTGTCAAAACCAAGAAAGGAGTGCAAAGGAAAAGAAAAGAGACTGTACTGAGGATAACATGCAAAAAAGGTGTAGAAACCAAAAGATACATATCAAAAGGAATAGAGGAGACTCCACTGGGGAGTAAGAGAACAAAGAATTGTGTTAGGGACCAGAAGGTAGCAACCCTACTGGGGAACAAACAAAGGTGATGGTGTCGAAACCAAGAGAAAAGAAGTTTGGAATATTAATTGACTGACAGTGGTTAATCGAAGGAAAAGAGATAAGAACTCTGGTGGGGATAAAGGGTTTAACAGATAAACTGTGATTAACCAGAAGAGAGAGTACTGAACCAAGGGAAGATGTTTGACTCTGAAGGGGTTTTGGTATCTTAATTGATAAACAGTGATTAACCAAAGAAAAGGGTGTGGAACCAAATAGAGGTTGTAACCCACTGGGGATATTGGTATTGACTAAGAAAATAGTACTTGACCAACAAAAAAGGGTATTGAACCAGAAGAGGTTGCTAACCGCTAAGGGATTCAGTTTTAACAGAAAAACTATGATTAACCGAAGAGAAAACGAGTGATTAACCAAGAGAAAGTGATTAACTCGAAAAGGCTTAGTATTTTAACAGGCAGGCTGTGGTTAACTGAAAAAATGGGTGATTAACCAAGAGAAGGTGATTAACCCAAGAGGAACTCGGTGTATTAACAGATAGACTGTGGTTAACTGAGAAGGAGTGAAAATTGGTGTTTTAACTGACAGGAAGTGGTTAACCAAACAAAGGGAGAAGAACCAAGAGAAGGTTGCGAACTCTTGGGGAGACTGTGTTTAATCGAAAAAGAAACTTTTCTTAGGGAATCAAAAGCAATGACTGACCACAAGAAAAGAAAGTAAGGTATCGAAACAAAGAGAGTTTGCTAACCCAAAGACAATGATCTTAACCAAGGATGGTGATTGACCACAAGAGGAATTGAAGGAGATAAGAGTGATCAAGGATCGACTCGCCTAGGGAAGGAGATACACTACCGCCTGAGGATAGAGGTGACTAAGCCATGCACAAGGTCATTCGTCCCCTACCTGAAGTGGTCAGAATGAGAGTAGGAATTCTCCATTCTCATTCCTTCTCTAACACACAGGGTGTAGCGCAGAAGTTGAAACAGACAGCACAACCACTCCAAGTTGTACAGTGCTCCAGTGTCGCATGAAAGCTCCGACTCCGCGGGGAAGAAAAAAGAGAGAAAGCTGTAAAGGAGGCCTAAAGGGAAACTCCAAAGGGAAGATTAATAATTGAAATGAAGTTTCGATTAATTAACCAAAGGGAGGGGCACATGCTAATAATTTTTCAAATGAATGAAAAATTACTAAAACAAAAGGTGTATTGTTAATTGTACAAGATTAAGCTTATCCTTTGAGGAATGAACTTAATTCAACATGAATGAAAGTGCATAACAGTACCAAATGACACTTAATATCCTTCACAAATCATGCTATCATGTGAATAAAATTGTGCAAAATATTCATGTTCATACAATGCCAAAAATGTGAACAAATGGAATAATCGAAATCGTGCATCGAAAGTTCATGAGCATGCTCCAAACAGAAGTTAAATGACACCTAAACATCAATAAAAATCAAGCATATCAATCCATGGAAGTTAGAGGGAGATAGCATGGCAAACAAGCTTGAAAAATACCAAAAATGGCACTCTGTTACAGTGGTAACCGGTTACTTTAAAGTGGGTAACCGGTTACTTGCTTGAAACAATCAAATTTGGTGAAATTTGTGCAGGGTAACCGGTTACCTTATATTAAGTAACCAGTTACTCAGTTGAAAATGGCAGTGCTGAGGCAAATTTTGTGAAGAGTAACCGGTTACCTTATATTGAGTAACCGGTTACCACTGTAACAGAGTGCCATTTTTGGTATTTTTCAAGCTTGTTTGCCATGCTATCTCCCTCTAACTTCCATGGATTGATATGCTTGGTATTTTGCTTCCACAATTTTTCCTTTGTCCGTTGGACACATGTTTATGCTTATGCCTTTTTCTCTTTGTCCACTTGGACCAAAAAACATTAATAAAGGCCAAAACCTCTAAAAAACTTGTGTTTCTAATCTTGGACTATGGTTACCATCCTTTGCAATGGACATGGAGTTTTGCACCTAGACCTTGGACTTCAATGCTATTCTTGGATCCTTGGACTTAGAACTAGGACCTTCTCCCTTTGCTTTGGAATTATGGTTTGAAGACTTTGAAGACTTGTGCTTTTGCTTGGTTTATGGTGAAGATAGCTTACTTGTGTGGTTAGGCTATTCTTATCCTTAGCTTTTACTTTATGCTTTAGGATAGTCATTTCTTCTCCTACCCATTCTTCAATTTTCAAAACTTTCTCCCTTTTTCAAAACTTTCTTGATTTCAAACTATCACCTATTTCATAATCAAACCTTGACTTCGTCAAGTGATTTTACTCTTTTCTTTTCATTTCTTAACAAATGCTAAACTACATAAGCATATTGACACCTTTTTCAAAAGACTTTAAAAAACACCAAACTCATCAATCTCTTTTTGTGCCTTATGCACTTTCTCTTTCAAAAACTTTTTCATAAGTTTAGACATGATTCATTTTTTTAAGCGGAATTATTCGCTTGGAAATGACGACTTGTCTTTACATTTAAAATTAACCAAAACAAACTAATTTCATTCTTTGTACCACGAACTACGAGGTTTTGATCCTACATTGCACTTCGTGGGTACGTAGGCATGAGGTGACAAGTCTCTCCAAGCACAAAAAATCTTAAAAACAATTTCTCTTCTCATCTCCTCAATCACTTTTCAAGCAAACCTTTTCAGACCAAAAGCGTAAATATTTCAAAGGGTTTCTAGAGAGTACTATAGACGTTTTGGGTGCTAATACCTTCCCTTAACGTAACTAACCCCCTTACCCAGACTCTGTTTGTTCTTTTTTTAGAACTTATTAGGTTTTGTTCGCTCTTTTTCCTTTCCATTTTTTTTGGATAAAATAAAATTGTGGTGGCGACTCTTGCATTTCGAGTTAAGTTAATCAATAGCTTACACTCACGATTTTGCCGCTACAGAAAAGCGGCGACTCTGCTGGGGACTCTAGTTCTTAGTGGGTTCAGCCTACTTTGATTTATTTATGCTTTATTTGATTAATTTGACTGTTATTGGTTGTTCTGCTTGGTGATCTTGTGTTGTGAGATAAGCCCAATACACAGGCTTGAGTGCACACATAGGACTAGAGTGGAAAGTAGTGTGGCCTACGTAGCATCATGGTACGTTTGGTTTACATGAAACCCACATCCAGACGATGTTTTCTTGGGAGATATTCTGATTTGCGCGTCTTGTGCATTTCGGGGTGTTAACCTAGAAAGCTGTCGACTCTAGCGACCATTCCCTAGGACTCAGTTGAGGCACTCCTCCCTGGAGGTAGTAATGGCAGACCAGAAATGGCAAACCCGTTATGCTTCTTGATCCGAGGACCCAAAGCTGAGGACTTTAGAACCCTTTAACCCATCTTGGCCTTATTAGGATGTGGTGCGGTGGCTATTCAGGTGCAAACTTGAATCAGTTGTTACGCGATACCACACTCAGACGAGACTCTCTTGAGAATATTATTGACTACCAAGAAGTTGGGAAATCGATAATATCTGAAAGATGGGTTGTATACTCTGGGAACTTCTTTAGAACCTTGTTCGGCAGGTGTTATACCCTTAGTACATACCTTTGTGGGTTGGTTTCTTAACCTCGACTCCATGCCCGTGACTCGAACCTTTGAACCTGTGTGCTTTGAGTGATCTTGTTTGTGGTTGTTGCATTCATGCACTCTTGCATCCATGAGCATACATCTGCATTCTTCCAAGTGATCTCAGAAACTCATTTCAACTGTCTCCTTCTCCAGTTATCTGTTCACCGTCAAGCTGTTTCCTCAATACAACTACGGAACTAGAGCTACTGTCAGATTGAGAATGGAAAACCAAGAACAACACAACGCTGAAGTTAGAATGGAAATTGATGAGTTGAAGGCCGGCATGACCAAACTCACAGAAATGATGCAAGTTCTGATTGCTAGAGGTGAACCACCTCATAGGACTGTGATCTTTGAAATCTTACCTGCTGCTGTTGACCCTATACTGACTCAGCAACCAGCTTTTACTTGGCCAGAATTTGGGTTACCTCCGAATTACTCGCCACCCTTTGCAATTACTCCTGTGTTTGTCCCGTCTGTATTGCCAGTATCTTCAGCTCCATTGTTCACTGAACCTCAGCCTGTTATGCATTCTGTTACTCAAGTTATTCCTGAGAATCCTCCTTTCGTGTACCATGCTGCTGGTCCATAATCTGAAAGTCAGGGAGAACCTGGATATATTGAAGAAGTCAGAGAGCAATGGCAAACTCTAGACAAAAGGATAAGAGCCGTAGAAGGAAATGTTGTCTTTAGTGCTGCCGCAATGGACATGTGCTTGGTTTCATACTTGGTTATGCCTGCTAAATTTAAAACTCCTGATTTTGAGAAATACAAGGGGTACACCTATCCCAGAAGCCACTTGGTGATGTGCTGCCACAAGATGGTTGCCTATACCAACAACGACAAACTGCTCATTCACTGTTTCTAAGATAGCTTGAGTGGGGCTTCAATGAAATGGTATATGGGACTTGAGAAGAACCATATCCAAAGCTGGAAAGACTTGGCTGATGCTTTCTTAAAGCAATATAAGTACAATTTGGACATGGCACCTGATCGCCGTCAATTGCAAAATATGTCTCAGAAAGAAAAAGAATCCTTTAAGGAGTACGCTCAGCGTTGGAGAGAGCTAGCTGCTCAGGTAGAACCACCCTTGGCTGAAAAGGAATTGACAGGTTTGTTCATGGACACTCTTCAGCCACTCTTTTGGGGAAAAGATGATAGGCAGTGTATCATCTGGTTTTGCTGACCTAGTCACTATTGGAGAAAGACTAGAAGAAGGTATCAAGAAAGGAAAGATTACCAATGCTGAAGCCTTTAATGGTGCTAAAAAGTATGCTGGGAATTTTCAAAAGAAAAAGGATGGTGATACCCATGCTATTTCAGTTGAAGGGAAACCTCGTCGCAGTCAATAACAATATGTAGCTGTAGTTGCTCCTGTTGTCAATGCTCAACCAGTTTAAGCTCCTCGCCAGTCTGTTAGACAAAATCAGAATCGCAATAGAGTTAACTTTGATCCTATCCTGATGTCCTACACTGAGTTGTATCTATGTCTTTTAAAGAAAGGTTTGATTACAATGAGGGATCTACCTCCTCCTCTAAATCCTCTCCCAGCCGACTATAGGACTAATCTTCACTGTGAGTTCCATCGAGGTGGGGCAGGCCATAACTTCGAAGGTTGCTATGCATTGAAAGCTAGAGTACAAGAATTGGTGAACTCAAAGATTATGACTTTTCTTGATGATAATCCTAATGTTGTCAACAATCTTTTGCCAGAGCATGCCAAGTGAAGTTTGAGCCAGTTTAGACATATCATCTCCTAAAACCAGTGTTTCAGACAAGACAACTCATCCTTGTTGCTGATTAGTCACTAGGCCTTGTTTCTTTCTGTTTGCATTTTTCTTTGATTATATTGACTGTTTGCTTTTGAACTTTATTTGTACTTTCATGGTAATTTCAATAAAATGAGCATTGCAATGTTTTGCTTCAATTCATTTATATCCACTGTGTGCATCTTTATGCTTTCTTTTTCACAAGCAAAAATATATCTCCTGTTCACTTTCTTTATCAAACTGTTTATGCAAAGATTGGAGGGAGGATGATGAAAACGAAATACCTAAAATTGTTGGATTGTATGCTTTTAATTGAAACTTGGCTGATGATGTACATGCATTGTTTCAACTCCCAAACACTAGAGAAATAAGGAAGTTAATCCCTTGTCAACCCCTTTGAGCCTAGAAGTTGGAGTTTCTTTCTGTACGAAAAAAACCCGCAATCTTAACCTGGGGATGGGTAGTTCTCAGTTAATTTGACTGTGTATTTAAACACAAGAGAATTATTGCAATCACAAGTTTTCCTTCGCACACATCAAATACGCGTCGAAGATGTCTTTCAAATCAAAAGCCAATGATGGTTCACTGTAATCATAAAGCCAGGCAGTTGCTATCTTTCAAAAAAAAAAGAATGAAAAAAAAATCAAAAGAAGATCCCGCTAAGTCAAAGCCTATGAAGGAGACTTAGGCAAAAATTGGGGCATACCACTGACAGTAAGCTCAAATGACACAGTTCAGGCAAAAGTTAGGGATAACAAAAAGAAAAATCAAGAGGTTACCAAAATCCTCAAAGACAAAACGAGTTGACTAGGGTCCTCATCAAAAACAACAAAATGTTGTAAGAGAAGTGATTGTCATCTCAAAAATCTCTTGATCCATCATCACGACATGTGTTGCAATTCCAAAATCTCTTGGAACCTGAATGCATAGGTTGAATTAACTGAGCAGAGGGCTAAAGATCATCACGAAGAATGGGTTGAGGTACAAATAAACTTTGAGCCTATATTCTTTGTTTTAAAAACCGTGAAACCAGACCACGTTACAACCTTCAAAAGACTTAATTGAAGCCATGTTTCTTTTGAAAGCATACTACAGCAAGGTTGCGTAATTTGACTCCAAAGTTTGTTGCCAATCATTTGTTTTTCTTTGTTTTTCATTTTGAATGTCTAAACCTTCGTGTTTGAACAAGTGATTCATTTGCTTTACATCAATAATATCATTCCAAAAATGATTTTTGATTTCAAAATTACATTGAGCTTTGTATTAAAATTACCATGTTTGTTTGAATGATTTTATTTGCAGACAAAATTTCCTCATTAAGAAAATTTCAAACAGTTGAGAAACTTGGTCAGTGATCCTATCAGGGGCACATTACTTCCAGATTCTGTTGTGAATCAGTTCAAGGTTTGTTGCTCGGTGCAAGTTATTTTTAGAATTGGTTAGCCAGAAGATCTCTTTCAAGACCCATACCGAGTTTAGCCTTCTCAACAGTCATTTCAAGAACTGAAGCCATGATCAATTCATCCCCAACAATAGTCAAGCAGAAGCCATGATCAGTCCATCCGCAGCAACTGAAGCCATGATCAGTTTATTCTCAACAATCATTTCAAGAATTGAAGCCATGATCAGTTCATTTTCCCCTGCAGCAGTCAAACTGAAGCTATGATCAGTTTATTTTCATCATTCAATCAGTCTGGGGCAGTCTTCTTCAAGAAACCTCAAGATGTCTCTCCTCAAAAGACCATAAGCCTGATACAATTCATAAGTGTGATAGAGATATGTTCAACATCTTCTCCCCAACAGAGTCGCCACTTTTCTGTAACAGCAAAATCGTGAGTGTAAGCTATTGATTAACTTAACTCGAAATGCAAGAGTCGCCACCCGCACTTTTATTTTATCCAAAAAAAAAATGGAAAGGAAAAATAGCGAACAAAACCTAATAAGTTCTAAAAAAAGAACAAACAGAATCTGGGTAAGGGGGTTGGTTATGTTAAGGGAAGGTATTAGCACCCAAAACATCTATAGTACTCTATAGGAACCCTTTGAAATATTTACGCTTTTGGTCTGAAAAGGTTTGTTTGAAAAGTGATTGAGGAGATGAGAAGAGAAATTGTTTTAAAGTTTTTTGTGCTTAGAGAGACTTGTCGCCTCATGCCTACGTACCCACAGAGTGCAATGTAGGATCAAAACCTCGTAGTTCGTGGTACAAAGAATGAAATTTGTTTGTTTTGGTTGATTTTAAATGTAAAGACAAGTCGTCATTTCCAAGCGAATAATTCCGCTTAAAGAAATGAATCATGTCTAAACTTATGAAAAAGTTTTTGAAAGAGAAAGTGCATAAGGCACAAAAAGAGATTGATGAGTTTGGTATTTTTTAAAGTCTTTTGAAAAAGGTGTCAATATGCTTATGTAGTTTAGCATTTGTTAAGAAATGAAAAGAAAAGAGTAAAATCACTTGACGAAGTCAAGGTTTGATTATGAAATAGGTGATAGTTTGAAATCAAGAAAGTTTTGAAAAAGGGAGAAAGTTTTGAAAATTGAAGAATGGGGAGGAGAAGAAGTGACTATCCTAAAGCATAAAGTAAAAGCTAAGGATAAGAATTGCCTAACCACACAAGTAAGCTATCTTCACCATAAACCAAGCAAAAGCACAAGTCTTCAAAGTCTTCGAACCATAATTCCAAAGCAAAGGGAGAAGGTCCTAGTTCTAAGTCCAAGGATCCAAGAATAGCATTGAAGTCCAAGGTCTAGGTGCAAAACTCCATGTCCATTGCAAAGGATAGTAATCATAGTCCAAGATTAGAAACACAAGTTTTTTAGAGGTTTTGGCCTTTATTAATGTTTTTTGGTCCAAGTGGACAAAGAGAAAAAGGCATACGCATAAACATGTGTCCAACGGACAAAGAAAAAATTGCGGAAGCATAAACATGTTTCCAACGGACAAAGGAAAAATTGTGGAAGCATAAACATGATATGATAATGATAATAATGGAGCATAAAAGTAAAAGAGAGATAGGGAGCGAGAAGGAAGCATAAAAGTAAAAGTTAGAAGTTAGTGATTAGTTGTTAGAGTAA
The DNA here is from genome assembly GCA_022829125.1 of Lathyrus tuberosus. Classification (NCBI taxonomy): domain Eukaryota; kingdom Viridiplantae; phylum Streptophyta; class Magnoliopsida; order Fabales; family Fabaceae; genus Lathyrus; species Lathyrus tuberosus. The sequence continues at coordinate 1,105,431 of JALAZF010000085.1, read as the reverse complement.
GTGATCAATAATAATTGAATAATTGCACTTAGGTCAAGGTTAATGAGAACTCATTAGAGGATTGATAAGACCAAATCCTCCTAACAACAAGTTTCATAAGTGTTGAACCAAAAGACAAATCATCAACCATCTATGATCATTTTCCGATACGGGACATATGTTGCGCTATGTTAAGCAATCGCCGAGTAATTTACGGAGTAATTACCCTACAATGAGGCCGATCAATAGATATTTGTGCTAATGCATGCTAGATGAATGATATGTATATCGTCATCCGAAAGCAATACCGCACGAAAAGAAAATAGGTAGCGATCTAGTCTTGATCAAGAATTCAACAAAGAAATTCTAAGATCCATAAGACTTTCATCGATCAAAATAAAAGAGAAATAGATGAAGAGAAAAATGGATCTAACATTTATGATCCATCAACAACCAACAATAAGAACAAAATAAAAATCAAGAAAAAGATGAAATCACATAATTTATAAAAGAAATTAGTAAAGAAAATTGAATTAGAAAAAAACTAATTATAAAAGAATATAAAAAAAAGGGAGGTTTAAATAAAAAAGGTGGTGCTGATAGTGAATGGGCTTACATGGCCCGAAGTACTAAAAAACAAATTAAACATTAAAAAGAAAAAGAGGAATCAGAATTTAACTCCATCATCTTCCTCAAAACTCAAATGCGCGGCCACTGTAGCAACGACGAAGGGAGAATGCGGTTCATTCACGGCGGAGCGACGGAGGTTGAAATTCACACGGAAAGGATCGGAATCAAGTGCACATCTCGAATATATGTTCAATTTCAAGCGAGAGTGCCTAAGTATCTTGAATCGAAACTGCGAGAAGTCGACGAAAACCTTCCAAATACCTTTAATTCAAGGTGATTAACGCTTCTAAACTTCCCTTCCTTTTCTTCTGCGTAAAAATGACTTTGAGATTTTGAACTTGATTTATTGCGATTGTTGTTGATGAATTTGTGCGAGTTGTTGTTGTTTGACGTTGATACGAACAAAATTGTTATTGCGTGATATTGTTGTTGAACGTTGCTGCATAATTTTTTTTTAAGTTTTGATTGAAGCTTGAATGGAAGTTGTGGTATGGTGGATTCTTTGTAGGTTTATTGAATTTGTTTGGGATGGAGATTTATTGAAGAAAATTGAAGGTGATGAAGAATTGAAATGCATAATTTATTTGGTGGCTTGAAATGTTGAATTCATGCAGGTTTTTGATTTGAATTGAATAACAAAAGGTGGAAGAAGGTTTGGTTGAAGCTTGCTGAAATTTTTGCAGAAATTTATTGGCTGTTCAAGCTTCAATCAAAACTTAAAAAAAAAATTCTACAGCAACGTTCAACAACAACATCACACAACAACAATTCCGTTCGTATCAACGTCAAACAACAACAACTCACATAAATTCATCAACAGCAATCGCAATAAATCAAGTTCAAAATCTCAAAGTCATTTTTACGCAGAAGAAAAGGAAGGGAAGTTCAGAAGCGTTAATCACCTTGAATTGAAGGTATTTGGAAGATTTTCGCCGACTTCTCGCAGTTCCGATTTGAGATACTTAGGCACTCTCGCTTGAAATTGAACATATACTCGAGATGTGCACTTGATTCCGATCATTTCCGTGTGAATTTCAACCTCCGTCACTCCGCCATGAATGAACCGCGTTCTCCCTTCGCCGTTGCTACAATGGTCGCGCGTTTGAGTTTTGAGGAAGATGATGAAGTTAAATTCTGATTCCTCTTTTTCTTTTTAATGTTTAATTTATTTTTTTGTACTTCGGGCCATGTAAGCCCATTCACTATCAGCACCACCTTTTTTCTTTAAACCTCCCATTTTTTTTATATTCTTTTATAATTAGTTTTTTTCTAATTCAATTTTCTTTACTAATTTCTTTTATAAATTATGTGATTTCATCTTTTTGTTGATTTTTATTTTGTTCTTATTGTTGGTTGTTGATGGATCATAAATGTTAGATCCATTTTTCTCTTCATCAATTTTTCTTTTATTTTGATCGATGAAAGTCTTATGGATCTTAGAATTTCTTTGTTGAATTCTTGATCAAGACTAGATCGCTACCTATTTTCTTTTTCGTGCGGTATTGCTTTCGGATGACGATCTACACATTGTTCATCTAGCATGAATTAGCACAAAGATCTATTGACCGGCCTCATTGTAGGGTAATTACTCCGTAAATTACTCGGCGATTGCTTAACATAGCATAATATATGTCCCGTATCGAAAAACGATCATAGATGGTTGATGATTTGTCTTTTGGTTCAACACTTATGAAACTTGTTGTTAGGAGGCTTTTGTCTTATCAATCCTCTAATGAGTCCTCATTAACCTTGACCTAAGTGCAATTATTCAATTATTATTGATCACTTACTCTAACAACTAATCACTAACTTCTAACTTTTACTTTTATGCTTCCTTCTCGCTCTCTATCTCTCTTTTACTTTTATGCTCCATTATTATCATTATCATATCATGTTTATACTTCTGAAATTTTTCCTTTGTCCGTTGGACACATGTTTATATTTCCGCAATTTTTCCTTTGTTTGTTGGACACATGTTTATGCTTATGCCTTTTTCTCTTTGTCCACTTGGACCAAAAAACATTAATAAAGGCCAAAACCTCTAAAAATCGTGTGTTTCTAATCTTGGACTATGGTTACTATCCTTTGCAACGGACATGGAGTTTTGCACCTAGACCTTGGACTTCAATGCTATTCTTGGATCCTTGGACTTAGAACTAGGACCTTCTCCCTTTGCTTTGGAATTATGGTTCGAAGACTTTGAAGAATTGTGCTTTTGCTTGGTTTATGGTGAAGATAGCTTACTTGTGTGGTTAGGCAATTCTTATCCTTAGATTTTACTTTATGCTTTAGGATAGTCACTTCTTGTCCTCCCCATTCTTCAATTTTTAAAACTTTCTCCCTTTTTCAAAACTTTCTTGATTTCAAACTATCACCTATTTCATAATCAAACCTTGACTTTGTCAAGTGATTTTACTCTTTTCTTTTCATTTCTTAACAAATGCTAAACTACATAAGCATATTGACACCTTTTTCAAAAGACTTTAAAAAATACCAAACTCATCAATCTCTTTTTGTGCCTTATGCACTTTCTCTTTCAAAAACTTTTTCATAAGTTTAGACATGATTCATTTCTTTAAGCGGAATTATTCGCTTGGAAATGACGACTTGTCTTTACATTTAATATCAATCAAAACAAACAAAATTCATTCTTTGTACCATGAACTACGAGTTTTTGATCCTACATTGCACTCCGTGGTTACGTAGGCATGAGGCGACTAGTCTCTCCAAGCACAAAAAATCTTAAAAACAATTTCTCTTCTCATCTCCTCAATCACTTTTCAAACAAACCTTTTCAGACCAAAAGCGTAAATATTTCAAAGGGTTCTTATAGAGTACTATAGACGTTTTAGGTGCTAATACCTTCCCTTAACGTAACCAACCCCCTTACCCAGACTCTGTTTGTTCTTTTTTTAGAACTTATTAGGTTTTATTCGCTCTTTTTCCTTTCCATTTTTTTGGATAAAATAAAAGTGCGCTGGCGACTCTTGCATTTCGAGTTAAGTTAATCAATAGCTTACACTCACGATTTTGCCGCTACACGTAGATTTGGCACTTGTGACACCTTTAAGCAAAGTTGTAACAATCTACTTCCATTGTTGTCCAATAATACCCTCGGGATATTCCTGTGTTTCCTGATATCTCTTAATTTCGTAGAACCAAGGCATCTCATCAGACTCATCCTCAATTACTAAACAATGTGCTGGCTCATTCAAGTGATCAATACGGATAGAAGGAGCTTCATTCTTCCACTTGACTTTGAACATGGATGCTAAAGTGGCAAGAGAATCAGCTAGTTGATTTTCCTCTCTAGGGATACGATGAAAAGAGATCTCATCAAAGTAAGGAATTAACTTCGCAATGTGTTGTTGGTACGGAACCAGCTTGGAATCCCGAGTCACAAAGTTCCCTCTGACTTGGCCAATATCCAAAGCAGAATCTCCATAGACCTCAAGAATTTTGATTCTCATGTCAATCGCCGCTTCAATAGCGTAGATACATGCTTCGTATTCATCCATATTATTGGTGCTTTCGAAGCATAATCTGGCAGTGAAGGGAAGGTGAAAACCTGTTGGAGATATGCGGATAGCACCGATTCCACAACCTTTGGCATTAGAGGCACCGTCGAACATAAGCGTCCATCGCGCCCCTGGTTCAGGTCCTATGTCAGGGTCTGGAGTCTCATAATCTCTGATAAACAGAACATCCTCATCGGGAAAGTCAAACTTCATTTGTTGATAACCCTCTACAGGTTTATGGGCAAGGTAGTCAGACATGACGCTCCCTTTTATTGCTTTCTGGGTAACATGTTGGATATCATACTCAGTTAACAGCATCTGCCACCGAGCAATCCTTCTAGAGACAACAGGCTTTTCGAATATGTACTTTATCGGATCCATTTTGGATATCAACAAAGTAGTATGGCAAATCATGTATTGTCTTAGGCGTTGAGCTGCCCAGACCAGAGCACAACAAGTTTTCTTCAAGAGTGAGTATCTGGTCTCACAATCAGTGAAATTCTTGCTCAGATAGTAAATTGCATGTTCTTTTCTGCCAGTGTCGTCATGTTGACCCAATACACATCCCATTGATTAATCGAGAACGGTGAGATACATGATTAAAGGCCTACCAGGAACCGGCGGTACTAAGATCGGTGGTTCTTGCAAGTATTGTTTTATTTTGTCAAAAGCTTCTTGATAATCATTATTCCATTCGACCGATTGATTTTTTCTTAGCAATTTGAACGTCGGTTCACAGGTAGCCGTCAAGTGGGAAATAAATCTTGAGATGTAATTAAGTTTGCCCAGAAAGCCATGGACTTCTTTTTCTGTTTTGGGAGGCGGCATATTCTGAATTGCCCTAACCTTGTCAGGATCAACTTCAATGCCCTTCTGACTCACAATAAAGCCCAACAGTTTACCAGATTGAACTCCGAATGCACACTTCACAGGATTCAACCGCAATCTAAACTTCCAGAGTCTGTCAAACAGTTTCTTCAGATGAACCAAGTGATCATCTTTAGTTTTGGACGTGGCAATCATATCGTCCACATAAACGTCAATCTCTCTATGAATCATATCGTGAAAGAGGGTTGTCATGGCACGTTGGTATGTTGCCCCTGCATTCTTCAAACTAAATGGCATGACTTTGTAACAATATGTACCCCACGGCGTGATGAAAGTAGCTTTTTCCATATCAGCTGGGGACATTTTGATCTGATTATACCTTGAAAACCTGTCCATGAACAAAAAGACAGAGAACTGCGCCATGTTGTCTACCAAGACATCAATATGAAGCAAAGGAAAATCATCTTTCGGGCTTGCCTTGTTGAGATCTCGATAATCCACACACATTCTAACCTTCCCATATTTCTTTGGAACTGGGACGATGTTGGCAATCCATTCAAGATATTCGGAAGTGGCGAGGAACCCAGCATCAAATTGTTTCTTTACCTCTTCTCTGATTTTGAGTGCCATGTCAGGTCTAGTTTTCCTGAGTTTCGGCTTGACAGGAGGACATCTGGGCTTCAGTGGCAAGTGATGTTCAATGATGTTGGTATCCAACCCAGGCATATCTTGATAAGACTAGGAGAAGATATCAACATACTCTTTCAATAACTTGACCAACTCTGAGTGTACATGCTCTGCGAGAGACGCGCCAACCTTGACTTCTCTTCTGACCTCATCAGTACCAAGTTTGACAACTTCCACTGGCTCTTTGTGTTGCTGAATCTCTTTATGATCGTGCTCAAGGAGCCTTGATAGTTCACCCGGTAATTCCTAATCTTCCTCACCATCTTCTTCGGCTTGGTTAATTGGAATTCCAGAATCATAATGGATGTTTGCCATGTTGTTATCAATACTTTTATTAGTTCTGCATGTTTATGAATATGTTTAGAATGAGCTATTTTGAAAGTGAAAATAAAAGAAACTTTTGCTATTTATTTGAGAAAAAGTAAAATAAAGAAAGAAAATAGAGCATGATTTTGAATGCAAAAAACTTTTTATTTATTGATCACATAATATTGCAAAAGCGTGAGGCCCTTTACAAGCTATCCACTCGTCTCGGGCGAGGACGAGGGAATGAGAAAGAAAAATGTATTACATGTTTGTTGGAAAAACCACAGGAATCACAGTAGATGTCCAGTTGTTGAGCTTGAAACCCGGCGGTCACTTATACACAAAGCTTGAAATCTGGTTACTAGGACCAGTATCATCAAGGGCTGCCACGATGTCACCCACCTGAAAACTCGCGCTACTGAACTTGATCAAATTGCACTGCTTTGGACCATGTGAGCTAGATTGTTGACTAGGATGATAACCCAATCCAAAATGATTATGCTTTTCAACCACATCAATCACATGCCCCCAGCCCGGTAAGGCACCTTTATTGATGGTCTCTTTAGCACTCTTGGCAGATGTTAAGGCCATTTGCGGTGATCTACTTTGACTAGTTGAAGCAGAGCTAACATATTCGAATTCAAGACACTGCAACGGCACCTCGACTATGCCTTCATCGGTCTCGACGTACCGAAAAGATGATAAATCACTCACAATCAGATCTTCTTCACCACAGACTATGACCAGCTGATCGTAAAACATAAATTTTAATTTCTGATGTAAAGTGGATGTAACTGCCCCTGCGGCATGAATCCACGGACGACCCAATAAGCAACTGTAAGCGGGATTGATATCTATTACTTGGAAATTAATGGTGAACAGGTGCGGTCCAACTTTTATGGGTAAATCCACTTCTCCAATAACTTGCCTTCGAGAACCGTCAAAGGCTCGGACAACCAAGGTGCACAGCCTCATCTCGCTCCCTTCTATCAGTAATTGACTCAACATGCCCTTAGGCATCACATTGAGAAAAGAACCGGTCTCCACAAGAACACGAGATATGAGGATGTCTGTACAGGTTACGAATATGTGTAGTGCTTTGTTGTGGGTGGCTTCTTCAGGAGGTAATTCTGATTCATTAAAACCCAAGTATCTGCTTGCAGTTATGTTGGCCACTACGTCATCGAACTCGACAACAAATATATCGTGCGTAACATGAGCAGTGTTCAAGACTTTCAACAAAGCTGATCTGAATGGCAAAGGGAAATCATGTTTAGCATTGATTACAACATTGGCTACCATCCACTGTAAGTCTAGGCTCCAATGCCTTGCACCAGTTGATGACGATTTGAATGCTCTGTGACCGTCTGAGGTCTAGCTTTGACGAAGAGAGGCTTAAGTGTTCACAGTCAAATGCCTTTATCCCTAATTTTTCCTGGACATATTTCTTATATTTTTTTTCGTCCACCGGGATACCCATTTTTGCCTAAGTCGCCCTTTCGGGTTTTCAACTTAGCGGGCTATTATTGTTTTTTTCCATTGTCCCTAACTTTTGCATGGACATTTCTTTTTTTTTGGTCCACCGGGACGCCCATTTTTGCCTAGATTGTCCTTGCAGATGTCAATCTAGCGGGCTCTTTATCCATTTTTTTCAGGCATAATATTTTTTGACTGTATCAGAGTTCACGGGAGATGGCAACTCCTCCCCATCCATGGTAGTGAGGATCAGAGCTCCGCCTGAGAAGGCCTTCTTGACAACGAAAGGTCCTTCGTAATTGGGAGAACCTTCTTGTCAAAATCTCGCTTGAGGCGTCTCTGATACAATTGACCATGACAAACGGCTGTGAGGCGTTTCTCTTCGATGAGATTTAGTTGGTCATATCTGGATTGAACCCATTTGGCTTCATTAAGATCTGCTTCCATAATGACTCTAAGCGAAGGAATTTTGACTTCAATGGGTAGAACAACCTCCATACCATACACAAGTGAATACGGAGTTGCCCCACTAGAAGTACGAACTAAAGTTCTATAGCCATGTAGTGCAAAGGGAAGCATTTCGTGCCAATCCTTGTAAGTCTTGACCATTTTCTGGACAATCCTCTTGATGTTTTTGTTTGCTGCTTTGACGGCACCGTTCATCTTGGGCCGATAAGGTGAAGAGTTATGGTGCTCGATCTTGAATTCTTGACACAACTCTTTCATCATTTCATTATTAAGGTTACTCGCATTGTGATAATGTTGCTAGGAATGCCATAGCGATAGATTATCTCCTTCTTGATAAATCTGGCAACCACTTGACGTGTAACATTGACGTAAGAAGCAGCTTCAACCCACTTGGTAAAGTAGTCGATAGCAACCAGAATGAATCGATGATCGTTGCAAGCCTTCGGCTCGATCATTCTAATCATATCTATACCCCACATAGAGAATGGCCAAGGTGAAGTCAAAACGTTCAATGGAGTTGGAGGCACATGGATCTTGTCTCTGTAGATTTGGGACTTGTGACACCTTTTGGCAAAGTTGTAACAATCTACCTCCATTGTTGTAAAATAATACCCAGCTCGAAGGATCTTTTTGTCCATGGCAGGACCTTTAGCATGTACACCCTCGCAGCCCTCATGTATGGACCTTATGATCGTGTTTGCTTCGTGTCTATCCACGCATATGAGCAACATGGAATCATAATTCCTCTTGTATAGTACACCACCACTTAAGAAGAATTTGGAGCAGAGCCGCCTAAGAGCTTTCTTGTCAGTGATGGTAATACCCTCGGGAAATTCCTATTTTTCCAGATATTTCTTAATGTCGTAAAACCAAGGTTTGTCATCAGACTCATCCTCAATTACTAAAAATGTGCTGGCTCATTCAAGTGATCAATGCGGATAGAAGGAGCTTCATTCTTCCACTTGACCTTGAACATGGATGCTAAAGTGGCAAAAGCATCAGCTAGTTGATTTTCATCTCTAGGGATATGATGAAAAGAGATCTCATCAAAGTAAGGAATTAACTTCGCAATGTGTTATTGGTACGAAACCAGCTTGGAATCCCGAGTCACAAAGTTCCCTCTAACTTGGCCAATACTCAAAGCAGAATCTCCATAGACCTCAAGAATTTTGATTCTCATGTCAATCGCCGCTTCAATACCATTGATAAATGCTTCGTATTCAGCCATATTGTTGGTGCATGCGAAGCATAATCTGGCAGTGAAGGGAAGGTGAAAACCTGTTAGACATATGAGGATAGCACCAATTCCACGACCTTTGGCATTAGAGGCACCTTCGAACACGAGCATCCATCGCGCCTCTAGTTCAGGTCCTATGTCAGGGCCTGGAGTCTCATAATCTCTGATAAACCGAACATCCTCATCGGGAAAGTCAAACTTCATTTGTTGACAACCCTCTACAGGTTGAGGGGCAAGGTAGTTAGACAGGACGCTCCCTTTTATTACTTTCTGGGTAACATGTTGGATATCATACTCAGTTAATAGCATCTGCCATCGAGCAATCCTTCCAGAGACAGCAGGCTTTTCGAATATGTACTTTATCAGATCCATTTTGGATATCAACAAAGTAGTATGGCAAATCATGTATAGTCTTAGGCGTCGAGCTGTCCAGACCAAAGCACAACAAGTTTTCTCCAAGAGTGAGTATCTGGTCTCACAATCAGTGAACTTCTTGCTCAGATAGTAAATTGCATGTTCTTTTCTGCCAGTGTCGTCATGTTGACCCAATACACATCCCATTGATTAATCGAGAATGGTGAGATACATGATTAAAGGCCTACCAGGAACCGGCGGTACTAAGATCGGTGGTTCTTGCAAGTATTGTTTTATTTTGTCAAAAGCTTCTTGACAATCATTATTCCATTCGACCGATTGATTTTTTCTTAACAATTTGAATGTCAGTTCACAGGTATCCATCAAGTGGGAAATGAATCTTGAGATATAATTAAGTCTGCCTAGAAAGCCACAGACTTGTTTTTCTATTTTGGGAGGCGGTATATTCTGAATTGCCCTAACCTTGTCAGGATCAACTTAAATGCCCTTCTGACTCACAATGAAGCCCAATAGTTTACCAGATTGAACTCTGAATGTACACTTCGCAGGATTCAATCGCAATCTAAACTTCCGGAGTCTGTCAAACAGTTTCTTCAGATGAACCAAGTGATCATCTTCAGTTTTGGACGTGGCAATCATATCGTCCACATAAACCTCAATCTCTCTATGAATCATATCATGAAAGAGGGTTGTCATGACACGTTGGTATGTTGCCCCTACATTCTTCAAACTGAATGGCATGACTTTGTAACAATATGTAACCCACGGCGTGATGAAATTAGTCTTTTCCATATCAGCTGGGGAAATTTTGATCTGATTGTACCCTGAAAACCCGTACATGAACAAAAAGACAGAGAACCGCGCCGTGTTGTCTACCAAGACATCAATATGAGGCAAAGGAAAATCATCTTTCGGGCTTGCCTTGTTGAGATCTCGATAATCCACACACATTCTAACCTTCCCATCTTTCTTTGGAACTGGGACGATGTTGGCAATCCATTCAAGATATTCTGAAGTGGCGAGGAACCCATTATCAAACTATTTCTTTACCTCTTCTCTGATTTTGAGTGCCATGTCGTGTCTAGTTTTCCTAAGTTTCTGCTTGACAGGAGGACATCCGAGCTTGAGTGGCAAGTGATGTTCAACGATGTTGGTATCCAACCCAGGCATATCTTGATAAGACCAAACGAAGATATCAACATACTCTTTCAATAACTTGACCAACTCTGAGTGTACATGCTCTGCGAGAGACGCGCCAACCTTGACTTCTCTTCTGACCTCATCAGTACCAAGATTGACAACTTCCACTGGCTCTTTGTGTGGCTGAATCTCTTTATGCTCGTGCTTAAGGAGCCTTGCTAGTTCAGCCGGTAATTCACAATCTTCCTCACAATCTTCTTCGGCTTGGCTAATTGGAATTCCAGAATCACAATTGATGTTTGCCATGTTGTTATCAATACTTTTATTAGTTCTGCATGTTTATGAATATGTTTAGAATGAGCTATTTTGAAAGTGAAAATAAAAGAAACTTTTGCCATTTGTTTGTGAAAAAGTAAAATAAAAAAAGAAAATAGAGCATGATTTTGAATGCAAATTTTTTTTTATTTATTGATCACATAATATTGCAAAAGCGTGAGGCCCTTTACAAGCTATCCACTCGTCTCGGGCGAGGACGAGGGAATGAGAAAGCAAAATGCATTACATGTTTGTTGGAAAAACCACAGGAATCACAGTAGATGTCCAGTTGTTGAGTTTCAAAATCGGCGGAAACTTACGCACAAAGCTTGAAATCTGGTTACTAGGACCAACATCATCAAGGGCTGCCATGATGTCACCCACCTGAAAACCCGCGCTACTGAACTTGATCAAATTGCACTGCTTTGGACCATATGAGCTAGATTGTTGACCAGGACGATAACCCAATCCAAAACTATTATGCTTTTCAACCACATCAATCACATGCCCCCAGCTCGGTAAGGCACCTTTATTGACGGTCTCTTTAGCGCTCTTGGCAGATGCTAAGGTCATTTGCGTTGATCTACTTTGATTAGTTAAAGCAGAGCTAACATCTTCGAATTCAAGACACTGCAATGGCACCTCAGCTATGCCTTCATCGGTCTCGACGTATCGAAAATACGATAACTCGTTCACAATTAGATCTTCTTCACCACAGACTATGACCAGCTGATCTTCAAACATAAATTTTAATTTCTGATGTAAAGTGGATGTAACTGCCCCTGCAGCGTGAATCCACGGACGACCCAAGAAGCAACTGTAAGCGGGATTGATATCCATTACTTGGTATGTAATGGTGAACAGGTGCGGTCCAACTTTTATGGGTAAATCCACTTCTCCAATAACTTACCTTCGAGAACCGTCAAAGGCTCGGACAACCAAGGCGCTCGGCCTCATCTCGCTCCCTTCTATCAGTAATTGACTCAATGTGCCCTTAGGCATCACATTGAGAGAAGAATCGGTATCCACAAGCACACGAGATAAGAGGATGTCTGTACGGGTTACGGATATGTGTAGTGATTTGTTGTGGACGGCTCCTTCAGGAGGTAATTCTGATTCATTAAAACCCAGGTATCTGCTTGCAGTTATGTTGGCCACTACGTCATCGAACTCGACAACGGATATATCGTACGTAACATGAGCAGTGTTCAAGACTTTTAAAAAAAATGATCTGTGCACGAGCGAGCTCATGAGTAAGGACACGATTGAGATCCTCGAGGGAGTTTGCCCCAACTGATCCACAATTTTAAAGTCACTTTTCTTAATCAACTTAAGGAACTCTTGATTATCAAGTGTCTCTTTGCTCTTTGAAACATCCTTAGACGGGATAGTCGACATTGGTATAACAGTAGATTCCCCTTGTTGAACAACAGGGGTTGCAGATGAAGGCGTCTCCTTGGGAGGAACAACTGTTGGAACTTGAACAGGCTTTGTAGTAACCTTCAGAGCGAATACTCATCCACTACGAGTCATACCTCCAGCGGCTGTAACATTCACAATCTCAGATTCCGCAAACCTTATCTCTGGACCTCCCAAAAAACACAGTTGACCTATACCTCCAAGGTACCTCCTTAGAATTCTGATATGGAAACGACTTTGGCGGGAAAACAACAATAGGTTGTATCTTCTTCTTGGGAGATTCAACAGGAACCTTCCTATAGATGATGGCGAATGGCTCGATGGTAGCAACTTCCTCAACAGGTATAGATCTGGCAAATTGAACTTCACCTTGGTTCATTAAAAACTGGACACAACCCTTCAGCCTTCGACTCTGATTGGGATTATCGTCGCAAATCTGACACTTACCATGCAACCCTTTCAACAGTCCATGTTCATTCAATCTCTTGATAACTACAGTCATCGAGGTTTTTACTTCGTCAACATCCATGATCAAATCAGCCCTTGAATTATCCTCAATAATGTTAACCGCAAGTCCACTGTGATTCGGCAACGGATTATGCTAAATGTTAGATCCTTCCTCAGCGAAAGTCAGAATCTTCCAATCAATGAGTTCCTGAACCTTAGTTTTGAAGACAAAACAGTCCTCTGTCGCATGTCCTATGTATCCAGCATGGTAGGCACAGGATGCATTTAGATTATGCTTCGGGCCAAATAGAGGAATTGTATTCGCGATCTCCTTGGGAACAATTGCCCCTTGGTGGACCAAGTAAGGAAACAACTCAGTGTATGACACTGGAATTCTGTCGAAATTTTGACGCTTGCGATTTCCTTGATTGTTGTTGTTTTGACGGTTTTGATTTTGCTGATTTTTGTTGTTCTGTTGAGTCTATTACTGACGTTGCGGTTGTTGTTGATTCTGAGCATTCTGAACTGGTTGTTGCGGATGATACTGATATGGAGGTTGTTGATATTGTGCAGCAGCAATGTACGGATATGGATAATATGGCATGGGTACCATGGGAGCTTGATACTGAGGAGAAACTTAAGCTGTCACAGCGTTGGCTTCACCTTCCTTTTTCTTTGATTGACTCTTCTGAGACTTTCTAGTGGCCGACTACTGGGAAGCAGCTCCAGGAATCTTTCCAGTCTTCAAACCGTTCTCAATCCGTTCACCAATTGTTACAATGTCAGCAGAGTTTGATGATGAACTACCCACCATTTTCTCATAGTAGGATCCTTGCAATGTACCCATAAAGATGTCAACCAACTCATTGTCAGAGAGAGCAGGTCGCACACGAGATGCCATCTCACGTCATCTTTGCGCATACTCTTTGAATGTTTCGGCTGAGCGTTGAGATTGATTCTGCAACTGCAATCTAGTAGGTTCCAGATCAAGATTGTATTTGTATTGTTTCAAGAATGCTTCAGACAGATCCCTCCAAGTACGAATTTTGCTACGTTCTAGGCCCATGTACCAATCTAATGAAGCACCGGACAAACTATCTTGAAAACAATGAACTATCAATTCATCATTATCAATATAGGATGCCATCTTCCTACAGTACATAGTGATGTGACTACGCGGCCAACTCAAACCTTTATACTTTGGCAACTCAGGTATCTTGAATTTTTGCGGCAATACAACATTCGGAACCAAACAGAAGTCCTTGGCCTCTATGCCAAAAGCAGAAAACCCTTCAATAGCTCTGATACGGTCTTCCAATAATTTGTAGTCAGCAGGTATACTTTGATTAGCAGGCCTGACAAGAATTTGAGGATTTGGCAGCTGAGATGCGGCCGGAGCGTGCACTTGCGGAGTAGCAAACTGAGAAGGATACACCAATCTCTGATTAACCATCTGACCAGCATTCTAACCCATCTGAACTCCAAACGGATAGTTTGAAGGAGGTACCACAGTAGATGAAGATGCCCTAGGGTAGAATATTCCAGGATGAACATTCTGAACAGCAGTTTGAGCAGCTTGAGATGAAACCGGAACGTGAATAGGAGGACCCCTATACACATGCTCTTCTTCATCAGGAGTTTCAATGTCAGCCAACCCGGGAGTTTGACGAGTCTGAACCTGAAGATTCCCAGGATCATCATTCACCACCGGAGGTGGAACCGGAGTAGGCATACCCCAGGGATATGCAGCAACATTCCCATTAGGCATGGGCGCAACAAAAGGCTGATATGGTATGAAGGCACCACCATTATTATTTGCAATCTGAGGAGTGTAGTTCGGAGGCATGCCCAAGGAAAACCAGCGGGCATCTTGTTCAAACCAGATTGAGGATTTGATGGATGAACAGTAGGCTGAAACACAGGCTCAACTGTCACTTCAACACTAGCAGGAGAAGGAATAACAACGGAAGTAGTTGTAACAACAGGAGGAACAGTCACAACAGGAGTGACAACGGTTGCATCAGTAGCAGTTGCAACAACAGTACCAGCAGTAACGACGTCCTTCTGAGTATGAAGGAGTTCCATAATGACATCCATGTTTGTCTGAAACTGATCCATCCAACCTTGGAATTGAGACAGAGTTTCCATATAGGCAGCTTTCTTAGCTTCGAAGTCAGCCATGATTCTGGATTTGCTTGATCGAGTAAAATACCGATGTCGAGTCGTCGTCTTGCTACAAGGAAGGTGGACAAGGATGAGCAACGGTTTCCAGATGAAGAGACGTGCATATGTGTGCAAATGAATGTATGCTATGCTTGCAAAAATAAAGTTTTAAATTCCAGGAATTCTTAGACTTATCTTTGTTAACAATAATCATAAAGCATTCAAGTAAAGGTGCGAAAGATAAGATTGGCAAGCAACTTCACTCATTCATTCAACAATAAAGGAAAGAAGCACAAGTCAAGTACAAATCAAATATCCGCCTTTTGGGCTGCAACAAAATCCGTATGGATCCTATCAAATACCACCCTACAAACAGACACGAAGTGAAAAACAACCCAAGGAAGATGGGGCGGTAATACATAGCATATGCATCTCTCAACAACCCAGGTAAGTCCTCCAGTGCATGCTCAGCAAATTTGGCTAGACGGCCATGCCTCTCACTCCAATACTTCGCATCCTTCATAAGGTTGCGCAACAAAGAATGGTTGGGTCCCTGAAGCATATCCTAAAGAAAGGCCTCTTTCTGATCCAGGAGGTTTTGCAGATGACAGCTTTTATGCTCCCAATGAGTGCTCTCTGTGTTGAGCTGGATAAATTGCCCTCGGCTCTGATGTGCTTGATCCTGCAGCTTCTGAATCTCACCGAAGACTTTGTCGAACTTAGCTTGACATTGAGAAAAGTCCTTTTCCAACTGATTAGCACAATCTTGCTCACGTTTCCACTTTGTCTTGAACTCGGATAACTTCCCTTGAAGCTCTTCAAGTTGCTTTTTGTAGCTCAACTCATTCTTGTAGGCTTGATACTAGGTATTGGCAAGTTGTCTCTTCTTTGAAGCAAGTCCATTATAGGTGCTCTTCAAAGCATCACCCATTTTCCTTCGCTTATTCCGTTCAACCTCCACCTCTTTGAGCATGCGCTCACGCTTCTGGTGGAGCTCAATTTGTAGACTATCCTTCTCGGAAGTGACTCTAACAAGGTTGAGACGAAGATCGGCATTCTCCTTCTTCAACTTCTCAATAGTCAGCTTGAGTTGATCGACTTCAGATGAAGGAACAATGGCAAGTTCAGGAGGCTTGGCATTCATGGAAGGCTCGAAAGAAAATGGCAACAAGTTCTCTTTGACGCGCTCCTTAACCCAAAGTGTGTAAGCTTCCTTGGCTATGCAATTCTTCTTACCCAAATCAGCTATTCCTTCGGAGTGAATCTAAGTCCAAGCGGAACTAAACCTCTTCAGCAATCCCATGTCATCAACCCCTTCATGAAAGATGAACTCTTCCACTACCTCAGGATCGGGCTTGGAAACCATAGGATATCCCAACTGTCGGAGTGCAAGTCTCGGATTGTAGTTAATTCCACCCTTTATGCCCAAGAGAGGCACATTGGAGAATTTCCCACAATGAAGAATGATCATAGTATCATCGAAGACTCGAGAATACCAAGAAATGTCATCAGCAGTAAGAGACATGATTCGTTGAGACCACTTGAGATTACCCTTATTCTCAATCAAGGGACCCTTATGTGGAAGATGAGACATGAACCATCGATACAGCAGAGAAGCACAACAGACAATGGTCCCCTTCTTCTTTTCATTCCTCGAATGAATAAAATGGTAGGTATCAGCAAGAAGTGTCGGAACAGGGTTCTTGGACAAGAAAATACTGATGGCACCCTGATCTACGAAATCCTCCATGTTCGGAAACAAGACACTCCCATATATCAGCAAAGCAAGAACGGCGTTGAAAGTCATCCAGTTTCCATCCTTAGCAAAAGAAGTGGCCTTGTCAACCAAGAACTTCAAAGCAAACCCTCGAATACCCTTCCCTTTGGTCCTGAGATTATCCTCCACATCCTTCTTACTAATGCAAAGTGCATCAGCAATAAGGGGAAACTTCGAACAACCACTAGTGTAGATAAAAGGAACCTGTTTCTTGATCTCAACCCCCAGAATATAAGCATGCTCCTCGAGTGTAGGTGCTAACTAATAGTCCTGAAATTTGAAGCACCTAAGTGGCGGAACATAGAACTGAACCAGAGTATGAATGGCGGTGATGTTCACTTTAGTATTAAGGATGGACAACAGATTACCATAACTGTCTTTGAAAACCCCTCTGTTATCTTCAACCACACGGGATGCTAGAACTCTCAAAGTACCCAGCTTAGGCTCCACAAACTTGTAGCTAAAGATGCCTCGAAAACCAGTACTCATCTCTATGATAATGTCAACAAAGAATAAATCTTTGAATATCTGGAAATGTACATGCAAAAAATAAATTTACATGATGAAATGATATGCATCACAAGCAATAGTAAGCCAGCACTATCTGAATAATCAAATCTGGATAATCCGGATATCTGCAAATAATTTTGTGTCGGTACAACATAGTCTGATGTATGTGCACAATCTGACGTGTGTGAGAGAACAAAGGTATGAAGTGGCTTGGTTTCATGCAAAAACCCATCCCCCTCACAGGTGTGATCTAGACACAACAAGGTGGTCCCTAGAAAGGTCGCCCAAACCATAGGACTCAGAATGAAAACACTCCGCCGTAGTGAATTCTCACAGGACGGAAGTATTCTCAAGCGAATCATGATCTGGGATGTGGCTCTCGTGGTAACCCAACGTGCGAAACTCCGGCCTCACGACTATCCACATTCTAGCCTATGTGTATGCTAAGCCCGGTGTTAGGATTTTTCTCTCCAATAATGTCTACCCATCCCAACAACAGCAGAATATATAGCAGATATCCAGAATATACAACATATGAATATTCAAAGTAGTAAAGAAATGCAGTAAACATAAAGCTAAAGCATAAAGATAAAGCAAGTAAATCGCAAAAGATAACACCCAAACAAGGAAGAAAAGCAAACAAAACTAGGCGAGACTCCAACCTGTAAGCGCAAGGGCTCCCCAGCAGAGTCGCCAGCTGAAGATGAATGGTTTATACTTGAGTGAATCGCACACTCAAAGATACAACAGAGTCACCACCGAACTTTATTTAATCCCGAAGGATAGGGAAAATATCGATAAAACCCAAGGGGAAGAGAAACGGGAACAAGGGTCGGTTATGCGAAAGGAAGGTACTAGCACCTAACCCATCCGTCGTACTCGACGGGAACCATTTTGCTTGCTTCTAGGCTTGGATGGGTTATCTATCTAAAGGCTTCTAGCTAAAGGAAAGAGAGAGAAAAGAGAAAAGAAAAGAAAGAGAGTGCTCGCAGAGGATTGGGGCCCTCGTGCCTACGTACCCTCATAGTGCAATGACGAAATCAGAGCGCCGTAGTTCGTGGAACCAGGGAAGAGAAGGGGAAAGGAAGAAAGAAGGGTGGAAATGTGCTCGCCAAGATCATCGCGATCTCATGCCTTCGTATCATACATTCGAAAGAATGCAGAATCAGAGCTTCCGTAGTTCGTGGAACTAAGACGGAAAAGGAAAAGGAAAACAATGCAAAACCGAGAATAAAAGAAAGGAGGAAACTCCGCTGGGGATTCCCAAGAATTGGTGTCAAAACCAAGAAAGAAGTGTAAAGGAAAAGGAAAGAGACTGTACTGAGGATAACGTGCAAAAAATATGTAGAAACCAAAAAGATAAAGATCAAAAGGAATAGAGGAGACTCCACTGGGGAGTAAGAGAACAAAGAATTATGTTAGGGACCAAAAGGTAACGACCCTACTGGGGAACAAACAAAGGTGATGGTGTCGAAACCAAGAGAAAAGAAGTTCGGTATATTAACTGACTGGCAGTGGTTAACATAAGGAAAAGAGATAAGAACTCTGGTGGGGATAAAGGTTTTAACAGATAAACTGTGATTAACCAGAAGAGAGAGTACTGAACCAAGGGAAGATGTTTGACTCTGAAGGGATTTTGGTATCTTAACTGATAAACAATGATTAACTAAAGAAAAGGGTGTGGAACCAAATAGAGGTTGTAACCCACTGGGGATATTGGTATTGACTAAGCAAATAATACTTGACCAACAAAAAAGGGTATTGAACCAGAAGAGGTTGCTAACCGCTGAGGGATTCAGTTTTAACAGAAACATTGTGATTAACCGAAGAGAAAACGAGTGATTAACCAAGAGAAGGTGATTAACTCGAAAAGGCTCAGTATTTTAACAGGCAGGCTGTGGTTAACTGAAAAAATGGGTGATTAACCAAGAGAAGGTGATTAACCCAAGAGGAACTCGGTGTATTAACAGATAGACTGTGGTTAACTGAGAAGGAGTGTAAATTGGTGTTTTAACTGACAGGCAATGGTTAACCAAACAAAGGGAGAAGAACCAAGAGAAGGTTGCGAACTCCTGGGGAGACTGTGTTTAACCGAAAAAGAAACTCTTCTTAGGGAATCAAAAGCAATGACTAACCACAAGAAAAGAAAGTAAGGTATCGAAATAAAGAGAGTTTGCTAACCCAAAGACAATGATCTTAACCAAGGATGGTGATTGACCACAAGAGGAATTGAAGGAGATAAGAGTGATCAAGGATCGACTCGCCTAGGGAAGGAGATACATTACCGCCTGAGGATAGAGGTGACTAAGCCAGGCACAGGGTCATTCGTCCCTTACCTAAAGTGGTCAGAATGAGAGTAGGAATTATCCATTCTTATTCCTTCTCTAACACACAGCGTGTAGCGCAGAAGTTGAAACAGACATCACAATAACTCCAAGTTGTACAGTGCTCCCATGTCGCATGAAAGCTCCGACTCCGCGGGGAAGAAAAGAGAGAGAAATCTCTAAAGGAGGCCTAAAGGGAAACTCCAAAGGGAAGATTAATAATCGAAACGAAGTTTCGATTAATTAACTAAAGGGAGGGGCACATGCTATTAATTTTTCAAATGAATGAAAAATTACTAAAATAAAAGGTGTATTGTTGATTATACAAGATTAAGCTTATCCTTTGAGGAATGAACTTAATTCAACATGAATGAAAGTGCAAAACAGTACCAAATGACACTTAATATGCTTCACAAATCATGCTATCATGTGATTAAAATTGTGCAAAATATTCATGTTCATATAATGCCAAAAATGTGAACAAATGGAATAATCGAAATCGTGCATCGAAAGTTCATGAGCATGCTCCAAACAGAAGTTAAATGACACCTAAACATCCATACAAATCAAGCATATCAATTCATGGAAGTTAGAGGGAGATAACATGGCAAAGAAGCTTGAAAAATATCAAAAATGGAACTCTGTTACAATGGTAACCGGTTACTTTAAAGTGGGTAACCGGTTACTTGCTTGAAACAAGCAAATCTGGTGAAATTTGTGCAGGGTAACTGGTTACCTTATATTGAGTAACCAGTTACTCAGTTGAAAATGGCAGCGCTGAGGTAAATTTTGTGAAGAGTAACTGGTTACCTTATATTGAGTAACCAGTTACCACTGTAACAGTGGCAAAAACAGCTTTTGAAAAATCACTTAAAGCATCTAAATCACTTGTTTAAATCACCACATGCTAGGGTATGAATTAGTGCACAAAAATCAAGCTTGAAAACAGCAAATAAGCAGTGATGGAATCAATTAACACATCAAGATCATGGATCAAACAATACAAAATCAATTCATACACAAAAGCGTTGAGCTACATCGCGAATGATACGAAAAACGTGTGAAACAGTAAAATGAGTGAGATCTACCAACCTACAAGACGGAGATTTGGCTTGGTAATTATTGCAAGGAGATATTGATGAAGATAATCAAAGAAAACCAGAGGAATCTTCAATTAGAACCGAATCGTATCGAAACCGAGAAAATTGCGACGAAACTCTGAAATACGAATTCGAACCGTAGAATCTTGAAGCAAACACTTGAGATAAATCCAAAAGCTAATAGAACTCTAGAAACTCAAGTATAATAGCAAGATGATGAATGTTAAGCTCAAGAAATAATCACTTTCTATGAGAAAAGTGATTATTCTTCAATGGTGAAGAGCTATAGTGAGGTTTGGGAAGAAATGTAGATGAAGAAGAAGAAGTAGCAGAAGAATTTAGAGGGAATGTGAGAGAATTGAGAGTGAAGTGTGAGAAATTTGTGTGAAAAATGGTTGATGCCCTGAAAAGTGAGTGAAGGCTTGTTTATATAGCCTTTTGGTTTGGAGTGTGAGAGGTTTGGAATTAGGCTAGGAACTAGCTTAGGGTGGTTTGGAATTAGGCTAGGAGTTAATTACACTTGACTCACCGAGTCAAGCGGTTAACTCGGTTAGTTAGGAAGTTAACTCGGTAGCAATCCCAATGTAAGCTTCAAATCAAAGGTTGACATGCTTGGAAATCAAGGAACATGGTGCACTTAATTTAAAGTGGGGCATTGGAATAAATGTAAGTGGAGTGTCTTGAATAGTCTTAAGTTATCTAGAGATGCCTAGAATGTTCCACACACTGCTACAATAAAGTAGAATCCCAAAACAAAGAGAGTGCAGAGTTGCTGTCCCAAAATACAACAGGAATTGCAAATTTGCACTGAGTAACCGGTTACCCTATATTGAGTAACCGGTTACTCTAGGCAAAATTTGCCCACATCACTAAAATAAAATTGTTGAGGTCCCGGTTTCAATTTTCCACCTCTTGTTTTTATGAATAGGCATGGAAACCTTTGTTCTGTGCTTGTTTTAATGATGAGACGATCTTGAGAGGATGCAATTAATCAGGCTTAGAACCTGAAAATCCTGCAACAAGGAACATATAAAGAAAAATGCGAATGCGTATGCCGACGATGTAAATGCACATGCTCATGCAAAAGAAAAAAGAGAGGTCAAATTTTGGGTTACAACACTAATGTCTCATGTGTAATCCTTGGAGCCTTCCTTGATTGATCACTTGCTTTTGAATCTTGTTATCCATGTTTGATTTCATCTTGAAGTTTCATGAGCATCTCATACATGATTATACTTGTTTACCATTTGATCTTATGGTTCATCTTTGATATTCATGTGTTAATTTTCATCTTATACATCTCATTACATCTCATATACTAACTCTCCTGTTTGTTTTTGTGAGGTAATACTTGAGGGCTTCTTACACTTGGACATTTGAAACTTTGTTCATTTTGATGAACATTCATGATTCATCTCATTTATTCATTATGTATTAGATTAGGTTTATCCACCCATTGTGGGAAAAATGTCCCCCTCTCCCATTTAAATGTAATAGAGTAGGAACTTTTATTTTCCGCTTATATGCTTGCATGTTAATAGGTTAGAAAAGATAAAAACAACGCGTTTAGAAAACGTTTTAAAAAATAAAGATAAAAACAAGTTAGATCCAACGTCTAACTCTTTTCAAAAACAAATAAGTGGAACCTTAGGGATTCACACAACACTTTAGGGCTTCCCTCTCCTACTCTCAAACATCCAAGACTCAATTTCATTCTACATAACCAAGCATGCCTTATATGTACGTACCATAAGTCGATTGCCTTGCACATCGTGTAACACCCTTTTCTACCACACAAATATTGCAGCAGATTAATCATAATACCAAAGTAAAATCAGAATCACCTTAAAGGGTGCACATTTCTCAATAAATTCAAATCAACAAAATTGCTCCGTAAACAACGGGTTTTCCTCAGAACAAATAAAAAACCATCAAATAAGCAGCGGAACCACAATAACCACAATAATCCCAAAATAAAAAGGATTTTAAAATAAAACCATAGTCTTCAAATAACAACAAAATAACAATTCAACATGGTTCGACTCAACGACCCAACCCGATGTTACACTATCAGAGCAAGACCCTCTACATCGACCAAAAATAAAATAAACTCCAAAAATCCTCGAAGGCATCAACGACTAATCCTGATCACCTGCACGTTACCCACGTGGAGGCAACATTCAAACAGGCAGGGTGAGTAATCAAAATTCATTATAATCAATATAAAAACAAGATATGCATAAAATGGCGTCATCATCATAAACAACATCATCAGAGTCATCAAAAAGGATCAACAATCACAACATCATAAAATCACATCAATAATGCCACATAAATTCAATGCACAACAAGACTCATGCATGTGGTACCAATTGTCACGGTCGATGGACACTTAGGCCATCACCCTCCAAAGATCCCCGTCATTAGGATCGATTCTACACAAGAACCGGAGCACGTAAAAAACCACCTCACATCCACACAATGGGATGGAAGCCTCAATAGACAGAAGTCTAACTCACTGAAATGCTATGAATGCATGATGCACAACGTCATAATCATCATCATCAATAAAAGTCATTACGTGCATCATCATTCATCAAAATCTCATGCTAATCATGTCGTCATTTATTCATCAAAGCATCATGAATCGTTAACTCATAATCACCAGCATCACTCATGGTAAATCACATCAAAATAGTCAGGTATCATCATCTCTTAATCATCTATATAACCCATGGTCATTCACATCATCATGTAATCATAAAACATCCTATATAACATCTCATAATCATCAACATACTCGTGGTAATTCATATCTTCGGTTAATCATCAAACATCATATATGCACAACTCATAATCATCAATATACTCATGGTATTTCATATCATCAATAAATCATCAAACATCATATATACATAGCTCATAATCATCAATATACATCATGGTAATTCATATCATCAATTAATCAGCAAACATCGTATATACACAACTCATAATCATCAATATACATCATGGTAATTCATATCATCAATTAATCATCAAACATCATATATACACAGTTCATAATCATCAATATACATCATGGTAATTCATCAGAATAATCACAGCTCAAAACACCAAGACAACACAAGAATCATAAAACAAATTCGCGAACAGCAGACGTTCACTACAAATTTCGCCATGCGAACTCGTTCGCTGGGATGTTCGTTTTGCGAGCTTCCAGCGAATCCCAGAATCACATACAAAACCAAAAAAAACCCCATTCTGCCTCTCCCTCGCTTCAGCCCGCTTCTGCTCGCCTTGCAAAGTCACTCTCTGGGAAGCTCGCCGTTTGAGTCTGGGGTAAGTGTTCGCTTTGCGAACCTGCGATTTCCTGCAATCGCTGATACACATTAGTAGCATATCATACCCAAAAACTATTACGATTTCAGCCTTATTTACCCCAAAATATCCCCAAAACATTCCTAAGGCATTACGGCAATCAAAGGCACAAAACCCACGACTATTAGGTCGATTCATTACACTATTCTAAACCTCAAAATCACCTAAACCTTCACAAACTCTCAAGATTCTCATAAACCCCATAAATCTCTTTCTCATACAAGATCCCACATATCATCAAAGAAGGTTTACCCCAAAGGTCTATTTTTATCCTAATCAATTCCACCCTTCATATTCATCATCAATCCACAAAAACAACACCTGAATCACCAATATACTCATAAACCCACAAACCCACGTAAACCCCCAAAAATCCACTTTAAACACATCAATTCCTATATTGAAAACAATGAAAGACGATACTCCCCATACATTAGATTGTCGATTCAGAGCTTTCTCTATTGAGTCTTTGGAAACCTTCTCGAATCCCCACCTTTCCCTTTTTCCTCAGAGCTCTCGCCTTCTTTCCTTCTTTTCACGGTCTAACAAAATGAATCCTATTCTCAAATTCTCCTTTTTGTTAAACCTAAGTCTTGGGCTTCTAAAATGGGCTTTCCCCATATTACCCTCACTAATCCTCCTCAAAAGTCCATCTTACCCTTAATTCCTCTAATATTATTTAAATTAATAATAATTCTAATATATTCATATTATATACTATTATTTAATTAAATAACCAAAACTCCACGAAAATGCCAACGTCAACACAAACCACCAAAATTCACCAAAAATTCACAAATATTATATTTAAATATTAAATAAATATTCTAACAAATTTGGGGGTGTTATAACTCTCCCCCATTTAAAGAATTTTCGCTCTAAAAAATTACCTCAAAGAAATAGAGTCGGATACGACTCCCTCATCTGATCTTCACGTTCCCAAGTCCAACTTTCGCCAGCTGGTCCACCCCACAACACCTTCACCAAAGCTATGTCTTTACCCCGCAGTTGCTTCATCTCTCGACCGTTAATCCGCACCGATAAAGCTTCCACTGTCAGGTTATCCCTCACTTGTACACCATCCATCCGAATCACATGCGACAGATCTAAAAGGTACTTCCTCAACTGAGACACATGGAACACGTCATTCAAATTTGCAAGTGACGGAGGTAAATCAATTCGATAGGCTACCTCTCTCATCATCTGCAAAATTTGATATGGACTAACAAAACGTGGAGTGAGCTTCCTAGATTTCAAAGCTCGACCCACACCAGTCACTGGCGTCACCCTAAAAACACGTGATCTCCCTCTTGGAATTCAAGTGTCTTCCTTCTCTTATCATGGTAGCTCTTCTGTAGACTCTGCGACACTCTCATCCTTTCTTGGATCATCTGAATCTTCTCGGTCGTCTCTTGCGCAATCTCGGGTCCAAGTACAACACTCTCGCCTGTTTCATACCAACACAATGGAGTCCTACACCTCCTTCCACACAAAGCTTCAGCCAGCGCCATCCCAATACTAGCATGAAAACTGTCGTTGTAGGTAAACTCGATCAACGACAAATGACTATCCCACGATCCACCTTGATCCAACACACCAGCTCTCGGCAAATCCTCTAAAGACTGGGTAGTCCTCTATGTATGTCCATCCGACACAATACTCGACGGTATCCCATGCAACTTCACAATTTCCTCAATATCCATCTCAGCTAGCTTCTGCATAGAATGATTAATCTTCATCGGTAAGAAATGAGTCGATTTTAGTTAATCCATCCACAATCACCCAAATCGAATCATTCCCTCTCTCAGTCTTTGGCAATCCCGACACAAAATCCACGAAAATACTATCCCATCCCCCTTCTGAAATATTCAACGGTTGCATCATACCTAAAGGCTTCTGATGCTCAATCTTTGACTTCTGACAAGTCAAACACGCATAAACAAACTCTGCAATATCCTTCTTCATACCTGGCCACCAAAACAACTTTTTCAAATCCTGGTACATCTTCATAGCACCGGGATGAATACTCAATCTGCTTCGATGTCCTTCTTCAAGAATGCTCTTCTTAATCTCTGGAACATCTGGAACGCACACCCTATCCCAAAACCTCATCACACCATTCTCATCAATCCAGAATTCCCCTCCGTTACCTTGGTTGATCAAAGTCAACTGGTCAACTAACTTCAGGTCAGATTGTTGTCCCACTCTGATCTCTTCCAGAATACCACTAGTCAACTTCAACATTCCCAACTTCACACTATCAAGACTCTCTTTACATACCAAACTCAAATCTCGGAACTACTCAATTAATTCAAACTCTTTCACAATAAGCATCGACATATGCAATTACTTTCTGCTCAATGCATTCACCACTACATTTGCTTTGCCCGGATGATAACTCAAATCAAAATTGAAATCCTTCAACAGCTCTAACCACCTTCTCTGCCTCATATTCAATTCTTTCTGATCAAATAAGTACTTCAGACTTTTATGCTCACTGAACACTTCAAACTTAGAGCCAAATAGATAATGTCTCCAGATCTTCAACACAAACACCACGACAGCCAATTCTAAGTCATAGGTAGGATAATTCCTCTCATGAACTCGCAATTGTCTCGAAGCATAGGCAACAACTTGTCCATTATGCATCAACACTCCACCAATACCCATCTTCGAGGCATCACAATACACCACAAAAGATTCGCTCGAATTAGGAAAAATTAACACTGGAGCGGTCGTCAACCTCTTCTTCAATTCCATAAAACTCTCTTCGCAAACTACATCCCACACCAAAGCTTGACCCTTTCGAGTCAACTGAGTCAAAGGTAATGCCAACTTAGAAAAGCCCTAGATAAACTTGAAGTAATAACCTGCCAATCCCAGAAAACTTAGTATCTCAGTAGTAGACTTCAGAGTCTCCCACTGTAATACCGCATCAATCTTGGAAGGATCTACAACAATCCCACCACTTGAAATCACATGGCCAATGAAACTCACTTCCTTCAACCAAAACTCACACTTCGACATCTTTGCATACAACTTCTTCTCCTTCAACACTTGCAACACGATTCTTAAATGCTCAACATGCTCTTCTTCAGACTTAGAATATATCATAATATCATCAATGAAAACCACCACAAAGTGATCCAAATACTCATGAAAAATCTGATTCATATACTCCATGAACACACCAGGTACATTGGACACACCAAATGGAATCACAGTGTATTCATAGTGACCATACCTTGTTCTGAAAGCTGTCTTCGGAATGTCATTGGGCTTAACACAAATCTGATGGTAACCTGACCTCAAATCAATCTTGCTAAACACACAGGCACCTACCAACTGATCCATCAAATCATCAATCATCAGAAGTGGATACTTATCCTTGGTCGTCGCTTTATTCAATTGTTTATAATCCACACACAATATCATAGTACCATCTTTCTTCTTCACCGACAACACAGGAGCACCCCACAGAGAAACACTCAGTCGACAACTTCATCCCAAGCAACTCTTCCAATTGTTTCTTCAATTCTCCCAACTCAGATGCAGACATTCGGTAAGGAGCCATTGACACCAGACTCATACCTAGTATCAAATCCGCCGCAACCTCTACCTCACGCTCTAGAGGCCAATCACTTACGTCATCGGGAAACACTTTCGAAATTTCACAAACACCAGGCAAAACACCCACTTCTTCACCTTCACTAATACTCAAAGTTACCCTCAACATAAATATCTCAGCACCATCCTGCATCGACTCATCAAAACCATCTGTAAGCACTTGGCTTAACTCCAAATAATTCACTACGCACACCACTTAAGCTCGCAAGATACGTCTATCCCATCCAACATGATCCCTTCTATTATTAACAAGAGATTAAGGGTGATCAGTTCCTCAATTTGTCAATAACAACCGACTATCATG
Source organism: Lathyrus tuberosus (assembly GCA_022829125.1). NCBI lineage: Eukaryota > Viridiplantae > Streptophyta > Magnoliopsida > Fabales > Fabaceae > Lathyrus > Lathyrus tuberosus. The sequence goes on along the minus strand of JALAZF010000085.1, from coordinate 1,077,420 downwards.
AGGCGGTACAAACTATCTTACCAAACCATTGTAGCGTTCAACACCACACTTAGCCATTGCTCCACACTTGAAGCATCTTGGAGAAGCACCATCTTCTCCCCCACTTGTTTCATTCCCAGCCTGCAAATGGAAAGCAAAACAAGCATCGACAGTGTTTTCACACACATGTCGCACACTAGGGAATAATCAACATTAGACAACCTGGATGGACGGACCGACCTGCTATGATACCACTAATGTAACACCCTTTTCTACCCACAAATATTGCAGCAGATTAATCATAATACCAGAGTAAAATCAGAATCACCTCAAAGGGTGCATATTTCTCAATAAATTCAAATCAACAAAATTGCTCCGTAAACAACGGGTTTTCCTCAAAATAAATAAAAAGCCATCAAATAAGCAGTGGAACCACCATAACCACAATAATCCCAAAATAAAAAAGGTTTTTAAAATAAAACCATAGTCATCAAATAACAACAAAATAATAATTCAACATGGTTCGACTCAACGACCCAACCCGATGTTACACTATCAGAGCAAGACCCTCTACATCGACCAAAAGCAAAATAAACTCCAAAAGTCCTCGAAGGCATCCACGGCTAATCCTGATCACCTGCACGTTACCCACGCGGAGGCAACATTCAAACAGGCAGGGTGAGTAATCACAATTCATTATAATCAATATAAAAATAAGATATGCATAAAATGGCGTCATTATCATAAACAACATCATCAGAGTCATAAAAAAGGATCAACAGTCACAACATCATAAAATCACATCAATAATGCCACATAAATGCAATGCACAACAAGACTCATGCATGTGATACCAATCGTCACGGTCGATGGACACTTAGGCCATCACCCTCCAAAGATCCCCATCATTAGGATCGATTCTACACAAGAACGGAGCACGTCAAAAACCACCTCACATCCACACAATGGGATGGAAGCCTCAATAGACCAAAGTCTAACTCACTGATGCTATGAATGCATGATGCACAACGTCATAATCATCATCATCAATAAAAGTCATTACGTGCATCATCATTCATCAAAAACTCATGTTAATCATGTCGTCATTTATTCATCAAAGCATCATGAATCGTCATCTCATAATCACCAGCATTACTCATGGTAAATCACATCAAAATAGTCATGTATCATCATCTCTTAATCATCTATATAACCCATGGTCATTCACATCTTCATGTAATCATCAAACATCCTATATAACATCTCATAATCATCGACATACTCATGGTAATTCATATCTTCGGTTAATCATCAAACATCATATATGCAGAAGCTCATAATCATCAATATACTCATGGTATTTCATATCATCAATAAATCATCAAACATCATATATACATAGCTCATAATCATCAATATACATCATGGTAATTCATATCATCAATTAATCATCAAACATCGTATATACACAACTCATAATCATCAATATACATCATGGTAATTCATATCATCAATTAATCATCCAACATCATATATACATAGCTCATAATCATCAATATACATCATGGTAATTCATCAGAATAATCACAGCTCAAAACACCAAGACAACACAAGAATCATAAAACAAATTCACGAACAGCAGACGTTCGCTACAAAGTTCGCCGTGCAAACTAGTTCACTGGGATGTTCACTTTGCAAGTTTCCAGCGAATCCCAGAATCACATACAAAAACAGAAAAACCCCCATTCTGCCTCTCCCTCGCTTCAGCCCGCTTCTGATCACCTTGCGAAGTCACTCGCTGGGAAGCTCGCCGTGCGAGTTTGGGGCGAGTGTTCTCTTTGCAAAGAAATCATTCGCTTTGCGAAGAAATCATTCGCTTTACGAGCCTGCGTTTCCTGCAATTGCTGCTACGCATCAGTAGCATATCAGACCCAAAAACTCTTACGATTTCAGCTTTATTTACCCCCAAAAACATCCCCAAAACATTCCTAAGGCATTACGGCAATCAAAGGCACAAAACCTACGACTATTAGGTCGATTCATTACACTATTCTAAACCTCAAAATCACCTAAACCTTCACAAACTCTCAAGATTCTCATAAACCCCATAAATCCCTTTCTCATACAAGATCCCACATGTCATTAAAGAAGGTTTACTCCAAAGGTCTACTTTTATCCGAATCAATTCCACCCTTCATATTCATCATCAATCCACAAAAATAACACCTGAATCACCAATTTACTCATAAACCCACAAACCCACGTAAACCCCAAAAAATCCGCTTTAAACACATCAATTCCTATATTGAAAATAATGAAAGGCAATACTCCCCATACATTAGATTGTCGATTCAGAGCTTTCTCTATTGAGTCTTTGGAAACCTTCTCGAATCCTCAGCTTTCCCTTTTTCCTCAGAGCTCTCGCCTTCTTTCCTTCTTTTCACGGTCTAACAAAATGAATCCCATTCTCAAATTCTCCTTTTTGTTAAACCTAACTCTTGGGCTTCTAAAATGGGCTTTCCCCATATTACCCTCACTAATCCTCCTCAAAAGTCCATCTTACCCTTAATTCCTCTAATATTATTTAAATTAATAATAATACTAATATATTCATATTATATACTATTATTTAATTAAATAACCAAAACTCCACGAAAATGCCAACGTCAACACAAACCACCAAAATTCACCAAAAATTCACAAATATTATATTTAAATAAATTAAATAAATATTCTATCAAATTTGGGGTGTTACACATTGCCACCGACCTACCCTAATTCAATCCATAATCCTTTCCATATCATCTTCACCTTTTCCATCCAAAAAACACTTAACCCAAACAAGAGTTTAATTTGGTCCTCTTAGGGTGAATATGAGTGGTTGTGAAACCATTGTCCTCTCAACTTTCGAGTATTTGATTGTGGGTCGTACTTAGCCTATGGTTGGATACTCTTCCTCATCTAAGTACCTACGATTAGACTTGTAAAAAAACAACTTTCACCATTCCTTTACCTTAGGGCCTCACTTTCAAAACCTTCCAAAAGGGCCCATTACTTCTGTTCTACCGTAATGCAAACAACACTTAAGCCTCCCATGCACAAGCATACAAGCTATGTTTAACTGCTAGAATGCGATCCAAGTACATCCGTTCTACCGCAAACAAACAAATGCTAAGTCTCCCATGCGCGAGCATACAAGCAATGTTTAATTGGTAGAATAAGAACGTTAACATTGCCCACTAAAATCAATCAACAAACAGAACCCATAGTCCCATGAACTACGGACGCTCTGATTCCTCATTCCCTAATTAGGATACGTAGGCACAAGGATCGCTATCCTTGGCGAGCTCACTAACAACTAACCAAGCCTTTTCTCTCGCCCCAGTGCGATCGAGATCTTTTCAATACCATAGTCCCACGAACTACAGACGCTTTGATTCTTCATTCGTCAATGAAGATACGTAGGCATAAGATCGCGAGATCTTTGCGAGCAACCTCCCTCCAATTCACCCGTATTCCTCCGAACTACGATGACTCTGACCTTTCCATTGCACGAGGGAATACGTAGGCATAGGATTGCGAGATTCTATCTAGTCCCCTTTTAGTTTCAACTTGTCCCGTTCTTTTCTAGCAAGTAAATCTTAGATAACGACACCCATTCACGCATAGGCTACCTAGATGGTTCCCATCGAGTACGATAAATGTGAGGGGGGTGCTAATACCTTCCTGTTGCATAAATGACTTCCAAACCCATATCTTGGTCGCGAGACCATCTTTTTTCCCTAGGTTTTCTCGATGTTTTCCTTTCCCCTCCGTTGGGATAAATAACATTCGAAGGTGATTTCTCTGATTTTTCGCGTAGCGACACACACCATTACTAAACCAAACAACAATTTCAACCCACCCAATCCCAACTACCAACCTCACAACGTCAACATACCATGTACACTTAACCACTAAACATCCAAACTCGCAACCCGTTTATGCCACACACCCAAACACAACACCAAGAGCTTGACCCATACTGCCAACAACCACACACCGACACCATATCGGTCTATAGTCCTGATAACTCATACGACTCCACCCCTGCCCACAATAGCCCCCACCAATGAACACACAAACATCCCACTGCCAAAACACCCAACTACTATTTGACTTTCTTACCCCACAAGAACTATTGCTTCATTTCCAAAATAATTCAATGTACCAATTCAGCCAACCATACCATCCTCACATAACTTAACCACTACGATCCAACTTTGAAAACATGAGCACCGAACTGAATTACGGCAGCGCCGTTGGCAGCAACCCCCGACTATTAGGGACAAATGATTGAAAATATGTCAAATACGTCGGGACTCTTACACCAACTACCTTTTTCTCAGGCCAATACACAAAGACGACAAAAACCTCAGGAAAATCGTGGTAGACCTCGAAGGCAGACTAATGCGCCAGGATGTGGAACAGGGGAACGTTTCGATTTGGCGGATCATTGATTTTCAAATCAATTGTTGTAACCTTTAATTTCAATAAATAATAGTTTAAATTATTTTTTATTTTCTTTTTTATTTTTATTTTTAAATTAAATTTATTAGAATTAAAAAAAATATAAAGGATGTGCCATTTGAATAGGCGTATGCACTTCATGCATCAATGTATGTGCCATATCCAATGACTCTACATACAAGCATGAGCCATTTCAAATGACACTTTTGTTTTAAAGGGCATGCATGCGCCAATCACAACGACGATTCCTCTTTCCTTTGTTCTGAAACATGGTTACTTTCATAATAAATTCGAAACGTTGGTTTATTTGGTATATAATTTGAAAATAGTGGTTATCTTAAATAAATTCACTTTTCTAGGGACAAAACATAATAATTTGATAAAATTTATTGAAAAAGTAATTTTTTCTTTTAAAATACTAATATCAAACTGATGAGGGTACTGGTCACTGATTCATTGGTTGAACCATTGGGTTATTGATCGAATTGCATGCTTAAATTAATTAAATTGGATAATCAATTTAATAAACTGATCTCTATAATAAAATTATATAATTATTAAACTGATTAAATCAGATGATTCGATCTCTAAAAAAATCTCACACCTGTAAAATTTCAAAATTTCAAAAGATCATAATTTTACAAGTTGATTCTTTAAATTCAAATTTTAAACATAATCATCACACACAACAAAATACAAATCCAAATAAATTTTAAACAAAATCTAATTACAATATAAATTAAATAACAAAATAATTGGCAATGTCTAATAAATTTAATTCCAAGAAAGAAAGGTTGTTTCAAATAAGTTTTGAATAAAGTTTACTTATATTTTAATTTTAAATTTTAAAAATAATATAAAAAGAGGTGTAGCTTTGTTTGAAGAATAAAATAAGCATTTAATCCGCCGGTTTTCTAAAATCGCCGATTTACCGTTTTTTTATCGATTTTGGTCGGTTCTGGCCAATTTTCACTAGTTCAATAATTTATCTAATCCAACAATCATACTAGATCGATGGTCCTTTTGTTTCTCGATAAAATTGATCCGACTGACCGATTCAATCCAATTTTTAAAACATGGCATGAAATAGGAAAAGATTAAAATAAAATTGTTATTAAATGAACCAAAATAATTAATTTTGAAAACATGAACTCTTTAATTGTTTATTTTGACTCAAAACTCCTTAATTGTTGCTGACCAATATACATGCATATTATAAGTACATTATAAAAATTTATTTTTAATAAAAAATTTAATTACAATTTTAGTTCTCATATTTTATCTCATTTCTATAATTATTTTTTATATTTTAAATTTAAATCATTTTCGTCTCTCTCATATTTATGCACTTAAATTTAATTATGTGTAAAATTTTAAAAGACATGTCATTTATGAAATATTTATAAAATTTTATAAATAAAAATATAAATTATGCATCTTTAAAAAATATTCACTTTATCAATTTTTAATACAAAAATATTATAAGAGAATAAAAAATTCTTTGTAAAACCTTAACAGCCAGGGACGAGATCCTACCCTTGGCCAGTGACGGTCTTTTGTGACGCGAAGCACTCATCCAACTGCAATTGCAAAGTTATGACTATGTCTCATCGATCCCCATTAAGGGAAAGGCACCATGAAGCAAACAACATACATAACAGTGAAAGCTAAACACAACACATATACACTGCAACAAATGTCATTTAATTTACATACTAATATAGATTACAACAATTCAGTTCTGGAGACAAACTTAAAGGAATCAAGAAAGGCTCGAAGATCAGGAACAAGCTGCTCTAGTTGGCCCACAATGTTTTTAAGGCAGTTTCATCCAGACTATTATCAGAAAGATCCAGAAGTTGTTTGTCTAGATTGGCACGCTCCTCCAAGAAAGCCTTCAGATATCTAGATTAAGCGATTTTCTCTTCCTCAATCCTCGTCTCGACCGCCTGACCACTTGAAGACGATACCTCTAGCATAAGCTCCGCTTCGCGAGAACCTTTCTTCCCTTCCTCAAGCAGGACCTCGATCTCAGCCACCTGACCGACCAAGGTCCCAATAGGGCCATACATATTTCCCTCCTTTTGGGAAAGAATAAATTTGATCCAGACGGTGGCACATCCCAAAAGAATACCTTTCGAAGCCAACGACTTTTGACTCAACAAATCCATAACAAGCCTTCGATGACTTGACCTCTTGAGAAGAAGCGCCCAATATCATAAGTTTATCATTATCGGCCGTGTAACACCATATTTTCCCCGCGTATAAATATTCAAAAATCATAGTATCCATCAAAACAAAAATAGGAAGTCACACATTCTTAATCTAAACATACATGCCCTGTAACACTTTAACAAATAGTAACAATAATCAACACCTTCCCTTAGGGTGTCTTCGCATGCTCACCTTCGCTTAGGGTATCATCGCAACATAATTTCTCATCAATAAAGCATGTAATCAATAAATCATTTAATTTTAAAGACTTTATAACATAACAAAATCATAAATGCAATCTCTTTAAACGTAAAAATATCAAACAATGAGAGTTTACTTTAACTCTCTTCTCAACACAACAGAAGATAAATAAAAAATGTTTCCCATAGTGTTACATATCAGAGCACGTAAACTAAACCTATAAAGAAAAAGAAGAAACAACCTCATGCCATCCTCCACTCTAAGTAGCTACTCAATTACCTACTTCTTTGTACTCCGAATAGGAGCACATACCACAACAACAACAAAAGGGTGAGAAATAAAAAACAATAATAACAAGCATATACTGCAAGGTAGGATAATAACACAACAATCTCTACGCAAGTTTCATTCATAGTATATATCATCACAACTTCACACTCAAACTCATCAATCAATCAGAACTCAACAATTATGCTTATAACTCATTATACAATGCAACTATATGCATATGCATGTGCTACCAACTCAATATTCGGTTCTCTCTTGAAACTGAGTCCCAATCTCTGTGAACCCATGAGCCCCCTCTCTGAGCTCCAAGCTCCCTCGTCTGAACTTGGAACAAGCCACTAATCCCCTCTCTGAACTAGCAGACATGCCTCTTGACACAACTCTTATGATTCTTGATCATATCATCAAATCAATGCGTTAAGATCTCTGATCCTAACATAAATGCATTGACAACTAGAGTAATCCCCTCTCTGGATTACATATCACCAAAATAAAAAAATGCACATTATCAATCAATAATACAACACAAGCATGCTAATATATCATCTCAACAGAATTATATTTTAAACATGCAATAATACAACAAACCAAACTCAAAATAATCCATATTCACAACATTACCATATTTCATACTTATTCTCAATGCTTAATGATCGTGAAGGCTGATCAAAACTTGAAGTGGGCAAAGAGGAACGTCTGCGATGCTGGGTGTGTGTGAGATGAGGAGGGGGTGTACCTGCAAGGCACTCCAATGCCAAAGTAAGAATCGGGAGAGAGAAATGCAAGTACAAAAGTATGAGTTTCTTAGGATGATTTTGAATACCTGATCCTCTCAAATGAGAGGGTTTTTATAATGCTCCCAGCGTGTGGCCAACAATCCCTATTTCCGGGGCAGAATAACCGTTTCCTGAAGAATAGGTAACTGCCAAAAACTAGCCGTTATGACGGGCAGAGATTCCCAAAACTAGCCGTTGCCACAAGCAAAGGCGTAGTTTCGGGAACAGGCGTCATGACTGTTCTTGGATGAAGGAGCCGTGCGTAACGGGAAGGAATACCGGGGAGGAGCAAATGATCTTGAGGGTCATATGTCCATATTGGCTCGGTAGAGGGGAAGAAAGGTAAATGCTGCCCCGCACCAGCTAGACTTAGGCAATTTGGCCGTTTTGGAAGCAGAAGTGGATTGGGCCATGCCTAGCCATTGGTCAAGTCCGGAACAGGAGCCCCCCAATTCGTTGCTCCCGAGCTTGGGAGTGATGACTTAAGGATAGCTCGCAGCTCCGGGGAACTCTAAAGGGGTCGTCGTTTGTCGACAGGACGAAATTGTCCTTGGATGCCTGGGGGTTCCAGTGCCCATGGGGTATGTAACGTTGTTCGGTTTATTCGGCGTGCGGGGAGACCAACAGTTGAGGTATTCTGAAAGGACGTGATGGCACGTGTGCCTTGAGCCTTGTGCAGCATTAAATACATCATGATGGCTTGGCTAGGGTCATGATGATGCCCTTAGCCACGCGTGCTCGTGCACGTGCCTCCAGACTGCCTATAAATAGAGGGAGAAGCCATTCGTTTACGTTTTTCGCTTCTCTCTCCTTCCTCGTTCTTCTTTCCGAGTTCTCAGCTAGTCGTCATCGTCAACCACCGTATCAGCCACCGTACAAGGTTCCGAGCAAGCTCTTCGACCATTCAAATCCTCTTCGACAACATAAGTTACTTATTCCAAGCTTTGTTTCCAGCTTTTCTTTTCCGTTTTGTTAGAATGCATGTGGCTAGGATGACCTTAGGTAGAATCATAATGTTTTCCGACGGCTGTTGGTGGTAGACGGTGGCTTGGCCACTCTCTGCTGCTGGTGTGCTCGCCGAAGCTTTTAGAAATTATAGATTTAGGTCATTATCCGGCGCCGTTGTGATGACGGCGTGAGCATAACTGGCAGAGTTCCTGAGTTTTTCGGCACTCTGATGAACTTTCTGATGAATGTATGAGTTTTCCGGTGGAGCTTCAAATGGAAAAATAGGTAGTAGGTCGGGGAGATTTTCCCCGTACGTGCAAGAGGGGTTGCCTCCGGGCATCTCCTCAGGTGATACTTTTGTGTTATCTAATTTAGGGCTTAGGTCGGGGACGTCGTCCTTGGCTCTTTGCGCGCCCTTTCATTTGACTTGCGGTGGAAGGGTGGATTTAATTTTGCAGTCGAATTCACTTTTGTCCTTTGTTTTTCAGGTGAACGAGATGGCACATGAGCCCGAGAGAGAGATTCTCATAGACTCGTCCGAAAAGCAAACGAGATGGCGCATGAGCCCGAGAGAGAGAGATTCTCATAGACTCGTCCTCGGAGAGTAGTGATACTGAGGTTTCAACCACCCCCAACGAAGTCGGGGAGAATCCTGAGCATGCTTCCGCGGAGGAATGGATGGTTGCGGAGCCTGCCGAGCATGCATCCACTTTTGCGTCTTATACCGGGGACGTCTTCATAAACGTAGGGCCAGAAAGGGAGTGGAAGGAACACTTCCCCAGTCAAGACGACCGTATATGCACAGATTACGGGAGAGATTCCCGATGTACGAATATGCTTTCAAGGATATAGGGCTGAGGCTGCCCTTCACTGACTTTCAGCGGTCCGTCTTGGTTCATCTGGACTTGGCCCCGTCACAGCTGCACCCTAATTTGTTGGCGTTTATCTGCGCTTTTGAGTTGACCTGCTAGTTTCTGAAGATAGGAGCTACTTTACCCTTGTTCTCCACCATCTTCCACCTCCAAAGGCAGGTCTTGGGGTAAAGGTACGACTGGGTTTCGCTGAAGCAAGCGAGAAAACTGTTTAAGCCCTTCTCAGAGTCTATTCGGACCTTCAAGGTGAGGTTCTATATCATTGAACCTGTTTTAGAGAAGGCCCAGGACACCACGTATGCCTGGGCAGTGACAACGGACGAGGACGACAACGGTATGTACGACGAGCATGGGAAGTTGCTGGCGGACAAGGTGTTTAAGTTCCCCTTCTGTTGGAGCGGGAGCCATTTTACCCGGGGGTACCGACCACTACCTTGCCCAACCGGAGATGCTGGACGAGCAAAACATAGCCAGTTACAAGGCATTGGTCAAATACGTTAACATTTTTAAACCCGCGAAGTGCTGGACGAAAAAGGGGGACTCGATCTTTGACGACGATGGTGGGAAAAGAGTGGAGCACCGATATATCAATACGAAGGTGCTTCTAGAGTGAAAGACCCATGCTGATGCCCTTAAGTTGCTTGGTAGTTTTTACTTTTCTAGCTAGCCCGGATTATGATTTCCTTAGTTGCTAACGTGCTTGTTGTGTCCTTTTGCAGGTGAAATGCCTTCTGCTCATGAGAGGATGATGATGAGTGCTCTAACGAGGGGCAAGGCGGTCGCGACCCTGCCAAAATCTCGGTTCACCCAGCGGGTGCCTCCTCCTCAACCGGCTGTGGGGAGCTTCTCGCCTGTTCCTTCTCCTGCCCAGGGATCACCAATGCCCGGGGCCTCAAGGTTTAAGCGGACCAGACCGAACGAGCTGGTGGATCTCAGTCGGGCAAGTTTGAACTTCCCCCTTGCCTTCATGACAGGAAGTTTTTCGAGGGGATATCCCTGACGGATCCTCAGGCAGAGTCTCTCAAGCTTGAAGGTATGGATCGCCCGAGCAAGAGGGCAATGCTGGCGCAAGATGCCTCTGCGTTGGTCTGGGTCCTGAAGATGGCAGCGGTCTAAGCCGAGGGAGATCCCTCCTCTGAATCTGAGCTCAAGAAGGCCCAGGCGACGATAAAAGCCCTGGAAGAGACGGTGAAGAAAGCCAAGGAGGGGGCTAAGGCTGCTAACGACGTGAGGAAGAAGTCTGACAAGGAGGCCGTTAGACTGAAAGGGGAGAATGAGACTCTGGTCGCTGAGAAGAAGGCTGCTGAAGATATGGTCGAGCATATGAGGTCTGCAGCGGCCCCGACCAAAGATGAGCCTGAGGGAGTGAGGGCGTTGAAGACTAGGGCCGAGCTGGTTGCTTGTCTTGTGCAGGCGGAGGATGATGTCACTGCCATTGGGGAGGAGTCTTTCAACAACGCTTTGGCCTAACTCAAGCTGGTGAATCCAGAGGTCCAGATATCACCGGAGGGTACCAATTTTTTGGGCCATGTTGAGGATGGCAAGATAGTTACTCCAGACTTCTTCCATATCGGCAATGAACATGCCCGTCTCCTGAACGAGGAGACCCAGCAGACGCAGCATACCCCTGAACAGACTGAGCAGATGGAGGAGTGATATCTTCTTTTGTTGTAATGTATCTGGCATGCGTGCCATATTTGATGTAATTTTATTGTTGTTTGGTATGGGGCGTGGCCCCTTTGTCTTGTAACATGCACAATTGTGACCCTTGTGGCCACTTAATTATTTTGATATGTATGTATCGGCCATCCTGGCCGGTTTTACTATAAAAACACTCGTTAATCAAATTTTACCCTAAACCTAAATAATATGTAGCCACTCCAAACTTGAACGCATCATTCTTTGGGATAGATTTCAAGACAAAAAAAACTTCAATTTTCTTCTATTTTGAACAAAACATTTTTTCTGCTCTTGCAATCTATCTCACATAATGGTGTTGATGTTGTTGTTGTATTTTTTTGAAGAACCCTCCTTTGTTGTAAATAAAATAAAATACTCCATAACTTATTGCTTTCCTCGGTTGACAACATTGAAAAATTTATTCCTAAACATGTTGTAAATTGTAAGCAATTGCAGTACAAAAAAATGGTGAATGATAAAAAATTGAAAAGGAATCAAGACATGTTACTTTCATTTTTTTATCATTGACCATTTTTTGCAAGGAATATATTACCTCGATTTTTTTATAAAACTGAGGAGAATATCCTTAATTTAACAATGCTCAAGATATTGCCATTACATTAATCCACAAGAAACTCTCTACATCCACCACTATATATCTTGTTCTCTTTCTTGTGAAAACATTTGTCATGAAGACATTTGGTCAAAATAATGAAATCGTTGAACAGATCTCATTGAATTACAAGTGCAGAAACAAATTTTCCCATGGTTAGAACATATAATTTATTAGAAATTGGATGCACGCAATCCATTGAACTTGAAAAGAATGCACACAAAGGGTATACAACAAAATATGGACAACAATAAAGATTTGTTGTTCTCTAAGAATAACTTGATAAGATTTGTTGTTCTCCAAGAATCCATTGTCAAAATCTGGATTTGTTTAAACAATATATTCCCCTCGGTTCCTTACAGAAACAGAGAGGTATGTGAGGCTTGGGATGGAACATATTGATTGTATTTTTTTTATTTAAAAAGAAACACATTTGACCTTCGTTTTGTGTAATAACCGAAAGGAAATATAAGTGTGTTTATTGAGTTTTTTCACAGTCCTTAAACAAATCTTTGTCGTCCATTTAATGAGTATCAACACTCAAGACACTACCATTAGTGATAAGTGTGAAACCTAAAATACATTATAAAAGCACTATGAATATTAAAAATTGACAATGAAACATTTGACATGAGAACTTTGAAACTTAAAGAAGCTTGGGAAAGTTCTCTATGATGGATTGCAAGACAGAAAATTATTTGGGTTCAAGGTTTGTGCTCTTAAACAATCATATAAGTGAATATTTATTTTATTTATCTAACCTTTTATTTTTGTTTTATAGCAAAAACAAATGCATGAAATGTCCAACATTTGATCTTCTCTAAGTTTCAATGAAACAAGGATCTAAATTTTTTTCTTCCCCAAGATATCCAACATTTGTTCTTCACCGAAAACGATGACAATGGATTAGATTCAAAATTTGTTATATATTTTTACTCTAATATTCTGTGTAAATAATGTAATATTCTGTGTAAATAATGTAATATTCTGTGTAAGCAATGTAGTTTGTAAATAAATAAATAAATTAATATTCTGTGCAAACAATGTAATGAGTATTTAAAAAAAGAATTTATATTTCCCCTTGGTTTTGGCCATAAACCGGGAGGTATGTGACACTAGTTTTGAAAATATAAAAAAGCTATTGTAGAGGATCCAACCAATGACCAATTCAACTATCCATCAGTTAATATAAAATCGAAGGGCATAATGGATAGTTTTCATGACTCCTTTTGTTACCTCATCTCAGTAACCGAGGTTAAATCAACTACATGTCTGAGGTTAAATATGTTTTTGATAATAGTGACTTATGGTATAAGGCGATCATGATCAAGAGGAGGTAGATGAGAATTAGGGGATGTCCCTATTCTCGAGGCAGATTAAGTTTCACTCTAATAATCACTCACTAAGTTAATAGTAGTATAACTCATCTTAACTAGAAAATAAGAAATGCTGAAGATAAAAACTTGATTTAAGGTGGGTACTTGGTGGTGTGAGATTGATAAAACGTATAAACTCAAGTCAATGAACTACAATTGTCCTTATTAATTCTCTCCGAAAGGAAGATGCGAAAATGTTTGTCAATAAAGTGTATATGATTGAACATAAATGCCAAAGATTGCAAAAAGTTTCCAAAATGCTCCACTCCTCAAATTTGCTGGCGAGGGAGGTTGGACAATCCAAATTAGCTAAAGAAAGGAGTTATGAAACCAAAAAATAAATTTCTCCTCTGGGATACATGCAAACTCGAGTGCACTCAAGTGCACTATAAGCTGCATCACGCCCTAACATGTTGCGTCAACCCACGTGTTAGAAGCAAGTTGTGAAACATTTCAATGATGAGAGTGCATTTAATGCATTTATTTCCCACTACTTTTTCAACTGACTCCAAGCGTTTTAATTCTAACTCACACTAGGCAACATCTTGGAGGCCTACCAAAAATACAAAAGGCTTCATTGGCTTATTCGGTGCTCGACAAAGCCTTGGGGGTAATTGTTATGCATCAGCCAAAGGTCTAAATATTTAAGGCCAGTTCATCTCAAAGCCACTCCATCTGGCCCAGAATATAAATAAGTTCACAAAAAAAGCAAGGTACACTTTCTGATATCCACTTTTCACTATACTCACCTTGAATCTTGAACTGACTCGGGCGTTAAAATGCTTACCAGGCAGATCTACACCGCGCCACCATACCCGATATCAGCATCATTGATTCAAAAAATTATGTTCGCCAAATGCATCCATATCTTATTCCTGAATGTAATTTGTAAACATATTAATTTATTAATATTCTGTATATACAATGTAATAAGTATTTAAAAAAAATTATCTTTCCCCTTGGTTTTGACCATAAACCGAGAGGTATCTGAAGCTAGTTTGAAAATATAAAAAGCTATTGTTGGGGATCGAACCAATGACCATTTCAACTATCTCATCGATTGTTCTAAAACCAAGGGGTATAGTGGAGAGTTTTCACGACGCCCTTCGTTACCTCGCCTCAGTAATCGATGTTAAATCAACTCCGCGACTGATGTTAAATGTTTTTTTTTGTAGTAGTGACTTTTGCTTCCAGAAGATCATGATCAAGAGAAGGTAGATGAGAATTAGGGGATGTCCCCATTCTTAAGGCAGATGAATTTTCACTCTTAGAATCACTCACTAAGTTAATATTACTATAATTCATCCTACTAGAAAACAAGAAATGATGAAGATAAAAGCTTGATTTAAGGTGAGTACCTCGTGGTGTGAGATTGATAAAGCGTAGAAACTCTAGTCAAGGAACTACAATCGTCCTTATTGATGCTCTTCGGAAGTAATAGGAGAATGTGTTTGTAAATAAAGTGTATGTGAATGAACTTGAATGCCAAAGATTGCAAAAAGTTTCCAAAAGCTCTACTCCTCATATTTATTAAAGAAAGGAGTTATGAAACCAACAACTACATTTCTACTTCGGGATACATGCAAACTCGAGTGTAATAAAGTGCACTATAAGCCGCATCATACCTCAACCTGTCGCGTCAACCCACGTGTTAGAAGGAAGAAATGCATTATTTCAATGATGATATTGCATTTAATGCATTTGTTTCCCACTATGTTTTCAACTGACTCTAAGCGTGTCAATTCTAACTCGCCACAGGGAACATCTTGGAGGGTGACCAACACCACTAAAGGCTTTCTTAGCTCATTCGATGCACGACAAAGCCTTGGGGGCAACTGTGTTGGGCCAGCCAAATGCCCAAATAGTTAAGGCCCAATTCATCTCAAATCCACTCCATCTGGCCTAAGATATAAATAAGTTCACACAAAAAAGCAAGACATACTTTCTGATATCCACTTTTCACTATACTCATCTTGAATCTTGAACTGACTCAGGCGTTGAAGTGCTAACCATGCAAGTCCATGTTGCGCCACCGTACTTGATATTAGCACCATTGATTCAAGAAATTCAGTTTTCCAACTGCATATATATATATAATATAAACAATGTAATACTTTATGTAAACAATGTAGTTTGTAAACAAATATCTCGACAATGTGTATCCTCTATAGAAAAGGAAAGCAAAGTCTCCTTCATGGTTTTCTTTGTGTCAGTAAGAGAATCATACGAAATAGAGTAATAACTGACCGCCTCTGAAAAGTGATATGGGGAACAAAATCGTCTCATCTGATCAACACACATGATTGACCCTGAAAAAGGGTTCAGAATGATGCAAAATTTTGCATGAGCAAGGGGGAGATTAGAGTGGCTAAGAAGTAGTTAGTCTTAATGTTTTTCCTTTTCTCCATGTAAATGTGGAAGACTTTATTGTCATCCCGACAAAGTGAAACAAAATCTTGACCAAACCCTTTCTTGGAAGGGGGTTTACATCAAAAGGTGGCTGTAGAGGTTCTTTAAACCTGAACCCATGCTCCCATGGTATTCGTACCAGTACTGAAATATCCTCACAAAGGCCCAACAATCTGATGAAGTTGTGAAGGAGGAATACAAAGGTGATTCAATACTTGTTTCTCAAAATTTGTTAATGGAATTCGAACGCCCAACTTTTGAAAGATACAGTCATAAAAAAGAATAAAAGATCCTTTAAACTTGTTGCATACCCTCTTGTCAGTAGGAATGACCGAGATCGTCCAATCTAAAGATGATCCAACCTCGAAGAAGGCTCCCCTCACAAGAGCTTCCCGAGTATAAGGGGAAAGAGTCTCTAGATAGTATGGATCCACCCAGGAATAATCACCTGTGTTTATCGCCGCCATCGACTCCTCCACCCAGCTATACTTCACTGCATCGGCTGACTCCGCTAACAATAACCCTTTCTGGGCTAAATGGCTGATCTTATAGTGTTCGTTGGACGTTATCCAAGACACTGCATTTTGCTGACCTCAAAGATTCAAATAGGCATTTACTTCAGTGTCGCTGAGTAGACAATTGTTGGTTCTCAAGCAAAAATGGATGTAACTTTTACCGCTCTCTCTCATCAGCTGGTTAGCCTCTATTTCCTCCCCAATTAAGATGGGATGGGTCATAGGGACCTTGTCACGATTTACCTCTTCACTAACATTTGATAAAAAGGCTTCTAATGAGTCGAATGAAGAAACTCCTTCCTCCAGGTAATTCCCAAATGCCCTTTATGAGTCAGAATCATCAAATAAAGGTATGACTTATGGTTCTAGGTGATCATGATCAGGAGGAGGTATATGAGAATCAGGGGATGTCCCCATTCTCGAGGCAGATGGAGTTTTACTCTTAGAATCACTCACTAAGTTAATAGTACTATAATTCATCCTGACTAGAAAATAGAAAATGCTGAAGATAAAAGTTTGATTTAAGGAGGGTACCTGGTGGTGTGAGATTGATAAAGCATATAAACTCTAGTCAAGGAACTACAATCGTCCATATTAATGCTCTCTGAAATGAAGAGGCGAAAATGTTTATCAATAAAGTGTATGTGAATGAACTTGAATGTCAAAGATTGCAAAAAGTTTCCAAAACGATATACTCCTCTTATTTATTGGAGAGGGAGAAAGAACAATCCATATTAGCTAAAAAAGGAAGTTATGAAACCAACAACTAGATTTCTCCTTGGGGATACATCCAAACACAAAATCACTTAAATGCACTATAAGTCGTGTCATGCCCTAACATGTCACGTCAACCCACGTGTTAGAAGGAAGAAGTGAAACATTTCAATGATAAAAGTGTATTTAATGCGTTTGTTTTCCACTACTTTTTCAACTGATTCCGTGCATTTCAATTCTAACTAATACCAAGAAACATCTTGGAGGCCGGCCAAAACCTCTAAAGGCTTGGTGCACGACAAAGCTTTAAGAAACAACTATTCTGGACCGGTCAAAAGCAAAAATAATTATATAAAAATAAATCAATCAATCTTAATCCAGCGCATCAAATATTTATAAAAAAATCAAATATAGACACAATATCATCCCTTTACATCACTACCAAAAAGTATTACGCCAACTCATTCAACACATAAAATCAACTCACAATTAAATTATATAAATTATACAATTAGGATAGTTAAATAATTAAAAATTTAGACATCAATAGAATTAAACACAAATTTTCACAATAGCATAAATCAAAACCTTAAGAAAATTTCTATATCTTGGTCTTAATTGGTTTATATCAAATTCAATACTCTAATTAAATAGACGGTTGATTTAAATTTTAGAACACTATTCTTCATTAGCTAAGAGACTTGCTCCACTTTCATTTGATTCTTGAGTTTTGTTGGTAGCCCATTTAATGATGTTCTTTTGAGCTATCTCTACCTGTAAAAATTCAAATACAATTTTTTTTAATAATGTTCAACTTAAAAAGAAAAATAACTTGAACTAAAAAAAAGGAAAACCAAATTAAAATTGATGAAATAGAGAGTGAAAACATTATATAGAGAAACAAAGTAACAGACCAATCAAATTACCTGCTTTTTCCAATCAGTTTTACAAGTAATGATAATAAGCACTATAGTTTGAACAAAAGTTCCAATCAACATCCCAATCCAAATACCCTGCAAAAAATAATGTATGTACACCATTGAATGTCACTTTTTATAATCACAATATTGAAATAATTTTTTTTTAAGCAAGTGATATATTGATACGAGTATAAAGGGTACTCAACCTGATTACAAAAGAATCGAGATGAAAACTCGACAAAAAGGGGAGATTACCAACCAATTGAAACTTACTGCAAGAAAAACAAAGGGTCTTTGTCGAACTCATACAAATTACAATTGGAATGAGTAATATCTCCTATAAAAATTCATCTCCAAATCGTGTACTTAATCTTCCACACGACATCCGTTACCGTCCAAGTAAAATTCCTAAAAATAATTCCATTCCGAAGGCACCAAATATTCCAACACGTCGCAAGCCAAATACAACCTTCTCTACCCCTTTTAACTCCTTTAGATTTGCACAACCCCGTCCATTCCAAAAAACTACCCAACATGCCGTCCACCAACTGGAGGGAAAAATCCAACCAACTAGCCACCTCCTTCCAAATAAGAACGGCCACCGGACAATAGAATAAAACATGATATAAAGTTTTCGGGGCATTGATGCATAACACACAATTAAGGTTGTTAGAAACCGAAACAATACTTCTAAGATGGAGGAGATCCTTCGACGGTAACCTGTTCAGAAAACACCTCCAGGCAAAGGCCTTGATTCTAAGTGGAACCGCCATCTTCCAAACCAATTCAAAAGCTTTATCATTCCGATTAGGAGGACCTAATGGAATACAAAAAGAATTAATAATCCGGTAAAAAGAATTGACTGTATAACCGCTATCCAAATCCGGCTGCCACCGCACCACGTCCGATTCAGTTGGGTCCAACATAACATTCTCAAGCAAGGAAACCAACTGCCTCCATTCAGAAAAAAGATCCTGCTGAAATTCTGCCCCAACATAAAATCTCCCAGTACCTGCAGAATTACGCCTAACAGCATCAGCGCCTACAACACTGCGCAGGCCTTCACCAGATCCTGAAACAATGCCATCAGACGGTGAAAAGCCAGGCAGAGTGTTTACGCACATAGTATCAGCCACATTCCTACAAATTCTGCTACCCGAAAGCAAATGATGCCCAAACACAGTAACACCAAAATCCCCCCATTTCCACATTCCATTGACCCTTCCACCCATGGCTGCAATGGACACATCTTGAAGCCTAGACCGAGAGCACACACTTGGAAATAGATTCTTTAAACTTCCAGCCCCTAACCAGTTAACATGCCAAAAAGGGGTATGAAAACCATTACCCGGTTTAAAAACACAATTTTCAGAAAAAACATCCTCGGAATAATTTTTTGAAAGAGCAAGAATATCTAACCACCACTTCGAACAAGAATTCCACTTCGGAAAAGAAGTAACCTTGGACGACATAAACAATTTTACATCACCATACCGAGCTTTCAATATTTTAAACCAAAGACTATCCGACCCAACTAAGATTCTCCATCTCCACTTATGGAGAAGAGCCGAATTGAAGTCGTCGATCCTCTTCAAATTCAATCCACCTTTGTCTAAGGGCAAGCAAAGAGACTCCCACTTAACCCAATGAATCTTTCTATTTGTCTCCGAGCTTCCCTACAAAAAACGGCATTGAATTCTCGTGATATCTCTCAAAATTTTCACCGGAGCTTTATAAAAAGATAGGTGAAAAATCGAGATGCTACTTAGCACCGATTTAAGAAGGGTAATTCTACCACCGAAACTCAAGAGCCTACCATGCCAACAAGAAAGCCTTCTTTCCAACTTAGAAACCAAAAAAGACCAAGAGGATACTCTCCTAGGGTTAGAACCAATCGGAATACCAAGGAAATTAAATTCTTTATCTTCCTTTCTACACGCAAGAAACAAAGCGCCCGCTTCAAGAAAACTAGGATTAACATTAATCCCAACAAGCCTACTTTTGTGAAAATTGATTCCAAGACCCGAGGCCAATTCAAATCCTCTAAGCACCGCTTTGATCGCCCACAAATGTCTCCAACTCCCATCTCCAATCAAGATAGTATCATCCGCAAATTGAAGAATATCAATGAAGCAATCCCTCCTCACCTTAAATCCGGAATACTCACCTATCTCACCCGACCTTCTCACCAACCGCGATAATCCTTCCGCTACCAAGACAAAAAGAAACGGAGAAAGCGGATCTCCTTGTCTCTAACCTCTCTTCACTATAAACTCCTTAGTGGGACTCCCATTAACAAGAACCGACATCTTACTAATAAAAATAGTAGCCTCCATCCAACCCATCCAAACCTCCCCAAAACCCATTCTCCTCATGATATATCTAAGAAAATCCCAACTAACCTTATCGTAGGCTTTCTCGAAATCCACCTTGAAAAGGGTGCATTCTTTCTTTTCCTTACTCGCATAGTCCACCACTTCGTTCGCGACTAAAACCCCGTCAAGCAATTGTCTACCCGGGACAAAAGCACTTTGGCAAGGAGAAATAAGGGAATGCAACACCACCTTAAGTCTAGCTCCCAAAAGCTTAGCTAAGACCTTGTACACGCAACCAACAAGGCAAATAGGGCGATAATCATTAATATCCAAGGGGCTTTCATTCTTTGGAATTTTAAGAAAGAGGAAACAATAGCTTTGGACAACACCGCCGACTTATGGAAATCCTTGAAAAACCGAATGAAATCTTCCTTAAGAAAGTGCCAACACTTTTTGATGAAAACAAAAGAAAACCCATCCGGTCCCGGACTTTTGTTACCATCACAACTCCACACCGCCTCTTTAATCTCATCATCCAAGAAAGGTTTTTCAAGATACTCCCTCTGCACATTAGTGAGCGAGTTGAAATCGATACCCTCCAAAATAGGTCTTTCCAACCCGGGTTCCACAAATTTGGTTGCAAAATGATTCCTAACCTCCTCTTTAACCTCATCTACCGACACCAACACCCCCTATCCGAGTTAATAGAACCAATGTGATTACGACGTCTTCTTTCCTTCATGACACAATGAAAGAACCTACTATTGTTATCACCTTCATTGAGCCACTTGAGTTTGGATTTCTTTAACAACATGTTTTCTTTAATCCTCAAATTCAACCAAAACTTACTATTTGCCTTCTTGCGAAACTCGATAAGATCTTCCGACAAAAACCCCTCGGCCATCATCGCCTTTACATCCCCTTCATTAATATCTCTAACACACTCTTCTACTTCCAAGTCAATTCTCCCGAAAACTTCAATATTCCATCTTTTAAGGCTACCCTTAAGGAGTCTTAATTTTTCTTTAAGAACAAAATCTCTTCTACCTTTAACAATCAAATTCCTCCACTCCTTTTCAACAAAAGGCATAAAATCCTTATTAGAGAACCATTCATTATTGAACATGAACGGTTTAGGACCCCAATTCGAGGATTCCACAACAAGCCAAATAGGACAATGGTCGGAGACATCTCTTTCGCCAATTAATTGACCAACGACCCCCCATCTACTAATTCCCCCATCGGATACCAAGAACCGATCAATCCTACTCATCGAATAACCGTCCCCACTAAACCAAGAGAACCTCTTACCTTTACACGGAACATCAATCAATTCACTTTCCGAAATAAACTCCGCGAACTCATCCATTTCGCCACTCCGAGTACAAAGACGTCTACCTTTCCGTTCCCAAGGAAACATGGTCGCATTAAAGTCACCTCCAAAACACCACTCCCCGTCTGAAAAAATCGTTTTAAGATCCAAAAGTCTCCTCCACAGAATTCTCTTTTTGCACAACTCGCAAGAAGAGTACACGTTGACTACATAACAGATCACACCCCTCCACTCCAGCTTAACACCAATATAACCCTCCCCCTTGAAGCTAAAGATTACATCCACCACACTTTTCTTCCATAAAATGATGAGACCGCCCGACATACCCGAAGAGTTAGAGAAGGACCACCCAATATCCTCTTTAGACCAAAAACTTTTTGCAACAACTTCCGTCATTGATTCCATTTTAGTTTCTTGAATAAGAAACATATCCGCCTTGCTTTTTTTGATAATTTGACTAATTCTCTTCCTTTTAGTCAAACTACCTCCCCCTCTTATGTTTAAGGATCCAATAATCATTTCCCCTCTAAATATTGAAATAATTTAGAGGGGAAAAATGGAGATTACGAGTTTATTTTTCATACAATTTATTTGTAAAAACTCCAACACAATCAATCATTTATATGCAACTTTAATCATATTTTTAAGGATATATTTATATAAAAACTTAATATAAAATGTAACTTTAAAAGACTAGTTACCTTGACTTTATAATCGAAAACAACACCAATTAACACTCCAACAGGAATACCAATTACGTAATAACAGCCAATGTTTACATATGCAACAATGCTTTGCCACCCAGCTCCAACAGAAACCCCTATTAAGAGAGTGTAATGCATATTTTAAAATCATCTCAAAAAAATTATATAAAAAATGAAAATTTTTAAATAATAATAAAGTTTCATAATTCTAAACCCTAAACACTAAACCCTATTCGATTACATGAGAAATGAAAATAAAGATTACCGGAGAGTACAGGTTGAATACTATTCAATAAGATTGAAAGTGCAAGCAAAAGTGATAAATCTCCAACAGCATTAACCACATCAGGATCTGGTGTGAAAACATAAGCAATTTTTTCCTTCAAGAATAGGAATATCAAGAAAAAAATGAATCCGATGACAAATGATGTGAGAACCGTCGTCACAATTGAAAATTTTGTAGCTCTTGAACTCCCTCTTCCAAGTTCATTCGCCACTCGAACTCTACAAATTGATAAACAACAAGTAACAAAAGAGAAAATAGATGATATATCTCAAAAAAAAATGAACAAAATATTTGTATACGCAGCTCGACTAAATGTATGTGTCCTCAGTTATAGAACTTACCCAGCTGCAGCAAAAAAGCCAAGGGCAATCATCATTTCCCACCCATTGATGTTTAGGCTGCAAAAATATAACAATTTGATGCACTAATGATAAGATTAATTTTCAAATGAATTTTTAAGCATGTATAATTTATCTTGATATGAAATTGTAAAATAAAATATTATGGTAAATATAAAAAATGAAATAGAGAAGTACCATATAGATAGAGCACTAATGACAACCTTAGCATCTTTCATGTTGCCAGTTAAAAGAATCAAAATTGTGGTGTACCATGTCTCAAGGCTGTAAATGCATGTAACCATAGGTTTATATTAATATTAGAGTTGTTCAATACTAATATATTATCAGAGACTATCAATTAGGGTTATCCACCAGTTATTTTCACACACCAAATCTAACAGTGTTTTACTCGAGGTAGTGCATTAGAAAATCCAAAATCAAGATGAAATTTGACTAAAGTTTTAATGAGTGACACTCATCACATTATATGACTGCTTTGTAATATTGACTTGAACCAACTCAAATTCTAGAATGTTATCAAAGACTATCAATTCGGACTTATCATTATTTATATTTGCACATCAAATCAAGTCCAATAGTGTTGTGTGTAACAAGATGTATTGGAAAAACAAATACCGAGATAAGTCTGACTTGAATTTATAAAGAGTTACACCTGCACCTTATTATATAAAATTGAATAAAGCTCAAACGATATGAGCAAAACACATATTATATTCACACACCAAGCCTAATAGTATTATGCTTGAGTACGTGCACTGAAAAACCAAAATCAAGATACGTCCTGACTAGAGTTTATAAAAAATGACACCCCTCAACTTATAAATCACTTTATTAAGATTGACCTAATCCTAATCCAACTCAAATTCTAATAGTAACACATTATCTTATAACTAAAAAAGTGCTTAAACTCTTACCACATCATGACTCCAGCTGAGACAGAAAGCTTAATACAAGGCCAAAGATCTTTAAAAGCCAAAAATGAGAAACCCTTCCAAGTATCAGGACATTTAGTCATGATAAAAAAGAGTTGACCAACATTTGGCAACCACAATGCCAATAACAATGATAACATTGCACCAGTGAGTCCAAGTTCTAACTTAACAGTCAAAAGCCAAGACAAGAAAAGGTGAACAGCCATAGAAAATGCAGCCAAATAAGCAATAATCACATTCTTGCTTTGTGCTTGCAAGAATGTTTGACAAGAGAATGACAGAATCATAGCAAAGCCAGAACCTATTGACCAAAGTGAAATTTTTCCAGCCATTTCTGAAATGCTTTTTTCTTGACCTAATGCCTCTAAAATTGGTGTAGTAAATATGAAAAGAGGAAGAAGTAAGATCAATGTCAAACACAATACTATCCAAGATCTTTGAAGATATACTCCAAGCATGTCATATTGTTTTGCTCCATATGCTTGTCCACAAAGTGTTTCCAACGCACTTGCCATTCCCATCTGCATTTGTACAATATTTGTAACATTTTGCATTGGTATATATATAACATTCTAGAAAATAAAAAAATATTAAATAAAATGTTAAATAAAGTAAAATTAATAAACTATAACACTAAAAGTATGAGAGAAAAAAAGATTTACCAATATTCCAGTAGCAAATCTGTTTAGAACAGTCATCACAAGTGCATATCCAGCAAGTTCTGTTGAACCAATATAACCAACAAAAGCTTGAGTTACAACAGTTATGCCAAATGATGAAAATCTTGTGAACATTGCAGGCCCTGCTACTACCCAAATTTTCTTGCTTTCTTCCCATACTCTTCTACTAAGTGATTCTTCATTTATAATAATCTCAGAATCACTTTTCTTCTGCAAAAAACTTTCCCTTAACTCATCTTTCCCTGCCATTGATTGATTATTGCTATTGAGCTGCAATGTTTTTTTGTTTTTTGTTAGAGAAAGATAATTTGTAGAATGCAATAGCACAAGATATATATAATAAGTAAAATTAAATTTTTTATATATTAGAAAGTTCTATAGAAATTAATATTGCAGGCATATGGCAAATATATTTTTCTGTGGCATCAATGTAGAATATTATTTGAATTTAAAAATAAAGTATCTAGAACTTTCAATTAGTGGAAACAAAGTTATAACTTCATATTTTTTTTAAAACTAAATGTACAAATATATATATGGGGAAATGTAATTTGATATTTGGGTCAAGTTTTAGTTTTTTTTTTTTTTTCATATAATAAAAAATATTATTAGAATCAATAAATAATTTATTTTGAATATAGAAATAGAGAAATAGAGAAAATATTACGTTATGTTCAATATATATATATATATATATATATATATATATATATATATATATATATATTGAACATAACATAATATTTTCTCTATTTCTATATATAAGAAAAAAAAATTACTTTATATATTTAATGAATAAGTAATTAATATGGTTTATATATTCCAATTATATTATTTATTTAATCAATTTAAAAATTATTTTTTTTATAAATAAAATTGAAAAACATATTAGATAATACTAAAATCGGACAAAGTTTCATTAAAATTTTCAAAAAAATATTTTATTTTTCAATATTAACATGATATATGCGGAAGTAGTAATGTGGTTTATATAGTCTTGGTACACTGTTTATTTAATAAATTTAAAAATTAAATTTCTTTTTATAAATAAAATTGGAGAAAATAGTGGATAATGATAAAGTCTGAATGCAATTAGAAACTACAGCATCGGTTCAACTTAGCAATTTAACACATCTCAAATAACAGTTCATCGTCATTGATCGTCACTGGTCTTAGGATGGCTTAAGTATTGGTTGATTTTGGCTTAAACTCCTAGTCTTAGAACTAGGGGCCTTGACAACCGGTGTTCTTTGTTCATCGTCACTGGTACTTTCTGTCTATTTTTAGGTTTAGTAAAAGTATTAGCATTGGATTGCTTACTCTTGAAATGGAAAAACAAGAAGATTGGGTTCAGGTAAAGGGAAGGAATAGGAATCAATCCAGGGGAAATTTCTCGGTGTGGAAAGCTATAAACGGAAAGAGTGAGATAGGAGTAGTTGGTACAACAAGTTATTTTTTCACTGAGTTTCCTGAAAGATACGAAGCTAGGGAAATGTTCAACTTGTTCAGAGAATATGGTGTTGTGGATGAAGTTTTCATCCCACAGAGAAGAGATAAAAGAGGAAAGAGGTTCGGTTTTGTGCGACTTAGAAGGGTGGATGATGAGAGGAGGTTTGGAACCATACTAGATAATATCTTCGTTCAAGTGAAGAAAATTTATGTAAATCTTCCAAGGTTTCAGAGAAGAAATGAAGTGATCGAGGTGCAAAGCAGACGGGATAACTTGGGGGAGATAGCAGAGAGTAGATTAAAGAACGATGAGAAAGAGAGAGTCGTCTGGAAGAATGGAAAGAATGGAAAAATAGATTGTTTCGGAAATCCAAAAACATACGTTCAGGCAGTTGGCAAAAACCCTAATTTAAGGAGGGAAACAGAAGGATTGAAAGAAAGATTCAATCCAAGGTTCGCACATTTACAGGTGAATTTTGGAAAGGAACATCTGAGTAGATTTAAAAGAGCATACGTTGGAATTGTGGGGAAAGCTGGTTCCAGTTACAAGATTCAGGATGCTCTGAATAGTAGAGGCATATTTACTATTAAAGTCATTCCTATGGGGGCGAGGAAATGTCTATTAGAAGAAACTGAGGAAGGTGTTCTGGCTAAACTGATAGAAGAGGACAGGGAATGGACATCCAAAATGGTTTGAAGAAATTATACCATGGAATTCGGGAGAAGTTGATAACGCAAGACACACGTGGTTGAGGGTTTTTGGCCTTCCCTGCCATGCATGGAGCAATGAAACCTTCAAGTTGATAGCTGGGGGTGTAGGAGAGTTCGTTAGAAGCGACAAAGAGACAGAGAACATAGAATGCCTTGATGTTGCAAGGTTCCTTGTCAAAACCAGGTATTCACTTTGTTTGAATGAGGTGTTTAACACTGGGGTTAACGACGATGTTTACAATATCAAAGTTATGGAGGATTTCCACGGTCCAAAAAGACTTTTGATGAATGAAGAGGAAGAGGTTGTATCAGAAACTGATGAATCTGACGAAGAGGACGAAGGTGAGTACTTGGGCGAAAGTGAGGTGGGAGACGGTGAGGACTACGGTGAAGGAGAGGGTGGCGCGTGGAATGATACGGAAGAGAGAGAGGATAGCATTGGAAATAGAAAAAATAAAGATGGGACAAATGAGGGTTCTATCAAGGAAAGCAGGCAACAGGTGTCAAACACGGGAAACGAGGGCGGCAGAGTGGGTGCTGGGGAAGAAGGAAACTTGGAAATGTCAGAAGGAGAAGTACAAAAGGAGCTTTTTGGAGTGGCTGGGGAAAATAAAGTCAGAAAAAAATTTCACAGTTCCAAGGACACGACTGCTAAGATAATAGACTTGGCAGGAGAAGGTAATCATGATCTTAAAGTGGTTTATGAGCACCTAGTGGAGGGAGTTTCAGAGGAAAGGCTTTCTCAAAATTGGAGGTGTGAACATAATTCGAATGTGGGCCTGGAGGTTAGTATGGGCCTTAAAAATCAAGAATTGAAAGGGCCTGTAGTTGAGGAGAAGAAAACTAGGTCCAGAAAGACTAAAACAATAGAGGATATATTGGGAAATATCAAGATTCCTTTCACCCCATCATATTTCGCATCATTGGTCAAACTAGAAACAAAAAATAAAATGGGGAATACTATGTCTACCTCACCTCAATCTGTGAGCTCGGAGGCTGGTGGTTCTAAATATTCAGGAGGTACTGTGTTATGTTGTGAGTCAATATCAAATGGTGATGTCATCAGGAGTAACTCAAGAATTAGGAAGAAGATGGAGGGATTACCTAAAAGGATATGGGAGTCTCTCAAACAGATGGGATTTGAGGGTGATAAAGATGATGAATACTTTGAGGGTATTATTAGAAAAATGGAAGATTCGGATAGGAAAGTATACGAAGCTCAGTTGGAGGCAGCTACTGTGGTTAGATGAATTTCATAAGTTACAATGTAAGAGGGTGTGGAGGTCCTATCAAGAGAAGAAGGATAACGCGCACAGTGAATGAAGGGAAGGCAGATATATGTTTCTTGCAAGAGACAAAATGCAGAAGCACTAATGATCAGGTGGTACAGGGGTTATGGGGGAATGAAGAAGTGTCATGGTCTGCTATGGATTCAACTGGAAACTCTGGTGGATTAATTACAATGTGGAAAAAGGATGTATTGAGACCGATATACTCTATCAGAGGTGAAGGTTTTCTTTGCCTTAATGCAGAATGGAAAAATTTCAATGTGTACTTCGTGAACGTGTATTCATCATGTAATATAAGAGAAAAAAGAACTCTGTGGCCTAGACTGATTAAATTGAAGGAAGAATCCCCTGAAGGAGTATGGATACTTGGGGGAGATTTTAATGCCACGAGAAATAGAGAAGAAAGGAAAGGTACCAGGGTGAGAAGTGTAGGAGAGATAGAGGAATTTGATAAGTTCATTACTGAAATGGATTTGGTGGATCTGCCTATATCAGGGAATTTATTTACTTATGTTAATTCGAATGGGAAGGCCATGAGTCGACTGGATAGATTTCTTGTATCTTGGGATTTGGCGAAGGCGTGGAACACTTTGAAGCAGGTCGCGGGAGTAAGGGAGGTATCTGATCATCGGCCTGTTTGGCTAATAGGAAGAGAGGTTAATTGGGGGCCAAAGCCCTTCAAGGTATTTGAGGCTTGGTTTGATCATGGAGATTTCAGAAAGTTTGTAGAGCAAGAATGGAGTTCATTTGTAGTAAAAGGAAACGCAGCTTTCATAATCAGTAAAAAGTTCCAACTGCTTCGAGAAAGGTTAAGATGGTGGAACGTAAATGTCTTTGGAAAACTTGACTTGGAGATAGAAGGAAACGTAGATCAGATTAACAAGATAGAAAACATGATGGCTGAAGATTCTTTTGCTATCTCAGAGAAGGATTTTGATGACAGGTTGGAGGCACATAAATTATTCTCGGAGAAATCTCTCCTAAAAGAGTCAATGATATGCCAGAAATCAAGGAATAGATGGATAAAAGAAGGAGATCAGAATTCAGCTTACTTCCATAGGAGATTCAAGTACAGAGCAAAGATTAATTGTTTATCATCCTTGAAGGTGGGAGACAGAATACTTGAAGATGTAGGGGAAGTGAAACATGAGGTAAAAGAGTTTTTTGCTAACTAATTTAGTAGAAAAGTGCGCCCTCATGTCAAATTTGATTTTCAGGATTTATCCAAGATTTCAGCCGAGGATAGTACTCAGTTGGAAAGAGATTTCAACGAGGAGGAGATTCCTGAGGCAGTTTTTGACTGTGCTGCTAAGAGAAGTCCTGGCCCTGATGGTTTCAGTCTAGGTTTCTGTCAAGAATTCTGGGATATAATCAAGACAGATTTCATTAAGTGCATTATGGAATCAGTGACTCGTGCAGACTAAACAAGGCTACATCCTCTTCATTTCTTGCACTGATTCCAAAGCGTTATAATCCCCAAAAACTTGATGAGTATCGTCCTATATGCTTGGTTGGGTGCATTTACAAGTTGGTAGTTAAAATCCTAGCAAGCAGATTGAGAGGAGTCATTAGGAAAATCATATCTATTAATCAATCCGCTTTTATTCCTGGTCGCCAACTGTTGGATGATGTGTTGATTTTGAGTGAAATTATTGACTTGGCAAAAAAGAAGAAAATTCCTTGTGCCCTGTTCAAAGTGGATTTTTCTAAGGCCTATGATTGTGTCGATTGGAACTATTTACGCCAAATGCTCTCAGTCATGGGCTTTGGGGAGAAATGGATGAAATGGATGGAGGGGACAGTTTTCTCAAGTTTCATGTCAGTTCTGGTTAATGGGAGTGCTACCTCTGATTTCAAAGTTACACGAGGGTTACGCCAAGGTGATCCCCTGTCTCCTTTTATATTTGTAATCGCGGCTAAAGGTCTGGCATACATGGTCAGGAAGGCTTCTGAAAATGGTACATTGAAAGGCTTTAAGGTAAATAACAGGTGCAGCTACGAAATCCTACAGTTCGCAGATGATACAATTTTATTAACTGATGGCAATTGGAAAAATTTTTGGGCTCTCAAGGCAATACTAAAAGGTTTCTCTTTGATATCTGGACTGGAAATTAATGCATCCAAGAGTAGTCTGATTGGATTTGGAGTGGATGATTTTATTCTGAGAGCTGCAGCTCAGTTTCTGATGTGCAGAGTTGGTAATCAAGCATTCAAATTCCTTGGCATATGTGTTGGTTCAAATCACAGATGCAAATCTTTTTGGAAGCTGGTGATACAAACGTTTAGGGAAAGATTATCTGCTTGGAATGGAAGAGGATTATCAATCGGGGGGAGAGTTACTTTGATAAATTCCATTCTAACAAACATGCCAATTCATCATTTATCGTTTTATAAAGCCCCGAGTTGTGTATTGAAGGAGTTAGTAGCAATTCAAAGGAATTTTTTATGGTCAGGAACAGAAACAAGTAGGGGAGTGGCTTGGGTCAGCTGGGAAAACATATGTAAACCAAAAGAGAAAGGGGGGCTGGGAGTGAAGAACATGAAGAATTTCAATATCGCGTTGTTGGCCAAATGGCTATGGAGGCTTATCACAGATTTTAGTGCTAACTGGTGTGGTGTATTGAAATAAAAATACGGTGACTTCAATAAAGCCATCCTTTCCCGTGAAGAACTGAAGCCAAATAAATATCAATCTCAGTGGTGGAAGGATATTATGAGGATTTATGCTTCGACTAAATTCTTCCCATTTGGAGATTTTATATTTGTTAGGCTTGGAGACGGTAGCACAATCCCGTTTTGGAGCTCACAGTGGATAGGAACACAACCTCTGAAACATATTTTCCCTAATCTTTTTCAGCAGGTACCTCACCAAGAAACATTTGTAGCTGACATGGGCTCCTGGCAGAGATCAAGGTGGGAGTGGAACTTGCAGATTCCAATTGACCAGTTGCCTCCGGATGCAGCAAATGAACTGATGCAGTTGCATACCATATTGGCTGATATTTCACCTACCCACTTACCTGACGTGGTCCTATGGAACTCTGGGCATTCAAACATCTTCTCAGTCAAATCATTTTACACAGGCATGATTGTAGGCGTTGAGGAAAGGGTGCTCGAAGAAGTAGAGTTGGCAGCGCTGAAGATATGTTGGAATGCTTCCATCATAAACAAACTAAAGTTGTTCTGTTGGAGGTTGATCCTAAATAGGTTACCCACTAGAAATAATCTAGTTAGGAGGAGGATCATTACCAACAGCCATGAAACTTGTTCTGTGTTCTGTTTTCAGTCTGATGAAGATGCTGATCATCTCTTCTTGAATTGTCATCGGAGCAAAATTATTTGGAACAGGGTCTGTGGTTGGTTGGGGAGGAATACATACCAAGCAAATTCTATATCTTCTCACTTCCTAAAATGGACGTTCGGATTCCAAGGAAATATCAAAAGCAATGTGGCTTCTAGCTTTTGGATGGTGGTTAATTGGGTAATATGGAGCTCTAGAAACAACATCATTTTTAGGAGTGAATTTTGCGACCCGGAGTTGTGTATTACACGCATTAAATTTTACACTTGGTAGTGGATCCTGAATTTAGAAAAAGGATGTTTGAATTGCTCTTTTTATGAGTGGCACAAATATCCAATTCAATTTTTGTAGTTGCGATATATTGTAATGGGGGATGATTGTATTCTACTGGTAGTACACATTTATATATAAAATCTGGCTTATAAAAAAAAAATAAAGTCTGAATAATTGATTTTTCTTATAAATAAAATTGGAGAAAATATTATAGGTTTTAAATAATTAAGTGAATTAAGGAGAATAATTTCACGAGTAGAAGGGAGATTAAAATTGTAATTTAGCCTAAATGATATATAAAAAATAAACTTCTTAATTTTCATTGAGCATAGTATCAATACATTATAAAAAGAATTTATTTTTAATAAAAATATTCTCTTTTATAAATACATTTACTTATTGAGTTTAATGGATATGCACTGACAATAAAATAGTTTTATACTACCATCCAATAAAAATCAATAATATATCATGTCATTAAAAGAATTTTTAAATATAAACATCATATAGTAAAATACATGATTGTAATTAATTAATAGTGCAAAACTAATTTATGACCCATTGTAGCACCCCAAAATTTGCCCTATCTTTTTCTGGCTTGTGTTTTGCAATCATCTGCATTTCCATTAGGTTATGACTCATATTCATTCATTTGCATGTGTTCCTGAGGCGTGGGATCATGGTTTCTTATCTTCTGTGCCACTTGGTTGATATTCATCAATTGGAGACGGTGGTTAAGGTTGCCTGACAAATGCGTCTTGGTATTCATGGTTAGCAAAGTTTATTGGTTGAAGTTGGAGATTGGTTGAGAATACGAGTTTGCTTTGGATTTGGAATTTGGGGAGAATTAAACATGTTAAGACTGGTTATGCGGATCTCTTGGAATTCATATTTCATTATCCATCTTTTCTATCCATTTCAACCGTGAACCATCTAATCCATACTTAAACCACTTTCTAACCCATATCCATTTTTAGACCACTTTTATCCATTCTTTTTCATTTCAATATCCATTCCATTTTTACCATTTTTGTCCAAATTTCGTATTCAATATCCGTTTTCCTAATTCTTTTTTAAACCATTTTCTTTATCCATTACCAAACTTTTTTCCAAACATCCATTTTAAGCCCATTATAAAAAATCCATTTTTTTTATATGTATCATCCAATTTTACAATCCATATTTTGTATCCATTAAACCAAATATTATTCAATATCCATATTTCCAAACCAATACAAAAATCCATTGCTTAAAGTCCATATTTATTTAACCCATATTCATTTTACCATTTTTTAGTGAAATTGACTAAAGAAGCTCAGTTGAATAAACCTAAGCTTTAAAGGTGGCTGGATGAAGTTGGTGAACGTTACCGCAAAGTTATTGTGGTCTTATCAATTGCTATTGGCCGTTCGCAGCGTCACCATGTGCCTTGGCCGTGGCTCCATTGACATATGCCATATCAATCACCTCATGTGCTAATAAAAATAGAAAAATAAAATAGCAAAAGAGACCTATGCGAGAATGAAAAGAAACAATACGTGATGTAGAAGGTTACTGAGAAGTCTTATGAATTCAGAATTTAATTCATGCAGGAAATACATACAAGCAGTGAGTTTTAAGCAAACAGCACGTAGCAGAATTTCAGCAGCAATAAAAGTTCTTGACAAAGAAAGAAGATTTTTTTCACAACAGAAGTTACACCAGAAAATTCTATTACAATTTCCTCTAACCGTTTTGTAACTAACTCTAACAACCTGTCACCAAATTCATAACAATCCCTAACACTCTTCTAATATTTCCTAACCTCTAACCAACAATAACAGAAAAACTGAAAAACTAACAGAATAACAAAAACTACTAACACACTCTCCACAGATCCTTTTTCTTCTTCGATCTTCACTCACCCTCTCTTCTTCCTCTTCACTGAGAGCTGCATCATCTTCAATTTTTTCTCTGAAGCCTTCATCAATTCATTGACATCTCTACCTTCGCACCATAACCGCTTCACCAATCCACAATCTTCACTTCACCTTCATCTTCATCAATTCTCAAGCCTTCGTCAATTCCATTAGCTTCAACCTTCGTCATCAATCTCCAAAAACTCTTCTACAAACATCAACTTTGGAACCTGCAGAATTTACAAATATACGGTTTCAATTCCGTAATCGGAAGTTCACAATACAACACGAATAAGGAGCAAAAGAAGATTCAAGTTCTGCGAATCAACAATCTCACTCACCGAAGACTCCAATTCTCAACTGTCGCGATCGGACTCGCGTTACGCTCTCTAACGGGAAGATCCAATTCAGCCGTCAGCGATCTGGTTCATCTGTTGGTCTGTTGGTTGTTCTTTTAATCGGCGTTGCTCGATCTTGCTCCGGAATTGTGTGATTCAGACGCAGATTCCGTTTTCAGATGAGCGTATTGTTTCAGTGCTTGAAGGTGTGGATACGATTCGCGGCGTTACGATAGGACCATTGACAGAAGAGGACATGGAGATGGCGGTGATTTTTAGAAGTAGAAGCTGTGTAGAAAGGAGAGTGGAGAGTGAGTTAGGCTGATGACACTCTAGGGTTTTCTTATCCTTTTCAACGTACCAATGCGGACCAGGCTTCAAGTTGTTTGAAGGATCTATCCACACCACATAATCAATTCTGCACCCCCATTGTTTTTTTTATTTTGATTAATTTCTTCTAGCCTTATATAATTAGGTTAGGTTAATTGATTTAGTAATTACTTTTGGTTAATTGGCTTTGGTTAATTGAGTAGATTTTAATTTTTAATTGAATGTTGATAATCTTTGGGCTAGAATTAGGTTTTTCATTAGGTTCAAATTGTGGATTAATTAGATTTTTTTTATCTTTGTTGTTAGATATTGATTCTAGAATTTGTTTTCATATAGAACTTGATTTTGATTTTAATTGACATGTTAACATGGTTTAGTAAGTGGATTAATTATAGTTTAATTGTGATCAATTTTCGTTTAGGAGTTTATTTCAATTTGGTTTAGGCTTTAACTTTGAATTGATTTTGACCAATAAGATAAGTGTTTGCTAATTGTTTTTGCCTAATGGCACTAATGGTTTTGGCCAATTGTTTTGCTTAATTGCATTACTCATTTTTTGCTTATTAATTGTTTTTCGACTTAATAGTTCACTAATCGTTTTTTAGCTTGAGTGCTTGATAATTGTTTTTAGCTTAATTGCTTGATAACCATTTTTGCATAATCACACTATTTGCTTTTAGTTTAATGGCACTAATCATTTTTTGTGTAATTGCTCATTAATTGATTTTAGCTTAATCACTCACTAATTGATTTTTGGCTTAATTGTCCATTAGAACTAATCTTGAACTAATTGACTTTGATTTGATTTTGTTCTAACATTGAATATGCTTAGTTTTAATACTAACATTGACTAATCTTTAGTAGTTTCATTAGTTAATTTTGTTAATACTCCATAATACTTGTTACATGTTAATTTTGGCTAATTGTGGTTTACATTTAGTATTGATTTCATCTACTTCTTGTTGACAATTTCCATTTGAATTTTGACTAACTTTTGAGTTTGTTTTGTAGTGTTTTACACTTGATTAGTTAAATGTAGAAGTTGTTGTAACATACACAGCTGCTGTGCACAAAGTGTGCTGTTAAATGTCGCAATTCTGTCCAGAATTTCTTACACCCATTCTGTTCTGTAAATAGTAGCTGTTATAGACTGTTTTTACTTGTTGCTAGTTTTTACAGCTATGCAGGTGCTGGAGCGCTGTTGTTGCTGCTGTTTGTGGCTTATGGCCTTGTTTTATTGTTTTTGAAGAGCATTTGGTTCCATGTCTTTCACGGATCCATTCCACTTTCTAACACTTTTGTTCATTTATGCTAGGTTACTAGAAGCTTGTCAGTTTGCTTATACTTTGCTTGCGTTGCTACGGATTGATATCCGTTCGGTATCACTTCACTTCTCTTTTACTAATTCCGCCTTTTTCCTTTTTATGCCATGAGAAGTAGGATTGGGAGTCCGTGCCACTTGGCCGACAATGATGAAAGTCCTCAAAGGAGGCTCTGCTTGTGATTGTTTAATATTGTGCCTGAAGACCTATATGAGGCATCCCATTCCCATTCCCCCTGGCAAGACCTTCAAGAAGGCAATTGACGGAAGTTAGGGTTTGCAATCGACCCCCGTTATTCTAGTCCCAGGTCGTTCTTAGCTCTCATTACATGATTGAAGCTTTGAACATAACTCACTCTTGTTATCGAGTCGGTCAAGTGGAAGATAGGGTTCGCAACCAACCCCCACGCCTTGTCTATAGCTCGCATTGATTGATGCTGATGCTTATGTGATCTGACTCACATCTTCCCCTTTCTTACTCTGCTCTCCATGGTTCTCGATACCATTGGATGAGTACCTACTTCCCACAGCTAGCTTGTTTGCCTCGGTTGATATGACCCCTTGGCTAAAGCTTCCCTTTTCTCCCTTTGGTTGTGTGGTACTATTGCTGACTGGTATTGTTTGCTCCTTCGTTGCTTTTAATTCATTTTGTGATTGATTTATCCTGTGTTTACTTGTCTGATGACATGATCCCTTAGGATTCCTCGCTCCACTTATTTTTTGATTAAGTCGGAGGTAGGAGAGACATTAGGATAGCAATCCATGCCTGACAACATTAGGTAGGCTTCCCTTGATCCTGACCTTAGGACCATCATTGCATGCTGACTTGTAGGACCGAGTTTCCCCGTAGACTTTCTGTGTGTCCTTCCCTTTTGTTCTCTCGCACCCATGCGATCGAGACCGTTTCCTATCCGTGGTCGTTACCACGAACTACGGACGCTCTGACTTTCTCTCTCTGGATAGATTGAGGATACGTAGGCACGAGGATCCCCGTCCTTGGCGAGCACACTAACAACTAACTTACGTTTTCTCTTACACTTTGAGTCTCTTCTTTCTTTTCTTTTAGGATTAGATTTCTTAAACCTCATTAACCTTAGGATCACCAAGCATGCTAACACTAGGGTGTGTCTTAGTTTCCCCATTAGAGTTTACCTTTACTCCTCCTTTTGAGTCTCTTTCTCATCTTATAATAAAAGTAAAAAATACATAATAAAGGCGTAACACCTATTGTATTTAGGCCTTTCATGTGGGAACGAGGAAGTGTGGGGTCTTCTCTCACTTTCTTGGAATGTTTAGCATGCGTCCCGTCTTGGGTCGACATGCGAGGCATTCGATCATATATGAGGGACTTAAATACAATACATGTTACAAAACACCAAATAAATAAAACACCTCTTTCTTAAAAGACAAAAACAAACAATAACGTCTTTCCTCCGGGAATTCTTTTCTCATCTCACTCATTCCAAACGTATGAACGCGCTTCTACTCGTTCTCTTGCAAGATGGTAACACACTCGGACCGGCGAGCCTGCAACACCTGAGCTAGAACGTTAGCCGTTCCCTAAAAAACACAAACAAAGCGACCCTCGTTGAGGGGAACTACGTCGCTCTGATTCTCATGCTCCCGATGAGATACGTAGGCAGTGGGGGTAGGGCCCATTCGAGCACTTCTTTTATTTTCCCTACATTTGTTCTTCTTTCTTTTTCCATTCCTTTTCCAGTTCTTTTTCCAGCATCTTTTCTTACACCCTTTGATTGAAGCAAGCAAGCGTGGATCCCATCGGGTACGATGGACGCGAGGGGGTGCTAATACCTTCCTCTCGCGTAACCGACTCCCGAACCCAGTTCTCTTGGTCGTAAGACCATGTTATTTCCTTCCTTCAGGTTTATGCGGTGTTTCCTTTCCCTCTCTTGGGATAAATACACATTGCTGGCGACTCTGTTTGGTGCCACTTTCGCGTTTGTACTAGGATGAAAATCCTGGGAGCGACAGCTGGCGACTCTGCTGGGGACAGGTTGACCTATTGCTGGTCCATCCCTTAGCGAGTCAATCCTAGCGCTTGTCTTTTTTTTCTTTCATTGGGTGTTTATTGTTATGTTGTATTTACCGTTTTATTTTATGGTTATTTGTTGCTTTAGTGTACATTACTGTATTTACTGCATTTTAGCATTTTTATATTATGCTATGCTGGACTGTGCTGTTTTCTGTTTGGCGGGATGGGATTTCTGAGAGATAAGCCCATTACACAGGCTTGAGTATACACTTAGGATTAGAGTGGAGAGTAGTGGGACCTACGTGCCGTCTGGAGTGCATTGGGTATTCACGAAATTCACAGCCAGACGAGGCTATCTTGGGATACATTCTGACGGGTGCGTCTTGCACATGTTAGGGTGTTGATCTAGAGAGCTGTCGACTCTGGTGACCATTCCCGAGGACTCAGTTACGGCACTCCTCCCGAGATGTGACAGTGACAGACCACATTCTGTGGCAAACCCATTGCACATTCTCGATCCGAGGACCCAATGCTGGGAACTTGCCATAGGGTTTCCTTTTTGAAAGAGAATCAGTGGAAGCACTCCTCGATTGGCGATAGTACTGTACCCCGAGGGATGAATGTACTATTGCTTCTCAACCTCAATGCCAGAAGCTGAGGACCTTTCGTTTTGGAGAATCAGTTGAGGCCTCCTCGATTTATGATGATGCCAAACCAGAAATGGTGAACGTATCATCATTTCTCGACCTGAGAGCCCGAGATACTGAACATCCTAGTACCCACATGTGAGAGGGGCGGGTTGTTTACAGGTTTGTAGGTAACCTTGACCTTCTACATACCCGGTATTCTGGATTTCCTATCAGTGTGGACTTATCAGCCTGGTATTCTGGTATTCTGATCATCCGGTATTCTGGTATTCTGGTATTCTCTTCAGAACAGACTCATGAACCTATTCAGTCATCAGCACAACACAGTGATTATTCAGATTATATGGAAGCTTTGATCCCATGTCTTATTGCATTCATCTTTGCATTGCATTTGCATCTTGCATCATTTTTGCATATCCTTTCTCCAGGCCAGACCAGTGAGCTCATCCATCCTTTATTTGAACTGCAGTTTGATTTCCCGACTTTCGTATTGGACTTGAATCAGCTTCTGGAAGAATCATGAATTCAGGGGAGCAGAATCAGTTTGTGACTAGGGCCGATGTCGAATTGATGAAAACTCAGTTGGATCAACTTATGGAAGCTATGGTCACCATGACAAGGGGAGAGGCCAATGTTCAAAGAAATGAGAATGTTATTCCACCTCTGGTGAACGATGTTGCCCAAGCTCAGCCTGTGCGAATCCCTGTTGAGAATCATGCTATACACGAGCGTACCATCTTTCGAGACGGACATTCTTCTTCTCTTGATGCCACAAACTATCAGAGCTTTGCCTTCTCTGTGCCAGATGTCCAAGGGGTAGTTTCAAATATGCAACCTAAGGATCAAGGGGCTGTTCAGTTCATTGAAAGATACCGTGTATTGGAGGAAAAGCTTAAAGCCCTGGAGAGGCGTGATACTCTTGATTTGAATGCTTTAAGCATGTGTTTGGTGTCGGACCTGGTAATGCCTCCAAAGTTCAAGATGCCAAAATTTGAAAAATACAAAGGGGATAGTTGTCCGAGGCTACATTTGGTGATGTTCTGCAGAAGAATGACCTCGCATGTCGACAATGATAAGCTCATGATTCACTGTTTTCAGGACAGTCTGAGTGGGGCATCACTGAATTGGTACATGCAGTTAGAAAGTGGTAGTATCCGATCATGGACAGATCTAGCCAACGCCTTTGTGAAGCAGTACGATTATAATCTTGACATGGCTCCCAACCGGATGCATTTGCAAGATATGTCTCAAGCAGATAATGAATCATTCAGAGGGTATGCTCAGAGATGGAGAGAGTTAGCCGCTCGTGTTCAACCACCGCTTTCGGATAGAGAATTGGTTGATTTGTTCGTGGACACCTTGCAAGGGCCGTACTTGGAAAAGATGATTGCCAATGGGGCAGCAAAATATTCTGACCTGGTGATGGTGGGAGAACGTATCGAGAGCCTGATCAATTGTGGAAAGCTCCAAGGCATCTCGAACTTCCAAGCTAATGAAAATGAATCAGTTGTTAGTTCTCAGGAAGA
This sequence comes from Lathyrus tuberosus, assembly GCA_022829125.1. Lineage (NCBI taxonomy): Eukaryota > Viridiplantae > Streptophyta > Magnoliopsida > Fabales > Fabaceae > Lathyrus > Lathyrus tuberosus. The sequence continues at coordinate 1,037,718 of JALAZF010000085.1, read as the reverse complement.
ATTCGAGGAAGAAAATAGTTCCGTTCAGGAATCTTCACCACCTCGTTCTCAGTGTTCAGACATATCAACTGTTCAGAGTCAACAATCTTATGGGTCTTCATATCAGAGACAATATTCTTCTGCAAATCAGAGACCTCCTCAGAGTCAATGGTCATATCACCGTCAGTCGCGTCAGCATGCCCGACAAAGGCCAAGGAAGCCAGAGAGGCATTTCGCTCAGTTGCCAATGTCGTACAGTCAAATACTGCCAGATTTGATCGAAGGTGGATTAATAGTTCCCAAGGATTTGAAGCCAGTGCCTTTTCCGTATCCACCAGGTTTTGATATCAACGCCCGTTGTGACTATCATGCTAGGGCACAGGGGCATTCAACTGAAGACTGTAAGGTGCTCAGGAGCAAAATTCAGACTCTACTTGACTCCAATATGTTCTCATTCACGCCTCAGGGTATTCAGATCAATAATTCTCCTTCGTTCATCCAGGTGGGTTCATTAGTCCAGGTTATGGAAGAAGTCGCCGAGAGTAGTTGTGCATATGATTATCAGACTGACTTCGACGAGCAATACTGAAGATGGCTAGCTCATTAGCAAATCAAGCTTGGAAATCCCAGTTCCTCGAAGTTGGCGACCATTTAGATCATGTCATTTCTTTGCATTTGTAGTTTCTTTTCTGTTAAAAGTGCAAACTCATTTGTAAAACTCGTTGTTTTCGATTGATAATGATAATGAAATGAATATGCATGTTTTGATTAAATCCAGTCGTGTTCACTCATACTTTTTATCGATATCATATGCTTGTTTAAGCAGGATCCTAGGGAGGATGATGAAATTCAAAGACGCAAAACTTCCGATTGTATGCTTTTGAACAAAAACCCTGTTGATGATGTACATGCATTGTTTTAAATTCCTAAACACCGGAGATATAAGGAAGATAATCCCTTGTAAACCCCGTTGAGCCTAGAAGTAGGAGTTTCTTTCTGAAAACGGGAAAACCCTCTATCTTAACCCGGGGCAGGGTAGGTGTCAGTTAATTTGACCGAGCGTTCAAATTTGAAAAGGAGCGTCCCATTCGAGGATCAAATCACATTGGTTATCCCTCACCAACCGAAGAGTGAGACGGTCACAACCTTTTACAAGTCAAGACAAACCTGTGTCACACGATTAGTTCAAAAAAAAAAGTCAATCAAAAGAAAAAAAAAAGCCCGCTAAGCCAAAACTTGAAAATAAGTGACTTAGGCAAAGGTTAGGGCATCCCGCTGGACTTCAAAATCGAAAATTTCAAAAGAATCAGTCCAGGCAAAACTCAGGGAAATAAAAAAAAACAAAAAAAAGTGAAAATAAAAGGATTACAAAAAGAAAATTCTCAAGCAAAAAAAAAAAAAAAAACAAATCGTGTGACCACAGGCACCGAAGACAAAAGAGGTGACTGTCACTCCGAAAACCGTGTGGGTTCCTTCTATCCTTCTATCATTCATTAACCTTTTTGAAAGGTGAGCGCTTGTGTCGAGTTAGCTGAACGTAGGAATGGAGAACATCAAGGAGAATGGGTGGGTACAAATAAAACTTTGAGCCTTATATCCTTTCTTTCTTAAACCGCGGACCAGTCCACGTTACAACATGCGAAAGACCTAATTGAAGCAGGGTTGTTTCGAAAGCATACTTTGGTAAAGATCGCGGCGAAGCTGACTCCTAAAAAGATCTTCTTACCATTCATGTTGATATCGATGTGACATTCTAATAAGTGATTCATTCACTATATGTCACAACGCTTTTTCCAGTGAACAGACTCGGATTTCAAAACTGTCATATGCATTGCATTAAAATTGTCATTTTCAAAACAAATTGTTTTACTTGCGAGTAAACACTTGACATCAGGAAAGTTTCTGCAATGGAAAAATTGATTAATCTAAGGTGCAAACTGCCCGAGTACTCCGTTGAGCCGGGGCAAGTCATACCAAATGGGTAATGCATTCCAAGATTCAGCAAATCTGGGGCAATCAAGTCGAGATTCCACAAATCTCTCAAAGGTCAGTTAAAGGTACTACTTCACAGATCAGCCAGACAGGGGCACAAATCATTTCAAGGCTGGGGCAGGTCACCCTAAGAGCGCAAGAAGTTATTCTCTCCGGAGGACGGTTAATCAAAGTCATGGGGCAAGATATGTCGGATCTTCACGAGACATCCTGAAGACATGTTCATTTACAGGTTATGCCGCATCAGAGCACCTCTTTTGATCACATCACATCTGCAGGGTTCATGGTGATAGCTGACACGTGATGACCCCAGTAAAGTCTCTCTCCCTAGCAGAGATAGCTGGAGTTTTATCACTCAACAGAGCATTGTGGAGATGGTGATTATTCTCCCCAGCAAGGGTTCAGGAGTTCGCTCTTCCCTAGCCAGTATGACGGAGTTTATTACTTTTCAGCGAGAGTTCATATTACCATACAGGATAAGAGTGTGGGGTCGGTGCTTCCCTAGTGTGGCAAAGTTGTTCCCGTCTCCCCAACGGAGTAAAGATAGAAGGTAGATTCCCAACAGAGGACCAAGTCTGATCTTGTCCCCTAGCAGAGCTGATATCATCAATCATTGTCCCCCAAGCATATTTTTGAGAGGTGGTTAGCTTTCCCCAGCAATTCAAAGGCTTTTCATTGGCATTTTTTCTTCAGTAAGAGTCTTGGGATGTTTCCTCCAGCAGACATTTGTTGTTCATACTTTCCTGTAGAATGGAGGTTTAGTCGGGATCTCGAGCGAAGACGGTTCAGTTTGTTATCCCTAGCAGAGTTAGCCTCGTCTCTTCAGCATTTATTTTGCTGGAGCGCTCCTGTTGCATATCATAATCATCATTGCATAATCATTGTCATCGCATATCATTAGCATAGTATTGCATGAAGCCTTGTAAAACCGAACAGATATCCGTAGCCCAACTTTGCTCGGCATCCTTCCACAACCCACTTTGCTGGTATATTTCAAAAACCTGAAATCCTATCCCAATTGGCGTTTCCTTCAAACCTGAAGTCCAATCCCTATTGGCACTTCTATTCAAAATCCAATCCCCATTGGTACCCAGAAAGATTTCGCCTTTGAAAAAACAATCACCATCAGGTTTCACCTGTCCTTGCCAGCAAAGTCCAATTGTATTTGGCACATCCTTTTTCCTGGTAGCCTGAGCATGCGTCGGCTTTTTGTATATAGTGATCATTGCATCCTCAAATCTCGTAGCATTTCCATTTGATGTGGAGCATTACGCCATAGAAAGAAAATTCAAACATATGCACGCGAAGCATAAGCCAGATTTGGTATCTTCTGCGAAAGCCCGAATCAATTTTCAATCAAGACGGTGACATATACCCAGTAGACATTACAATCTACCCAGCTGCTTACCTTTCTTTTGGGTCGTAGATCATACGTCGATCTTACCCTCGACCAGTCATTGTCCATCAACCCCTTGATGACGACATTTCGGCCAGGTTTCCTTTCCATCAAACCCCTTTGATGATGTGTTTCTGTGTATGGTTTTCTTTCTGTCATCCCTATGACAATGTGATCCCTAAGTCAGGTATTCTTTATGTCATCTCTATGGCAATGTGTCTCCTTTGGTCGAGTCCTCTTCCCGTCAACCCTTTGACGATGTGTTCCGAGCTCAGGTTTCGTACCTTCGGATGTTTTCAGTTTCTTCCCGTCAACCCTTTGACGATGTGTTCCGAGTTCAGGTTTCGTACCTTCGGATGTTTTCAGTTTCTTCCCGTCAACCCTTTGACGATGTGTTCTGAGCTCAGGTTTCGTACCTTCGGATGTTTTCAATTTCTTCCCGTCAACCCTTTGACGATGTGTTCCGAGCTCAGGTTTCGTACCTTCGGATGTTTTCAGTTTCTTCCCGTCAACCCTTTGACGATGTGTTCCAAGCTCAGGTTTCGTACCTTCGGATGTTTTCAGTTTCTTCCCGTCAACCCTTTGACGATGTGTTCCGAGCTCAGGTTTCGTACCTTCGGATGTTTTCAGTTTTCTTCCTGTCATCCCTATGACAATGTGTTCCTTTGGTCAAGTCGTCTTTCTGTCATCCCTATGACAATGTGTTCCTTTGGTCAAGTCGTCTTTCTGTCATCCCTATGACAATGTGTTCCTTTGGTCAAGTCGTCTTTTTGTCATCCCCATGACAATGTGCTTTCTTTGGTCATGTTTCCTTTCTGTCATCCCCATGACAATGTGTTTCCTTTGATTGAGTCTTTTTTCTGTCATCCCTATGACAATGTGTTCCTTCGGTCGAGTCTGCTTCCTGTCATCCCCATGACAATGTGTTACCCTCGGCCAGGTTTTCTTTCTGTCATCCCTATGACAATATGTTTCGTGTGGTCGAGTCATCTTCCTGTCATCCCCATGACAATGTGTTTCTTCAGTTGAGTCTTCTTGTCGCCGTCCATTTGGCGATGTGTCATTTCAGTCGGGTTCATTTTTCTTCCCGTCAAACCCCTTTGACGATGTGGTCTGCTGGGTAGGTTGTCATTCCGTCAGATTCCTTTGCGGAGTGTGACTGGGCTCTAGTTTTATTGTTCCTCATCGCAGCTAGCAAATTTTGCGGTTCTTTTTGTATTCAATCACCTTGTACCTTGAATGTCTGAAAGCAGTTGCTATCATCCTTTCAGGTCCAAGTTGATTGAATAGGGGCAGCTGTAGCACCCCAAAATTTGCCCTATCTTTTTCTGGCTTGTGTTTTGCAATCATCTGCATTTCCATTAGGTTATGACTCATATTCATTCATTTGCATGTGTTCCTGAGGCGTGGGATCATGGTTTCTTATCTTCTGTGCCACTTGGTTGATATTCATCAATTGGAGACGGTGGTTAAGGTTGCCTGACAAATGCGTCTTGGTATTCATGGTTAGCAAAGTTTATTGGTTGAAGTTGGAGATTGGTTGAGAATACGAGTTTGCTTTGGATTTGGAATTTGGGGAGAATTAAACATGTTAAGACTGGTTATGCGGATCTCTTGGAATTCATATTTCATTATCCATCTTTTCTATCCATTTCAACCGTGAACCATCTAATCCATACTTAAACCACTTTCTAACCCATATCCATTTTTAGACCACTTTTATCTATTCTTTTTCATTTCAATATCCATTCCATTTTTACCATTTTTGTCCAAATTTCGTATTCAATATCCGTTTTCCTAATTCTTTTTTAAACCATTTTCTTTATCCATTACCAAACTTTTTTCCAAACATCCATTTTAAGCCCATTATAAAAAATCCATTTTTTTATATGTATCATCCAATTTTACAATCCATATTTTGTATCCATTAAACCAAATATTATTCAATATCCATATTTCCAAACCAATACAAAAATCCATTGCTTAAAGTCCATATTTATTTAACCCATATTCATTTTACCATTTTTTTAGTGCAATTGACTAAAGAAGCTCAGTTGAATAAACCTAAGCTTCAAAGGTGGCTGAATGAAGTTGGGGAACGTTATCGCAAAGTTATTGTGGTCTTATCAATTGCTATTGGTCGTTCGCAGCGTCACCATGTGCCTTGGCCGTGGCTCCATTGACATATGCCATATCAATCAGCTCATGTGCAAATAAAAATAGAAAAATAAAATAGCAAAAGAGACCTATGCGAGAATGAAAAGAAACAATACGTGATGTAGAAGGTTACTGAGAAGTCTCATGAATTCAGAATTTAATTCATGCAGGAAATACATACAAGCAGTGAGTTTTAAGCAAATAGCACGTAGCAGAATTTCAGCAGCAATAAAAGTTCTTGACAAAGAAAGAAGATTTTTTTCACAACAGAAGTTACACCAGAAAATTCTATTACAATTTCCTCTAACCATTTTGTAACTAACTCTAACAGCCTGTCACCAAATTCATAACAATCCCTAACACTCTTCTAATATTTCCTAACCTCTAACCAACAATAACAGAAAAACTAAAAAACTAACAGAATAACAAAAACTACTAACACACTCTCCACAGATCCTTTTTCTTCTTCGATCTTCACTCACCCTCTCTTCTTCCTCTTCACTGAGAGCTGCATCATCTTCAATTTTTTCTCTGAAGCCTTCATCAATTCATTGACATCTCTACCTTCGCACCATAATCGCTTCACCAATCCACAATCTTCACTTCACCTTCATCTTCATCAATTCTCAAGCCTTCGTCAATTCCATTAGCTTCAACCTTCGTCATCAATCTCCAAAAACTCTTCTACAAACATCAACTTTGGAACCTGCAGAATTTACAAATATACGGTTTCAATTCCGTAATCGGAAGTTCACAACACAACACGAATAAGGAGCAAAAGAAGATTCAAGTTCTGCAAATCAACAATCTCACTCACCGAAGACTCCAATTCTCAACTGTCGCGATCGGACTCGCGTTACGCTCTCTAACGGGAAGATCCAATTCAGCCGTCAGCGATCTGGTTCATCTGTTGGTCTGTTGGTTGTTCTTTTAATCGGCGTTGCTCGATCTTGCTCCGGAATTGTGTGATTCAGACGCAGATTCCGTTTTCAGATGAGCGTATTGTTTCAGTGCTTGAAGGTGTGGATACGATTCACGGCGTTACAATAGGACCATTGACGGAAGAGGACATGGAGACGGCGGTGATTTTTAGAAGAAAGTAGAAGCTATGTAGAAAGGAGAGTGGAGAGTGAGTTAGGCTGATGACACTCTAGGGTTTTCTTATCCCTTTCAACGTACCAATGCGCACCAGGCTTCAAGTTGTTTGAAGGATCTATCCACACCACGTAATCAATTCTGCATCCCATTGTTTTTTATTTTGATTAATTTCTTCTAGCCTTAGATAATTAGGTTAGGTTAATTGATTTAGTAATTAGTTTTGGTTAATTGGCTTAGGTTAATTGAGTAGATTTTAATTTTTAATTGAATGTTGATAATCTTTGGGCTAGAATTAGGTTTTTCATTAGGTTCAAATTGTGGATTAATTAGATTTTTTTTTATCTTTGTTGTTAGATATTGATTCTAGAATTTGTTTTCATATAGAACTTGATTTTGATTTTAATTGACATGTTAACATGGTTTAGTAAGTGGATTAATTGTAGTTTAATTGTGATCAATTTTCGTTTAGGAGTTTATTTCAATTTGGTTTAGGCTTTAACTTTGAATTGATTTTGACCAATTAGATAAGTGTTTGCTAATTGTTTTTTCCTAATGGCACTAATGGTTTTGGCCAATTGTTTTGCTTAATTGCATTACTCATTTTTTGCTTATTAATTGTTTTTCGACTTAATAGTTCACTAATCATTTTTTAGCTTGAGTGCTTGATAATTGTTTTTAGCTTAATTGCTTGATAACCATTTTTGCATAATCACACTATTTGCTTTTAGTTTAATGGCACTAATCATTTTTTGTGTAATTGCTCATTAATTGATTTTAGCTTAATCACTCACTAATTGATTTTTGGCTTAATTGTCCATTAGAACTAATCTTGAACTAATTGACTTTGATTTGATTTTGTTCTAACATTGAATATGCTTAGTTTTAATACTAACATTGACTAATCTTTAGTAGTTTCATTAGTTAATTTTGTTAATACTCCATAATACTTGTTACATGTTAATTTTGGCTAATTGTGGTTTACATTTAGTATTGATTTCATCTACTTCTTGTTGACAATTTCCATTTGAATTTTGACTAACTTTTGAGTTTGTTTTGTAGTGTTTTACACTTGATTAGTTAAATGTAGAAGTTGTTGTAACATACACAGCTGCTGTGCACAAAGTGTGCTGTTAAATGTCGCAATTCTGTCCAGAATTTCTTACACCCATTCTGTTCTGTAAATAGTAGCTGTTATAGACTGTTTTTACTTGTTGCTAGTTTTTACAGCTATGCAGGTGCTGGAGCGCTGTTGTTGCTGCTGTTTGTGGCTTATGGCCTTGTTTTATTGTTTTTGAAGAGCATTTGGTTCCATGCCTTTCACGGATCCATTCCACTTTCTAACACTTTTGTTCATTTATGCTAGGTTACTAGAAGCTTGTCGGTTTGCTTATACTTTGCTTGCGTTGCTACGAATTGATATCCGTTCGGTATCACTTCTCTTCTCTTTTACTAATTCCGCCTTTTTCCTTTTTATGCCATGAGAAGTAGGATTGGGAGTCCGTGCCACTTGGCCGGCAATGATGAAAGTCCTCAAAGAAGGCTCTGCTTGTGATTGTTTAATATTATGCCTGAAGACCTCTATGAGGCATCCCATTCCCATTCCCCCTGGCAAGACCTTCAAGAAGGCAATTGACGGAAGTTAGGGTTTACAATCGACCCCCGTTATTCTAGTCCCAGGTCGTTCTTAGCTCTCATTACATGATTGAAGCTTTGAACATAACTCACTCTTGTTATCGAGTCGGTCAAGTGGAAGATAGGGTTCGCAACCAACCCCCACGCCTTGTCTATAGCTCGCATTGATTGATGCTGATGCTTATGTGATCTGACTCACATCTTCCCCTTTCTTACTCTGCTCTACATGGTTCTCGATACCATTGGATGAGTACCTACTTCCCACAGCTAGCTTGTTTGCCTCGGTTGATATGACCCCTTGGCTAAAGCTTCCCTTTTCTCCCTTTGGTTGTGTGGTACTATTGCTGACTGGTATTGTTTGCTCCTTCGTTGCTTTTAATTCATTTTGTGATTGATTTATCCTGTGTTTACTTGTCTGATGACATGATCCCGTAGGATTCCTCGCTCCACTTATTTTTTGATTAAGTCGGAGGTAGGAGAGACATTAGGATAACAATCCATGCCTGACAACATTAGGTAGGCTTCCCTTGATCCTGACCTTAGGACCATCATTGCATGCTGACTTGTAGGACCGAGTTTCCCCGTAGACTTTCTGTGTGTCCTTCCCTTTTGTTCTCTCGCACCCATGCGATCGAGACCGTTTCCTATCCGTGGTCGTTACCACGAACTACGGACGCTCTGACTTCCTCTCTCTGGATAGATTGAGGATACGTAGGCACGAGGATCCCTGTCCTTGGCGAGCACACTAACAACTAACTTCCGTTTTCTCTTACACTTTGAGTCTCTTCTTTCTTTTCTTTTAGGATTAGATTTCTTAAACCTCATTAACCTTAGGATCACCAAGCATGCTAACACTAGGGTGTGTCTTAGTTTCCCCATTAGAGTTTACCTTTACTCCTCCTTTTGAGTCTCTTTCTCATCTTATAATAAAAGTAAAAAATACACAATAAAGGCGTAACACCTATTGTATTTAGGCCTTTCATGTGGGAACGAGGAAGTGTGGGGTCTTCTCTCACTTTCTTGGAATGTTTAGCATGCGTCCCGTCTTGGGTCGACATGCGAGGCATTCGATCATATATGAGGGAATTAAATACAATACATGTTACAAAACACCAAATAAATAAAACACCTCTTTCTTAAAAGACAAAAACAAACAATAACGTCTTTCCTTCGGGAATTCTTTTCTCATCTCACTCATTCCAAACGTATGAACGTGCTTCTACTCGTTCTCTTGCAAGATGGTAACGCACTCGGACCGGCGAGCCTGCAACACCTGAGCTAGAACATTAGCCGTTCCCTAAAAAACACAAACAAAGCGACCCTCGTTGAGGGGAACTACGTCGCTCTGATTCTCATGCTCCCGATGAGATACGTAGGCAGTGGGGTAGGGCCCATTCGAGCACTTCTTTTATTTTCCCTACATTTGTTCTTCTTTCTTTTTCCATTCCTTTTCCAGTTCTTTTTCCAGCATCTTTTCTTACACCCTTTGATTGAAGCAAGCAAGCGTGGATCCCATCGGGTACGATGGACGCGAGGGGGTGCTAATACCTTCCTCTCGCGTAACCGACTCCCGAACCCAGTTCTCTTGGTCGTAAGACCATGTTATTTCCTTCCTTCAGGTTTATGCGGTGTTTCCTTTCCCTCTCTTGGGATAAATACACATTGCTGGCGACTCTGTTTGGTGCCACTTTCGCGTTTGTACTAGGATGAAAATCCCGGGAGCGACACCCATTTTCTCTTAATTACTTCTTATCACTTAAAATCTATGAAAATATTTTAAGAATTAGATAATTCATCTGTATTATTGCATTGATTAATTTTATAAATGTATAAAATAAATGTATCCTATCAAAGAAAAAAACATTACTTTTTATTTAAAATATTAAAATTAAATTGCTATTTAAAATTTATCCAGAACCTAATTCCAAACATGAAGTGGTTGCAAGAATCTAATAAATATTTATAATGTATTAAACTCTATGTTTTTTTTAATACTCAACTTCATTAATAAGGGCTAAAAATAGACCCAAACACAGCAACAAAACCTGCAATTATGCAGGAAAATGAACAAATACAATTCAACAAGGAAAGTCCTATAAACACATAATTAACTTACCCACCTGCAAACATATAGGACAGAAAAAAAAAACATACAACAATTATAATGCTATGACCTATCCATATCATGAAAGATTATTTATCTATAAAAATCCAAAGGCATCTTATGCCACTCATAAAGATTACCAAGCGATTTCTTGTTGATGTTCAAAACCTTCCATCTCCAAGTACTAATGATGATCACTTGAAAAATTTCCTTAGGAACCGCAACATGATCGTTGAATAAAACTCGATTCCTATACCTTCATATACACCAGCACGTAAGTAACCAAATATAACGCGAAGGTATTCCCAACCCAGGAAATTTGGCCCAGCATAGAAATGATTCGATGCAGTTTGATCCTCTAGGTTGTAATATCCAGATTGTAATGTCAGACAAGATGTCGTGACATTGTTAGTTTGGGAATTATACACTCAATTAGGTCGATTGTTAGTTTGTTACTGGATTTTCATTGTGTATTATATATATATATATATATATATATATATATATATATATATATAATGAGTATTTATGAAGAATTATTTAATTTATTTCTTTTATGTCTTCTAATTTTCAATATTTAATATGGTATAGGAATGAACATATTCTATTTCCTACCCTTTTTTCCTTTTTCTTTCTTCCTCATCAGAGTTGTAATTTTAAAATTTCCGTCTTCATACGAATTTTAGTAAACTTTTTCCTAATCTTTTTAACAAACTTCTTTTTTTTCTTCTACTCATCAATGGGAGAAAACAGTTACATTGATTTTTCTACAAATTATTCTAATTTCTACATGTTTATCCCAATGAAATCTCATTAATTCTTGTTTTTTTCTCTCCTTGACAACCATAACTACATTTCTAGGTAAAAAACATGAAAGTCACACTCATATCAAATAACAAGCTTTACTTCATCGACGAAACCTTCCCTCAACCATCTCCAACTTATTCCTTACATGATTCCGCCGTGGGTTAATGGCTATTAGGTGGAGACTTTAATGCAGTCAAATCAATTCTAGAGAGGAAGGGTAAGGGTCGTTCCAGTCTAGTGGAGATGGAGGATTTCACCTCTTTTATAGACTCAATGGAACTTGTTGATTTACTCGTAGTAGGCAACAGGTTTACTTGGTTTAATTCAAGCGGTACTTGCAAGAGTATGCTGAATCGGATTCTTTTGTCGAATGATTTGGTTAGAAAATGGAATGTTGTTGCTCATAAGGTGGGAGATAGAGATGTGTCAAACCACAGGCCGGTGTGGCTATTTGCAAATACCGTGGATTGGGGGCCAAAACCATTTAAAACCATCAATGCGTGGTTTGATCACCCAAAATTTTTTAAATTTGTTAAAGCTTCGTGGGATCCTATTAGTGTGACAGACAGTGCTTGCAACATCTTTATTCGAAAATTTAAGGGGCTTAGGGAAAAGTTGAAATGGTGGAATAAACATGTTTTTGGGTAGGTCGATTTGAAGGTAGATGTTGGTGTGGATATGTTAAACCAAATCGAGGCTCACATGGCTGAAACTGAAGTGGATACTTTTGAAGAAATCTTGAAGAAAAGAAGCGACACCCAAGTCTAAATTTGGAACAAACTCCACCTTAAGGAATGTTTGCTTAATCAGAAGTTAAGAATGAAGTGGGAGGCTGAAGGGGACTCCAACTCGAGGTTTTTTCACTCACTGATCAATTCCAGGTTGAGGGTTAATTCCATCTCTGCACATAATGTTAGCCATCAATGTTGCGGACGATGTTGGAAACATAAAACAGGTTATTAAAGATCACTCTGCAGCAAAGTTTCAATGCCCTCAAACTAGCAGGTCATGTATAGATTTGTCCGATCTTGATAAACTGTCCTCTGATGATAATGAAATGCTCAAAGAACCTTTTTCTGTTGAGGAGATTATTGAAGCTATAAATTCATGTGACGAGAATAAAAGTCCAGGCCCATATGGGTTTAATATGATTTTTATTAAGAAAAGTTGGGAGGTGATTTGAGTTGAGGTTGTAAACGGCATCATTGAGTTCCATCGGACTGCATTCTTGCTAAAGGTTGTGTGCTCATCCTTCATTGCTCTTGTTAGTTCTTGTATTGGCTAGAATTTTGGTAAAACAATGGTGTTGTTAATGATGTCATATGTTTGATGTCTTAACATGAGTTCTTAACATTGAGTTTATGTTAAGTTCAGAAGGGTTGCAGTTTTGTATGCTGATGTTAAACCTGATGTCTTGACATCAGTTGACAGAACATCAGAACATCAATCTGATGTGTTTTGTTAGGGCTGCATTTGTTTAAGTGTGTCTTGAGAAGATCTGGTGGAGAGATTGTAGGCGAATATCATGGGACAAATATATTTTGTTGCAATCTTATATTGAGCAGATATTGTTACTATTTTCATGCAAAAAGATATGGAGAATAATTAGATTTAATTGAAGATTTAATTGAAGATTTAATTGAAGATTTGATTGAAGATTTATTTAGTAGCAGAATCTTTTGCAGATTTGTAGCAGCTGATTTGTTGTGATTTGAAGGCCCAAATCCAGTTGGGAAATAGGTTATAAATAGAAGCATTGTAACCTAGTTTTTGCAGGTCAGCCATCATGTAAACTATAAGGGCTGTGTTATTTGATGAACCACCCGGTTTATGGGATGGTCATCATGTTTATCTCTAAGCCTATAGGTAAGAGATGTATTGGTCTTAGAGGAAGCTGTTAAGCAACTCTAAGCATTGTTCTTAGTCATGAGGGTCATGTCTAGGTATTGTTATAGGAGTGTGTCTTCTATTTTTATGTGTTTGGAGAGTTGTTGGAAATCAAGTTGTTGATGCAGTAACTGAGATGTTGACTGCTAGACATTATTGCAATGATTGGAAGTGACATGGAGTCTCTTACCTAGCGAGACCTTAGGTAGAAGGGTCATTGGGTAGGGATTAAGTGAGTAGATTGTCAACTGGTATTGTTGAGTCTGTTATTTAATACTGCGAATAGTGGGCTTCCTTCCTGGCTTGGTATTCCCCCAGATGTAGGTTGTTAGACCGAACTGGGTGAACAAATTCTGTGTGCACTTTTCTTTTCAGCAACTTATTTAATTGTCGATAATTGCCTTGCTGTTTATGTCAGACCAGATGTCTCGACATCATGTAGGACATCTGGGATCTGTTATACCAGAATTTTAGCTCTTATCCCAAAAAGAGATAGCCCACAAAACTTGAATGAATTCAGGCCCATTAGCTTAATTGGAATCATCTACAAAATTGTGTCAAAAATCTTAGTAGCAAGACCGAGTTTGGTGATTGGTAAATTAGTATCTTCATCACAAACTGTTTTCATTCCGGAAAGAAAAATTCTTGATGGAGTCCTTGTAGCTAATGAACTCTTGGAATTTTCCATTAAGAAGAAAAGAAGTTGTTTACTAATCAAGGTGGACTTTCCTAAAGCGCACGATTGCATTGATTAGGGATTCTTGCAAAAGGTTTTGGAGGCAATGAATTTTGTTGATAAATGGCGTAATTGGATAAGAGGTATGATATGCTCTTGTTACTTATCCGTTTTAGTAAACGGGAGCACAAAGAAAGACTTCAAGGCAAATCGGGGGCTTAGACAAGGTGATCCTTTGTCTCCGTTCCTATTTGTTTTAGTGGCAGAATGTTTGTCATACTTTATTAAGAAAGCTGGCAACAGAAACATTCTAAGGGGTTTTGAGATTGTTGAAGTTACTTCCATTGACATTCTTTAATTTTCCGATGATACATTGATCGTGTGTGATAACTCTTGGTCAAACTTATGGGGCATCAAATCCATTCTTAGAGGGTTTGAATTAATCTTGGGCTTGCAGATTAATTTCTGGAAAAGCAACTTATATGGTGTGGGTTTAGAAGATTCGTTTTTAAGGGCGGCATCCCAATTCTTGGCGTGTAAAGTTGGCGTGTTTCCTTTCAAATTCCTGGGGATGACTCTTGGCACTGAGATTGAAGGAACTTTGTTCTTGTGGACTGAGTATTGGAGTTGTTCTTCGTTTAACGTTTGTGATTATTCACCCGATTCTGCATCAAAGGTGTTAATCACCAAAAGATATAAGTGTTTCTATCACTGATCATGACTATTCATAAGGATCAACTTAAAGTAAATTTTTGTTTTTCGATGTGTTTATATTGCAATTTCCCTTCAAAGGTATTATAGCAACTTGCGAAACCATATACCGGATAACTATTTATTTTTTGTACTTTCTACTTAATTCAATTAAAACACATAATAGATTAAATAATAGTAAGAAATTAAATATTGGCATCATGTTTATGTTATTTGTATGATTGGTTGTTGACAATGCTTTGGAATTAGACGCTTGTATGGTGAATCAATGATACTTCGATCATCCTTAATTAATACAAATACGATTGATTGATTTATATAAGATATAAATAATTATGGTGCTATGATAATATATTTGATATGATGTTTTATTTCATCCATTAGATTAATGTATTGATTGTCTTTCATTTTGAAATTTTGTTCTCAGGAGGACAAATGTTGGACTAGATGCATGGGACAATGTATACAATTGGCTTATGGCAGATGATAGATTCTGCGGACAAATGTCAGATACTATGTCTGGGACATTGTATACCAGAAAAAACTAGTTTGTAAGATAGATAACAAATAAAAATTAAAGCAATAATGAACACAAGGAATCGTTAACCCAATTCGGTGAAACCACACCTACGTTTGGGGGGCACTCTAGCCAAGAAAATAAATCCACTCTTTAATAGAATTAGTACAAAATGTCTTAAATGAACACACCCCTTGCCCAATGCGCATTTTCTTAATTCTACCCTCGGTGTATACCTATTTAAGACTTCCCCTAAATATAAGAACCCCCTCTCACTTTCTCTCAATCACTAATCCCAAGTGATCAACTAAATAAAAAAATATTGATGTTGAATTTACAACTCAACTAAACAAACCAAACTATATGCCTTTATATATCAATGAACTAATAAAGTGGTGCACAATTAATAACAAAAACAAAGACTCAAAGGATAAAACCTAACACATATATATTCAATATATGCACACCTCAAACGCGAGGTTTTAGTCTCCTTAAATAACAATGCTTCTCCTGGGCTTTTTCCAATGGGCATAAGAAGCTTTGATCTCATCCAGAATTATAGGAGATTATGTTTTGATTTGTTACACAATAACCTCCAAAAAGATATGATTTGATTTGATTCAAATTCAAATTTAAATCTTCAGTTAAATTGAATTGATCTCAACAATCTTTAGCAAACAAATCAAATAACTCATTGCTAAAAGATAGCAACCAATCACGTTGCAAAAAATCCAGAGTTTACACTTAGAACAACAATAATCAAAATATGCTGTCAAAGGCAAGATGTTGTACACTTGCGGGAACATTCGGTTCGACATTTGTCCTTTTGATAGAATTTTGAATCTTTGAATAAATTAAATAATATCTTTACTTAATAAAACTTATAGTTCCAACTTATCAAGTAAAGGATTCTAAATAAATCTCTTGCTAGAACTGAACCACACTTCTAAATACTGGATTGAAAATCTTCTCATTAAGTGCAAAACCATATCTTGTAATTAAATCAAATCTTATTAAATCTCTTGATAGAATATTTGTTTATTATACCTTCAGCACAATCTTGGATAAAACTGAACCAAAACTATCTTCAAAGTATATCCAATTAAATCCTTCAACTCCAAATCTTTTTAATTAATCCATATCTAATTAAATATTCTTCAAACATATGGATTAGTAAAATCTTTTTAAAAATCTTACTGAATAATATTTGCTTAAAGATACAACAACAGATCTTCCAGGAATCAAACACTAAGGCATACAAATTTACTCACAAATTTTGTAATGCAGACTGAAGCTAGATGTTGCGCACACATGCTGGAATATCTTATTCCACATGTTGCCTCTGCACAAAATACATCATGAACATATGTTGTTTTACCTAATGCAGCCAATCAAAAGGAACATTACATTTGAATGATCATTGTTCATTCTGCTTCGGAATTTGACATTTGTATGGTGAAGCAATGATATTTTCATCAATCAAATTGAATAATCGATCATTACATTTTGTATGGTATGAATGTGCCGTATTAGGGTTTATGACGGAACAAGAGTTGTGATGTCAAGATTTATGCGATTAGGTTTTTTGATATTGTAAGAGTTGATGCGGAAAATGATGCCGATTCCAAGTGAATGGTGATCGAGCAGTAAAACTCTCAGCTAACTCAGCATAGTGTGGACAATCGCCTAATTTTAATTCAATTTGTTTAATTAATAAAATTTAATAATAATAATAATAATAGAATGTTTTTATTATTTTTTTCTTGTGGTGAGCGATTATGGCTTAGTTTTCCTTTATTTGTTTTGGGTTTTTAAAATGCAACATGCGTGTCGTGCCTTTAACTATACTCTCTTTATATAACTTCTTTTCTCATCTCACTCACTCGTATGTAAAACGAGTATTCTTTCATATAATATAATATAATGAATAAAATAAAAAGAAAAATCAAAGGAGGACAGCCATGGAGATCTATCTTGGAGAAACATAGATTGTTATTATGCTTAGCTTATGTTCTCTCACTGGCTTTAGGGAAGTGTTATGCAAAGGGGCATAACTGTATCATTTTATATGTATGTTAATGCATAAGAATGTATATTGATGCATGTGAGAGACGATTTATATGGTAAATAATCATGTGAGATTAAACTAATTACTAATTCCCTCAAAATAAATATTAAGTTTATGCTTTCCAAAATTTTGCACTCATTAAGACTAGTATCAAATAATGTATATTTTGCCTAACGCGAGGTGCATGTTGTGAAGTCAAGCCTTCAATGAATATGATTTTAATGAAGACAATCTTTAATGTGAAGACAATAATCAAATGCTATAATGGAAGTTGCTACTCAGGTGACTTTATGATGGGTGATTGAATAAGATGGTAAATATGCTATTTCATATTTATATATAACCTTAAATGCTTAAACTATCTAAAATCAATTCATCACATCCCATATGAATTTATGTCTTAGCATGTTGTACTTAGAAATTTTTGTATAATCTTTAAAATGAAAAAAAACAAATTTTTAAGCAAGACAATTGATTGCATGAGAGCATCATAAGACGCATTTGCAAATTTTTTAAGGCCAACAATTGATTGCATGGAATGCACAATCGATTGTTTCTTGTTTAAATTTCAAAATTTTCAAACTTTTCAAAGGATTAATCGATTGGTGATCCTACTCAATCGATTGACATTGTTAATTTTCCAAAAAATACCTTTACACATTGCATCTTTTCATGGCACATTCAAATGTATCTTTTCAGATTAAAATAAAATCTTATCATATTTTTTCAAGAGCTATGTCTTGATTTAAAAGGTGTATGTTGTCATATAATAGAAAGTATTTTCTCTGATTAAAATTCACCTCTTTCAAAATTTCTTTCTTGAAAATTTCACTGCATCTATCAATTTTCAATCTTTAAGAACTTGTACATTATTTTTCATATTCACATAAAGTAAAAGTTCTTGAGCACTAAAAGTTATATATTATGATATACCATATTTTGAAAGGGAAGAAATTATAGTGTTAGGATTTATTCTATCCTGCTGCACCTAAACTTATCTTTATAAAAAAACTCAAATATTTGTGTTTGTAACTTGTTTAGGATTGTTGCAAACAAGAAGTTTGGAAAAAGAAAATGTGTTTGTAATACCCTGTATTATATATATCTAGAATAATACCATACAAGCATTTTATTTGGTACTGACACATCAAAAGTGCCTAATGGCATAGTTCACATACTTGTCCATTTCTAAAACCTAAATACAACACATGGCACAAGTCATGGGAACTAGCCAAAAATAATAAAAAATAAGAATAATATACAATATCCTCAATTGTATACAACAAAATAATACACAGCGGAATAAGCTTAACTAAACTTCTCTTGAAACATCCTTGCATCGCTCCACTTGTAACCAAACCTGCACCTGAAATATAGAAACTATAGTGGGGTGAGATACATCAAATCTCAGTGAGTTCCCTATCCTATAGGTCCTCTCAGCTTTACTAGGTTCTATCAAATCCTAACTCAAGTCAAGGGGAAGGGAAATGACCTTGAGTTCACAATCTCACAATCTCACACTATATGGAAACATGTCATGAGTCTGTTAACTCATAAAGTTCACACGGAAGGAATTACGTCCTGAGCCTGTTAACTCAAGATTCCTTACGAATCGATAACCTGTACCAAGGCATCCCCTTTTCCCGTCCGCTTCTACGTCTAGAAGTCGACCCGAGTCATGGATCCTTGTAGTTACTTGACATACGAAATGGATTCGGGATCATCGGCCTGTTAACCGTGAACCGTCACTTCTCATGGCCTGTTAACCATCACAAGTCTCTTTACCATATAGGCTTCATTCGTACTACACGCGGGAATCAAACCTGCCAAGTAATTATGCATACGTTTCAGAGGAGGAGCTCGAGTCTCATGAAACTACACCGCAAGATAAATGGTTACGATTACATGATCATATACATAAACGTGATTATATTGACAATCACCAGGCCACATTAGCCTTTAGGCCTCTCATGCCTTAAACAATAAAACATAACAATTACACATGTTCCATACTAGTGTTTCACTCATTCTATACCATTTAGTAATGGACACACGCCTCGGCCTCTCATGCACGAGTGTTGTCATTAAGTTATCTACTCTAGGACGGAACTCGTCATTGAATGCACGAGCGTCGCCATCTAGAGTTTCTATCACAATTCCTAGCCATTACTAGGTTCCACTATTATGTTGTTATGGGGTAAAGTTTCCTCACTCTTCCTAATTCATTTTAACATGCATATTTTCTCATTCATAATTCACAATTAGATAGACATGGCATAACACAAATATTACCAGTAAACACACATAATCACACATCACATAAAAACATCACTTTCGGGTTCCCTCCGATTCATTTAATTGGGTATCGAAACCAATATTTCTCGCTCTTATCCCGTAGGATATTTTCACAGCTTTACATCGGCTATAAATATGCCTCGATCGAATTTACGATCCAAAAGATATGGAATTTCAACATATCACATAAACATTATTTCATTCTTTTTATCGGGTAGAGGGTCGTCATAGCTTTCTAATGACACCAAGAACGTCCCGATCCGAGTTACGGATCAAAAGTTATGAAGAAAACAAAACTGCACAAACTGTCATGTTCGCTAGGCGAATCCCCAACGAGCATTCGCTTTTGCCTTCGTTGAGCGAAGCTCCAGGAGAATCAACGAACAGACCAGAATAGACACAAAGTTCGCTAGGCGAACCCCTTGGCGAACCTTCGCCTTGCCGTTTGCTTCGCGAACCTCTAGGCGAACCAAGGCAGAACCAAACAGAACTGAAAAAACACAATGTTCGCTAGGCGAACATTCGCTGACCTTCGCTGTCGGGTTGGCTAGGCGAACCCTCGAAACCATTCGCTGCACTTCGCCCCAGGTTCGCTAGGCGAAACCCAGAAATTCAGCAGCGCTGTTATGGGTCCAACAACAACATTCTTCAACCAAAAATCACTTCCAAGTCACACCATAACAATCAAAACGTGTTACAATCATAATAACAAGTATACCCGATTATATTACTCGTTTTATTTCACGTTTTATCCGTTAGATTCCATTTTCTCTCAAATCTAACCTAAGTTCCAAACATCTATTTCTAGAACTTAGAGTGTCTAACTAGAACCCACCTGGTAATCGAAGAGGAGTTTTAAGAAGATAACGATGATCCATGAGTTTCTCTCCTTCATCTTTCTCCACTTTCTCTTCTCTTCTTCTTTCTCTCTATTTCCTTCTTCTTCTTCTTTTCTATCTTTTTTTTCTTTTCTTTCCAAATATATATATATATATATATATATATATATAAACCAATATAATATAATATAGTCCAATAGAGTAAAATATCTCCAATTGATATTTTGTCATCTCAACCCAATTGATCAGTTATTAGAGTTACCTTAAAATACTCCCTTAACTAATAAATATCACTCTGTCTTTTTAATAAAATAATTGATCTCTTTGGATATCCAATTGAGCACTTAATTAATACGGGGCATTACAGTGTTTCTTTTTCTGTGTTGTAAAATCACAAGGTGGTTTGCCTTGGTGATTAAGTTAGAAGCTTGTGTATAGAAGCTAGGCTTTGGTTTGTACAAAGTTCTAACAATATTGAAATCTCTTACAGTGGTGTAAGGGGACTAGACGTACTCTCGGATTGTGAAGGGAACTAGTATAATTTCAGGTGTTATTTACTTTCTACGCTTTACTGCTTTCATCACCTAACCTTAAACCAGAAAATAAAGAAACACTTATCTCTAAGAACCATAAAATTTTAAGTAACTAATTCACCCCATCTCTTAGGTGCAGTCTATACTTACACATGTTCCATATTAGTAAGGTGCAATGAGATAAATGTAATATCCAAATTGCTAAAACATTGGGTTTAACTTAACTTAATTATTATATATGTTTAGAAGCAAGAGTTGGGAACAATCCATGTGATGGATTAGAATAAGGAGTTATTTGTCCAACTAATAACATTTCGAGAGTTAAAGCATATTTCATTCAAGGACTAGTTGAATATGTTTTAATGATATTTATATCTTCACATTTTTTATGTAGATTACCACATAAACAAACTCCTATAACAACATTTTGCTATCAATCATTGACAAGGAAAATTTGTTGGGGACAAATTTTCTAGATTGGTACAAAAACTTGAGGATTGTCCTCAAACATGAGAAAAAGTTGTATGCCTTGGAGACATTTATTCCTAGGGGTGTTCAAAACCGAACCAACCCAATAAAAAAACCGCAAACCAAACTAAACCAAACCGAAACCGTAAAAAACCGCATTTGGTTCGGATTTGTTCGGGCCATCTTTTAACGAAACCGCATGGTTCGGTTTGGTTTGCGGTTTGTATTTTGCAAACCGAACTAAACCAAACCAAACCGCATTATGTTATAACCCAAACTTCACTTATCTCACATCTAACCTAAAACTCAAACCCATTATGCCTTAACCTTACAATTACAAAATATTTTCTCTTACTCACACTTAACTTTTCAGTTTTAATCTTCTCAAATCTCTCCTAATAGTATTGTGCATTCTTCTCATCTTCTTTGCCATGTACATATCGCCTCTTCTACACTAATTTCTCATCTCACATGTTCTTTCTTTTTCATCTTCTCATTTTTATGTTACTATTTTCTCTTCTAATTATATTTTTATCGCACCTTTCTTCTCTAATCTCACATCTGTTAAGTTCTTTCTTTTTCATATTCTCTAATCTCCCTTCTCTTATATTTTCTATTTTATTATAATATTTGGATATTGTTTTATGCTACTATTTTTTTTCACTTTTGTTTAAATTGATTTTTGTATATTTAATAAGAACTTTTTGTCTAAATATGATGAGTTTTGTTGTTATTTGGCAATGTATGAATGACTAAACACAAAGTTATGTTGTTCTATATATATGTAAATATCACTCAATAAAAATCTTGTAAAAAACCGAACCAACCGAACCAATTCAAACCGCATTGGTTTGGTTTGGTTTGGTTTGGTTCGGATTTTTTTTAAAAGCCAACCAAACCAAACCAAACCGCATGCTTTTTTTCCTTGCGGTTCGGATGATTTTTAGCGTCAAAATCGCCCAAACCGCACCGCAAACACCCCTACTTATTCCTAAAGAAGATTCTCTTAGTTCTAGTCATAAGCCTGAAAGAGATGCTTATAAGAAGCATATTAATGATGCCAATGAAACTGTCTTCCTCACATTGGTTATCGTGTACTCTAAATTGAAAAATCAACATAAAAACATGGCAGCGTTTGATATGAGCAAACACCTGAAGATTATTTATCAAGAGAAGGATGAGCATGAGAGGTTTAAAGTTTCCAAATCCCTTTTTCAAGGCAATTTGGATGAGGGGGCCTTGTAGATCCCCATGTACTCAAGATGAATGGGTATGTTGATAGCCTTAAAAGCTTGGGTTTTCCCCTTGGAAAAGAGCTTGCAGCTGATTTGTTCCTTCAATCGTTGCCGAAGAGCTTTAGTCAATTTGTCCTAAATTTCAATATGAATTATATGGATAAAACTCTTTTAGAGTTACAAGGCGTGTTGAGAATTGCTTAGCAAAATGTAAAATCAAAAGGGAATATCATTCTCATGGTAAAAAACAGAAATAATTACAACAAAAGGCCCAAAAAGTTGGGTAGTAAAGGGGAAGGAAAGGAAGTTTTCAAACCTAAACCTTTTGATGATGCTTTGAAGCCTAGCGGAGGTATAGATAAGGAGATAACTTACTTATATTGCGGTAAGAATGGACACTAGAAGAGAAACTGCTCAAAGTACTTGGAAGATAAAAAGAATGGATTAGAGACTTCAACTTCAGGTATTTTTGTTATATGATTAAATTTATCTACTTTTGCATCATGGGTATTGGATATTGGATGTGGTTCTCACATTTGTACTAATGTGCATATGCTAAAAATGAGTAGAGAATTGGCAAAAGGTGAAGTTTATCTACGAGTTAAAAATGGAGCAGAGTAAACTTATTTTGGACGAAAGAACACAAATGGACAAGAATGGTGTGTTTGAATTTTGAGATTGAATTTGCTAGAGTTTAACTACGTATTAGCTACAAATTTTTATGGGTTTAAGTATGATGATGACTATAATCACGTGACATGTCACATTAGCATCTTTGTCACACTAGCATTGCTACGTGTACATATAGTCATTATTTGATTAAAAACATCTTGGAAAGATTAAAATTATATTATATTATATTTATAAGGATCTCAAAAATATTTAACCCTTGTGACTGTTGAGATCTGATATTTTTTCTTAGAAAAAATACATAGAATACAATAGTAAAAGATATATATTGTAAGGAAAATTAAATTGTTTATGTATTAGAATGTTCTGTATAGATATTAATATTTGATACATATGGTCAAATATGTTTTACTGTGGTTTCAATTATGAATACTATTTGAATTTAAAAATTAAGTATCTAGAACTTTCAATAAGTGGAAACAAAATTATAATTTCATATTATTTTTAAAAATAAATGTAAAAATATTTATATAAGGGAAATGTAGTTATCAAACTACATTTCCCTTATATAAATATTTTTACATTTATTTTTAAAAATAATATGAAATTATAATTTTGTTTCCACTTATTGAAAGTTCTAGATACTTAATTTTTAAATTCAACTAGTATTCATAATTGAAACCACAGTAAAACATATTTGACCATATGTATCAAATATTAATATCTATACAGAACATTCTAATACATAAACAATTTAAACCCTGTATATATAAATATATATATATATATATATATATATATATATATATATATATATATATATATATATATATATATATATATATATATCATCCATTTATGAATGCCATGTCAATATTTTATGATAATTTATTTTATTAAATTTAAAACATAAAATTCATTTTACCTAAAGATACTAATACCTAACTAAAACTCATGGATATATTAGAAAATTTGGCTTTAGTAATAGATTTAGTGACTGAAAATTTTTTGTCACTGTAATTACTGAATTAGCCACCAAAATTTAATATCCATGAATAAATGATTAGAGATCACTAAATCGATCACAAAATAAAAAAAAATAGCCATCGATTTAGAAACTTAAATTTTGTGATCACCTGATCTCAAAACATGTTCTTATACAATATTTAATTTACATAAAAAAATTAGAGATCGAAATTTCAGTCACTGATATTTTCTATTTTTTTTCTTCTATTTTTAATCATCTTTATTATGTTACTATTTCCCTCATAATATTTTTTAAGATTTTAATTCTCTTTTAATTTTTTATTTTTTTAGTAAAAGGTTCATCTTTTATTTTTTTAACAAATAAAACATATATTTATATAAAAACAATATGCTATTTTATTTTTATATGTGCATAAAAGTAAATTTTATTTTTATCATGTAATTTTTATATATGTATGTTGAAATTACATTAGTAAAACCAAATTTTATTTTCATTACATCCAATTAAATTAAAGAATATATATATATATATATATATATATATATATATATATATATATATATTATAACAAAAGATATTAAGTGGTATAGCGGTAAGGCCATACTGAAATTCGTGGAGGTAACGGGTAGGGGCATATCCAA
Organism: Lathyrus tuberosus; assembly: GCA_022829125.1. NCBI lineage: Eukaryota > Viridiplantae > Streptophyta > Magnoliopsida > Fabales > Fabaceae > Lathyrus > Lathyrus tuberosus. The sequence continues at coordinate 1,013,065 of JALAZF010000085.1, read as the reverse complement.
ACATTATATATTTAGTTTGGCTAAACATAAAAGATAGTATGAACTAAATTATATTGAAAATAAGAAATAATATTATTTAACGAAATACATTTATAATGAAAATTCTCTACTATCCATTGTTTTAAATGAACTAACATAACATCATTGTTAACTGTTTCAGGAAATTTCTTTCTATAAAATTTACTGGACGGTCATTTAACCACTAATTACTCATTTTGTTACATATATGAATCTTATTTGGATCTGTTTTCGCTAGTTATTTTTTAGGGCGGAAATCTTTTTAAGTGGGGAGAGTTGTAACACCCCAATTTTTAATTAAATATTCTATTCAATTATTGGAGTGTTTATTTGTGTGTTTTATACTATTTTGGGGTTTTTGAGAGTTTTAGGGATATTTTAATAATTTTATAATTATTGATATTATAGCGTTTGAGAGCGAAAAAATAAAATAGACTTTATTCAAATTATTTGAGATATTTAGATGATTTTAATTATTCAATAATAATTAAAATATATATAATTATTAGGAATAACTCATATTTAGGGGATTTTTATTAAATATTTGTTTAATTGAGATTTTTATCTAAATAAAATAAAATATTATATTTTATTTAAAAATTAGATTTTTGAAATTAATTATGAACGTCAGACCTTTAGGGTTTGAGTATAATGGTGTAAGCCCATTTGAGATTTGTAATAACTTAGGTTATTATATATTCCAAAAAAGAGAGAAAAATTAGGTTTTACGTTAAATAAATTAAAAGTTGAGAGTGGTTGATCTGGAAATTGGGATTGTACAAGGCTTTGGAAACGATCATTGGAAAATGAACAAAGCTTCAATTTTGAGGTAACGGGAGAATTTATTTATCGATAGGTGATCATAGGCATCCAGGGTAGTGAGGGTTCCTTACCTTCCTTCAACGCCATGAGTGTTTTATGTGTTTTCTTTAATTTCTTGTATTTCTGTGAAATGTTTGGCCAAATGGGGTTTGGGCAAAATCCCATTGGCATTGATCGTAAAATATTTTTATTTTGTGTTACTGTGTTTGACTAAATGGGATTTAGGATAAATCCCCTATGGTCACTGTAATATCATTTGTTATTGATTGACATATTTGATGTGATATGAGGATATACGTATTGGTATGAGATGTGTTGTGATAGAGCGAGTGTTAGAATATTTAATTTTCAATGACTATGTTTATCTGTATGTTTTTAGGGAGGTGAGAACTCAAATAGGTGAAATAGGCGAGTCAAATCTATTCAATAGAGAGAAAAACATAGAAAATTGCAGGTAGACTTAAAAGGGGATTGATCGCCTTATTTCATGCATAATTTGAGTTTCGTAAGTCAGTTTGAGGTGTCCTCAATTGTGTTAGAAAGCTAACGCAATAATATTTTTTTGAAGTAAGAAAATTGGGTCTAGGGGCGCTACAACAAAAGAACTTTGCTAGTTTTTATACCAGAGGCGTAGTCAATTTCAGTCCTACATTGGTCATCATGTTTCACGCGTAACTTGAGTTTTGTAAGCCTGTTTGGGATGCGGCCAATTGTGTTAGAAAGAGTGTTTAATGATTTTTCAAACTAGACATTTTCATAATTTTACAACGAGTTTATAAGTTTTGTACTATTTTGAAGTCAATCATTCTGTTTTAGAATTTATGCAGGAATTGTCGCGATAAGGCTGAACTGAAACAAATAGAATAGGAGTTTCGTAACTCCGCTTGAGATGCAATTAAGTGCGTTTGAAATAAGGTTTAAAAAATTTCAAACTAGAGAGTTTCATAATTTTATCATAAGTCTATAATATTTGGTGCTAAGTTAAAGTGAGACAATTTTAGAGTTAGGGCCAGAGTTTTAAGCAATTTTGAGTTTGATGACCTTTCTTTACCTTTTTGATGAGTTTAAGAGTCAAATTTTATTTGGTTAGAGTTGTTTTATAGATTTTTCAGAGTTGCTTTTGAGTTGTTTAGATTTGGAGATCAGAATATAGGATATACTTTAGTTGAGTTTAGAGGACCGTTGACATTATAAGGTTACCTTTTGAGTAATATTTTTTATTTGTTGAAGGCTATTAAGCCAAAAGAGTTAAAATTGAGTTAAATTGTAAGCTCTTAGAGTTAGTAGAGTTATCACTTGTTAAAAGTTGCTCTAATAACACTTTTGAACACATTAGAGTATTTTTGGGTACTCTAGAGTCATCTTGAGAGTTAAGAGATGTTGTTGAGCTGTTTTTGAAATTTTTCAGAACTCTATTAAGTTATAAATAATATAATAAAATTTTGAATTTTTGAGTAATTTTGATGAGTTTATAGTTGTTGAGTAGTGACATAACTTTACTCCTTTTTAGGTGAATAATAATTATTTTTAAAATTATATTTTGAGATTAGTAATCTTGTGGGATTACAGTGAGGCCTGTGATTGACAACCCTTTTTTATGATTAGAAATCTGGTGGGACTACAATGAGGTCTGTGATTAGAAACCCTTTTTAATGATTAGTAATCCAATGCGATTATAGTGAGGCATGTAATGGGAAAACTTGGTTCAAGAGTGGAACCATATTTTGATGATGATATTTTGATGATGATATTTTGATGATAATATTTTGATGATTATGTTTTGATGATGATGATTTGATGATGGTGATTTCGGTTACAATTTGTGATGATTTTTGAGTTGCGTGCTTGCTTTTAAATATGATCATGCATGCATAAATTTGGGAGTTAGGTAGGACTTCGGTCCACTGATGGTCAAGTTCAGAGAGGAACCATGGTGGTCTCATGTCCAGAGAGGGACATGGTTCAAGAGGAACTAGAGACATGAGCAAACACTAGCTAACCTATGACCCCCAAAAACCCGATACCACATGCATATTGATGAAGGAGTTTGTGGAATTAGCATTTTCATTACAATTTGAGTTATGATTGAGTTTTGATGTGAATAATATACTTGTGATTGTGGTTGTTTACCATACCGCTGCTAATTCTCACAGTTAACATTTTTAAGGTGTATTCTCACTCCTTTTTGTTGTTGTGGCGTTTATACTCCTTGTGGTACAAACAATCAGGTACTCAGTGGGAGTAGTTACTTGTAAGTTAGAAGAAGGCTTTGGAGCTTATCTTTAGTTATTTTTGCATTTATCATTTTTAGTGGTTTATATGCTCTGATTTATAACAATGGGAACAAGGTGTATTATTTATTTGAACTTATCTTTTAGTATTTTGAGTTCCGCTGTGAGATTTTGAAAAATACTCATAGATTATGTATTTTGAGTGTTGAGTAGCATCCTAAGTTTTGAAATTCTCTTTTATATTAAAAGTCGGAGTTATGGTGTTACACTAGCCACCTCAAAGTTTGCATGGTTTAATAGGACAATCATACAAGAGACTCTCGCCTCCCCCAACATCGAGGCGGAGGAAGCATACTCTATGGAACTCGTCCCTTAATCCAGTTAGATGTTGCCCATACTGCACTATCTACAGTCAGGAGAACTCCCACTAGATGAGGGAGAAGCAAGAAAGATCGGAAGAAAAGCTTCCAAGTATACCCTACTCTCGAGAAAACTATCCAGGATGGGGAAGGCTACTCTCATGCTAAGGTGCATGTACAAGAACGATATCGCCCTAGTACTTGCAGAAGTTTAGAAGGGAGGTTGTAGCAGTCACGTCGGCAAAAAATGCCCTCTCTCACAAGTTATTGAGAGCAGGGTATTATTGGCTCATGCTAATGAAAGACAACACCGCCTTCGTTAAGAAGTGCGATCAATTCCAAAGACATGCTAACCTTTACCATGCTCCAGTAGAGCTTTTCAATTAATGACCTTGCCCTGGCCTTTCTACCAGTGGGACATGGACATCGTGGGCCCATTCCCATAGCCCTAGGATAATTGAAATTCCTTATATTGGGAGTGAATTACTTCACCAAATGGATAGAAGCAAAGGCAATGGCTAAGATTATGACAGAAAAAGTATGACTCTTCTATTGGCAGGTGATCATGTGTCGATACAGACTCCCCGATGACAATGGAACCTAGTTCTCTAGCTACGTGGTCACTGAATTTTGAAAAGACTCGGGCGTGCAAATGAAATTCGTGCCCGTGATACACCTTTAAGCTAACGGTCAAGCCGAGTTGGCGAATAAAGTAATTATTAAAGGACTCAAGAAGAAAGTTAACGACGCGAAAGGCCTATGGCCGGAACTACTCCATGAGATAATATGTTCATACCACACTGTCATACCCCAAATTTTGACCCTAGATTTCATCACCATTCTAGGACTCATTAGACATTACATTGCTAACCCTAACCATTGTTCAAGTTTGTTCCTTGTTTTTGCTTCATCAAATTAGGGTTTTGCTCAAGAGAATCAAGAGAATCTTCACATGATCAGTCAATGTCTTGGAATGATCATCAACCCATCAAGCTTACATACACTCAAGAGGCTTCTCCTTATCAAGAATCAAGTGCAATATGATCTCATTATAAGTTCATTGGAGCTCAAATTCATCTGGTCACAAATTAGAGTTTTGCTTGGAAAAGTCAACTGTGCCTTTGACTTTTGATCAAAGCATGATCCCAAACCTTGGGACATGATCCAAGACACTCAAATACATCCTTGGAGTCCATCCGTGATGTTTGAAAGATTCAAGAACGCAAGATCATTGAAGATCACATAGTTGAATTCATTTGACACACAAGCTTTATCTGACAAAGTCAACCCTTTGACTTTTAGGTTTTTTGGTCCAAATTGAAATATTCAAGTTAAATTTCATTAAGACATGTTTGATCAATGAATTTGAGCATGAAAAACCAAGATTTGGAAGGTTTCTTGCAAAAGGGGCAAAGTTGATGAAGTAAAAATTTTCTTAGTATGGAAAGAAAACCTAGTTTTGACACTAACTTTGGAAGGTCATAACTCTCAATCTACACAGCCATTTTTGTGCTCCAAAGCTCAAATTGAAGCCCTCACAACATACTACAACTTTTTATGAAAGAAGGAAACATCAAAAAATGCTTAGATTTTGAGTTATGAAGCCTTAAAGTTTTGAAAAATCTTTGAACACTCAGAATTTTTTCAAAACAGATTTTGGTCCTTAGAAACAACAATATTTAGAGCCAGTTTTCACTATGATCCTTTGAGATTCAAGATTTTTGTCAAACATGAAAGTTATAGATCATGTTTGGGGCTTTTCAAAAAGTACAAGAACTCCTCCATAGCATTTGTGAGCAAGGAGTTTTGAAGAGAAGAAGTTGAGGTCCTAAACTTGATTTTTAGGTCATGGCCATGTTGATTCATGTTGCAAAACCATTCCAAACCTGCATGGTCTTGATTTTCAGACCTTGTTGCTTCTAAATATACCTTTGATCAAAAGTTTGTACTAGTTTTGAGGCATTACACAAAGGTTTGAGCATCAATTCAAAATTTCATTCCATTTATGGAGGTTTTGGCTATAAAGGTCACAATGCCACTCTTGAAAAGTGAATTTAATCGCAAACCTAGTTTTCTTTGAGATCCCAACTTATTTCTTCTGCAGAAGTAAGATCTAATAGATTCCAACCACTCAAGATATCCTTGTACCTTGCATTCGAACCATGAAAACCATCAAACCATCAAATTGAATTCCAACCAAACCATGGAACCATCAAGTTACAATTCTACCAAGACCATTGATCCCTCAACCTCTCCTATAAATAGAGGTTCATTTCACACCTCAAAACACAAGAACTCACCCTCAAAATCCTCTCTAATCCCTCTTGCAGCAACTTTTGCAAGTCAAACCCTCACTTGTGCCAAAAACACGATCTTGCACAAAGGCTTCCAAAACCATCTCCAGTCACTAAACCACTAAACCAATCACTCTAACACATCACAAAGCATGTGTTAGAGCTATTCATATCATCACAACCATCAAAAGGCCAGCAAATCCAAAAGTCAACTCTCAAACCTCAAAAATTTGACTTTCTGCATTTTTATATCCAAGGCATTGTCCAGTTCATTTCCAAAGCATTAAACCTTTCCAACACACTCCATAAATCATCCTTAAGCTGTTCCAAACTTGGTTTTACATCTGTAACTTCATTTACTTGAAGTTCCACTTTGACCACTTTTCACATTTTGCAAGAGGGAAGCTCTATTCTGTTTCAGTTGGTTCTCTTTGATTCTAAGCATTCAACAAGGATCTTATAGGTACATTGGAGGTGTCTAAGGCTTTATTTCATTTCTGTAGCTGCTTATCCTAAAAGTTGTACTTTGACTTCAAGAGGTAAGTCCATTTCAAACTTGAACTCTTTAAACCATGCTATGCTTTGATGTGTACTGATTAGGAATATGTTGGTTATGATATTTGTGACATGCTTGGTCCATTAGTTGCTGCTATCCATGACTGTATGAAGCTGTACCATAGAAGTTGCAAAATGAGCTATTCTTGATGTTGTTATCGTGTTTTAAAATAGGAACATTTTTAGCCAATTCTAATTGCACCATTGGATTCCTTGTTAAAAAATACGCAAGTTTGGTTTTTGCTTTGTTGATTTTCATTGAGTGTACACAAAGTTACACATGATTTTGCATTTGATGAGATTGTTGGAATTTCTGGTTCTAGACCAAGGCCATGGCGCCTTGGATTGAGTTTTCAAACTGGTTTTCCCTTATTTTTTTAGCTTTCATTCAATAAACGAATCTAACAGGACACCCTAGTGGCGTAACCTATGCCTTGTCATGTCTTGTATGTGCTGTGTCTTGGGTTCGATTCTTGGTGATAACCCTTTTGCTATTTTTCTATGCTTTCCTTTTTGAATAAGTATTTAAGACCAAACTTCACATATGTATCTGCACGCGCACCCCCTATGAAAGCCATTCACTTGGCTCAGTTGGTTAAGGTTTTAACCCATGACCAACCAGACGTGGGTTCGACCCCCACCAAGGCCACTCCCCTATTTTTTATGACTTAGTTTTCTTAAGTTTCTTCACAACTTCAATTGATTGTAACTTCTTCATTTTAATGCCTTTTCGAGCCATTCTTTTTGTAAAATGCTCATGATGTTACCTATTTTCTATCTGTGAAAAGGAAATTCCAAAAATAATAGTTTTTAATGCATTTATGATGGTTCAAAGTATGTGATATTTTAGGGTTTCCTTAAGACATTTTGTGATTCTTATGAGTGATTCCTTGAATTCTCTTGATAACCATGAGTGGTGTGATTGTTTTGTAACATGTACAAACCTTGTGTGATGTTGTAAACTTGTATATTTTGGTTTTAACATGATTTTTGGCTTACTTTTGTGTGTGTTTACATGTTTAAATGCCTTGAACTTTGTCTACCTATGCCATGAACCATTTTGTGCACTTACCTAGACTTTTATGCACACTTTTGAATGATCACTAAGAACCATAGCATGTACTTTAGGTTGTCACCAAAGTCTTGATCCATGTACACTTTTGCTTCCATGTTAAGTGATGTTTTAACTTACACATGCTTACATTGACTTTTGTAATGTTTTTACTTGTTTGTGACCATTCTTGGACCTTAACATGAATATCTTGGTTGTTACCTATTTGTCTCAATATGTTCGACTTGTAACCATGCCTAAATGTTCAAGTAATGCCTTAACTTGTTCACATGATGTTTGAACTTTAAACATGGCATCTTTAATCATTCTCACATGCCATCCCTTGTATGTTTACATATTCATCCACATGTTATTGTCATAAACATGTTCTTTTTGTTCAAGTATGCTTGGTTGTTACCATTTTGTATTCATGATTAAGTAATGTTTTAACTTGTCCATGTTTTCTTTGAACTTTGATTGTTATCATAACTTGTATATGCCTTGATTTCATCCATGTTTGAGTGATGTTTCAACTTATACATGTTAACTTGTACTATAAACCTTACCATGATTAAGTGTTGTTACAACTTATCTTCTTTTGTCTTGTATTCATGATTAAGTGTTGTTATAACTTATCTTCCTTTGTCTTGTATTCATGATTAAGTGGTGTTAGTAAACCCTAAAGTATGTTTTCCTTAATTATGTACTTGAACTCATTACCCATGATACCTTGGTCTTGTTAGAACTATATCTCATGATTGTTTAGATGTTGTAACATCTTTGTTTAACTAACCTTGGTTGTCACCATGTTAATTTAAAACTTCTTTGAATCTCTGAACATACTAGGTAGTTACCTTGTCTAAATCTTGACTTTGTTAAGTCCTTACTCTAAATGTTGTCACATTTATCTTTATGCTTTGGTTGTAACCATATGTTTTACCTTTGTCACGCTTTCATTAACATCATGTTTGAATGTTACTTTGATTTGTTTTCAAATTGATATCATGTTTGAATATCATGTTTGTTCATATCATACATACTTAATCATACTTCTTTAAGTTTGCCAAGTTATTCCCCAAAATGATGTTAGCTTGTTAGCTTCCATCTTTAAGGTTACCCTCTATTCCTTAATCCAAGGGAAAGTCTCTCTATTGACTCCATGTCATATATGGCTTAGCATTACCTATTCCCCTTGACCTTGTTAGAGTCATTAGTTTTTTGAGGTTTAGACTTAAGTTAGAATAGACAAATCTTTTGACTTTGTCAAGTCAAGTAAGTGTTAAGACTTAACACTTAATCCCCTTTGAACTTTGATCCTAATCAAGTGTTCATCCATCCTTAGTAAGGTGAACTACAAATACTCTGATTCCATCCTTGTAAGGATATGTAGGCACAAGACCGCGAAGTTTTGGCGAGCATACTTAGTGACTAAACCTTTAGGTTCCTATCTCTCACCATAAAACCAAACACAAAACAATAGCAAACAAAAATCACAAATACTAGTAAGAGGTTCCTATAGAATACTATAGATACTTAGGGTGATAACACCTTCCCTAGGTATAACCAACCCGACCCCCAAAATCTCTTGGCATTGTTGTTACATTGCAAACTTAGGGTTTCTTTTATGATCTTTACCCTTTCCCTTGGATAAATCAAAGTTCGGTGGTGAATCTTTAGAAGATTTGTGATTCAAGTTAACTCAATAGCTTGATATCCAATTCTCACCACAACACACACCATGACATAGTACACAACCAAGGAAACCTCGTTTTCCAGGGTCTACGGGGTAGATGCAATGCTACTTGTCGAGATCAAGACATCATCATGGTGACAAACCCATTTCAACGAAAAGGAAAACTAGATAGGTCTAAAATGCCCGAAGGATCTGATAGACAAATTATGAGAAGCCGCCCATGTTTAAGAATTTACAGATAAACACAGAGCTGTAAGGAGATACAATTCCAAGGTAAAGCGACAGAGATTCAAGAGGGCGACCTAGTGCTAAAAGAAGTAGTCATACTTGTACAACAGGGGAAACTGCAAACTATTAGGAAGGACCATATCGCATATATCAAAAACACGCTCATGGGGCATACAAGTTGCAAGAGCTTGAATGACCTCTCCTACCTAAGACTTGGAAAACTCTTCATCTTCAATATTATTATAGTTAGAATTATTTGTAACTTTCTCATAAACATTATTCCCATGTAAATCTGAATAATTATTCAAGTATTTTTGTTTCTATCGGGGATACCCCCTCTTTAAAATACTCTTCACGCTGGATTTCCATAGGAAGCTCCTTACTGCCTCTAGAGGCGATTACATAGCTAGATTTCAACAGGAAGCTCCTTATCGCCCTTCGAGGTGACTACATAGCTAGACTTCCAAAGGATGATCCTTTCCACCCCTTGAGGCGATTACATAGTCGGACTTCCACATGAAGCTCCTTGTTGCTCCTCGAGGTGATTGCATTTGATGGAATTCCACAGGAAGATCCTTGATGCCCCTATAGGGGATTACATAGCTGGAATTCCACACGAAGATCCTTGTCACCCCTTGAGGAGATTAGATAGTGGGACTTCCACGGGAAGCTCCTTGCTACCCCTTGAGGCGATTGCATCTACTGGACTTCCATGGGATGATCCTTGACGCCCCTAAAGGCAATTACATATCTGGACTTCCACAAGAAGCTGCTTGTCTCCCTTCGAGGAGATTACATAGCTAGACTTCCACAAGAAGATCCTTGTCGCCCCTCAAGGCGATTAAATTTGTTGGAGCTCAACATGAAGATACTTACCGCCCCCAAGGCAATTACATCGTCGGACTTCCACAAGAAGATCCTTGCCTCCCCTGGGGCTATGTGAGTAAGATGACCAAGATATCCAATAATTCACACCTAAAGAGGAACAACCTATGTAAAGCCCCTAAGACTTGATTTCTATTCTTGCTTAAGGGCTTGATAGAAGCCTCTCCTAAAACTTTAAATGCCTTGCCTGAGGGACACTATCTCTCATCAGTCGGGCTATGTATCGCAACATCTGAGAAACTTAGATTCCTCAAACTAATTAGACTCTCATCCGAGGGACTTAGTGTCTCTGTGGGCGGGGTAATTTATGATAATTCACGCCTAAAGAGGTGTAACCTATGTCAAGCCCCTAAGAATTGATATCCATTCTTGCTTGAGGGCTTGATAGAAGTCCCTCCTGAAAGGTTAAATGCCTTTCCTAAGCGACTTAATGTCTCATCAGCTGGGATATGTGTCACAACATCTGAGAAACTTATTTTCCTAAAAATAATTATAATGTAGTCTAATGGACTTAGTGTCTCTACAGGCGGGATTATTTCCAATAATTCACACCTAAAGAAGCGCGCACTTTGTCAAGATCCGAAGACTTGATTTCTAGTCTTTGTTAAGGAATCAATATAAGTCTCGCCTGTAAGAGTAAACACCTTGCCTGAGGGACTTGATGTCTCATCAGTCGGGCTATGTACCATAACATCTAAGGAACTTAGATTCCTAAAACTAATTAGACTCTCACCTGAGGGACTTATTTATCACAAGATGGATTATTTCCAATAATTCACGCCTAAAGATGCGCAACCTATGTCAAGCTCCGAAGACTTGGTTCCTAATCTTGCTTGAGGGCTTCATAGAAGTTCTGAATAAAAGGGGTAAAACGCCTTTCTAGAGAGACTCAGTGTCTCACCAGCCATGCTACACATTGCTATGCTTAGAGAGCTGAGACTCTTAAGGCCGACCAAAAACTCGCGAGGGGAAACACCGGTGCTCAAGATACTTCCATTAGTCGCAGATGGAAAAAATCTTGCCTTCTTCCGAAGACCTCGTGCTTGAGGGACTATGTAGTATTATATTTACAAATGGCCTTGCCTAGGGTAATGCCCTGAGACTGTCCTAGAAGAGGCGACGATGAAAGATCGTACAGGGAAAAAGTGGGATAAGACGTGTCTTGGATATAGAGAAATTCAGATTCGTTAATGGTCCACGTTTCCCTTAGAAATAGGGATTCAACTGTCCATTATTTGACTAAGTGGACAGTAGCTTTTTTCGATGATACTCTCGTTCTTAGAGACCCCTATAAATACACACCCCCTCAAACAGAAAAGAGATAAAATCTAAGTCATACCCATCTTCTACTACCTAAAAGAACATCACGCTCCTAGTAACCATAAAACACTATTATCCTAATCGCCCCACCTACAACCCTTGTAGCACCGACCACCAACAGGGCCTCTCACCTTACACGAGAAGACCCTTAAATTAGCTTTAAAAACCACTGCACAAGGATTCTCGTCGCCATGAGCAAGCCCTTACCATCCAATTGTGTTATATACCTACTAAGGCCTCTGAGTCTCCTTGCCATTGCACGGTGAAGACGCACACTTGTACTTTTTTACTAGTACAATATATATATATATATATATAGTTTAGCTTATAGCTTTCAGTTTTACTTGTCTAAAACAACTCCCCGGGAATCCTAACGAAGTTTATCATCTTCATTAACAAAGATATCCCTAAAAGCATATCATCCTCTAACTCGTAAAAAAGAAAGAAAATACGAATATGATATGTGTTTAGGACTCTCGTTTGATACTTGGCAAAATAAAAGGCTGAAATCATTTCTTTGACTCCTTCACATATCTGGTACGTGAAACATAGCTACACATGTTACATTAATGTTATTTAATGTTGTTGTTATTGGTGTTTTTGTTTTTGTTTTTATTGAGACTCTAAACCCTAGAGGTTTAAACTTGCAGTTGTTGTTTAAACTGAGATTGAATATTATATGTTGTTGTTTTGTTTAGATAAATACCTAATAGGTTTATTGCTGATATTGATGTAGTTTCGTTGAGATTGAGATTGTTTTTTAGTTGTTGTTTAATGTTGTTTTTGTTTAGAATGAGATTGAATGTTAATGTTGTTTTTTTTGTTATTGTTGTTGTTGTTATAGTTGTTGTTGTTGTTGTTGTTGTTGTTTTTGAAAGATATATGTTGTTGTTAAGTTGTTCTATTCATTTTGAGTTTGAGATTGAGATTGAGATATTATTTTTATGAATCATTGTGCATCTCTCATATTGTTTCTCCGAACATCTCAAGAGGACATTAGAATGACAGAAAATAAAGTTCTATTTATTATATCAAATGTTGATTGTTTATTTCACTAACTCCTCTTTGAACATATAACTTATTAAATTGATTTTGAAAATAATAATATGAAAAATTATGTTGTATTTGAAAAACACCTTACACTAATCAATATTTTTCGAGTATTTTGTAACTCATTATTCATCTCCCGTTCTTTAATGGTTAAAATTTCTCTTAATGCTTCTAGTTTTCTTTCAATTTTCTTCTATACTTGTTCATTTTGCAAAACATAAAATTTTATACTTTGAAGAATGAATTAGTAGAGAAGGAAGTGTTGAAAGAAAAACTTAAAACATTAAACGAAATTCTAACTGTTAAAGAACGAAAGATGAATAATATGTTACAGGATACTTAAAAATCATTGATTGGTGTAAATTGTTTTTCAAATATAACATAAGTTTTCATATAATTATTTTGTAAACTAATTTGAAAGGATATATATATATATATATATATATATATATATATATATATATATATATATATATATATATATATATATATATATATATATATATATATATATATATATATATATATATATATATATATATCGGGAACGTATCATATGAGAATGTCATTTTTAGGTGAGAACATGAGAATGAATTTGAACCATTAGATTTTAAACTAAATGGTGGAGATTATGTGTCAGTTTTTTTTCTCTTTCCTCCATCATTTATTTTAATAATGGAGGAGAGAGAAAAACAAAAACCACACATAATCTCCACCATTTATTTTAAAATCTAATGATTCAGATTCATTCTCATGTTCTTATATAAAAATTGCATTCTCATAGGATATGGACCCATATATATATATATATATATATATATATATTATTTAGAGTTTGGTGAAATAAGTGATTCACGTTAGATATAATAAACTTAATTATATATTGCACGTCGATTAAATGACAAAATCGAGGGAAAATGTATTTTTTGCCTTTTAAATATTTCAAAAAGTTATCGTTAGGGATCGAAACCATGACCATTATACCTTTTCCATTCGTAGAATTCCAACCGAGAGGTAAATTGGCGCACTTTTAATGATGCCCTTCGTTATCTCACATATGAAATCGAGGTAACACGTCATATCCACCCAAGATTAAAGATGTTTTTCGTAGTAGTGAGGAATCAACTTTCGTCATTCCCACAAGGTTAATACTCCAACGCTTAAGTTAGTTACGAAAAATTCTAGCTATTTCATTTTGCAATTCATTAATTCATTTAAAAAATTTACATATAATAATTTAATTTCATTAAAAAAAGTTCACATATAATAATTTAACTCCATTAAAAAGATTACATATAATAATTTAAATAATTTATTCTTTTAGAAAAATAAATTATTTCAAAATTTAGGATGATTTACTTTATTATTATTTTTAATAAATGTAATGATTTATAATATTATTAAAATAAAAAATAATTATAAATAAAATGAAATTTTAACTATGTCACTTAACATTACCACCTCATTAAATCAGTTGTTATATAATAAAAAATAACACTAAAATGTAATATAGGATTAAAATTCAAAATTTTTTAATTAGAGGAGCCAATAGATCCGATTTTAAAATGGAAAATCAAGTTGAGAACATAAAAAAAAAAACTCAATTATTATTGTCAATATATAATTAATTATTTAAGAAAATATTTAATATTAAAATATAGTTTATAGTTAAAAATATATAACTTTTTTTACAGACCGTCCATTAACTCATTAATCCACCAATAATCGAAGCGGATCTAAATGAGACAAACCTATTCGCTTTGTTATTACAACGAAAAATATCTTTCACCTCAGTTAAAAAAATGTCTTACCTCGGGCTTGCATACGAGGTAACGAAGGGTGATAATAAAAGTGTGACACTTTACCTCTCGGTTTTAACACAGCCGATGGGTAATGTGTAAATGTCATGGGTTCGATCTTCAGAGAGATCCTTTTTGGAATTCTTAAATGGTGAAAACACCTTTCACCTCGATTTTGACATAAAACCGACAGGTAAAACACGATTGAATTTATAAAATTTAATGTGGATTGCTTATTTCACTAAACCCTGACTGAACATATAACTTCTCAAAATTTGTTAGAAAAATAATTATATGAACAATTGTGTTATCTTTGAAGAATAACTTACACTAATCAATGATTTTCGAGCATCCTATAACTCATCATTCATCTCACACTCTTTTATGGTTAAAATATCTTAAATGTTTCAAGTTCTTTATTCAACAATTCTTTTTCTACTAATTCATTCTTGAAAGCATAATATTTGATGCTTTAATAAATGAACAAATATGAAAGAAAGTTGAACGAAAACTAGAATTATTAGAGAGATTTTTGTCGTACCTCAAAAAATATGATCTTCGCGATGCGCAAAATGGGATTGCACGATCACGGATGGACTTATGAGAGTTGCCACCAAACTTTATTTATTCCCATGAAGGGAAAGGGAAAACATCGAGAAAACTCACGGGTGAAAGGATAGGGTATGGTCATTGCAACCATGTTGGATTCGGAAGTAGGTTATGTAAGGGGAAGGTATTAGCACCCCCTACATCTATCGTACCCGATGGAAACCATCTAAGTTGTCTATGCATGAAATGGTATCTGATATCTATAAGCTTTCTAAGGGAAAATGGATAAATATTGGAGGGAAAACAAAAGTTTTTTTCTATTATTGAGTTCGTCTGAATTTACAATCCAGTGCCTACGTTTCTCTGAGGGAGTCAGAACTCCATAGTTCTTGTTGAAAAAGTTTGGTTTGTTATGTGTTTTTTATGGACGATTCTAAGTAGCATTACCTTTTTGAAAAGGTTTTAAAAGGGAAAAACCTGAAGGCAAAAATGTTTGGATTTGTGAAGTGTTTTATTAAGATTTTGAGAAAAAAATTTAGAGATACATATCACACTAAAGTCTATGCCAATAGGAGCGAATATTTCGTACAAATGATCCAAGCGTCTCACATAGGAAATACCTAAGAAGAGGTAAGGAAAACTCCTTCTCATATTTTCCTATGTACTTAAGACTCATGGTGCATATCACGTATCATATTTGTCAAATGTTTTTGTATTTTTGAGAAAAGATTTTATTTTAAGAAGGGAAATCTACCCTAATGCTAAGGACCTAGAGTTAAGATTGAGGGGAAAGATCCTAATATTATCATACAAGAAATCTAACCTGATTCAATTTATCGAAGATAAAGTTGAATCAATAACCTAAGGGAACATATGAATCAAAAGCGTCAAAAGCACACATCAAACTTAACCAATAGTCATCAAAATCTTGGAAGAAATTGACAATAATTAGTCAAAGTTAATCTCAAAGTTAGTTAACGTTTTAATTAAGGTTAATTAGAATCTTATTTAATCAATTGGAATTTCGAGAATTTCAATTAATCAATTGAAAACTTAATAAATTAAAATTAAAGCCTTAATTAACATCTAAAATTAAAACCTAACAATTAAATCCAATGTTCATTATTAATCCTTTATTTAAAAAATAAATAAAATGAAAACTGAATTTAAATAAATAAAAAAAAGGTGTCAAAAAACAGATTTTGGTGTTTTTTTAAAAGAGCATTGGGCTTCCAGCAAAGGCCACCTTCAAAAAAATTTAAAAAAAATGAAATGTTTGGGCTGATGGGTTCTAGGCCCGCCCGAGTCAAAGGAAAAAAGGAAAAGAGTTCAAATGAAAAGAAAAAACTTCAGTAGAGTCATTCTCTTCTCTCTTTCTCGCATGTTTTTCTCCTTTCTCTCTCACATGGCTTCATCCTCACGGACGGAGGCACATATAATAGAATGGGGGCTGCTGCCCCCACTTACTTTTTAAAGTTAATTATAATATTTTTTATATTATTTAATTAATAATACTTTAATACTTTAATATTTTTTTTAAGTACAACTTAAAATATTTCTCCTATTAAATTAATATTTTCTTAAAAAAATATTGGTAAAAATATTTGTATTTATTGATATATTTATTTTTTTGATATTTATAAATCAATAATTTTTACAAAAATTATAATATATTTATTTTAAAAATTAATTTTTATTTTGTTTAAGAAAATTATGAACAATAAAAGGTACTTTTCAATATAGATTAAAGTTTTCAATATAGATTAAAGATAGTGCATTGAGAGTATAAAGTAGTTTTATACTATTATCTACTAGAAATTCATTAATTTGTCAAAGTAATTTTAAAATATAAGTATGATTTGGTGGAATATATGTTGTTGATTGATTTACACTATAAAATTATTTTACACTGTCAGTGTATATTTTTTTTCTCTTCCCAATAACATCTTTGTGAAAAATCAAATGTCTAACAATATAAGATATAATTTATTAAATTAATATTTGATAACATACATAAAAATACATATTTTTAACAACATTAAAAATAAATCAATCATACAATAATTTAATTAAAATTTATTTGCCCCCACATCTTAATATTTCTGACTCCGTCCCTGTTCATCCTCTCAACTTTTTCTCTCTTGTTCACACGAAACACCGCGGCGGCTCCCTCTTGTCTCATTTCTCCTTCGCCTGTGTTCTCTCGTCTGTGCATGACCTTGCCCCAAACTCTCTTCTCTCTTGCTATACCCATGCTTGCACTCTTTCTTTCACGCGAAAAGCGATGTCGAAGCAACCACTAGCTTACGCGTACAATTACTCATCAATTAAAAACGAAGACACCAAATCGAAGTTCTACAATTACACAATTGAGTTTTACAAGTTTAAGCAAAAGAATCACGTACCTTCAAAGATTTCAACGCAACGGTTCGACGACGACTTCCAGGTATGCCTCTATTCTCTATTCTTTCAATCTTCAACCTTTCTTTTCAATTATGTATTGCTGCTATTGCTTTGTTAATGTTACGTTTTCTCTTTCAAATTGTGTGTGTCGCTCTCTTTGTGTATTTGACTCGAACGTCTCTTTTGTGTTGTTTGTGTTACGACTTGTTGATGAATTCAGAATTCAATGTGTTACTCCTTTTGCTCTGATGTTCCTGCGTGTGATTGTTGCTGCCGTTGTTATTCCATTTTTTAATCTTTTTTCATTCGTGTGTATGCCTCTTTTATAGACTGTGCAAATTAATGTATTGATTTCAAATTGAATATGTGGGATTACGTGTCGAGTCTTGCTTTGGAATGAAACAAAATTGTGATTCTTGGATATTTACTTGCTGTTATGAGTGCGATTCTTTCCGTTTTCATGACTTTCTTAAGGCTACATGATTAATGAATTGGAAAGATTCGATTTTATCATCAATGCTGTCCGACTTACTACTCTCTACTTTCCTCTATTATTTCATTCAATTGGTGTTTTATTTGTTTCAGGCACGACAAAACTGGACATAACCAAAAGCAACAATACAGAAGAGGAAATCCCAACCAAAAGACTTGAACGGGTGCAACTCCACCTTGTTGAAGTTATATAGCTTGATATATGCTTCATATGGAAAAAGACCCTTGCCATTGTATTTTCCAGCAATATCACTCCCAAGGGATAAAGTAATGTGTTTGGACAAATTTGATCCTCTATTCTGATCAACAAATTTTTAAACAAATGTTTTCAAGCCACTCTTAGAATTTGCAGAGTAAATAACATAAGAAGAAGTGATAGTCCCATATTCAATGCCATTATTCATATGTTTTGCACTTGGTTGTGAATGTCCTTCATTCGTAGAAGCTATTTTAGAATCAGCAAGCTCGCGTATTTTGCATATAACATCGGTGGACTTAGAGGTGCAGCCACGATTGTTCACAACATAATTTAATGCCACAGAGTCAGATGGTTGCAAGTTATGAATGAGGTTGATAACAATTATATTTTATACCAATGTTAGCATTTATGTTATATGTTATGGGGACAACTTCGTTACCCATCACAAAAAATTGGGTAGTCTACCTTCAACCAATTCACTAATGCCATATCATTTTGTTATACTTAATTATTTATTTAATAATTTAAATTTTGTAGATTTCCAATGCAATGTAGCCTAATTTACTCTATGGGTAACTCTACCCAACTTTTTGAAGTGGGTAGATAAGAATTCACCTTATGTTATTAGTCAGGAATGTATCCAAAAGATGCAATTCACTCATGTAGTTGACAATTAGATTTCCCTTGTAAACATTTTTTTTATCCTTTTTAGAAATTGGATACTTGGAGAATGAATTTGGGTACTTGAATGACTTGAATGATGTTGGACCCATCGCTAATAACTTGTATTCTACATGAACTTGAAATGGATGATATGTGATGTATTTTGTAATTTGGATACTTGCATTTCAAGAAATCCACATGAATCTCCTTTCCAAACTTAGCATGCTTAGTTCTTGATCCAGTTAAATCGAACCATTTGAACTCAAAATATTATGAATCAAACTTTGATGCCATAAGGAATCCATAAACCAAATCACACTACTTGGTCACTTTGCAAATATTGAATTCGACGCACACTTGAATGAATACCTTAATCTCAAATCCAAGCTATCTTGCATTTAGAGCAACAAATATTTGCGAAAGAAATAAGACCTTAATCACAATGAACCCACAACTTCATCTTTTGCTCCATGTCTTGTACCTTGCACCTTAATCAAACAAAGCCCTTGTTTTAACAAGCCCTTCTTTACTTGATGGCCTTGACGAAGAAATAGCTTTAGAAGTTGAGAAGGAAGAAACCCTAGTTCAAAGTATTTTCAGTTGAAACAATGATGAAGAACTAAGCACATACTATAGCATCTTGATCTTGAGGTATCCTTGGTCTATAAGAAACCAAAGCCCGATCTTGACTTTAAGGAGATATAGTCACAAAACCCATGAGAAAAAGCTCTAAAAGTAGGGCCCCAAATCAGATAGAAACCCTAGTGTAATACCCCAAATTTTGACCACTTAGATTTCCCATCATTGTTAAAATCATCATCACAATATGGATGTACCTTTATGCTTCATCAGTCTCCCCAAAGATGGGTGAGCATCCACTACAAGCAAAATTAGGGTTTCAAGCCCTCTCTGAGTGCTTAGACAAAGGATCAATCAAGAAATGACATGATCTTCAACTTGTCTAATATCTCAAACATCCACAATGGATAAAAAAGGACTCCCACTTCAAGGATTAAGCACAAGGCTGCTCCCTTCTAGGTGGATCAAGTCTCAAGATCGACAGTGTCACCAAATTAGGGTTTTGGTCAACCAGGGCCTCCAGATGGAAATTTTCATCTGGGCACAAGGCAATGATCCAAAACATGACCTAATATGCTTCATGGAACCTCATGAACCCATGCATCAAGTCAATTTTGCCTCAGGGGATGCATTCATCAAAAATCAGGAATTAGGGTTTCTTGACCTAATTCACCCCTAAGTTGACTTTTGGGACAAACCATGAGCCAAGACCTCAAGAGATGATTTGAGGGTCTCTAATACACCATATTGATCCATTTGGAACAATGGATTGATCCAAGAAGCTTGAGCAACAAGTCTCATTTTCATCTGCACCACAATTAGGGTTTTAAGGGAAAAGTCAACTGTAACTTTGACTTTTGACCAAGACATGCTCCCAAACCCTAATACATGATTAAATATACCCTATGACACCCATGGAACATGTCCATCAAGTTTGATTTAGGTCAAGGACATGATTTCCTGAAGAATTGCACAGTTTGGAATTCATCTGATAAAAAGTCAACTGTGCACAAAAGTAAACTTTGACTTTTTGAGATTTTTCACAAAAATGGATTTTTAACCCTAAAATGATGTTAATGTATGATTTGAATCATCATTCATCAAGAAAAATCAAGAAAAGTGAGATAACTTGTAAAAGGGGTAACCATAAAACTTAGAAATTTTTCTAAGTTAAAAATAAAGTGGCAAAGGTACCAACTTTGGAGGAACATAACTCCTAAACTACAAGGCCATTTTTTCTCATCCAAAGATGGATTTGTAGCCCTCACTATCACCTACAAAAACTTCAACTACAAGTCATTCCAATTCATTAAGGATTTTGAGTTATGGAGTGATCAAAGTGGCTGAAAAGTGAAAATGTCACTTTTTCCAACACTTAGTGAAATTTTCACTAAGTCAGAATTCCGCTTCACTTTTTGCCAAATGTAGGGGGATTTTTCACTTGGAATCAAAAGAGATCAAAACCAAACTTGTTCAAATAGTTGTTGTATCATGTAAGAGCTTTCCAAAATGGCCAAGAACATTGCCAAATTCAACCTACATCATGAGATACAACATTGGCAAGTTGCCTTGCTGAAATCTGTCAAGGCAAGGCAGAATTTGCATTTTGGCTCGATTTGCCAAAATCAGCCAATTGCAATTGCTCCAATCCACTTGGACACCTCAGAGGATTGAATCCAAAGGGGACAATCACTGAGCCAAGCCTCCAAGGTCCAAGGAACAAGGAATAGCATGTTGAACCTAGAGTTGTCAAAATAGGGACAAGGCTTCAAATTTGGAATGAGGCATTCAATGGAACCATCAAGGTGGCATGGATTGAGCCATTCTCATATGAAATCAGTCAAGACTTATCCAAGACCAAGGGGACCAAAGCTCTGTGCCCTAACCTCTAGTCAATGGCTAGAGGAGACTTTCATTTCCATTGGCCAACATTGAGGAAACCTACTTACCAGCTGCCATGTACTATTCCTTGCAAAACAAACTTGCTCTACTATAAATAGAGCTCAATTGTGGTCAGTTTGAGTACACCAAAGCCATCTAACAGATGCTTTCCTCAAAATCTCTTTCTCTTGGCAAAAATGTCTTTCTTAGCAAGGTAGCTATCGGGTTTTGAGTTTGAGAGCAATTCTGCACAAACCAATCACTCACACACCTCACATACATCACATATGAGCTGATCAAACACTCACATAACTTCTGAAACATCAAAATCTCAAAATCACTTGCCATCCACACAAGTTTGAAGTGAAGTTACAGCTGAGGTGCCATAAACTGATCCAGTCCATTTCAATTCAATCCATGTGTTCAAACACACTCCATATGGTGTAGGGAAGCTGTTCAGATCATCACAACTCATCTGTAACACCTCCAACCCAGAATTTGATTTGCTCTTGCTGTCACGACTTGGAGGTAAGCCTAAACTTGGTCATCTCTCAATCTATGCATATTTCCTCGCACAATAATTTGGCCATATGTTCATAATCATGCATGGAATGTTTTCCCTCAATTAATTGCATTGTTTGAATCGTGTATCAAAAATCCTAGCCTTCATGCAGAAATTAGGGTTCTTGAGGTTTCTTCGTGATTTCTTGTTGTATGTTTAATTTAAATGAAATTAAAGTACATAGACATGATCGTGAGGTTGAGGCGAGCATAATGATATGTGGATTGCATGTTATAATTACGTATTCAGTGAGATTGGATGGAAAATGCAAATCTGGGCAAACTGAAAAACGTGTGTGTTCTTGGTGTTGTTCTTGGCGCCATTTTCATAAATTTGAATATTTGAATTTTGTGATTTTGTTTAATTGATTCAAAAATTAATTTCTCTCTGAGTTTTAATGATTTTGAGTTGATTCTTTTTTTAATAATTCACAAAAATGTTAAAATATTTTATTTTATCAAAAAATCCCAAAAATATTATTTATTTCATATAATTGATATTTTTGTAAAGAATTAATATTTTGATTGTTTTTGGCATTTTAAATATTTTTTCTACATTGATTTTGCAACTTTTGATGCTTTCTAATTATTTTGTAGATCAATACTTAATTTTTGAAGCATTAATCCAAGATCACAATTTGTTTTCCACATGTTAAACAAATTTTGATCATTTTAATTGAATTTTTATTCAATTAAATACATTTTTTGAAAACAAATTAGGGTTTTGGATTAATTCAACCCTCATAAATCATTTTCAAAACACTTTGGGCCTCTATTAGAGTGTAAGACCCAATCCTTTTTTTTGACCAAATCATCTTTGGGCCTCACTTATTGTATAAGTCCCGATACCGTAAAAAAAAACAAATGGCGCGATCGTCGCCTTTTCAAAAATCATCTGGGCCTATCCTTGAGCTATAAGACCCATTCAAAACTTTTGGGCCTCTATTAGAGTGTAAGACCCAATCCCCTTTTAACCAAAACATTTTGGGCCTCACTTATTGTATAAGTCCCTCTGCGTTAAAAGAAAACCTCGGCGCGATCGCCATTTTTAAACGAAAAATCATTTGGGCCTACCCTCGCGTTATAAGCCCCACTCTTTTCTTTAAAACACTTTGGGCTTCTTGAGAGAGTGTAAAACCCATCCCTTTGTACAGAAAACCATTTTGGGCCCCAGTCACTTGTATAAGTCCCGCTGTACAAAGTCATACAGTGTGCTCACTGATAAAACCCTGGGCCTCTCCTTGAGCTGTAAGCCCCAAATCTTTCTTTTTCAAAGCAATTTCTCCTTTGATTTTGAATATACTGTTGTTTTTAATCTTTCTTTGTTGAACAACTAACCAAATAACATGGAAGCACTACAACCGAGTAAGTGGTTATCGCTTTCATTTACTGCTTTCATATTATAAACTGTATTGTGGGGCTGCTCACTGTAAGTCTCCTTTCATAAACTCATATCTACTGTGTAATAATAGTATAGATATTTCGAGTTTCCCCGGAAACTACGTCTAGAACTAAGTGACGCCGTTTCATTTATTCGTAGAAATAGACGCCTAGATCCCCAATAGAAGCACCAGATACAGTCTTCTCTTCGGCTGTCCTCCTTAGGAATCGTCAAGAAATTCTATCCCCCAGAGATGAATTATTCTCGGTGAAACTTCTCTTGAATTTCTTCAAACCGCCGAACGGTTCGGACTCTCTCTAAAAGTTAAAGTCACTGGATAGTAAACCTCGCACGTTTCCCAGTGGTTTTAACTCTAAAAGAGTTTTCCTAAACTTTTCTTTGGTTTGGGACCCACGGGCTTCTTAAAAGCATCGGCCTCCTCTTGGGCATCATACAAGGACCCACAGGCTTCCTAAAAGCAACCCCGCCTCCTCTTGGGCATTATTTAAGGACCCTACGGCTTCTTAGAAGTATTCACAGCCTCCTCTTAGGCTTCGTATAATGATCTCTTCCTCCGGGAATGATAGCCTCCTCTTGGGCTTCGTACAAGGACCCGTCGGCTTCTTAAAAGTTTCCAGCCTCCTCTTGGGCTTCGTACAAATTGTCCCGACGACCTCCTAGAGGTATAGGAACATAACCTAGTCATCCTCATAGAACAGTCCTTTCATAGAGTCTACTACTATTTCTCGAAGCATAGTACAAAAGATAAAACTCTAGACTTGGACAGTCTAACTTCCTTGAGTCTCAAAGACATTCTCAAGCACCCTTCGTTAAATAGGAAGGAAACCCGCAGACTCGGATAGTCTCGATACCCTTTGGATTTCCCGTTTCCTCAAAGAGAAGGAAATATCCCTGATCCTCAAATTAAATCCCTGAGTACAGTGTTACTCATATAAGAACTGATTTTCTCTTTTAAATCAGTATATTGGATCTGTCACTCAACTGAAACAGTTACAATAGCCTCCATCTCGGGCTTCGTACGAGATACCGAAATTCTCCCCAGTGGAGTCAAAACAACCTTTTAGCCTCTCTCTCAGGCTTTGTATGAGACACAAAAGATTCCCTCGTTGAGTCAATCACCCCTTTTTTTTTGCCTCCATCTCGGGCCTCGTACGAGATATAAATCCCTTAAGCAAGAGTCGAACTCTTTGCTAGCCTCCTCTTAGGCTTTGTATAACGATATGCCCCACTGGGTCAAAAACTTTTAGCCTCTCTCTCGGGCTTTGTACGAGACACAAAATAGCCTCCTCTTAGGCTTTGTATAATGATTTTCCTAGCGGAAATTAGCCTCCTCTTAGGCTTTGTATAAGAAAACCACTGGTTGATCGAATCAACCTTTTAGCATCAAAGTTGTGCCTCGTTCGCAGTACACAAACATCAACAACTCCTTTCCCTTCATCTAATCGCTGTAAGCGGAAAGCCTCTGGATCATCTACATCCATGCCACTGTCCCTCTTTTAGCATGAGAAATTCATAAGGAAAGATGGCATTGCTCTACACTGAGTTAAAGTCTTCTCCTTCAGGTTAAAACCCTTTCTTCGGAAATTATGGCATTGCTCGGATCCGCGTATCCTAGTTAAAGTAATTCTCCTTCTCCCCTCTTTAGAGATGACAAATTCTCTCTAAAGCCGAGGTCTTTTAGCTTCACGTCTTAGGCTTTGAACAAGACACAAATAGACCTTTTAGCTTCACATCTTGGGCTTTGAACAAGATACAAATCACCTTTAGCTTCACATCTTGGGCTTTGAACAAGATACAAACTACCTTTCGCTTCACGTCTTGGGCTTTGAACAAGACACCAAAAACCAATTTCCTCCCATAGAATAGGAGGAACTACGAACGCTCTGATTTCCCTGTTTCGGTAAACGGGAATACGTAGGCATAAGATCGAAAGAAAAGATCTTAGCGAGCGCAATCAACAAAAAACCCAAATCCCATATCTCCATCAATTAAAAGAAGTAATTCAAAAGCACCAGTCCTAACATCCTAATCCTTATTCCCCGCCATAAACCCTTTGCCTAGAAAAAAGAAAGAAAGAACCGTATTGGCGAAATACGAATAACCAGTACAAAAGCCCCCCCACATTGATAGCATCCGTAACCTAACAGACCGCTGTTTAAACTCAGTATGCAAGCAGGGTTAATTGGAGACATCTATTTCCCTTCCTTATTCAGCTCACAATAGGATAAAAAATGAATCGACCTGTAGTTTTAAGCTCAACCGCAGAGAGCGACCAACGCTTAAGAACCGCGTCCAAAATCGCTCGCTACAGAAAAGTGGCGCCCACCGTGGGGCCAGTTTTTATTTCTGTCTGTTTTCCTTGTAAAATGGCGACTCTGCTGGGGAGTCTCCTTTTCTGCCTTAGGGCATCATCCCCGTTTTCTACGGAAAATGGGAACTCTACCGAAGAGAAAGATTGACCTATGCTGGTCCATCTCTTAGGCAGAGAACCACAGATTGGGGCTTCCGCCGGGGAACCCATTTCTGTCAGGAACTTAAGATTCATATCTTTATAAGTCTAGGATGATTAGGACAAATATATATACTGCTTTTCCTAATTGCTATACGTGTTTATTTTTCTGCTACTGGGAATGCGTGTGATGCCGCATGTGGTGAGATTGAGTATACACTTAAGAAAAACCAACCTTTTTCGTAGTGCGAAAGCTATCGGAAATAGCTGTTACGCGATACTACCCTCATTTGAGGCTGGTGATCTATTCTCGGTGAATGTCACTTACTCTAAGATTGCACACAACTCGCTGGCGATCCGCTTGTTGTTTTGCTTTCCTGGGAGGAGCTGATGATAATGAGTACAGGTACAAAAATCACCCTAGTATAAACCGTTGGGGATGGGTAGAGCCTTGACTTCATGACAACGACCCTCTGACCCCATGTTTTTTCTATGTTTTTGTGTGCTGCATTCATGCATCCATTTAATAAAACATTAAAACATTCAAAAAAATTTCTCTTCTAGTCTCTCTGTTTTTTAAATTAAACTAAGACTGTGATTGCAAATATCAGAGAAAAAGATTGCATTAATGGATTTCGGTAGAAGGAGAACTCACCAGTATACCTTCAAGGTTCCAAAGCTAGCGGATTTGAGAAAGTTAGCGAGGATGATCGTTAACCCAGAGGCTTTCAGAGCCAAGCACGGTGGTTTGCTACCACTGTTAAGAGTCCATGTGATTAAAGGGATCATGGACGCACTCATTCAGTTCTACGATCCGGTTTATCATTGTTTCACGTTCCCGGATTACCAGCTGGCACCAACGCTGGAGGAGTATTCTCATCTGACTGATTTACATATCACAGATTGAGCTCCATTTTCTGGACTGGAAGAAATTCCAAAGAATCAGACTATTGCAAGAGCAATTCATTTGGACGAGTCTGAGGTCAGGACTCACATGACCATTAAGGGTGGCACCCAAGGTTTGCCAGCCCAGTTCTTGACAAAAAAGGCTCTATACTTTGCTAGTATATGGAGCGGGACTGCTTTTGAAAGCATCTTTGTCTTGCTCACCTACGGGTTATTTTTGTTTCCTAACATCAATAACTTCGTCGATATCAACGCTATTAAGGTTTTTCTCATTGGAAACCCTGTGCCGACTTTGCTCGCAGATGCGTATCATTCTGTACACTTGGAAAATTTGTACAGCGGAGGGGAGATCACATGCTGTGTACCTCTGCTTTATAAATGGTTTATCTCTCACTTGCCCAAGTCTGCTGCTTTTTGGGATTGCAAGAGTGTCTTACGCTGGTCGCAGAAGATCATGTCTCTCACCAACTCTGATATAGATTGGTGTAATAGGATTTATGAGGGAATCAGAATCATTGACCGTTGTGGAAACTTCCCCAGCGTACCCCTCATAGGAACTAAAGGAGGAATCAACTATCATCCGATATTAGTTCTTCGTCAATTTGGATACCCGATGAGACACATCTCACTGGGTGTTCATCTGGAAGGTCTTTTCTTCAAAGAAGGAGAAAATGACAGAGCACTAAAGATGGAAATAGTGCAAGCTTGGAAACAGGTTCATAAGAAAGGACGAGAGTCTCTGGGAAAACCGGACTGTGTCTCGGTGGAGCCTTATCTCCATTGGGTACAAACTAGAGCTCTCAAGCTAAAAATGCCTTATCCTCGTTACGGAATTCTTCCGCCGAGGGAAACTGTCATGTACTTCATGACGGAAACTGAAAGGCTTCAGGTTATTCTCAACAAAGTTCAAAAGGAAAGAAGGTCTTGGAAGAACAAGTACCGCACCCTCGACGTAGAGTGTATCCAAATACAGCAACTACTAAAAGAGAAAGATGCTCTGATTGAAATTTTAGAGCAGCATGCTATAGAGAATCAAGATGACCAAAGGAATTTGCTCACTCCTTTCACTTGGCAAAGGAATGACAACCCGACAACGGCCCAAGAGCCCTGGTCAAAGAAAAGGAAAGTACCAGAGTCAGCACCCGATTTCTCTTCAGAGAGGACTCGGGACCCATTAG
Source organism: Lathyrus tuberosus (assembly GCA_022829125.1). Taxonomy (NCBI): domain Eukaryota; kingdom Viridiplantae; phylum Streptophyta; class Magnoliopsida; order Fabales; family Fabaceae; genus Lathyrus; species Lathyrus tuberosus. The sequence continues at coordinate 985,498 of JALAZF010000085.1, read as the reverse complement.
TTTAGGTTTCTGTTTCTGCACTTTGTAATCTACAGTATTTCCATTTCTGTAATCCTTTGAATTTCAATAAAAAGGGGTTTCCCCACTGTTTGATATTTGCAATCTAATTGTCGAAGTTTATTTTAATTAAACCTAAAAACAATTAATACAATCATTGCATTCATCATTCTCACATCGTGTATTCTCCTTACCTACGAATCTCACGTTTGTGTCTCGATTCTAGAGTCAAATTGTCTCACTCGTATAATACTCGGGCCAATCGTCAGAAAAAGATGGATGATCTTGAGGAAGAAAATAGAGAGTTGAAAGAAGAGATCGACGCTCTGAGAGAGGATATGAGAAAGCTTCGTAACGACATGCAAGCCATGGCAGAAGCTCAGCTACAAAGAACTGTGATCTCAGAGATCACCTCAACGCACATCATAGAAAAGTATGATCCTAGGTATCAGATACCGAAAGATCGTCCTTGGGGCATGCCTGTTAACTATATCCCGGAAGGATATGTTCCGCCGATCACTGAAGATCAGGGAATCACAACAGAAGCCGCTGGGCCTGAAGGTTACAAACTTCGGGAAAGCGAAGATGCTAGGGGCATACTCAAGACTCCTGAAGGTTACAAACTTCGGGAAGCGCCAAGACTTACTGTCGTAGTCACGGTACCACCCTCTGTGGTGCACACTGTCCCGGAAGGACAGATTCCACGGACACCTTCTGGTAAGAAGGAAACTATGTTTGACAGAATGGATGAATTCCAGGAGCAGTTCTTGGAAATGCAGAAAGAGCTGCAAGCCATTCGCGGTCAGGATCTATTTGGGAAGGACGCCGCAGACCTCTGCTTGGTCCCAAATGTGAAAGTCCCGCACAAGTTCCAAGTGCCCGACTTTGAAAAATACAAGGGTAACTCTTGCCCTCAGAGCCATCTGGTGATGTACGCTCGGTGGATGTCAGCTCAGACGGAGAATCAGGACATGCTGATTCACTACTTCCAGGATAGTTTAACCGGTGCCGCACTCAAATGGTACATGGGTTTAAACCGTGCCACGATCAGTACTTTCAGAGATCTTGGCACTGCCTTCGTCCAATAATACAAATACAATTTGGACATGGCACCCGACAGAGATCAACTCAGATCAATGTCGCAAAAGGACAAGGAAACCTTTAAGGAGTATGCTCAAAGGTGGCGTGAAATTGCCGCTCAAATTTGTCCACCTCTTGAGGAAAAAGAGATGACAAAGATCTTCTTAAAGACCTTAAGCTCATTTTACTATGACCGAATGGTTGCCAGTGCGCCCAGTGATTTCACCGAAATGGTCGGCATGGGTGTACGTCTTGAGGAAGCCGTCCGAGAAGGACGTTTGGTAAAAGACACTGGATCAACGAGCGGTACTAAAAAATATGGTAGTGCTCTCCCTAAGAAAAAAAAGCAAGATATTGGGAATATCTCTCTCAGAAAGCAAAGGCGACGTTATCAGCCAGTAGCAGCTGTTACTCCTGCTATCGGCCCCGTGCCTGTTCCTATGTATCAACCTCAGGTTGCGCAGAGCCAGCCTGACCAACAAAGGATACAACAGCCTCTTCAGCAGGCTCGTCCTCCATATAACAACAACCGTACAACACGGCCACCAGGATTTGATCCTATACCCATGTTGTATGCAGAACTATTTCCGTTACTGCTGGCTAAGGGGCACATTCAGACAAAGTCTCCCCTTTCAGTTCCGAAAAATCCGCCTTTTTGGTTTAAAGCGGATCAAACATGTCCTTATCATCAAGGAGGTTCAGGGCATAACATTGAGACTTGCCTCAATTTCAAATTCGACCTGCAAAAACTTGTTAGGAGCGGGCTCTTATCTTTCAAAGATACGAACCCTAATGTTCTTACGAACTCGCTGCCTCAACATGAGAAAGCTGCAGTCAATCTGATTGAGAAAGAGACTAACAATGTCTATCAAATTCACGATGTACTCTTATTGGGGACCAATCTGGTCAAGATGCATTGTAGACAGAGTGGATATGGCCAGGTCCCACCACACAACTATGACAGTTGTAGCGTCTGTTCGGAAAGTAACCAAGGGTGTTACCTTGTGAGAGCAGCTCTTCAGGGTCAGGTCGATCATGGAGAAATTCATCCATATCCAGGTTCTGGACCCATCATTTGGTCGCCGAACTACCTTGTCGATCAAGTTGAGGATGTTGTCACGATCTCTGGTCATCACCAGATCAGGGATGTTTTTGCCATCATCCCTCTACTTGACGAATCTAAAGTTCCCAACCAGGAACGGATCGAGATTACTTATGATGGTCAGAAAAATCAGAAGGTTCCCATAGTCATCTATCTACCAGGGCCATTACCGTATGAATCAGCTAAGGCAATCCCTTACAAATACGGTGCAACAATAATCGAGAATGGAAAGGAAATTCCATTACCCTCCGTCGTGAATATTGCAGACATCAGTCGTGTAACACGGAGCGGTCGAATCTTCAACCGAGGGGTTGGAGAGTCCAACAAAGAAAGGGAACTTCAGGCAGAAATTCCTGATCCACCAGTCAGTCAATCTGGTAATCCCGACTTTTCAAAAGACAAAGATGAGATGCTAAAGCTCATCCAAAGGAGTGAATATAACATTGTTGATCAACTATTACAGACTCCTTCAAAGATCTCAGTATTATCACTGTTACTCAGTTCAGAAGCACACAGGGAGGCTCTACAGAAAGTCTTGGAGCAAGCCTTTGTGGAACAGGATGTAACAATCAGACAGTTTGATAGTATTGTCTCTAACATCACTTCCTGCAATAATTTGGGATTTAGTGATGAGGAATTACCTGAAGAGGGTCGCCGTCATAACATGGCGCTCAATATCACAGTTAACTGCCAGGGCGATGCTTTAGCCAACGTACTGGTAGACACAGGGTCAGCCCTGAATGTTATGCCGAAGTCCACTTTGATGCAATTATCATTTAAGGGCCCTCCGATGAGAATCAGCGAGGTCGTCGTCAAAGCATTCGACGGATCCAGAAAAACAGTTATCGGCGAAGTGGATCTTCCCATAACTATTGGTCCTCACACTTTCCAAGTCACTTTCCAGGTCATGGACATCCGGGCAACATACAGTTGTTTATTAGGAAGACCTTGGATACATCAGGCTGGAGCGGTTACTTCAACCCTCCACCAAAAGCTAAAGTTCGTCCAGAACGATCAACTTGTCACGGTTTGTGGGGAACAAGCCTTGCTCGTGAGTAACTTATCATCATCTACTTGTGTGGAACCCGAGGAGGTTATTGGAACTCAGTTCCAAGCACTATCGGTGAGCAAGAATGATCAATCCGAAGAAGGAACTTCAATTTCTTCATACAAAGATGCTATCAAAGCGGTCGAGAGTACCGATACAAAAGGATGGGGACGGCTTGTCATTCCCACTGACAATAAAATAAAGAAGGGTCTTGGTTTTTCTGCGACCTGTACCCAGACAGCCGCCAACGATGAAAGTCTTCATCCCCTTCAAAACTTCTTCCACAGTGGAGGTTTTCTTCACCCAGTGTCTCAGACAGTTCATGCTATCAATGAGGAAGATCCCTCTGACACAGATGAAGAATGGAAGTCCTACCTTAACAAGGACGGCTATATGTCTCAGGAAGAGGTGCCTATGCCTTTTTGCTTTCCTACAGAAAGTCCGAGATTTATACCAAGATCAGATGTCGAAATGATCTACGGAGATTGTGATCCGGAAGGATGCCGTGCTCCGCCAAATTCATTAGAGAAAGACACTCTGATGAAAGAAAACTTTGATCACAATTACTTTGGCCCGATGGATGGTCTGCCAATGTGGCAGCCTTACCCAGGAAACTTGGGGCAAGAAAGTCAGCCGAGTAATGAAACTCAGCTGAGCGTCATTGAACAGAATACCTGTGTCCCCGCCATGTCATGGGAAACTACTCAACATTCGGAAACTACTCAACATGAAGATGAATTCGCAACATTTGCAGGACTAGAATTCATCAACTATGCTTTTCCTGAGGTCAACGTCATCGAGAGGGATGACTTCTCCAGTTCCAAAGAAGTTTGGGACACTTTGGGACAACCAAGTGGAAAATACGACTTTATGGTCAAGTACACTGCTCCCGAAAGCTCTCGTATCAGGCTCAAAGATATCCAGTCAACTGGATGGGGAGATACAGCTGAGAGCACCAATGCTATGAAAAATACAACAGAGGAATCCTCCTACGACAATTCTGCTTGGGAGACAGATTCCAATGATCCTACTCCACCAGAAATCAGCGTCATTTTTGAAGACAAATCAAGGAAGGTGCCAGACTTTGTGATTCACCGAGGAGTTCGCCGCCAATGGGTTGCCGTCGAGGTTCCGAAGGTCGTTCGTCAGTCAAAGTAATTGCCATCTTTAACCTTTCACCCTGCCCAGGTGAAACGGATGTTTTGATAGGGCTCATTTTCTGTAAACTTCCCTCTTCGCTTTGCCCAAAGCGAGTGAGTTTTGTTTTATAGGGCTGTAGTTTCAAGATTCGACTTGTTCATTACTAAAATAACGTCGTTCTGTAATTTCCGCATTAATTGCTGTTTTCTCTTTTTGCTTTTTCAGAAAATGGTAATCCTAAAAAACATTCAATCATAAAAACAAGCAGTAAAATCAAAACACTGCACACACTTACATTTTCTCTATCTCTTCTAAAAACGAATCATCACGTCATGCAGATTGCTTGTTTTATACCCCGTTGAAACATACGATCCGATGCCTTCTCCCAACTTTGAGTTCCCGGTATTCGAGGCTGAAGAAGAAAATGACAACGAAATTCCAGAAGAGATCTCCCGACTACTCAGACAAGAGGAAAGGTCCATTAAACCTCACAAAGAACCGTTGGAAACGGTAAACTTGGGTTCAGAAAAAGAGAGAAAAGAAATCAGGATCGGAGCACTGCTCAGTCCAACTTCCAAAGAAGATCTGATAAAGCTTCTCAAAGAATTCCCCGATGTGTTCGCTTGGTCCTATCAGGATATGCCAGGGTTGGATACCAGCATCGTGGAACATCATTTACCGTTAAGATCGGAATGTCCGCCAGTAAAGCAAAGGTTGAGACGCACTCACCCGGACATGGCCATCAAAATCAAAGAGGAGGTACAGAAACAGATCGACGCGGGTTTCCTCGCTACATCTGAATATCCTCAATGGTTAGCCAACATCGTACCCGTTCCCAAAAAGGATGAAAAGGTCAGAATGTGTGTTGATTACAGAGATCTAAACAAGGCAAGTCCAAAGGACGACTTTCCTTTACCACACATTGACATGTTGGTTGACAGCACAGCAAAGTTCAAAGTATTCTCCTTCATGGATGGATTCTCGGGCTATAACTAGATCAAAATGGCGCCGAAAGACATGGAGAAAACTTCGTTCATTACCCCATGGGGTACCTTTTGTTACAAGGTAATGTCGTTCGGTTTGAAGAATGCCGGGGCAACCTATCAAAGGGCCATGACTACTCTGTTTCATGACATGATACACAAAGAAATCGAGGTATATGTCGATGATTTGATTACAAAATCAAGAACAGAGGATGAGCACGTTGAACATCTGTCAAAATTGTTCGAATGTCTAAGAAAATTCAAGCTCCGCTTGAATCCCAACAAGTGCACCTTCGGTGTCCGTTCAGGGAAACTACTAGGGTTCATCGTCAGCCAGAAAGGAATTGAGGTTGATCCTGACAAGGTCAAGGCCATTCAAGAAATGCCTTCTCCGAAAACTGAAAAAACAAGTCAGAGGATTCCTGGGACATTTGAACTACATCTCCAGATTCATATTCCTCATGACCGCGACATGCGCGCCGATTTTCAAGTTACTCAAAAAGAACCAGGATTGCGTTTGGTCAGAAGACTGCTAAACTGCCTTCGACAGTATTAAGGAATATCTGTTGAATCCTCCGATTCTATCACCTCCAGTGGAAGGAAGACCACTGATCATTTACCTCACAGTCCTAGAGGACTCAATGGGATGTGTACTTGGCCAACAAGACGAAACTAAAAGGAAAGAGTCTGCCATTTACTATCTAAGCAAGAAATTCACCAACTGCGAGACTCGGTACACAAGGCTTGAGAAAACTTGTTGCGCTTTGGCTTGGGCTGCCAAACGTCTTCGCCAGTACATGATTCGTCATACTACTTGGTTGGTCTCCGAAATGGATCCAATCAAGTACGTTTTCGAAAAACCTGCTCTCACGGGAAGGATTGCCCGTTGGCAGATGTTACTATCAGAATATGACATAGAGTACCACGCTTAGAAAGCCATTAAAGGAAGTATTTTAGCCAATCATTTGGCTCATCAACCGATTGACGATCAAGAATCAATCGGGTTTGACTTCCCAGACGAAGATGTCATGTATCTAAAAATGAAAGATTGCGATGAACCGCTACCCAGTGAAGGGCCAGAACCAGGTTCCCAGTGGGGACTTATCTTTGACTGAGCAGTCAATCATTATGGAAACGGAATTGGGGCAATCATTGTTACCCCTCAGGGTATCCACATTCCTTTCACTGCCAGACTTACGTTCAAATGTACGAACAACGAGGCCGAATACGAAGCATGTATTATGGGTCTTGAAGAAGCGATTGATTTAAGGATCAAAAACTTGGACGTATACGGCGATTCAGCCCTAGTTATCAATCAGATAAAAGGAGATTGGAACACATACCAATCAGGATTGATTCCTTACAAAGACTACACAAGGAGGTTGTTACCCTTCTTCAACAGAGTCGACTTTCATCACATCCCTCGTGATGAGAATCACATGGCTGATGTATTAGCCACTCTCTCTTCCATGATTAGCGTAGGTCGATGGAACGACCTACCTAAGATCGACATATTGCGCCTTGAACGGCCCGCTTACATCTTCGCGATTGAAGCAAACATAGACGACAGACCTTGGTATCACGATATCAAATGCTTCCTTCAGAAACAAGAGTACCCATCTGGGGCACTCAGAAAAGACAGGAAAACCCTCAGAAGATTGGCTGGAAACTTCTTCCTGAGCGGTGACACTCTTTATAAAAGAAATTTTGACATGGTTTTGCTCCGATGTGTCGACAGACCAGAAGCAGACATGCTCATGAAAGAAATTCATGAAGGATCCTTTGGCACTCATGCCAACGGAGACACAATGGCGAGAAAAATTCTCAGGGCCGGGTACTATTGGTTGACAATAGAATCCGACTGCTACAAGTACATGAGGAGGTGTCACAAGTGTCAGATATACTCCGACAAAATTCATGTACCGCCATCACATCTCAAAGTTCTTTCTTCCCCGTGGCCATTTTCCATATGGGGAATCGACATGATTGGTATGATTGAGCCCAAGGCTTCAAACGGACATCGGTTCATCCTGGTAGCCATTGACTATTTCACCAAGTGGGTCGAAGCAGCGTCATTCGCCAATGTAACCCGACAAGTGGTGGTCCGATTTATCAAAAACAATATCATCTGCCGTTATGGTGTTCCAAGCGAGATCATTATTGATAATGGATCTAACTTGAACAATAAGATGATGAAAGAGTTGTGTGCTGAGTTCAAGATCGAACACCATAACTCATCTCCCTACCGACCCAAGATGAATGGAGCGGTAGAAACGGCTAACAAGAACATCAAGAAGATCGTTCAAAAAATGGTTGTAACCTATAAAGACTGGCACGAGATGTTACCTTTTGCTCTTCATGGTTATCGTACATCTGTCCGTACTTCAACAGGGGCTACCCCTTTCTCTCTAGTATATGGCATGGAGGCAGTGCTTCCCATAGAAGTAGAGATCCCGTCAATCAGGGTATTGATGGAAGCTAAGCTCACCGAAGCTGAATGGTGTCAAAGTCGACACGACGAACTGGACCTGATCGAAGAAAAGAGAATCACGGCACTATGCCACGGTCAGTTATATCAACAGCGAATGAAAAGGGCGTTCGACAAAAAGGTCCGACCTCGTGTCTTCAGAAAAGGAGACCTTGTGCTCAAGAAGATACAATCATTTCTCACTGATTCTCGGGGCAAATGGACCCCAAATTATGATGGCCCATATGTGGTCACGAAAGCTTTCTCAGGCGGCGCCTTGAGACTTGCAACCATGGACGGAGAGGAATTTGCCTACCCCACGAATGTTGATGTAGTCAAGAAATACTTCGCCTAAACTAAAAAAAAAAAAAACGTCTCGGTGGATTGAAAACCCGAAAGGGCGGTCCAGGCAAAAGTTAGAGACATGAAAAAAAAGGAATCATCCCGATGGATTGGAAATCTCATAGTACAATCCAGGCAAAAGTTAGGGATAATGGCAAGTAACTATGTTCAACAGAGGCAAGTCCCTCAGCAGCAGCAGTTACAACATCATCTATCGGAGGAAATCTCCAGTCAAAGGTCATCTTTGACGGAAGCTCAGGATGCCCCGAATTCAAAGTTAATAGAAGGATAGTGGTCGTTATGTTTCAACGTAGCCCTTTTCCCTGTAAATTACCGTTTTCTAACTTTGTATATACTCTTTGGAATCACGCGTTTGGCTGATCTCCATCTTATCAATAAAATTTGAGCCTTTGTGCTTTTGTTTGTAATTCTTAGCTTGCTTTAGCTTTACAGAACGACGTTGTTCAAACTTAATCAGCGATTCTTGAAATAAAACAAAAATGAATTTACTTGTTAAAACTTTTTCTGCTTTTAAATTAAAGATGGCATTTCTTTTGACTGTTGAACATCAGAAGAACATCTATTGCTTCTCCCGAAGTAAGCGAATTTCAAAGTGCAGAATCAAAGTACTCCTTCTAAGCCAGTATGCCTGAATGAAGGGATCAACTGTGTCAGAGACCTTGTTTCGTCTGACACGCCTCGGCCGAGTTCTCATCTCCTAAGCCCGATCAACATAGCTCCCAACGGGACTATCTCTCCTAAGCAAGGTGGAATTTCTATTTTGAATCAATGATACTTCTTCGCCCCGCGATGGCCGAGTATCCAATTGTGTTCATCCATTAGTTTGTATGTCGCGTCTGTTTTGTCAGCATATACATACATACTTCATGCATTTTTATTTGCATTTACATTTCATATTGCATCACTATCACTTGAGTCGATCTTGTCCCCTAGTGATAAACAGTTTTCTCAATCGAGTTTGTCAGTTCTTTCCTCGTCAGGAAGTGTTGCGTCTGCACAATCTCGCCACCAGTGTATCTTTAGATCAGAGTCGGCACTTGGTCACTTTGATAACTTGAACCTCTGAAAGATCAGAGAACCTTCAACAAATGTCACTCTTCGCCATTGAAGATGATATCCTCGCTTTCCCGGATTAAGGAAAATCCACAGAGAAAGCCTCGTGATCAGAGATTCGGCAGCACGCCAGTTTTTCTCCGAAAAGTCGTTGATGAAAAGGTCATCGACATCACAAAATTGGACCCCATCATATGGCGTTTCCCCGGGAAGATCCCGAGAAAAGTATGATGAAAGATCCCAAACGAAAACAGTTTCTCAAGAGACTCGCTTTCCCCAGTAGAATCGACAGATGGCATCTCCCCAGGAAAATTCGGCGAGAAGTTTGAAGGAAAACCGCTACGAATAGCGTCCCTTGTCAATAAAGTTTATTGACAAAAGAAACTAAGACCAGTTCTTGGTAGGAAACCAGGATCGAGGGGAAGTTTAAATCAGAAACTAAGACCAGTTCCTTGGTAGGAAACCAAGAACGAAGGGAAGTTTAAATCAGAAACTAAGACCAGTTCCTTGGTAGGAAACCAAGAACGAGGGGAAGTTTACTTCAAAAGAGACTGAGACCAGTTCCTTGGTAGGAAACCAGGATCGAGGGGAAGTTTACCTTTTCTAAGCATCATTACTTAGCTAAAGAAGATGAATGCGTAAGCTACCATTCATAACCACCATCAAAATTTCGGATATTCCGATATTTAATCCTCTTGCACCCCGAATGCTCGAATCCCTTCGTCATTCATACCTTCAGGTCCAAGAAGATTAAATAGGGGCATCTGTAATACCCCAAATTTTTACCACTTAGATTTCCCATCATTGTGAAAATCATCATCACAATATGGATGTACCTTTATGCTTCATCAGTCTCCCCAAAGATGGGTGAGCATCCACTACAAGCAAAATTAGGGTTTCAAGCCCTCTCTGAGTGCTTAGACAAAGGATCAATCAAGAAATGACATGATCTTCAACTTGTCTAATATCTCAAACATCCACAATGGATAAAAAAGGACTCCCACTTCAAGGATTAAGCACAAGGCTGCTCCCTTCTAGGTGGATCAAGTCTCAAGATCGACAGTGTCACCAAATTAGGGTTTTGGTCAACCAGGGCCTCCAGATGGAAATTTTCATCTGGGCACAAGGCAATGATCCAAAACATGACCTAATATGCTTCATGGAACCTCATGAACCCATGCATCAAGTCAATTTTGCCTCAGGGGATGCATTCATCAAAAATCAGGAATTAGGGTTTCTTGACCTAATTCACCCCTAAGTTGACTTTTGGGACAAACCATGAGCCAAGACCTCAAGAGATGATTTGAGGGTCTCTAATACACCATATTGATCCATTTGGAACAATGGATTGATCCAAGAAGCTTGAGCAACAAGTCTCATTTTCATCTGCACCACAATTAGGGTTTTAAGGGAAAAGTCAACTGTAACTTTGACTTTTGACCAAGACATGCTCCCAAACCCTAATACATGATTGAATATACCCTATGACACCCATGGAACATGTCCATCAAGTTTGATTTAGGTCAAGGACATGATTTCCTGAAGAATTGCACAGTTTGGAATTCATCTGATAAAAAGTCAACTGTGCACAAAAGTCAACTTTGACTTTTTGAGATTTTTCACAAAAATGGATTTTTAACCCTAAAATGATGTTAATGTATGATTTGAATCATCATTCATCAAGAAAAATCAAGAAAAGTGAGATAACTTGTAAAAGGGGTAACCATAAAACTTAGAAATTTTTCTAAGTTAAAAATAAAGTGGCAAAGGTACCAACTTTGGAGGACCATAACTCCTAAACCACAAGGCCATTTTTTCTCATCCAAAGATGGATTTGTATCCCTCACTATCACCTACAAAAACTTCAACTACAAGTCATTCCAATTCATTAAGGATTTTGAGTTATGGAGTGATCAAAGTGGCTGAAAAGTGAAAATGTCACTTTTTCCAACACTTAGTGAAATTTTCACTAAGTCAGAATTCTGCTTCACTTTTTGCCAAATGTAGGGGGATTTTTCACTTGGAATCAAAAGAGATCAAAACCAAACTTGTTCAAATAGTTGTTGTATCATGTAAGAGCTTTCCAAAATGGCCAAGAACATTGCCAAATTCAACCTACATCATGAGATACAACATTGGCAAGTTGCCTTGCTGAAATCTGTCAAGGCAAGGCAGAATTTGCATTTTGGCTCAATTTGCCAAAATCAGCCAATTGCAATTGCTCCAATCCACTTGGACACCTCAGAGGATTGAATCCAAAGGGGACAATCACTGAGCCAAGCCTCCAAGGTCCAAGGAACAAGGAATAGCATGTTGAACCTAGAGTTGTCAAAATAGGGACAAGACTTCAAATTTGGAATGAGGCATTCAATGGAACCATCAAGGTGGCATGGACTGAGCCATTCTCATCTGAAATCAGTCAAGACTTATCCAAGACCAAGGGGACCAAAGCTCTGTGCCCTAACCTCTAGTCAATGGCTAGAGGAGACTTTCATTTCCATTGGCCAACATTGAGGAAACCTACTTACCAGCTGCCATGTACTATTCCTTGCAAAACAAACTTGCTCTACTATAAATAGAGCTCAATTGTGGTCAGTTTGAGTACACCAAAGCCATCTAACAGATGCTTTCCTCAAAATCTCTTTCTCTTGGCAAAAATGCCTTTCTTAGCAAGGTAGCTATCGGGTTTTGAGTTTGAGAGCAATTCTGCACAAACCAATCACTCAGACACCTCACATACATCACATATGAGCTGATCAAACACTCACATAACTTCTGAAACATCAAAATCTCAAAATCACTTGCCATCCACACAAGTTTGAAGTGAAGTTGCAGCTTAGGTGCCATAAACTGATCCAGTCCATTTCAATTCAATCCAAGTGTTCAAACACACTCCATATGGTGTAGGGAAGCTGTTCAAATCATCACAACTCATCTGTAACACCTCCAACCCAGAATTTGATTTGCTCTTGCTGTCACGACTTGGAGGTAAGCCTAAACTTGGTCATTTCTCAATCTATGCATATTTCCTCGCACAATAATTTGGCCATATGTTCATAATCATGCATGGAATGTTTTCCCTCAATTAATTGCATTGTTTGAATCGTGTATCAAAAATCCTAGCCTTCATGCAGAAATTAGGGTTCTTGAGGTTTCTTCGTGATTTCTTGTTGTATGTTTAATTTAAATGAAATTAAAGTACATAGACATGATCGTGAGGTTGAGGCGAACATAATGATATGTGGATTGCATGTTATAATTACGTATTCAGTGAGATTGGATGGAAAATGCAAATCTAGGCAAACTAAAAAACGCGCGTGTTCTTGGTGTTGTTCTTGGCGCCATTTTCATTAATTTGAATATTTGAATTTTGTGATTTTGTTTAATTGATTCAAAAATTAATTTCTCTCTGAGTTTTAATGATTTTGAGTTGATTCTTTTTTTAATAATTCACAAAAATGTTAAAATATTTTATTTTATCAAAAAATCCCAAAAATATTATTTATTTCATATAATTGATATTTTTGTAAAGAATTAATATTTTGATTGTTTTTGGCATTTTAAATATTTTTTCTACATTGATTTTGCAACTTTTGATGCTTTCTAATTATTTTGTAGGTCAATACTTAATTTTTGAAGCATTAATCCAAGATCACAATTTGTTTTCCACATGTTAAACAATTTTTGATCATTTTAATTGAATTTTTATTCAATTAAATACATTTTTTGAAAACAAATTAGGGTTTTGGACTAATTCAACCCTCATAAATCATTTTCAAAACACTTTGGGCCTCTATTAGAGTGTAAGACCCAATCCTTTTTTTTGACCAAATCATCTTTGGGCCTCACTTATTGTATAAGTCCCGATACCGTAAAAAAAAACAAATGGCGCGATCGTCGCCTTTTCAAAAATCATCTGGGCCTCTCCTTGAGCTATAAGACCCATTCAAAACTTTTGGGCCTCTATTAGAGTGTAAGACCCAATCCCCTTTTAACCAAAACATTTTGGGCCTCACTTATTGTATAAGTCCCTCTGAGTTAAAAGAAAACCTCGGCGCGATCGCCATTTTTAAACGAAAAATCATTTGGGCCTACCCTCGCGTTATAAGCCCCACTCTTTTCTTTAAAACACTTTGGGCCTCTTGAGAGAGTGTAAGACCCATCCCTTTGTACAGAAAACCATTTTGGGCCCCAGTCACATGTATAAGTCCCGCTGTACAAAGTCAAACAGTGTGCTCACTGATAAAACCCTGGGCCTCTCCTTGAGCTGTAAGCCCCAAATCTTTCTTTTTCAAAGCACTTTCTCCTTTGATTTTGAATATACTGTTGTTTTTAATCTTTCTTTGTTGAACAACTAACCAAATAACATGGAAGCACTACAACCGAGTAAGTGGTTATCGCTTTCATTTACTGCTTTCATATTATAAACTGTATTGTGGGGCTGCTCACTGTAAGTCTCCTTTCATAAACTCATATCTACTGTGTAATAATAGTATAGATATTTCGAGTTTCCCCGACAACTACGTCTAGAACTAAGTGACGCCGTTTCATTTATTCGTAGAAATAGACGCCTAAATCCCCAATAGGAGCACCAGATACAGTCTTCTCTTCGGCTGTCCTCCTTAGGAATCGTCAAGAAATTCTATCCCCCAGAGATGAATTATTCTCGGTGAAACTTCTCTTGAATTTCTTCAAACCGCCGAACGGTTCGGACTCTCTCTAAAAGTTAAAGTCACTGGATAGTAAACCTCGCACGTTTACCAGTGGTTTTAACTCTAAAAGAGTTTTCCTGAACTTTTCTTTAGTTTGGGACCCACGGGCTTCTTAAAAGCATCGACCTCCTATTGGGCATCATACAAGGACCCACAGGCTTCCTAAAAGCAACCCCGCCTCCTCTTGGGCATTATTCAAGGACCCTACGGCTTCTTAGAAGTATTCACAGCCTCCTCTTAGGCTTCGTATAATGATCTCTTCCTCCGGGAATGATAGCCTCCTCTTGGGCTTCGTACAAGGACCCGTCGGCTTCTTAAAAGTTTCCAGCCTCCTCTTGGGCTTCGTACAAATTGTCCCGACGACCTCCTAGAGGTATAGGAACAGAACCTAGTCATCCTCATAGAACAGTCCTTTCATAGAGTCTACTACTGTTTCTCGAAGCATAGTACAAAAGATAAAACTCTAGACTTGGACAGTCTAACTTCCTTGAGTCTCAAAGACATTCTTAAGCACCCTTCGTTAAATAGGAAGGAAACCCGCAGACTCGGATAGTCTCGATACCCTTTGGATTTCCCGTTTCCTCAAAGAGAAGGAAATATCCCTGATCCTCAAATTAAATCCCTGAGTACAGTGTTACTCATATAAGAACTGATTTTCTCTTTTAAATCAGTATATTGGATCTGTCACTCAACTGAAACAGTTACAATAGCCTCCATCTCGGGCTTCGTACGAGATACCGAAATTCTCCCCAGTGGAGTCAAAACAACCTTTTAGCCTCTCTCTCAGGCTTTGTATGAGACACAAAAGATTCCCTCGTTGAGTCAATCACCCCTTTTTTTTTTGCCTCCATCTCGGGCCTTATACGAGATATAAATCCCTTAAGCAAGAGTCGAACTCTTTGCTAGCCTCCTCTTAGGCTTTGTATAACGATATGCCCCACTGGGTCAAAAACTTTTAGCCTCTCTCTCGGGCTTTGTACGAGACACAAAATAGCCTCCTCTTAGGCTTTGTATAATGATTTTCCTAGCAGAAATTAGCCTCCTCTTAGGCTTTGTATAAGAAAACCACTGGTTGATCGAATCAACCTTTTAGCATCAAAGTCGTGCCTCGTTCGCAGTACACAAACATCAACAACTCCTTTCCCTTCATCTAATCGCTGTAAGCGGCAAGCCTCTGGATCATCTACATCCATGCCACTGTCCCTCTTTTAGCATGAGAAATTCCTAAGGAAAGATGGCATTGCTCTACACTGAGTTAAAGTCTTCTCCTTCAGGTTAAAACCCTTTCTTCGGAAATTATGGCATTACTCGGATCCGCGTATCCCAGTTAAAGTAATTCTCCTTCTCCCCTATTTAGAGATGACAAATTCTCTCTAAAGCCGAGGTCTTTTAGCTTCACGTCTTCGGCTTTGAACAAGACACAAATAGACCTTTTAGCTTCACATCTTGGGCTTTGAACAAGATACAAATCACCTTTAGCTTCACATCTTGGGCTTTGAACAAGATACAAACTACCTTTCGCTTCACGTCTTGGGCTTTGAACAAGACACCAAAAACCAATTTCCTCCCATAGAATAGGAGGAACTACGAACGCTTTGATTTCCCTGTTTCGGTAAACGGGAATACGTAGGCATAAGATCGAAAGAAAAGATCTTAGCGAGCGCAATCAACAAAAAACCCAAATCCCATATCTCCATCAATTAAAAGCAGTAATTCAAAAGCACCAGTCCTAACATCCTAATCCTTATTCCCCGCCAGAAACCCTTTGCCTAGAAAAAAGAAAGAAAGAACCGTATTGGCGAAATACGAATAACCAGTACAAAAGCCCCCCCACATTGATAGCATCCGTAACCTAACAGACCGCTGTTTAAACTCAGTATGCAAGCAGGGTTAATTGGAGACATCTATTTCCCTTCCTTATTCAGCTCACAATAGGATAAAAAATGAATCGACCTGTAGTTTTAAGCTCAACCGCAGAGAGCGACCAGCGCTTAAGAACCGCATCCAAAATCGCTCGCTACACCTAGGACCACATTGATTTAGAATTAATTGGTCATGTCTAGAAGTACTTGATTGAGAGAATGAGTACTATCTCTATTTGAAATTAATGCATCTGCACAAGCTGGTTAGTCATAATGAGCATGCACGTAAGATTCTATGACCTATTTCTCAGAGGATCATGGCCAAAGGCCAGATGATCTTGCAGAGAAAAAGCTAAGGTAGGAAAAATTTGGGGTATGACAATTTTAGCAATAAAAGAATATGACATAAATGATGAGTTTTAAAATGCTAGAAATCATCAATGAGTGTAGGATAAGTTTCAAATACAACATGATTTTTCATATGATTGTTTCCAAAATCAATTTAATAGGTTATATGTTCAAATATGGGTTAGTGAAACAAACCACCAACATTAGATATAATAAACTCAACTCGACGGAATAAGATTAAAGCTGCAAAAAGAATTAGAAAAAACATAGACTCAATATCAATGTCAATCTAAAACTCAAATGTCAACAAAAACATAGACTCAATGTTAACATATATATATTTAGAACTTTGGGTAGTAGAACAACTAAACAACAACAATAATAACATCAACAACTCAAAAACAACAACTTACATTAAACAACAACTCAAAAAAAAATCTCTTAACAAAACTACAACAACATCATCAATAAACCTATAACATAAATCTATTTAAAAAACAACAACAACAACAACAACAAGATTAAACATCCAGGGTTTATGTTCTCAACAACGAGTCTCAATAACAATAACATCAATAAACCTATAACATAAGTATGTTTAAACAACCACAACAATATTAAATCTCTTGGGTTTACGGTCTTAACAACAACAGCAACATCATTAATAAACCTATAACATAAATCTATTTAAACAACAAGATAAAATCTATTGGGTTTCAGATCTCAATAACAACAACAACAATATAAGTAATGATGTTTGACGTACCAAATCTCTGAAGAAGGACTGAAAGAAAATGATTTAGTTCTCTGGAAAAGAAATGAGATCCCTAAACACATGTCATTTTCGTATTGAATATGATGTGTTTATTGCTCTCGTTGTTTAAGGCTATCTTGTTAATGGCTCTTTGTTAGGGTTCTGTTTGTGTTATTTAGACAAGTGAAACAGAATGCTACAAGCTAAAGCTATATATATATATATATATATATATATATATATATATATATATTACAACTAATTTACGATTAAATAGGGCTCCCTAAAATATTTTTACTATTCAACTGAAGCTAACTTCAATTCTTACGCATGTCCTCTCAAAAGCTTAATACAACTTTGCATATATCCTTTTCAAAAATATATATACACAATTCATTGTGACTTCTACTTCATCTAGAAGCATGATCAAGAAAATAATACAAATAAAAAAATAAATAAGGAAAAAGGTGGTGGATGTGGTAAGTAGTTTGAATTGATTAGCCTTATGTATAGTTAATAAACATTAATTATTATATGTGTACAAAAGAGGAGAGAAAAAAAAATGTCTGATATTGTTAAATAAAATTTTTTTTAATTATAAGTTGGAAATTTTACAATATTGTTTTTTAATTTTTTAGATTGTGTTTACATGAAGTATTTTTTTAATACCCCATAACTTCCTAAATCTAATTTGAAAAAAAAATCCAAAACATGATTAATTAAAAGGGATTACTTATCTCACTCTTATGAGGTTCTTCCCTACTACGATAAAAAGTCACAACTTCCCCTACCATCTTTGGACGTTTTTTTTTCATGTTCATTAGTGTAAATTAATGAGCCATCCTTATTTTGGCAAATTTAATTTAAAAATGCATCTCTGTATCAACATTATAGTAAGTTTGGAGATGCATCTTCGTAAAAAAACTCTTAATTCAAAATGCAAGGAGGTTTACAGAGATGCGTCTACAGACATATTTATTCTATACTCCTCCCTCTTCCTCCTTTATTTTCTACAAAGTCACTAAAAAACCCTATTTGAGTTCTTTTGCTGCAGAGTTATTTACGAACCCCATTCGAGCAGGTTTCTTTAGCTTTCTTCAAGTTCGCTCACTTCATTCTACTTCATTTGTTGCAAAGTCAATGTTTTTCATCCATAACTCTAATTTGGTAAGTTTCTCATTTCATTTTTTTGTTGAGTTTTGAATGATGTTTTAGGTAACATAGGTTGTTTACGATGCATTAGATAGTAATACATTTCAAATACATGGATGGTATAGACATATATTCCCATTTGGTTGGAGTTTAAGGCATCAATGAGGTTTCTTCCATTGCTAAAAATCATGAGTTCATCTGGAGATGCATCTCTAGATTTTGTCTAAACTACTTTCGGAGATGTATCTCCATATTTGGCTTGGCTGCATTTTGATGTGATTTTTTGGTTTTATTACAGGTGAATGATTGAAAACAACCAGGATAAAATTTGGCTTAACTGTGTGACCCAACATGTGTTTGTACGACGTGAGAGGGCTAGGGATAAGGTCATGAGGCCACAAGTCAATGCAACTTCATTTGAAGGTTCACAAAGTAGAGGTTCACAACCATCAGGTTCTACTTCCCGTAGTCGATTGTCTTAGGCATCTACTTCACGGGGACACGTGTCCCCTACTTATGAAGCCGCTGAGGGCGCCCTTAAATCCCCTGAAGCCTATGAGGCCAATCAGGAGGAATCCACTACTGATGCAAATTCCCCTATAAATAGTAATCAAAGAGGCCCGTGTGACACCTCTTTACTTAATCTCTATGGAGACCATGCTGCTAGGCATGTCTAGGAAGGAAAGGTATGTTTATTTACTTTTGCATTACATCTGTTTTAAACTAATTTAATTGTGACTGATGGTGATATATTTTTTTTAACATAAGTAGCCATGTTTAAAATCCGTAAACCACATAAGAAAGATTTTGGATTTGGAACAACCCGATGATGACTGGTTCAAGAATGTTATCAACTACTTTGGGCTTTCCGGCTTATGTGTTATTTTGTACAGTACCATAAACTATGGCATGCAGGCGGCATTTGTAGAGATATGAAATTCAAAAATGTAATTTTTCCATCTTCCTATTCGCAAGATGTCCATCACCTTGGATGACGTCTCATGCCTCCTACATCTTCCTATCATGGGAGAATTACAGGATTGTAGAAGGATCAAATTAGACGAAGCCATCGAGATGATGGTAACCATTTGACAGTTGACCCAACTGAGGTTGTAAATGAGGTAGCTGACACCAAAGGTGTTCATGCTAGATTTAAATTCACAGAAGAACTTTACAAAGAAAACCTACAGATAGTTGTGTTACCTATTGATCCTGGTTGGCACGTCCATGTTTGTGGACAAAAGTGCAACCGACATCAATGTGATCTACCTTAAATACTTCATCGACAGAACGATTTTTCACGAGTACAACTCGAGGGTGCCTATTTGGTCTACCTGTACTCAAAGCAGAACGAGGGTTGTTATTGGAACACAAAACAGATGATAGGAAGTTGCACACTGCTTATGATAATTTAGTGTGACTAATATTTTCATAACTCTTTTGTTACACTTGTTATAATATTTTATCTGAATCATTTTTAAGGATGTATCATTTCCCATATTCCTCACATTTTCGGTTGGGAACATGTGTCTAACTACACTAAGGATTGGCCACGTGCTTGCGCCATTGCCATACTTATAGGAAATCAGGTGATCAAGCCATTCTGGGTGTATCTTGACTGTCATGTAGCATTGTTAGACGAAGGCAATTGATCTAGAAGGGGGGGTTGAATAGATCACTTCTTTTTAAATGCGGGTCGGAGCTAAAATTTATTTTTAAAAATTATTTTGCGGAAGCGGCCGAGGATAATTCGTTTACACGAACCGAGTTACTGAGAGGATCGGATATATGTAAGCCAAATGGAACGAAATGCTCGAAGAGAAAAATTAGAATTGCAACTTAACAATTAATCAATTTTCCAAAAGCACTTAATAAGGTGTAAGAACACACAGGTCTTCAATCACCTTCACTCGGCTGATTCTGATCCACACACAGTTCGATCCTCAAACCTTGTTGCACAATCCTCTGGTTAACGCTACTAGATCGACAAAACCCTCCGTTCTTCGATCACCTTAGCTCGGCTGAATTCAATGCACACAAGATCTGATCCAAAAACCCCCAAATCCAATTGATCTTGGAGGACAAAACCCTAGAGGTTTTATTCAAGAACAAACCCACTGAAACACTCACCCCAAACCAAGCTACAAATCTATGCTTTGGACGTTATCACTTCATGATGCAGAAAATAAAAAAAATTGATTATGTGTATTTGTTGAGAAAGGTGCAAGATGAAGATCAAAGTGATGAGAGAAAAAGTTTCAATGTATTTCTTTCACTTGTTCTTGTTGTTGTGTAAAAAATGAGGAACCATCTCTATATATGATGCAAGTACCAATAGAAAATAATAACAACATTTTGAACAAAGAGAAAAATAGAAAAATTGATTACTAACAGCGAGCGGTCGACCACTCCTTGAAGAGGGTCAGCCTGCGCTGACCCGTGGAGCAATCTGCGCATGTTGGAAGACCATGCGTCGACCGTTACAGGGACCATACGTCGACGCATGGCTGGGAAAAATGCACAATCAGAAATTCTAGAAGTGTGCGTCGACCACAGGGTAGGCGTGTGCTTACTCGAGCGAGACACACACATTGTCAGCATATTGTGAGTCGACCGGACCTCAGCTTAGGTCGACTCAAGCTTCAAAAACACTCAAAAATTGATTTTTCGACACATTTCATCTATATAGGCACAGTTATGCATTCCTAATACTAATATCATGATAACCCATACTTAATGGATATGCAAGACTCCACCATGTATTTAGACTCATGATTATGCAATGCAAAATTGGAATGCCGACACCAATGAGATGACACCGTCCAAATTACAAACTACTAGCTAGTATACATTTTGACATCATTAAAATAAAGCTCAAATGAGAGGCACATTTCCCTCACATACTCCCCCTTTTTTATGATGGTAAAATCTTCAGCTTGTTTTGTAATTTGAATCTCATCCTCCCCCTAACTGTGTGAATTCCTCTAAGATTCAATCTTTGCTGCTTGTGTAGATGTCATTCTCCCCCTTTGACAACATCAAAAAGAGAAAAAGACAATGGTCAAGGAAACATATCATATACTTATGGATACACTCAACATCTTGCAAACAAGATACATTAACAAACATTCACATAGATTGATGATAATGCGAAAAATTAGATGGATAAATAAGGCATAAGAGATGCATACATATAGAATCAACATACATTCCATAATAGTTCAAATGTCAACATAATCCAAAAATAAACCAAGTACATAATCAAAATGCAAGCAAATAACAAGTCATACAAGCCAAAAACTAGATATAACATGCATCAAACTATGATCCTATCTCTCAGGGTCTCCTCCCCCTAAAGTGGTGTCCGCGTCCTCTGAAATAGGGGTCTTGAGGTGGAGGAAGAGGTTGTTCTTCCAACCACTCATTCAGTTCTAATACAGCCCTGTTGAGTGTGTTGATACCATTCGTCACACAGCTAGTCTGACCTTCGGCAGCAGTATCCAAATTGTCAAAATGAGTCATGACAACAGTAGCAAACCTGTAGAAGGTTTGATTTTGTGCCTCCACCTGGTTTAAGAGAGTTGTATACCTCTCTTCTTGTGTGGTCATGAACGTTTCTTGCTGCAGTTGCATTGATCGTAACATGTCGAGGATTTCCTCGTTGCTCTATTGCGGTAGCTGTGTAGGTGTAGGAATCGAATATTCGAGTTGGCGCCATTCATATTCTTCATGTTGTTTCTAGCCATGATTTGGAGGAACATAGGAGAACCAAGTGAGGTCCATCCCGTGTGCTGCCATTCACCCCAACCCTGATTTTCATATAGATCTTGAGGTGGAGAGTATCCCATCCATTCAACATTGTCATCTTCCATCGTATTTACCTCATTTTGCATGTTGTTACCAGTTTGTCCTTCTTGTACATTCTCTTCTGAATCCTCTTCTTCATTTGGAACATCATACTGAAGATCTTGGTATGTTGCTCGGTGCTTGAATTTGTATTCCTCGTCTTCAGAGTCCCAAAAGTAACCCATCATAGTAAGAGTCTTCTGAGTAAACTCTTGATCAATGGTAAAGGTCACGTAAGGAATACCTGGGACCGTTACCTTAGCCTTTTTCAAGAGACACTGAATAAAGGAGGCATAACATAAAGTCGTACCTCTAGTAGAATCGCGGAGTGCAAACATCCGATATGTGAAGTAATGCGGTCAGTTAATGCGCTTTTTGTTTTTCAGCAGATAGATCAAATGGACTTCTGCTTGATCGACCCGAGAGTACCCTCTTTTCTTAGGCCGTAAGATATGAGCGACAATTCATTGAAGAATACAATCAACTGGTTTCAATAATCCCGTTGTGTCAGTTTTAGGAAGTAGGTTGCTATTCACAATGCTCTTCGAGAAAGGGTCTCGTAGCATTGAGTTCAAAGCAGCCTTAAACTCATAGTCGTCAATAAATACAGTGTCCGTTACCTTAGGAAGACCTACAGTTTCTAGTTTAACCAGACTGTTCCAAACAGATGCATTGACCGAGTACTTCTTACCACCAATCATATATTGAAAGTCCGTACCTTCAAACTTGCCCAAAATCCCAGTGTAAAACAACTTGACCAAGTCTTCATTATACTTGGTATCACATTCTAGAAATTCATCAAACTTTTGAACATTTAGGATTTCAATAATTTCACATAGATGATAATCTTCAGCCCTCAATGGATAGTACACAAATTGCTTAATCACAGAGCGGTTTCGAAAGTCTTTGTTGAATGTCTCAGATAAATCATCAGACAGTAAGGAAATAGCATTTACCGACATTGTCAATGTACCAGCCCTTGATGTTGAAGCTCTGGAGGTCCTCTTTCTTGTAACCCTTTATGAAGCCATTGAAGAGCAATCTGTGAACTCAGATGGACAATACTTACTTTGTAAAGGAAGATGAATAGTACAAAATCTTGATGATCAAGATGACTAGACTGAAAACCCTTGGTTCTTAGATAAAACCCTTTGAACACCTCTTTGATTGTAAGATTTGTTGGATTTGAAGAGAGTTGTGGCAATGGGTTTTTAGGGTTCTTAGGATTTGGAGAGGAGAGAAGAGAGATGAGGAGACAATAAAATCAAAGTGTTATGACATGCAATTGGAAAATGAAACAAAAAAAATATTAATGTAGTCAATTTGCTTAATAATGAAACGACGTGCATCTTCCCTAGGAAAAGAGAATCAGAATTCGTCAACTATGCGTCGACCGAAACAGGTTATGCGTTGGCGCACGCTGAGCGAATTTTGACAATTTCAAAAGTTTAACGGGATGCGTCGACCATAGGTCGGCCTGCGCTGACCCGCGCCCACACATGAGAAAAATGACCTTTCTTGAGTCGACCCATGCCATGTTTTGGTCGACTCAAACCAGCATAACATGGAAAATGCATATTTTGAGCTACTTATGCAACAAGTAATGATAAATAACACACCATACACATGCCAATACTCAAAAATGGATAAAAAATACATTTAATCATGAATAAAACATCAATTTAAACCATATTTTAGCCATAATAATCACAAGCATAATTGATCAAGAAAATAATTTCTAAGAAGGAACGATATTACCTCCGACGATTGATGATGAATGCCCTCACATATAGCTTAATCTTATCACTTATTGTTAGTTAAAAGAAATAAATACAAGCAAAGGAATAGAGCTTGCAATCATATAATCAAACTCGATCCGAGATATCGAGAACACCAAGTTCCCTACGGATATTAAAGAAAGGCTCTGTCGCAAGAGGTTTAGTGAAAATGTCCGCAAGTTGATTCTTAGAATCAACATGCTCAAATACCACATCACATTTCTCTACATGATCCCTAAGAAAATGATGCCTTACTTCTATATGTTTTGTGCGAGAATGTAATACCGGGTTTTTGGTTAGGTTAATGGCACTTGTATTATAACACAAAATATGAATACGTTCAAGTTGAACATTGTAGTCGAGTAATTATTGTTTAAGCCATAAGGCTTGAGCGCAACAACTACCGGCCACAACATTCTGCCTCGGCTGTTGACAGAGCAACAGAAACTTGATTTTTGCTATGCCAACTCACTAAGGAATTCGAGAAAAAGTGACAAGTACCACTAGTACTTTTCCTATCCGATTTGCAACCGACAAAGTCGAAATCGGAATAGCCAACCAAAGAGCAATCGCTTCCTTTGGAGTACCAAAACCCATACTTTGGAGTACCGCATAGGTACCTAAGTATGCGCTTCACAGCTTTTAAATGCGACTCCTTAGGAAACGATTGGTACCTAGCACACATGCAGACACTAAACATGATATCTGGTCGTGATGCGGTAAGGTAAAGTAGTGAGCCAATCATACCTCTATATATCTTGACATCTACATCCTTACCCATTTCATCTCGACTCAAGTTGACACACGTAGGCATCAGAGTATCAATCGCCTTTGAGCTAGCCATGTCGAAGCGCTTGAGTAACTCAAGACAATACTTCGTCTAGCTCACGAACGTCCCTTCATCAAGTTTCCTGATTTGCAATCCGAGGAAATAGTTAAGCTCCCCCATCATGCTCATATCGAACTCTCCCTGCATTAACGTAGAAAACTCCTTGACCATATTTGTGTTAGTAGAACCAAATATAATATCATCTACATATACTTGTACCAAAATTTGGTGTTTTCCTTGACGTTTAATGAAAAGAGTTGTGTCAACCTTTCCTCTAGAGTACCCTTGATCAAGTAGAAATTTGTTAAGACGCTCATACCAAGCCCTAGGGGCTTGTTTGAGACCGTACAAAGCACGTTTTAATTTGTAAACGTGATCGGGATACTCATGGGACTCAAATCCAAGATGTTGGACAACATAAACCTCTTCATTAATATAACCGTTAAGGAATGCACTTTTTACATCCATTTGAAATAATTTGAAGTTTTTCGCACATGCATAGGCAAGCAATATGTGTATAGCCTCGAGTCGGGCAACAGGCACATAAGTTTCCTCATAGTCTATGCCTTCCTCTTGGTTATACCCTTGCACAACCAAGTGCGCTTTATTTCTAGTTATAACTCCATTTTCGTCGAGCTTGTTCCTAAACACCCATCGGGTGCCGATTACTCGATGGCCTCGCGGAGGAGGGACAATGTCCCAAACCTCATTTCTTTAAAATTGATTCAACTCCTCTTGAATTGACACAAGCCAATGTTTATCGAGTAAGGCCTCTTTTGAGTTTTTAGGCTCAACTTGCGAAACAAAAGCGGAGTAATAACAGAAGTTACTTAGCTTGGAACGAGTTGTTACTCCCTTTGAGATGTCACCGAGAATGTTGTCGATGGGATGGTCTTTGGAAGACTTCCAAGCTGGAGGAAGGTCATCTTTATTAGACGGATGATCCTCCTCACTCTTCACTGGTTAGTGATCTTTTTCCTCCTTAACATGCACTGCTTCAGGTTGATCAGTCCCTTTATCAGTGTCCTTGAGTATGTCTTCAGAAGATACACCTGCGCCATGAAAAGAACTACCTTTTACGACATTTTTTTGGATAAGACTCATCAAAAGTAACATGAAACGACTCCTCAACAGTAAGTAACCTCTTATTGTAAACCCTATATGCCTTACTAGACTGAGAATATCCAAGAAAAATACCCTCGTCGGCCTTAGCATCAAACTTACCAAGTGTCTCTTTACCATTATTCAACACGAAACACTTACAACCAAAAACGTGAAGGTGAGATACATTGGGCTTTCTCCCTTTTAAGAGCTCATACGGTGTCTTGTTTAGAATAGGACGGATGAGCACCCTATTCAAAATGTAACAAGCCGTACTTATGGCGTCGACCCAAAAGTATTTTGGAAGTTCACTCTCATTGATCATAGTCCTTCCTAATTCTTCCAAAATTTTGTTTTTACGTTCCACAACCCCGTTTTGTTGAGGGGTACGTGGTGCGGAAAAATTATGATCAATCCCATGGCTTTCACAAAATGCTTCAAAAAGATGATTTCAAACTCACCTCCATGATCACTTCTAATTGATATAATGTTTGTGTTTAATTTATTTTGGGATAACTTGGAAAATCTTTCAAAGGCCGAAAAGGTATTGCTCTTGCTTGCTAAGAAAATAGTCCAGCAAAACCGAGAAAATTCATCGACTATCACAAAACCATAATAGTTACCACCTAGGATTTTAATCCTAGATGGTCCAAAGAGGTCCATATGGAGGAGCTCAAGGGGTCTCGTAGTTGAAACAATGTTTTTAGATATAAATGAGATCCTTGTTTGCTTCCCTATTTGACACGCATCTCATAAGTCATCCTTTGTGAATTTGATTTTGGGCAAGCCTCCCACTAGGTCTTTAGAAACTATTTTATTAAGCAAATCTAAATTGACATGCGCCAACCGTTTATGCCATAACCATGAATCTTCACTCATGGTGACTAGACACTTGTCGATACTCAATGATACCTCATTCAAGTCTAGCATATAGACGTTATTCACCCTCAAGCCTTTAAACACATCCTTTTTATCACTATTCTCAATTATGCAACAATCCTTGGAAAAAGATACTTTATAGTCCTTGTCACATAATTGACTAATGCTTAAAAGGTTATGTTTAAGGCCCTCAACAAGAAGCACATCAGAGATAGTAGTAGATGAAGGGTTACCTACACTACCTTTGCCAAGTATTTGTCCCTTGTTGCTGTCTCCGTAGGTAACAAACCCCTTTTTCTTCGTCACAAAGTTGATGAAAAGAGATATGTCTCCTGTCATATGTCTTGAGCATCCACTATCCATAACCCATCTTCTTTCCGTGGTCTCAAGACGTTGTACCTACATAGGCAATCAAGGGAAATAGGTACCCAATTCTTATTGGGTCCTTGGTTGTGAGTGAAAATAGGATTGCATTTGGGAAACCATTGATAAACACCTTTAGGAACCAAAAACCTCCTAAAGTGACAATTAGAAATGGTATGACCCCTTTTGCAACAATATAAGCAAGTGAGGTTAACATGAGAATCACTTTTGCTAGGTTGATTTCTAATCACATAAGTATATTTTTGATATGGATTAATCATTCTTTTCTTAAAGTGTGATTTATTAATAGCAAAAGTCATTTTTGGTTCTAGAGCCTTGTCAAGCTTGGCCTTAAGAGTTCTAACCTCTTTTTGCCAAATGTGACAAGTATCGCAACCAAATTTTAACCACTTACTTTTGTCTTCCACAACATCTACTTTTGTTACTTCCACCATGGACTTTTTGAGAGCCTCTAATTCCTTTTCGGAATCGGAGATCTTTTACTCCAAATGAGAAAATATTTATTTATTTGAAGTTAACCATTTAAAGGCTTCCTTGGCCTCGTGGTGTAGAGTATCAAACGCACGTTGTAGTTTAGAATAAGACATTGAATTAGAGTTATCGTACTTAGAGTGTCTTACCGTTTTGTTCTTTTTCCTTTGGTGAGCGGAAAGGCAAAGGTTGACGGATTCTCCTTCGTCACTTGAACTTTCAACACTAGATGATTCGCAATCGCTTTCCCAAGCGATATAGGCTCTCCTAGGTTTTGATTGTTTCTTCCCGTGACGGATTTTGTCCTTACCTTTGTCCTTCTTCAACAGTGGACATCCCGGCTTGTAGTGGCCGACTTTCTCACATTTATAGCAAGAAACCTTAGTTTTTCCACACTTTTTGTCTTCATTCTTGGAAGACTTTGATTGTTTACGAAAGTTGACAAGGTTTTTCTCCGAATGTTGGACACCATTTTTCTTGATATAGCGATTGTATCACTTCAAAAATAATCCCACGTCTTCATTCGAATCTTCTTCCTCGTCATCACTAGATCCACTCTCGCTCAGCTCGTATGCGGAGGACTTTGAACTAGAAGTCTTTAGAGCTATCGACTTCTTTTCCGCTTATTTGGTCTTGCTCTTTTCGTTCTTCTCTCTTTTTTCAAATTGGTCTAAGCTTATGAGCATTTGCTCATGTTCCTCGAGCTTCCCAAACAACGTTGTGATGTCTAACGTCATTAGGTCGTTGGCTTCTTTGATGGCGGTAACCTTCGGTTGCCAATCCCTAGTCAAACACCTCAAGATTTTGTTAGTAGCAACCTCATTGGAAATTGGTCTACCAAGTGAATAAAGTCTATTGATTAAATGAGTGAACCTCTTTTGTATGTCGGCAATGGTTTCCCTTTGCTTCATGTGAAATTAGGTCGAACTCTTGAGTCAATGTATGGATTCTAGCTAGCTTGACGTCGTTAGTACCCTCATGGCCAACTTGTAACGCGTCCCACATAGCTTTAACACTCGTACAATGTGAAACTCTATAATATTCGTCAACTCCCAATGAGGAGATCAGAATATTTCTAGCCTTCCAATCGTAGTTGTACTTTTTCTCGTCTTCTTCATTCCATTGTGCTTCAGGCTTAGGTACTACCACGTTATTCGCATCAGTCATGGTTATTTCCATTGGACCGTTTTGGATAACGCTCCATACCTTCCTATCAATAGAATTGATGTGAACATGCATACAATCCTTCCAGTAACTATAATTCTCACCATTAAAAACAGGTGCTCTATTATAAGCCCCTTTCGGTTCGTTTGCCATTTTCTAAAAAGTTATACTTGAAGCACTAGAATTAACTGGTGCTCCTGATACCACTTGTTAGACGAAGGCAATTGATCTAGAAGGGGGTTGAATAGATCACTTCTATTTAAATGCGAGTCGGCGCTAAAATTTTTTTTTAAAAATTATTTTGCGGAAGCGGCCGAGGAAAATTCGTCTACACAAACTAAGTTACTGAGAGGATCAGATATACGTAAGCTAAATGGAACGAAAGGCTCGAAGAGAAAAATTAGAATCGCAACTTAACAATTAATCAATTTTCCAAAAGCACTTAATAAGGTGCAATCTCCAATGAGCATTCAAAAATTAAACCAAACTTGACAATATATCAAAAATCTTGTATGCGTTCAATCTATCGAGCACTTGGAGTGCATAAAACTCCAAGCTAAACCTTCTATGATAGTTGATGCAGAATTTTCACTAAGCACAATCCAAAATGATTGTGCAATGATTTTCAAATTAATTTTCTGCACAAAACTATTCCAGAATTTTTTATCGATCAATTGACCGATTACAAGCGTACACAGTTTGAAATATAATTGAGATAAGGAAAAGGAAACGACACCAAGTTTGTTTAGGCAGTTCCCCTTTCATCCTCGCTTCGGGTACGTCTTCCCCCAATTCTAAAAACTAGAATTGAGATATCTATAACTTGTTTGAAAATGTTTTTACAAGAGAAAACTTAGCCATCCCACATTCAAGAAACTTCGTTGATGCAGATACTTTGTCTTATCTTCACTTGATTCGAGTCGAATCAAGTGCCTTGAACTTGTTGGAAGAACCTCCGTTTACCGTTACTAGATTGCAAGAACACACAGGTCTTCAATCACCTTCACTCGGCTGATTCTGATCCACACACAGTTCGATCCTCAAACCTTATTGCATAATCCTCTGGTTAATGCTACTAGATCGACAAAACCATCAGTTCTTCGATCACCTTCGCTCGGCTGAATTCAATGCACACAAGATCTGATCCAAAAACCCCCCAAATCCAATTGATCTTGGAGGACAAAACCCTAGAGATTTTATTCAAGAACAAACCCACTGAAACACTCACCCCAAACCAAGATACAACTCAATGCTTTGGACGTTATCACTTCATGATGCAGAAAATCAACAAAAATGATTATGTGTATTTGTTGAGAAAGGTGCAAGATGAAGATGAAAGTGATGAGAGAAAAAGTTTCAATGTATTTCTTTCACTTGTTCTTGTTGTTCTGTAAAAAATGAGGAACCATCTCTATATATGATACAAGGACCAACAGAAAATAATAACAGCATTTTGAACAAAGTGAAAAATAGAAAAATTGATTACTAACAGCGAGCGGTCGACCACTCCTTGAAGAGGGTCAGCCCGCGCTGACCCGTGGAGCAATCTGCACATGTTAGAAGACCATGCGTCGACCGCTACAGGGACCATGCGTCGAAGCATGGCTGGGAAAAATGCACAATCAGAAATTCCAGAAGTGTGCGTTGACCGCAGGGTAGGCGCGCGCTTACCCGAGCGAGACACCCACATTGTCAGCATATTGTGAGTCGACCGGACCTCAGCTTAGGTCGACTCAAGCTTCAAAAACACTCAAAAATTGATTTTTTGACACATTTTCATCTATATAGGCACAGTTTATGCATTCCTAATACTAATATCATGATCACCCATACTTAATAGATATGCAAGATTCCACCATGTATTTAGACTCATGATTATGCAATACAAAATTGGAATGCCGACATCAATGCGATAACACCGTCCAAATTACAAACTACTAGCTAGTATACATTTTGACATCATTAAAATAAAGCTCAAATGAGAGGCACCTTGCCCTCACAAGCATATGACATCGCCTTTTGCCCATACAACAGTCTCCGCAAGACACGTCAGATGGACATAAGTTTGTTATACTCCGAATGGCTGACTTGTGGATCATCTCTGATGTATTCATATATTCCCAAGCAAGTGATACGCTAGTTTAGATATTTGTAGGTTATTCCGAGATACCCCTCAAAGCATGCTCCTCCCACCGTCCTCTATATAGATCTTGATGCCATACTTAAGGATTTAGCAAGTTATTTAGTACCAGAGGACTATCGTAGGGTGTCAGCTCTTGTACATTGGGCTTATGCAGATGACTACATGACATGTTTCTATAGGGTGCACATCTATCATGATACCATAACTTCTTAAAAGACCACCTAAGCCATCTAAGGTGGTCTTAGAGGCTAGGGTTGACCACACCCAAGACGTAAGTAGCATTTGTCGGTGTATTATGGATATGCCGAGATTGGGCATAAAGGTAGGACTTTTAGAGGAAGGAAGGCAGTGCCCGGTTGGCCCTCGTAGAAGTCATTATGGTCGAGGAACATAATGCCTTGCAGTACATGTGGAGAAGCCGAGGGTTAGACATATTAAGTAGTTTATGTTTGGTTGCATTATATTTTGTATTTTTGGAACAAATTATGTATGGTCGGTACATTTTGATTTTACTTTAATTTATATATGAATTTTTTTAATGTATGTGTAGCATGTTTGAATCAATTAATGTATGCGTTTTATTTTTTAATTTATGGCCTAAAATGACCTAAAATATAAGTTGACCTAAAAAAATGTCAAAGTTAGGACAATGTTGTTGCCTAGAAAGCATTAAGGGGAATTTTTGGATATGCATCTCCGAAATATCTCCTGTCATATGCAATAAACACGCTTCTAATACCTTAAAATGATTTCGGGGAATATTTTAGAGATGCGTCTCTCAGTTTGCAAAAGAAACTTTACGGAGATGCATCTTCAACCCAAATTTTGGCAAAATGGGGTGTATGGTTGAATTACGAGCTGTTGGGATTTTAGGTGCATCCAGAGATTCATCTTCGGACACCAATAAGAGCATTTTTAGATTTTCATAGGTGTGAGGAACACTCCCTGGGGTGGGATAAATATCCCTCAATTAAAATTGATTGTGTCCCAATTTGGCCTAATTACATTATGGATAATGTATTAATTATGATGAAACAATATACTATTTTTGTGATGATAACTTAATTTTTCTAATTCGTGGGCTATGCTATTTTTAGATCCGTGAATGTGAGATTTTATCCTAACACCCCCACATATTTTTATAATGCCCATATTACCCTCTACAAAACTTTATTAAAAAACTCAGACGAAAAATCTGGTAGAACAATCAAAATATCTGGTAGTAATTAAAAAATCTGGTTGTGTATTTAAAAAATACAGTGTATCAGATATTTCAAAAATTCAGAATGTTGTGGGGCATACCAGTTTTTTAAAAAGTTCATATCTTTATCATATTTTTTTATTACAATAGAAAAATCTAGAAGTACAAAAAGTACCATTTTTTAAAAACATTAGTTACTTACCATATTTTTCGTGGATCCGTGAAAAATCTGGCATTGTTAATTGAGTTTTGAATGAATGGTTGAGATTTTGTCGACTATTTTGTACGAATGTGGTTGCACCAACCATTTTGTGAGGTCTATAATGAATCCAAAGTTGTATAAATAGGGGTCATGTGTTGTTGAGAAAAACATCGTACAATACCTTAGTTTTTTTTAATGGAGAATTGAACTTCAAAGGGGTAAAACCTCCTATAGATTTTTGGTTCCCAGAGGGCATTACATGTCTCGTCGTTATAAAATCCATGGTGAATGATATGTTGCCCAACACCGAGAACAAAAAGGTGAGTAAGATTGAGTTTTGTGCAAACTGGATTGATATTGATGGGGCACCTCTGTCTCTGCCATCATCTGCACGTCATCTTGAATCTCTGCATGAACATCAACTTGCTCTTCATCATCATCATTGTAACACCCCGGTTTATTTTATTTAATTTTTTGTAATTAAATTCTGTGTATGTATGTGTTGATTGGTGTTTTGGTGTGTTAGAGGTACCCTTTGGTGTGAGATAATGGCCTTAAAGAGTAGAAATTAAGAGTTCGGGTGTGTGAGTAATAGTGTAGAGACATAGGGGTTGTGGGAGATTTATTATGTCACTATTATTTAGTTGGACCATTTAAATAAAATAGTAGTAATAATAATTAAATATTTATGTTAAGCATTATTATTATTATTATTATTATTATTATTATTATTATTATTATGATAGTATGATTAAATGAATATTTAATTTAATTAGTTAAAATTAGTAATAATAATGATATTATTATAGTATATTAAAATAAGAAAATAGGGGATTAGATGAAAGTTATCAGAACACGTGAAATTGGAGAAAAGAGAAGAACGTGAAAAAGGAGAAGAAAAGAGGAAGAGAGTTAGGGCATAGGAAGGGAACCTCCATTAGAGAAGTTATAAGATCATCATCTAATGTAAGGGTGGGTTCCTATTATATAAGGGTTTGTATGATGAATGTCGGTGGGTTATATCTATGCATGAATTGCTTTTCTCTCCTTTCTATGTTATGATCAGTGATGCAATTGTGTGTTTGTTGGAATGAATAATGTGATTGATGAATTATGAAGTTGTATTGGTGATGTTATGTTGATGATTATTTGATGCAATTGTGTGTCGATACTGTTAGAATCGTGTAGTTGGTTGAATTTCATGATGATAGATGTGTGTTGTTGATAGTTGTTGCGAGTCAGAGTCTGAACTTGAGTTATGAACTTTTTATGAAAAGAATTGGGGTTTTGATACTTTTTAAAAAGTGATTTTTGTGTAAAATAATGTGATAAATGTATTGTATAAAAGAGTGGTTTTGGGATGGGATAAAAAGTAATTTTCGCACTGATAAGCAACAAAAAAATCATTCTGCTCACAGTGTAATGGGTTACCAAGAATTGTGTAACCGGTTACACTGCATTAAAACTGCGTTCTTGGGGAAATTTGAGGGGGTGTAACCAGTTACTTGAAATGGTATAACCGGTTACACTTAGTGAAAATGGCGTAGCAGGGGCGTGGTTACAGGGATGTAACCGGTTACTGCATTTAGTGTAACCAGTTACACTGGGAACAAATTTTGTAAAACTTTGAAAAATCATATCTTGAGTTTCGGGCGTCCTATTCGGGTGCCATTCAAAGCGTTAAAAAGCTGACGCGATGAAATTTATTTTAAAAATAATTGCAGTACCTGGAAATAAATAAATTGTTGTGTGATGGTGTTAAATGTGTTATGGTGTTTATGTTTTGGTGTGACATATTCGTAAATACATTGTTGTTGCTTGCTATATTGTTATGTTAGTGTTACTGAAATGTTACAGTAGGTGTGTGGTGCATGGTGGTCAGTATTGGCGTAGTACATTGACTAAAGTGAAAGTCATTCTGCATGGTGTTGTGGTTGCATGTCTTGTATGTTGCATGCATTCATGGTGTTGGAGGGTGGTCCGTTTTTGGTGAGCCTCAATCCTATGGTGGGGATTGGGTGCGAGTAGTCGGTTCCAGGTGGAAATCGGTGAAGCGTTACCTATGGTGATGGTAACGATTTTTGGTGGGCTCAGATCCTAAGGTGGGGATCGGAGCGGTGAAGCTGAGAGTTCACATTTTGGTACCACATGCATTGAGTCATGATGTCGAGTCTCATTGCATTGCATATTTGTTGTGTTGTTGTGTTTGGATTTTGTGGAAGTGTGATTGGTGGAATGGGTGATTATGCATGTAATAATCTAATGCTTACTTATTATCATGCATTATTTTATATAATTGTGATATCTCACCCTTTCTGTTTGAATGTTGCCTTTACATGGGCATCGTGCATATAATCCGCAGTAGAGGCATGGATGTGTGTGGAAGTGGGTGCTCTTCATTTTATTTTTAGAGTTGGCGTCTGCTCTGATGTGTAACATTGACGGTTGAACGCTTGTGTGTTTATTTCTGTTGGTCGAGACTTTATGAGTGTCTCCTATGTTGATGTTTCTTATGATTACTATGTTTTCTGTTTTAACAATAAAAATGATTATTTATTGATATTCCGCTTCTTAATAAAATTGAAGTTCCATACATGGTTAATGTTATTATTATTGCTAATAATGTTTTAGAGTAGCATGTGTTACATATCTGATTGCATGAGCAGGTTCATGGTGAAAGTAGCATCCTACTTGTGTAAATGTTTTAACTACTATGATTTTTATTTAAAAACTATGCAGGGGGAAACTAGGGTGTTACATAGTGGTATCATAGCAGGTCGGTCTGTTCGGCCAAGTTGTCGAGTCAGTGTGGTGTGACAGTTGATTACTATCGGTGTTGTCTTCTAACCATTGTTGTTGTTAGTGGTGTAAACATAAAATGGCTAGGAGGAACGATGTTGTGATTGTTGCTGCTTTACATGATGTTGCTCAGGCTATGCTGAATCATCCTAATGCTGGTGGAAACGATGAGTTCTGACATCTGGGGAAGTTTCACAGGAATAATCCGCCTACTTTTAAGTGTAGGTATGATCTTGATGGAGCACGAGCTCACCTTAAAGAGATTGAGAGGATCTTTCGTGTGATGGATTGCTCTGAATTGAAAAAGGTACAGTTTGGTATTTATATGCTGGCTGAGGAGGCTGATAACTGCTGGATAAACACTCGTCAAGTGCTGGAGACTGCAGGTGAGGTTGTTGAAAGCACCTTTGGTTTGACAAAATTTTGGTAAAACAATTTTAATGATAAAGATGAAGAAATTTGTCCCTGAACAAAGATGTCGAAGAAGATGTCTTAACCTGAAGACATGACATCCTGAAGTACTGCACTGATTTAGCAGGTTTTAAATCTATAACAAATCTGCCCAAGATTTGATGCGCTATCTAGGAATGGATCGAAGACTAGAGATAGAAAGCCTAAGGAAACTGAAGCCTATATAAGAAGACTTAGACCTAGGATTTTATAAGCCTTTTGTAACCTAGTTCTCTTGCGTAAGAAACAAGGGTTTAGGGGTTTGAGAGTCGTTGGCTCTCTAGGTTGTAAGTCTCCCTTTGTATCAGTTGATGCATTGTGGCAGATATAGGTGTCACACAGATCCATAAGCCTTGAGGTATTGGATTGTGTATTGTTCTTGGATGAAGCTTTTAAGCAAATCCGAGTTAGCTTGTTTGTCAAGTATGCTTGACAGAATTCTGTATTGACAGGGATGATGTAGAAATCATAGTTGGTGGTTAATGGAAGTGAGTGGGGTATCTCGTATCAAAGAGGTTGTTCTTTGATAAAGTCTTCATTGGGTAGATGTTAGGATAAAGTTGTAAACGAGGGAGTTTAGCTTTGTAATAGTTCTATAGATAGTGGAGTCTTCTTCCTAGATTGGTATCCCCCATATGTAGGTGAGTTACACCGAACTGGGTTAACAATTGTTGTGTTCTTTATCATTCTGCAGATTTACTTTTCTGTTAGGGTTCACGATAAACATGTTGGATCAGATGTTGTAACATCTGGGATTTTGCAGTTCTGATATTCAAGGTATCAGTCTGCTGTTGTGCCTCTGTGTTTGAATGTTTATGCAGAATATTGTTGTGACATGTGTTAGGACATATGCTGTATGCATTTCCAGAATTTCAATTGGTATCAGAGCAGGCATCCTGTCTGTTTCTGGATGAGATCTTTGGGAGATACTTTCTGGCGCTTAAACAAGGAGGAGTTTTGATGATCAGATCAATTAACTCAGACATACTCAAGGGTATTAATGGATGGGATGGATGTTCTGGATCGAAGGTAACAACCCGGAGGTTGTTCATGTTACTGAGGAGGTTCTACAACAACCGCGGGAGAAGTGGCTAGTTCTCTTGTTGGGGCGTCTTATAAGATATTTCGGCATCTTATTAGGGCAAGTTGAATTTGTTCCTTGGTGGTTCCGCTGCATATGTATCTGATGGAAGAGCTCTAGAATTATGGGATTCTGGAGTTGTTGCTGAAGATAGATGGTGGAAGATCTCAATCGTCGGCCTCTATATGTGAAGATATCTGCATTCTTTTATTCCAAAGTCGGGAGCGATGGAATGAAGGGAGTTGTGGAAGATATCTGGTATGGAGACTTGGTACTTGGATGCTTGGTTCCATGGTACAGTTTGAAGTCAGTTGAAGAGGAGATGAGTTGAGTTTAAGTTTATCAAGTTCTTGCTCTGGGAGTTTGATAAATTATTGACCGGCTAGGTGGTCAAAGATACTTGAGAATTTTCTCAAGTCCACTCATAAAGGCGTCTCAGTCGTGCATCTGGAGTCTTCTAGTTGTTCTTCTGACTAGAAGGTGTTTCTGTGAAACACAGCCTGAAGAAAATGGAGGTGATTTATTTTCACCATCCAAAACAGCAAGGAAGGATTCATCTCTGTTAACGCTAAAGGTGGATCCAATCTGATTGGAGTTCTCAGAATGGTTAAGGTAAATAAGGTTCGTTCAGAGAGAATCTTAGTTACTTGAGTTAAGGGTGGCAGCCTTGGTATATCAACACTGTTTGTCAAAGAAGATACTTGCAAAAGATTGAATACTTGATAAGTGTTCATGAAGTGATTTGGTGGAGCTTAGCTACAATAGTGAAGAAGGGTTATTGGACAAGGATTTAAGATTAATTTCTATTTGTGGAATTCACAAGTACTTAATTGATTATCCTTGAAAGTCAAGATTGCTGATGTTCAACAAGATGTTGGAACATCTCATCATTAGAGTTTATGCAGAATCATGGGAGGGGTACTGCATAAGCTTTAGCATCTGTTTTAGTCTTGGATGTTGACATAAGAATGAGCTTCGGTCTGGTATGACAGAAGCATATGATCTCTGGAGAGCTTCCTGGCAAGAAACTGGTCTGGACTTTGGTGCTGTTGAAGATGAAGATGAAGAGATCATAATCTTGATGGTTACTTCTTGGATCAGTTTATTTTCTGATCTAGGAGGAATGGAGTGTTGGTGATGGCACAACTTAGATCAGTTTATTTCTAATCTAGGTACTTGGGAGCATGGGATCTTGCTCAGTTTGAAGGTCAAGGTTAAATGGCAGTTATCTCTGACTTTCTACAGACTGCTCTACTAAGGAAAATTACATTCTTTGGTATGGCTATAGTGTAGTCTAGGACTACTTTATCTTCTGAAGATTCAGACGTGGCAGGTGTGAAGTCTTTGGAGTTTCAAAGTAGGATGGAGGTTGTCTACTCAAACTTGGTTGTTGAATCAAGTCTATGAGAGCATGGAACTCTTGTTCAGTAATAGGGAGAAGGTTCTTCTAAGTGGCCGAAGGAGGAGCTGAATTCAGCAGTTGGATGTCATATCAGAATGTTTTGACATCTAGCTTAACATCAGGATCTCAGTTGGTGATGTGGCACATCAGCTTAAGATAAGGTGATCTACAGGAGAATGGAAGTTATGGATGCTTCAAAAAGGTTTATCTCACGCAGTTTGCGGGAGCTGTGGTTTGAGAAGATGTTACATGTCTAAGAGGCTTGATGGATCCAAGATGTCTTGCTATGGAGCAAGTAGTTCATGTGACTTGAAAATTTGATTTCATTGGTGGATCAGTGTATCTTGTGGGAGTTCTGAAGAAGAGTGAGATCAATCAAAAGGTGGCATTTGGTTGGTTTCATAGTGTGCATTCAAGTAGGGTGCTTGGAACTGATTGCTTTTGTGCAGAAGGGTGGTTGGTTGAAAACCTAAGGAGGATCTAATTCATATTGGAGGTTGTGGCAGAAGTTCTCAGTTTATGGAAGATTACCTTCTTTTTGGTGGATGGGAGTTTATTTCTCTCTGGGTTTCTGAAGTTCTCTTTGTTCAAGCTGGTGGCGCCGTGCTGTGTAAAGATCTTCAGTTTGGATTACTATGCAGATTGTAAGTCTAGTGGTGGAGCATATCAAGAACTATGTTGATTGGTGTCTGTGATGTGTGGAGGATGTCCTAACTGATGTTAGAACATTTTCTGAGTTAGTTATCCTTGGAGGAGGATTCTTAAGTTTTGGTCTAGGAACTTGTTGGGTACATCATGTCTAAGGAGTATTTATCTTGTCATATGGGAGAATGATGGAGTAGAAGAACTTCCTTGGGAGGATGGTGTAGAGAAGGCAGAAGTGGATCATGTGTTGATTGCATGAAAGTCTGAATATGGATATCCACCAGTTGATCAGAAGTATTCCAGGTTATCATATGGGAGAATGATGAAGGAATGATTGTCTTAGATTGTTTGGTGTCTATCTATTGATTGACCTTGCTAAGGTCAAATATAAAGCTTGTGGAGGGGATATCGCCCCTATTGGCAAGTCATGCTAAAGGGAAGTGGATCAGTTTGGCAGCTGTGAAGTTCTGAAGCATGTATACGGTATCTGACACCGTTGGAAGAAAAAAACTAAGAGGTATGGTATCTCTTTGAGGAATGTGGATCATTCCAGATCAATTGGATTTTATCTCAGGAAACAAGGAGATCTATACATGAGAATTCAAGAGGATTTCGTTTGGTGTATGGATAGTTTCTGGAAGAGGGGGATCAATGGAGCTTTGATCTTAATCCAAGAGTTTGTTAATTTAGGATGGTGATCCTAATGAGTCCTCACAGGAAACATGATGGTGTTCATGTGTGAGTGATTATTGGTTCTTGTCAGAAGAAGCAATAAGAGGAGTTGATGATTATGTTCAGCAGGTAGGTTAGATAGAGGGTGCACTCTTGAAGACATGAAGATGCGTCTTATGTTTTCCATTTATCAACATAGTGTTCATTGGAGGAGAACTGGTTATCTTAGATAAGGGGAGTTGCTCCTTGATCTAAGATGTATTACTGCAGGGGTGTAGTTCAAGTTCCAGCTTGTATTGTGCGTCAAGCAAGCTGCATTTAAGTTTCCATCCTGGGAGGATGAGATGTCAAGAAGGATGTCTTGACATTAGTGTACTATTTCAAGTTAGGGGAAACTTGACAGTACAAATTACATGGTTCTTAAGGATGCTTAAGAATCATTGGTTAGGTCTGGGAGAATTTATTTTTCTCTGCAGAATGTGATCATAAGACTATGAAGGAATTGATCAATACAGAAGTTTTCTTTAGGAGACAATGTCTGACATGATGTCAGAACATTGTTAAGGACATGTGATAAAAGTAACTAGTCTTGTGGTTAGTGGAGAATAGGCGTGTTCATCGTAACATACATTATTTTTGGACGGTTTTCTTCAAAGAAGAAACAGTCAAAGCATTCTTAATAGTTGCATATTGATATTGGTGAAGTTACATCCTTGGATTAATGAGGTCATTGATTTAACCATTGCTATTTTCAAAGGCTCGTTACGCTCGAAGGAAATTTCTTGGGTATTTAAGGGATTCCTTGGATCAGGTTGTCTCAGTCTGTGCTTTCGTTGTGGTGTGTTCAAAATGTCTTTTATTCAAGTCTGGATTAGTATTGGTTGGGTATGGGAATGCCTTAGCTACCTTTGTCAATTTTTGGCTAAAAAGGGGGAGTATGAGTCACGGGAAAAGGGATTGTGTGTGTTGTTCTTGCAGTTGTTTTGTAAGAACATTGAATAAGGTGTTGGCTTTATCATCTTGTATATGTTTCTCTTGTGTCTTGTGACTTGAGTTAAGAATCAAGTTGTGTCTTGTGACCTGAGTTACATGTCGTATGTACTCAGATTCACGAAGACTACAACTGATCTCTAGAGGGGGAGTGTGTTTGAAATGAGTGTCCAGGATTCTGGTGTT
Organism: Lathyrus tuberosus; assembly: GCA_022829125.1. NCBI lineage: Eukaryota > Viridiplantae > Streptophyta > Magnoliopsida > Fabales > Fabaceae > Lathyrus > Lathyrus tuberosus. Next base: position 945,214 of record JALAZF010000085.1, on the reverse strand, counting down.
TTAGACTTTCTTCTTGTCTCTTTAGGAGTCTCAACTCCTGGACCTTTCTCAACTTCACTCACCCTGCAAAGAGGAAGGTTGTGTTATCTTCCTCCTCATGTACACCAACATGAATCCAACATGCTCAGTATTCCAATCATAACCGCCATTCAAACTAAAAAGAGTTTTAGCCGAAATTTGTCAAAAGGGGGAGATTGAAAGCACCTTTGGTTTGACAGAATTTTGGTAAAACAATTTTAATGATAAAGATGAAGAAATCTGGCCCTGAACAAAGATGTCGAAGAAGATGTCTTAACCTGAAGACATGACATCCTGAAGTACTGCACTGATTTAGCAGGTTTTAAATCTGTAACAAATCTGCCCAAGATTTGATGCGCTATCTAGGAATGGGTCGAAGACCAGAGATAGAAAGCCCAAGGAAACTGAAGCCTATATAAGAATACTTAGACCTAGGATTTTATATGCCTTTTGTAACCTAGTTCTCTTGTGTAAGAAACAAGGGTTTAGGGTTTTGAGAGTCGTTGGCTCTCTAGGTTGTAAGTCTCCCTTTGTATCAGTTGATGCATTGTGGCAGATATAGGTGTCACACAGATTCATAAGCCTTGAGGTATTGGATTGTGTATTGTTCTTGGATGAAGCTTTTAAGCAAATCCGAGTTAGCTTGTTTGTCAAGTATGCTTGACAGAATTCTTTATTGACAGGGATGATGTAGAAATTACAGTTGGTGATTGAGGGAAGTGAGTGGGGTATCTCGTATCAAAGAGGTTGTTCTTTGATCAAGTCTTCATTGGGTAGATGTTAGGATAAAGTTGTAAACGGGGGAGTTTAGCTTTGTAACAGTTCTACAGATAGTGGAGTCTTCTTCCTGGATTGGTATCCCCCAGATGTAGGTGAGTTGCACCAAACTGGGTTAACAATTGTTGTGTTCTTTATCATTCTGCAGATTTACTTTTCTGTTAGGGTTCATGATAAACATGTTGGATCAGATGTCGTAACATCTGTGATTTTGCAGTTCTAATATTCAAGGTATCAGTCTGTTGTTGTGTCTCTGTGTTTAAATGTTTATGCAGAACAATGTCGTGACATGTGTTAGGACATCTGTTGTCTACATTGCCAAAATTTCAGTTGTCACTTAGGTTGTTTTCCGCCAGGAGTTTCTGAGGAAGTATTTTCTTGAAGATGTTTGCGGGAAGAAGGAGATTGAGTTTCTGGAGCTGAAGCAGGGGAATATGCATGTGACTAAGTATGCTGCCAGATTTGTGGAACTTGCAAAGTTCTATCCTCATTATAGTGAGGCAACTGCTAAGTTCTCAAAATGTATTAAGTTTGAGAATGGTTTGCATCCTGAGATTAAGCAGATGGTTAGGTATCAACATATACGAAGATTTCCGGAGTTGGTGAACAGCTGTAGGATTTATGAGGATGACAGTAATGCTCGGTCAGCTCATTATAAGAGTCTGAGTGAGAAGAGAGGGAAGAAGAATCTGAACCATGGGAAGCCTTATAGTGCTCTAGCTAAGAAAGGTAAACAAAGGATTGTTGATGGTAAGAGGCCAAGTGTATGAGGTGTTTCTGCTCGTCTTAAGTGCTTTAGGTGTGGTGAGTTAGGTCATACGTGTCAGTGAATGCAAGAGTGATGTGAAGAAGTGTTTCTGGTGTGGGAAGACAGGAGATATGGTTGCTGATTGCAAGGATAATGTGGTGACTTGCTATAACTCTGGTGAACCAGGACATATCAATACTCATTGCCAGAAGCCGAAGCAAGCTTCAACCGAAGGGAAGGTGTTTGCACTGTTAGGGACTTAGACTTCCAGTGACGACAAGTATATTAGAGGTATATGTTACATTAATAGTACACCTTTGATTGCTATTATTGATATTGGTGCTACTCATTCTTTTATTGCCGCTGATTGTGTGAAAAGGCTAGGCTTTGTAGTGTCTTCCATGAAGGGAGAGATGGTTGTCGATACTCCTGCTAAGGGATCAGTGACTACTTCTTTGGTTTGTTTGAATTTTCCTTTGTCAATATATGATAGGGATTTTGGAGTTGATCTTATTTGCTTGCCATTGAGGGATCTTGATGTGATCTTGGGAATGAACTGGTTGGAGTTCAATCATGTTCATATTAACTATTATAACAAATCGGTGCAGTTTCTTGCTCCTGATAATGTTGAAGAAGATGGTTTCTTATCTGCTAGACAGTTGAAAGAGCTTTTGCAAGAGGAAGCTCAAGTGCTTGCGTGGTTTTTGTCTCTGTCTATTGAATGCCAGGCTGCAATATATGAGTTGTAGGTGGTGCGTGATTTTCCATATGTGTCTTCAGATGATATTTCAGATGTGTCTCCAGAGAGAGAGGTGGAGTTTTCTATTTATCTTGTCCCTGGTACCAGACCTATTTATATGTTACCATACAAGATGTCAACGTCAGAATTAGCAGACTTGAAGAAAAAATTAAAGGAGTTGCTGGAGAAGAAATTTGTGAGACCAAGTGTGTCACCTTAGGGAGCTTCAATGTTGTTAGTAAAGAAGAAGGATGGGATTCTGAGGTTGTGTGTGGATTACAGACAGCTTAATAATGTAACGATCAAGAACAAGTATCCACTTCCGAGAATAGATTTCTTGATGGACCAATCGGCGGGTGCACGTGTTTTTAGTAAAACTAGTGAGATACCCGTGCATTCGCACGGGTACTGGTATGGTATGCGCTTTTTTTTTTAAATATAATAAAAATGATATTAAAAAAATTAAAGTGTTTAACTTAAAAGATATTATTTTTAAAAGATATAAGAAATTAGAATCTATATTATAATAATGATATTTTTCCTGTATATATAAATAAAATAATCAACAACGAACTTGATCCCGTATATAAATATTAAGTTTGTTTTGACATTAGATATATATTTAAATTTGCATAAAAAAATTTGAATCAAAAATGTATTTTTGCCCGTAACTAAATAGTATTTTGTTCAATGACATACAAAATATTTTTGCCCGTAAAAAAATTGAATCAAGAATGTATTTTTGCCCGTAATTAAGTAGTCAGTTGTGGTAGATCCTTATTTTTATTACAATGCATAACAAAAGTTTGATCTCTCTCCTAGGACTTTTTCACTGATCCATTTCACTCATAGCATTGAGATATATAAAGTGGTTCAGGAGCTATAAAGGAAAGGAAAAGGAAAGGAAAAAAAGGAGTACTTTGAAAGAATAAAGAAAGTTAAATAAAGATCATTTTTAACATAAACCAACAATAGTAGTTTTTTACATAGGAAAAACAATAACAATGCTACATATAATTTACGTACGGAAGGTAGGGAAGCCATTCAAGAATCAAAATATCATTATACATTGAAGATAAGAAATAACCAATGTTGTAGAGCTGTAGACTCATTTTGTTTTTTAACATATTTCACTACTGAAGATTCCATCCTGAATGAAGTCTCCTATATCCTGTTCTTTTGAATGGTTATGCTCTTATTGGTGCTTAACCAAACAGTTCTAACAGAGAAACAACTCCAAAGCTAGCATATATAGTTGTAACTCCAAATTTATCCACCAACTCAAGGAAGAACAATCCCACCACAAAGTTGCAAACCTTTATGTAAAGAATAAAAATTAAAATTATTAGACTGAAAAATTCCATCACAGGTGAAAGATGTTAAGTGACACATAAAAAGAGTTTTTCATAAAGGAAAAATCACTGAAGATGCTTAAATACCCACCCAATGGGTAAAGAAACTGAACCTCGTGATCTTCTCTCGTGTCCTCGTGCTGCTAAGCTCTTGTATAATGATGTCAGTTACAGGGCAAACTCCAATCGGAAAAGATAATATATACATGATGATAATTAGCAAGTAAATGCTTACATGATAGTTCTAAATATTGGTAAGTTGTTGTTGAGTTGCTTATCCAATAGAAAGATGACAACGTAGACCACAAGAAACATTGAAAATCATGAGTTACCAAGGAATAAGATGTAAACAAATTCAAACACAAACACACACAATCTAGCACACAAAATATTGTAGTATATAAAACTAATAGACTCACACAAATTGTATAAACGAAGACAATAACTATTGATGAGCATGCTATGAGAAATTGTGTAATCCAATCACAACCAAATAGGTAAAATAGTATAGAAACAACGATCGAAGAACCAACACTTAAAGTTGTTCCCGAGTCCACTATTTCAACACATCCACCCTCATAAAAACCTATAATATTTACACAATTTTCAATCAGTCAATGGTTGTGGAAATTTTAATTTAACATGAAGCTAGTATTCGCACATGGTATTCAGTACTGACACATACATATACACCACACACAACACCAACATGACATCAGTAATAACTTTAGATAACACAAGTGATTAAATGAAATCAAGTGTTTTGGTTGGTGTTGTGTTAATGTCGAAAAGTTTACCCTTTCAAAGACAACATCACGTTAGGTTTGAAACTGTTCACCTAATATTTGCTACTATTCAGTTACTTTTTGGTGGAATAGTGGTATATTGTATGAAAATGTTGTAATTATGATACAACCAAGTCGTAAACCGGTTGGAATTAGTTAGTTTTAGACACTAATTTCCCCTAATTTTGTGACGTGGTGGGATTAGACAAAAGGTTAAAAATGATTTAACCACAAGAATATAAGTTGTTATATTATAGATTCATATATGGTTGTTGCAGAGAAGAATCATTACTATTTAAGGACATCCCATTAGGCAGATTTATGAAGTTGTAGGGGCTATATCTTCATCTCATATCCACCAGATGAATAAATGAATTTCTACTACCTTGTTTAAAAAATATGAGTTACATTAAAATCTATTGTCTATTAATGGTCCAAACATATGTATATAAAATTAAATTATATAAAATGCTAAATTCTGTTAAAAACCAAATACTAAAAAAAACAATTTGTAATATAGAGCACCAAATAAGATGTATTTTCTATTTTATTTCATTTTACTAAAGAGAGGTGATTGAAAATCTAAGAGCATAAACCTAAAAGTACTGCTACTCAAAGAATTAAATAATATCAAACAAATTTTTTAAGATGATATTTTACTAAAGTAATTTTTACAATATTCTATCTTCAAGCTAACATCCCTAAAAAATAAAATATTGAGATGATCATTAAGCTTATGGTTCCTTGATGTTAGTGCATCTAGTGTTAAGAAAATATCCACTTAAAAAGGAAAAGACTCGACTAATACATTTGGAACCTAGTTTATAGTAAATACTTCAATGATTATTATTTTGTAATAATGTCTCAAAAAACATCAGAGAATAATGTTTAGAATTCACATAAATTATTAGTTCAGGATAAGTTAATGGTTCTTATCTTATCAATGAGCTTACTAAGATTTGAACTTAAAATCTCTGCTTTCCTAGTCATACCTAATCACTCTTATGTTCAGTAAAAAGAATTTTCAAATCACAGTATTATTTGCCTTTAATATACCTATTAATTGAACAGTTAGAATTTGGGCTTCAAATCTCTGGAAATGTAATAATTTAAATAAGACTTGTTTTTCAACTTCATTTGAGTGACATCCTTACTTTAGATCGTCACAGTATAAACGGAATCTAATTGAACAATTAATTAAAAGAGAGCTATAAGATGCATGAAGATCCCAAACAATTACAAAAATCGCATTAGACATTAAACTGGCCATACATTACAATGTTATAGCACATAGTGGAAAGATTTTCCAAAGAAATTATTTAACTTTTTAACACTTTATAAGCAACTTGTTACAATAATGAAGACAACACAGATGTAGAGACAAAAATCTTACCAAGGTACTCAAGCTCATAGAACCTCCAATGTGTGCTATCACAAAATCTCAAGGCTTTGCAAGGTTGGGCACTATAGACCTTTTGTATCTCGCCTACTACTTATTGACATCACAAACTCAACAACATAATGCAACAATCAGACATGGCCATCAGAAACTCAGCAGCAGAAAGCAACAATCAGACCTGGCCATTACAAAGTCAGCAACGCAACAATAACTTCTTTATTCAAGCAACACATAAGGGCTGGTTGGTTCACATGAATGACACCCACGTGGAGAAGGCATATATTCATCTTAATGCCATGTACCTACCCAATAAAAGAACTTTATTACAAGTAAAAACTATAACATTGTCTCTAAATATCAGTAGAAGTAGATCATAAAAATTTGAGTCGTTAGAGTGTAAAATATTCATCAAGAGGACCATGAACAATTCCTCCAAAATTTGTCCCAACAGGATGCTGGACATATAAAACAATGGGGATTAATTAAATTTTAATTAACAGAAAATCCACACAGTAACACACTAAAATCAAAGAACACTGATATTACCATATAATAACTGATAAAGAAGCCACCTTTTTGTATAAATTTTTCTAATGAAAATGCCAAATGGTCAAAAGGTCTATGAGGAATTAGACCTCCAAATCCAGAAAACCTGCAATGTTACATATAATTTATTGCTATGAAAGGGGGAAAATTAAATTGGAATTACAAAAAATGCAGCAGATAGTGTCATTTGAAATTATCATTTATAAAAATGAAAAATAAAAAACAAATTGTATATAAACATATATGAAGTATAAGCACCAGTTTATATCATATAGTCATTTATTTAAACAGTAACCAGAATAGGAAACATGCCTCCAAATTAAGCACCACAAAACCAACACAACTACTAACACAAAATTTCCATTTGAACAGCTAACCGCACCTTCGCAGCGCAACCAACTAAATACACAAAAATAAGTTAATCATGAGTGAAAACACTAACATACATATGAACTGTAACAACAAACACATAAACAAACCAAAACAGTACCAATCCAAAACTCAGACAAAAGTACAAGTAACAAAAACCGAACAAAATAACCAACAGACATGTTGAAAGCTTAGCAGCGTCCTTGAACCACTACTTCATACGGAAGACTAACATAGGCGGCAATCAAGGCCCAATATCAGAACACTAATCTTCAACCTTTGATTATGCAACACAGTTATTTTCCTTTCTCGTGTCTTCCTCCAATGATGAATACTCTCAAGATGGAAGTGAAATGAAAGCATATGATGCAGCTAAAGACATTACAATATCCATATAAAATATTGATGATAAATCAAAGGTTAATATACAAAATTTATAATGAATAACAACTTAATATAGAGCTTAACAAAACATAAACATGGAAATAAATATATTCAGCAGTATGTAAATCTCACCTTTTACATAATCCAGAAAAGCTAATAGAATAATCAACAATACAAACCCAAACTCCAACAAATATAAGTATTTCTTTAAACTGAGCACTGTATAAATCAAATAAACTGAAAAATATACAAAAATGAAAAACAAAGTCAAAAACTCATTTGAAATGAAACACACACAACAACAGACTTGTCATTAACAACGAAGAAGAAAAATACCGCAAACGTAGTTTCATTCATACCTTTTCACGGAGGAAGAAAGAAAACATTTTAGAACTAAACCCCAAAAATATATATTGATGAAGCAGCAGAGATGAAGAAGATGATGAACAGTTACCTCAATCTTCAAGTGAGTTGGCAAAAAATTGAATTGGGGTGGAGAGATGAAGGATATTATTGTTGATAACTTTTATTTTGCTGAAGGAGAAAGGTTTGCTGAAGGCATACACCACCTCAAACTTTTGGTTTACTTTTGTTATCAGAGAAAGTTTTGAATTTTTTTCATCTGGTTCCAAGAAACTACTTTACAGCAGCATCTGCATACCTGTTGCGCAACCCTTGGAAACTGGACCTAAATCTCAGCCTCAACTTTATGCAACTCCCAACCAATGCCTATGTTGTGTAATTTTTTTTGCTATTTTGCAACTGTTTCAACTTTGTAGCACCAACAAGTTGTGTTTTACGCTTAGAAACCGTAAATTTTCCATCCAAGTAGTTGTTGGTATGTAACAAATCATGCATTTAGTTCAAATTAGTTGCTTTTGGACGCTAATTGCCCCTTAATTAGTGATGTGGAGGCAATTAAGCAAGGGTTGGTGGTGTAATATCCAGAATAATGGATGTTCTTATATTATAGATTGATTTTAGTTCGGGTTATCATCAGATTCGAGTTAAAGATGAGGATATTCAGAAGACGACTTTTAGAACTTGATATGGACACTATGAATATTTGGTGATGTCGTTCGGCGTTTCTAATGCACCTGGAGTGTTTATGGAATATATGAATCATATATTTCATACTTATTTGGACCAGTTCATGGTGGTTTTTATTGATGATATCTTAATCTATTCTAACTCAGAATATGAACATGTTGAACATTTGTGGATTGTGTTTCAAGTGTTGAAAGAGAAGAAGTTGTATGCAAAGTTGTCAAAGTGTGAATTCTGGTTGGGAGAGGTTAGTTTTCTTGGGCATGTTATTTCAGGTGATGGTATGGCTATGAATCCTTCCAAAGTAGATGCAGTACTACAATGGGAGACTCCTAAGTCAGTTACTGAGATTAGAAGCTTTTTGGGCTTGGCTGGTTACTACCACATATTTATTGAAGGCTTTTCTAAGTTAGCACTTATGTTGACCCAACTGACTTGTAAAGGTAAAGCGTTTGTGTGGGATATCCATTGTGAGAGAAGTTTCATAGAGATGAAGAAGAGATTGACTAAAACTCCAGTTTTGATTTTACCTGAACTGAAAGAACTGTTTGTGGTGTATTGTGATGTGTCGATGATGGGTTTAGGTGGTGTAATGATGCAAGATGGCAAGGTTGTGGCTTATGCTTCACGACAACTGAGGGTTCATGAGAGAAACTATCATACTCATGATTTAGAGTTGGATGCAGTGGTTTTTGTCTTGAAGATTTGGAGGCATTATCTTTATGGTTCCAGATTTGAGGTATTCAGTGATCACAAGAGTTTGAAGTATATGTTCGATCAGAAGGAATTGAATATGAGGCAACGAAGATGGTTGGAATTTCTTAAGGATTATGAATTTGGATTGAATTATCACCCATGTAAAGCTAATGTCGTGGCTGATGCTTTAAGTCGAAAGTTTTTGCATATGTCTGCATTGATGGTTAGAGAGTTGGAACTTATTGAACACTTCAAAGACTTGAGTTTGATTTGTGAGCTAACACCGTGTCATACCCTAATTTTGTCCAGACATTTTAAATTTTTCAATTAACAGACTTTATTTTAATTTTGCATCATCGATACAGCATATCATGCATTTCATCTCGCATATTGCCTAAAATATCAGTCGGAATAATTTCTCGGATTTACAGACAATCTGGTCAAAATGAATTTCAGTGGTGCATAAAATCAATGAACTAAAAATTCAAAATCGAGTTCGCAGACCTCAATTATATTAATCTACGGTTCACGTAGTTTAACCTGGCGTGTTCGTTTTAATTTTTCGATCATTTTTCGTCGCATTTTAATCAGTTTGAGCATTTTAACGGTAAAAATTTATTTTAAAATCGGACCAAACACTGTATTTTTCCGAGTCGTTTATTTCGCGCTGATCATTTTGGTATACTTGATATTTTTTTTAGAACTTTCTCACCCGACTTTTATTTATTTGGAGTCCGTTTATTTTTACATTTTTGTTTAAAAATCTAAAATAAATAAATAAAATTATTACTGTTTTTTATTTAATTTAATTTTAATTATTTTAATTATTTAATTTTTATTTAATATTATTTAATTTGGGCTTAAAATTATCCATTAAAGATTTTTTTTTTTTAATTTTAAAAAATTATTTAAAACCCTAATTGACATGTATATATATGAGATGTGCCGAGAGAAGCCGGGGAGAATACATATGCGGCCGTACAAGAACGTTCCCATATAATAAAGTTACAATTTTTTCTTGTTTCAAATCCCCACTGATTGTCTTACACTGCCGTAAGTCGTGTTATTATAATATACATATTGCCTAATTTGTTTAATTCATATGCATAGATGACTTTTGTTACACCGACGTACCGTCAGTACCGTCACAAAAAGGTAGTCCGATCATACCTTATAGTTGTTACTTAGATACATAAATAATTTTACTGTTGGTGAATAGTTTATGCTTCAAATATAATATAAAATGTTTTACATATAGTTAGTGTACGTTATATATATATATATATATATATATATATATATATATATATATATATATATATATATATATATATATATATATATATATATATATATATATATACCAGATAGAGAGAGGGTAGTGAATAGTAAATTAAAATGTGAATTTTTATGTCTTTGAAAGAGTGGATAAGTCATCTTTTATAATAAGAATCTGACTGTAAGTGGAAGACATACATTCAATAATTAAGTGCTTTTGATATTTTAATGAAGGATAAGTTGCTTTGTTACTATTCTTGATTTGTAATTTTACAGATTTCAATTCTTTTTCTAAATTATCAAGATATTTTCTAAATATTTTTAAATATTTTCTGTCTCGGGCCAAATATATATATATATATATATATATATATATATATATATATATATATATAGTTTAAATTATCTCACAGTTTGTTTATATATATATACCAGATAGAGAGAGGGTATGCCTCCGTGGAGGTTTGTGAATAGTAAAAAGTCAAAATGTGAATAGTGAATAGTAAATTAAAATATGAATTTTTATGCCTTTGAAAGAGTGGATAAGTCATCTTTTATAATAAGAATCTGAGTGTAAGTGGAAGACATACATTCAATAATTAAGTGCTTTTGATATTTTAATGAAGGATAAGTTGCTTTGTTACTATTTTTGATTTGTAATTTTACAGATTCCAATTCTTTTTCTAAATTACCAAGAGATTTTCTAAATGTTTTTAAATATTTTTTGTCTCGGGCCAAATTCATTTTTGGAAAATAAATTATATTTGTATTTGAATTTTATCCTCTTGATAGTGTATACAAATCATCCTTAATTATTTTAATCATGGTTTTAAAAGTTACTATCTGATTAAGAGTTAGAACTTTCCTTTCCATTAATTCATAATAAAGGGCTCCTGTACTGTGTCTTAAAAGTGTATTAATTTGACCTAATTCTTGTTTTAAATCTGCAATGAATTTTCTATATTCGCTTAATTCTATTCTTTCTTTGGTTAAATCTATGTTATCAGAGTTATAAAGATGTGAGAGGAAGCACAAATATATGAACAATAATATGAGGAGGCTCAGCCTTCCAATGAATGATCTAATTAAAAATGAACAGATATTTTTGGAGGCTCCGCCTTCCAATGTTATGATGCAAATAAAAGGAGAATGTTAATGTTATCTTGAATTTACTAGTTATCATATTGATTAATGAAAAGTGAACTTTAATTAATGTTTTTTCCACTTTGGTACGTGGCGTTGTTTTATCTAAAGTCTGTTCTTCATTAAACACTATTCCGAAGAACAAAGTGTTTAACTATCCAACATAAGTTGGTCAACAAGGTACAGTATTCCATCCTATATACCAATTTTTTGTGGAAGAAATTAGGCTCTTGATAGAGTAGATAATTCATCTTTAATGACCTTCATCATTGTTTCAAATATAGATATTTGTCTAATAATACTATTTTTTCTTAGAATTAATGTAGGAAAAGTCCTTTCAGTACTATATTCTAATAATAATTCTGTTCTTTTTAAATCTTGTTTTAAATCGGAAATGTAATTTCTGTAATCTTTAAGATCTTGTTTGTCTTTAGCGAAATTCATAATATGTATAAATTTTTAATCTGTTTCATATTGATCATCATCCCAATCTATTTCATTGTCATAATAATTAGGATTAAAGCTTCTAAATTCAATAGAAACTAGGGATTTAGAATTTCTCATTCTATAATTTACTCTTGAATTATTTCCGTAAAAATGTCCTTCAAAGTAGTTTATATAATTTGAAGTAGAGGTAAGTCCATTTATTTCTTTAATTAAACATTTGAGTTCATGTTCTTCAAATTCTAGTTCTATTGTGGCTTTTAAGTCATCTAAAAATACTTTTTCCTGAAAATAGGCAAATTTTAATTTTTTCAAAATGATTTTGACTAAATCCGGATAAGGAAATCTTTTGAGTAAATAGCTTGTTTTCTTATCAAAATTTTGGATATAAATTAAATCTGAAAATTTTTTATTGGAATTAGGTTCAGAATAATCTGTTCCGAAATGATCTGTAAAATATTTTTGAGTGGTAAAATTTGGATAAAGGTTATTTTGATTCATGATGAAAATTTATTTATTGAAAATTTATTTTTCTTAAAAAAATTTCTATAAATTGATATTCATTCCTCCCTCCTATCAATATCTCAGAAATACTAGCTCTTGATCTTCTTAAACTCTTCCTAAAATATTATGTTTATCTTAAAGATTAGTAAGTAGTTCATGTCTATTTTGTGTTCACCTTGTTATCCCTCGTCTACTACCACAGAGTTCTTCCAGAGACATCTCTGCGTCTATGATTAATTAATCGTCTAAGAAGTTTATCCTGGCGGTACTTTGTTCTTGGTATTTTTTCCCTATTGGATTTGTTCTAATCACTTTCGGTTTAAACAGGATGTACGTCTTTTGCAGATAATAAACATGAATTAAGACTAATATATCAAGATAGACATAATATTTTAAAAAGAGTTCTAAGGGATTAAGAAACCATACCTCTTAAGAATTTTTAGGAGTTCGGAATGAAGAAATTTAGTGTGATAAGAGCATATAAGAAAACATTTTTCTGATTGTTCTTGATTGCATTCGTTATATTTATAAATGGTAGAGACCCTCCTTATATACATGGGAGAGGAAGTCTCTAGGCTCCCAGCTGTCTCTTACAGCTGTCTTAAAGAAGAAAAAGCTATACAAAAAGATAAATAACACATCTAATCTACTATTCTTTTTACGACTTTACATACTTATCTTATCTACTTTAAGACTTTGTACACTAAAGGATAAGATTGAAAGGGACAGGCCCCCTTTCTTTAGCCGTAAATTTAGGGATAGCTTTCCTTACATTATTGTAGAGGAGTCAGACAACTATTCCTTGTAGATAATCTTTCTGTATGTCTTTGTCTTTTCTGTCGGCAATGGACCACGTGTTTTGACAATATTCTACATTGTCATTTTTTCCAGAGAAGAACTTGAGGAACCAAGCCTGCTTTTTCCTGCTTGGCTTCTTTTCTTGTAAGCCTCAACCAATTTTGGCCTTGAGTGTTTAACATCAAATGGAAAGAAGAAATTCTTTGCAATTTCAGAATTGCAGTAAATTTTTCCTAATTTATCTTCTCTCAATAAATTCTTGTCGTCCATCTTGAGTTGGGACCAATCAAAATTTTGAGCTAAAATTTTTGCTCTGGAGATCTCTACTTGTTGTTGTAAATCTTCAAGATGTAATGATCTGGGTCCAGAATTTTGGACTTGGAAATCTTCAAATTCTATATCCAAATTTTTGAAATAAATCCAAATAATATGACAACTTGGATGATTATTTAAAAAATATGGATATAACGATACTATTTCCAGTTTTGCTTTCTGGGGATATTCTGGAAATAACGCTTCCATGGTATCTGCTAAGAATGGTGGCAGATGTGGTGTGAAATCATATAATGGTGGAGTATTGATTACACTTATTAGTCCATGTTTGAGTAAGTTACTTATAGTAACAGGGTAATCTTTAATCTTAAAAGGTTTGAATGTAGGAATTGAGATTCTTGCTTTACGAATTGCAGAATCTAGTTTACAAAGACAAGTTCCTTCTTGATTCTCAGGGCAATCTTCATACTGACTCTGACAAGTTTTGTAATCATTGTAAACATATTCCCATTCTGTGGAAATTCCATGAGGGAAAACTTGGCCGTTACAAATTTGTGCTAAGATTTCTTGTAACAAAATAAAAGTCTTAATTCCCATTTCTTCAAATGAAGGTTTAGGTTGTGAATGTAATGTAGGTTTTCCCAAATTTACAAATTTTGTGGGTTGTTGGGCTTGCACCTGTGAAGATGAAGCTACATAATCTATGAATGATTTCTGAGGCCTTAAAGAAATTTCTTTTCCTTTTGGAATTTTGTCATTAATTTCCTGTAAAAACTCTTGATCCTCAAAAGTTTCCAAATGTTTTAAGTATTCTTGATACTTAGTAACCCGTGGTGAAATAATAATTTCAGGACCACAAGCTTTAATTACTGAATCAATTGCTTCCTGAATGTTAAAGAATCCCTTATATAGGGGTTGTCCATATCTGGGGAATAATTTAAGTTCTTCAATTAACAGGGCCATTTCCTCCCAGTCTAAGTAAACTCCGACTTTATTTCCGGTGTATAATGTGTAGCAAATGAAAGGCTTTTTGCCTAAATGTCTGCCAGTGCTGAAATATGATGCCAGGGCATTTATTACAGCAACTTTTTTGTTGTTACCTGCAGATATAGCCTGCAAATTCCAAATGTTGTCAAGAAGACAATGTTCTTCTTCTTTGAGTTGATTTCTCAAAGGTGTTTTAAATTGTTCCTTTGCAGGAAATGTCTTTAATTTGGTGACTTCAAAATCAATGAATTTTTCATTCATCTGGAATGTCTGAAATTCTTGTAATTTTCTGAAACATACAAGTGCAATTGTTAATCATGTAACAATTTTCTGGATAATAAATCTGGTATTTTATTATCTTTTCCTTTAATATGTTCCCATTTGATCTTAAAGCCTCTATTTAAAACAAATTCTCTGAATTTAAGCCATCTATTAGAAGTTAATTTTCTTTCATTTTTCGTATCAGTAAATTTTACAATTGCCTCACAATCAGTTCTAATAGTGATTTGTTTTTTAGATAAAATAAATAATGCAAATTTTTCTAATACATAAATGATTGACAAAATTTCGTAATCTAAGGATGTTAAGTATCCTTTTTCTTTAAACGTTCCAGAAGTATACCTACAAATTTTTTCTAATGATTTTAAAGAGAATTCATTAGGTTTCTTAATTAAAATTCCTCCCCAACCTAATTCGCATCCATCAGTTTCAACAATCAAATAGTCTGATTCTAATGGTAAGGCTAAGGATTCTAACTTAGTAATTTCTTCTTTTAATTGCTGGACAATTTTAATATCTTGGTCATTACATTTTCTGACTCCTTTTTGTTGTGCCTTATTATATAAGGGAGAAGTCAATTTTGACAGGTTTTTAAAATATGATCTGACATAGTTTACTAGTCCTAAAAAGGATTGTAACTGTTTTAATTTTTCTAATTTATCTGGAAATTCTAAAATTTTTCTGGCTATATGAGGCTGTAATTTGATAGTTCCATTTCCTATCTCCGCCCCTAAAAAAGAAATATAATTTTTTCCAATTTCAATTTTCTTTTTAGAAATGATTAAACCGTATTTTTCAAATAAGGAAAAGATTATATATAAATGTTCTATATGTTCCTTTTCTGATCTAGAGAAAACAAGAACATCATCAATATACATACATTTTTTCTTAGAATTAATGTAGGAAAAGTCCTTTCAGTACTATATTCTAATAATAATTCTGTTCTTTTTAAATCTTGTTTTAAAGCGGAAATGTAATTTCTGTAATCTTTAAGATCTTGTTTGTCTTTAGCGAAATTTATAATATGTATAAAATTTTAATCTGTTTCATTAATCAATATGATAACTAGTATGGTCAGGGACATTTATATATAAGGAACATATATATAAAGGATTTACATAAATGGGAATTTATGTCTAATACTCCAAAATATTATAAATAGTAAAATTAATACCAGATAAAAGATTATATATTTTAAATCTTTTAAATTTTTCTTAGGTGCAAGCCCAACATGGATATATATATATATATATATATATATATGTAAAACGTACACTAACTATATATATTTGAAGTGTGATAATATTGTTTTTTATTTCTATATATTTATTAATTTATTCAGATTAAATAATGTCAATACGCTGTTTGCATGTTGATATGCATGATGCGTGACATTTGTGTTAGTTCGATCTGGTTGCGATGATTGCATTTTTGCGTTAGCAATATTGTTGATTTTTTTAGCACGTTAAATTTACTTTTTCTATGCATTTTTTTATTTTATTAATTTAGATCCACACGATTTGGATCCAGATTGCGATGATCACGTTAAGTGTAGCATGCTGATGGTTGGTTCTTGTTGGTTTATGTGCGGTTCTATGATTGGTTATTGTTGTATTTCGATTTTACACGCGTCATATGGTTTAGCTTGGTGGCTGTAGCGAGCGATTTTGGACGCGGTTCTTAAGCGCTGGTCGCTCTCTGCGGTTTGAGCTTTGACTACAGGTCGATTCATTTTTTATCCTATTGTGAGCTGAATAAGGAAGGGAAATAGATGTCTCCAATTAACCCTGCTTGCATACTGAGTTTAAACAGCGGTTTGTTAGGTTACGGATGCTATCAATGTGGGGGGGCCTTTGTACTGGTTATTCGTATTTCGCCAATACAGGTTTCTTTCTTTCGATCTGGGCAGAAGGTTTCTGGCGGGGAATAAGGATTAGGATGTTAGGACTGGTGCTTTTGAATTACTGCTTTTGATTGACGGAGATATGGGATTTGGTTTTTTTGTTGATTGCGCTCGCTAAGATCTTTTCTTTCGATCTTATGCCTACGTATTCCCGTTTACCGAAACAGGGAAATCAGAGCGTTCGTAGTTCCTCCTATTCTATGGGAGGAAATTGGTTTTTGGTGTCTTGTTCAAAGCCCAAGACATGAAGCGAAAGGTGATTTGTATCTTGTTCAAAGCCCAAGATGTGAAGCTAAAAGGTCTATTTGTGTCTTGTTCAAAGCCCAAGACGTGAAGCTGAAAGACCTCGGCTTTAGAGAGAATTTGTCATCTCTAAAGAGGGGAGAAGGAGAATTACTTTAACTGGGATACGCGGATCCGAGCAATGCCATAATTTCCGAAGAAAGGGTTTTAACCTGAAGGAGAAGACTTTAACTCAGTGTAGAGCAATGCCATCTTTCCTTAGGAATTTCTCATGCTAAAAGAGGGACAGTGGCATGGATATAGATGATCCAGAGGCTTGCCGCTTACAGCGATTAGATGAAGGGAAAGGAGTTGTTGATGTTTGTGTACTGTGAACGAGGCACAACTTTGATGCTAAAAGGTCGATTGGATCAACCAGTGGTTTTCTTATACAAAGCCTAAGAGGAGGCTAATTTCCGTTAGGAAAATCATTATACAAAGCCTAAGAGGAGGCTATTTTGTGTCTCGTACAAAGCCCGAGAGAGAGGCTAAAATTTTTTGACCCAGTGGGGCATATCGTTATACAAAGCCTAAGAGGAGGCTAGCAAAGAGTTGACTCAGTTAGAGAATCTTTTATACTCAGTAAGAGAGTGTTTTTGTATCTCGTACAAAGCCCGAGAGAGAGGCGAAAAGGTTGTTTTGACTCCACTGGGGAGAATTTTGGTATCTCGTACGAAGCCCAAGATGGAGGCTATTGTAACTGTTTCAGTTGAGTGACAGATCCAATATACTGATTTAAAAAAGAAAATCAGTTCTTATATGAGTAACACTGTACACAGGGATTTAATTTGAGGATCAGGGATATTTCCTTCTCTTTGAGGAAACAGGAAATCCAAAGGGTATTGAGACTGTCCGAGTCTGCGGGTTTCCTTCCTATTTAACGAAGGGTGCTTGAGAATGTCTTTGAGACTCAAGGAAGTTAGACTGTCCAAGTCTAGAGTTTTATCTTTTGTACTATGCTTCGAGAAACAGTAGTAGACTCTATGAAATGACAGTTCTATGAGGATGACTAGGTTCTATTCCTATACCTCTAGGAGGTCGTCGGGACAATTTGTACGAAGCCCAAGAGGAGGCTGGAATCTTTTAAGAAGCTGACGGGTCCTTGTACGAAGCCCAAGAGGAGGCTATCATTCCCGGAGGAAGAGATCATTATACGAAGCCTAAGAGGAGGCTGTGAATACTTCTAAGAAGCCGTAGGGTCCTTGAATAATGCCCAAGAGGAGGTCGATGCTTTTAAGAAGCCCGTGGGTCTATCATCTCCTTTCCATTAGGAGAGATAACTCTTTTAAAGATGAAAACCACTGGTAAACGTGCGAGGTTTACTATCTAGCGATTTTTAGCTTTTAAAGAGGGTTCCTTAGTTAAGGTCCAAGATTATGACCGTAGTGGGTACCCAAACCCCGAGACATTCAAGGCAAGCTATCCACAAGGAATAGATCAAGTCAGGAAAGTTCGAGAATTGGGAAGAAACTCAAAGATGCCATTCACGGAGAATACATTCATCTTGGGGAGTAGAGCTTCTTGACGATTCCTAAGGAGGACAGCCGAAGAGAAGACTGTATCTGGTGCTCCTATTGGGGATCTAGGCGTCTATTTCTACGAATAAATGAAACGGCATCACCTAGTTCTAGACGTAGTTGCCGGGGAAACTCGAAATATCTATAATATTATTACACAGTAGATATGAGTTTATGAAAGGAGACTTACAGTGAGCAGCCCCACAATACAGTTTATAATATGAAAGCAGTAAATGAAAGCGATAACCACTTACTCGGTTGTAGTGCTTCCATGCTGTTTGGTTAGTTGTTCAACAAAGAAAGATTAAAAACAACAGTATATTCAAAATCAAAGGAGAAAGTGCTTTGAAAAAGAAATATTTGGGGCTTACAGCTCAAGGAGAGGCCCAGGGTTTTATCAGTGAGCGCACTGTTTGACTTTGTACAGCGGGACTTATACAAGTGACTGAGGCCCAAAAAGGTTTTCTGTACAAAGGGATGGGTCTTACACTCTCTCAAGAGGCCCAAAAAAAGGTTTAAAGAAAAGAGAGGGGCTTATAACACGAGGGTAGGCCCAGATGATTTTTCGTTTAAAAATGGCGATCGCGCCGAGGTTTTCTTTTAACGCAGAGGGACTTATACAATAAGTGAGGCCCAAAATGATTTGGTTAACAGGGGATTGGGTCTTACACTCTATTAGAGGCCCAAAGTGTTTTGAATAAAAAGAAATGGGTCTTACTACTCGAGGGTAGGCCCAGATGGTTTTTATTTTTAAACGGGCGACGATCGCGCCGTTTACTTGTACAGAGGGACTTATACAATGAGTGAGGCCCAAAAAGTTTTTGTACAAGGGGGGATGGGTCTTACACTCTCTCAAGAGGCCCAAAAAGGTTTTGAAGAAAAATAAATGGGTCTTACTACTCGAGGGTAGGCCCAGATGGTTTTTTGAAAAGGCGACGATCACGCCGTTTGTTTTTTGACGGTATCGGGACTTATACAATAAGTGAGGCCCAAAAAGGATTTGGTCAAAAAAAGGATTGGGTCTTACACTCTAATAGAGGCCCAAAGTGTTTTGAAAATGATTTATGAGGGTTGAATTAATCCAAAACCCTAATTTGTTTTCAAAATGTATTTAATTGAATAAAAATTCAATTAAAATGATAAAAAATTGTTTAACACATGGAAAACAAATTGTGATCTTGGATTAATGCTTCAAAAATTAAGTATTGACCTACAAAATAATTAGAAAGCATTAAAAGTTGCAAAATCAATGTAGAAAAAATATTTAAAATGCCAAAAACAATCAAAATATTAATTCTTTACAAAAATATCAATTATATGAAACAAATAATATTTTTGGGATTTTTTGATAAAATAAAATATTTTAACATTTTTGTGAATTATTAAAAAAAGAATCAATTCAAAATCATTAAAACTCAGAGAGAAATTAATTTTTGAATCAATTAAACAAAAATCACAAAATTCAAATATTCAAATTTAGAAAAATGGCGCCAAGAACAAGCTGAAGAACACGCGCGTGTTCTTGGTTTCTCAGATTTGCATTTTCTATCCAATCTCCATGAATACGTAATCATATCATGTAATCCACATATCATTATGCTCGTCTCAACCTCACGATCATGTCTATGTACTTTAATTTCATTTAAATTAAACATACAACAAGAAATCACGAAGAAACCTCAAGAACCCTAATTTCTGCATGAAGGCTAGGATTTTTGATACACGATTCAAACAATGCAATTAATTTAGGGAAAACATTCCATGCATGATTATGAACATATGGCCAAATTATTGTGCGAGGAAATATGCATAGATTGAGAGATGACCAAGTATGTGCTTACCTCCAAGTCGTGACAGCAAGTTCAAAGTGATTTTTGATTTGGAGGTGTTACAGATGAGTTGTGATGAACTGAACAGCTTCCCTACACCCTATGGATTGTGTTTGGATGGTTGGACTTGATTGAAATTGGCTGGATCATTTTGTGGTACCTCAGCTGCACCTTATTTGAAAATTTGAGCAACCAGCTGGTGATTTCATGAAATTGATGTTTCAAAAGTTATGTGAGTGTTTGATCAGCTCATATGTGATGTATGTGAGGTGTGTGAGTGATTGGTTTGTGCAGAATTGCTCTCAAACTCAAAACCCGATAACTACCTTGCTAAGAAAGGCATTTTTGCCAAGAGAAAGAGATTTTGAGGAAAGCATCTGTTAGATGGCTTTGGTGTACTTAAACTGACCACAATTGAGCTCTATTTATAGTAGAGCAAGTTTGTTTTGCAAGGAATAGTGTATGGCAGCTGGTAAGTAGGTTTGGCCAATGTTGGCAAATGAAAATCCAAGTCTCCTCTAGCCATTGACTAGAGGTTAGGGCACAGAGCTTTGGTCCCTTTGGTCTTGGATAAGTCTTGACTGATTTCAGATGAGAATGGCTCAGTCCATGCCACCTTGATGGTTCCATTGAATGCCTCATTCCAAATTTGAAGTCTTGTCCCTATTTTGGCAACTCTAGGTTCAACATGCTATTCCTTGTTCCTTGGACCTTGGAGGCTTGGCTCAGTGATTGTCCCCTTTAGATTCAATCCTCTGAGGTGTCCAAGTGGATTGGAGCAATTGAATTTGGCTGATTTTGGCAAATCGAACCAAAATGCAAATTCTGCCTTGCCTTGACAGATTTCAGCAAGGCAACTTGGCAATGTTGTATCTCATGGTGTAGGTTGAATTTGGCAATGCTCTTGGCCATTTTGGAAAGCTCTTACATGATACAACAACTGTTTGAACAAGTTTGGTTTTGATCTCTTTTGATTCCAAGTGAAAAATCCCCCTACATTTGGCAAAAAGTGAAGGCAAATTCTGACTTAGTGAAAATTTCACTAAGTGTTGGAAAAAGTGACATTTTCACTTTTCAGCCACTTTGATCACTCCATAACTCAAAATCCTTAATGAATTGGAATGACTTGTAGTTGAAGTTTTTGTAGGTGATAATGAGGGCTACAAATACATCTTTGGATGAGAAAAAATGGCCTTGTGGTTTAGGAGTTATGGTCCTCCAAAGTTGGTACCTTTGCCACTTTATTTTTAACTTAGAAAAATTTCTAAGCTTTATGGTTACCCCTTTTACAAGTTATCTCACTTTTCTTGATTTTTCTTGATGAATGATGATTCAAATCATACATTAACATCATTTTAGGGTTAAAAATCCATTTTGGTGAAAAATCTCAAAAAGTCAAAGTTGACTTTTGTGCACAGTTGACTTTTTATCAGATGAATTCCAAACTGTGCAATTCTTCAGGAAATCATGTCCTTGACCTAAATCAAACTTGATGGACATGTTCCATGGGTGTCATAGGGTATATTCAATCATGTATTAGGGTTTGGGAGCATGTCTTGGTCAAAAGTCAAAGTTACAGTTGACTTTTCCCTTAAAACCCTAATTGTGGTGCAGATGAAAATGAGACTTGTTGCTCAAGCTTCTTGGATCAATCCATTGTTCCAAATGGATCAATATGGTGTATTAGAGACCCTCAAATCATGTCTTGAGGTCTTGGCTCATGGTTTGTCCCAAAAGTCAACTTAGGGGTGAATTAGGTTAAGAAACCCTAATTCCTGATTTTTGATGAATGCATCCCCTGAGGCAAAATTGACTTGATGCATGGGTTCATGAGGTTCCATGAAGTACATTAGGTCATGTTTTGGATCATTGCCTTGTGCCCAGATGAAAATTTCCATCTGGAGGCCCTGGTAGACCAAAACCCTAATTTGGTGACACTGTCGATCTTGAGACTTGATCCATCTAGAAGGGAGCAGCCTTGTGCTTAATCCTTGAAGTGGGAGTCCTTTTTGATCCATTGTGGATGTTTGAGAGATTAGACAAGTTGAAGATCATGTCATTTCTTGATTGATCCTTTGTCTAAGCACTCAGAGAGGGCTTGAAACCCTAATTTTGATTGTAGTGGATGCTCACCCATCTTTGGGGAGACTGATGAAGCATGATGGTTCATCCATATTGTGATGATGATTTTCACAATGATGGGAAATCTAAGTGGTCAAAATTTGGGGTATTACAGTGGCGATCCACTTTTTGCGCTTACCAATTCGCGTTTTGATTTGTAGTTTCTGATTTTCTTTAATTTTATTATCTTGTTGTTCTTGATTTGACTTGCGATGACCGCTTACACAGTAGCAGTTTATTTTAATTTTGATTAGATCCGATTAAATTTCTCTTTGTATCTTTTCATGCCTTTGCGATCCAATTCACACCTTTCGCGTTGTCATTTGTAAAAATCATACCATCAATTCACAATCATATCAAACCATTTTTAAAAATATCAAACTAATTCTTGATTTAATCAAGCCTTTTTTAAACCCTGTAAGTCGATTGTTTCTACGATTGCCATCAACCAAACCCAAAACATTCTTGATTCATATATCAAGTCATACCCCAACTTGTAAGTCGACTGCTTTTTAGCATCGCCATCAACCTCATGCCAGTACTTTCTCTCTTACTTTGGTTGCAGTTTCGTTTACTAGGAGCACCCTTAGGGACTAGGATTCGACCTAACTTTTTCTCAAAACTCTTGATCCAACGTCAAGTGGTTATTTCTCTCGTAAGTTGGTTGCCTTTTGCAATCGCCATCACGCAATTCAAACCTCGGTCTTTTATCGAGTATTTTTCTCTTAAAATTAAAATCTCTTTTCTCAAAAAAATAAAAAATACTTTAATCATATCTAACCTCTTTTCAAACTCTAAAAAACATTTAACAAGTCTTAAATCATTTTGCCACTTGGCTTTTCTGTTTAAAACTTTTTGAAAAAAGACACGCTTCATAGCATCGTCCATAAAAAATACACAACTAACTCCCTTATCCCACGCCGCTGTGCGATCGAGACTATATCACCTTCCTTCTACCCTAGCCTTAGGATTGGAGTCTCCGCACTCTTTACATGTGTTCTGCCATGGACATTTTCTACCCTTTATCCTAGCCTTAGGATTAGAGTCGTCGTACTCTATGTAAGTGTATGCCATGGACGCTTACTCTTTCTTTACCCTTTTAACTTAGCCTTAAGTTTAGAGTCGCCGCACTCTTTACATGTGTTCTGCCATGGAAACTTTCTACCTTTTATCCTAGCCTTAGGATCGGAGTCGTCGCACTCCATGTAAGTGTTCTTCCATGAATACTTACCTCCCTTTCAACTTAACCTTAATTTTGGAGTCGCTGCACTCCATGTAAGTATCTCGCCATGGATACTTATTTCCCCCTGGAACCTTGACCATAGTCAAGTGTTCCTCACCCTCCTTGAGTGGAACTACGAATGCTCTGATTCCATTCACGTCAGGATACGTAGGCATGAGATGCGATGTCTTGGCGAGCATACTTAGATACTAACCCCTAGGTCTTTACCTTAGCACATTACCCTTAGCAAGCAAACAATAACATAACACAAATACTAACAAGAGGTTCTTGTAGAGTAATACAAATACTTAAGATGCTAACACCTTCCCTAAGTATAACCAACCCCCGAACCTTAGATCTCTAGCTGTGTTCTTGCATAGCGCAATTAGGGTTTTCTATCTTTACCCTTTCCTTTGGATAAATCAAAGTTCGGTGGTGAACTTCAAGATTTGTGATTCAAGTTAATCAATAGCTTGATATCCGATTCTCACCGCGACAGAAATGGGACTTCACTGGGGATTCCCCTAAGAGGGTTAATCCCACCTTGTTTTAATTTGTGTTATTTATATGTTTGCTTGCTTGTATACTTGTACATTATGTATATCTGTATATACATGTTGTGCTTGGGTTTTTCTGTGTGCAGGGTTGTTACTTTGAGTGGTGAGGATATGTCCTATACCCGGACTTGAGTGCACCTATGATAGGAATGTGGTATATTCAAGGAGACTTTGAGGGAGTCGATTCCCGAAAAAGTTAACTTGAGAAACCACCACTCAGTTGAGGCCCTCTTGAGAGTTAGTCATGTTGAACGGGTCTATTTGTGAAAATGTTACTACTCTCGACCTAGGAGCCCATGACACTGATAACCTTTAGTCACCTTTAACCCCACTTGGTCTGTTAGGATGTAGTGCGATGACTATGAGGGAGTCGATTCCCAAAATGGTTGATACGCGATACTACACTCGGACGAGACTCTCTTGAGAATATTATTGGCTACCGAGTTATTTGGGAAATCGATAATATCCGAAAGATGGGTTGTTGACTCTGGGAACTCTTTAGAACCCTGTTCTACGGATACAAGAACCCTAGTACACACCTTCTGGTTGGTTCATCGCCCAGACTCCATGTTGTGATCTCGAACCTTTGATCCTACTATGTGTGATTTGCATCCTATCTTGTATCGCATTGCATATCATTTGCATCTTTGCATGATTCATTGCATACATCTGTTTTGTCCAACAACTCATTTTCAGCTATCTATATCTTCCAGCGTCACCTGTGAGTCGTCAAGCTGATTCCTCGACACAGATATCGGACTAAAGCTAACTATAGACGCAGAATGTCAAAGCAAGAA
Source organism: Lathyrus tuberosus (assembly GCA_022829125.1). Classification (NCBI taxonomy): domain Eukaryota; kingdom Viridiplantae; phylum Streptophyta; class Magnoliopsida; order Fabales; family Fabaceae; genus Lathyrus; species Lathyrus tuberosus. Next base: position 920,420 of record JALAZF010000085.1, on the reverse strand, counting down.
GCCCATAATGCAGAGATTCGAATGGAGATCGATGACCTTAAGTTAAGCATGACAAAGCTCACTAAAATGCTCCAGGTCTTGATTTCTAGAGGAGAGCAACCCCAAAAGAATGTTATCCAGGAGGTTTCAAATGCTGATCCTCAGCCTCTTCAGGTGCCACCTTCAACTTGGCCAGAGTTTGGGTTACCCCGTAACTTCTCTCCACCTCTTGCATCTACTGCTATGATTGGTCAAACTGTTAGACCAGTGTTTCAAGCTCCTATTTTTGTCGAGCCTCAACCTATAGTTCAGACTACTCGACTTCCTTTTGAGAACCCTTTCTATGAGTACAATGCTGCCAGTGTTCAGGGTGAAGACTTTGTCGAACCTGAGGTTGTTCGTGAACAGTTTCAGACCATAGACAAGAGACTTAAAGCCATGGAGGGCAATGACTTCTTTAGTGTGGATGCAGACAACATGTTCCTGGTTTCTGACCTTGTTATGCAGCCAAATTCAAAACTCCCGAGTTTGTGAAATATAAGGGTCACTCTTGCCCAAGAGCTCATCTGGTCATGTATTTTCGTAAGATGGATGCTTATACCAATAATCAGAAACTGCTTATCCACTATTTTCAAAACAGCTTGAGTGGAGCTTCTCTCAAATGGTATATGAATCTTGAACAGAACAGTATCCACTGCTTCCAGGATCTTGCTAATGCTTTTATGAAGCAGTACAAGTACAACCTCGACATGGCTCCTGATCGCCGCCAGCTACAAAACATGTCTCAGAATGAGAAAGAGTCTTTCAAGGAGTATTCTCAGCGCTGGAGAGAGTTGGCTTCCCAAGTTGAACCTCCTTTGGCAGAGAAGGAACTGACTGAAATGTTTATCGACACCTTGTCTCCATTTTATTGGGAGAAGATGATTGGTAGTGTTTCCTCTAACTTCACTGATTTGGTTACTATTTGTCAAAGGCTCGAGGAACGTCTTAAGAATGGTAAAGTATCCAAGACTACTGAATCTTCCAATGGTGCGAAGAAATCTTATGGAAACTTCCAGAAGAAGAGGGAAGATCAGACTAATGTTGTCATGTTTGAAACATGAAGGCCTCGTCCCCAACCTCAATATACTGATCACCCTACTGTTGCAACTGTTACTCCCGCGGTTACTGTTCTACGACCAGCTCAAGCTCCTCAACATCCAGCTGTTGGACAGAATCACTACCGTAATATGAATCAATTTGATCCTATTCCCATGACGTACACTGAACTTTATCCTGGGCTAGTTCAGAAAGGTTTGATTACCACGAAGACTCCACCTCCTCCTCCAGATCCTCTTCCACCTGGATTCAGATTTGATCTCCATTGTGCATTCCATGAAGGTGCCGCAGGCCACGACTTGGAAAATTATTATGCACTGAAGGCCAGAGTGCGTGATTTGATTAGGGTCGGAATCCTTAGCTTCCATGACACCAATCCTAATGTCAAGAACAATCCCCTGCCAGGGCATGACAAATGAAGCCTCATTCGACCTCATCCAGCTATCTTCTTAAAAACTTGTGTTTCAGACAGGACAACTCATCTTTGTTTCTGATTAGTCACTAGGCCATGTTTCTTATTGTTTGCATTTTCCTTTATTTGTACTAGCTGTTTGTATTCAAATTATGTTTGTACTTTTGTAATTAATAAAATGAGCATTGCAACTTTTGATTCAATCCATTTTGTCCATTATTTACATCTTTATGCTTTCCTTTACAAAATAAAAATAATAAAATAAAAAACAAAGTGTGTCTTTTTTTCTCTTATTCCACTTTCTTTTTTATTATGCAAAGATTGGAGGGAGGATGATGGAAAAAAATTCTCATAATTGTTGTTAGTATGCTTTCAAATCAAAACTTTGTTGACGATGTAAGGCATTGTTTCAATTTCCAAACACTGGAGACATAAGGAAAATAATCCCTTGTTAAACACTTCGAGCCTAGAAGTTGGAGTTTCTTTCTGTACCAAAAAAAAATCGCAATCTTAACCTAGGGCAGGGTAGTTCTCAGTTAACTTGATTGTACATTCATATATACAAGAGTTTCATACAAGACACCTGTCACATAAAGGTTGCATTTTCAAATTTTCCTTCGCATGCAACAAGCAGGTGTTGAAGATGTCTTTCAAATTGGAAGCCAATGATGGTTCACTGTAATCATTAAGCCAGACAGTCACAAACTTTCAACTCTTCCAAATTAAATGAATAAATGTTTTACAAGTTGTTCCCAAAGTGTTGAATAAATATTGTACAAGTTTCTCCATAATTTATTTTAAAATCTAATGATTTAGATTCATTCTCATGTTCTTACATAAAAATGACATTCTCATAGGATATGAACCCTATAGGACATTCTCATGTATATATATATATATATATATATATATATATATATATATATATATATATATATATATATATATTTGAAGTGTGATAATATTGTTTTCTATTTCCTTATCTTTATTAATTTATTCAGATTAAATAATGTCGATACGATGTTTGCATGTTGATATGCATGATGCGTGACATTTGTGTTAGTTCGATCCGGTTGCGATGATCACATATTTGCGTTAGCAATATTGTTGATTTTTTTAGCATGTTAAATTTACTTTATCTATGCATTTTTTTTTATTTTATAAATTTAGATCCGCACTTGGATCCAGATTGCGATGATCACGTTAAGTGTAGCATGCTGATGGTTGGTTTTTGTTGGTTTATGTGCAGTTCTATGATTGGTTATTGTTGTATTTCGATTTTACACGCGTCATATGGTTTATCTTGGTGGCGATCCACTTTTTCCGCTTACCAATTCGCGTTTCGATTTGTAGTTTCCGATTTTCTTTAATTTTATTATCTTGTTGTTCTTGATTTGACTTGCGATGACCGCTTACATGGTAGCAGTTTATTTTAAGTTTGATTAGATCCGATTAAATTTCTCTTTGTATCTTTTCATGCCTTTGCGATCCAATTCGCACCTTTCGCGTTGTCATTTGTATTAATCATACCATCAATTCACAATCATATCAAACCATTTTTAAAAATATCAAACTAATTCTTGATTTAATCAAGCCTTTTTTAAACCCTGTAAGTCGATTGTTTCTACGATCGCCATCAACCAAACCCAAAACATTCTTGATTCATATATCATGTCATACCCCAACTTGTAAGTCGACTGCTTTTTAGCATCGCCATCAACCTCATGCCAGTACTTTCTCTCTTACTTTGGTTGCTATTTCGTTTACTAGGAGCACCGTTAGGGACTAGGATTCGACCTAACTTTTTCTCAAAACCCTTGATCCAACGTCAAGTGGCTACTTCTCTCGTAAGTCGGTTGTCTTTTGCAATCGCCATCACGCAATTCAAACCTCGATCTTTTATCGAGTACTTTTCTCTTATAATTAAAATCTCTTTTCTACAAAAAATCAAAAATACTTTAATCATATCTAACCTCTTTTCAAACTCTAAAAAACATTCAACAGGTCTTAAATCATTTTGCCACTTGGCTATTCTGTTTAAATTTTTTTGAAAAAGACGCGCTTTATAGCATCGTCCATAAAAAATACACAACTAACTCCCTTATCCCCCGCTGCCATGTGATCGAGACTGTCTCACCTTCCTTCTACCCTAGCCTTAGGATTGGAGTCTCCGCACTCTTTACATGTGTTCTCCCATGGACATTTTCTACCCTTTATCCTAGCCTTAGGATTAGAGTTGTCGTACTCTATGTAAGTGCCTGCCATGGACGCTTACTATTTCTTTACCCGTTTAACTTAGTCGTAAGTTTAGAGTCGCTGCACTCTTTACATGTGTTCTGCCATGGAAACTTTCTACCTTTTATCCTAGCCTTAGGATCGAAGTCGCCGCACTCCATGTAAATGTTCTGCAATGAATACTTACCTCCCTTTCAACTTAACCTTAATTTTGGAGTCGCCGCACTCCATGTAAGTATCTCGCCATGAATACTTATTTCCCCCCTGAAACCTTGACCATAGTCAAGTGTTCCTCACCCTTCTTGAAGGGAACTACGAATGCTCTGATTCCATTCCCGTTAGGATACGTAGACACGAGATGTGATGTCTAGGCGAGCATACTTAGATACTAACCCCTAGGTTTTTCCCTTAGCACATTACCCTTAGCAAGCAAACAATAATATAACACAAATACTAACAAGAGGTTCCTGTAGAGTACTACTGATACTTAGGATGCTAACACCTTCCCTAAGTATAACCAACCCCCGAACCTTATATCTCTAGCTCTGTTATTGTATAGCGCAATTAGGGCTTTCGACCTTTACCCTTTCCTTTGGATAAATCAAAGTTCGGTGGTGAACTTCAAGATTTGTGATTCAAGTTAATCAATAGCTTGATATTCGATTCTCACTGCGACACACCGCAGAGTATGATGTTGGGTATACTGAAGATAAATAATGATTTTCTTAATAATATCAAAGAGAGTCAGAAGTTGGATGTGAAGTTGGTAGACTTGGTGGTGGGTAGTAATCAAATTAAAGATAGTGATTTTAGAGTGGATGAACAGGGTGTGTTGAGATTTCGAGACAAAATTTGTATTCCTGGTGATTCTGAGTTAAAGAAGATGATTTTAGAAGAAAGTCATAGAAGTAGTTTAAGTATCCTTCCAGGAGCTACTAAGATGTATCAAGATCTGAAGAAAATATTTTGGTGGCCTGGACTGAAGCGTTATGTGGCACAGTTTGTGTATGCGTGTCTGACTTGTCAGAAGTCAAAAGTTGAGCATTTGAAACCTACAGGGTTGATGCAACTGTTAGACATTCCAGAGTTGAAATGGGATAGCATTTCGATGGATTTTTTGACTGTGTTACCGAATACTCCTAGAGGGCATGATGCGATTTGGGTAATTGTGTATAGACTGACGAAGTCAACACACTTTATTCCGATAAACATAAGTTTTTATTTTTAGAAGTTGGCAGAGATATACATCTGTGTGATTGTGAAGCTGTATGGAGTTCTGTTGAGTATTGTTTCGGATAGAGATTGAGGTTCACTCCCAGATTTTGGGAGAGTTTGCAGAAGGCTTTGGGTTCTAAGCTGAGGTTGAGTTCTGCCTATCATCCACAGGTAGATGGTTAGACAGAGAAGACTGTTTTAGACTGGTCAGGCGCTGTGCCCCCAGAAGGGCAAGGCCCATCCCAATCCAGCCATTGGCCAGGCCCAATAGCCAAGAACTAGCCGTTGGGCAGAAACTAGCCGTTGGGCAGGAACTAGCCGTTGGGCAGAAACTAGCCATTTGGCATGTCCCCCTCACTCGCTAAATAGTTCACGCGACCAGCTGTCTCCCTGGATCTCACGGAGACAGTTGGACCAGGTCAAAAGGCCACGCACCTTGCCCTCCACCTGGCAGTCTCTCATTGGTCGACCTAACACCTTGATCGCACGAGAGACCTTGGCCCAGCGCTGGGGGGTACCTCTATAAATACCCCCTCACTTGAGAGGGGCAGGTATTCAATATCCAATACTTGAAATCTTACTTGTGTACTTGCTTTCTCTCTTTTGACCAAACACTTAGTTTGGCATCGGAGTACCTTGTGTCGCTCCCGAAAGATTCACATCCAACGTTACAAACGCGAGAGTAGCGCGGAAAACAGAGTCGCCAGCAACGTGTATTTATCCCAAGAGAGGGAAAGGAAACACTGCGTAAACCTGAAGAGAAAGGGAAAGAACAAGGTCTCACGACCAAGAGAAACGGGTACGGGAGTCGGTTACGCGAAGGGAAGGTGTTAGCACCCAACACGTCCATCGTACTCGATGGGATCCACGCTTGCTGTCTGTATCAAAGGGTGTCGTCGTCTGGAGCTCCACTGCTACTGGACCGAAGAAGAAACGAGAACGGAAAGAACGGAGAAACGAAGAAGAAAAGAAAAAAGAAGTGACTCGATAGGACATTATCATTGTCTTAGGCCTACGTACTCCCTCAGTGCAATGGGAAAGTCAGAGTCAACGTAGTTCGGACGGGAATTGTGGGGGAAGGTTACTCGCCAAGACAATCGCTGTCTTGTGCCTACATATCCTCAATCGGACGAGAGAGAGGAATTAGAGCTGATGTAGTTCGTGGGTACGACCACGGGTGGGTAAGTGTTTTTTACGCGAGCGACGAGCTCTTTTCTGAAAAAAGAAGTTGAAACCCAACAATCCCGAAGGATAAAAAGATTTGAATTTGTTTTGTGTTTTTTAGACAGAAGTGTTTTAAGTTAGTTCATAACTTGCATTGCACCAAAGTCTATGACATAGGAACGAATACTTCGTGCATCGTCCCCAACAGGACGTACACTAGGTATCCTAGAAGAATGAGGGGAAGCCCCTCACTCCTCACTTCCCACGCTTAAGGCTTGTGCGTAATACACGTTAACTTTTATTACGTGTTTTGAAGGAGTTTTGAGAGATGAGAAGAGAAGACACAATGAAGAAGGGTGACTCTAAGGGAAACACTATCCTAGTGTTGTCATGCAAAAGGGTGGTCCTATGGTTAGTGAAGTTTAGGCGAGAAACAACTACCTAAGACCTAATGCCAATCATACTCCAAGCTTAATCGAAAATTAAGTTGGACTAGGTAGCTCTAAGGGGAAAAGAATCCAAGACTTAAACAAGTCTTGAGATCCAAGGGAAGAAAAGAGTGAAAGAGGCGAGGGAGGAAAAGAAACGAAAACATGAAAACAGCAGCTACCACAACGTTCCTGCACCAAAACAGCGGTAAAAAGCAGCACACTAACAAGACAGCTTACAACAGCATACAATTCAGCACAAGGAAGGGTGTAAAATGTCAGCTAGCAGAACCTACAACAACACACATACACATAGACAGCTGTAGAAACTGGGAAGCACGCGATACATTTGAATACGAATAAAGCATGGCAAAGCAAATGCGCATCAAACATCATGCATTATGATTGCAAACACATCATATATCATGGCAAACAACACTTGGAGATAACATGAAAGAATGCACCACATCATGAACGGATACACAACATTAAGCATATGCGCAAATCGGAACAAACATGCATCTCATGAAATTAAGCAATTAGGTATGCATAACACAATTCCAGCAACATAAGCATTTAATCACAGTCAACATGCTCAAAGAAGTGTGTGTATGGTGTGCATAGCATCAAGAAATCAACAACACAAGCATGAACATTCAACAGTGAAAACCAAGAATCGCGTGTCAACAAAATCATATCCATGCCCTAGTGTGAGGTGCAACAGCTCAAGAATAGTCCGCAAATCATCAATGCATCAATCCATGAAGTTTAGGCATGCATCGGATCTCAAACGACCAAGAAAATAACATTCTGCAGCAGTGGTAATCAATTACTCACTTTGAGTAATCGGTTACTCAATTGAAATTTGACCAAAAACGTGAAAATTTGACAGAGTAATCGGTTACTCTGTTAGGGTAATCGATTACCACTGAAACAGAGGCAGAAAATCAACTTTGAAAAGCACTTTTCATCATCCAATCACTTATGCAAACATCCAAATGATCATGCAATCAATTAGTCACGAAATTCTCATCAAATATCAGTAATCAACACCAATTTCATCAATCAAACAACAAGATCACAAATCAAATCAAGCAAATGGATCAAATCACATCACAAACCAAGGATCTATATTGCATAAGTTGAAATTAAGCTAAATTAAACATAGATCTAAGGAAAACCAACCTACAAGGCTGAGATTTGCCTTGGTGATTGTTGAGCACGAAAATTGGTGAATCCAAGCAAGAAAACCAGAGATCTACACAATAATCTTCAAGATCCTAGCAAGAAACTTCAAGATCCAAGCAAGAACACTCCAAATAATCAAAAGCTGCTCCCAAAAGTGATTCCAAGATCCAAACCAGTAGCTATATCAGAATTGAACCAAGAATGATGATGTGATGGAGGTTTAGCTCAAGAATTCACAAATTCCAATGAAGAATTTGTGAATCTATGGATATGGAGCTTTCGTGAGAGGTTGAAAATGAAGATGAAAAGTGGAAAAAGTGAGAGAGAATTGAGAGAAATTCTGAAAAATTGGAGAGTGAAAATGATCTAGGTTAGTGAGGTTTGGAATGAATTGGTTTAAATAACCCCTAGGTTAGGAGTTAAGTTTGGGTTGGGAGTGAGGTTAAGTGAGTGGAAAATGGGATAAAATGTGAATTAGAAAGTGAAATGAGGAATTAGAGTGGAAAAGTGATGGAGAGAATTTGAATTTTGGGTGGAAAATGATGAAAATAGATCAATTCTAGATCCTTCTCACACATGCACAAGCCAAGCACATGACCACAAAATGCTCCAAAATTCTGCAGTGCTGAAAATGCCACATTTTTGCAATTTCGCACAGAGTAATCGGTTACTCACTTTGAGTAATCGATTACTCCATTCAAAAATTCAAAATTGGCGCCAAAAGGAGGGAAACTTGGATATTCGCCCGGTTCCACCTGTTCTGGACCATGATAGATCTCTGAAACTTGCCATTTGATATTACCACTGGAAAACACTTGAAATATGCTCTGAACTATTTTTCCATGCTCCGATCAAACTGCTGATACCAACTGTCTGGTGCTGAATAACTGATCAAAAATTGATTGTCGGGGTTTCTGATCATCCAGTCACTTAACGAGCAAAATAAATGCTCAAAAAGACTTGGAAAGCTATCTGTTGGCTCTGAACACTGTTAAAAAAATCGCACTGGGACGATGACGCCGTGATCTGCTGAAGAATACCTTGATCCCATGCTCAAAAGGACAATGCAGATGCAGGAATGATAATGCAAATGAAAGGAAGCATAAACCAGTTAGGTTAGAAACAAAAGGGCAAATTTGAGGTGTTACACCTTGCATGTACCACCCCCCACTTCTCTCCCACAAGCATCATCACTTGTCCTACGCGAAGGCCACGACGATCCAGTCTAATGACCTCCGATCAGTGGCGCCATCTGTGGGGACCTAAATTCCCCGTCTTTTCATTCAAGATCCCCTCTTTTTCACTTCGAAGACTAAAGCCCTCTTCAAACCTCTTTCGATCATCATGGCCTCCACCAAGAATGATGTTGTTCGTCAAGAATCTGCTGTCGCCGTTATAGCTGATAACGCTGACCACGTCCTCTCCGGATCTGTTTTTCTGGAAACTGACCAATGCGACGGGAAGACTGCATCCCCGACCCCCGATGAAGTGAAACCTCGGGGACAGGCTGTTGAACGTGTTTTCGAGCCTATTCCATCCCGTAAAATGCTGACACCAGCACGGCTGCTCTCATAGCCTCCCTCAACAGATCAAACATCTTGATCTTCCAGCAAGGTGAAAAGATCAACACTCTCGAACACGTCCTCCAGGGGCGCCTGTCCTCGGAGAAGCCTCGCAGCCCGTCTCCGCGTCCTCGGTCTACCCCTTAGAAACGAAGGCATGACAGGTCCAGAAGCCCCTCCCCAGAGAAAAGACGATCGAGGTTAGAAGAGCCCGCGTCCGATCTTGCACGAAGACGACACCGGTCTCCTCCGCGGAAGTCAAGACGTTCCCCGACGTCAAAGAAGTCCAGGCCCTCAGAAAGGTATGAGCATCGTTGTTCGCGCAGGCATTCTCCACGACGAAGTAGGAGCCGCGGTTGCAGTCATTCTTTCTCTTGTTCCCCGAGCACAAGCAGCGACGATTACGTCCATGGCTCCCTCTCGCAGGAGATCATGGACACCAGAATTCCTCGTGGGTTGGAAAAGTCCCTTAACGAGCAAAATAAATGCTCAAAAAGACTTGGAAAGCTATCTGTTGGCTCTGAACACTGTTAAAAAAAATCGCACTGGGACTGATGACGCCGTGATCTGCTGAAGAATACCTTGATCCCATGCTCAAAAGGGCAATGCAGATGCAGGAATGATAATGCAAATGAAAGGAAGCATAAACCAGTTAGGTTAGAAACAAAAGGGCAAATTTGAGGTGTTACAGCTGCCCCTATTCAAACCTCCCGGATCCGAGGGTATGGAAGTAACGACTTTCATACAATCGGGATACGCGGGGTTTAAATACCAAAATAACCTGAAAATTTTCACCCTGCGGGGAGGATGAAATAATGTTGTTTACGAGGACGGCCACAGACGAACTCGAAAAGGTAGACCGACCGAAGGCAGACTACGTTAGGGAGAAGCAACATAAAACGAGTATGACCGAAAGAGGACTCGAAAAGAAAGACCGACTGAAAGCGGACCTCTAACAACAAACGAGTACGACCGAAAGCGGACTCGAAAAGAAAGACCGACCGAAAACGGACCTCCAACCACAAACGAGTACGACCGAAAGCGGACTCGAAAAGAAAGACCGACCGAAAGCGGACCTCCAACAACAAACGAGTACGACCAAAAGCGGACTCGAAAAGAAAGACCGACCAAAAGCGGACTTCCAACCACGAACGAGTACGACCGAAAGCGGACTCGAAAAGAAAGACCGAACGAAAGCAGACTTCCAACAACAAACGAGTACGATCGAAAGCGGACTCGAAAAGAAAGACCGACCGAAAGCGGACTTCCAACCACGAACGAGTACGACCGAAAGCGGACTCGAAAAGAAAGACCGACCGAAAGCGGACTTCCAACCACAAACGAGTACGACCAAAAGCGGACTCGAAAAGAAAGACCGACCAAAAATGGACCTCCAACAACAAACGAGTACGACCGAAAGCGGACTCGAAAAGAAAGACCGACCGAAAGCGAACTTCCAATCACGAACGAGTATGACCGAAAGCGGACTCAAAAAGAAAGACCGACCGAAAGCGGACTTCCAACCACAAACGAGTACGACCGAAAGCGGACTCAGTGGGGATACAAAGGCAAACGAGTATGACCGAAAGCGAACTCGAAAAGAAAGACCGACCGAAAGTGGAATTTCAAACAGCAGACGAGTACGACCGAAAGCAGACTCGAGCAGAAAGACCGGCCGAAGATGGAATTTCAAACAGCAAACGAGTACGACCGAAAGCGAACTCGAAAAGAAAGACTGACCGAAAGCAGACTTCCAACCACAAACGAGTACGACCGAAAGCGGACTCAGTGGGGATACAAAGGCAAACGAGTACGACCGAAAGCGAACTCGAAAAGAAAGACCGACCGAAAGCGGAATTTCAAATAGCAGACGAGCACGACTGAAAGCGGACTCGAGCAGAAAGACTGGCCGAAGACGGAATTTCAAATAGCAAACGAGTACGACCGAAAGCGAACTCGAAAAGAAAGACCGACCGAAAGCGGAATTTCAAAGAGAGGACAAATCACGTGGTATACTACTACTGGGGATGATGAAATAACAAAGAGTGCGAGGATGGCCGAAGATGAACTCGAAAAGAAAGACCGGCCGAAAACGGACTTCCAACAACCAACGAGTACGACCAAAAGCGAACTCAAAAAGAAAGAACGAGTACGACCGAAAGCGAACTCGAAAGGGAGGACCGACCGAAACCGATCTTCCAAAGATTAATAGACTCAACGGATCTACAAAGATAACTCCGTTGGGGAATAGAGAAATCCAAACAGACAACCCTGCGGGGTATATGAAGGAATTGGAAAGACGAATCCACTAGTTCCTGTGTAATGTTAAACGACGTCTCCTGAGTTTTGTTACTTCCTGCAGGGGAAAGAAACTGGCAAAAGGTATCAAACCTGGCTTATGCTTCGAATGCATATGTTTGAATTTTGCCGTAATGCTCCACACGAAGTGGAAATGCTACGTGTTTGGGAGGATGCCATGCAAGAATGCTTATGCCATGCAAACGAGGCGCCTCAGCAAAATAAATGCTGAAGGCGAAGGCAAACTCCACCGGGGACGACAAAAATAAATTGTCCTCCGAAATAAGAGACCCTGCTGAGAAATACTTCACTCTGCCGATGAAGACATTGATCGTAAATTCTGCTAGAGATGGACGAATCCCCGAGAGAAAACCCACTCTGCTGGGGAATATCAAGATCAACAGCTCTGCTGGAGATGGACGAAACTCCGAGAGAATACCCGCTCAGCTGGGGAGGGAGATGAATACTGAAGATGGAAACTCCTCCGTTGGGGATGACCAACTGTTCCAGAACTTGGATTTGACGCCTGCCAAAAACGATTGGACTTAAGACCTGCTGGGGATACCAATCACCACCAGACTCTGCTTGGGGATGTCAGTGAGCTTAATTTGCTGTTAGGGAAATAACTTTACCCTCACCCTGCTGGGGATTAGATCAAGCCGTTGTCATTGAGACTATACTTTCTGACCAACTGAGGAAAGTAGACACCAGGACTCTGTAGGGATAATAACATCTTTGTCCACGAACTTCCTGCTGGAGATACAACAACATCCACCTTAGAGCAATCAACTTCTGAACGCTTGCTGGGGAATAGTAATCCAAACACAACTTCAGCTGGGTATACAATCCTCTGTACTCTGCTGAGGAAGACGATCCTCAATGACTCTGCTTGGGAGAAAAAGTAGTTGTCAACATCCACTCTGCTAGGGGATAAACACATTGTTTCCTGACTAGCTGAGGAAAAAACAACTGCCCCATATTCTATGGGGAAACACAACCTGCTGAAGAAAGGTGAGCCAAATCACAACTCTGGCTGGGGGAAAGCCTCTTATATCCTGCTGAAAGGGACGATCCTTAACGACTCCGCTTGGGGAATCACTCCTCTATGCTTTGCTGAGGAAGACGATCCTCGATACTCTGATGGGGAAAAGTAATAAACTGCTGAGGACGATCAGGCTTCAAAGTTGGGGAGAGCAAAACTCTACTGGGGAGGTACACCTGTCATCCTGTAAAACCGACAGGAAGGTCTACGTGCAAAAATGATTACTTTGATTATCATCACAGCGACTGTTGCCTAAGCAATTGCCACTGTTTTTCAACTAGTTTCACAAAGCTCAACATTTAGCATGTAATGTTTATCAAAAATATCGGACATTTTCACAAACAAAATAGGTAAAGCAAAAAACAAAAGCTCTTTGACTGAAATGCAAACTTTATTGAATGAATTGGCCTGTAAATAGGCATTTACATCTGGAAGCAATTCCTGAAAAGAGGTAATTGTGCAAAAAGCAAAAGAAAATACACATGTCGGCAATGTGGGGAACATACATCCACCATGACTCGACTCAGCTATAACCCATACGACTTGTTTATCCGCAGATGCTTTGGCCTTTGAAGATGACTGACTGGACTGATTCCTTTCCTTCGAATTTTCCAAGTGTGAATAGTGATCACAGATCGAACGCGGATCGTAGTCTTTACTTTTAAATACCTAACTTTTGCCTGGATCGCCCTTTTCGGGTTTTCAATCCACCGGGATACCCATTTTTGCCAAGGTTGCCTTTTCAGGTTTTCAACCTTGCGGGTTTATTATTTTTTTCTTTTTATCCCTAATTTTTACCCGAACCTTTTCTTTTTATGGTTCGCCAGGATGCCCCATTTTTGCCTGAACCTTCTTTTTATGTTCAGCGGGTCTCTTTTATGCAAAGTATTTTTGACTACATCCGCGTTCACAGGGGACGTAAAATCTTCGCCATCCATAGTTGAGAGTAATAAGGCTCCACCAGAGAAAACCTGTCTTACTACATATGGCCCTTCGTAATTCGGAGTCCACTTGCCCCTGTGATCTGTTTGAGGAGGAATGATCCTTTTCAGAACTAATTCACCAGTTTGGAAACACCGAGGACGCACTTTCTGATCAAATGCTTTCTTCATCCTGCTCTGATACAACCGGCCATACGCAATGGCTTTCAATCTCTTCTCTTCAATGTGGTTCAGTTCATTCAGCCGGGAACGCACCCACTCAGCTTCATCAAGCTTCACGTCTATCAGAATTCTCAAAGAAGGAATCTCAACTTCTAATGGTAAAACTGCTTCCATACCATACACCAGTGAGAAAGGGGTTGCCCCAATTGATGTGCGTACCGAAGTACGATACCCGTGCAAAGCATAAGGCAACATCTCATGCCAGTCTTTGTATATCACTACCATCTTCTGTACAATCTTCTTTATGTTCTTATTAGCCGCTTCAACAGCCCCATTCATCTTCGAGCGATAGGGAGAAGAATTGTGATGCTCGATCTTAAAGCTCTGGCATAGCTCCTTCATCATCTTATTGTTCAAGTTCGAACCATTCTCAGTAATGATTCTCTCCAGGACCCCATACCGGTAGATGATGTCCTTCTTAATAAACCGGGCTACCACTTGTCTGGTGACGTTGGCATACAATGCTGCTTCTACCCACTTCGTAAAATAATCGATAGCCACCAGGATAAAATGATGTCCATTCAAAGCAGTCGGCTCGATCTTTCCAATCATGTCAATGCCCCACATGGCAAAAGGCCAAGGTGACGACAAAACATTCAGAGGAGTAGGCGGTACGTGCGCCTTATCAGCATAAATCTGGAATTTATGACATTTCCGGGCGTATTTAAAACAACCAGACTCCATAGTCATCCAATAATACCCCGCTCTTAACAATTTTCTAGCCATAGCATGCCCATTGGCATGAGTACCGAAGGAACCTTCGTGAACCTCTTCCATTAACAGGCCTGCCTCGTGTTCATCAACACAACGTAGCAAGACCATGTCAAAGTTTCTCTTGTATAACACATCGTCTTTGTTCAGAAAGAAGTTTCCTGATAACCTCCTCAATGTATTTTTATCCTTGGAAGATACCCCAGCTGGGTATTCCTGACTCTTCGAAAAGACCTTGATGTCATGATACCAAGGCTTGCCATCTGATACCCCTTCTACTGCAAATACAAAAGCAGGCCTGTCCAAACGCATGATTCTGATTGAAGGAGTTTCATTCCAACGATTCACTTGATACATTGATGATAACGTTGCCAACGCATCAGCCATCTGATTCTCAACCCTGGGAATGTGATGGAAGTCCACTCTGTCAAAGAAAGGTAACAACCTTCTGGCATAGTTGTTATATGGAACAAGATTCGCTTGACGAGTCTCCCATTCACCTGTAATCTGATTAACCACCAACGCAGAATCACCATAAACATCGAGGTTCTTGATTCTCAAATCAATTGCTTCTTCTAACCCCATGATGCATGCTTCATACTCTGCCTCATTGTTGGTACATATGAACGCTAATCGGGCAGTAAAGGGTATGTGAGAACCCTGTGGAGTCGTAATGATTGCCCCGATTCCGTTACCATATGAATTAACAGCTCCATCAAAAACCATCTTCCACTGAGATCCAATCTCAGGTCCTTCATCCGGCAAAGGTTCTTCACAATCCTTCATCTTCAGATACATGATATGCTCATCCGGAAATTCAAACTTCATCGGTTGATAATCCTCAATTGGCTGTTTGGCAAGATATTCTGACAAAACACTTCCCTTAATGGCCTTTTGGGAAACATACTGAATATCGTATTCTGTCAAAACCATCTGCCAACGGGCTATTCTACCAGAAAGTGCTTGCTTCTCAAACACATACTTGATCGGATCCATCTTCGAAATCAAGATGGTTGTTTGGTTTAACATATACTGCCTCAAACGCTTAGCGGCCCAAGCGAGTGCACAACATGTTTTCTCCAGCATCGAGTACCTTGACTCGCAATCAGTAAACTTTTTACTCAAGTAATAGATGGCGTGCTCTTTTCTACCTGACTCGTCTTGTTGACCGAGCACACAACCATTGAATTCTCAAGAACCGTGAGATACATTGTAATACCCCAAAATTTGCTCTTCCCTTTTGGCATCATAGCATGGCATTATCATTTATCATATCATATCCATCTCATTAGCATTGCATTGCATTTAACATAGAAAAATGAAGCATGGCATCCTTCTTACCATCAGGGCATGTGATCAGGTGGAAGGTGGACAATCAAGGGATCATTCAAAGCACAAAAAGGTCAATCAAGTTGGCTCTAGGCAAGCCAAGAGGTCTCTCATGTCTCATACTATCTCAATTGATCTTCCAAAACCTCAAGGAAGTGAGATTCAATGGAAGATTGAAACACTACATCTTTCACTATGCAAGAGATTCAAAAATTGAAGGAAAACCCTCAAAAGAGATAGCTCATTGATTCAAAATCATTCTCAAGTGGCATTTCTCATCATCCTTTAAGAGGATACACAACATACTCTGAGGAATTTGGATTTGGAAGATATGCAATTTCCTCCTAACCAAAGGGGGTCAAAACTAGGGTTTCCCATTAAATCAGGGAATCTTTGATTTTTTGGACAAAGCTTGTTGTCATGGTATTCTACATGTTCTTAAGTGTATATGTGTGGAAGATTGCATCTCAATTGGTTTTAGAAGTGGTTCAATTGGAAGAAAGGTCAAGAATCAGAGAAATTGGGGCAAAGTCAAATAATCAGAGGAAAAAGTCAACTCTTGACTTTTTAAAGCCAAATTCATGAAATTCATGTTATATGTGACCAATGTACAAAATTTGATCAAGAAACTCCAAAGGAATCATGAAAAAATCAAGATTTGGAAAGTTGCCATTTTTGGATGAAGTAGGGTTACTAAAAATAGCAAGTTTTGGCCATTTTGCATCAGAATTGGAACCAAGGCCATTCAAAATTGAAGCACCAAATGAAAATTCCACTCTGCCTCAATGAAAGATCTTGTTTTAAGCTTCAAATCCATGTGTGGAACATCTCCATTGGATAAAAATTGAGTGAGATATGATTGACCAAAGTTTGAGCAAAGTAGGTTCAAAACTAGGTCATGACCAAGGATTTTCAAGTCACGCGCATGTCGTTTTCACAAACACATGGTGGGCCAGATGTTTTGACTTATTACTCATGGTTAGAGGCCTCAAGTGAAAAATCTTTCAACATGGAATTTGTTCATCTATGTGAGATCTTCAAGATTGATGTTCATGGTTTTTTTATTTGATCAAAGGATGAGAAGTTGTAATGGCTCAAAGTATGGGCTATGCAACTGAAATTTGACTAGGTCACAACCAAGTCATGCCACACATGCGCGCATTCTGCAGCATTGTAAGCCTGTCTTGAGTTCCTATGTTTGAAGCTCATTTTCAATATGTTGCAAGTCTCATTTTCACTTCTTTTCAACATCAAAGTTGTTGTACCATGTACACACTTTGAAATGGTACCAAGATCACTCATGTCCATGGCTTGAAGAGAGAGATATCCATGCGCAAACTTCACCATTTCCAACTGAGGAATCACATCAGAGTTAGCAGTTTGGTTCAGACATTCATCAAACAATCCATGAACTTTATTTCCACATTTGGTCAAGCACATATCACCTACACAATGTTTAACATCACGTGCCTTGCATGAAAATAGAGAGAACAACTTGTTGAGCAAGTTTCTGCCACAACAACCTTACCATTCCAAGCTTCACTTTTCATTCCACCATAACTGTCGTGAACATTCCCACACCACACCACAACCATCAATGACTCGCCCCTAACTAACTTGACTCAGTTAGTTAGGGTGCACTCAGTCTACCCACTCAACTCAATTAACCAACTCACTAAACCATGGTTAATTCATGATATAAATTCAAACTTCACTTCACAATTCAGTTTCCAACTTCATTCTTTCACATTCTCTCAAAACACTTCAAACTCTCTCTCACATTCTCTCTACTTTCTCTCTGATTTCACACGATTTTCACCATCTTCCATTCACATTTCATCTTCATCCTCATCAAGGTTTCACTTCTGATCAAGAACAAGATAGAAGAAGTTCAGTTCATCAATGGCAGCTTAGTTCAGTTGAGTTTTCGTTGTGGTTTTCTTCAAGATCTCAAGTTCAGTGGCATTTATTTTGCTCCACTCAAGCTCAAGAGCATAGGAGGATCATCTCTGGTCTTCTGTTACTTTGAAGAACTTCAAATTCAGGTTTCTTCTCCAACCTTCGTTTTCTGAAATTTCACTTGTTTTCTATTGGTTTGAGCTTCTTAGAAGCTATGTTGAATCCGGCTAGTTGATAGGCCTCTTAGAGGCATAGTTTCAAAGCCTAGGGCATGATTTGATCTCCTCTGTTCTTGCTATGTGTGTGTGTTTTGTGATTTTTATGAGCATATTCATGATGTGCATAAGCTTAGCTTTCGATTGGTACACATTTTGTGCATTTTGGTGACGTTTGAAGATTGCAGATGGTGGTGAGTGGCCGGAGAAGGTGACCGGAGGTCCCTCTCCGGCCGGTGGTCTTTATGTTAGGGTTTCTTGCAGTTTGAATGTCAGCCGTGCGATTTTGTTGATCCAAGGGTGGAAAGCTTGCCAGCACATTAAAACGCATGTGCATGTCATGTGCATCATTTCTGAATTCATTTAATCACTGTGTGGTGTAGTGTATGGTATGGAGTGTGCTCACTCATGTGCGTGCGTTGATTTGGACTACTTTGACTTGCTTGTTGACTTGACCTGATCCAAGGGTGATAACTGCTTGACTTGTGTTTGACTGAGGGTGCATGATAATTGATATGGACTGCGCACAAATGGACCTAATCAGATTGCTATCCCCACCCCCTTGGTTAAGGCCCAATGTAATTTGAACTGAATAGTTACTAGGCATGCACCCCCATTCACATTTACATTCCATTTTATTTTTTTTTCCATTTTGCTACACGTTTCATAATTAATTTTTAAAAATACCAAAACATATTGGAAAATTCTACAAAAATTCATGTGTATTCTTAAAACATTTAGGAAATTTTTCATGATTTTATTTTCTGATTTTATGACCTTTTTACCCCTGTTCCATAATTTTCTTTGAATTTCCATTTAGATGCATCCTAAGCATGATACTTGAATTTGTTTAATTTTGTTCTTGCTCATTATAAACTGTTTTGGCATGGTTCTTTTTGCATTGATTCACTAATACATTGAAGCATGTTAGATGATTTTTGTTTGATTTTTTAGGTCACTTTATGACATGTCTTGAGGCCTATATTTGTACCACTTTGCATGACATTTCAACTTGACCTAATTGCTTTGTTTGAAGTCATTTTGCTTTGAATTTTGATATGCTATTTTGGTATGTGATTCATCTCTGATTAGTGAACTCCAATACCATGTTTTCATAATTTTCATGAGGCCATGTGATTTTTGTTTGATGCATTTCATTTAAAGCATTATAACATGTTATATCATTGTAATCTTTAGTGCATGTTTGCATGAGTTCTTTTGTGCATATTTGTATGAGCATTTGCATAGTTG
Source organism: Lathyrus tuberosus (assembly GCA_022829125.1). NCBI lineage: Eukaryota > Viridiplantae > Streptophyta > Magnoliopsida > Fabales > Fabaceae > Lathyrus > Lathyrus tuberosus. The sequence continues at coordinate 901,231 of JALAZF010000085.1, read as the reverse complement.
TGTGAGCCATTCATATGATATTATAGGTCTTTGATACACATTATAGGTCATCTTTACATGTTCATTTCAATTTGAACTTTGTGCATCATTAACATGTATTGTTTGCACCTTCTTTTTGAGTTTTCATCTCACTTCTTCTTCTATTACTTCTTGAAAGTCTTGATGGTTGATTCATAAATACTTTTGAGATGTTTATAAACCATTTTTCATTTATTTTCAATTCTGGTTGTTGATTTACATGTTCCATTTATGCATGTCCTCTTCATTTCTTTCCATCTTTCATCTACCCTTTCTTCTTGTAACATGTTTAAATGCTAATGGATGATGTTTGTTGCCTATTCACTTGCACTTGTATGATGATATTCATTTGTTGTCCATATGATGCCCATTCTGGTTGTGGTTCTAGGATTTGTTTTCTCATTTAATTCTTTTGAGTTTTATGATGCATTACATGTTCTTTTACTTCTTATACTTCTTATACATGTTTACTAACCATGTAGGGGCTTTGGTAAGTTTCAATTGAGTGTGGATAAGGAATCCACATTCAACTTCTATCCTTTCTCTTTTACAATTCCATTTTGTGTTTTGTTAAGCACTTATGTGCTTTCTTTTAATAACTCATCACTTTCCCTTTGTGAATTACAATTCATCTTCTACTTTAGAAGTGAATTGTTTAATTCATTCTTTCTTTAGACTTTAGGTTGAAACCTCACAAACTTTAGGATCACTCCCTTAACTAATCAATTAGGAGTGAGTCTTAGTCCATATAGATTTTACCTTTACCTTCTCTTGAGTCTTTCATCTTCTCATCTCAAAGAAAATTCAAAACATATAATAAAGGTAGGCATTTATTGCATTTAGGCCTTTCATATAAAGAAAAGATTATAAGGGGTCTTCTCTTGTAATCTTAGAATGTGTAGCATATAGCCCATCTTGGGTCAATGTGTTAAACATTTGATCTTGTATGAGGGACTTAAATGCAATACTTGTTGAAGGTGCAAATAATAAAAAACACTTCTTCACTTCATAATCAACAAAACACTTAATAAACACAAGTATGCTAGTGTGTTTGAACCTTGATAATTGGAACTAAGTGTGAGGGTCTTCTTCACCCTTAGTGTGCTTTCTTACCCATTCCATCTTGGAATGTGAGAAGGTACACATTCCAATGACTAAGATCCAGATACACTGTCGTATGCAAACAAACCCAAAACACTTCCTTCTAAAAGACAAAAAACAAACAATAACGTCTTTCCTTCGGGAATTCTTTTCTCACCTCATTCACTCTCAACGCACGAGCGCGCTTCTACTCGTTCTCTTGCAAGATGGTAACGCACTCGGACCAGCGAGCCTGCTACACCTGAGCTAGAACGTAAGCCGTTCTCTAAAAAACAATCCATCCCTAGTGAGGGGAACTACGTCGCTCTGATTCTCATGCTCCCGATGAGATACGTAGGCAGTGGGGTAGGGCCCATGCGAGCACTTCTTTTATTTTCCCTACATTTGTTTCTCGTTCCTTTTCCAGTTCTCTTTTCGTTCCTTTTCCGGTATTCTTTTCTATCACCCTTTGATCGAGACAAGCAAGCGTGGATCCCATCGGGTACGATGGACGCGAGGGGGTGCTAATACCTTCCTCTCGCGTAACCGACTCCCGAACCCATTTCTCTTGGTCGCAAGACCATGCTTTTCCTTTCTCTCAGGTTTATGCGGTGTTTCCTTTCCCTCTCTTGGGATAAATACACATTGCTGGCGACTCTGTTTCGGTGCCACTTTCGCGTTTTTACTTGGATGAAAATCCCGGGAGCGACAGCTGGCGACTCTGCTGGGGAGCGAACCCAGAATCTCTGGTTTCCTTAGCGAGTCAATCCTAGCGCTTGTTTGTTTTTCTTTCGTTGGGTGTTTACTGTTGTGCTGTATTTACTGTTTTATTGTATGGTTATTTACTGTTTTACTGTACATTACTGTATTTACCGCATTTTAGCATTACATATCATATATTATATTGTGTTGCACTGTTTTGTCTGTTTGGCGGGATGGGTGTTCTGAGAGATAAGCCCACTACCAAGGCTTGAGTACATACATAGGTATTAGAGTGGATAGTCATGACGCTTGCGTGGTGGTGACCACGTATTGTTGTTCATGAGACCCACAACCAGACGAGGTTCTATCAGGAGCTTTCTGCTACTGCATGTTATGCAGGCCAGTGGTTATTCTCTTGAGGAACTGTCGACTCTGGTGACCATTCCCGAGGACTCAGTTGCGGCACTCCTCCCGAGTTGTGACAGTGGCAGACCACATTCCGTGGCAAACCCATTGCACATTCTCGATCCGAGGACCCAATGCTGGGAACTTGCTATAGGACATCCCTTTTTGAAAGAGAATCAGCGGAGGCACTCCTCGATTGGCGGTAGTACTGTACCCTGAGGGATGAATGTACTATTGCTTCTCGACCTCAGTGCCAGAAGCTGAGGACCTTTTTGTTTTGGAGAATCAGTTGAGGCCTCCTCGATTGATGGTGATGCCAAACCAGAAATGGTGAACGTATCATCATTTCTCGACCTGAGAGCCCGGGATACTGAACATCCTAGTACCCACATGTGAGAAGGGCGGGTTGTTTACAGGTTTGCAGGTAACCATGACCTCCTACATACCCGGTTTTCTATCATCATTGCACAAAAAGGAAGTTTCATCCTATTGTATTCAGATGGTTCTTATCTATGGTTCTATATTAGTCTCAGAGCTACACTGACACCGTTCACAGTTCAGCACAGACACCTGACTACCTGATCACATTGCCCTTTGCATTGCATTATCATATCCTAACATACATGTTTATTCATTTCCAGGTGCATATATTACCCTTGATTCCAGTCATCAGGTCCCTGCAAAGATGAACGCTAAAGAGAGGAAGAATATCATCAGCTATAAGTTCCTTACGCCTACTTTGGGCCCTATTGTTGTGCTGAAGGGAATGGCGAGCCCGGCAGCACGAGAAGCTTTTGAAGAGAAATATGGGTGGATTTTATCGGTGGTCCGTAATGTCAGTGATTATGAAGCCAGAGGTCTCCATACGTTGATGCAGTTCTATGATCCGCCTCTGAGATGTTTTGTATTTCCAGACTATGTGTTGGTTCCTACCCTGGAGGAGTATTCCAACATGTTGGGGATTGCTATCAAGGAGGAGCCCCCTTTCTTTGGATCGGTGGGGGATCTTGACTTTGGGAAGTTGGCTGGTGCTCTGTATTTGAGCAAATCAGAGTTAAGTGACAATGTCTCCAACAAAGGAAAGTTTCGTGGTTACAAGCTGGAATATCTGATTAAGAAGGCCCAGGAAGCAGCTAAAGGCGAGAAGTGGCTTGTTTTTAATGCTTTGCTAGCCCTTTGTATATACGGCATAGTGTTGTTTCCCAACGAGCCGGATTTCATTGATACGGACGCTATACGAATATTCATGATGAAGAACCCGGTGCCAACGCTACTGGGAGATCTTCACTATTCATTGTACAACCGAAATGAAAAGAAAAGAGGAGGGATAATTCGTTGTTGTGCACCCTTATTCTATAAGTGGTTTGCGGGCCGTTTACCACAATCAGGGGCTTTTGTGGATTCCAAAGATTCTCTAGAGTGGAAACAGCGTTTAATGGGATTGGTGGCCAAGGACATCGTATGGGTAGATCATGGGCTGATTGGCAAGAATATTATCCACAGCTGTGGTAAGTTCCCTAACGTTCCACTGATAGGAAGACTGGGTGGGATTAACTACAATCCTTCTCTGGCCATTCGGCAATTTGGATATGCCCTGACAGGTCCGCCTATCAAGAGAGATGTGGAGGAGTCCCTCTATTTTCATACATCAGATGGTTGGGAAGCAGCACAGAAAGCTTCTGAAAGCTGGGGTAGCATACTGAAAAAGGGGAAAGTTACTCTAGGAAAGCCTAACAACCGGGTTTATCCAGCATATGAAGAGTGGGTGAAGAAAAGAGTTGAAGATTTTCTCTTGCCTTTTGGTAAGGCACCCCTTTTGTATCCGGAGAATGAGAAAGCAAAAAGCACTGCTACTGTGGAAGAAGTTGACAAGTTGCAAGCCTTGGTGAAAAAGCTCCAAGGAGAGAATTTCGAGTTGAGTAGCCGTCTTCAGAATGCTCTACATGCCAACAAAGAGCTGGAGCGGAAAGCCCAAGATGCTGAACAAATCCTAACTGCAAAAGAAAAAGACTTTGCTGGAAGAGCCCAACATTTCCGGAAGATTAGTAAAGGTGCTGATGATGCTACTCAAGCCCACAAGCAAACCAAACAGGCGTTAGCACAGACCAAAGAAAAGTTAACAAAGTTTCAGCACGCTTGGGACGAAGTTAGGATAGAGAATGCCGAATTACAGGAACAGTTGCAGATTAAGGACGAAGAGCTTGAAAAGGCGCATGAGCAGAGGAGAAAGTATCGGGAAAGCCTCGGTAAGAGTCAGGAACAGCTAGAAGAAGCTAGAGGTGAGCTGAGGAATACCAAGAAAGAGCTTGAAGAAGTCATGATAGAAAGGGAGATACTCAAGACGCAAGCCGGCATAAAGAGACACAAAGGAGTGTGTGATGACGAGGCTCTGATGCTGCACATGGGTTCTTTAACTGAAGCTCTTGAGAAAAGGGATGTCTTGATCAAAGAAATGATTGAAAAGCCGAATCACCAGCGTACCCGTATACTTTTTGAGGAGATCAAATACTCAAGTGATAAGCTGAAGGGTGTGGAATTGTCAGACTGATGTTCTTTTCCTTATATTTTGTTATTAATGGTTACCATCAGGCTTGTTGATGGATCCATTTTTCCTTGTATTGCATTTGCGGATGAGCCTTTCTTAAATGTACTTGAATACTTTGTTGAATGAGTATGAGCAGTTTTATTCAGAATTATTCCTTATCAGATAGATGCACACAAGCACATGACCACGACACGTCTCTTTATATCACAATTTCTGGTCTTCAGATTTCTGTGGTGGGATTGGAATCAGGGTATAAAGCACCTCGGAAATGACAAACATGGCATTGCATGGCATTGCATATCATTTTGCATTTTTTTGTACTTGCTTTTCAGGTACTCGTTGCGGGGTCTCTAACCTTTATTTGGTTTCAGGCAGTATAGCGGAGAGTCATATTCACCGATATTCGACGCGAAGGAACCAAGTAAGAATCATGGATCAAGTACAAAGTGATTTGGCGGAAATGAGGGCGCGTATGGACCAGTTCATGACCCTCATGACTGGCATGGCGCAAAATCAGGAGAGACTGAGGCTTCTGGTAGAGCGTCCCGACAATGGGCCCGAAGGTGATCATCATGACAATTCACAGGGACATGGCATTCCTCCCCCCGGTGGCAACCCTCCTCCTGGTGGTAACAATCGGGGTAATGGAAATGGTAGGCAGGCTGGTGTTACTCTTGAAGATACTCTGGAAGACCAATTTACTCTGCTGGATGCTGATGTGGGTAATCAAGGGGATCGAAGGTATGATGAGTTAGCAGAGAAGATCAGGGCCATAGAATGCAAGAACTCTATGGGTATTGATGTTACCAGCTTGGGGCTGGTCTCAGGAGTCAGAATTCCCCCTAAGTTCAAACCTCCCACTTTTGATAAGTATCACGGCAATGCGTGTCCCCAAACGCATCTTCAAGCTTACTTTGGGAAGATTTCAGCCCATACGGATGACGAGAAGCTATGGATGCACTATTTTCAGGACAGTCTGGCGGGGGCGTCTTTGACCTGGTACATGAAGTTGAGTAGAGCTGCTGTGAAGAATTGGAAGGATCTGGCAGAAGCGTTCCTGAAGCAATACCAATATAATATTGACATGGCGCCCAACCGCACCCAATTGCAGGGATTGTCACAAAATGCCAAGGAGAGTTTCAAAGAATATGCACAGAGGTGGAGGGAAATGGCTGCCCAGGTTCAACCTCCCTTGTCAGACAGAGAAATGGCAGATATGTTCATGGGCACCTTGCAAGGGGCCTATCTGGATAGATTAGCTGCTTGTCCGTCGACTGGATTTGCTGATATTGTGATTGCGGGAGAAAGAATAGAAAGTCTGTTAAAGCTTGGAAAGATCCAGGATGTGAGTGGGGCTGGCTCTTCGGGGACGAAGAAACCGTTCGCTAGTAACCAGAAAAGAAGAGAAGGTGATACGAATGCTGTGTTTAGAGGACGAGGCAGAGGGCGTTCTCGAGCTTATTATCAGGTAGATGCTGTGACAATCCCCACACCGTCTGTTCAGAAACAACAACCCCAACAACAAGTTCGACAGCAACAACCTTTTTTCCAGCAAAGGTCTAGACAGAGGGATCGTAAGATGGATCCTCTCCCTATGACTTATGCCGCGCTGTTGCCCCGGCTACTCGAGTTAAAGTTGGTAGAACTCCGTACTATGAAAGCTCCGGTTGCTGGAAACCTGCCACCTAACTTCGATGCTAATGCTCGTTGTGAGTTCCACTCAGGTGCTCAGGGGCACTCCATTGAAAAATGCTGGGCTTTCCATCATAAAGTACAAGATTTGATTGACGCTAAAGCCATCAATTTCTCTCCCGCTCCTAATATTACTCAGCATCCCATGCCTGATCATAGTGCAGCAAATGTGTACGCTATTGAAGATGGGAGGAGATTGAATTTGGTGTTAGACGTTCATCAAGTGAAAACTTCTTTGTTGGTTGTAAAAGATCGTTTATTGAAGGGACAGGTGTTCCCGGGCTGTAATCAAGATTGCTCTGAGTGTATGAATCAGGAGAACGGCTGTGATAAGTTGAAGATGGGTTTACAGAATCTGATCGATGAAGGATGTCTACAGTTCGACAGAGTCGTGAAAGCCACTGATGAGATATCAACCGTGACCATCTATTACACTCCCGCTGAGATTCAAATGCCGGTCAATGCAGTTCCTGTGGCTAGTGTTGCGCCAAAAGGGCCCAGTCCTGTCACTATCACGGTGCCAGGACCAATTCCGTTCACATCTACGAAAGCTATCCCATGGCACTATGGGGCAGATGTATATTACGAAGGTAAAAAGCAGGAAGTTGAGCCGTCAGTCAGCCCAAATATTGATAATGTAGGGGGTGTAGGGGGCTTTACAAGGAGTGGAAGGTTGTTCGCTCCCCAAACCTTGAGAAGTGATAAGGAGGTAGAAGCTGCAGCAAAGGCTAAGGGTAAACAGGTGGTTGAAAGTGCGCCTACACCTGAAGCAGAGACAAAGATTATTTTTGATAAGGAAATGGAAGAATTTATGAAGATAATCAAGAAAAGCGATTATAAGATTGTGGACCAACTGAATCAGACCCCTTCAAAGATTTCAATCTTGTCACTATTGATGTGCTCTGATGCGCACCGGCAGGCGTTGTTGAAAGTGTTAAAGAGTGCATACGTGCCACAAGAAATTACTGTTAATCAGCTCGAGGGCGTAATCTCCAATGTTAATGTCAGCCATGGCTTGGGCTTTACAAGTAGAGATTTGACTGTTGAAGGAAGAAACCATAATAAGGCTTTGCATATCACGATGGAGTGTAAGGGCGCAGTGTTATCTCATGTACTGGTAGACACTGGTTCATCACTCAATGTCTTGCCCAAGAAGGCATTAATGAAACTGGAAGTTGATGGTTTGATCTTAAGGCCTAGTGAGTTGGTGGTCAGAGCATTCGATGGAACTAGACGATCTGTGTTTGGTGAGGTGGAATTGCCCGTACAAATTGGACCACAGGTATTCAAATCCACGTTCCATGTAATGGACATACAACCTGCATATAGTTGCCTATTGGGGCGCCCTTGGATTCACGGAGCCGGGGCTGTTACTTCTACTCTACATCAAAAGCTGAAGTATGAGTTTGAAGGGCAGGTTGTGACAGTGTGTGGGGAGGAAGACATCTTTGTGAGTCACTTGTCCACATTCAAGTACATTGAAATGGATGGGGAAATTCATGAGATGCTGTGCCAATCATTTGAAGCAGTCAATATTGACGATGCACCTGAGTCTTCTTCTGTACCAGTCGGGGCTGGTACCTCCATTTCATCTTACAAACAAGCTGTCGAAGTCGTTAGGGCAGGCAACGCCCAAGGCTGGGGCAGGTTGATAGAGACCCCAATGAAGGAAGACAAATTTGGTATTGGTTATCATCCCTCTACAACTTCAGATGCGGGGAGCAGGGGACCCATTACTTTCAATAGTGGGGGAATTATCTACATGGACCAGTCTTGTGCAGCCACGGAGGATAGTGTTGACAGTGATTGTGACCTGGACAACTGGGTACGCCCTCATGTTCTGGGACAACAAGTGCAAAACTGGTTCGTTGAAGAAGTCATCCGGGTTACTCTTCAGACAGAGTAATTTTTCTTTGTTTTTTCTAACCATAATGCATGACAAAATCTTGCGCTCTGCCCAAGGCGTATAGATTCATTTGTAGGGCCACCATGGTTGCATTTGCAATGTTTAATCATTAATAAAGGACGTTTTGCAATCAAATTTTGTTCTCTGTCTTTCAGTTTTTATTTTTGCACAAAAAATATAAAATGGCAATGTTTCATTTTCTTTTGTTTTGCTTAAAAATAAATTCTAAAATAAGGCATGAACCCGTTCATGCAGACTTGATCCTCCGGATACCACTGATAACGATTTTGATATGGCCATGTATGACTTTGACAATCCGATTTATCAAGCCGAAGAAGGGGATGGGAAAGATTGTGAACTTTCTGAAGAACTGGCCAGATTGTTGAAACAAGAGGAAAGGGTCATCCAGCCTCATCAGGAGACTGTAGAAATCATCAATATTGGTACCAAGGACGCCAAGAAAGAGATCAGGATTGGTGCCAGCTTGCAAGCAGATGTGAAGCAAACTTTGACGGAAATGTTGCGCGAGTATGTTGACATCTTCGCCTGGTCGTATCAAGACATGCCGGGGTTGGATACGGATATTGTCGTGCACAGGCTACCATTGAGAGAAGAATGTCCGCCAGTCAAGCAGAAACTTCGTCGGACTCACCCCGACATGGCCTTAAAGATTAAGGAGGAAGTCCAGAAGCAGTGGGACGCTGGTTTTCTTGCTGTGACAAAGTATCCTCCATGGGTAGCCAACATCGTGCCAGTACCGAAGAAAGATGGAAAAGTGAGAATGTGTGTGGATTATCGAGATCTTAATAAAGCTAGCCCGAAAGATGATTTTCCACTACCTCATATTGATGTGCTGGTCGATAATACAGCTCAATTTTCAGTGTTCTCATTTATGGACGGGTTCTCCGGGTACAACCAGATCAAGATGGCACCTGAAGATATGGAGAAGACCACGTTCATTACTCCGTGGGGTACATATTGTTATAAAGTAATGCCTTTTGGGTTGAAAAACGCAGGGGCAACGTACCAGCGGGCGATGGTGACATTGTTTCATGACTTGATTCATAAGGAGATCGAATGTTATGTAGATGATATGATTGCCAAGTCGAGGACAGAAGAGGAACATCTGGTTAATCTGAAAAAGCTGTTTGAAAGGTTGAGAAAGTTCCGTCTGAGATTAAATCCAAACAAGTGCACGTTTGGGGTGCGTTCTGGAAAGTTACTGGGCTTCATTGTGAGCGAAAGAGGAATCGAGGTTGATCCTGCCAAGGTGAAAGCAATACAAGAAATGCCTGAACCGAGAACAGAAAAAGAGGTTCGTGGTTTCTTGGGTAGATTGAACTACATTGCAAGGTTCATATCTCACCTAACAGCCACGTGTGAACCAATATTTAAATTGTTAAGGAAAGATCAAACGGTCAGGTGGAATGACGATTGCCAATTGGCATTCGATAAGATAAAAGAATACTTGCAGGAACCTCCGATTCTAATGCCTCCAGTTGAAGGGAGACCGCTGATAATGTATCTGACAGTGCTTGAAGGTTCCATGGGTTGTGTTCTCGGTCAACATGACGAGACAGGTAGGAAGGAGCATGCTATTTACTACCTGAGCAAAAAGTTCAATGATTGTGAGTCCCGATACTCAATGCTTGAAAAGACATGCTGTGCACTTGCATGGGCCGCTAAGCGATTGAGGCAATATATGGTTAGGCACACAACCTTGTTGATTTCAAAAATGGATCCTATCAAGTACATTTTCGAGAAACCGGCATTGACAGGCAGAGTTGCACGGTGGCAAATGGTCTTGACAGAGTATGACATTCATTACACTTCACAAAAGGCCATCAAAGGAAGTATCTTGTCCGACTATCTTGCGCAACAGCCGATTGATGATTACCAACCCATGAAGTTTGACTTCCCTGATGAAGACATCATGTTTCTCAAAGCTAAAGACTGCGAGGAACCACTTCCGGAGGAGGGGCCAGACCCTGAATCCAAATGGAGTCTGATGTTTGATGGGGCTGTCAATATGAATGGGTGCGGAGTTGGAGCAGTTCTTATCACGCCGGAAGGTGTTCATATGCCTTTCACTGCCCGAATAACTTTCGGATGCACCAACAATGAAGCAGAGTACGAAGCTTGTATAATGGGGATCGAGGAGGCGATTAATCTACGGATTAAGACCCTTGATATATTCGGTGATTCAGCTTTGGTAATCAATCAAGTGAAAGGGAGCTGGTACACGCACCAAGCAAATCTAATGCCGTATAGAGATTATACGAGGAGATTGCTGACATTTTTCACAACAGTGAAACTGTACCATATTCCTCGAGATGAGAATAGGTTCGCTGATGCCTTGGCCACTTTGTCTTCCATGATCAAAGTGCAAGGATGGAACCATGTACCTAAGATTGAGGTATCCCGCCTTGACAGACCAGCATTTGTGTTTGCGGTCGATGCAACGTCTGATGACAAGCCATGGTTTCATGACATTAAGTGTTTCTTGAAAAGTCAAGAGTACCCGTCAGGGGCATCGTCCAAAGACAGGAAGACGTTGAGAAGGTTAGCTGGTAGTTTCTTCTTGAACAAAGATGGCGTGCTGTATAAAAGAAATTTTGACACGGTCCTGCTTAGATGTGTGGATAGACATGAAGCAGGCCTGTTGATGATTGAAGTGCACGAAGGCTCTTTCGGTACTCATGCCGGAGGGCAGGCAATGGCTAAAAAGTTGTTAAGGTCGGGATATTATTGGTTGACTATGGAGTCAGATTGTTGCAAATATGCCCGCAAATGCCATAAATGCCAGATCTATGCAGACAAGGTGCATGTGCCTCCAAATCCGTTGAGTATCATGTCGTCGCCTTGGCCGTTTGCCATGTGGGGCATTGATATGATCGGAAAGATTGAGCCTACAGCTTCCAATGGTCATCGTTTCATCTTGGTGGCAATTGATTACTTCACCAAATGGGTTGAAGCCGCATCCTATGCCAATGTTACAAAACAAGTGGTCGCTCGTTTCTTAAAACGGGATATCATTTGCCGATATGGAGTTCCCGAAAGAATCATTACTGATAATGGTTCTAATTTGAACAATAAGATGATGGCTGAGTTATGCCGGGACTTCAAAATCGAGCATCACAATTCTTCTCCGTACCGCCCAAAGATGAATGGCGCGGTCGAAGCGGCTAACAAAAATATCAAGAAGATTGTACAGAAGATGGTTGTCACGTACAAAGATTGGCATGAGATGTTACCATTTGCTTTGCATGGGTATCGAACGTCGGTACGCACGTCCACTGGGGCAACCCCATTCTCACTTGTATATGGTATGGAGGCAGTGCTACCGGTTGAAGTAGAGATTCCGTCCCTCAGAGTCATGATGGATGTCAAGCTAGATGAAGCTGAATGGGTACGAGCCAGATTTGATCAGTTGAGCCTTATTGAGGAAAAGCGATTGGCGGCTGTATGTCATGGGCAACTATATCAGCGCAGAATGAAACAGGCATTTGACCAAAAGGTGCGTCCTCGGGTTTATAAAGTCGGAGATGTGGTACTCAAAAGGATCCTTCCTCCCAATACAGATCACAGGGGCAAATGGACTCCTAATTATGAAGGTCCATTCGTGGTTAAAAAGGTCTTTTCGGGCGGAGCTTTATTGCTTACCACCATGGATGGCGAAGACTTTTCATCCCCTGTTAACTCGGACGTAGTCAAAAAATACTTCGCATGAATAGACCCGCTGGATAATAAAAATAAAAAAAATCCAGGCAAAAAAGGGCATCCCGGCGAACCAAAAACAGAATAAGGTTCGGGCAAAAATTAGGGATATAATTGAAAAAAATTGTACACCCGGTAAGTTGAAAACCCGAAAGGGCAACTTAGGCAAAAAAGGGTATCCTGGTGGATCGAAAACCTGAAAGGGCGGTCCACACAAAAGAGGGATTTAAGCGAATGACTACAGTCTGAGTTATCTGTACCCATTACCGTTTGAACAACTGACGTTCTGAAGAATAGGAATCGGTCTGATCATTCCTCAGAAGGCAAGGTCGGGGAGTTTTGAAGACATACTGGTCATAACAGAATGGAAACTCAGTGGAATTCCGTTTTCACATTGCCATTAGGATAGTTTCTTTTCTCAATTTTTCAGCGATCACCTCTTTCCAGGGATTGCTTCCAGATGTAATTGCCTATTCTGGGCTCTCAGTCAATAAATTGAATTTCAATAAAAAGCTTTCTATTTTTGTTTTATTGTTTTGTTTGCAAAAACGTCCTAATTGTTGATAAAACATTGCATTTGAAAACATGGCAGCCTTGCAATAACATGCGCAGAAAAAATATTTGAAATTACTTCGAATGTTGAATACTCCCGGATGGTGGATTCTAGCCACGCAATATTCGGGGCATGTGGGCATATTCTTTTGTTGCAGGTAGCAGGTGCAGATGATTTTAAGCACAAGACCAGCAATAAATCACCCCACGCAAAAGACTGGGGCAATTATGGGTAAGGAGATCGGCGTTCATCGTTCGGTCGACGATTGTTCATAACGGGTCGATATCAGTGAATTAAGTTCAACTGGGTACCGTTGCATCTTATTAAGTCGATTCTCTCATACAGTATTTCCAACAGCTACAAGCTTTTCTATGTCGATAACGGTCACAGGTTCCCCAAAAGAGTGGTCTCGTCGACACCGAAACTGATGGTCATTATCCCCAGCGAAGTCACAAGAGTTTGAAGAGGCTAGATCTTCTGTAAAATCCTCTTATGACATCCTCTGCGGGGACGAATTGTTGTGTTGTCCAAGTATGGGGCATGATTGTTTCCCCAGCATGAAGTGTTGGTCACCCCCAGTAGAGTTTGAGGACAGTTGGTCTTCTGTAAAATTCTCTCAAAAGGCATTCCCCAACACGAGACGCTTTAAAGCAGTTTTCTCCAGCAGAGTTTGTTATAAACTCGTCATCCCCAACGGAATTGTCCAAAGGGAAAGCTCGCCTAACATGGGGCATTGTAGTACTTATCCTAAGCTCGACAGTCACATTCTTCAGCAGACTACTGTGGATTTGCTTTGGGTTTCCCCAACAGATCTCTAAGGACTCTTTATAGCAAGTTGCAGTGGAATGTTCTAACCAGGATTTGCATATCCCTGGCAGAGTAGCCCTGATACCCAGCAAGATCGTATCTCTGGTCATGGTATCCCCACAGAGGTCAGCATCGAATCTTGTCAGCAACTTCCAGCTGAGTTGTTGTTCTCTCCGCAGAGGTTTATCAGATCGACAGAATCTATTCCTCAACAAGGATGGTACAGCCTTTCCCCAGCCGGGTCAGAAGGTTGATAATCCCTATAAAGGATCTTGGGTTGAATAAATCCCCAAGCAGAGTTTTAATGGCTCATTTCCCCAGCAGGACGTCATTTAAAAATTCTCATCCCCAGCGGAGTTGCTGTGACCAGAATCCAGCCCCAAACAAGTGAAGTAATTCCTGGCAGAATCTTCACTCTCCTCATATCTCAAAGTCCAATTTATTTTTGGCAAACTTGACAATTTGAAGTAGACGGATTGTTTATTCATCCTCTAGCAGAGACATTATCCTTTCAGGAGTCTCCGAGAACAAAACATTGATTTTCGTTCCTCAGCAGAGTCGGCAAGGATGTCTGACGTAGATGCAGAGAGTAATGCAATTTTGAAATTCTAAAAGTCCAACAGTGGATTGGAAAAAGTCCGTCTTCGGGTGGCAAAAGTCCAACAGTGGATTGGCAAAAGGTCCATCTCCGGGTGGCAAAAGTCCAACAGTAGATTGGCAAAAGGTCCATCTCCGGGTGGCAAAAGTCCAACAGTGGATTGGCAAAAGTCCGTCTTCGGGTGGCAAAAGTCCAACAGTGGATTGGAAAAAGTCCGTCTTCGGGTGGCAAAAGTCCAACAGTGGATTGGCAAAAGTCCGTCTTCGGGTGGCAAAAGTCCAACAGTGGATTGGCAAAAGGTCCATCTCCGGGTGGCAAAAGTCCAACAGTAGATTGGCAAAAGGTCCATCTCCGGGTGGCAAAAGTCCAACAGTGGATTGGCAAAAGTCCGTCTTCGGGTGGCAAAAGTCCAACAGTGGATTGGCAAAAGTCCGTCTTCGGGTGGCAAAAGTCCAACAGCGGATTGGCAAAAGTCCGTCTTCGGGTGGCAAAAGTCCAACAGTGGATTGGCGAAAAGTCCATCTAAGGGTGGCATATTTCAAAGTCCACCAGTAGTGTGGCAGGCCAGTAGTCGTCTGGAGTTGCATAAAAGACATTATTAAAGTCCGCCAGTAGCGTGGCAAGCCAGTAGTCGTCTGGCATCGTTCAAAAGACAGATCTCTCCGACGTTTCATCGAAGATTCAATCCAGCAGTCTCATTGGGTTTACATCCCTTTTCTTTTTCATCATCCAGAGCAAATTTTTGGTTATTTTTGGTATTCAATCACTATATACCTTGAAAGTCCGAAAGCATTTGCTTTCAGGCATTCAGGTCTACAGCGCTTGAATAGGGGCAGCTGTAATACCCCAAAATTTGCTCTTCCCTTTTGGCATCATAGCATGGCATTATCATTTATCATATCATATCCATCTCATTAGCATTGCATTGCATTTAACATAGAAAAATGAAGCATGGCATCCTTCTTACCATCAGGGCATGTGATCAGGTGGAAGGTGGACAATCAAGGGATCATTCAAAGCACAAAAAGGTCAATCAAGTTGGCTCTAGGCAAGCCAAGAGGTCTCTCATGTCTCATACTATCTCAATTGATCTTCCAAAACCTCAAGGAAGTGAGATTCAATGGAAGATTGAAACACTACATCTTTCACTATGCAAGAGATTCAAAAATTGAAGGAAAACCCTCAAAAGAGATAGCTCATTGATTCAAAATCATTCTCAAGTGGCATTTCTCATCATCCTTTAAGAGGATACACAACATACTCTGAGGAATTTGGATTTGGAAGATATGCAATTTCCTCCTAACCAAAGGGGGTCAAAACTAGGGTTTCCCATTAAATCAGGGAATCTTTGATTTTTTGGACAAAGCTTGTTGTCATGGTATTCTACATGTTCTTAAGTGTATATGTGTGGAAGATTGCATCTCAATTGGTTTTAGAAGTGGTTCAATTGGAAGAAAGATCAAGAATCAGAGAAATTGGGGCAAAGTCAAATAATCAGAGGAAAAAGTCAACTCTTGACTTTTTAAAGCCAAATTCATGAAATTCATGTTATATGTGACCAATGTACAAAATTTGATCAAGAAACTCCAAAGGAATCATGAAAAAATCAAGATTTGGAAAGTTGCCATTTTTGGATGAAGTAGGGTTACTAAAAATAGCAAGTTTTGGCCATTTTGCATCAGAATTGGAACCAAGGCCATTCAAAATTGAAGCACCAAATGAAAATTCCACTCTGCCTCAATGAAAGATCTTGTTTTAAGCTTCAAATCCATGTGTGGAACATCTCCATTGGATAAAAATTGAGTGAGATATGATTGACCAAAGTTTGAGCAAAGTAGGTTCAAAACTAGGTCATGACCAAGGATTTTCAAGTCACGCGCATGTCGTTTTCACAAACACATGGTGGGCCAGATGTTTTGACTTATTACTCATGGTTAGAGGCCTCAAGTGAAAAATCTTTCAACATGGAATTTGTTCATCTATGTGAGATCTTCAAGATTGATGTTCATGGTTTTTTTATTTGATCAAAGGATGAGAAGTTGTAATGGCTCAAAGTATGGGCTATGCAACTGAAATTTGACTAGGTCACAACCAAGTCATGCCACACATGCGCGCATTCTGCAGCATTGTAAGCCTGTCTTGAGTTCCTATGTTTGAAGCTCATTTTCAATATGTTGCAAGTCTCATTTTCACTTCTTTTCAACATCAAAGTTGTTGTACCATGTACACACTTTGAAATGGTACCAAGATCACTCATGTCCATGGCTTGAAGAGAGAGATATCCATGCGCAAACTTCACCATTTCCAACTGAGGAATCACATCAGAGTTAGCAGTTTGGTTCAGACATTCATCAAACAATCCATGAACTTTATTTCCACATTTGGTCAAGCACATATCACCTACACAATGTTTAACATCACGTGCCTTGCATGAAAATAGAGAGAACAACTTGTTGAGCAAGTTTCTGCCACAACAACCTTACCATTCCAAGCTTCACTTTTCATTCCACCATAACTGTCGTGAACATTCCCACACCACACCACAACCATCAATGACTCGCCCCTAACTAACTTGACTCAGTTAGTTAGGGTGCACTCAGTCTACCCACTCAACTCAATTAACCAACTCACTAAACCATGGTTAATTCATGATATAAATTCAAACTTCACTTCACAATTCAGTTTCCAACTTCATTCTTTCACATTCTCTCAAAACACTTCAAACTCTCTCTCACATTCTCTCTACTTTCTCTCTGATTTCACACGATTTTCACCATCTTCCATTCACATTTCATCTTCATCCTCATCAAGGTTTCACTTCTGATCAAGAACAAGATAGAAGAAGTTCAGTTCATCAATGGCAGCTTAGTTCAGTTGAGTTTTCGTTGTGGTTTTCTTCAAGATCTCAAGTTCAGTGGCATTTATTTTGCTCCACTCAAGCTCAAGAGCATAGGAGGATCATCTCTGGTCTTCTGTTACTTTGAAGAACTTCAAATTCAGGTTTCTTCTCCAACCTTCGTTTTCTGAAATTTCACTTGTTTTCTATTGGTTTGAGCTTCTTAGAAGCTATGTTGAATCCGGCTAGTTGATAGGCCTCTTAGAGGCATAGTTTCAAAGCCTAGGGCATGATTTGATCTCCTCTGTTCTTGCTATGTGTGTGTGTTTTGTGATTTTTATGAGCATATTCATGATGTGCATAAGCTTAGCTTTCGATTGGTACACATTTTGTGCATTTTGGTGACGTTTGAAGATTGCAGATGGTGGTGAGTGGCCGGAGAAGGTGACCGGAGGTCCCTCTCCGGCCGGTGGTCTTTATGTTAGGGTTTCTTGCAGTTTGAATGTCAGCCGTGCGATTTTGTTGATCCAAGGGTGGAAAGCTTGCCAGCACATTAAAACGCATGTGCATGTCATGTGCATCATTTCTGAATTCATTTAATCACTGTGTGGTGTAGTGTATGGTATGGAGTGTGCTCACTCATGTGCGTGCGTTGATTTGGACTACTTTGACTTGCTTGTTGACTTGACCTGATCCAAGGGTGATAACTGCTTGACTTGTGTTTGACTGAGGGTGCATGATAATTGATATGGACTGCGCACAAATGGACCTAATCAGATTGCTATCCCCACCCCCTTGGTTAAGGCCCAATGTAATTTGAACTGAATAGTTACTAGGCATGCACCCCCATTCACATTTACATTCCATTTTATTTTTTTTTCCATTTTGCTACACGTTTCATAATTAATTTTTAAAAATACCAAAACATATTGGAAAATTCTACAAAAATTCATGTGTATTCTTAAAACATTTAGGAAATTTTTCATGATTTTATTTTCTGATTTTATGACCTTTTTACCCCTGTTCCATAATTTTCTTTGAATTTCCATTTAGATGCATCCTAAGCATGATACTTGAATTTGTTTAATTTTGTTCTTGCTCATTATAAACTGTTTTGGCATGGTTCTTTTTGCATTGATTCACTAATACATTGAAGCATGTTAGATGATTTTTGTTTGATTTTTTAGGTCACTTTATGACATGTCTTGAGGCCTATATTTGTACCACTTTGCATGACATTTCAACTTGACCTAATTGCTTTGTTTGAAGTCATTTTGCTTTGAATTTTGATATGCTATTTTGGTATGTGATTCATCTCTGATTAGTGAACTCCAATACCATGTTTTCATAATTTTCATGAGGCCATGTGATTTTTGTTTGATGCATTTCATTTAAAGCATTATAACATGTTATATCATTGTAATCTTTAGTGCATGTTTGCATGAGTTCTTTTGTGCATATTTGTATGAGCATTTGCATAGTTGTGTGAGCCATTCATATGATATTATAGGTCTTTGATACACATTATAGGTCATCTTTACATGTTCATTTCAATTTGAACTTTGTGCATCATTAACATGTATTGTTTGCACCTTCTTTTTGAGTTTTCATCTCACTTCTTCTTCTATTACTTCTTGAAAGTCTTGATGGTTGATTCATAAATACTTTTGAGATGTTTATAAACCATTTTTCATTTATTTTCAATTCTGGTTGTTGATTTACATGTTCCATTTATGCATGTCCTCTTCATTTCTTTCCATCTTTCATCTACCCTTTCTTCTTGTAACATGTTTAAATGCTAATGGATGATGTTTGTTGCCTATTCACTTGCACTTGTATGATGATATTCATTTGTTGTCCATATGATGCCCATTCTGGTTGTGGTTCTAGGATTTGTTTTCTCATTTAATTCTTTTGAGTTTTATGATGCATTACATGTTCTTTTACTTCTTATACTTCTTATACATGTTTACTAACCATGTAGGGGCTTTGGTAAGTTTCAATTGAGTGTGGATAAGGAATCCACATTCAACTTCTATCCTTTCTCTTTTACAATTCCATTTTGTGTTTTGTTAAGCACTTATGTGCTTTCTTTTAATAACTCATCACTTTCCCTTTGTGAATTACAATTCATCTTCTACTTTAGAAGTGAATTGTTTAATTCATTCTTTCTTTAGACTTTAGGTTGAAACCTCACAAACTTTAGGATCACTCCCTTAACTAATCAATTAGGAGTGAGTCTTAGTCCATATAGATTTTACCTTTACCTTCTCTTGAGTCTTTCATCTTCTCATCTCAAAGAAAATTCAAAACATATAATAAAGGTAGGCATTTATTGCATTTAGGCCTTTCATATAAAGAAAAGATTATAAGGGGTCTTCTCTTGTAATCTTAGAATGTGTAGCATATAGCCCATCTTGGGTCAATGTGTTAAACATTTGATCTTGTATGAGGGACTTAAATGCAATACTTGTTGAAGGTGCAAATAATAAAAAACACTTCTTCACTTCATAATCAACAAAACACTTAATAAACACAAGTATGCTAGTGTGTTTGAACCTTGATAATTGGAACTAAGTGTGAGGGTCTTCTTCACCCTTAGTGTGCTTTCTTACCCATTCCATCTTGGAATGTGAGAAGGTACACATTCCAATGACTAAGATCCAGATACACTGTCGTATGCAAACAAACCCAAAACACTTCCTTCTAAAAGACAAAAAACAAACAATAACGTCTTTCCTTCGGGAATTCTTTTCTCACCTCATTCACTCTCAACGCACGAGCGCGCTTCTACTCGTTCTCTTGCAAGATGGTAACGCACTCGGACCAGCGAGCCTGCTACACCTGAGCTAGAACGTAAGCCGTTCTCTAAAAAACAATCCATCCCTAGTGAGGGGAACTACGTCGCTCTGATTCTCATGCTCCCGATGAGATACGTAGGCAGTGGGGTAGGGCCCATGCGAGCACTTCTTTTATTTTCCCTACATTTGTTTCTCGTTCCTTTTCCAGTTCTCTTTTCGTTCCTTTTCCGGTATTCTTTTCTATCACCCTTTGATCGAGACAAGCAAGCGTGGATCCCATCGGGTACGATGGACGCGAGGGGGTGCTAATACCTTCCTCTCGCGTAACCGACTCCCGAACCCATTTCTCTTGGTCGCAAGACCATGCTTTTCCTTTCTCTCAGGTTTATGCGGTGTTTCCTTTCCCTCTCTTGGGATAAATACACATTGCTGGCGACTCTGTTTCGGTGCCACTTTCGCGTTTTTACTTGGATGAAAATCCCGGGAGCGACATACATAATCAAAGGCCTTCCTGGCACTGGTGGCATAAGGAACGGAGGTTCCTGCAAGTATTCTTTAATCTTTTCAAACGCCTTTTGACAATTTTCATTCCACCTGACCACTTGATCTTTTCTTAGCAGCTTGAAGATTGGTTCACACGTGGCTGTGAGATGCGAGATGAACCTAGCAATGTAGTTTAATCTCCCCAAGAAACCATGAACCTCTTTTTCTGTTTTCGGCATAGGCATTTCATGTATGGCTTTTACCTTTGCGGGATCAACCTCAATACCTTTTTCACTAACAATGAACCCCAACAACTTTCCTGATCTCACCCCGAAGGTGCATTTGTTTGGATTCAACCTCAGTCTGAATTTTCTTAATCTTTCAAATAACTTCTGAAGATTCACCAGATGTTCTTCCTCCGTCTGTGACTTCGCAATCATGTCATCAACATAAACCTCAATCTCTTTGTGAATCATATCATGAAAGAGAGTCACCATTGCCCGCTGGTAAGTTGCCCCTGCATTCTTCAATCCAAAGGGCGTCACTTTGTAGCAGAAAGTTCCCCACGATGTTATGAATGTTGTCTTCTCCATGTCCTCTGGGGCCATCTTGATTTGGTTATACCTAGAGAAGCCATCCATGAAGGAAAACACAGAATACTGAGCAGTATTGTCAACTAACATGTCAATGTGAGGGAGCGGGAAATCATCCTTTGGGCTTGCTCTGTTCACATCCCTGTAATCAACACACATCCTGACCTTCCCATCCTTCTTAGGTACAGGCACGATGTTAGCAACCCATGGAGGATAATTTGTTACGGCAAGAAAACCGGCATCTAGCTGTTTCTGAACCTCTTCCTTGATTTTGACAGACATCTCCGGTTTAGTTCTTCTCAACTTTTGCTTGACCGGAGCACAACCTTCTTTAAGTGGTAGCCGGTGTACAACAATATCAGTATCGAGCCCAGGCATGTCTTGGTAAGACTTGGCGAAGATGTCCACATACTCTCAGAGCATTTCAGTCAATCTTCCCTTGACACTGTCTTCCAACGTAGCCCCTATCCTTACTTCCTTTCTGGCGTCCTCGGTTCCCAGATTCACAATCTCAATTTCCTCCTGATGAGGTAGGATGACTCTCTCCTCTTGCTTCAACAATCTGGCCAACTCTTCGGGCAGTTCACAATCTTCGTCAGTCTCTTCTTCAGCCTAATAGATTGGATTGTCAAAGTCATATCGAGCTATAGCTGAGTCATGATCGGTGTTATCTGAACAAAAAGACCTGCATGATTGATGAGGTATGTTTTATTATATATGCAACAAAAGAAACACATTGCCATTTTGATGTGGGTTTTTAATGCATAATAAAAAACAGAAAGACAGAGATCAAAATATTTGAGTGTGAAAAGTCGTTTATTGATGATAAAGCAAAACATTCAACAGTTAAAAGCCCTACAAATAAAATCACTGCACCTTGGGCAGAATGCAGGATCAACATAATAGGAAAAAAAAAGCAATTACTCGAAGCCAGTCACTTGAATGACTTTCTCGGAAGACCAGTTGCACAGACTTTCTCCTAGGATGCAAGGGCGGATCCAGCTATCCATGTCACAATCACTGTCTCCTTCTTCCTCAATGGCATTAACTCTGTCGAAGAAAACACCGACACTGGTGAAACGGACTGGGCCATAGAATTTGGGAGGATCCCCGTCTCTCCTGGATGGCTTGTATCCTAAACCATAAGTATCCCTCTTCTTCTGAACTTCAACCACCTGGCCCCACCTCTGTGAGCTACCAGCTTCAACCACGGCTTTGGCGTCTTTAAACGAAGACATAGAAACCTCAGGTTGACCTGCCACTGCAGGCTGCTCTATAGTCTCAGACTGGATAACCTCTTCAGAAACCTTCACCTTTTCAAACCCCTGACACAATGTCTCATGGATTTCACCATCCACTTCCACGTATTTGAAGGTTGACAGCTGACTAATCATTATGTCTTCTTCCCCGCACACCGTCACTACATGACCATCAACCATGTATTTCAGCTTTTGATGCAAAGTGGAGGTTACAACGCTTGCACCATGGATCCAAGGACGACCCAACAAACAGCTGTATGTTGGCTGAATATCCATTATATAAAATGTTGCATCAAAGATTTCCGGCCCAACCTTGATCGGAAGCACAATCTCACCAAAGACAGATATCTTCGAGCCATCAAAAGCTCACACCACCAAGTCACTTGGTGTACAAATAAGTCCCCTGGTATCTAACTTCATTAATGCTTTCTTTGGTAATACATTCAACGATGATCCGGTATCAACTAACACATGTGACATCAGTGAACCACGACACTCAATCGAAATATGCAGAGCATGGTTATGATCCCTCCCAGCAAGAGTCAGATCAAAATCTGTGAAACCCAAGCCATTACCCGCATTCACGTGTGCTACAACCCCTTCTAGCTGATTGATAGATATCTCTTGAGGAACGTAGGTTGCATTCAAAACTTTCAGAAGAGCATTCCTATGAGCTTCAGAGCATAATAACAATGACAGAATAGAAATCTTTGACGGGGTTAGATGTAACTGGTCCACAATATTGTAATCACTTCTCCTGATGAGCCTCATAAACTCCTCGACGTTTTCTGAAAAAGAGTTGTCAGCAGGCTTTACTGTAGAATCAACAGTCACTGGAGTCTGAACAGAACCATCCATTACCCGTTTTCCCTTATCCTGCCTAGAAGTACTGGGTTGATCATTAACAGGAGTAAGCACTCTACCACTTCTGGTTATAGCATCAGTCTCAACTTTAACTTCTGAACTAGAACCTACTGGTGAAGTATCATTAATTCCTGCTTTTGTCCATTGACAAACACCTCTGCGCCGTAATTCCAGGGAATAGCCTTAGTACTTTCATAGGGAATGGGTTTGGGACCTGAAATAACAATCGGCGCTGGTCTCGCTGGCCCTGATATTACAACTGTCTTGAAAGGAATAACAATAGTAGCAACATCATCATTAACAACCTCTTTTTGCTGATTACCTCTGTCAAACATTAAACAACCCTCATTAATCATATCCTGGATACCCCTCTTCAGCGAATCACAACCATTGACCTTTGTCAAACAATCTGAGCAGTTCTCATCGCAACCCGGATAGACGCCACCCTTCAATAACCTATTTTTAACCACAGCCAGCAGAGTCTTCAATTCCTCAACATCCATGATCAAATTCAAAGCTTCACATTCCTCGATTATCGCATTCACCCTCGGCCCATTGTGATCAGGCATAGTGTTTTGAATAACATTGGGTCCATCATTAGCAAAGCTGATAGCTTTTAAATCTACCAAGTCCTGGACTTTGTGCTTGAAAGCTTTACAATCCTCGAGATGATGCCCCGGTGCCCCGGAGTCAAAATCACAATGGGCGTTAGGGTTGTACCCGGGAGGTGGATTACCAACAGGAGGAGCCAAAGTCCTCTTTTCAACTAACTTCAACTGAAGCAAATGCTGAAACAACTGTGAATATGGCATAGGTGGAGTATCAAAGTGTCTGTTCTACTTAGGTGTGAATTGTTGTTGGCGCGGAGCACGATTCTGTCGTTGAGGTCCTACCGAAGGTGGGAGGGTTGCAGGAATAACCACGGAAGCCACCTGCTGGTTATGGTTTTGTTGTTGTTTCCCCTTCCCCCTATAGGATGATACAGCATTGGCCTCTCCTTTCTTCTTATAACCATCAAACGGTTTCTTTCCATGCCCGGAGGACGATCCGTCACCACTAGAAACCTTTCCAGCCTTAATTCCAACCTCTATCTTCTGTCCGATCACAATCACATCTGCAAATTTGCCTAGCGAACAAGGCAATAGCTTCTCATAATAGTGCTTAGGCAGCGTGTCCATGAACATGTCCAACATCTCTTTTTCCAACATTGGTGGTTGCACCCTGGCCGCCAATTCACGCCACCTTTGCGCGTATTCTTTGAAACTTTCATCATTTTTCTGGGACATGCTCAACAGCTGAGTTCTGTTGGGCGCCATGTCTGTGTTGTACTGGTAATACTTGATAAAAGTTGTAGCTAGCTCTCTCCAAGTACGAACATCTCTGCTTTCCAGCGCCATGTACCATTCCAAAGACGCGCCGGACAGGCTGTCATGGAAAAAGTGCATCATTAACTTTTCGTCCTTGGCCTGGGTAGCCATCTTCCTGGTATAAGCCTTTATATGAGTTCTCGGGCAAGTAGAACCATTATACTTCTCCAATGTAGGAATCTGAATCTTGTGTGGAATGACAATATCAGGGACCAACCCTAGGTCATCCAAATCTATTCCCAGATCATCCTGCTTCACAACCCCTTTCAGTTGCGCCTCAATTAATCGGATCCTCTCATCACTGACCACAGGTAGGCCAACGTCTAAGCTTCTGACTGAAAAAACATCATCCTGTTGATCATCAAAATGAGGGCCATGGATAGCCTGAACAGTGCTTCCTTCTCCAACCACTGAAGGAATACCACCCTGTCCACCAGCACCAGTGAGAGGAATGTTGATACCAGCACCACCTCCGCCCGGAGGAATAACACGATTAAGAAAACCATCGTGTAAGATACCATTTTCATCAACCTGCGACACCAAAGGCTGAACTAGAGTTCTGAATTCATTCTGACTCTGCACCACACCCTGCATCATCTCCATAAATTGATCGATGCGAGCTTGCATAGCTGCCATGTCTGCCTGAACTTTGTCCATCACTCTGCTTTGATTAAGCCTGGTAGAATACCGATGAGTTGGTTGATCAATCCTGACTACAAAAAGAGAGAGCATAAGAAAACCAGAGAACCCAAGATAACCTGCTATGCAACATGAGATGATTATGAGATGCAAATGCAAACAAACATATTTAAACATTTCCAAGGTATATCCTTTGATTCGAATCTTTGAAACTGGGCCAAGGATTGGACACCTCATCAGAAAATAAATCCGAACTCAGCAACACTGCAGCATTAAACCAAGGAAACAAACCACAATCCACATAAAAACCAGCAAGGCACAAATATCTGAATCAAACATTCTATTATCAAGATGGAAGAATTCATACAAACAAAGTCAATTGTAACCAACGGTGATTCCATCAACAATCCTGATGGTAACCACAAAAAAAAAACAGATACACAACAACTAAAATTCTACCCCAAACAGACTAGCCTCCACTTCTTCTAGAAGATTCAAAGTGTCAGGATGTGTCGGTCGTGTGATCAGCCCTTTGATTAACCTGTTTCTCTTCGCAATCTCTTGGTTCAGCGTTGTAATCTGCTCTTCAGCGTTGCTACCTTCATGTCTCACCTTCTTGATTCCAGCTTGTAATTTGAGCTCTTTAATCTCCTTTTGGGATTCTTTCCACTTGTTGAAGAAATGCTTTCCTTTTTCCTTCGCCTTTTGCAGCGCTTTGTTTAATCCCTCATTTTTGACTTGGACCTCACTCCACATCTCTTGATAAGCATCAAGTTCGGTTTCAGTCTTAGTCAAAAGCTTCTTAGTCATCCTGGTGGTTTTGCTTGATGTCTCTACTGTCATGCTAACCTTCTTGAAATGCTGAATTTTATTATCCAGATCATTTTCTGCCTTCTTCAAACGCTCAGTCGACTCTTTAACTTGCCACTTCAACTCTAAGTTGTCCTGCAAAACTCCTTACAACTGACTACTCATACCAGAATTCTCTTCTCTCAATTCGTGCACTAACTTCTGTTGCTTGTTGAACTCTTCAATAGGCACAGTAAGTCTTTCCTCCACACTTTCTGGGTACAGCATAGGTGCTCGATCAAAAGGTAAGTATCACTCCTCAACTCTCTGTTTTATCCAATCCACATAAGGAAGGAAAGCCTGATTGTTAGGTTTGCCCAGAACGGCCTTTCCTTTCTTCAGTATACTACCCCAAGCTTCAGAAGCTCTCTGCGCCTCCTCCAAACCTTCAGATGAGTGGAAATACAATGATTCTTCCATATCTCTCTTAACAGGCGGACCTACCAGAGCATAACCAAACTGTCTGACAGCCAAAGAAGGGTTATAGTTAATTCCTCCCTTCCTCCCTATCAATGGAACATTAGGGTACTTACCACAACTGTGAATGATATCTTTGCCAAGCAATCCTTGATTTATCCACACGATGTTTTTACTGACCAATCCCATCAGGCGCTGACTCCACTCTAGAGAATCCTTAGAATCGACGAAAGCACCAGATTGAGGTAGACGACTTGCGAACCATTTATAAAACAATGGAGAGCAGCAATGAACCATCCTTCCTCTCTTCTTTTCATTCCTGTTGTATAAGGCATAATGGAGATCTCCTAACAGGGTTGGCACAGGATTCCTCATCATGAATATCCTGATAGCATCTTCATCAACAAAATCCGGCTCATTGGGGAACAACACAATACCATAAACACAAAGAGCTAGCAGTGCGTTGAAAACAATCCATTCTTTATCTTCTGCTGCTTTTTGAGCCTTCTTCGTTAGATACCCCAACTTGAAACCACAGATCTTTCCTTTGTTAGAAATGTTGGCTTCTAACTCTGACTTGCTCAAATAAAGAGCACCGGCCAATTTCCCATAATCCAGATCTCCTTTTGAACCAAAGAAGGGAGGAACTTCTTTGATAGCAATCCCTAGCATGTTAGAATATTCCTCCAAGGTAGGCACCAACAAATAATTCGGGAACAAAAAACATCTCAGTGGAGGGTCATAGAACTGCATCAGAGTATGAAGACCCCGAAACTCATAATCGTCGATGTTGCGAACAAAAGACAGAATCCACCCATACTTCTCCGCGAAAGCATTCAATACTTCAGGACTCACCATTCCCTTCAGGATAGTGATAGGACCTATTGTTGGCTTGAGAAACTTGTAGATAATAATATCCTTCTTACCTCTTGGAACATCCATCCCTAATTCTGCCCTCTGACTGGAATCACAGATTCGGATACAACCTATAAATGCAAAAATATGAATGTCAGAGAAAAAAATGAAATGCAATGCAGAACATGGGATCAAGGCATCAAGCATCTGTGCTGAACTGGATGGACAATCTTGAGGCTCTGTACAAACTCTTGAGTCAAACTGGGATAACAGAATAACCACACTGATACTGCTGTAGAGACAAAGAATCCAAAAACACCGGGTAGGTAGAAAGTCACGGTTACCTGCAAACCTGCAAACACCCATCCCTTTCACATGTCGGTACTAAGATCCTCAGTATCCCGAGCTCTCAGGTTGAGAAATAATGATATGTTCACCACTTCTGGTTTGGCATCATCACCAATCGAGGAGGCCTCAACTGATTCACAAAAATGAAAGATCCCCAGCTTCGGAGGTTTGAGAAACAATAGCACATTCAGCCCAAAGGATACAATGCTACCGCCAATCAAAGAGGCCGTCCGCTGATTCACCTCAAAAGGAAATCCTATAGCAAGTTCCCAGCATTGGGTCCTCGGGTCGAGAATGTACAATGGGTTTGCCACAGAACGTGGTCTGCCACTGTCACATCCCGGGAGGAGTGCCGTAACTGAGTCCTCGGGAATGGTCTCCAGAGTCGACAATCCCTCAAGAGAATACCTACTGGCCTGTACCAACGCACAGTAGCAGGTAGCTCCTGATAGAACCTCGTCTGGTTGTAGGTCTCATAAACGAAAATACATGGCCACCCCCATGCAAGCGTCACGACTATCCACTCTAAAACCTGTGTGTATGCTCAAGTCTGGGTAGTGGGCTTATCTCTCAGAACATCCCAACCCGCCAAACAGAAAACCAGCTAGCACAACACAAAAACGTCCAGTATGACAGTAATAAAATGAAATGCAATGCAATAAAAGTTGTAAATACAGTAAAACAAATAAAACAGAAAATACAGTAATACAGTAATGTACAACAAAACAAAGCACCACAAAAACACCCAATGAAATAAAATAGACAAGCGCTAGGATTGACTCGCAAAAGGGGATGACCAGCAAGAGGTCAACCTGTCCCCAGCAGAGTCGCCAGCTGTCGCTCCCGAAAGATTCGCATCTAACGGTACAAACGCGAGAGTGGCGCGGAAAAAAAAGTCGCCAGCAACGTGCATTTATCCCAAGAGAGGGAAAGGAAACACTGCATAAACTTGAAGAGAAAGGGAAAGAACATGGTTTCACGACCAAGAGAAACGGGTACGGGAGTCGGTTACGCGAAGGGAAGGTGTTAGCACCCAACACGTCCATCGTACTCGATGGGATCCACGCTTGCTGTCTGCATTAAAGGGTGTCGTCGTCTGGAGCTCCACTGCTACTGGATCGGAGAAGAAACGAGAACGGAAAGAGCGAAGTAACGAAGAAGAAAAGAAAAAAGAAGTGACTCGATAGGACGTTATCGTTGTCCTAGGCCTACGTACTCCCTCAGTGCAATGGGAAAGTCAGAGTCAACGTAGTTTGGACGGGAACTGTGAGGGAAGGTTGCTCGCCAAGACAATCGCTGTCTTGTGCCTACATATCCTCAATCGGACGAGAGAGAGGAATCAGAGCTGATGTAGTTCGTGGGTACGACCACGGATGGGTAAGTGTTTTTTATGCAAGCGACGAGCTCTTTTCTGAAAAAAGAAGTTGAAACCCAACAATCCCGAAGGATAAAAAGATTTGAATTTGTTTTGTGTTTTTTAGACAGAAGTGTTTTAAGTTAGTTCATAACTTGCATTGCACCAAAGTCTATGACATAGGAACGAATACTTCGCGCATCGTCCCCAACAGGACGTACACTAGGTATCCTAGAAGAATGAGGGGAAGCCCCTCACTCCTCTTTTCCCACGCTTAAGGCTCGTGCGCAATACACGTTAACTTTTATTACGTGTTTTGAAGGAGTTTTGAGAGATGAGAAGAGAAGACACATGGAAGAAGGGTGACTCTAAGGGAAACATTATCCTAGTGTTGTCATGCAAAAGGGTGGTCCTATGGTTAGTGAAGTTTAGGCGAGAAACAACTACATAAGACCTAATGCTAATCCTACTCCAAGCTTAATCGAAAATTAAGTTGGACTAGGTAGCTCTAAGGGGAAGAGAATCCAAGACTTAAACAAGTCTTGAGATCCAAGGGAAGAAAAGAGTGAAAGAGGTGAGGGAGGAAAAGAAACGAAAACATGAAAACAGCAGCTACCACAACGTTCCTGCACCAAAACAGCGGTAAAAAGCAGCACACTAGCAAGACAGCTTACAACAGCATACAATTCAGCACAAGAAAGGGTGTAAAATGTCAGCTAGCAGCACCTACAACAGCACACATACACATAGACAGCTGTAGAAACCGGGCAGCACGCGATACATTTGAATACGAATCAAGCATGGCAACGCAAATGCGCATCAAACATCATGCATTATGATTGCAAACACATCATATATCATGGCAAACGACACTTGGAGATAACATGAAAGAATGCACCACATCATGAATGGATACACAACATTAAGCATATGCACAAATCGGAACAAACATGCATCTCATGAAATTAAGCAATTAGGTATGCATAACACAATTCCAGCAACATAAGCATTTAATCACAGTCAACATGCTCAAAGAAGTGTGTGTATGGTGTGCATAGCATCAAGAAATCAACAACACAAGCATGCACATTCAATAGTGAAAACTAAGAATCGCGTGTCGACAAAATCATATCCATGCCCTAGTGTGAGGTGCAACAGCTCAAGAATAGTCCGCAAATCACCAATGCATCAATCCATGAAGTTTAGGCATGCATCGGATCTCAAACGACCAAGAAAATGCAAGAAAATAACATTCTGCAGCAGTGGTAATCGATTACTCACTTTGAGTAATCGGTTACTCAGTTGAAATTTGACCAAAAACGTGAAAATTAGATAGAGTAATCGGTTACTCTATTAGGGTAATCGATTACCACTGAAACAGAGGCAGAAAATCAACTTTGAAAAGCACTTTTCAGCATCCAATCACTTATGCAAACATCCAAATGATCATGCAATCAATTAGTCACGAAATTCTCATCAAATATCAGTAATCAACACCAATTTCATCAATCAAACAACAAGATCACAAATCAAATCAAGCAAATGGATCAAATCACATCACAAACCAAGGATCTATATTGCATAAGTTGAAATTAAGCTAAATTAAACATAGATCTAAGGAAAACCAACCTACAAGGCTGAGATTTGCCTTGGTGATTGTTGAGCACGAAAATTGGTGAATCCAAGCAAGAAAACCAGAGATCTACACAATAATCTTCAAGATCCTAGCAAGAAACTTCAAGATCCAAGCAAGAACACTCCAAATAATCAAAAGCTGCTCCCAAAAGTGATTCCAAGATCCAAACCAGTAGCTATATCAGAATTGAACCAAGAATGATGATGTGATGGAGGTTTAGCTCAAGAATTCACAAATTCCAATGAAGAATTTGTGAATCTATGGATATGGAGCTTTCGTGAGAGGTTGAAAATGAAGATGAAAAGTGGAAAAAGTGAGAGAGAATTGAGAGAAATTCTGAAAAATTGGAGAGTGAAAATGATCTAGGTTAGTGAGGTTTGGAATGAATTGGTTTAAATAACCCCTAGGTTAGGAGTTAAGTTTGGGTTGGGAGTGAGGTTAAGTGAGTGGAAAATGGGATAAAATGTGAATTAGAAAGTGAAATGAGGAATTAGAGTGGAAAAGTGATGGAGAGAATTTGAATTTTGGGTGGAAAATGA
Organism: Lathyrus tuberosus; assembly: GCA_022829125.1. Lineage (NCBI taxonomy): Eukaryota > Viridiplantae > Streptophyta > Magnoliopsida > Fabales > Fabaceae > Lathyrus > Lathyrus tuberosus. The sequence continues at coordinate 870,368 of JALAZF010000085.1, read as the reverse complement.
TGAAAATAGATCAATTCTAGATCCTTCTCACACATGCACAAGCCAAGCACATGACCACAAAATGCTCCAAAATTCTGCAGTGCTGAAAATGCCACATTTTTGCAATTTCGCACAGAGTAATTGGTTACTCACTTTGAGTAATCGATTACTCCATTCAAAAATTCAAAATTGGCGCCAAAAGGAGGGAAACTTGGATATTCGCCCGGTTCCACCTGTTCTGGACCATGATAGATCTCTGAAACTTGCCATTTGATATTACCACTGGAAAACACTTGAAATATGCTCTGAACTATTTTTCCATGCTCCGATCAAACTGCTGATACCAACTGTCTGGTGCTGAATAACTGATCAAAAATTGATTGTCGGGGTTTCTGATCATCCAGTCACTTAACGAGCAAAATAAATGCTCAAAAAGACTTGGAAAGCTATCTGTTGGCTCTGAACACTGTTAAAAAAATTGCACTGGGACTGATGACGCCGTGATCTGCTGAAGAATACCTTGATCCCATGCTCAAAAGGACAATGCAGATGCAGGAATGATAATGCAAATGAAAGGAAGCATAAACCAGTTAGGTTAGAAACAAAAGGGCAAATTTGAGGTGTTACACCTTGCATGTACCACCCCCCACTTCTCTCCCACAAGCATCATCACTTGTCCTACGCGAAGGCCACGACGATCCAGTCTGATGACCTCCGATCAGTGGCGCCATCTGTGGGGACCTAAATTCCCCGTCTTTTCATTCAAGATCCCCTCTTTTTCACTTCGAAGACTAAAGCCCTCTTCAAACCTCTTTCGATCATCATGGCCTCCACCAAGAATGATGTTGTCCGTCAAGAATCTGTTGTCGCCGTTATAGCTGATAACGCTGACCACGTCCTCTCCGGATCTGTTTTTCTGGAAACTGACCAATGCGACGGGAAGACTGCATCCCCGACCCCCGATGAAGTGAAACCTCGGGCACAGGCTGTTAAACGTGTTTTCGAGCCTATTCCGTCCCGCAAAACGCTGACCCCAGCATGGCTGCTCTCATAGCCTCCCTCAACAGATCAAACATCTTGATCTTCCAGCAAGGTGAAAAGATCAACACTCTCGAACACGTCCTCCAGGGGCGCCTGTCCTCGGAGAAGCCTCGCAGCCCGTCTCCGCGTCCTCGGTCTACCCCTTAGAAACGAAGGCATGACAGGTCCAGAAGCCCCTCCCCGGAGAGAAGACGATCGAGGTCAGAAGAGCCCGCGTCCGATCTTGCACGAAGATGACACCGGTCTCCTCCGCGGAAGTCAAGATGTTCCCCGGCGTCAAAGAAGTCCAGGCCCTCAGAAAGGTATGAGCATCGTCGTTCGCGCAGGCATTCTCCACGACGAAGTAGGAGCCGCGGTTGCAGTTATTCTTTCTCTTGTTTCCCGAGCACAAGCAGCGACGATTACGTCCATGGCTCCCTCTCGCAGGAGATCATGGACACCAGAATTCCTCGTGGGTTGGAAAAGTCCCCCGCTTTAGCAACCTATGACGGGACTTCCGACCCCGGCAAGCACATAGAGAACATAGAGGCAATGCTCCACTACCACAATGTAAGTGGGGCCATAAAATGCATATTGTTCCCAATCACCCTCAGGAAGGGGGCTATGGCTTGGTTCAAGCGCCTCCCCCAAGGGTCGGTCACATCGTGGAGAGATCTGAAGAGCCGGTTTGCCCGGCATTTTACGGCTTCCCGACGACATCCCAAGTCAGAGGCCACCTTGGAAGCTATCATACAAGGCAATGATGAGTCCTTGCAAGCATATATCGAACAGTTTAACAAAGAAGCCGTGGAGGTCCGCACCACGGACCATATGAAAAATATCTTCTCGAGAAGGGCTTGAGACCAAAAAGCGAGTTTCGCAAGGTTGTCGGAATTGAGACTCCTCGAACATTAACGGAGCTTCTCCGGAAAGCTGAAGCGTACATACAGTACGAGGAGAAGGAGGCCGCATACCATACCCGGGACGCGAGAGATCGCGAAAACACCCGGGCACCAAAAAAAGACGAGCCGGAGACATCCCGACAAGGAAAAGAGAGGCGACGAGACGATCACCCCCGAGAAGGGAAAGGGCCAGCTAGCCGATTCACAGAGTATACCCTGCTCACTGCTCCTCGTGAGTGCATTCTTTCCGAATGCATCAATACAGAGTTCAAGCAGGGAGGCGTCAGGTTCCCCAAATCGACGACGTCTAAAGGCAATATGGACAAAAGTAAGTATTGTCGTTTCCATCGTAGCCATGGCCATACGACCGAGGACTGCGTGCACCTTAAAGATGTTATCGAGATCCTCATCAAGGAGGGCCATTTGAAACAATATATCAAGAAAGGTGAGTCTTCGCGGCGAGAGGCTCCAGACTCAAAGAAGGAAGCATAATCATCTCCACCCAGTCCTCCCCCGCAGGTAGCTATGTCCATCACGCGACCAGAGGACTTTGCTGTCCCATATCATTTCGAGGAGCCATCCCAGATGTTCGTGCTCAGCACTTGGGAAGCATTCCCTACAGCCATGGTTATCTCATGCGGGGGGTACAGTGAGCTGACAGTGGGATCTATCAAGCGAAAGTTCGAGCAACTTATTGATTGCAGTCCTGACCAGCTGTCCACACTTGAAAAGATCAAAGTGCGCTCCCAGACGATCACCTTTTACCGCAAAGAGCTGCCTGGAGGCTCTCTTAACTCACACATCCCCTTGCTCATCAGGGCAAAATTGGCAAGCACCAACATCAGAAGGATCACCGGCCTGTTTCGTGCCCTCAAGCTGGACCAGAAGAACCTCTCACCGTACGTGGGATCCGATTTGCAGGGGTTCAATGGAGCCACGGCCAGACCTTGGGGGTACGTGGAGCTCCCAGTCACATTCGGGGAAGAAGAGGCGTCCAGGTCAATCAAGATCCAATTCCTGGTGATAGATTGCCCATCGATGTACCAATTCATCTTGGGGAGACCGACCCTCACAGAGTTGGTTACTGTCCCTTCAACGGTCCACCTCAAGTTGAAGTATTATACGGAGAAGGGTCACGTCGCGACATTGCACGGGGACATAGAGGCTACCCGCAGATGTTTCAAAGCAGCAACCCGGGGACAAAACCAGATCAGTACAACACCCAAAGTAGCTAAGCGGGCACGGGAGGAAGCCCATCCATCTGGAGACGGCCAACCGGACAAGAAGCTTGCGCTCCCTGTACACACTGTCGACCTTGACAGCCAAAATTCAAAAGAAAGTGAGGAAAATAGCAGCGAGGGTACGTCAACAGGGAAAACCAGCTCCTCCACATCGACCCTCATGCGACCAGTTCTAGAAGGGGAGTTCGAAGTCATCACCTTCAGCAATAACCCCAACAGAGGGGTGAAGATTGGTGTTGGACTACCCGATGAGGTCAAGCAATAGTTGAAGAAGTGCCTGGACAACAACGTTGTCCTGCTTGCTTGGAGTGCCGCAGACATGCCTGGCTTAGACCCTGAGACCGCATGCCACCATTTGACCATCGACCCAGCTGCTCGTACCATCGTGCAACGTAGGCGAAAACAATCCGACGAAAAGGCACAGGCTGCTGAAAAACTTGTACAAGACCTCTTAGAGGCGAAATTCATTTCGGAGGCCAGGTATACAACCTGGCTGTCCAATATTGTACTTCTTAAAAAACATAGTGGAAAATGGCGCATGTGCATTGACTATACTGATCTCAACCGGGCTTACCCGAAAGATGTTTACCCCTCTGCAGGTTTCAAACTTTTGTCCTTCATGAACGCCTATTCGGGGTACAATCAAATCCCCATGGTCGAAGAGGACAAGAGGTACACCGCGTTCATGACCTCCTCGGGGAACTATTACTACAATGTAATGCCCTTCGGTCTGAAAAATGTTGGGGCCACGTACCAGCGCATGATGAACAAAGACTTCCGATCAGAAATCGGAGACATGCTCGAGGTTTATATGGACGATATAATCGTGAAATCCCGAGAGGAATCCGACCACACGGCCCACTTGCGAAAGGTCTTCGACCAGGCCAGGAAGTGTAAAATGCGCTTTAACCCTGAGAAATGCACCTTCGGAATACGGGCAGGGAAGTTCCTCGGGTTCTACCTCACCGAAAGGGGGATAGAGGCGAATCCGGACAAGTGTCGAGCATTCACGGAGTTCCCCACTCCCAGGTAGAAAAAGTATATACGGTCCCTTAACGGGATGCTCGCTTCACTTTCTTGTTTCGTGGCCAAGTCTGCTCAGCACGCCTTGCCTTTCTTTAAACTCCTCCGAAAGGAGGCCATGTTTGAATGGACAGATGAGTGCGAGAAGGCCCTGACCCATCTCAAGCAAGCCCTATCCGAGCCTCTCGTGTTATCCTGACCAGATTACGGGGAAACCTTGTATCTATATCTCTCTATTACCTGTGAAGCCATCAGCGTCGCACTCATTCGCGAAACAACGGACGGGCAGAAGCCCATCTATTTCACCAGCAAAGCTCTGCAAGGGCCAGAAACCAGGTACGTACAGATAGAGAAATTCGTCCTTGCCCTCATTATCACCGCGAGAAGACTCAGACACTACTTCCTGGCCCACACCATAGTAGTACGCACGGACCAACCCATCAGGCAATTGCTTTGCTGACCAGATATGGTCGGCAGAGTGCTCAAATGGTCCCTGAAGTTGTCTAAATTTGATATTCATTACGAGAGAAGGAAAGCCCTTAAAGCACAATTCATGGCCGACTTCGCGGCGGAGATGACACCGCCAACGTCCCCGCACAGCAGAGCGCAGAGATGGATCATCTACGTGGACGGGGCATCCAGTTCCTCAGGTAGCGGTACAGGTATCATCCTCAAAAATGAGGAAGGAATACTAATTGAAGTATCCCTAGTCCTGTATTTCCCTACGTCCAACAACCAAGCCGAATACGAGGCCTTCCTCGCGGGATTACGGTTGGAAAAAGACGTGGGCGCCAAAGAGGTAAAAATTTACACCGATTCCCAGCTCGTAGCGTCCCAGGTACGGGGACAATTTCCAGCAAAGAACGACCAGCTAGTTGAATATCTGATGCTGGTAATGGAGAAAATCGCCAAGTTCGACGCATGGGAAGTCAGTAAATTCCCCGCGAACGAAACACCCGGGCAGGCGTCTTGTCCAAACTGGCTAGCACCAGAAAGAAGGGCGGCAACAAATTCGTCGTGCAAGAAGTACTTGCCTGACCCAGCATAAAGAAACCACCAGGGCTGCTCGGCGTCAATACTGTAGGAGAAAGCCACAATTGTATGATCCCTGTGTACAACTATCTAACCAAAGGGTAGCTGCCCGAGGACAACAAGGAGGCCAGCGTGACTAAACGACGGGTCTGCTTATATGTGCTGGTTGAGGACAGACTTTATCGACGAGGATTCTCCATCCCCCTCCTGAAATGTGTCGAGGAGAACGGAGTCCTCGAAATCCTCCAAGAGATCCACGAGGGCATCAATGCACAACACTTGGGAGGGAGATCACTGGCACGAAAGGCCCTGCGAGCAAGATATTATTAGCCGACCATGCAGCACGATGCTAAGGAGCACGTCCAAAAATGTGACCGGTGTCAGCGCCACGGGGACATGCACTTAGCACCCTCCAACGAATTGAAGACTCTATCCTTACCTTGGCCCTTCGCCTGGTGGGGGATGAATATACTCGGCCCCTTCACTATAGGGTCGTATCAAAACAAATTTTTGATCGTGGCCGTCGACTACTTCATCAAGTGGATTGAAGCCGAAGCCCTCGCCAAGATCATAACCTTCAATATACTTCACTTCTACAAGAGGAATGTCCTCGCACGATTCGAAGTACCCCAAGCCCTCGTGACCGACAATGGAACACAATTCACAGACAGGAAGTTCCAGGACTTCGTCGCCAAATTGGGCACAAAGCAACACTTCACGTCGGTCGAGCATCCCCAGACCAATGGGCAAGCGGAGGTTGCGAACAGGGTGATCCTTCGTGGTCTAAAGCGAAGGCTGGGCGAGTCCAAGAAGAGATGGGTCGAGGAGCTACATAGTGTGATCTGGGCCTACAGAACAACACCACATTCCACCACCGGGGAAACCCCTTTCCGACTAGCCTACGGAACCGAGGCGGTGATACCGGTAGAAATCAGAGAACCTTCAAGACGAACGGAAGCTCCCCTCGAAGAGGATATGAACGATGAAGCCTTAAGAGAAGTGCTCGATCTGGTCGAAGAAATACGGCCAGGAGCAGCTCCCCGCGAGGCCTCGCTGAAACAATAAATAACCTTACGCCACGACGCTAAGGTCATAAAACGTGACTTCCCCGTTGGCAGCTTGGTCCTGCGCAGAAACCAGAAAGATTCACGCAAAGGAAAGCTGGCCACAAACTGGGAAGGACCCTACAGGGTCAAGTCCGAAACGGGCACGGGAGCCTACTACTTGGAAACTTTGGACGGAGAACCATTTGCTCGACCATGGAACGCTGAAAAGCTCAAACAATACTACAGTTAGGACCAACCTCGAGGTCGGACCAACTGCCGACGAGATCATCCATTCAAACAAGCATACATAAATAAACGCGATAGTAAAAATCCCGAACAAATAATGTTAATAACATCGGCTACAAGACCGAAAAAAGTCGGGTGTACATTAGAAGGGCGGTGCCCGACAAATATTACATAAAAAAGGCACGCAGACCCATAAAATACATGTACATTCAAAGAAAAACTAAACGACCTCACTAACACCCTCTGGGGGGACCACCTCGCCGTTGACGACCACATTGAGCTAACCCATCCCCTCGGTTTATAGCTGGACGTCAGAATTAAGGGCCTTCAGCTGCTCCAAAGCAGCATTAAAGCCAAACTCAGCTGCCCCCAGGTTGTCCTCCCCGAGGAGACGGATCCTCTCAATCAGGCCCTTCCTCATCTGCAAGGCCTTCTCGTTGTCGGTCTCGTCCTCACCCACTGCTGACGACCCCTCTACTCAGCTATCCTCGCCTTCAAGCGGGCATTTTCATCATTGACTCTCGTCACCTCCTTCTTCATTTGGGTCACTTCCTTTTGGAGCAGTATTTTGGCCTCCTGGTGACCTTGCAGCTTCTTCAGTACATTATATATTTCAACGTTCTCACACTCTAAGTCATTGATTCTAGTCTTGGCCTCCTTGAGGTCGGAGTGGTGAGCTACATCTGCATCTCCAAGGGCCAGCGTCGCTCAACACCCTGATCAAGCCGACCATATCGTGCCAGAGAAGCTTCCTCCGCGCTTAAGGATTTGCAGACAAAATTGCGGAAGCATCAAGTTCTGGGACGACGACGGAGGTCCCTTCATCAAACATCGTCCCCTGAAGATAGCATGAGGACAGCACGAACTTCCCTCTAGAGAGACCACCCGAGCAACTCGCCGGAGAGGCTCCGATATCATCACGCTTCCTCTTATGAGATGTGTCCGGAGTTGGCGGTGTGGAGGTCGTCCCAGGAACAGGACCAGCTCCGGATACAAACTTTTTCAGCATCGCCTGATGCTTGGTCACCCCGACTTTGGGCACTGAGGGCACCTTCTTCTAGACTTTGGCAGCCTGGGACCTCATCAAATGCTCCCTCAAGTCAGCCATTTTCTATGCGAACACAAAAAGACAAAAGTTAGCAGATAGAAGAAGCTTAACAAATACGGGCACGAGAGAAGATTATACCAAGAAGCTGGAAGGCCACATCACCATTTTCACACTCTAGGAGAGCCTTAGTGTTGATATAGCGGCCTATTCGCATAGGCTCCCCATCATCCCCAAGCAGCTATTTGCCATCTCTGCCCACCACGAAGGCCAGACTAAGGCTCTCCACGTAGGCATGAAGCACCTAGTAGGACTCCTTGTCCCCCTCACTAAGCTGCTCATGCTTTATAAGGAACTGATCGGTCCTATATCTGAAGTGAGCGTACACCCGCTCCAAGGGGAACTTAGATACGAGCTTCTCAACTTGTCGACCATCAATGGTCACCATCTCGAGCGTAGATATATACCTTTTAGCCGCTTCAGAGACAGGGTTCACGACCAGGAACCTGTCCTTGAAGTGTCAAACAGACTCTGAGTACGGCCAAAAGAGCCTACTCTGCTGTTTAAAGGACACCCAGCTTTGATTCGACCCTGCAGTGCTTCACTGGAGTTGGAAGATGCAGAAGAAGAGATCTACGGTCGCCCTGACATGTAAGTAGCGACACACTAGCTCGAAAGCACGTATGAACGCCAGTGCATTAGGATGGAGCTGAGCAGGGCACAACTCCAAGTGACGAAAAAGGGCCTCTTGGAAGTCGGTGAAAGGCAGCTGAAACCTAGCCTCCACAAAGGCAAACACGTACATGGGAAACCGCATCCCCGGGTAGATCGAGCAGATCCTGTCATTTTCGGTCTGATAGATGGCCCTCCATTGCACGGGCGCATCCTCGGTCCGATCTTCCAGGTAGGAGAACTCCTAAACCTCTTCCTCAGTAAACGTCGATTTGGTAGACAGGGGCTCGTGGGCAATCCATTTTAGGTCCCCCCTCACGACTTGGACGTTAGCATATTCGACGGCCTGCTCCGCCTCCTCTTGCGTGGCTTGGACGTCGGGCATGACTTCTTCACGAGGATCATCCATTTTCACCTGAAAAGTAGAGGAAGAAAAAGTGAATTCGACGAATGATTTCAAATCCACCCTTCCACCACTAGTCAAGTGAAAGGGCGAGGAAGAAGTCGAGGATAACCTCGAGCCCACTTTGACCGCGACTTAACACGACGACACTGTCCCCTTACGATGGGGACGAGTTTCCATGACTTAACGAAAGGACTTGAGCTCTCAACAGAGCAAGCTCGTCGCGCAAAGCCAGAGCTTCACGTTGAACATGCCTAGTGCCTGAGTACAAACCTTAAACTAATCCTAACCAGAATCTAGGAGAACTACACCAAAAAAATCCAACGTTCATATCACGCTCTTCATGTTCTTCATAAATTTCCAAAAATTCATGTGTTCATCGAAGAACACATGAATCTTCAACCGGAAAACTCATAAGTCACCGGGAAATTCATGAGGAACACCCAGAAATGAAGAACACCATGAGAAATGCAAAAAAATACGAAGAACTTACTTGGGTTGAGGATGAAGGTTGGGACGAAGATGATGAAGATTAACGGCGGCGAAGAGAAGCTCCGGCGAGAAGATAAGTTGCAGAGCAAAAGGGTTGAGGAGAGATTCGTGTGAAGTGTACAAATGAGTCCCCTCTCTGTAACAGCCCGCGGCCGCTCGCGTACGAGTCCCGGCACTATTACCAACTCAGACTTAATCACTAGCCCCCTTTTATCAACTATACTAGTGTTTTTGCCTCCCGTGGGAATCGAACCGTGTACCTGGGGATAAGTACCATGTTCAATGCATTCCCACTACCAATTGAGCTACTAGCTCAATCGGTAGTGGGAATGCATTGAACGTGGTACTTATCCCCAGGTACACGGTTCGATTCCCACGGGAGGCAAAAACACTAGTATAGTTGATAAAAGGGGGCTAGTGATTAAGTCTGAGTTGGTAATAGTGCCGGGACTCGTGCGCGAGAGGCCGTCAGTGTCTGAAGCCAAAGAAAGCTCAGACCGGAAAAGTGTTCGCGTTAGCAGGAACTCAGATAGCTAATGAGGATAGACTTATCAGAGGTACATGTTTCATTAATAGTACTCCTTTAATTACTATTATTGATACTGGTGCTACACATTGTTTTGTTTCTGATTATTGTGTTCAAAGATTGGGTCTTAGATTGTCTTCTATGAATGGAGAATTAATCGTCGAGATTCCAGCTAAGGGCTCGGTGACTACTTCTCTTGTGTGTTTAAGGTGTCCTTTATCGATCTTCGATAAAGACTTTTATGTTGATTTGGTTTGTTTGCCGCTGACCGGAATGGATGTAATCCTAGGTATGAACTGGTTAGAGTATAACTATGTTCATATAAATTGTTATCGCAAGTCGGTGAGGTTTTCTACTCCGGAAGAGGAAGGGGTTGGGTTGTTATCTTTCAGAGAGTTACAGCAATTGATGAAAGAAGAAGCTCAGATGTTTTCGTTGATGGCAACGTTGTCTATTGAGAGCAAAGCTAAGATTGAAGAATTGCAAGTAGTGAATGAATTCCCTGAAGTTTTCCCTGATGAAATTCCTGATGTGCCGCCAGAGAGAGAGGTTGAATTTGCAATTGATCTTGTACCTGGTACTAGACCTGTTTCGAGGGCACCATACAGAATGTCGGCATCCGAGTTGTCTGAATTAAAGAAGCAGTTGGAAGAGTTACTTGAGAAGAAGTTTATAAGACCAAGTGTATCGCCGTGGGGAGCTCCAGTGTTATTAGTAAAGAAGAAAGATGGAAGTATGAGACTTTGTGTTGATTATAGACAGCTGAATAAAGTAACAATTAAGAACAAGTATCCACTTCCGAGAATAGATGATTTGATGGATCAGTTGGTGGGTGCTCGGGTGTTTATCAAGATTGATTTGAGATCGGGTTATCACCAGATTAAAGTGAAAGATGAGGATATTCAGAAGACGGCGTTCAGAACGCGGTATGGACATTATGAGTATTCGGTGATGCCTTTCGGTGTTACTAATGCGCCGGGAGTATTCATGGAATACATGAACCGCATTTTTCATACTTATCTGGATCGTTTTGTGGTTGTATTCATTGATGATATTCTGATTTACTCTAAGTCAGAAGAAGAGCATAAGGAACATTTGAGAACAGTGTTGGAAGTTTTGAAAAACAAGCAGTTGTATGCGAAGCTGTCCAAGTGCGAGTTCTGGTTGAAAGAAGTTAGTTTTCTGGGTCACGTGATTTCAGGTAGTGGTATTGCCGTGGATCCTTCTAAAGTAGATGCTGTGTTGCAATGGGAAAATCCAAGGTCGGCTACTGAGATTAGAAGTTTTCTGGGACTAGCTGGTTATTATAGAAGATTTATTGAAGGATTTTCTAAGTTAGCACTTCCGTTAACTAGATTGACTTGTAAAAGTAAAGCTTTTGTGTGGGATGTTCAGTGCGAAGAAAGTTTTACAGAATTGAAGAAGAGGTTGACGTCGGCTCCGATTTTGACATTACCGAATCCAGAAGAACCGTTTGTGGTCTATTGTGATGCTTCGTTGATGGGTTTAGGAGGTGTGCTTATGCAGAATAATAAAGTAATTGCTTATGCGTCTCGAGAGTTGAGAACTCATGAAAGGAATTATCCTACGCATGATTTGGAGCTTGCTGCAGTGGTTTTTGTGCTGAAAATTTGGAGGCACTATCTCTATGGCTCTAGATTTGAAGTCTATAGTGATCATAAGAGCTTAAAGTATTTTTTTGACCAGAAGGAGTTGAATATGAGGCAGCGACGGTGGTTAGAATTGCTGAAAGATTATGATTTCGGTTTAAATTATCATCCGGGCAAAGCTAATGTTGTGGCTGATGCTTTAAGCCGAAAGACCTTGCATATGTCAGCGATGATGATTAAGGAATTGGAATTAATTGAGCAGTTTCGAGATATGAGTTTGGTTTGCGAAGTGACACCGCAGAGTGTTATGTTGGGTATGTTGAAAATTAACAATGATTTTCTGGACAATATTCGAGAGGCTCAGAAGCGGGATGTGAAACTAGTGGACATCATGAATAGTTGTGGTCAATCGGATGAGAGTGACTTTAATATTGATGCACGAGGTGTGTTGAGACTGCATGATCGAATTTGTATACCAGATGATGCAGATATGAAAAAGAATATTCTTGAAGAGGGTCATAGAAGTAATCTGAGTATTCATCCGGGAGCTACTAAAATATATCAAGACTTGAAGAAGATATTTTGGTGGTCCGGAATGAAAGAAGATGTGCCACGATTTGTGTATGCATGTTTGACTTGTCAGAAGTCGAAAGTTGAGCATCAGAAGCCTGCTGGGTTGATGCAACCGTTAGAAATTCCAGAATGGAAATGGGATAGCATTTCTATGGACTTTGTGACATGCCTATGACTTCAAGAGGACATGATTCAATTTGGGTGATTGTTGATAGGCTTACGAAGTCGGCTCATTTTATACCTATTAGCATCACCTATCCGATTGCGAAGTTGGCAGAGATTTATATCCGAGTAATTGTGAAGTTGCATGGTGTTCCTTTATGTATTGTGTCGGATAGAGATCCGAGGTTTACGTCGGAGTTTTGGAAGAGCCTACAGGAGGCGTTGGGTTCTAAGCTGAGGTTGAGTTCGGCGTATCATCCTCAAACAGATGGTCAAACTGAGAGAACTATTCAGTCGTTGGAGGATCTGTTGAGAGCTTGTGTTCTTGAGCAGGGAGGTTCGTGGGATACTTATCTTCCATTGATCGAGTTCACTTATAATAATAGTCACCATTCTAGTATCGGAATGGCACCTTTTGAAGCGCTGTACGGTCGGAGGTGTAGAACTCCGTTGTGTTGGCATGAATCCGGTGAAAGTGTAGTACTTGGACCGGAATTAGTTCGAGAAACTACTGAGAAAGTGAAGTTGATTCGAGAGAAGATGAAAGCTTCTCAAAGTAGACAGAAAAGTTACCATGACAAGCGAAAGAAGGATTTGGAATTCCAAGCGGGTGATCATGTGTTTTTGAGAGTCACGCCTGTGACTGGTGTCGGACGAGCTTTGAAGTCTAAGAAGCTCACTCCTCGTTTTATTGGGCCGTATCAGATTTTGGACAGAGTTGGGAAAGTTGCTTACCGAATGGCGTTACCGCCAAATCTTTCGAATCTGCATGATGTATTTCATGTGTCGCAGCTTCGGAAATACATTTCAGATCCGTCTCATGTGGTTAATATGGATGATGTGCAAGTACGGGATAATCTCACGGTGGAGACGAAGCCTGTGCGAATCGCGGATCGTGAAATGAAGACCTTGCGAGGGAAAGAGATCGCGTTGGTGAAAGTTGTCTGGTTGGGAGCTACCGGAGAAAGCATGACGTGGGAATTGGAGAGCAAGATGCGAGGCTCCTATCCCGAGCTGTTTGAATCAGGTAAATTTTCGAGGACGAAAATATTCTAAGTAGGGGAGAGTTGTAACGCCCAAATATTTAATTATTTATTTAATTGAATATTTAATTAATTGTTTGTGAATTATTCGATTGATTTTGGTGTTGCGGTGAATTAAGTCGTTGAGTCGGTATATTAAGTTGGTAAGTCGTAGATATAATATTAGAAATAATATTATAGTCGCGGAATAATATTAGAAGTAATATTATCGTAGTTGGAGTGTGTTCGGTTAAGTGGGCTTGGTTTCGGGTCGGAATTAGTAAATTAGGGGGTGTATGTTTTAGGCCCATTAGACATTATATTAGTATATTATTATTTTTAATAAAACAATAAAACAAAAGAAATAGAAAAGAGTGGGGAGTGTGTTGTATCAGTAGAAGAAAAGAGAAGTTATACGAGGGAACAGAGTGGAGAAGAGGATACGAGAAAAATTTCTGCCGGTAACCAAGTCCGAAGTTTCGAGCTACCTTCAATCCAATCAGGTAAGGGTGGGTTCAATTATTATAACTGGGTTATGATGGATGTTATTTGGGTGAGGGTTATTGTGTAGAACTAGTATTAGAATTACCCTAAAAATTTCTTGTGAAAGCTGAAGTTATTTCGATTAAAATTAATCTCTGAAATTATTAATTTTGATGTTTGGAAACTGAGTTTTTGGTGATAGTTTAGAGACCCATTTAATAATTGGGGTACCTATTAAGGTTGGGAATTTGGAATTTCTCCCTGGTTTTACTGAGAAGTAGCGCATAAAAGGTGAATAATTGGTAGAAAGTAGGTGAATTAATTAAGGTAACAAGTTGTTTCATATGGTCAATAAAGGGGGGCGCAGGGCACTCAATAGTCAAAGGAAATTTAGCCACTTTGTCTTTACATGAATTTAAGGCAATAGTTTAAATAACATATATTGTTAGAAAACTTGATAATATATATTGTTTTGATGAGTTGATGAGTTTTGGTGTTAAATAATATATATTGTTTTGATGAGTTAAGAGCATAACGTTTCTTCTTTCTTAATTGGGTTGGTTGTTTTACTGTAACATCAGGCCACTTGAATTAGAGGGAGTTGGCATATTTGGTATAAACTAGTCTATTTAATGGTAGTAGCATATGCCAAGTGATTTAATTAATATATATAATAGTGCAGCGCAGGAAGAGTAGATCTTGGTAGCACCACTTTTCCATTAATTAAAACGTGATCATTGATATTATAATTTAATCAAAAATTTAATTAGTTTAGCTTAAGAATTGTTTCTATATGTGGATGACCAAGTTACAAAATCTACACTTCTGCTATTTTAATCCAATAATATTATGACAAAGTTAACTTATACTTAGGTCATTTTTCTATCTTGAATGTTAATTAAAGGAGTAATATAAACCACTGCTCTGAAAACATGCTAGAAATTATATCACATAATTTGGATTAAAGATGTAGATAGTTCTTTATTTATATAGCAGAAAACTAGTATGTTCACTAGTTATTTATGTAGAAATTTTGTTTTACATGAAGTTAAGGAATTGGTTTGTTTTTCTATACGGTGATCATTATCATTGCTTTCTTTATGAATTGGTTTGTTTTAGTGGTGCGCATAAAAGAACAGAAAAACATGATATAATATTTATTAAACAACCAAATGTGAGTAAGTTTTAATTGCTAAGGTTAATGGATTATTAGAAACACATGGTATTGGATCAATATATCAGTATCAGTATGTGGCAAGAACTGAATAGATTTTTCATAGCAGGAAATCAAATTAATCAGGGTGATTTGAAAATAAGTAATAGTGGTAATGTTTGACAGAAAAAAAATGAAACTGGTATTAAATAACAGAGGTTAAAAAAAAACAGTGCAGTTTAGTCGGTTTAGCCGGTTTAGGCGGAAAACTTAGTTGTCCGGAATTTAGCGAAAATTGTCGGGGTAAGTCGGGTAATTTAGTAGACGACTTTTGCTGAATTGTTTTGTTGAAATAATGTCGAGAAAGTCGAATTGCCGGTACAGCTGAGTTGTACTATTGTTCCGGTTTACGGACAAATTGTACGTTGTAGGCTTGATAAGCCAACGTTGATATAAGTTGTTTGTGTTGAAAAGTTGCTATGTTGTTAAGTTAATTATGTTGTGGATGTTGTTGAGTTGTTTATGTTGTTGAGTAGTACATGTCATAAAACATACATTGCATTTTGTGTCGGAGCGTTGCTCACACCACGTTGGCCTGGATTGGCATATGTTGAAAGTTGAAGGCTTATGCCTTGATGCCTCGATAAACTGGCAATATTAAGTTGGGAGTTTTACTCCGATGGTACCACATGCATAACATTGTCGAGTCGCATTAAGTCGCATTTTCTTAAGTTGTTGTTGATTTTCTTTATTTGTTGGCTGTTGATGTGAAGTGGTGATTATTTGTGTGATTATTGCCTACATATTATTTATCATACTCCGTTTATAATTTTCGATAACTCACCCCTTCTGTTTGAATGTTGTCCCTATGTTGGCAACGTGCAGGTAATCAAGAGGAGTAGCCGGTTACCTTAGTTCGAGTCGGTGGTTGTCGCTCTGATACGTAGCACTCGGGGGGATGACGCGTGTCTTTTATTTATTTGTCTACATGCTGAATTTTAAATGAAATTGCTGAAAAATACTTTGTTGTTTAATTTGAAGTTGTTTTATGTTGAATAAAGATGCTACTAAGTTGTTAATGAATCCGCTGCGTTGTGTTTACTTAAGTTGAATAAAGTTGAAGACCAGTTGTTGTTTTATGTTTCCCTGAAGAGTTATGTATCTTTAATGAATAAATAGTATGTGGTTGATTTTTAAAGTTGAAAATGTGATATCCCGTTAAAGTTGAAAATAATTTTATAACTCTGATTTTATATAATTACTGGGTAGAAATGGGGTGTTACATCCGCGGCCGCTCGCGCACGAGTCCCGACACTATTACCAACTCAGACTTAATCACTAGCCCCCTTTTTTCAACTATACTAGTGTTTTTGCCTCCCGTGGGAATCGAACCGTGTACCTGGGGATAAGTACCACGTTCAATGCATTCCCACTACCAATTGAGCTAGTAGCTCAATTGGTAGTGGGAATGCATTGAACGTGGTACTTATCCCCAGGTACACGGTTCGATTCCCACGGGAGGCAAAAACACTAGTATAGTTGAAAAAAGGGGGCTAGTGATTAAGTCTGAGTTGGTAATAGTGTCGGGACTCGTGCGCGAGCGGCCGCGGGCTGTTACACTCTCCCCCCTTTTTATAAGCATTTGCTCGTGGGGAAGCGCAAAGGCCATCATTACCTAGGCGGCTCTAAGTCTGACAGGGGCTGTATGTTCACCACGTGTCAAAAGGAATCTTCGTTTGGCATTCCCAAGGGTAAACGTTACATACACCAAGGCTCTTGCTATCCCGCGAGCACATCTCCTCACCGACGCATGCACCTCACATCTTCACCAAAGATCCCCCGACATAAAAACGCCACTCCGACGAGCGTCTTCACAAAAGCCTGCTTGACAGAAAAACAACCTTTTCACAAGATGCTCCCCGAGCACCAACAGCTGGTCGGGCAAACCAAAACACCAGCACCGACCACCTCTGCTTTGGCAAAGGCGAAAGGCTTATCCCCAAATGTTGTCCAAAGGTAACTGTTCAAATGGCTACCTTAAGTCCTCACTCATCACCAGAGCAAGGACTTGGGGGGCTCCTGTTCTGGACTGGGCAGGTGCTGTGCTCCCAGAAGGGCAAGACCCAACCCAATCCAGCCATTGGCCAAGCCCAATAGCCAAGAACTAGCCGTTGGGCAGAAACTAGCCGTTGGCCAAGAACTAGCCGTTAGGCAGAAATTAGTCGTTGGGAATGTCCCCCTCACTCGCTAAACAGTTCACGCGACCAGCTGTCTCCCCAGATCTCACAGAGACAGTTGGACCAGGTCAAAAGGCCACACGCCTTGCCCTCCACCTGGCAGTCTCTCATTGGTCGACCAGGCGCTTTGATCGCACGAGAGACCTTGGCCCCGCGCTGGGGGTTACCTCTATAAATACCCCCTTACTTGAGAGGGGCAGGTATTCAATATCCAATACTTGAAATCTTACTTGTGTACTTGCTTTCTCTCTTTTGATCACACACTTACTTTGGCATCGGAGTACCTTGCAGGTACCACCCCCCTCTTCCCTCCCACAAGCATCATCACTTGTCCTACGCGAAGGCCACGACGATCTAGTCTGATCACCTCCGATCAAAGACTATTCAGTCTTTGGAGTTCCGCAGATAGGTTGTGTTCTTGAGTAAGGAGGTGCTTGGGATAGTCATCTGCCGTTGATAGAGTTTACTTATAACAATAGTTTCCGTTCTAGCATTGGAATGACATCTTTTGAGGCGTTGTATGGTGGGAGGTGCATGACATCATTGTGTTGGCATGAATCTGGAGAGAGTGTGGTGTTTGGACCGGAGATTGTCCAGCAGACTACTGAAAAGGTGAAGTTGATTTGAGATAAGATGAAAGCTTCGCAGAGTAGGTAGAAGAGCTACCATGATAAGAGAAGGAATGCTCTTGAGTTTCAAGAGGGAGACCATGTATTCTTAAGAGTCACTCTGGTGACCGGTGTTGGACATGCTTTGAAGTCGAGGAAGCATACGCCTCAGTTTTTGGTCCGTATCAGATATCAGAGAGGATTGGAGTGGTTTCTTATAGAATGGTGTTACCACCAAATCTGTCAAAATTACATGATGTGTTCCATATTTCACAGCTTCAGAAGTATGTTCCAGATCCATGGCATCTGATTCTGATGGATGATAAGGGATAATCTTACAGGTGATGCTTTACCTATGAGGAATGAAGAACGTGAATTGAAGCAGTTGAGAGGCAAGGAGATTGCTCTCGTGAAGGTAGTGTGAGGAGGCGCTGCCGGAGGGAATATAACTTGGGAGTTGAAGAGAACGATGCGAGAGTCGTATCCAGAGTTGTTCGCATCAAGTAAAATTTCAAGGACGAAAATATTCTAAGTGAGGGAGAGTTGTAATGCCCCGATTTATTTAATTTAATTTTCCATAATTAAATTGTGTGTATGTATGTGTTGATTGGTGTTTTGGTGTGTTAGAGGCACCCATTGTTGTGTAGTAGTGGCCTTAAAGAGTAGAAATTAAGGGTTGGGGTGTGTGAGTAATAATGTAGAGACATAGGGGTGGTGGGAGATTTATTATCTCACTATTATTTAGTTGGACCATTTAAATAAAATAGTAGTAATAATAATTAAATATTTATTTTAAGCATTATTATTATTATTATGATAGTATGATTAAATAAATATTTAATTTAATTAGTCAAAATTAGTAATAATAATGATATTATTATAGTATATTAAAATAAGAAAAGAAGGGATTAGATGAAAGTTATTAGAACACGTGAAATTAGAGAAAAAAGAAGAACGTGAAAATGGAGAAGAAAAAAGGAAGAGAGTGAAGGCATAGGAAGAGAACCTCCATTAAAGAAGTTTTAAGATCATCATCTAAGATAAGGGTGGGGTTCCTATTATATAAGGGTTTGTATGATGATTGTCGGTGGGTTGTACCTATGCATGAATTGCTTTTCTCTTCTTTCTATGTTATGATCAGTGATGCAATTGTGTGTTTGTTGGAGTGAATAATGTGATTAATGAATTATGAAGTTGTATTGGTGATGTTATGTTGATGATTATTTGATGCAATTGTGTGTCGATGCTGTTAGAATCATGCAGTTGGTGGAATTTCATGATGATAGATGTGTGTTGTTGATGGTTGTTGCGAGTCAGAGTCTGAACTTGAGTTATGAGCTTTTTATGAAAATAATTGGGGTTTTGATACTTTTTAAAAAGTGATTTTCGCGTAAAATGTGATAAATGTATTGTATAATAGAGTGGTTTTGGAATGGGATGAAAAGTGATTTTTGCATTGATAAGCAACAAAAAAGTGATTTTGCTCATAGTGTAATGGGTTTCCAAGAATTGTGTAACCGGTGACACTGCTGTAAAACTGCGTTCTTGGGGAAATTTGACGGGGTGTAACCAGTTACCTGAAATGGTGTAACCGGTTACACTAGGTGAAAATGGCATAGCAGGGGGCGTGGTTACAGAGGTGTAACCGGTTACACTGGGAACAAATTTTGTAAAACTTTGAAAAATCATATATTGAGTTTCGGGTGTCCTATTCGGGTGTCATTCGAAGCGTTAGGAAGCTGACGCGATGAAATTTATTTTAAAAATAATTGCAGTACCTGGAAATAAATAAATTATTGTGTGATGGTGTTAAATATGTTGTGGTGTTTATGTCGTGATGTGACATATTCGTAAATGCATTGTTGTTGCTTGCTAAACTGTTATGTTGGTGTTACTGAAATGTTATAGCAGGTGTGTGGTGTATGTTGGCAAGTATTGGCGTAGTACATTAACTAAGGTGAAGGTCATTGTGCATGGTGTTGTGGTTGCATTTATTGTATGTTGCATACATTCATGGTGTTGGATGGTGGTTCGTTTTTGGTGAGCCTCAATCCTATGGTGGGGATTGGGTGCGAGTAGTCGGTTCTAGGTGGGATTCAGTGAAGCGTTACCTATGGTGATGGTAACGATTTTTGGCAGGCTCTGATCCTAAGGTGGGGATCGGAGCGATGAAGCTGAGTGTTCACATTTTGGTACCACATGCATTGAGTCATGATGTCAAGTCTCATTGCATTGCATATTTGTTGTGTTGTTGTGTTTGGATTTTGTGGAAGTGTGATTGGTGGAATGGGTGATTATGCATGTAATAATCTAATGCTTACTTATTATCATGCATTATTTTATATAATTGTCATATCTCACCCTTTCTGTTTGAATGTTGCCTTTACATGGGCATCGTGCAGATAATCCGC
The DNA here is from genome assembly GCA_022829125.1 of Lathyrus tuberosus. NCBI lineage: Eukaryota > Viridiplantae > Streptophyta > Magnoliopsida > Fabales > Fabaceae > Lathyrus > Lathyrus tuberosus. The sequence continues at coordinate 850,482 of JALAZF010000085.1, read as the reverse complement.
AGTAGAGGCATGGATGTGTGTGGAAGTGGGTGCTCTTCATTTTATTTTAAGAGTTGGCGACTGCTCTGATGTGTAACATTGACGGTTGAACGCTTGTGTGTTTATTTTTATTGGTCGAGACTTTATGAGTGTCTCCTATATTGATGTTTCTTATGATTACCATGTTTTCTGTTTTAACAATAAAAATTATCATTTGTTTATATTCCGCTGCTTAATAAAATTGAAGTTCCAGACATGGTTAATGTTATTATTATTGCTAATAATGTTTTAGAGTAGCATGTGTTACATATCTGATTGCATGAACAGGTTCATGGTGAAAGTAGCATCCTAATTGTGTAAATGTTTTAACTACTCTGATTTTTGTTTAAAAATTATGCGGGGGGAAACTAGGGTGTTACATAGTGGTATCATAGCAGGTCGGTCTATCCGACCAAGTTGTCGAGTCGGTGTGGTGTGACAGTTGAATACTATCGGTGTTGTCTTTTAACCATTGTTGTTGTTATTGGTGTAAACATAAAATGGCTAGAAGGAACGATGTTGCGATTGCTGCTGCTTTACATGATGTTGCTCAGGCTATGCAGAATCATCCTAATGCTGGTGGAAACGATGAGTTCCGACATCTGGGGAAGTTTCAGAGGAATAATCTGCCTACTTTTAAGTGTAGGTATGATCTTGATGGAGCACGAGCTCGGCTTAAAGAGATTGAGAGGATCTTTCATGTGATGGATTGCTCTGAATCGCAAAAGGTATAGTTTGGTATTCATATGCTGGCTGAGGAGGCCGATGACTGGTGGATCAACACTCGTCAAGTGCTGGAGACTGCAGGTGAGGTTGTCACTTGGGTTGTTTTTCGCCAGGAGTTTCTGAGGAAGTATTTTCCTGAAGATGTTCGCAGGAAGAAGGAGATTGAGTTTCTGGAGCTGAAGTAGGGGAATATGCATGTGACTGAGTATGCTGCCAGATTTGTGGAACTTGCAAAGTTCTATCCTCATTATAGTGAGGCAACTGCTAAGTTCTCAAAATGTATTAAGTTTGAGAATGGTTTGCATCCCGAGATTAAGCAGATGGTTAGGTATCAACAGATATGAAGATTTTCAGAGTTGGTGAACAGCTGTAGGATTTATGAGGATGACAGTAAGGCCCGGTCAACTCATTATAAGAGTCTGAGCGAGAAGAGAGGGAAGAAGAATCTGAACCAGGGGAAGCCTTATAGTGCTCTAGGTGAGAAAGGTAAAAAAAGGATTGTTGATGGTAAGAGGCCAAGTGGATGAGGTGCTTTTGCTCCTCTTAAGTGCTTTAGGTGTGGTGAGTTGGGTCATCGTGTCTGTGAATAAAAGAGTGATGTGAAGAAGTGTTTCCGGTGTGGGAAGACACGAGATCTGGTTGCTGATTGCAAGGATAATGTGGTGACTTGCTATAACTCTGGTGAACCAGGACATATCAGTACTCATTGCCAGAAGCCGAAGAAAACTACAACCGGAGGGAAGGTGTTTGCACTGCTAGGGACTTAGACTTCCAGTGACAACAAGTTTATTAGAGGTATATGTTACATTAATAGTACACCTTTGATTGATATTATTGATACTGGTGCTACTCATTCTTTTATTACTGCTGATTATGTGAAAAGGCTAGGCTCTGTAGTGTCTTCCATGAAGGGAGAGATGGTTGTCGATACTCCTGCTAAGGGATCAGTGACTACTTCTTTGGTTTGTTCGAATTTTCCTTTGTCAATCTATGATAGGGATTTTGGAGTTGATCTTATTTGCTTGCCGTTGAGGGATCTTGATGTGATCTTGGGAATGAACTGGTTGGAGTTCAATCATGTTCATATTAACTGTTATAACAAATCGGTGCAGTTTCTTGCTCCTGATAATGTTGAAGAAGATGGTTTCTTATATGCTAGACAGTTGAAAGATCTTTGCAAGAGGAAGCTCAAGTGCTTGCGCGGTTTGTGTCTCTGTCTATTGAATGTCAGGCTGCAATTTATGAGTTGTAGGTGGTGCGTGATTTTCCAAATGTGTCTCCAGATGATATTTCAGATGTGCCTCCAGAGAGAGAGGTGGAGTTTTCTATTTATCTTGTCCCTAGTACCAGACCTATTTATATGTTACCATACAAGATGTCAACGTCGGAATTAGCAGAGTTGAAGAAAAAATTAAAGGAGTTGCTGGAGAAGAAATTTGTGAGACCAAGTGTGTCACCTTAGGGAGCTTAGATATTGTTAGTAAAGAAGAAGGATGGGATTCTAAGGTTGTGTGTGGATTACAGACAACTGAATAAGGTAACGATCAAAAACAAGTATCCACTTCTGAGAATATATTACTTGATGGACCAATCGACAAGTGTACGTGTTTTTAGGAAAATTGATTTCAGTTCGGGTTATCATCAGATTCAGGTTAAAGATGAGGATATTCAGAAGGCGACTTTTAGAACTCAATATGGACACTATGAATATTTGGTGATGTCGTTCGAAATTTCTAATGCACCTGGAGTGTTTATGGAATATATGAATCATATATTTCATACTTATTTGGACCAGTTCATGGTGGTTTTTATTGATGATATCTTAATCTATTCTAACTCAGAATATGAACATGTTGAACATTTGCGGATTGTGTTTCAAGTGTTGAAAGAGAAGAAGTTGTATGCAAAGTTGTCAAAGTGTGAATTCTGGTTGCGAGAGATTAGTTTTCTTGGGCATGTTATTTCAGGTGATGGTATGGCTATGGATCCTTCCAAAGTAGATGCAGTACTACAATGGGAGGCTCCTAAGTCAGTTATTAAGATTAAAGGCTTTGTGGGTTTGGCTGGTTACTACCACATATTTATTGAAGGCTTTTATAAGTTAGCACTTATGTTGACCCAACTGACTTGTAAGGGTAAAGCGTTTGTGTGGGATATCCATTGTGAGAGAACTTTCATTGAGCTGAAGAAGAGATTGACTACAACTCCAATTTTGATTTTTCCTGAACCGAATGAACCGTTTGTGGTGTATTGTGATGCGTCGATGATGGGTTTAGGTGGTGTACTGATGCAAGATAGCAAGGTTGTGGATTATGCTTCACGACAACTGAGGGTTCATGAGAGAAACTATCATACTCATGATTTAGTGTTGGCTGGAGTGGTTTTTGTCTTGAAGATTTGGAGGCATTATCTTTATGGTTCCAGATTTGAGGTATTCAGTGATCACAAGAGTTTGAAGTATTTGTTCGATCAGAAGGAATTGAATATGAGGCAACGAATATGGTTGGAATTTCTTAAGGACTATGAATTTGGCTTGAATTATCACCCATGTAAAGCTAATGTCGTGGCTGATGCTTTAAGTCGAAAGTTTTTGCATATGTCTGCATTGATGGTTAGAGAGTTGGAACTTATTGAACACTTCAAAGACTTGAGTTTGGTTTGTGAGCTAACACCGCAGAGTGTGATGTTGGGTATGTTGAAGATAAATAATGATTTTCTTAATAATATCAAAGAGAGTCAGAAGTTGGATGTGAAGTTGGTAGACTTGATGGTGGGTAGTAATCAAATTAAAGATAGTGATTTTAGAGTGAATGAAAAGGTTGTGTTGATATTTCGAGACAAAATTTGTATTCCTGGTGATTCTGAGTTGAAGAAGATGATTTTAGAAGAAAGTCATAGAAGTAGTTTAAGTATCCATCCAGGAGCTACTAAGATGTATCAAGATATGAAGAAAATATTTTGGTGGCCTCGACTGAAGCGTTATGTGGCATAGTTTGTGTATGCGTGCCTGACTTGTCAGAAGTCAAAAGTTGAGCATTTGAAACCTACAGAGTTGATGCAACTATTAGACATTCTAGAGTGGAAATGGGATAGAATTTCGATGGATTTTTTTAGTGGGTTACCGAATACTCCTAGAGGGCATGATGCAATTTGGGTAATTGTTGATAGACTGACGAAGTCAACACGCTTTATTCCGATTAACATAAGTTTTTATTTTCAGAAGTTGGCAGAGATATACATCCGTATGATTGTGAAGCTGCATGGAGTTCTGTTGAGTATTGTTTTAGATAGAGATCTGAGGTTCACTACCAGATTTTGGGAGAGTTTGCATAAAGATTTGGGTTCTAAGCTGAGGTTGAGTTCTACCTATCATCTGCAGATAGATGGTCAAACAGAGAGGACTATTCAGTCTTTGGAGGATTTGTTGAAGGCTTATGTTCTTGAGTAAGAAAGTGCTTGGGATAGTCATCTGCCATTGATAGAGTTTACTTATAACAATAGTTTCCATTCTAGCATTGCAATGACATCTTTTGAGGCGTTGTATGGTAGGAGGTGTAGGACACTATTGTGTTGGCATGAATATGGAGAGAGTGTGGTGTTTGGACCGGAGATTGTCCAGCAGACTACTGGAAAAGTGAAGTTGATTTGAGATAAGATGGAAGCTTCGCAGAGTAGGCAGAAGAGCTACCATGATAAGAGAAGGAAGGATCTTGAGTTTCAAGAGGGAGACCATGTATTCTTAAGAGTCGCTCTGGTGATCGGTGTTGGGCATGCTTTGAAGTCGAGGAAGCTTACTCCTCGGTTTATGGTCCGTATCAGATATCAGAGAGGATTAGAGTGGTTTCTTATAGAGTGGTGTTGCCACCAAATATGTTGAAATTACATGATGTGTTCCATATTTCACAGCTTTAGAAGTATGTTCCAGATCCGTGGCATGTGATTCTGATGGATGATGTGCAAGTAAGGGATAATCTTACAGGTGATGCTTTATCTATGAGGAATGAAGAAGGTGAATTAAAGTAGTTGAGAGGCAAGGAGATTGCTCTCGTGAAGGTAGTGTGGGGAGGCGATGCCGGAGGGAATATGACTTGGGAGTTGGAGAGAACGACGCGAGAGTCGTATCTAGAGTTGTTCGCATTAATAAATTTTCAAGGACGAAAATATTCTAAGTGAGAGAGAGTTGTAACGCCCTGATTTATTTAATTTAATTTTCCATAATTAAATTGTGTGTATGTATGTGTTGATTGGTGTTTTGGTGTGTTAGAGGCACCCTTTGGTGTGTGGTAGTGGCCTTAAAGAGTAGAAATTAAGGGTTGGGGGTGTGTGAGTAATAATATAGAGACATAGGGGTGGTGGGAGATTTATTATGTCACTATTATTTAGTTGGACCATTTAGATAAAATAGTAGTAATAATAATTAAATATTTATTTTAAGCATTATTATTAATATTATTATTATTATAGTATAATTAAATAAATATTTAATTTAATTAGTTAAAATTAGTAATAATAATGATATTATTATAGTATATTAAAATAAGAAAAGAAGGGATTAGATGAAAGTTATTAGAACACGTGAAATTGGAGAAAAGAGAAGAACATGAAAACGGAGACGAAAAGAGGAAGAGAGTGAGGACATAGGAAGAGAACCTCCATTAGAGAAGTTATAAGATCATCATCTAAGGTAAGGGTGGGGTTCCTATTATATAAGGGTTTGTATGATGATTGTCGGTGGGTTATATGTATGCATGAATTGCTTTTCTCTCCTTTCTATGTTATGATCAGTGATGCAATTGTGTGTTTGTTGGAATGAATAATGTGATTAATGAATTATGAAGTTGTATTAGTGATGTTATGTTGATGATTATTTGATGTAATTGTGTGTTGATGCTGTTAGAATCATGTAGGTGGTGGAATTTCATGATGATAGATGCGTGTTGTTGATGGTTGTTGCGAGTCAGAGTCTGAACTTGAGTTATGAGTTTTTTTATGAAAATAATTAGGGTTTTGATGCTTTTTAAAAAGTGATTTTCGTGTAAAATGTAATAAATGTATTGTATAATAGAGTGGTTTTGGGATGGGATAAAAAGTGATTTTCGCACTGATAAGCAACAAAAAAGTGATTTTGCTCATAGTGTAATGGGTTTTCAAGAATTATGTAACCGATTACACTGCTGTAAAACTGCGTTCTTGGGGAAATTTGAGGGGGTGTAACCAGTTACCTGAAATGGTGTAGCAGGGGCGTGGTTACCGAGGTGTAACCGGTTACTGCATTTGGTGTAACCGGTTACACTGGGAACAAATTTTGTAAAACTTTGAAAAATCATATCTTGAGTTTCGGGTGCCATTCGAAGCGTTAGGAAGCTGATGCGGTGAACTTTATTTTAAAAATAATTGCAGTACCTGGAAATAAATAAATTATTGTGTGATGGTGTTAAATGTGTTGTGGTGTTTATGTTGTGGTGTGACATATTCGTAAATGCATTGTTGTTGCTTGCTAAACTGTTATGTTGGTGTTACTGAAATGTTATAGCAGGTGTGTGGGACATGTTGGCAAGTATTGACATAGTACATTAACTAAGGTGAAGGTCATTGTGCATGGTGTTGCGGTTGCATTTATTGTATGTTGCATGCATTCATGGTGTTGGACGGTGGTTCGTTTTTGGTGAGCCTCAATCCTATGGTGGGGATTGGGTGCGAGTAGTCGGTTCTAGGTGGGATTCAGTGAAGCGTTACCTATGGTGATGGTAACGATTTTTTGTGGGCTCTGATCCTAAGGTGGGGATCTGAGCGATGAAGCTGAAAGTTCACATTTTGGTACCACATACATTGAGTCATAATGCCGAGTCTCATTGCAATGCATATTTGTTGTGTTGTTATGTTTGGATTGTGTGAAAGTGTGATTGGTGGAATGGGTGATTATGCATGTAATAATCTGATGCTTACTAATTATCATGCATTGCTTTATATAATTGTGATATCTCACCCCCTCTGTTTGAATATTGACTTTACATAGGCATCGTGCAGGTAATTCGCAGTAGAAGCATGAATGTGTGTGGAAGAGGGTGCTCTTCCTTTTATATTTAGAGTCAGCGTCTGCTCTGATGTGTAACACTGGGGGTTGGACGTTTGTGTGTTTATTTCTGTTGGTGGTGACTTTTTGAGTGTCTCCTATGTGGATGTTTCTTATGATTACTATGTTTTCTGTTTTATGTTTAAACAATAAAAATTATCATTTGTTGATATTCTGTTGCTTAATAAAATTAAAGTTTCAGACATGGTTAATGTTATTATTATTATTGCTAATAATATTTTAGAGAAATATGTGTTACATATGTGATTGCATGAGCAGGTTCATGGTGAAAGTAGCATCCTAATTGTGTAAATGTTTTAACAACTCTGATTTTTATTTAAAAATTACGCTGGGAGAAATTAGGGTGTTACAATCATCATCATCTCTCGTCCATCCAAAATAAGATATAGACCCTCTACATCGGGTAGTGTGGGGTGTACGAAATTGAGCCTGATCGGCCAACCGTCTTCTGTGAATACCGGTTGGGGTTACTCTCTCCGCCAAGAGATGCGTGTCCTCTACGTCAGTTCGCCTCACTCGAGCCTCCGCAGCAGCAACTTCGACTTTATCACACTGCCGAGAAGCAATCGTGGCATATGATCCTCTGGTTTCACTTAAAAACTAAACAAAAGTATTTAACCTAACATAATTTTCAAAAAATATGCTACCATTATGAATATTTTTGGATTTTCAACAAAACCGGTAATAATGCTTAACATTTTTCCGATTTTTCAAAAAACTGATAGAACGCATGCTTTTTTATCGAAGTTTTTAGAAATTATGGAAAAATATATTAATTATTTTCCGATATTTCGAAACTTATAATTACTGTTCATTAAAAAATGCAGTAAAAACTTATAATTACTGCTCATAAATTATAAATGTCTGGTAGTATGTATAAAAAATCTGGAAATTGCTAGAGATTTTGAAAAAATTCAAACTGTAACCATGCTTTTGTGAAATATTTTTAAAATTGTTTATAAAATTAAAAACTTAAAATAATAATTGCATATGAATTATGGGGATGTCAGATTTAGGGGTCTTTCCAGGCCAGTTTTGTATGGTTTTGATGGAATTCGATGTCCTAATGAGATTAAGCCGGTTGTGTCCGGATAAATTATCCTGAATGTGGTGAATGACGCCTGGGTAAGGCCTATCGGGTTTCACTGATTTGAGATATTGTATCTCACATACTTTATATTCACATCTGCGTCGTCCTCCATAGGTTTACCCTTTCGATTTTTCAGCTCCGAAACCCTATCTCTCTCACGAGCTTCGTCCCCTTTATTGGTCAGGTTTGTTTAATTAGCTTCGTTCAGATTTCTACTATTACCATCGAAAATACCGGTTTCATTGCCCCTTTTATTATATCCAGATTCTTTGTACACCGATGAGCTCTATTGAGGAACTTCTGCTTGAGGTTGGTAACCATGTCTACCAGGATTTTGCAGTCGGTCAGGATCATAATAACCTTTTGCCGAAGTTAGGAATTCCATGCTTGTCCGACTGGGTAATTTATTGGCTGATGCTAAGAATATTTGGAAGCTGTGGATTGACCTTCAGATTAGGATCACCATTATTGCTCTGGTTCGGATTTTTTTTTTGACGTTGAAATTAAATTCCATTACTAATGAAGAGAATTCATTTCACTTTAGCATTTGCAATTTGATTGAAGAGATAAACGAGGGAAAGAGTTCCAACCTAGAGGGAGAAATAACTACACGAAAAAGAAAAGGGAGGGAAGGACATCGTTACCCTTTTAGAAAAGTTCGGTAAAATTATCCAACTGATGTGTCATTAATCAGAATTCACCTAAATCAAAGAATCCAAGATTACACGCAGCAATGGAGGAATCAAATCCTATCATTTTAGGGCTTTGATTCCTCAGATGTAAATTCACATGGTGGCAACGAAAATCACTAAAACGGAGAGACAAAGTTACCTACCAGCTAGGGGCGTGGTTGCACAAACGCTTCAGAGAGATAAATCCACTCACCTTTGTCCTTAGCTCTGTAATCTTCTGCTTCTTCTACATGATTTAGTCTGTAGGTGTTGATGTTGTTGCTTGCTGCGTTGAGGAAGAGTGATGCTTTGGTTCACTTTGCGTGAGTTGTTCTCGATGCCTTGAGGAAGAATGAATTCCCAGTGAGTTGGTTGCAGAACGTGAGTGATAAAGTGAGATAGTTTTTGGAGAGTTTTTTGTGTTATGATTGAAGAGTGATTGTAATGATTGGTAATTGTTATGGAGCTCAGTGAATGAGAATTGAGAGATGACGAATATGATATTGAGTGTGTGAAGGGTGAATTGAAAATCGTTCTAGATGAATGAGTGAAGGGTATGTTATATAGGTACAACGGCTTGAGAGTTGGTTTGAGTTTGAGATTGGAGGGTAAGGATGGATTCGGTTAAGACTTTTTGGAGGTGTTTCAAAGTTAGTTAGGATGTTAAAATGGAAGGAAATTCAATTAAGTTAGTTGTATGAGTTTGTTTTATTATTTCAACTGTTAAGTTTGTTAACTGTCAGTTGCAAATTGAATCCATTAGCTCTGTTAAGTTAGTTAGTTAGTTAAAATTATCTTTTTCTTTTGGAAATAAATTGTTAGAGAATGCGTCAATTGGCTCATGCTCTATAGTGAAAACAGGGTAGTTACTTTGAAGTTATCTTGAACAATGTCTGAGTCAGTTAACTATTCATAAACTAAATCGTTGGTGATTAAATTGAATTGTCATGTGCTTTGCTTTGAATTATTTGAATTGTTATTTTCATTGCACTGTCAGGTACAAGTCCTCCATTGGTAGTGTTGAATTATGACTGTTACTACACTAGACAAGTTAGTAATTAGTTGGATTGTGTTAAGCTCGATATGGATGGTGAGTGGATTGCTATGAGAAGTTAACAAATACATGTTGTTCATTAATGGTTTGAATGCTTGATGATTTACTCTTGTGTGGATTGTTGAATATGTTCATGTTAATTATATGATTTGGAATGTTTGAACCATTTGCATTGCTTGATTGGATTCATTATTATTTCTAGTTAGGCTGCTTGAAAACAAGACTTGTTTAGGTGTTGATAGTTTAATTGATTCAGATGATAATGAAATTGTATTGAATTGTATGTGAGATGTATATATGTGATGAAATGTTGGGTACTTAGAATATTTTTCCGGTTTTTAAGTTAAGTCTTATAATTTTTCCGATTTAGATTCTAAGTGATAAAAGCGGTAAAATGCGGAAAGATAAAAGACACAGCGATATATCCTGGTTCCCCTCACAATCCGAGAGTACTCCAGTCTCTTTATGCAGTAAGAGATTTTACTATTGTTAGGACTTATACAAGACTATCCTAGTCTTTCTATACAAACACTAAAAAAACATAATCACCAAGAACAATCCTCTTGGATTTACACAAAGTGCGTTAAGAGAACAATCCTCCCTTAATCACTCTCTTGTTTCCAACAATCCTGGATAACAAGGAATTCAATAATAATATAAATTTTTACAAGTATTTGAAATATGATGATGTTTGTTCTGGACTGGGCCGGGGTCTGCTCCTCAGTCGAGCAGGCCCAACCCACACGTCCTGGGATGGCCCAACAAGGGCCTTTTAGCGCGACCAATGTCGGGCACTTGCTCCTTCTCCATGTTGTCGGGTACACGCATGGCATGGAGCGTCTGGCAAGGCACTAGCCTTACCCGGACTCGTTCCTCCTCGACACTCAGGTTCTCCTCCCTGCGAGGAGCCACCTCCTTCTCACACAAGAGTCCTCCCCGCGAGGACACGTCTCTCCCCGACACGCAAGACTCCTCCTCGCGAGGACACGTTCTCATGTAACCACCCACTCCTGATGGAATCGGTCTGCCCTCATTCCGGAGATCTAGGAACGGTTACCCCAGGGCGAAGACCACGTGCTGGTTTTCACTATGCCACGTAAGCCCTGTAAGTTACTTGGATTGGGCCTGGCAATCCAGCCCAGTGCTAGTGACCGTTGGCCCCGCGCTAGGGGCTCTCTATAAATACCCTCTCACTTAAGAGGGTCAGGTTACACACACTTTCTTACTCTAACCTTCTTCTCTTGTACTTGCTTTTTCTCTGAAAGTTATCTTACTTGAGCGTCGGAGTACCTTGCAGGTACACCCCCCCGACCGTCTTTTGACCTCACCGGAGTTGAAGTCTAGACGACGTTGTTGGCCACCAGAAACTGTCTGATCCAGGTACGATCAGTGGCGCCATCTGTGGGAACCTTTTGCTTCCCCGTTTTTCCTTCGGGAAACCAAAACAATCCTCTCATTCATCACCAGCATGGCCAATCCGTCCGCTAACAAAGCTCTGGACACCATCCTTGCGCAACTCGAGAATGGGAACCACCGCAAAGACGCCGCTGCCCTCCACGTCGAAGAAGGGGACGTGAGAGACGGGCAGACCGCCTCCCCAGACTCCCAAGACGTGGCTTACAATGCCACCCACCAAGACGATCAGCAATCCATCTTCCAGCCAGTTGCTCCTCCACCCAATGCAGATTTGAGCACCGTGGCCTTATTTGCCCTTATCAATCAAACCAATTAGCTGATCGCACATCAGAACACCAGAATCGAAGCACTGGAGCAAGGGCGGGCACGACGATCTTCCCAGCGAAGACATCGTCGTCCGCCGTCACCTCACCGTTCTCCTTCCCTGTGAAGGACCCCTTCCGAAGAATCTCGAACCCCCTCTCCGGTACGCGGGGGGCGTCAGCCACGCCTGGAGTGCCCCCAACCAGCGATCTCCCAGAAGCGCCATCGCTCCCCACCTCGGAAGGAACCCAGGCCCGACGCAGCTACCAAGAAGTCCATGACCACCGAGGAGGGACCGAAGAACCGTCTGAGGAACTCCCCTCCACGACATCATCGATCCCCTTCGGGGTCACCGGCCGGGAGCGACGACGACGACTAGAGGACCCCTTTGTCGTGGGAGATCATGAACGCCCCAATTCCTGCGGGCATGGAGAAACCCCCACCGCTGGGGACCTACGACGGTCTGGCCGACCCCGACGATCACGTCGAGAGTTTCGAAGCAATGCTCGACTTCCGAAACATCATAGGGGCCATCAGGTGCAGGCTTTTCCCCACCACCTTGCGGAAGGGCGCGATGACCTGGTACAAGGGTTTGGAACCTGGGTCGATCACATCCTGGAAGCAGCTAAGACAACGCTTCACCAAACACTTTACTGCGTCTCGCCGACACCCGAAGACGGAGGCTGCCCTAAAAAGTATCTTCCAAGGGAAGAACGAATCTCTCCGGAACTACATCAAGAGATTTAAAAGAGAAGCTGTCGAGGTCCACACGACCGACGACATGAAGAAATATCTGATCATCCATGGACTACGTTTTGGATCTGATTTCGCCAAGTCCGTGGGTCTCCGCAGACCCCGCCGTCTCGAGGACCTCCTCCAACGAGCTCAGTCGTATATCGAGCTCGAGGAGTCCGAGGCAGCGCAGATTTCCCTTGATTCGAGGCGCAAAAAAGGCCCCAGCGACCACAAAGATGAAGACTCTCCTCCCCCACGAGGACCCCGTCTCTGCCCGTAGCACCTGGGAAGGCTTCCCCAAAATAATGGTCATCTCCAGGGGTGGCTACGAGAAGCTGTCCGTCGGCTCGATCAAACGGAAATTTGACGAACTAGAGTCCGCGACATCGGCGAAGACCACCACTCTCGATAAGGTGCAAGGGAGATCAAACCCCATCACTTTCTACCTCGAAGAGCTCCCCGACGGAGCGCCCAACGCCACTATCCCCCTCCTGGTCAAGGCCCAGATGGCGAATTTTGATGTCCGAAGGATCCTCGTCGACCAGGGGAGTTCGGTCACCATCATGTATGCCCATTTATTCGGGACCCTTCAGCTCGACGAGAGACATCTGACCCTGTATGTTGGTTCAGATCTGCAGGGATTCAACGGAACCACCACCAGACCATGGGGTTATGTTGAGCTGATGCTTACATTCGGGATGAAGACACTGCCCGACAGGTGAAGATCCGTTTCCTGGTAGTCGAATGCCCATCCCTTTACAACTGCATCCTCAGGAGGACCACCCTGGCCGAGCTTACGGCGGTACCATCAACCGTCCACCTCAAAATGAAGTACTACACGGCCAAGGGACGAGTGGTAACAATGCACGGGGACATAGATGCGGCCAGAAGATGCTTCGACGCCGCCATCAAAGGCATGAGTTCCATCGTCGCCAAATCCAAGACCGTGGCCAAGCCACCCCTGGACGCCGAGCAGGACCTCTCCCGCCCGTCAACACGGTCGACCTCGATAGCAGGTTCGTGGACGAGCCCGAAGAGGACAGAGCAGAGGACCTCAACCCCCAGGCGGAAAACAACGGGTGACCTCCCCACCCAACGTGCCCCATCCCCGACGTGAAGATTGGCACCGGGATCCCCGACCTGGCGAAGGAGCAGCTGAAGGCATGCCTCCGGGAGAACGCTGATCTGTTCACGTGGAGCGCCTCCGAGATGCCTGGCCTTGACCCCGACGTGGCTTGCCATCAGCTCGCAGTAGATCTGTCCGCTAGGGCCATAGCTCAACGTAGGCGTAAGCAGTCCCCCGAAAAAGCGGAGGCTGCTGAAAAAGCTGTAAAAGACCTCCTAGAGGAAAATTTTATTTCGGAGGCCAGGTACACAACCTGACTGTCCAATATTGTACTTGTTAAAAAGAATAATGGAAAATGGAGGATGTGCGTTGATTATACTGATCTTAATCGGGCTTGCCCGAAAGACTGTTATCCCTTGCCTAACATCGACCAACTGGTCGACAATTCTGTAGGTTACAAACTATTATCCTTCATGGACGCTTACTCGGGATACAACCAAATTCCCATGGACAAGGTCGACAAACAGCACACGGCTTTCATGACCGCGTCGGGCAACTACTATTACAACGTGATGCCCTTCGGTCTGAAGAACGCCAGTGCGACCTACCAACGGATGATGAATAAGGTTTTCCGGGCTGAAATCGGCGACATGCTCGAGGTCTACATGGACGACATGATCGTCAAATCAGCGGAAGAAGTCGACCACGCCGCGCATCTCAAGAAGGTGTTCGACACGGCGAGGAAATGTCGCATGAGGTTCAACCCCGACAAATGCACATTCGGCGTTCGGGCAGGTAAGTTCCTCGGCTTTTACCTCTCAGAGCGAGGAATCGAAGCCAACCCCGACAAGTGCAGGGCCTTTTCCGAGATCCCTACTCCGGACTCGAAGAAGTCGATACAATCGTTGAACGGGATGCTCACCGCTCTCTCCCGCTTCGTCACCAAGTCTGCACAGTACGTACTCCCATTTTTCAAACTTCTTCGACAAAAGGCGGAGTTCGAGTGGAGCGAAGAATGCGAGCAGGCGCTCGTCCACTTAAAACAAGTCCTATCACAACCCCCGGTCCTCTCGCGGCCTGAGAGCGGGGAAACACTCTTCTTGTATCTTACAATCACGAGTGAAGCAGTCAGCGCCGTCCTCATTCGGGAAACCCCGGACGGGCAGAAGCCAGTTTACTTCACGAGCAAAGCCCTCCAAGGCCCCGAGCTCAGATATCAACAAATAGAGAAAGTCGCCCTGGGCCTCGTTACCGCGGCCAGGAGGCTACGCCACTACTTCCTCGCCCACACCATCGTCGTAAGGACCGAACATCCTATAAGGCAGCTCCTCGGACGACCGGACATGGCGGGGAGGATGCTCAGGTGCTCGCTCGAGCTCACCGAGTTCGACATCCAATACGAAGGGAGGAAAGCTCTGAAGGCTCAGGTATTGGCCGACTTCGTAGCGGAGATGACCGTCCTGGAACCTACGACCATCGGATCCCAGAAATTGACGATCTATGTCGACGGAGCATCCAGCCCGAAGGGAAGCGGGGCGGGTATTATCCTCGAAAACGAGGAAGGCATCCTGGTCGAGGCATCCCTCGAACTATCCTTCCCGACGTCGAACAACCAAGCCGAATACGAGGCCTTCCTCGCAGGACTTCTGCTGGCCGAGGACCTCGGCTCCAAGGAGGTCAAACTCTTCACCGACTCCTAGCTCGTGGCCTTGCAAGTCCGAGGAGAGTACCAGGCCAAGAACGACAACCTCATAGAATACTTGGCCTTGGTGAAAGAAAAGATGAAAAAGTTCACCTCCGCGGAAGTAACACACATCCCCCACGAGCACAATGTCCGAGCAGATGTCTTGTCCAAATTGGCGAGCACAAAGAATAAGTGCGGGAACAAATATGTCATACAAGAAGTGCTTTCCCGCCCGAGCATCGACAAACCCGCCACAGTTTCGGACATCAACGCCATCGGGGACAGCAATTACTGGATGACCCCGGTATACGAATACCTCATGACGGGTAAACTGCTCGAAGATCCCAAAGAAGCAGGGATGGTCAAGAGGCGGGCGTGCTCGTACACTATAGTCGAGGATAAGCTATACCGGCAAGGGTTCTCTATTCCCCTCCTCAGATGCGTCGAGGAGACCAAGGTCCCCGGCATACTCCAGGAGATCCATGAGGGAATCAATGCGCAGCACCTCGGCGGGCGATCGTTAGCCCGTAAGGCACTTCGAGCAGGGTATTACTGGCCCACCATGCAACAGGACGCCAAGGAACACGTCAAGAAGTGCGACAGATGCCAACGACACGGGGACATGCACCTTGCTCCTCCCAACGAGCTCAATCCATTGTCCTCCCCGTGGCCGTTTGCGTGGTGGGGAATGGATATCCTCGGACCTTTCGTCTAGGGGTCGTATCAAAACAAATACCTCATCGTCGGGGTGGATTACTTCACGAAGTGGATTGAGGCGGAAGCGTTGGCCAAAATCACGGCCTTTAACATACTACATTTTTACAAAAGAAATATCCTCGCCCGATTTGGCGTGCCTCAAGCTATCGTCACCGACAACGGAACACAGTTCACCGACAGGAACTTCCAAGACTTCGTCACAAAACTAGGCACGAAGCAACACTTCACGTCGGTCGAGCACCCTCAAACGAACAGACAGGCTGAGGCGGAGAACAGGGTAATTCTCCGAGGATTAAGACATCGACTAGGCGACGCCAAACAACGGTGGGTCGAGGAGTTACACAGCGTCCTCTGGGCCTACCGGACGACCCCGCACTCCACAATCGGGGAGACCCCCTTCCGTTTGACCTACGGAACCGAAGCGGTGATCCCCGTGTATCGATTAGGCAGAACACCCAGCTCACGATGGGAAGTCCACGCCACGAAGCTAAGACCTCGACCGAGCTCTTAGCCTCGCTTAAGGTCGGAATGCGCCTCCGACCACCCGACCGGCTCTCCACGTGGTCGGGAACTATCAAGGTCGAGCAAATCCCAAAGTCTTTAATACTTAGACAAAAAACAAAGTATAGCAAATCCATTAACATCACACACAATTAAAACCATGCAAACAACACTAGCAGATAAACAAAAGTACATTAAAACGGGCAGAAGCCCAGCGTACAAATATTACAAACAAATGTCAAAAAGCCCTTAGCACGCAGGCCGGGCAGAAATATCACAATAAGTAAAAATGTCCTGCAGGCCGAACAAAATAGGAAAGAAAATCCTACTCAGCGACGGTCCCTTCAGGATGCTCGGGATCGTGGACCTCGTCGACTCGTATCGGCTGCACGATCTGACCGTCGACCATCTCGTAATCGGGGTCGATCCCCTCGGTCGAAAGGTCGGGGTTGAGGACCCGAAGCTGCTCCACGGCGTTCTTGAAACCTATGCCAGCTACTGCGAGATTGTCTTCCTCAGCTTCCCGGAGCTTCGCTATCAGCGCTGCCCGCGAAGTCAGTAACCTGTCCTCCTCGGTTTCCTCCTCAGCTGGGCGGACAGCCTCCTCCAATTCAGCGTTCCTCCCCAAGAGACGATCCCTCTCCTCTTCAATGCCGACGAGACGTTTCCGCTCCTCCTCGGAACTTTTCAACTTTTCCTCCAATCTCTGTTGGAGCTCGACCTGGGCTTGGTTTTTCCTTTTACAGTCAGCCAACTCTTTGCCCACCTTCTCCATTTCGGCCGAGATGGACTGGAAACTCTCTCGCAACTTGTTCAGCTTGCCTTCGGGGTACGCCTCATCGTTCAGCACCAGTGCAGCTGCACAAACCCGCATCACGGCGGACACATCATCCACCAGCGCCCTCCTCCGAGAGACCTTGTTGATGCCTAAGATTGCCTGAGCTTCGGGGGTGCCCACGCACAAGGAGTTGTTCTCCGTGAAAAAGTTAGGCCTCGAGTGACAAAGCGGGAGCACAAATTTCACGGAAGGAGGACTCTCGTTCTCGGTAAGGTCGATAGCCACTGAGTCCGTAACACGCCGCCTCTTCGGGGAACCCTGAGGGCTGGGAGAATACCTGTCCTAGTGAGAGCCAGAGGAACCCCCGACAGTCTGAGGGAGAGCGGGGATATGTGCCCGAAGCTGCTCGACACGACTCTTGCCTCCTTTCTTCGCAGCACGGCTAGCCTTCAGCTTTTTGAAGCGCTCCTCAGCATTCTACATCTTTCCTGCAAAAAGAAAATAAACATGTCAGTAAACCGGAGGCCAATATACGAAGAAAGAGTAAGCCAAAGAGGATGGCACCACCTAGCAGCTCGAGAGCATCCTCATCGGAGAACGTCTCAAGGAGGGCCCTCGTATTGATCAGATGACGTTTCGTCAACACCTGCCCGTTGTCCCCTTGGACGAATTCCCCATCCAACGTCACGAACTTGCCCATATTAAAACTATTGACGAACACTACTATCTGCTAGTAGGCCAAGTGATCCCCCTCGTCGAGACAGCTAGGCCTGATTTTGTAGTTGTCTGTTCCGTACTTGAAGTGTTCTTCGGTCTAGAACAACGGAAACCTGGGCACGAGGACCTCCTCTCGCCACCCATATACCTCCTCGACACCCCGACGGTACACTGTGTTTACGTCCTCGAGAGTGACCGGCCTCACGAGGTAGTACCAGTACTTGAAGTCTCGCACGGAGTCCAGGTAAGTGTGAAACAGGCTGTTCACCTGTTTGAAGGACACCCAACCGTGCCTACCGTCGACGGCCTGTCGCTGAAGGTGGAAAATACGGAAAAACAAGGGCACCGTCGACCCGATCTGCAGATATTTGCACAATAGCTCGAAGGCCCTAATGAAAGCAAGAGAGTTGGGGTGGAGCTGGGAAGGGGCCAAACGCAGCCAGGTAAATACGGCTTGCTGGAAATCCGTGAAAGGCAGACGCCACCCCGCCTCGTCGAACATAAACTCATAGACGGGAAACTGCATCCCGTTGTACGTCGAGTAGATCCAATGATGTGCCTTCGGCCTGAACACATTCCATGACTTCGACGAGCCCACCAGACGGTGCTCGACGGTGTAGAAGATGTCATCCTTGTCCCCATCGACGAACAGAGACATCATGTTTACGGCCTCCTCGTAGGCCCATTCGTCGGGTGATCTCTCCCCGCCACTGGTTGTGTCTGCCATAGGGGAGTTGGCCTGTCGTAACTATCCAAAGATCCCTCGGCCACGAGCAACACGTCCATTTACCTAAAAAGCAGAAGGAAATGGTGAATTCGATGACCCGCATCAAATCCACCCCTCCACCGCTGATCAAGTGAAAGGGCGAAGAAGGAATGTCGGGGAACACAATCCTGCAACCACCTGCGATTCTGCGAGGAGCAATGTTGGGAAGGACCCCGAGTTATTCGACCCATGTCGCTGAGACAAACTTCGGTTCCCCGGGGATCCCGTCCTTGTTCCCCGGGACATTCAACAAAAGAACTAAAAACTGTTCATCTTATGACCCCGGGATATTCTTCATGTCCTCAGGGATTTCATCATCCCTCCCCGCGAGATTCAACGTCTAAACTATGAAATTCCGCCGTTTTCGCCGGATCTTTCGTGAATTCCATGGGAACTTCACCAGTTCACCATAAGATTCACCCTATAAATGCAAACGAAAGGAGGAAAAAGAAGAAAGAAACTTACTTGAAATACGCTTTTTAGGGTTCTGGCACGGCGATCGTCGGTGGAGAACAGCGGAGAACGGTGGAAGGCAGCGGCGCAAAGACGGAGAAGAAGAGAGAGAGAGTCTGAGAGGAAAAGAGCAAATAATACAAATGAAACAAGGTGGGGTCTATTTATAGGATCCTCACGGAATTCGAAGAGTTTAGACTACTAGAGTACACTACCCTAGCCTAGCCACCCTAGGCAATAATGGCGTTTGATACATGGCGTACATGCGACCGTTCGCTCCCCAACACGCGCGTCTCTCCATTTGCTCTGACACCAAAGATCAAACTTCTCGCATCCCCGACGAGTCGACCATCCGCGAACTACCACGCTCGAGTCCGCCCCCGCTGCTCTCTCCCCGATGATACGACTAGTGGATCCCAAAAAAGTTCACCTCCTCGCAGTCACGCGATCGATAATCCCCCGACATGCTTGTTGGCCCTTAAGTCATCACTCCGACACTTCGGAGCAACGACTTGGGGGGCTCCTGTTCTGGACTGGGCCGGGTGCTCCTCAGTCGAGCAAGCCCAACCCACACGTCCTGGGATGGCCCAACAAGGGCCTTTTAGCGCGACCAATGTTTGTGCTCCTTCTCCACGTTGTCGGGTACACGCATGGCATGGAGCGTCGGGCAAGGCACTAGCCTTCCCCGGGCTCGTTCCTCCTCGACACTCAGGTTCTCCTCCTTGCAAGGAGCCACCTCCTTCTCACACAAGAGTCCTCCCCGCGAGGACACGTCTCTCCCCGACACGCAAGACTCCTCCCCGCGAGGACACGTTCTCATGTAACCACCCACTCCCGATGGAATCGGTCTGCCCTAATTCTGGAGATCTAGGAACGGTTACCCCAGAGCGAAGACCACGTGCTGGTATTTACTACGCCACGTAAGCCCTGGCAGTTACTTGGATTGGGCCTGGCAATCCAGCCCAGTGCTAGTGACCGTTGGCCCTGCGCTGGGGGCTCTCTATAAATACCCTTTCACTTGAGAGGGTCAGGTTACACACACTTTCTTACTCTAACCTTCTTCTCTTGTACTTGCTTTTCTCTGATGGTTACCTTACTTGAGCGTCGGAGTACCTTGCAGGTACACCCCCCGCCGTCTTTCGACCTCACCGGAGCTGAAGTCCAGACGACGTTGTTGGCCACCAGAAACTGTCTGATCCAGGTACGATCAATGTTGTTTGCACTTGAACCAACTTCTATACAGAACTTTGGTCTTCTCTTCCAATGAATAATTCAAGTATAATAAACTTTGATTGCTCAGAAACTTTTGATGTTTAATATGAAATTGTTCAGAAAAAAGTTTCAAGTAAAAATGCTTGAATTTTTGTAAAAGTTTGAATGCAAGAGGTGAAGAAAAAACTCTGACTTGAAAGACTTAAATATATGTTTTAAAACCTCTATGAATAGGTGTATATGAAAGGGGATGATCAAAGAGCCTTTCCATACAAAAAACAGCCTTTAAAATGATGAAAAGATGCAGCTATACGCAAGGTAACCGATTACTGATAAGTGGTAATCAACTACCATGCTCCAACAGCTATAAAATTTGAATTTTTCCTGCTGGTAATTGATTACCAAAAATTGGTAATCTGTTAATGGTAATCTGTTACTAAAAAGTAGTAATTTGTTACTGATAAGATTGAGAAAGAATGTGTTTTCAAATGAGGAAGTTTGTTTTCCGATGCTTTTCAATGTGAATGCATGCAACAAAGATGATATGCTTTAAGAATCATGTTTTCTGAGCATTGTAAGAGTATCACACGTTTTATTTAAAACTTTATACCTTTAGCAATCTTTAGAGTTTTTGTAGCCATGTATGATCATTTTTATTCTTCTTTGATACACAATGTCTTCATCAAAACTAATATACATGGAGAAGCATTTCTTCACAAACTCCCCCTTTTTGATGATGACAAAATTATTGATATTGAGTTTTTGATGAAACTTAGAAAATGCTCCCCCTAAGTCATATACCTCCCCCTTTGGGAAACTAAGGTGAAATCCTGCAATCTTTTAAAATGATGTAGACAAAAACACAATACTACTATTCTCCCCCTTTGGGCATTATCAAAAAGAAGAAAACAAACAAGATTTATGTTATTAATAATCATAGCCAGAAAACATAGAAAAACCAAAAGATAACATACATAACATTTTTGGCGAAGTCATACTATAGTCATAACATTGTTATAACATAATCAAAACAACCACACTAGTGCTAGCCAACCAAGATATAAAGTTAGGACATGACAAACTAACTAGTAATAGAAATGACAATATATAAACCTAAAGATCAAACAAGAACAAAGGTAACATGACTTGGTTTCAATCCTCCTCACTATGTCAATTTAGATGTTCAAGCCGGTAGTAAAGACCGTTAATTTTGTTGCACATTGAGTTGTGGTTGGAAGACACTAGGTTTTCAAGGTTGTCAACCCTTGTTCGAAGTTGACCAATAGGTTCTTCAGTTGAATCAAATCATGTTGCAATGGAGTTAACTTTGTCGGTTAAGACACATAGTTTTTCCATCAACATCTCATTAGAAACAAGGTTGGACGGACCTACAGAAGATGATGCTTGCTGATTTTCTTATTTGTAAACATACTTGGTACCATCCCAAATAATTCTTGCTTTCTTGATAACGTCGTCATCAATTAAGTTATCGAACTTGTTCATCAAAACCACTCTTTCTCCAGTTAGAACTACCGGACTTTGTTCAAGTATCCTATTAATCTCTCAAGTATATGGAAGACCTCCTGTCTTAACTCTTGAGTCAAACATGTGATTTTTTATGATATAAGCCTAGTTTACTGCTACTTTTTCTTTAAGTGCAAGAGTTAATTTCACTTCATTTTCAATCATTTGCGAGTAATTTCTAGCTTTAGAAGTAATGACATAAGCAAGAAAATAGTACAACATTCTCTCATTTAGATGAAGATTACTAGAATAGAGAATGAGTTTACCTCTTAAGCTCCCTTCATCTGCCCTTAGCCTTTTCTTGAGAGCTTCTTTGCGAGGTACACGACACATAGAAAGGTAGGTCTCAATTTTGTTAAAGTCATTATCTTCATTAAGATTTACCAGAGCTCCCTCAGATGGAATCCCTAAAATGGAGGCAATGCTAGCATTTGGGATAGTAATTTCAACTCCTTTGACCCATGATGTCAATGAGTTTCCAGTCTTAGACAAATTTGAATAATATACTTTCACTAGATCAGGATAAATATTTCCAGAATATTCAACAAAAATTTTCAATTTACATGCTTCAAGATTATCAGGGAAGGATAGGCAATTAAAGTTGGAAAGAATACCATATTTTGCCATGATATTAGGTCACTCTTGAAACTTATTCCGGTAACGCTTCTTTTGATCTTCGTTACTGAAAAACAGCGACAAATCGAGCATATCTGTATCTTCCACTTCTCTTGCAACAATTCCAACTGATGAGTTCTTTGTTCTTAGGTTCCTCTAGCTAGCCATGGAAGAGTTTGGAGAAAAAGAAGGTTTTTGAGATTTTTTGGATTTTGGGGGTTTTTGGAAGAAATTAAGGATTTAATGTGGAATGAGTGTTAGATTTGATGTTAGATATTGATTATAGATGGTGAAAGATGAAGACTTTAAGGAGATTTGATGATTTGAGGAAGAGTTTTGGAGAGGGGAAATGTTAGGGTTCATATACACAAGAGGAGGAAAAAACACAAATGACCACAAAATGCTGAAAAAACAAATATATATATATATATATATATATATATATATATATATATATATATATATATATATATATATATATCGCTGGAGCTGGTGCAGTAACCGATTACCTGATAGTGGTAATCGATTACCACAGAATGGATGCCAAAAACGCTCAGTTTGGTAATCGATTACTGAAAATGGTAACCGATTACCATGTTAAAAAAATTTGAAAAAAAATGTTGTTTTGACATGATTCTTGGTTCCATAGACTTAAAAAAACTTCCTAAAAATTATCACAAAGACACACATAATAATATAAATTAACTAAATATTCATAAAACATAGAAAATAATTTCACAAGTGGATTTGTGAAATTCCATAAAAATTAATGATGATAAAATATCATGTACCTTTGATAAATTTTTGAAGGAATATTATTGAAGCTAACCAATGAATTTTGAGATTCTTTACACATTGCTTTCATCCAAGATGCCTATTTCCCTTATTATTTTGTAAAAAGATTCTTTTGCAAGCGGTTTGGTGAATATAAGTTGTTGTTTTAACCAAAGAATTTGAGCGCAATAACTTCCTGCAGCAATGTATTCTGTTTCAGCCGTACTGAGAGCCACACATGCTTGCTTTTTGCAGGACCATGATACAAGAGCGTTTCCAAGGATATGACATGTTCCGCCGGTGCTTTTTCTATTTGTTTTACATCCTGTATAATCTGAGTCAGAAAATCCAATCAACTTACATACACTACCTTTAGGATACCATAAGTTGATGTTCGTTGTTCCCTTGAGATACTTCATGATTCTCTTCACCGAGGCAAGATGTAATTCCTTCGAATTGACTTAAAACTGTGCACAAAGACACACGCTGAACATTATGTCAGGACGGTTTGCCATCAAATATAATAAGGATCCTATCATACATCGATACTTTGTAACATAAATTAAAACACCTTCTTCATCTTGATCAATGTAAGTTCCAGATCCCATAGGAGTAGCCATAGCCTTGCAATTATCCATGTCGAATCTTTTGAGAAGCTTTTTGAAATATTTAGATTGATTGATGAATATCCCATTCTTTGTTTGTTTGATTTGCATCCCAAGGAAGTAGTTCAACTTACCCATCATGGACATCTCAAATTCTCCTTGCATGATTGATGAGAGTTCTTCACACAGGGATTCATTTGTTGATCCAAATATGATGTCATCTACATAGACTTGCACTAAGATAGTATAATGGTTAATTCTTTTAATAAAAATAGTAGTATCAACTTTACCTTTATTGAAACTGTGTTCACAAAGAAAAGTACTTAACCTATCATACCACGCCCTTGGTGCTTGCTTCAATCCGTACAAGGCCTTTTTGAGTTTGTACACATGATTAGGATGTTTGAAGTCTTCAAATCCTAGAGGTTGACTTACATAAACTTCATCAAGTATGTATCCGTTTAGGAATGCGCTTTTAATGTCCATATGGTACAACTGAAAATTCAAAGAACAAGCATATTCTAACAATAATCTAATTGCCTCTAGTCTAGCAACATGGGCAAATGTTTCCTCAAAATCTATACCTTCCTCTTGATTATAGCTTTGGGCTACTAATCTTGCCTTATTCCTAATAATGATACCATTTTCATCTAGCTTATTTTTAAAGATCCATTTAGTTCCTATAATATGTTTACCTTTTGGTCTAGGAACTAAATCCCAAACTTGATTTCTTTCAAATTGATTAAGCTCTTCTTGCATGGCTAGAATCCATTGATCATCATCTAGGGCATCTTTAACTTTAGAAGGTTTAATTTGTGAGATAAAAGCCATGTTGAGACATGCATCTTTAAGATTCAATCTTGTTGCAACGCCTTGACTTATATCACCAATGACTTTATCAATTAGATGATCCCGATGGGTTCTCCATTCCTTAGGTAGATCATTATCCTTTGATTCTTGTTGAATTAGTTCTTCTTGATGTTTTGGTTGATTGTCATTGTTTGCTATTGGAGTATCTTTCTTAGGAACATCTATAAAATCATCATCATCATCACACAGAACAATTTCTTTTTTGGAGGGGTTAGATTCATCAAATGAGACATGCATAGATTCTTCAATTGTTAAAATTCTTTTGTTATATATTCTATATGCTTTACTAGTAAGAGAATATCCTAGAAAAATTCCTTCATCGGATTTTTCATCGAACTTACCAAGATTATCTTTGTCGTTGTTTAGGACAAAGCATTTACAACCAAAAATGTGAAAATGAGAAATGTTTGATTTCCTACCTTTAAAAAGTTCATAGGGGGTCTTTTTCAAAATAGGTCTAATAATAACTCTATTACTTACGTAGTATGTCGTGCTTACCGCATCCGCCCAAAAGTATTTCAGAAGATTTGAATCACTAAGAATAATCCTCGCAAGTTCAACAAGAGACCTATTTTTCCTTTCTACCACTCTGTTTTGTTGAGGAGTTCTTGGTGCTGAAAAGTTATGTAGGATTCCATGTTCTTCACAAAAATCTTCAAAGGAAGCATTTTGGAATTCTCCACTGTGATCACTTCTTATGGAGGCAATCTTTAAAGATTTTTCATTTTGAATTTGTTTTGCATACTTCTTGAATGCCTTAAATGCATCACTTTTCTGTACTAAAAAGAATGTTCAACAAAATCTAGAAAAATCATCAATAATAACTAATGCATATACATTACCTCCGAAGCTTCTTGTTCTTGATGGACCAAATAAGTCCATATGCAACAATTGTAGTGGCCTTGAAGTGGACACCACATTCTTAGGTTTGAAAGTTAATTTGGTTTGTTTTCCCTTTTGGCAAGCATCACATAATTTATCTTTGACAAACTTTATCTTAGGCAATCCAATGACAAGATCATGCTTGACTAGTTTATTTAAATGTTCCATATGAATATGAGCAACTCTTTTATGCCATATGAAATTCTGGCCTATGCAGACAACAGATGTCCTAACATATGTCAAGACATTATGCTACATAATCATTTAAACAGAGAGGCGCAACAGCAGACTGATACCTTGAATATCAGAACTGCATAATCACAGATGTTACAACATCTGATCCAACATGTTAATCAAGACTGAACTAAAAATTGCAGAATGATAAACAACACAAAAATTGTTAACCTAGTTCGGTGCAAATCACCTACATCTGGGTGATACCAATTCAGGAAGAAGACTCCACTATCAGTAGTAAACTTATAAAGTTAAACTCCCCCGTTTACAACTTTATCTCCTAAATACTACCCAATGAAATCCTTATCAAAGAACACCCTCTTTGATATGAGAATCACCACTCACTTCCTCTAATCACAATCTGTGATATCTAACAGTTACAATCTCCAGCAACGGCATCAATCTGTTCAATTGAAAGACATTCCTTCCAATAACAATATTCAGCCAATACTCTTGACTAACAACAATACTCGGTTTTTCTTAAAAGCTTCAACCAAGAACAATACTCAACTCTTGCTTCAAAACTTTGAGTGAGAACAATTTACAACAACCTATGTCGACCACATAGTACCAACAGATACATGGGTGACTTACAAACTACACAAGAGACTCAAAACCCTAAACCCTTATATTGCACCGATATCTTGTTGTTGTTTGTGCTTGCTATTTTAGGTCTAGCAAGCCCTTATTTATAGACTCTTGCAGTATAGGCTTGGACTCTTTAATCAGGTCCAATCTTCATGTTTTAATTCAGCTTCAAGATCTTCTCCACAAAAATAGGAACAAATCTCCAAATATTTTCCTAAAAAGTATCCAAGATCCTTTTTATGAAATCCAATTAAATATGCACTTTGTTCTTAAGAAATCTCCTTGACCTGTGTAATGATGAGACATATCCAAAATATTCTCATCAAAACAAAACAAATATGTCAAGAGATATACAACAGCAGCACCTGCTGTACCAGACAAAGATGTCGTGACATCTCCTTCGACATCTTGATTAAAAGTTGTCATACCCCAAATTTTGACCACTAAGATTCCCCATCATTGTGCAAATCGTCATCACAATATGAATGGACCATCATACCTCATTAGTCTCCCCAAAGATGGGTGAGCATCCACTACAATCAGACTTAGGGTTTCAAGCCCTCTCAGAGCTTTTAGGCAAAGGATAAATCAAGGAATGACATGATCTTCAAGTTGTCTAACCTCTCAAACATCCACAATGGATCAAGAGGACTCCCACATCAAGAATCAAGCACCAGGCTGCAACATTCCAAGTGGATCAAGCCTCAAGATCGCTAGTGTCACCAAATTAGGGTTTTGGTCGACCAGGGCCTCCAGATGGAAATTTTCCTCTGGGCATGAGCCAATGCTTCAAAGAATAACCCTAGGTACTTTAAGGGACTTCATGGACCCAATCATCCAGTCAATTTAGCCTCAGGGGATACATTTACAAAAAATCAGGAATTAGGGTTTCTTGACCTAATTCACCCCTATGTTGACCTTTGGGATAAAACATGAGCCAAGACGTAAAGACATGATTTGAGGGTCCCTAATAAACTACATTGATCCATTTGTAACCATGGATTGACCTAAGAAGCTTGATCAACAAGTTTCAATTTCATCTGAACAACAATTAGGGTTTCGCGTAAAAAGTCAAATGTACCTTTGACTTTTGACCCAGGCATGCTCCCAAACCTTGGGACATGATTCAATACACCCTATAACACCCATGGAACATGTCCATCAAGTTTGATTTAGGTCAAGGACTTGATTTCATAGAGGATCGCACAGTTTGGAATTCATCTGACAAAAAGTCAACTGTGCACAAAAGTCAAACTTTGACTTTCTGAGATTTTTCACAAATATGGTTCTTTGACCCCAAAATGATGTTAATGTGTGATTTGGATCATCATTCATCAAGAAAAATCAAAAAAAGTGGGATAACTTGTAAAAGGGGTAACCATAAAAAAAAACTTAGAAATTTTCTAAGTTATGGAACAAAGTGGCTAGGGTACCAACTTTGGAGAATCATATTTCCTAAACCACAAGGCCATTTTTACCCATTCAAAGCTAGATTTGTAGCTATCATGGCCCTCTACAAAAGCTTCAACTACACCTCATTCCAATTCATCATGGATTTTGAGTTATGGAATAATCAAAATGGCTGAAAACATGAAGTGTCACTTTTTCCAACACTTAGTGAAATTTTCACTAAGTCAGAATCTGTCTTGTTTTTTTTTCCAAAAGTAGGGGGATTTTTCACTTGGATCCAAAATGTATCAAGACCTACTATGATCACCCATATGTTGTATCATACAGGCTTTCCAAAATGACCAAGAACTCCATGAAACTCCACTTAAGCCATGAGATATGACCATGCCAATGTGCCTTGCTGCAAACTGTCATGGCAAGGCAGATTTGTGCATTTTGCTCGATTTGCTCAAATTTTGCAAAGGGCAAGCAAATCTATCCATCTGAACACCTCAAGGGGGGACCAAGGAGGGACAAACACTGATCCATCAGCCTCCCAAGTCTTTGGAACCAAAAGTAGCATACCAAACCTAGAAATGCCTAAAAGAGGAACAAAAATCCAATTTTGGTTTGGAGCATTTAATGGATGCACCAAGGTGGCATGGACTGAGCCTTTTCCAACTGAATTCAGTCAAGGATGATCCAAGAACTAGGGAACCAGTAGCCTGTGCCCTAACCTCTAGTCAATGGCTAGAGGAGATTGGATTCCTATTGATCAACATTGGCCAAACCTCTGCAGCAGTTGCCATTCACTATTGCAGCCAAAACAAACTTGCTCTACTATAAATAGAGCTCATTTGTGCTCAGTTTGAGTACACAAAAGCACTACAACACTTGCTTTCCTCAAAATCTCTTTCTCTTGGCAAAAATGCCTTCTTTAGCAAGGTAACTCTGAGTTTTTGAGTTAGGGATAAATTCCATCACATCTCATGTCCAAACTCTCACAAGTGACCTGTAACACCAAAATCACAAAGTCCTCTCTCAAAACCTCAAAAATAGGACTTTTGTGCACTTTTCAAGCCATGTCTTGATTCATTCACTTTCCAAACCTGATAAAACCTCAAACACACTCCAAATATCATCCTTGAACTGTCCCAAATGGTTCCCCACATCTGGAACACCATTTGAGAGAGTTGTTATTTTGGCCACTTTTGCCCCTTTTGCAAGAAAGAGCTCAAACTTGTTCCTGAGGTTTCCAGCTGATTACAACCATCCTAAAAGCTTCTAAGAGATCATTTGAGGGTGTCCAAAGCATCAAATCATTTCTGGAAGAAAGCACTTGGCAGATTGCACAAAAGCTCCAAAAAGAGGTAAGCCTCACAACTTGAATTATTTGAATCATGTTTTCCTTTGATGTCCACCGATCATGCACATCTTATACATGTTATATGTGTTGTGTTTGCACCAATTTATCATGTAATTCACACATGTACCAAGAGGTAGCACAGAAAATGCAAATCATGTCCTATTTCAAAACCACAGTCAAGTTTTTCAATAGGAGCATGATCTGAAAAAAACACCACCACCATTGGATTCCTTGTGAAATTCTAGGCAGGATAGACCTAAATTTTGTCCCAATCCATGGAGAAATGAGAAAGTTATGGCCTTCACGTTTCTGACCAAAAACCTTGCCTTGCCTTGCCTTGCCTTGCCTTGGCCAGGCCAAATACAAGGCAAGCCTTGTATATTTGTGGTTGTGTTTCAATACACGGATGTATCACCACCCCAGTGGTTAGGTGCGCATGCTGTACACAAGAGGTCTGGGGTTCGAATCCCCCCTCGCCCCAGACCCTCTTTTTGCTATTTTTTTTTCCACTTTTTACTATTTTTCATATTATTTTTAATGATTTGAAAAATTAATAACTCCCTCAATTTTAATTATTTTTTATTGGTTCTTTTTGCAAAAAATCAAAAAAATATTGAATTATTTTATTCCACAAAAAAATCAAGTTTATATTATTTATTTAATATAGTTGATATTTTTGTGAATAAATTCATTTTAATTGTTTTTTTAAACATTTTAAAATTGAATTCTCATGTTGAAAATCAAAACTAAATGAATTTTAATTCATCTTGTGATTAAAACATCATTTTTCAAATCTCAACCAAAAATCCCAAGTTGTTTATTCAAACTTATTTGGTATTTTATCATTTTTTATTGATTTTCCTTGAGAATTTACTTTTAAAATGATGAAATTAGGGTTTCCTTGATTTTCACCCAAGCAAAACTTTTTCAAACACCCATGGGCCTCTAATAGAGTGTAAGACCCAACCCTTTTTTGAAAACCAAAATGATTTGGGCCTCAGTGTATTGTATAAGTCCCGATACCATCAAAAAGTTCGGCGCGATCGTCGCCTTTTTAACAAAAAACCTTTGGGTCTCTCCTTGAGCTGTAAGCCCCATCTCTTGTACAAAAATAACCTCTTCTGGCCTCTAATAGAGTGTAAGACCCAACCTCTTTTTGAAACCAAAATTATTTGGGCCTCAGTCATTGTATAAGACCCACGGTGCTTTCAAAAATCTCGGCGCAATCGCCAGTTCAAAAACAAATCATCTGGGCCTACCCTCGTGTTATAAGCCCCATTTCTTTTCCTTAAACTCTTTGGGCCTCTTGAGAGAGTGTAAGACCCATCCCTTTGTACAAAAAACCTTTTGGGCCGCACATATTGTATAAGTCCCACTGTACGAATTCAAACAACAGTGCAATCACTGATAAAACCTTGGGCCTCTCCTCGAGCTGTAAGCCCCACAATCTTTTCAAAAATACTTTCTCCTTCGATTTTGAATATGTTGTTATCAAAACTTTCTTTGTTGAACAACTAACCAAACAGCATGGAAGCTCTACAACGGGTAAGTGTTTATCCGCTTTAATTTACCGCTTTCATATGTATATAACTGTATTGTGGGGTTGTTTCACTGTAAGTCTTCTTTCATAAACTTTTATATACTTGTCACATATCAACTGTGTAATACTAGTATAGCTATTTAGAGTGTTCCCCGACAACTACGTCTAGCACTAGGTAAAGCCCTATTGGTCACTCTTAAATACAAAATAAACTAGATCCCCATAGGGTTAAACAATTTGGAGACGTGAAAGGCAGCATTCTCGGTGAACCCTTTCTCAGACTGTCACCCATAGACATTGTCAAAGAAACTCTAACTCCCCATAGATGATATTTTCTCCGTGAATGGCATCTCTTGAGTTTCTTCCAAATTCTCGGACTTTCCTTGCTTGATCTATTCTCGGTGAATAGTATGTCTTGAACTTATCGGGGTTTGGGGACCCATAGGCTTCCTAAAAGCATCCCCGCCTCCTCTTGGGCATTGTAAAAGGACCCTTCGGCTTCTTAGAAGTTCTCATGCCTTCTCTTGGGCTTCATACAAGGACCCTGACGACCTCTTAAGGGTATAAGACATAACTTATTCATCCTTTGCTAGAGCAGTATTTCCAGCGTCAAAAAAATCCAACCGTTGTAGGGTTGATACTCATCCCTTAATGCCCATGCCTCCTCTTGGGCATTGTACAAAAGATAAAACTATATACTTGGACAGTCTAAGACCCTTGAGTCTCAAAGACATTCTCAAGTTCCCTTTCAAACATAGGCAGAAACCCGGTCTCTCTCATGAGAGTTCCCCATACTTGGACCCTCCTCCGGATCTCCCGAATCCACGGTGGTAAGACAGCCTTCTCTTTGGCTTTGTACAATGATTCTCCCCAGCGGAGCTAACCTTTTTCAGACTCTCTTATTGAGTCACCCACTTTTAGCCTCCATCTCGGGCTTCGTACGAAATATAAAATCACTCTCTTATTAAGTATAAAAGACTCTCTTGTTGAGTCAACCAACTTTTAGCCTCCGTCTTGGGCTTTGTACAAGACATAGAAAATCACTCTCTTGTTGAGTATAAAAGACTCTCTTATTGAGTCAACCACTTTCCGCCTCCATCTTGGGCTTTGTACAAGACATATAAAACACTCTCTTGTTGAGTATAAAAGATGCTCTTGTTGAGTCAATCACTTTTAGCCTCCGTCTTGGGCTTCATACAAGACACATATAAAACACTCTCTTGTTGAGTATAAAAGACTCTCTTGTTTGGTCAACTAACTTTCAGACTCTCTTGTTGAGTCAATTTCCTTTTAGCCTCTATCTCGGGCTTCGTACAAGACAACAAAACACTCTCTTGTTGAGTATAAAAGACTCTCTTGTTGGGTCAATAAACTCTCAGACTCTCTTGTTGAGTCAATCACCTTTTCAGACTCTCTCGTTGAGTCCATCTTCCCTTTTTGCCTCCGTCTCGAGCTTTATACGAGACACCAAATTCCTCTCTTGTTGAGTATGACAGACTCTCTTGTTGAGTCAAACCCTTTTAGCCTCAATCTTGGACTTTGTACAAGACAGAAAGAACATTTTCCCCAGAAAAGTCAACTTCTAGCCTCCTCTTAGGATTTGTATAAAATAAACCCTAGTTGAGTCAATCAACCTTTTAGCATCAAAGTTATGCCTTGCTCACAGCATACAAACATCAACAACTCCTCTTCAGAGATGACAAATTTTCTCTCATAATAAACCCTTCAGCTTCACATCTTGGGCTTTGAACAAGATACAAACAGACCCTTCAGCTTCACATCTTGGGCTTTAAACAAGATACAAATCACCCCTTTAGCTTCAATCTTGGGCTTTGAACAAGACACCAAAACACCTTTTTCCTCCTTTAGAATAGGAGGAACTACGATCGCTCTGATTTCCCTGTTTCGGGAATACGTAGGCAAAAGATTGCAAAAATCTTAGCGAGCATACTAATCAAAAACCCAAAATCTCGTACCTTCATACATCAATCGAAAAGCATCTGACCTAACATCCTACCAATAGCCTAGACACTGTTCTTAAGCAAATAACCCTAAAGAAGAACCCCCTCTTGATAGCATCTGTAAACCAACAGTTTTGACTGTTTAATCTCAGTTTGCAAGCAGGGTTAATTGGAGACATCTATTTCCCTTCCTTAATCAGCTCAACAGGATAAAAAATGAATCAAACTGTAGTACCAAAGTGATAGTGAATCAAAACCACAAAAATCGCGCTACAGAAAAATGGCGACCACAGTGGCAGACATTCTTTCTAGTCTCTTTTAGGGTGAAAACCTTTAAATTCAACAAAATGTCACAGAAATGACGACTCTGCTGGGGAGTCATTGTCTGTATAGGATCATAAGACTAGAGGTCTAGGATGATTAAGATAAATATATATACTTCTTTTCCTAATTGATATCTATGTTTATTTTTCTGCTAATGGGAATACGTGTGATGCCACATATGGAAAGATTAAGTATACACCTAAGATAGGTGATGGCAATGCGGGTAATCTTGCGGGGAGTGAATCCCAGTTAAGAGTCCCCGATCGACCATCAAACTCAGCGGAGACTCCCTTTGCAGATACATTGGCTATACGACTTCGGTTGTTGAAAGTAGTGTGGTCGACTGGGTTATCTGAGAAGTTGAGGTTTTTAGTAAACTTAAGCCATTTTGTAGTGCGGAAGCTATCAAAAATAGTTGTCATGCGATACTACCCTCATCTGAGATCGCTCTAGGATACATCAGCTCGTTGGCGATCCGCTTGCTGTTGTTATCCCAAGAGGGGTCAATGATTTTGCGGACAGGTACAAAAAATCACCAGTATAAACCTTTGGGGGGGATAGAGCCTTGACTTCATGACACCGACCCTTTGACCCCATGTTTTTTTCTATGCTTTTGTGTGCTGCATTCATGCATTCATCTAAAAAACATTAAAACAAAAAAAAAGACTTCTCTTCTAGTCTCTCTTTTTCAAATTAAACTAAGACTATGATTGCAAATGTCAGAGAAAGGAGATTGCACTAATGGATTTCGGTAGAAGGAAAACTCATAAGTACACCTTCAAGGTTCCAAAACTAGTGGATTTAAGAGGTCTGGCGAGAATGATCACCAACCACGAGGCTTTCAGAGCCAAGTATGGAGGGCTGCTGTCCTTGTTAAGGGTCCATGTAATTGAAGGAATCATGTCCACACTAATCCAGTTCTACGATCCGGTCTATCACTGTTTCACATTCCCGGATTATTAACTAGCACCAACGTTGGAGGATTACTCTCACCTGACTGATTTACATATCACTGATCAGGATCCCTTTTCTGGACTGGAAGATATTCCAAAAGATCAAACCATTACAAGAGCAATCTATTTGGATGAGTCAGAGGTTAGGACTCACATGACCACTAAGGGGGGAATCCAGGGTTTGCCACCCCAGTTCTTGACAAAGAAGGCTCTATACTTTGCTAGTATAGGGAACGTGGCCGCTTTTGAGAACATCTTTGTTTTGCTCACCTACGGGTTATTTTTGTTTCCCAACATCGATAACTTTGTAGATATCAACGCCATTAAGATTTTCCTGATTGGAAACCCTGTACCAACTTTGCTCGCAGATGCTTATCATTCGGTACTCTTAAGGAATTTGTATAGCAGAGGAATGATCACCTGTTGTGTACCCCTGCTGTACAAATGGTTCACTTCTCACTTGCCTAAGTCTGCTGCATTTTGGGATCAAAAGAATACTTTACGTTGGTCGCAGAGAATCATGTCTCTTACCAACTCTGACATCGATTGGTACAATCAAATCTATGACGGGATCAGAATCATTGACCGTTGTGGAAATTTCCCAAATGTACCCCTTATAGGAACTAAGGGAGGAATAAATTATTATCCAATTTTAGTTCGTCGTCAATTTGGATACCCGATGAGGCATATCCCGCGTAATGCTCATCTGGAAGGTATTTTCTTCAAGGAAGGAGAAAATGACAGGGCACTAAAGACGGAAATAGTGCATGCCTAGAAACACATTCATAGAAAAGGAAGAGAGTCTATAGGAAAACCAGATTGTGTCTCGGTGGAGCCTTATCTCCACTGGGTACAAACTAGAGCTCTCAAGCTGAGGATGCCTTACCTTCACCAGGAAGTTCTTCCATTAAGGGACTCTGCCCTTTAGTTTATGTCTGAGACGAAAAAACTTCAGGTTACTCTCAGCAAAGTTCAGCAGGAGAAGAGGTCTTGGAGGAACAAGTACCGTATTCTCAATGTGGAGTGCAAGAAAATACAGCAACAGTTAAAAGAAAAGGATGCTCTGATTGAGATTTTAGAGCAACATGCTTTAGAGAATCAAGAAGACCAAAGGAATTTGCTCGCTCCTTTCACTTGGCAAAGGAATGACAACCCGACAACGGCTCAAGAGCCCCGGTCAAAGAAAAGGAAAGTACCAGAACCAACACCTGAGCTCTCCTCAGAGAGGACTCAGGACCCATTAGCTTAGATTTACTTTTGCAGCACTATGTAAATTACTATATTTCCATTTCTTCAATCCTTTGAATTCAATAAAATGGGGTTTCCCCACTGTTTGATATTTGCAATCCAAGTGGCGAAGTTTACTCTGAACAAAAAAAAATATACAATTAATATAATCATTGCATATCATTCATCATTCTCACTTAACGCATTCTTCTTACCTACGAATCTCACGTTTGCGTCTCGAGTCTAAAGTCAAACTGTCTCATTCGTACAATACTTGGGCCAATCGTCAGAAAAAGATGGATGATATCGAGGAAGAGAACAAAGAGTTGAGGGAAGAGATCGACACTCTGAAAGAGGATCTGAGAAAGCTTCATAACAATATGCAAGCTCTAGCAGAAGCTCAGATGCAACAACAAAGGACTGTGATCTCAGAGATCGCATCAACACCCATAGTGGAGAAGTATGATCCTATGTACAAAATGTCGAAAGATCGTCCCTGGGGCATGCCTATCAACTATATCCCGGAAGGATATGTTCCATCGATCAATGAGGATCAAGGAACCGCAGCAGGAGCCGCTGGGCCTGAAGGTTACAAACTTCGGGAAAGTGAAGATGCCAGGGGCATGACAGCAACTCCTGAAGGTTACAAACTTCGGGAGACACCGAGAGTCTCGGCCATAATGACTATACCATCACCCGTGGTACACACTGTCCCGAAAGGACAGATTCCACAGATACCCTCTGGTGGAAACAAAAGTATGTTCGACAGAATGAATGAGTTCCAGGAACAATTTCTGGAGATGCAGAAAGAACTGCAAGCCCTTCGCGGTCAGGATTTATTTGGAAAGGACGCCGCAGACCTTTGTTTGGTCCCCAATGTGAAAGTTTCGTAGAAATTCCAGGTACCCGATTTTGAAAAGTACAAGGGTAACTCTTGTCCACAAAGTCATTTAGTGATGTACGCTCGGCGAATGTCAGCTCAGACAAAGAACCAGGAGCTACTGATTCACTATTTTCAGGATAGTTTAACCGGTGCCGCACTCAAATGGTACATGGGTTTAAACTGCACCAAGATCACTACTTTTAGGGATCTTGGCGCCGCTTTCGTTCAAAAATATAAATACAATTTGGACATGGCACTGGACAGAGATCAACTCAGATCGATGTCACAAAAGTACAAGGAAACCTTTAAGGAGTACGCTCAGAGATGGCGTGAAATTGCCGCCCAGATTTGTCTACCTCTTGAGGAAAAAGAGATGACAAAGATCTTAAAAACCTTGAGCTCATTCTACTATGACAGAATGGTCGCCAGTGCGCCCAGTGACTTCACCGAGATGGTAGGCATGGGAGTTCTTCTTGAGGAAGCCGTCCGAGAAGGACATTTAGTAAAAGACGCTGGATCATCAAGCAGTACAAAATGATACGGTAGTGCTCTCCCTAAGAAAAAAGAGCAGGATATTGGGAATATCTCTCTCAGAAAGCAAAGGCGACGATATCAACCAGTAGCAGCTGTACCTCCGGCTATCAATCCCGTGCCTGTTCCTACGTATCAACGTCAGGTTGCTCAGTGCCAACCTAATCAACCTCAACTTCAGCAAAGGACACAACAGTCTCTTCAGCATACTTGTCCTTCGTACAACAACAACCATGCAATGCGGCCTCTAGGGTTTGATCCTATACCTGTGTTGTACGCGGAACTATTTCCATTACTACTGGTCAAGGGGCATGTCCAAACCAGGTCTCCTCTTACAGTACCGGAAAATCCGCCTTTTTGGTTCAAGACGGATAAGAAGTGTGTAGCGAGCGATTTTGGACGCGGTTCTTAAGCGCTGGTCGCTCTCTGCGGTTGAGTTTACTACAGGTCGATTCATTTTTTATCCTATTATGAGCTGATGAAGGAAGGGAAATAGATGTCTCCAATTAACCCTGCTTTGCATACTGAGTTTAAACAGCGGTCTGTTAGGTTACGGATGCGATCAATGTGGTGGGGCCTTTGTATCAGTTATTTGTATTTTTGCCAATACAGTTTTCTCTCTGGGATTTCTTGTGTTATTTGGACAGACAGGTTTCTGGCAGGGGAACAAGGATTAGGATGTTAGGACTGATGCTTTTTGATAGATACATGAGAGTATGGGATTTAGGGTTTTTGTTTAGTGTGCTCGCTAAGATCTTTTCTTTCAATCTTATGCCTACGTATTCCCGTTTACTGAAACAGGGAAATCAGAGCGTTCGTAGTTCCTCCTATTCTATGGGAGGAAATGGTTGTTTTGGTGTCTTGTTCAAAGTCCAAGATGTGAAGCGAAAGGTGGTTTGTATCTTGTTCAAAGCCCAAGATGTGAAGCTGAAAGGTCTCAACTTTAGAGAGAATTTGTCATCTCTAAAGAGGGGGTTGTATGTCACAATTGTTTATAAAGGAGAATTACTTTAACCGGGACGTGTGAATCCGGCAATGCCATAATTTCCTTTAAAGGGGATTTTTAACCTGAAGGAGAAGACTTTAACTCAGTGTAGAGCAATGCTACTTTCCTTAGGAATTTCTCATGCTAAAAGAGGGACAGTGGCATGGATGTAGATGATCCAGAGGCTTGCTGCTTACAGCGATTAGATGAAGAAGAAGGAGTTATTGATGTTTGTGTACTGTGAACGAGGCACAACTTTGATGCTAAAAGGTTGATTGGATCAACCAGTGGTTTTCTTATATAAAGCCTAAGAGGAGGCTAATATGTGTCTCGTACAAAGCCTGAGAGAGAGGCTAAAAGGTTTTGACTCGACGATGAAGTCTTTTGGTATCTCGTATAAAGCCCGAGATGAAGGCTATTTGACTCAACAAGAGAGTTTTTTTTGTATCTCGTACGAAGCCCGAGATGGAGGCAAAAGGGGTGATTGACTCAACGAGGGAGTCTCTTATGTGTCTCGGACAAAGCCCGAGAGAGAGGCTAAATGTTTTCCAGTTAAGTGACAGGTCCAGTATACTGATTTTGAAAGAGAAAATCAGTTCTTATATGAGCAACACTGTACTCAAGGATTTGTTTCAAAGATCCGGGTTATTC
This sequence comes from Lathyrus tuberosus, assembly GCA_022829125.1. Taxonomy (NCBI): domain Eukaryota; kingdom Viridiplantae; phylum Streptophyta; class Magnoliopsida; order Fabales; family Fabaceae; genus Lathyrus; species Lathyrus tuberosus. The sequence goes on along the minus strand of JALAZF010000085.1, from coordinate 812,579 downwards.
CTGTTCTTTAAGGAAGTGGGAAATTCGAAGGGTATTGAGACTGTCCGAGTCTACGAGTTTCCTTCCTATTTAACGAAGGGGTCCCTTGAGAATGTCTTTGAGACTCAAGGAAATTAGACTGTCCAAGTCTAGAGTCTCATCTTTTGTACTATACTTTGAGAAACAGTAGTAGACTCTATGAAAGGACTGTTCTATGCAGATGACTAAGTTCTGTTCCTATACCTCTAGGAGGTCGTCAGGACAGTTTGTACGAAGCCCAAGAGGAGGCTGGAAACTTTTAAGAAGCCGCTCGGTCCTTGTACAAAACCCAAGAGGAGGCTATCATTCCCGGAGGAAGAGATCATTATACGAAGCCTAAGAGGAGGTTGTGAGTACTTCTAAGAAGCCGTAGGGTCCTTGTACTAAGCCCAAGAGGAGGCGGGGTTGCTTTTAGAAAGCTTGTGGGTCCTTGTACGATGCCCAAGAGGAGGCCGATGCTTTTAAGAAGCCGATGGGTCCCCAAACCCCGAGAAGTTCAAGACAAGCTATTCATAGAGAATAGATCAAGCCAGGAAAGTTTGAGAATTTGGAAGAAACTCAAGAGATGCCATTCACGGAGAAAAGATCATCTCTGGGGAGTTAGAGTTTCTTAACAAGTGCTTTTAAGAAGCCTGTGGGTCCCCAAACCCCGAGAAGTTCAAGACATGCCATTCACCGAGAATAGATCAAGCCAGGAAAGTCTGAGAATTTGGAAGAAACTCAAGAGATGCCATTCACGGAGAAAAGATCATCTCTGGGGAATAGAGTTTCTTTGACAACTTCTACGAGTGACAGTCTATGAAAGGGTTCACCTAGAATGCTGCCTTTCATGTCTCCATATTGTTTAACCCCAAGAGGAGGGAAGACTGTGTCTGGTAATCCTATGGGGATCTAGTTTTGGCTATTTAAGAGTGATCAACGGGCTTAATGCTAAACCTAGTTGCCGGGGAAACTCTACATATCTATACTATTATTACACAGTTGATATGAGTTTATGAAAGAAGACTTACAGCGAAACAACCCCACAATACAGTTATATGTATATAAAAGCGGTAAATGAAAGCAATAACCACTTACTCGGTTGTAGAGCTTCCATGCTGTTTGGTTAGTTGTTCAATAAAGAAAGATTGAAAACAACAATATATTTCAAAATCAAAAGAGAAAGTGCTTTGAAAAAGAAAGATTTGGGGCTTACAGCTCAAGGAGAGGCCCAGGGTTTTATCAGTGAGCGCACTGTTGAATTTGTACAGAAGGACTTATACAAGTGACTGAGGCCCAAAACGTTTTATGTACAAAGGGATTGGGTCTTACACTCTAATAAGAGGCCCAAAAAGGTTTAAAGAAAAAAAGTGGGGCTTATAACACGAGGGTAGGCCCAGTTTGTTTTTCCGTTTGAAATGGCGATCGCGCCGAGATTTTCTTTTAACGCGAAGGGACTTATACAATAAGTGAGGCCCAAAGTTTTTGGTTAAAAGGGGGCTGGGTCTTACACTCTATTAGATGCCCAAAAGTTTTGAATGGGTCTTATAGCTCAAGGAGAGGCCCATGGTTATTTTTCAAAAGGCGACGATCGCGCCGTTTGTTTTTTGACGGTATCGGGACTTATACAATACTGAGGCCCAAAAATTATTTGGTAAAAAAGGATTGGGTCTTACACTCTATTAGAGGCCCATGAGTGTTTGACAATGATTTGTTTTGAGTGAAAATCAAAGAAACCCTAATTTTATTCTTTAAAAGTAAATATTTAAAGAAAATCAATGAAAAATACCAAATAGGTTTGAATAAACCACTTGTGATTCTTGTTTAAGGTTTGGAAAATGAGGTATAAATCACAAGAGATATTAAAACCCATTTGGTCTTGATTTTTCAAGATTAATATTCATTTTAAAATGTTTAAAAACAAATAAAATGAATTTATTCACAAAAATACTAATTATATTAAATAAATAGTATAAACTAAATTTTTTTGTGGAATAAAATATTTCAACATTTTTGTGATTTTTTGCAAAAAGAACCAATAAAAAATAATTAAAATTGAAAGAGTTATTAATTTTCCAATTAATTAATAAACCATGAAAATATTGGAAAAAAATGACAAAATGTGAAGAAACACAAAATGGCATAGGTGGGGTTTGAACCCAAGACCTCAAGGTTACAAGGCGCGCGCCTTACCATTGGGGTGGTGATACATCCATTGTTTGAAACAAAACAACAAATATACAAGTCATGCCTTGGTTTTAGGCCTGGCCCAAGGCAAGTTTTGGCTCAGAAACGTGAAAGTCATAACTTTTTCAATTCTTAATGGTTTGAGACAAAATTTATATGCATCTGGACCAGAATTTCATAAGGAATCCAATGGTCGTGGTAGTTTTTTCAGATCACACTCCCTCCTCAAAACCCGATAGTGGTTTTGAAAATGACCTATAAATGCATTTTCTATGCTACAACTTGGTACAAGCATGGATTACATGGTGTATTAGCTCAAACACAACATATACAGCATGTATGAGATGTTTATGATCAGTGGACTTCTAAGCATTGCATGATTCAAAGATTCCAAGTTGTGAGGCTTACCTCTTTTTTGAGATTTTGGAGCTTTTGTGCAATCTGTCAAACCTCTTGTTCCAGAAATGATTTGATGCTTTAGACACTCTCAAATGATCCCTTAGAAGCTTTTAGGATGATTGGAATTGACTGGTACCTGCAAAAACACAAACAGTCCCTTTCTTGCAAAAGGGGTTAAAAGTGACCAAAATAGCAACTCTCTCAAATGGTGTTCCAGATGAGGGGAACCACTTGGGACAGTTCAAGGATGATATTTGGAGTGTGTTTGAGGTTTTATCTGGTTTGGAAAGTGACTGAATCAAGACATGGCTTGAAAAATGCAACAAAAGCCTATTTTGAGGTTTTGAGAGGTGACTTTGTGATTTTGTGATTATAGGTCACTTGTGATAGTTTGCACGGCTTACATATGATATATATGAGGTGTGTGTGTGATTGATTATGATGGAAAAGCTCTCAAGCTCAAAAACTCAAAGTTGCCTTGCTAAAGAAGGCATTTTTACCAAGAGAAAGAGGTTTTGAGGAAAGCATCTGTTTGATGGCTTTGGTGTACTCAAACTGATCACAAATGAGCTCTATTTATAGTAGAGCAAGTTTGTTTTGGGATCCACAGTGAATGGCAACTGCAGCAGGTGTTTGTTCAATGTTGGCCAATGGAAATCCAAGTCTTCTCTAGCCATTGACTAGAGGTTAGGGCACAGGGCTGTGGTTCCCTTGGTCTTGGATAAGTCTTGACTGAATTCAATTGAGAATGGCCCAGTCCATCCCACCTTGATGCTTCCATTGAATGCTCCAATCCAAAATTGGAGTCTTGTCCCTATTTTGGAAATTCTAGGTTCAACATGCTATTTCTTGTTCCAAAGACTTTGGAGGCTTGGCTCAGTGATTGTCCCCTTTAGATTCAATCCTCAGAGGTGTCCAAGTGGATAGGAGCATTTGGATTTGGCTGATTTTGGCAATTCGAGCAAAAATGCAAATTCTGCCTTGCCTTGGCAGATTTCAGCAAGGCAACTTCCCAATGTCATATCTCATGGCAAATTGAATTTGGTAATGTTCTTGGCCATTTTGGAAAGCCCTTACATGATACAACAACTATTTGAACATGTTTGGTTTTGATCTCTTTTGAATCCAAGTGAAAAATTCCCCTACATTTGGCAAAAAGTAGGGTAAAATCTGACTTAGTGAAATTTTCACTAAGTGTTGGAACAAAGTGACTTTTCTTGATTTTGATCACTCCATAACTCAAAATCCCCAATGAATTGGAATTAGGTCTAGTTGAAGTTTTTGTAGAGGGCAATGAGATATACAAATCAAGCCTTGGATGGGAGAAAATGGCTTTGTGGTTTAGGAGTTATGACCCTCCAAAGTTGGTACCCTAACCACTTTATTTTTAACTTAGAAAATTTTCTAAGTTTTTTATGGTTACCCCTTTTACAAGTTATCCAACTTTTCTTGATTTTTCTTGATGAATGATGATTCAAATCATACATTAAAATCATTTTAGGGTTAAAAATCCATTTTTGTGAAAAATCTCAAAAAGTCAAAGTTGACTTTTGTGCACAGTTGACTTTTTATCAGATGAATTCCAAACTGTGCAATTCTTCAGGAAATCATGTCCTTGACCTAAATCAAACTTGATGGACATGTTCCATGGGTGTCATAGGGTATATTGATGCATGTCATAGGGCTTGGGAGCATGTCCTGGTCAAAAGTCAAAGTTACAGTTGACTTTTTCCTTAAAACCCTAATTGTGGTGCAGATGAAATTGAAACTTGTTGCTCAAGCTTCTTGGATCAATCCATTGTTGCAAATGGATCAATGTAGTGTATTAGAAACCCTCAAATCCTCCTTTGAGGTCTTGGCTCATGATTTGCCCTAAAAGTCAACTTAGGGGTGAATTTGGTCAAGAAACCTTAATTCCTGATTTTTTTATGAATGCATCCCCTAAGGCCAAATTGACTTGATGATTGGGTCCATGAGGTTCCATGGAGCATATTAGGTTGTGTTTTGGATCATTGGCTTATGCCCAAAGGAAAATTTCCATTTCGAGGCCCTGGTCGACCAAAACCCTAATTTGGTAATACTGTCGATCTTGAGACTTAATCCACTTATAAGGGAGCAACCTTGTGCTTGATCCTTGAAGTGGGAGTCCTTTTGATCCTTTGTGTATGTTTGAGATTGTAGACAAGTTGAAAATCATGTCATTTCTTGATTGATCCTTTGTCTAAGGCTCTGAGAGGGCTTGAAACCCTAATTTTGATTGTAGTGAATGCTCAACAACCCTTGAGGCAATTGATGAGGCATGAAAGTACATCCATATTGTGATGATGATTTGCACAATAATGGGAAATCTAAGTTGTCAAAATTTGGGGTATGACAGATGCCCCTATTTAATCTTCTTGGACACGAAGGTGTGAATGACGAAGGTATTCAGGCATTCGGGGTGCAAGGGGATTAAATATCGGAATACCCGAAATTTTGATGGCGGTTATGAATGGTAGGTTACACATTCATCTTCTTTTGCTAAGCAATGATGCTTAGAAAAGGTAAACTTCCCCTCGATCCTGGTCTTCAGCCAATGAACTGGTCTCAGTTTTCTTAAATAAACTTCCCCTCGATCCTGGTTTCCTACCAAGGAACTGGTCTTAGTTTCTGATGTAAACTTCCCCTCGATCCTGGTTTCCTACCGAGGAACTGGTCTTAGTTTCTGATGTAAACTTCCCCTTCATCCTGGTTTCCTACCGAGGAACTGGTCTTAGTTTCTTTCGTCAATAAACTTTACTGACAAGGGACGCTATTCGTAGCGACTTTCCTTCAAACTTCTCGCCGAATTTTCCTGGGGAGATGCCATTTGAGTGGAAAAAGTTTTGATGTCAGACTTGCTGGGGAACCCAGTCGTCTGAATTGTAGAGGTGCAGAAACTTCTCTGTTTGGAGATACCATTTATTGAATCTACTGGGGAAAACGAGTCTCTTGAGAGACTGCTTTCGTTCGGGGTCTTTACATCATACTTTTCTCAGGATCTTCCCGGAGAAATGCCATATGATGTGATCCAATTTTGAGGTGCCGATGACCTTTTCATCAGTGGGTTTTTCGAAGAAAAACTGCCGTACTGCCGAATCTCCGATTTAGGAGGCTTTCTCTCGGGATTTTCTTTAATCCGGGAAAGCAAGGATATCATCTTCAATGGCGAAGAGTGATGTTAACTGAGGGCTCTCTGTCTTTCAGAGGTTCAAGTTATCAAAGTGGTCAAGGGCCAACTTCAATCCAGAAATAAACTGGAGGAGAGAGAATGTTCAGACGTAACACTTCCTGACGAGGAAAGGGCTGACAACTCAATTGAGAGGACTTTTATCACTAGGGGACAAGACCGACTAGTGTGATAGTGATGCAATATGACTGTGAATGCAAATCAATAATGCATGATGTATGTATGTATATGCTGACAAAACCGACGTGACATACAAACTGACGAGTGAACATGACTGGATACTCGGCCATCGCGGGGCGTATAGAAATATCGATGGTTCAAGATAGCAATTCCACCTTGCTTAGGAGAGATAGTCCCTGTTGGGAGCTATGTTGGTCGGGCTTAGGAGATAAGAACTCGGCCGAGGCGTGTCAGACGAAACAAGGTCTCTGACACAGTTGATCCCTTCATTCAGGCGTACTGGGTTAGAAGGAGTACTTTGATTCTGCACTTTGAGGTTCGATTACTTCTGGAGAAGCGACCGAAGTTCTTCTGATGTTCAATAGTCAAAAGAAATTGTCGTCTTTATTAAAAAGCAGAAAAAGTTTTAACAAGTAAATTCATTTTTGTTTTATTTCAAGAATCGCTAATCATGTTAAAACGCCATTCTGTAAAGCTAAAACGAATAAGAATTACAAACGAAAGCACAAGGGCTCAAATTTTATTGATAAGATGGAGATCAGCCAAACGCGTGATTCCAAAGAGTATATACAAAGTTAGAAAATGGTAATTCACAGGGAAAAGGGCTACGTTGAAACATAACGACCACTATCCTTTTACCAACTTTGAATTCGGGATATCCTGAGCTTCTGTCGAAGATGACCTTGACTGGAGTTTTCCTCCGATGGATGATGTAACTGCTGCTGAGGGACTTGCCTCTGTTGAACATAGTTACTTGCCATTATCCCTAACTTTTGCCTGGATTGTACTGTGATGTTTCCAATCCACCAGGATGATTTTTTCCTCTGTCTCTAACTTTTTCCTGGACCGCCCTTTCGGGTTTTCAATCCATCGAGACGTTTTTTTTAGTTTAGGCGAAGTATTTCTTGACTACATCAACATTTATGGGGTAGGCAAATTCCTCTCCGTCCATGGTTGCAAGTCTCAAGGCACCGCCTGAGAAAGCTCTCGTGACCACATAAGGGCCATCATAATTTGTAGTCAATTTACCTCGCTAATCAGTGAGAAATGATTGTATCTTTTTGAGCACGAGGTCTCCTTTTCTGAAGACACGAGGTCGGACCTTTTTGTCAAACGCCCTCTTCGTTCTCTGTTGATACAACTGACCATGGCATAGTGTCGTGATTCGCTTCTCCTCGATCAGATTCAATTTGTCGTGTCGGCTTTGACACCATTCAGCTTCGGTGAGCTTAGCTTCCATCAATACCCGGATCGATGGGATTTCTACTTCTATGGGGAGCACTGCTTCCATGCCATATACTAGAGAGAAAGGGGTTGCCCCTGTTAAAGTGCGAACAGATGTGCGATAACCATGAAGAGCAAAGGGTAGCATTTCATGCCAATCTTTGTAGGTTACAACCATCTTCTGAACAATCTTCTTGATGTTCTTGTTAGCCGCATTCATCTTGGGTCAGTAGGGAGATGAGTTATGGTGTTCGATCTTGAACTCTGCACACAACTCTTTCATCATCTTGTTGTTCAAGTTAGATCCATTATCAGTAATGATCTCGCTTGGAACACCATAACGGCAGATGATATTGTTTTTTATCAATCGGACCACCACTTGTCGGGATACATTGGCGAATGACGCTACTTCGACCCACTTGGTGAAATAGTCAATGGCTACCAGGATGAACCGATGTCCGTTTGAAACCTTGGGATCAATCATGCCAATCATGTCGATTCCCCATATCGAGAATGGCCATGGGGAAGAGAGAACTTTGAGATGTGATGGCGGTACATGAATTTTGTCGGAGTATATCTAACACTTGTGACAACTCCTCATGTACTTGTAGCAGTCGGATTCCATTGTCAACCAATAGTACCCTGCTCTTAGAATTTTTCTCGCCATTGTGTGTCCGTTGGCATGAGTGCCAAAGGATCCTTCATGAATTTCTTTCATAAGCATGTCTGCTTCTGGTCTGTCGACGCATCGGAGCAAGACCATGTCAAAGTTCCTCTTATAGAGAGTGTCACCGCTCAGGAAGAAGTTTCCAGCCAATCTTCTGAGGGTTTTTCTATCCTTCCTTAGTGCCCCAGGTGTGTACTCTTGTTTCTGAATGAAGCATTTGATATCGTGATACCAAGGTCAGTCGTCTAGGACTGCTTCAATCGTGAAGATGTAAGCGGGCCGTTCAAGGCGCATTATGTCGATCTTAGGTAGGTCGTTCCATTGACCTACACTAATCATGGAAGAGAGAGTGGCTAATGCATCAGCCATGTGATTCTCATTACGAGGGACGTGATGAAACTTAACTCTGTTAAAGAAAGGTAACAACCTTCTTGCATAGTCTTTGTAAGGAATCAGTCCTGATTGGTATGTGTTCCAATCTCCTTTTATCTGATTGATAACCAAGGCTGAATCGCCGTATACGTCCAAGTTTTTGTTCCTTAAATCAATTGCTTCTTTGAGACCCATGATACAAGCTTCGTATTCGGCCTCGTTGTTCGTACATTTGAACGTAAGTCTGGCAGCGAAAGGAATGTGGGTACCTTAAGGGGTAACAATTATTTCCCCAATTCCGTTTCCACAATGATTAACTGCTCCGTCAAAGATAAGTCCCCATTGGGAACCTGGTTCTGGCCCTTCACTGGGTAACGGTCCATCGCAATCTTTCATTTTTAGATACATCACATCTTCTTCTGGGAAGTCAAACCCGATTGATTCCTGATTGTCAATCGGTTGATGAGCCAAATGATTGGCTAAAATACTCCCCTTAATGGCTTTCTGAGCGTGGTACTCTGTGTCATATTCTGATAACAACATCTGCCAACGGGCAATTCTTCCCGTGAGAGCAGGTTTTTCGAAGACGTACTTGATTGGATCCATTTCGGAGATTAACCAAGTAGTATGACAAATCATGTATTGGCGAAGACGTTTGGCTGCCCAAGCCAAAGCGCAGTAAGTTTTCTCAAGCATCGTGTACCGAGTTTCGCAGTCGGTGAATTTCTTGCTCAAATAGTAAATGGCAGACTCTTTCCATTTGGTTTCGTCTTGTTGGCCAAGTACACATCCCATTGAGTCCTCTAGGACTGTGAGGTAAATGATCAGTGGTCTTTCTTCCACTGGAGGTGATAGAATCGGAGGATTCAACAGATATTCCTTGATACTGTCGAAGGCGGTTTGGCAATCTTCTGTCCAAACGCAATCCTGGTTCTTTTTGAGTAATTTGAAAATCGGCGCACATGTCGCGGTTATGAGGAATATGAATCTGGAGATGTAGTTCAAACGTCCCAGGAATCCTTTGACTTGTTTTTCAGTTTTCGGAGAAGGCATTTCTTGAATGGCCTTGACCTTGTCAGGATCAACCTCAATTCCTTTCTGGCTGACATGAACCCTAGTAGTTTCCCTGAATGTACACCGAAGGTGCACTTGTTGGGATTCAAGCGGAGCTTGAATTTTCTTAGACGTTCGAACAATTTTGACAGATGTTCAACGTGCTCACTCTCTGTTTTAGATTTTGCAATCATATCATCGACATATACCTTGATTTCTTTGTGTATCATGTCATGAAAAAGAGTTGTCATGGCCCTTTGATAGGTTGCCCCGGCATTTTTCAAACCGAACGGCATTACCTTGTAACAAAAGGTACCCCAAGGGGTAATGAATGAAGTTTTCTCCAAGTCTTTCGGCGCCATTTTGATCTGGTTATAGCCCGAGAATCCATCCATGAAGGAGAAAATTTTGAACTTCGCTGTACTGTCTACCAGTATGTCAATGTGTGGTAAAGGAAAGTCGTCCTTTGGACTAGCCTTGTTTAGATCCCTATAGTCGACACACATTCTGACCTTTCCGTCCTTTTTGGGAACGGGTACGATGTTGGCTAACCATTGAGGATATTCTGACGTGGCGAGGAAACCCGTATCAATCTGTTTCTGTACCTCCTCTTTGATTTTGATGGCCATGTCCGGGTGAGTGCGTCTCAACCTTTGCTTTACTGGCGGACATTCTGATCTCAACGGTAAGTGATGTTCCACGATGCTGGTATCCAACCCTGGCATATCCTGATAGGACCAAGCGAATACATCGGGGAATTCTTTGAGAAGCTTTATCAAACTCTCTTTGGCAGTTGGACTGAGAAGTGCCCCAATCCTGATTTCTTTTCTCTCTTGTTCTGAACCCAAGTTTACCATTTCCAACGGTTCTTTATGAGGTTCAATGGACCTTTCCTCCTGTCTGAGTAGTCGGGAGATCTCTTCTGGAATTTCGTTGTCAACTTCTTCTTCAGCCCCAAATACTGGGAACTCAAAGTTGGGAGAAGGCATCAGATCGTATGTTTCAACGGGGTTTAAAACAAGCAATCTGCATGACGTGATGATTCGTGTTTAGAAGAGATAGAGAAAATGCAAGTGTGTGCAGTATTTTATTTTACTGCTCGTTTTTTTTGAATTGTTTTTTAGGATTACCATTTTCTGAAAAAGCAAAAAGAGAAAACAACAATTAATGCGGAAATTACAGAACGACGTTATTTTATTAATGAACAAGTCGATCCTTGAAACTACAGCCCTATAAAACAAAAATCGGTTGCTTTGGGCGGAGTGAAGAGGGAAAATTTACAGAAAGCGAGCCCTATCAAAACATCCGTTTCACCTGGGCAGGGTGAAAGGTTAAAGATGGCTGTTACTTTGATTGGCGAACGACCTTCAGAACATCGACATCAACCCATTGGCGGCGAACTCCTCGGTGAATCACAAAGTCTGGTACTTTCCTTGATTTGTCCTCAGAAATAACACTGATTTCTGGCGGAGCAGGATCATTGGAATCTGTCTCCCAGGCAGAATTGTCGTAGGAGAATTCCTCAGTTGCATTTTGCAGAGTAGTTGTGCTCTCAGCTGTATCTCCCTATCCAGTAGGCTGGATATCTTCGAGCCTGATACGAGAGCTTTCGGGAGCGGTGTACCTGACCATATAGTCGTATTTTCCACTCAGTTGTCCCAAGGTGTCCCAAACTTCTTTGGAACTGGAGGAGTCATCTCTCTCGATGACGTTGACCTCAGGAAAAGCATAGTTGATGAATTCAAGTCCTGCAAACATTGCGAATTCATCTTCATGTTGAGTAGCTTCAGGATGACCTGAATGTTGATCCCATGACATGGTGGGGACACAGGTATTCTGTTCAATGATGGTCAGCTGATTTTCATTGTTCGGGTGACTTTCTTGCCCTAAGTTTCCTGGGTAAGGTTGCCAAATAAGCAGGCAATCCATTGGGCCATAATAGGTGTAGTCAAAATTGTCTTTCATCGGAGTGTCTTCCTCTAATGAATTTGGCGGAGCACGACATCCTTCCGGATCACAATCCCTGTAGATCATTTCGACATCTGACCTGGGTATAAATCTCGGACTCTGTGCGGGATAGCAAAATGGCATAGGCACCTCTTCCTGAGACATATAACCGTCCTCGTTAAGGTAGGACTTCCACTCTTCATCTGTGTCAGAGGGATCTTCCTCATTGATAGCATGTACTGCTTGAGACACCGGGTGAAGAAAACCTCCACTGTGGAAGAAGTTCTGAATGGGATGAAGACTTCCATCGCTGGCAGCTGTCTGGGTACAGGTTGAAGAAAAACCAAGACCCTTCTTTGTTGTATTGCCATTAGGAATGACAAGCTGTCCCCATCCTATTGTATCGGCACTCTCAACCGCTTTGATAGCATTGTTGTATGAAGAAATCGAAGTTCCTCCTTGGGATTGACTGTCCTTGCCCACCGACAGTGCTTGGAACTGAGTTCCAATAACCTCCTCGGGTTCTATACCAGTAGACGACGACAAGTTGCTTACAAGCAAGGCTTATTCCCCACAAACCGTGACAAGTTGATCATTCTTGATGAACTTTAGCTTTTTGTGGAGGGTTGAAGTAACCGCTCCAGCCTGGTGTATCCAAGGTCTTCCTAATAAACAACTGTACGTTGCCCGGATGTCCATGACCTAGAAAGTGACTTGGAAAGTGTGAGGACCAATAGTTATGGGAAGATCAACTTCGCCGATAACTATTTTTCTGGATCCGTCGAACGCTTTGACGAGCACCTCGCTGATTCTCATCGGAGGGCCTTTGAATGATATTGCATCAAAGTGGACTTCAGCATAACATTCAGGGCTGACCCTGTGTCTACCAGTACGCTGGCTAAAGCATCGTCCTGGCAGTTAACTGTGATATTGAGCGCCATGTTATGACGGCGACCCTCTTCGGGTAATTCCTCATCACTAAATCCCAAATTATTGTAGGAAGTGATGTTAGAGACAATGCTATCGAACTGTCTGATTGTTACATCCTGTTCCACAAAGGCTTGCTCCAAGACTTTCTGTAGAGCCTCCCTGTGGGCTTCTGAACTGAGTAACAGTGATAATACCGAGATCTTTGAAGGAGTTTGTAACAGTTGATCGACAATGTTATATTCACTCCTTTGGATGAGCTTCAGCATCTCATCATCATTTTTCGAAAGGTCGGGATTACTGGATTGACCGACTAGTAGATCAGGAGTTTCCGTCTGAAGTTCCTTTTCTTTGTTAGCTTCCCCAACCCCTCGGTTGAAGATTCTACCACTCCGTGTTACACGACTGATGTCTGCAATTTTCACAACGGAGGGTAATGGAATTTCCTTTCCATTTTCAATTGTCGTTGCACCGTATTTGTAAGGGATTGCCTTAGCTGATTCATACGGTAGTGGTCCCAGTAGATAGATGACTATGGGAACTTTCTGATTTTTCTGACCATCATAAGCAATCTCGATCCGCTCCCGGTTGGGAGCTCTAGATTCGTCAAGTAGAGGGATAATGGCAAAAATATCCCTGGTCCTGTGATGACCAGAGATCGTGACAACATCCTCAACTTGATCAGCAAGGTAGTTCGGCGTCCAGTTGATGGGTCCAGAACCCGGATATGGACGAATCTCTCCACGATCCACCTGACCCTGAAAAGCTGCTCTCACAAGGTAACACCCTTAGTTACTTTCCGAACATACGCTACAACGGTCATAATTGTGTGGTGGCACCTGGCCACGCCCACTTTGAATACAATGTAACCTCACTAGGTTAGCTTCCACAGATCGGACATCCTGACTCTGACGCCGAGTGGGGTTTCTGTTATTGATACTAATTTGCTGAGTATCTTCATCCATATAAATTGGCATCCACCAGTGGTTTAACAAGTGCTGAAGTGCCTCCTGGACAAGGGTACAACCTCGATCGTTTTTGCAACCCGCTTTACAGATTTGATAGTCGTGTGATATTAAGAATCCGAGTCGGACCTTCTCAGCATGTAACTCTACCAGGTTGGTATTCATCACGCGAATATCGAAGATCTGAACCATGTTGATTTGATAGGGATTCCTATCATGGTAGTCTTGGATCCATCCAAGATCCATCTGACGCTGGAGGGCTTCTTGTACAAAAGAACAACCCTGTTTATTTACCGAGCAAGTCAGACAGGAACTGTAATCATGCCGCGGAAGATTATGATACTGGCTTTGCCTTGAGTGCACTGCCACTAAATTGACATTCATCGCACGAATGTCGTGGTTTTGAATGACATTGGAATTCGTGTAAACCATGTTAACTCCACGAACTCGGTGCTCTTGGATCCATCTAAGATCCAATTGTTCCTGTAGAGCTGATTGCACCACAGAACATCCTTGATTGTTTTTAGAGCAGACATCACATTGATGATAATTATGAGGTGGCACATGGCCATATCCACTCTGTCTATAATGCATCTTGACCAGATTGGTTTTCAACAAGAGTACATCGTGAATTTGATAAACATTGTTAGATTCTCCTTCTATCAAATTGACGGCAGCCTTCTCATGTTGAGGCAGCGGGTTCGTGAGAACATTGGGATTCGTATCTTTGAAAGATAAGAGCCTGCTCCTAACAAACTTTTGCACGTCGGATTTGAAATTGAGACAATTCTCTATATTATGCCCTGACCCTCCTTGATGATAAGGGCATGTGTGATCCACCTTAAACCAAAAAGGCGGATTTTTCGGTACTGTAAGAGGAGATTTAGTCTAAATGTGCCCCTTAGCCAGTAGTATTGGAAATAGCTCTGCGTATGACACGGGTATAGGATCAAATCCTAGTGGCCGTGTTGTATGGTTGTTGTTATATGGAGGACGAGCCTGCTAAAGAGGCTGTTGTGTCCTTTGCTGATTAGGTTGGCTTTGCGCAACCTGAGGTTGATACGTAGGAATAGGCACAGGGCCGATATCAGGAGTTACAGCTGCTACTGGTTGATAACGTCGCCTTTGCTTTCCGAGAGAGATATTCCCAATATCTTGCTCTTTTTTCTTAGGGAGAGCACTACCGTATCATTTTATACTACTCGATGATCCAGCGTCTTTTGCCAAACGTCCTTCTCGGACGGCTTCCTCAAGACGAACTCCCATGCCCACCATCTCGGTGAAGTCACTGGGTGCACTGGCAACCATTCGGTCATAGTAAAATGAGCTTAAGGTTTTTAAGAAGATCTTTGTCATCTCTTTTTCCTAAAGAGGTGGACAAATTTGAGCGGAAATCTCACGCCACCTTTGAGCATACTCCTTAAAGGTTTCCTTATCGTTTTGCGACATTGATCTGAGTTGATCTCTGTCGGGTGCCATGTCCAAATTGTATTTGTATTGTTGGACGAAGGCAGTGCCAAGATCTCTGAATGTGCTGATCGTGGCACGGTTTAAACCCATGTACCATTTAAGTGCGGCACCGGTTAAACTATCCTGGAAGTAGTGAATCAGTAGGTCCTGATTCTTCGTCTGAGCTGACATCCGCCGAGCGTACATCACCAGATGGCTTTGAGGGCAAGAGTTACCCTTGTATTTTTCAAAGTCAGGCACTTGGAACTTGTGCGGGACTTTCACATTGGGGACCTTTCCAAATAAATCCTGACCGCGAATGGCTTGCAGCTCCTTCTGCATTTCCAAGAACTGCTCCTGGAATTCCTCCATTCTGTCAAACATAGTTTCCTTCTTACCAGCAGGTATTGGCAGAATCTGTCCTTCTGGGATAGTGTGCACCACAGGGGGTGGGACCGTGACTACGGCAGTGAGTCTTCGCGCTTCCCAAAGTTTGTAACCTTCAGGAGTCTTTAGTATGCCCCTGGCATCTTCGCTTTCCCGAAGTTTGTAACCTTCAGGCCCAGCGGCTTCTGTTGTGATTCCCTGATCTTCAGTGATCGGCAGAACATATCCTTCCGGGATATAGTTTGCAGATATGCCCCAGGGACGATCTTTTGGCATTTGATACCTAGGATCATACTTCTCCACTATGGGCGTTGAGGTGATCTCTGAGATCACAGTCCTTTGTAGCTGAGCTTCTGCCATGGCTTGCATGTTGTTACGAAGCTTTCTCATATCCTCTCTCAGAGTGTCGATCTCTTCTTTCAACTCTCTATTTTCTTCCTCAAGATCATCCATCTTTTTCTGACGATTGGCCCGAGTATTGTACGAATGAGACAGTTTAACTCTAGAACCGAGACACAAACGTGAGATTCGTAGGGAAGAAGAATATGCGATGTGAGAATGATGAATGCAATGATTATATTAATTGTTTTTTGGTTTAATCAAAATAAACTTCGACAATTAGATTGCAAATATCAAACAGTGGGGAAACCCCTTTTTATTGAATTCAAAGGATTACAGAAATGGAAATACGGTAGATTACAAGGTGCAGAAATAGAAACCTAAACTAATGGGTCCCGAGTCCTCTCTGAAGAGAAATCGGGTGCTAATTCTGGCATCTTCCTTTTCTTTGACTGGGGCTCTTGGGCCGTTGTCGGGTTGTCATTCCTTTTCCAGGTGAAAGGAGCGAGCAAATTCCTTTGGTCATCTTGATTCTTTACAGCATGTTGCTCCAAAATATCAATCAGAGCATCTTTCTCTTTCAGTAATTATTGTATTTTGATGCACTCTATGTCGAGGGTGCGGTACTTGTTCTTCCAAGACCTCCTCTCCCGTTGAACTCTGTTGAGAGTAACCTGAAGCTTTTCAGTTTTCGTCATGAAGTACATGACAGATTCCCTCGGCGGAAGAATTCCGTAACGAGGATAAGGCATCTTTAGCTTGAGAGCTCTAGTTTGTACCCAGTGGAGATAAGACTCCACCGAGACACAGTCTGGTTTTCCTAGAGACTCTCGTCCTTTCTTATGAACGTCCTTCCAAGCGTGCACTATTTTATCTTTAGTGCTCTGTCATTTTCTCCTTCCTTAAAGAAAAGACCTTCCAGATGAACACCCCGTGGGACGTGTCTCATCGGGTATCCAAATTGACGCTGAACGAGAATTGGATGGTAATTGATAACTCCCTTAGTTCCTATAAGGGGTACGTTGGGGAAGTTTCCACAACGGTCAATGATCCTGATCCCATCATAGATCCTATTACACCAATCTATATCAGAGTTGGTAAGAGACATAATCTTCTGCGACCAACGTAAAACACTCTTGCAATCCCAAAAAGCAGCAGACTTGGGTAAGTGAGAGATAAACCATTTGTAAAGCAGAGGTACACAGCATGTGATCTCCCCTCCGCTGTACAAATTTCCCAAGTGTACAGAATGATATGCATCTGCGAGAAAAGTCGGCACAGGGTTTCCAATGAGAAAAACCTTAATGGAGTTGATATCGACGAAGTTATTAATGTTAGGAAACAAAAATAACCCGTAGGTGAGCAAGACAAAGACGCTTTCAAAAGCAGTCACGTTTCCTATACTAGCAAAATACAGGGCTTTCTTTGTCAAGAACTGGGCTGGCAAACCTTGGATGCCACCCTTAGTAGTCATGTGAGTCCTGACCTCAGACTCGTCTAAATGAATTTCTCTTGCAATGATCTGATTCTTTGGAATTTCTTCCAGTCCAGAAAATGGAGCTCGATCTGTGATATGTAAATCGATCAGATGAGAATACTCCTCCAGCGTTGGTGCGAGCTGATAATCTGGGAATGTGAAACAGTGATAAACCGGATCATAAAACTGAATGAGCGCATCCATGATTCCCTCAATCACATGGACTCTTAACAGTGGTAGCAGACCTCCGTGCTTGGCTCTGAAAGCCTTTTGGTTTGTGATCATCCTCGCTAACCTTCTCAAATCCTCTAGTTTTGGAACCTTGAAGGTATAACTACAAGTTCTCCTTCTACCGAAATCCATTAACGCAATCCTTTTCTCTGATATTTGCAATCACAGTCTTAGTTTAATTTGAAAAACAGAGAGACTAGAAGAGAAATTTTTTAATGTTTTAATGTTTTTTAAATGAATGCATGAATGCAGCACTCAAAAACATAGAAAAAACATGGGGTCAAAGGGTCGTTGTCATGAAGTCAAGGCTCTACCCATCCCCAAAGGTTTATACTAGGGTGATTTTTGTACCTGTACTCATTATCATCAGCTCCTCCCAGGAAAGAAAAACAACAAGCAGATCGCTAGCGAGTTGTAGAGTGATCTTAGAGTAAGTGCCATTCACCGGGAATAGATCACCAGCCTCAAATGAGGGTAGTATCGCGTAACAACTATTCCCGATAGTTTCCGCACTACAAAAGGGTTTGGCTCCTCAGCTTCTCAGACATCACAATTGGCCCATTGTCTAGGTGAGAGAATGGGTTGCATTGGTCAACCTCCACTGAGGTTGATGGTCGACCTCGTCGCCATCACTTATCTTAAGTGTATACTCAATCTTTCCACATGCGGCATCACACGCATTCCCATTAGCAGAAAAATAAACACGTATAGCAATTAGGAAAAGTAGTATATATATTTGTCCTAATCATCCTAGACCTTTAAAGCTATGAATCCTAAGTTCCTGACAGAAAATGGGTTCCCCGGCGGAAGCCCCAATCTGTGGTTTTCACATAAGTGAAGAGAAAAAAGGTTTAGAAATTGGCCCCACGGTGGGCGCCATTTTTTCTGTAGCGAGCGATTTTGGACGCGGTTCTTAAGCGCTGGTCGCTCTCTGCGGTTGAGTTTACTACATGTCGATTCATTTTTTATCCTATTGTGAGCTGATGAAGGAAGGGAAATAGATGTCTCCAATTAACCCTGCTTTGCATACTGAGTTTAAACAACGGTCTGTTAGGTTACGGATGCGATCAATGTGGTGGGGCCTTTGTATCGGTTATTTGTATTTTCGCCAATACTGTTTTCTCTCTGGGATTTCTTATGTTATTTGGACAGACAGGTTTCTGGCAGGGGAACAAGGATTAGGATGTTAGGACTTATGCTTTTTGATAGATACATGAGAGTATGGGATTTAGGGTTTTTGTTTAGTGTGCTCGCTAAGATCTTTTCTTTCAATCTTATGCCTACGTATTCCCGTTTAAAGAAACAGGGAAATCAGAGCGTTCGTAGTTCCTCCTATTCTATGGGAGGAAATGGTTGTTTTGGTGTTTTGTTCGAAGCCCAAGACGTGAAGCGAAAGGTGGTTTGTATCTTGTTCAAAGCCCAAGATGTGAAGCTGAAAGGTCTCAACTTTAGAGAGAATTTGTCATCTCTAAAGAGGGGGTTGTATGTCACAACTGTTTATAAAGGAGAATTACTTTAACCGGGATGTGTGAATCCGGCAATGCCATAATTTCCTTTAAAAGGGATTTTTAACCTGAAGGAGAAGACTTTAACTCAGTGTAGAGCAATTCTATCTTTCCTTAGGAATTTCTCATGCTAAAAGAGGGACAGTGGCATGGATGTAGATGATCCAGAGGCTTACCGCTTACAGTGATTAGATGAAGAAAAAAGAGTTGTTGATGTTTGTGTACTGTGAATGAGGCACAACTTTGATGCTAAAAGGTTGATTGGATCAACCAGTGGTTTTCTTATATAAAGCCTAAGAGGAGGCTAATATGTGTCTTGTACAAAGCCCGAGAGAGAGGCTAAAAGGTTTTGACTCGACGATGAAGTCTTTTGGTATCTCGTATAAAGCCCGAGATGAAGGCTATTTGACTCAACAAGAGAGTTTTTTTGTATCTAGTACGAAGCCCAAGATGGAGGCGAAAGGGGTGATTGACTCTACGAGGGAGTCTCTTATGTGTCTCGTACAAAGCCCGAGAGAGAGGCTAAATGTTTTTCCAGTTAAGTGACAGGTCCAGTATACTGATTTTGAAAGAGAAAATCAGTTCTTATATGAGCAACACTGTACTCAAGGATTTGTTTCAAGGATCCGGGTTATTCCTGTTCTTTAAGGAAGTGGGAAATCCGAAGGGTATTGAGACTGTCCGAGTCTACGGGTTTCCTTCCTATTTAACGAAGGGGTCCCTTGAGAATGTCTTTGAGACTCAAGGAAATTAGACTGTCCAAGTCTAGAGTTTCATCTTTTGTACTATACTTTGAGAAACAGTAGTAGACTCTATGAAAGGACTGTTCTATGAAGATGACTAAGTTCTGTTCCTATACCCCTAGGAGGTCGTCGGGACAATTTGTACGAAGCCCAAGAGGAGGCTGGAAACTTTTAAGAAGCCGATCGGTCCTGGTACAAAGCCCAAGAGGAGGCTATCATTCCCGGAGGAAGAGATCATTATACGAAGCCTAAGAGGAGGCTGTGAGTACTTCTAAGAAGCCGTAGGGTCCTTGTACTAAGCCCAAGAGGAGGCGGGATTGCTTTTAGAAAGCCTGTGGGTCCTTGTACGATCCCTAAGAGGCGGCCGATGCTTTTAAGAAGCCGATGGGTCCCCAAACCCCGAGAAGTTCAAGACAGGCTATTCATAGAGAATAGATCAAGCCAGGAAAGTTCGAGAATTTGGAAGAAACTCAAGAGATGCCATTCACGGAGAAAAGATCATCTCTGGGGAGTTAGAGTTTCTTGACAAGTGCTTTTAAGAAGCCTGTGGGTCCCCAAACCCCGAGAAGTTCAAGACATGCCATTCACCGAGAATAGATCAAGCTAGGAAAGTCCTAGAATTTGGAAGAAACTCAAGAGATGCCATTCACGGAGAAAAGATCATCTCTGGGGAATAGAGTTTCTTTGACAACTTCTAGGAGTGACAGTCTATGAAAGGGTTCACCGAGAATGCTGCCTTTCATGTCTCCATATTGTTTAACCCCAAGAGGAGGGAAGACTGTGTCTAGTAATCCTATGGGGATCTAGTTTTGACTATTTAAGAGTGATCAACGGGCTTAATGCTAAACGTAGTTGCCGGGGAAACTCTAAATATCTATACTATTATTACACAGTTGATATGAGTTTATGAAAGAAGACTTACAGCGAAACAGCCCCACAATACAGTTATATGCATATAAAAGCGGTAAATGAAAGCAATAACCACTTACTCGGTTGTAGAGCTTCCATGCTGTTTGGTTAGTTGTTCAACAAAGAAAGATTGAAAACAACAATATATTTCAAAATCAAAAGAGAAAGTGCTTTGAAAAAGAAATATTTGGGGCTTACAGCTCAAGGAGAAGCCCATGGTTTTATCAGTGAGCGCACTGTTGAATTTGTACAGAGGGACTTATACAAGTGATTGAGGCCCAAAATGTTTTCTGTACAAAGGGATTGGGTCTTACACTCTAATAAGAGGCCCAAAAAGGTTTAAAGAAAAAGAGTGGGTCTTATAACACGAGGGTAGGCCCAGTTTGTTTTTCCGTTTGAAATGGCGATTGCGCCTATATTTTCTTTTAACGCGAAGGGACTTATACAATAAGTGAGGCCCAAAGTTTTTGGTTAAAAGGGGGTTGGGTCTTAAACTCTATTAGAGGCCCAAAAGTTTTGAATGGGTTTTATAGCTCAAGGAGAGGCCCATGGTTATTTTTCAAAAGGCGAAGAGCGCGCCGTTTGTTTTTTGACGGTTGTAGCGAGCGATTTTGGACGCGGTTCTTAAGCGCTGATCGCTCTCTGCGGTTTAGCTTTAACTACAGGTCGATTCATTTTTTATCCTATTGTGAGCTGAATAAGGAAGGGAAATAGATGTCTCTAATTAACCCTGCTTTGCATACTGAGTTTAAACAGCGGTCTGTTAGGTTGCGAATGCTATCAATGTGGGGGGGGGGGCTTTGTACTGGTTATTTGTATTTTCGCCAATACTGTTTTCTTTCTTTCTAGGATTATCTGGCGGGGAATAAGGATTAGGATGTTAGGACTGATGCTTTTGATATATACATGAGAGTATGGGATTTTGGGTTTTTTGTTGATTGTGCTTGCTAAGATTTTTCTTTCAATCTTATGCCTACGTATTCCCGTTTGCCGAAACAGGGAAATCAGAGCGTTCGTAGTTCCTCCTATTCTATGGGAGGAAATGGGTGTTTTGGTGTCTTGTTCAAATCCCAAGACGTGAAGCGAAAGGTAGTTTGTATCTTGTTCAAAGCCCAAGATGTGAATCTGAAGAGTTTATTTGTATCTTGTTCAAAGCCCAAGATGTGAAGCTGAAAGGTGTTTGTCTTTAGAGAGAATTTGTCATCTCTAAAGAGGGGTTTGTCTGTCACAACTGTTTATAAAGGAGAATTACTTTAACCGGGATTTGTGAACCCGGCAATGCCGTAATTTCCTTTAAAGGGATTTTAACCTGAAGAAGAAGACTTTAACTCAGTGTAGAGCAATGTTATCTTTCCTTAGGAATTTTTCATGCTAAAAGAGGGACAGTGGCATGGATAGAGATGATCCAGAGGCTTGCCGCTTACAGCGATTAGATGAAGGGGAAAGGAGTTGTTGATGTTTGTGTACTATGAATGAGGCACAACTTTGATGCTAAAAGGTTGATTGGATTAACCAGTGGTTTTCTTATATAAAGCCTAAGAGGAGGCTAATATATGTCTCGTACAAAGCTCGAGAGAGAGGCTAAAAGGTTTTGACTCAACGAGGGAATCTTTTGGTATCTCGTATAAAGCCCGAGATGGAGGCTATTTTGACTCAACAAGAGAGTTTTTTTGTATCTCGTACGAAGCCCGAGATGGAGGCTGTTGTTTGTTTGGCTCAATAAGAACCTTTTTGTATCTCGTATAAAGCCCGAGATGGAGGCGAAAGAGGTGATTGACTCAACGAGGGAGTCTCTTATGTGTCTCGTACAAAGCCCGAGAGAGAGGCTAAACGTTGTTTGACTCCGCTGGGGAGGATCATTGTATAAAGCCCAAGAGGAGGCTATGGTGTCCGTTTCAGTTGAGTGACAGGTCTAGTATACTGATTTTGAAAGAGAAAACCAGTTCTTATATGAGCAACACTGTACTCATGGATTTGATTCAGGGATTCGGGTTATTCCTGTTCTTTAAGGAAGCGGGAAATCCGAAGGGTATTGAGACTGTCCGAGTCTACGGGTTTTCCTCCTATTTAACGAAGGGGTCACTTGAGAATGTCTTTGAGACTCAAGGAAGTTAGACTGTCCAAGTCTAGAGTTTCATCTCTGGTACTATGCTTTGAGAAACAGTAGTAGACTCTTTGAAAGGATTGTTCTATGCAGATGATTAAGTTATGTTCCTATACCTCTAGGAGGTCGTCGGGACAATTTGTATGAAGCCCAAGAGGAGGCTGGAAACTTTTAAGAAGCCGACCGGTCCTTGTACGAAGCCCAAGAGGAGGCTATCATTCCCGGAGGAAGAGATCATTATACAAAGCCTAAGAGGAGGCTGTGAATACTTCTAAGAAGCCGTAGGGTCCTTGTACTAAGCCCAAGAGGAGGCAGGGTAGCTTTTAGGAAGCCTGTGGGTCCTTGTATAATGCCCAAGAGGAGGCCGATTGCTTTTAAGAAGCCGATGGGTCCCCAAACCCCGAGAAATTCAAGGCAAGCTATTCACAAGGAATAGATCAAGTCAGGAAAGTTCGAGAATTTGGAAGAAACTCAAGAGATGCCATTCACGGAGAAAAGATCATCTTTGGGGAATAGAGTTTCTTGACAAGTGCTTTTTAGAAGCCTGTGGGTCCCCAAACCCCGAGAAGTTCAAGACATGCCATTCACCGAGAATAGATCAAGCCAGGAAAGTCCGAGAATTTGGAAGAAACTCAAGAGATGCCATTCACGGAGAAAAGATCATCTCTGGGGAGTAGAGTTTCTTTGACAACTTCTACGAGTGACAGTCTATGAAAGGGTTCACAGAGAATGTTGCCTTTCATATCTCCATATTGTTTAACCCCAAGAGGAGGGAAGACTGTGTCTGGTAATCCTATGGGGATCTAGTTTAGACTATTTCTAAGAGTGATCAACGAGCTTAATGCTAGACGTAGTTGCCGGGGAAACTCTAAATATCTATACTATTATTACACAGTTGGTATGAGTTTATGAAAGAAGACTTACAGTGAAACAGCCCCACAATACAGTTATATGTATATGAAAGCAGTAAATGAAAGCAATAACCACTTACTCGGTTGTAGAACTTCCATGTTGTTTGGTTAGTTGTTCAACAAAGAAAGATTGAAAACAACAGTATATTCAAAATCAAAGGAGAAAGTGTTTTGAAAAAGAAAGATTTGGGACTTACAGCTCAAGGAGAGGCCCAGTGGTTTTATCAGTGAGCGTACTGTTTGAATTTGTACAGAGGGACTTATACAACGAAGGAGGCCCAAAATGTTTCTGTACAAGAGGGTTGGGTCTTACACTCTAATAGAGGCCCAAAAAGATTGAATGGGTCTTATAGCTCAAGGAGAGGCCCAAAAAGTTTGAATGGGTCTTATAGCTCAAGGAGAGGCCCAAAAAGTTTTATTTTTGAAAAGGCGACGATCGCGCCGTTTGTTTTATACGGTATCGGGACTTATACAATACTGAGGCCCAAAATGATTTGGTCAAAGAAAGGATTGGGTCTTACACTCTATTAGAGGCCCAAAAAGTTTTGAAAATGATTTATGAGGGTTGAATTAATCCAAAAACCCTAATTTGTTTTCAAAAATGTATTTAATTGAATAAAAATTCAATTAAAATGATCAAAATTATTTAACATGTGAAAAACAAATTGTGATCTTGGATTAATGCTTCAAAAATTAAGTATTGACCTACAAAATAATTAGAAAGCATTAAAAGTTGCAAAATCAAGGTGGAAAAAATATTTAAAATGTCAAAAACAAATAAAATATTAATTCTTTGCAAAAATATTAATTATACAAAATAAATAATATTTTTGGGATTTTTTGGGAAAATAAAATATTTTAACATTTTTGTGAATTATTGAAAAAAGAATCAACTCAAAATCATTAAAATTCAGAGAGAAATTAATTTTTGAATCAATTAAATAAAACCACAAAATTCAAATATTCAAATTTTGAAAAAAGGCGCCAAGAACACACCAAGAACACGCGCGTGTTCTGGGCTTGGCCAGATTTGCATTTTCTCTCCAATCTCACTGAATACTTGATTATAACATGCAATCCACATATCATTATGCTCGTTTCAACCTCACGATCATGTCTATGTCAATTAATTTCATTTAAATTAAACATATAACAAGAAATCATGAAAAATCCTCAAGAACCCTAATTTCTGCATGAAGGCTAGGATTTTTGATACACGATTCAAACAAAGCAATTAATTTAGGGAAAACATTACATGCGTGATTATGAACATATGGCCAAATTATTGTGCAGCAAAAATTGCATAGATCATAGAGTTAGAAGAGCTCATGCTTACCACTTGCAGCTGGTGATCGTGATTTGTGTTGGAGGTGTTACAGCTAGGTTCCAATGATGTGGATAGCTTCCCTAGGTGCCAAGTGATGTGTCTGAGTGCTTGGAATGGATTGAAATAGTTTGGAGTTGAAGATGGCACCTCAACTGCAAAACTGTCAAGAACTTGAGCAATTGGTTGATGATTTTGTGAAATATGTGTTCCAGATGTTATGTGAGTGTTTGGATCACTTCTATATGATGTATTAGAGGTGTGTGAGTGATTGGTTTGAGTGGAATTGCCCTCTAGCTCAAAACCCGATAGTTACCTTGCTAAGAAAGGCATTTTTGCCAAGAGAAAGAGATTTTGAGAAAGTCAAGTGTTGTAGGCATTTGGTGTACTTAAACTGAACACAATTGAGCTCTATTTATAGTAGAGCAAGTTTGTTTTGGGATCCACAGTGAATGGCAACTGCAGCAGGTGTTTGTTCAATGTTGGCCAATGGAAATGCAAGTCTCCTCTAGCCATTGACTAGAGGTTAGGTCACAGAGCTTTGGTTCCCTTGGTCTTGGATAAGTCTTGACTGATTTCAGATGAGAATGGCTCAGTCCATGCCACCTTGATGCTTCCATTGAATGCTTCAATCCAAATTTGGAGTCTTGTCCCTATTTTGGCCATTCTAGGTTCAACATGCTATTTCTTGTTCCATGGACTTTGGAGGCTTAGCTCAGTGATTGTCCCCTTTAGATTCAATCCTCAGATGTGTCCAAGTGGATAAGAGCATTTGAATTTGGCTGATTTTGGCAAATCGAGCAAAATTGCCAAATCTGCCTTGCCTTTGACAGATTTCAGCAAGGCAATTTGCCAATGCCATATCTCATGGTGTAAGTTGAATTTGGTAATGTTCTTGACCATTTTGGAAAGCCCTTATATGATACAACAACTGTTTGAACATGTTTGTTTTGATCTCTTTTGAATCCAAGTGAAAAATCCCCCAACATTTGGCAAAAAGTAGGGTAAAATCTGACTTAGTGAAATTTTCACTAAGTGTTGGAACAAAGTGTTTTCTCTTGATTTTGATCACTCCATAACTCAAAATCCATGAGGAATTTGGACATAGGTCAGTATGAAGCTTTTGTTGAGGGCAATGAGATCTACAAATAAAGCTTTGAATGGGGCACAATGGCCTTGTGGTTTAGGAGTTATGGTCCTCCAAAGTTGGTGCATTAGTGTCACTTTTTCCATAACTTAGAAAAATTTCTAAGTTTTATGGTTACCCCTTTTACAAGTTATCCAACTTTTCTTGATTTTTATTGATGAATGATGATTCAAATCATACATTAACATCATTTTAGGGTAAAAAATCCATTTTGGTGAAAAATCTCAAAAAGTCAAAGTTGACTTTTGTGCGCAGTTGACTTTTTATCAGATGAATTCCAAACTGTGCAATTCTTGAGGAAATCATGTCCTTGACCTAAATCAAACTTGATGGACATGTTCCATGGGTGTCATAGGGTATATTGAATCATGTCTTAGGGCTTGGGAGCATGTCCTGGTCAAAAGTCAAAGTTACAGTTGACTTTCCTCGCGAAACCCTAATTATGGTGCAGATGAAATTGAGACTTGTTGCTCAATCTTCTTGGATTAATCCATTGTTCCAAATGGATCAATATAGTTCATTAGAGACCCTCAAATCATGTCTTGAGGTCTTGGTTCATGATTTTCCCTAAAAGTCAACTTAGGGGTGAATTAGGTCAAGAAACCCTAATTCCTGATTTTTAGTGAATGCATCCCCAGAGGCAAAATTGACTTGATGATTGGGTCCATGAGGCTCCATGGAGTATATTAGGTTGTGTTTTGGATCTTTGGCTTGTGCCCAGATGAAAAGTTTCCATCTGGAGGCCCTGGTCGACCAAAACCCTAATTTGGTGATACTGTCGATCTTGAGACTTGATCCACCTAGAAGGGAGCAGCCTTGTGCTTAATCCTTGAAGTGGGAGTCCTTTTGATCCATTGTGGATGTTTGAGAGGTTAGACAAGTTGAAGATCATGTAATTTCTTGATTGATCCTTTGTCTAAGCACTCAGAGAGGGCCTGAAACCCTAATTTTGATTGTAGTGGATGCTCACCCATCTTTGGGGAGACTGATGAAGTATGATGGTTCCTCCATATTGTGATGATGATTTGCACAATGATGGGAAATCTTAGTGGTCAAAATTTGGGGTATGACAGATGCCCCTATTTAATCTTCTTGGACCCGAAGGTGTGAATAACGAAGGTATTCGGGCATTCGGGGTGCAAGAGGATTAAATATCGGAATACCCGAAATTTTGACGGCGTCTATGAATGGTAATTCACGCATTCATCTTCTTTCGATAAGCAATGATGCTTAGAAAAGGTAAACTTCCCCTCGATCCTAGTCTTCAGCCAAGGAACTGGTCTCAGTTTCTGATTTAAACTTCCCCTCGATCCTGGTTTCCTACCAAGGAACTGGTCTTAGTTTCTGATGTAAACTTCCCCTCGGTCCTGGTTTCCTACCAAAGAACTGCTCTTAGTTTCTGATGTAAACTTCCCCTCGATCCTGGTTTCCTACCAAGGAACTGGTCTTAGTTTCTGATGTAAACTTCCCCTCGATCCTGGTTTCCTACCAAGAACTGGTCTTAGTTTCTGATGTAAACTTCCCCTCGATCCTGGTTTCCTACCAAGGAACTGGTCTTAGTTTCTTTCGTCAATAAACTTTATTGACAAGGGACGCTATTCGGAGAGTCTTTCATTCAAACTTCTCGCCGAATTTTCCTAGGGAGATGCCATTTGAGTGGAAAAAGTTTCAATGTTAGACTTGCTGGGGAACCCAGTCGTCTGAGTTGTAGAGGTGTACAAACTTTTCTGTTGGAGATGCCATTTGTTGACTCTACTCGGGGAATGCGAGTCCATTGAGAGACTGCATTCGTTTGGGGTCTTTACATCATACTTTTCTCGGAGATCTTCTCAGAGAAATGCCATATGATGTGATCTAATTTTGAGGTGTCGATGACCTTTTCATCGGTGGGTTTTTCGGAGAAAAACTGCCGTACTGCCGAATCTCCGATTTAGGAGGCTTTCTCTCGGGATTTTCTTTAATCCGGGAAAACAAGGATATCATCTTCAATGCCGAAGAGTGATGTTAACTGAGGGCTCTCTGGTCTTTCAGAGGTTCAAGTTATCAAAGTGGTCAAGTGCCAACTTCCTTCCAGAAATAGACTGGGGGCGAGGTTGTTTAGACACAGTGTTTCCTGACAAGGCAAGAACTGACGACTCGACTGAGAGAACTTCTATCACTAGGGGACAAGACCGACTAGAGTGATAGTGATGCAATATGAAATGTGAATGCAAATCAATAATACAATGATGTATGTATGTTTATACTGACAAAACTGACGCGACATACAAACTGACAGGTGAACACGACTGGATACTCGGCCATCGTGGGGCGAAGAAATACTGCTGGTTTAGAATAGCAATTCCACCTTGCTTAGGAGAGATAGTCCCTGTTGGGAGCTATGTTGATCGGGCTTAGGAGATGAGAACTCGGCCGAGGCGTGTCAGACGAAACAAGGTCTCTGACACAGTTGATCCCTTCATTCAGGCGTACTAGGTTAGAAGGAGTACTTTTATTCTGCACTTTGAAGTTCGCTTACTTCTGGAGAAGTGGTTGATGTTCCTTTGATGTTCAACAGTCAAAAGAAATTGCCATCTTTAATTTAAAAGCAGAAAAAGTTTTAACAAGTAAATTCATTTTTGTTTTATTTCAAGAATCGTTAATCATGTCAACAACGTCGTTCTGTAAAGCTAAAACAAATAAGAATTACAAAGGAAATCACAAGGGCTCAAATTTTATTGATAAGATGGAGATCAGCCAAACGCGTGATTCCAAAGAGTATATACAAAGTTAGAAAATGGTAATTTACAGGGAAAAGGGATACATTGAAACATAACGACCGCTATCCCTCTACCAACTTTGAATTCGGGACATCCTGAGCTTCTGTCGAAGATGACCTTGACTGGAGTTTTCTGGCGGATGATGTAACTGCTGCTGAGGGACTTGCGTCTTTTGAACATAGTTACTTGCCATTATCCCTAACTTTTGCCTGGATTGTACTTTGATGTTTCCAATCCACCGGGATGATTTTTTCCTCTATCTCTAACTTTTGCCTGGACCGCCCTTTCGGGTTTTCAATCCACCGAGACGTTTTTTATTTTAGTTTAGGCGAAGTATTTCTTGACTACATCAACATTTGTGGGGTAGGCAAATTCCTCTCCGTCCATGGTTGCAAGTCTTAAGGCGCCGCCTGAGAAAGCTTTCGTGACCACATAGGGGCCATCATAATTCGGAGTCCACTTGCCTCGCGAATCAGTGAGAAATGATTGTATCTTTTTTAGCACGAGGTCTCCTTTTCTGAAAACACGAGGTCGGACCTTTTTGTCAAATGCCCTCTTCATTCTCTGTTGATATAACTAACCGTGGCATAGTGCCGTGATTCTCCTTTCTTCGATCAGATTCAGTTCGTCGTGTCGACTTTGACACCATTCAGCTTCGGTGAGCTTAGATTCCATCAGTACTCGGATTGATGGGATCTCTACTTCTATGGGAAGCACTGCCTCCATGCCATATACTATAGAGAAAGGGGTTGCCCCTGTTGAAGTGCAGACAGATGTGCGATAACCGTGAAGAGCAAAGGGTAGCATCTCGTGCCAGTCTTTGTAGGTTACAACCATCTTTTGAATGATCTTCTTGATGTTCTTGTTAGCTGCCTCTACCGCTCCGTTCATCTTGGGTCGGTAGGGAGATGAGTTATGGTGCTCAATCTTGAACTCTGCGCACAACTCTTTCATCATCTTACTGTTCAAGTTAGATCCATTATCAGTAATGATCTCGCTCGAAACACCATAACGGCAGATGATATTGTTTTTGATAAATCGGACCACCACTTGTCGGGTTACATTGGCGAATGACGCTGCTTCGACCCACTTGGTGAAATAGTCAATGGCTACCAGGATGAATCGATGTCTGTTTAAAACCTTAGGTTCGATCAAGCCAATCATGTCGATTCCCCATATGAAAAAAAGGCCACGGGGAAGAAAGAACTTTGAGATGTGATGGCGGTACATGAATGTTGTCGGAGTATATCTGACACTTGTGACACCTCCTCATATACTTGTAGCAGTCGGATTCCATTGTCAACCAGTAATACCCTGCTCTTAGAATTTTTCTCACCATTATGTGTCCGTTGGCATGAGTGCCGAAGGATCCTTCATGAATTTCTTTCATAAGCATGTCTGCTTCTAGTCTGTCTACGCATCGGAGCAAGACCATGTCAAAGTTCCTCTTATAGAGAGTATCACCGCTCAGGAAGAAGTTTCCAGCCAATCTTCTGAGGGTTTTCCTGTCTTTTCTGAGTGCCCCAGATGGGTACTCTTGTTTCTGAAGGAAGCATTTGATATCGTGATACCAAGGTTTGTCGTCTATAACTGCTTCGATCGTGAAGATGTAAGCGGGCCGTTCAAGGCGCATTATTTCGATCTTAGGTATGTCATTCCATTGACCTACACTAATTATGGAAGAGATAGTGGCTAATGCATCAGCCATGTGATTCTCATCACGAGGGATGTGATGAAACTCAACTCTGTTGAAGAAAGGTAGCAACCTTCTTGCGTAGTCTTTGTAAGGAATCAATCCTGATTAGTATGTGTTCCAATCTCCTTTTATCTGATTGATAACCAAGGCTGAGTCGCCATATACGTCCAAGTTCTTGACCTTTAAGTCTATCGCTTCTTCGAGACCCATAATACAAGCTTCGTATTCGGCCTCGTTGTTCGTACATTTGAACGTAAGTCGAGCGGTGAAAGGAATATGGGTACCCTGAGGGGTAACAATGATTGCCCCAATTCCGTTCCCATAATGATTAACTGCTCCGTCAAAGATAAGTCCCCATTGGGAACCTGGTTCTGGCCCTTCACTGGGTAACGGTTCATCGCAATCTTTCATCTTTAGATACATGGCATCTTCGTCTGGGAAGTCAAACCCGATTGATTCTTGATCGTCAATCTGTTGATGAGCTAAATTATCACCTAAAATACTTCCCTTAACGGCTTTCTGAGCGTGGAACTCTATGTCATATTCCGATAACAGCATCTGCCAACGGGCAATTCTTCCCGTAAGAGCAGGTTTTTCGAAAACGTACTTGATTGGATCCATTTCGGAGACCAACCGAGTAGTATGAAGAATCATGTATTGGCGAAGACGTTTGGCTGCCCAAGCCAAAGCACATCAAGTTTTCTCGAGCATCGTGTACTGAGTTTCACAGTCGGTGAATTTCTTGCTTAAATAGTAGATGGCAGACTCTTTCCGTTTGGTTTTGTCTTGTTGGCCAAGTACACATCCCATTAAGTCCTCTAGGACTGTGAGGTAAATGATCAGTGGTCTTCCTTCCACTGGAGGTGATAGAATCGACGGATTCAATAGATATTCCTTAATACTGTCGAAGGCGGTTTGGCAATCTTCTGACCAAACGCAATCCTGGTTCTTTTTCAGTAATTTGAAGATCGGCGCACACGTCGCGGTCATAAGGAATATGAATCTGGAGATGTAGTTCAAACGTCCCGGGAATCCTCTGACTTGTTTTTCAGTTTTTGGAGAAGGCATTTCTTGAATGGCCTTGACCTTGTTAGGATCAACTTCAATTCCTTTCTGGCTGACGATGAACCCTAATAGTTTCCCTGAACGGACACCGAAGGTGCACTTGTTGGGATTCAAGCGGAGCTTGAATTTTCTTAAACGTTCAAACAATTTTGACAGATGTTCAACGTGATCACTCTCTGTTTTTGATTTTGCAATCATTTCATCGACATATACCTCGATTTCCTTATGTATCATGTCATGAAAGAGAGTAGTCATGGCCCTTTGATAGGTTGCCCCGGCGTTCTTTAAGCCGAACGGCATTACCTTGTAACAAAAGGTACCCCATGGGGTAATGAACGAAGTTTTCTCCATGTCTTTCGGCGCCATTTTAATCTGGTTATAGCCCGAGAATCCATCCATGAAGGAGAAGACTTTGAACTTTGTTGTGCTGTCTACCAGCATGTCAATGTGTGGTAAAGGAAAGTCGTCCTTTGGACTAGCCTTATTTAGATCCCTATAGTCGACACACATTCTGACTTTTTCGTCCTTTTTGGGAACGGGTACAATGTTGGCTAACCATTGAGGATATTTAGATGTAGCGAGGAAACCCGCGTCAATCTGCTTCTGTACCTCCTCTTTGATTTTGATGGCCATGTCTGGGTGAGTACGTCTTAACCTTTGCTTTACTAGCGGACATTCCGATCTTAATGGTAAATGATGTTCCACGATGCTGGTATCCAACCCTGGCATGTCCTGATAGGACCAAGCGAATACATCGGGGAATTGTTTGAGAAGCTTTATCAAACCTTTTCTGGCAGTCGGACTGAGCAGTGGCCGAATCCTGATTTATTTTCTCTCTTTTTCTGAACCCAAGCTTACCGTTTCCAACGGCTCTTTGTGAGGTTCAATGGACCTTTCCTCTTGTCTGAGTAGTCGAGAGATCTCTTCTGGAATTTCGTTGTTAACTTCTTCTTCAGCCCCAAATACCGGGAACTCAAAGTTGGGAGAAGGCATCGGATCATATATTTCAACTGGGTTTAAAACAAGCAATATGCATGACGTGATGATTCGTGTTTAGAAGAGATAGAGAAAATGCAAGTGTGTGCAGTATTTTTATTTTACTGTTTGTTTTTATTTGAATTGTTTTTTAGGATTACCATTTTCTGAAAAAACAAAAAGAGAAAACATCAATTAATGCAGAAATTACAGAACGTCGTTATTTTATTAATGAACAAGTCGAATCTTGAAACTACATCCCTATAAAACAAAACTCTGTCGCTTTGGGCAAAGAGAAGAGGGAAATTTATAAAATGTAAGCCCTATCAAAACATCCGTTTCACCTGGGCAGGGTGAAAGGTTAAAAGATGGCAATTACTTTGACTAATGAACGACCTTCGGAACCTCGACGGCAACCCATTGGCGGCGAACTCCTCGGTGAATCACAAAGTCTGGCACCTTCCTTGATTTGTCTTCAGAAATGACGCTGATTTCTGGTGGAGCAGGATCATTGGAATCTGTCTCCCAGGCAGAGTTGTCGTAGGAGAATTCCTCTGTTGCATTTTGCATATCATTTGTACTCTCAGCTGTATCTCCCCATCCCGTTGGCTGGATATCTTCGAGCCTGATACGAGAGCTTTCGGGAGCGGTGTACTTGACCATGAAGTCGTATTTTCCACTCGGTTGTCCCAGGGTGTCCCAAACTTCTTTGGAACCGGAGGAGTCATTTCTCTCGATGACGTTGACCTCGGGAAAAGCATAGTTGATGAATTCAAGTCCAGTAAACGTTGAAAATTCATCTTCATGTTGAGTAGTTTCTGAATGACCTGAGTGTTGATCCCATGACATGGTGGAGACACAGGTATTCTGTTCAATGACGGTCAGCTGATTTTCATTGTTCGCTGACTCTCTTGCCGCAAGTCTCCTGGATAAGGTTGCCACATTGGCAGACAATCCATTGGTCCATAGTAATTGTGGTCAAAGTTGTCTTTCATCAGAGTGTCTTCCTCTAATGAATTTGGCGGAGCACGGCATCCTTCCGGATCACAATCTCCGTAGATCATTTCGACTCTGACCTTGGTATAAATCTCGGACTCTGTGCGGGATAACAAAATGGTATAGGCACCTCTTCCTGAGACATGTAACCGTCCTCGTTAAGATAGGGCTTCCATTCTTCATCCGTGTCAGAGGGATCTTCCTCATTAATAGCATGTACTGCCTGAGACACCGGGTGAAGAAAACCTCCACTGTGGAAGAAGTTTTGAATGGGATGAAGACTTTCATCGTTGGCAGCTGTCTGGGTACAGGTTGCAGAAAAACCAAGACCCTTCTTTGTTTTATTATCAATAGGAATGACAAGCTGTCCCCATCTGATTGTATCGGTACTCTCGACCGCTTTGATAGCATCTTTGTATGAGGAAATTGAGGTTCCTCCTTGGGATTGATTGTCCTTGCCTAACGACAGTGCTTGGAACTGAGTTCCAATAACCTCCTCGGGTTCTATGCTAGTAAATGATGAGAAGTCGCTTACAAGCAAGGCTTGTTCCCCACAAACCGTGACAAGTTGATCGTTCTTGACAAACTTTAGCTTTTGGTGGAGGGTCGAAGTGACCGCTCCAGCCTGATGTATCCAAGGTCTTCCTAATAAACAACTGTACGTTGCCCGGATACCATGACCTAGAAAGTGACTTGGAAAGTGTGAGGACCAATAGTTATGGGAAGATCAACTTCGCCGATAACTATTTTTCTGGATCCGTCGAACGTTTTGACGACGACCTCGCTGATTCTCATCGGAGGGCCTTTGAATGATAATTGCATCAAAGTGGACTTCGGCATAACATTCAGGGCTGACCCTGTGTCTACCAGTATGCTGGCTAAAGCATCGTCCTGGCAGTTAACTGTAATGTTGAGCGCCATGTTATGACGGTGACCCTCTTCGGGTAATTCCTCATCACTAAATCCCAAATTATTGCAGGAAGTGATGTTAGAGATAATGCTATCAAATTGTCTGATTGTTACATCCTGTTCCACAAAGGCTTGCTCCAAGACTTTCTGTAGAGCCTCCCTGTGCGCTTCTGAACTGAGTAACAATGATAACACAGAGATCTTTGAAGGAGTCTGTAACAGCTGATCAACAATGTTATATTCACTCCTTTAGATGAGCTTCAACATCTCATCATTATTTTTCGAAAGGTCGGGATTACTGGATTGACCGACTGATGGATCGGGAGCTTCTGTCTGAAGTTCCTTTTCCTTGTTATGTTCTCCAACTCCTCTGTTGAAGATTCGACCACTCCGTGTTACTCGACTGATGTCTGCAATGTTCACGACGGAGGGTAATGGAATTTCCTTTCCATGTTCAATTATCGTTGCACTGTATTTGTAAGGGATTGCCTTAGCTGATTCATACGGTAGTGGTCCCGGCAGATAGATGACTACGGGGACCTTATGATTTTTCTGACCATCATAAGTAATCTCGATCCGTTCCCAGTTGGAAACTTTAGATTCGTCAAGTAGAGGGATGATGGCAAAAACATCCCTGGTCTGGTGACGACCAGAGATTGTGACAACATCCTCGACTTGATCGGCAAGGTAGTTTGGCGTCCAGTTGATGGGTCCAGAACCCGAATATGGGAGAATCTCTCCACGATCCACCCGACCCTGAAGAGCTGCTCTCACAAGGTAACACCCTTGGTTACTTTCTGAACAGACACTACAACAGTCGTAATTGTGCGGTGGCACCTGGCCACTCCCACTTTGAATACAACGTAACCTCACTAGGTTAGCTTCCACAGATCGGACATCCTGACTTTGACGCTAAGTGGGATTCTTGTTATTGATACTAATCTACTGAGTATCTTCATCCATATAGATTGGCATCCACCAGTGACTTAACAAGTGCTGAAGTGCCTCCTGGACAAGGGTACAACCTCGATCGTTTTCGCAACCCGCTTTACAGCTTTGATAGTCATGTGATATTAAGAATCCGAGTCGAACCTGCTCAGCATGTAACTCTACCAGGTTGGTATTCATTACGCGAATGTCAAAGATCTGAACCATATTGATCTGATAGGAGTTCCTATCATGGTAGTCTTGGATCCATCCAAGATCCATCTGACGCTGGAGGGCCTCTTGTATGAAAGAGCTTCCCTGTTTGTTTACCGAGTAAGTCAAACAGGAACTGTAATCGTGCCGCAGCAGATTATGATACTGGCTTTTCCTTGAGTGCATTGCCACCAAGTTGGCATTCATTGCATGGATGTCGTGGTTCTGAATGACGTTGGAATTCATGTAGACCATGTTAACTCCACGAACTCGGTGCTCTTGGATCCATCCGAGATCCATTTGTTCCTGTAGAGCTGCTTGCACCATAGAACATCATTGATTATCTTTAGAGCAGATATCACACTGGTGATAGCTATGAGGTGGCACATGGCCATATCCACTCTGTCTACAATGCATCTTGACCAGATTGGTTTTCAATAAGAGTACATCGTGAATTTGATAGACATTGTTAGTCTCTTTCTCAATCAGATTGACTGCAGCCTTCTCATGTTGAGGCAGCGGGTTCGTAAGAACATTGGGATTCGTATCCTTGAAAGATAAGAGCCCGTTCCTAACAAGCTTTTGCACGTCGGACTTGAAATTGAGGCAAGTCTCTATGTTATGCCCTGATCCTCCTTGATGATAAGGGCATGTTTGATCCACCTTAAACCAAAAAGGTGGATTTTTCGGTACTGTAAGAGGAGACTTAGTCTGGATGTGCCCCTTAACCAGTAGTAACGGAAATAGTTATGCATACAACATGGGTATAGGATCAAACCCTGATGGTCGTGTTGTACGTTTATTGTTGTATGGAGGACGAGCCTGCTGAAGAGGTTGTTGTGTCCTTTGCTGATCAGGTTGGCTATGCGCAACCTGAGGTTGATACGTAGGAATAGGCGCAGGGTTGATAGCAGGAGTCACAACTACTACCGGTTGATAATGTCGCCTTTGATTTCCGAGAGAGATATTCCCAATATCTTGCTCTTTTTTCTTAGGGAGAGCACTACCGTATTTTTTAGTACCGCTCGTCAATCCAGTGTCTTTTACCAAACGTCCTTCTCGGACGGCTTCCTCAAGACGTACGCTCATGCCCACCATCTCGGTGAAATCACTGGGTGCACTGGCAACCATTCGGTCATAGTAAAATGAGCTTAAGGTCTTTAAGATGATCTTTGTCATCTCTTTTTCCTCAAGATGCGGACAAATTTGAGCGGCAATTTCACGCCACCTTTGAGCATACTCCTTAAAGGTTTCCTTGTCCTTTTGCGACATTGATCTGAGTTGATCTCTGTCGGGTGCCATGTCAAAATTGTATTTGTATTATTGGACGAAGGCAGTGCCAAGATCTCTGAATGTACTGATCGTGGCACAGTTTAAACCTATGTACCATTTGAGTGCGGCACCGGTTAAACTATCCTGAAAGTAGTGAATCAGTAGGTCCTGATTCTCCGTCTGAGCTGACATCCGCCGAGCGTACATCACCAGATGGCTTTGAGGGCAAGAGTTACCCTTGTAGTTTTCAAAGTCGGGCACTTGAAATTTGTGCGGGACTTTCACATTTGGGACCAAGCAGAGATCCGCGGCGTCCTTTCCAAATAAATCCTGACCGCGAATGGATTGCAGTTCCTTCTGCATTTCCAAGAACTGCTCCTGGAATTCCTCCATTCTGTCAAACATAGTTTCCTTCTTACCAGAAGGTGTCTGTGGAATCTGTCCTTCCAGGACAGTGTGCACCACAGGGGGTGGTACCGTGACTACGGCAGTGAGTCTTGGCATTTCCCGAAGTTTGTAACCTTCAGGAGTCTTTAGTATGCCCCTGCCATCTTCGCTTTCCCAAAGTTTGTAACCTTCAGGCCCAGCGGCATCTGTTGTGATTCCCTGATCTTCAGCAATCGGCGGAACATATCCTTCCAGGATATAGTTAATAGGCATGCCCCAAGGGCGATCTTTTGGTATCTGATACCTAGGATCATACTTCTCCACTATGGGCGTTGAGGTGATCTCTGAGATCACAGTTCTTTGTAGCTGAGCTTCTGCCATGGCTTGCATGTCGTTACGAAGCTTTCTCATATCTTCTCTCAGAGCGTCAATCTCTTCTTTCAACTCTCTGTTTTCTTCCTCAAGATCATCCATCTTTTTTTGACGATTGGCCCGAGTATTATACGAATGAGACAGTTTGATTCTAGAACCGAGACACAAACGTGAGATTCGTAGGGAAGAAGAAAACGTGATGTGAGAATGATGAATGCAATGATTATATTAATTATTTTTTTGGTTTAATCAAAATAAACTTCGACAATTAGATTGCAAATATCAAACGGTGGGGAATCCCCTTTTTATTGAAATTCAAAGGATTACAGAAATGGAAATACAGTAGATTACAAGGTGCAGAAACAGAAACCTAAGCTAATGGGTCCCGAGTCCTCTCTGAAGAGAAATCGGGTGCTGATTCTGATATCTTCCTTTTCTTTGACCGGGGCTCTTGGGCCGTTGTCAGGTTGTCATTCCTTTGCCAAGTGAAAGGAGCGAGCAAATTCCTTTGGTCATATTGATTCTCTACAGCATGTTGCTCCAAAATCTCAAACAGAGCATCTTTCTCTTTCAGTAGTTGCTGTATTTTGATGCACTCTACGTCGAGGGTGCGGTACTTGTTCTTCCAATACCTTCCCTCCTTTTAAACTTTGTTGAGATTAACCTGAAGCTTTTCAGTCTCAGTCATGAAGTACATGACAGATTCCCTCGGCGGAAGAATTCCGTAACGAAGATAAGGCATTTTTAGCTTGAGAGCTCTAGTCTGTACCCAATGGAGATAAGGCTCCACCGAGACACAGTCTGGTTTTCCTAGAGACTCTCGTCCTTTCTTATGAACATGTTTCCAAGCATGCACTATTTCTATCTTTAGTGCCCTGTCGTTTTCTCCTTCCTTGAAGAAAAGACCTTCCAGATGAACACCCCGTGGGACGTGTCTCATCGGGTATCCAAATTGACGAAGAACTAATACCGGATGGTAGTTGATTCCTCCTTTAGTTCCTATGAGGGGTACGTTGGGGAAGTTTCCATAACGATTAATGATTATGATTCCATCATAGATCCTATTGCACCAATCTATATCAGAGTTGGTAAGAGACATGATTTTCTGCGACCAGCGCAAGGCATTCTTAAAATCCAAAAAGCAACAGACTTGGGCAAGTGGGAGATAAACCATTTATAAAGCAGAGGTACACATCATGTGATCTCCCCTCCGCTGTACAAATTTCCCAAGTGTACAGAATGATACGCATCTGCGAGCAAAGTCGATACAGGGTTTCCAATGAGAAAAACCTTAATGGAGTTGATATCGACGAAGTTATTAATGTTGGGAAACAAAAATAACCCGTAGGTGAGCAAGACAAAGACGCTTTCAAAAACAGTCACGTTTCCTATACTGGCAAAATACAGGGCCTTCTTTGTCAAGAACAGGGCTGGCAAACCTTCGATGCCACCCTTGGTAGTCATGTGAGTCCTGACCTCAGACTCGTCCAAATGAATTGCTCTTGCAATGGTCTGATTCTTTGGAATTTCTTCCAGTCCAGAAAATGGAGCTCGATCTGTAATATGTAAAGCGATCAGATGAGAATACTCCTCCAGCGTTGGTACGAGCTGGTAATCCGGGAATGTGAAGCAGTGATAAACTGGATCGTAGAATTGAACGAGCGCGTCCATGATTCCCTCAATCACATGGACTCTTAACAGTGGTAGCAGACCTCCGTGCTTGGCTCTGAAAGCCTCAGGGTTAGTGATCATCCTTGCTAATCTTCTCAAATCCTCTAGCTTAGGAACCTTGAAGGTATACGTATGAGTTCTCCTTCTACCGAAATCCATTATTGTAATCCTTTTCTCTGATATTTGCAATCACAGTCTTAGTTTAATTTGAAAAACAGAGAGACTAGAAGAGAAGAATTTTTTGAATGTTTTAATGTTTTTTAAATGAATGCATGAATGCAGCACACAAAAACATAGAAAAAACATGGGGTCAAAGGGTCGTTATCATGAAGTCAAGGCTCTAACCATCCCCAAAGGTTTATACTAGGGTGATTTTTGTACCTGTACTCATTATCATCAGCTCCTCCCAGGAAAGCAAAACAATAAGCGGATCGCCAGCGAGTTGTAGAGCGATCTTAGAGTAAGTGCCATTCACCGAGAATAGATCACCAGCCTCAAATGAGGGTAGTATCGCATAACAACTATTCCCGATAGTTTCTGCACTACGAAAGGGTTTGGCTCCTCAGCTTCTCAGACTTAACAATCGGCCCATTGTCTAGGTGAGAGAATAGGTTGCATTGGTCAGCCTCCACTGAGGTTGATGGTCGACCTCGTCGCCATCACTTATCTTAAGTGTATACTCAATCTTTCCACATACGGCATCACCCGCATTCCCTTAAGCAGAAAAATAAACTCGTATAGCAATTAGGAAAAGCAGTATATATATTTGTCCTAAACATCCTAGACCATTGAAGCTATGAATCCTAAGTTCCTGACAGAAAATGGGTTCCACGGTGGAAGCCCCAATATGTGGTTTTCACACAAGAGGTGAAAAGAAAAACTGTGCCTAGACCTAACTTTGAACGGCCCCACGGTGGGCGCCATTTTTCTGTAGCGAGCGATTTTGGACGTGGTTCTTAAGCGCTGGTCGCTCTCTGCGGTTTAGCTTTAACTACAGGTCGATTCATTTTTTATCCTATTGTGAGCTGAATAAGGAAGGGAAATAGATGTCTCCAATTAACCCTGCTTTGCATACTGAGTTTAAACAGCGGTCTGTTAGGTTGCGAATGCTATCAATGTGGGGGGGCCATTGTACTGGTTATTTGAATTTTCGCCAATACTGTTTTCTTTCTTTCTAGGATTTTCTGGCGGGGAACAAGGATTAGGATGTTAGGACTGATGCTTTTGATATATACATGAGAGTATGGGATTTTGGGTTTTTTGTTGATTGTGCTCGCTAAGATTTTTCTTTCAATCTTATGCCTACGTATTCCCGTTTACCGAAACAGGGAAATCAGAGTGTTCGTAGTTCCTCCTATTCTATGGGAGGAAATGGGTATTTTGGTGTCTTGTTCAAAGCCCAAGACGTGAAGCGAAAGGTAGTTTGTATCTTGTTCAAAGCCCAAGATGTGAAGCTGAAGAGTTTATTTGTGTCTTGTTCAAAGCCCAAGATGTGAAGTTGAAAGGTGTTTGTCTTTAGAGAGAATTTGTCATCTCTAAAGAGGGGTTTGTCTGTCACAACTGTTTATAAAGGAGAATTACTTTAACCGGGATTTGTGAATCCGGCAATGCCATAATTTCCTTTAAAGGGATTTTAACCTGAAGGAGAAGACTTTAACTCAGTGTAGAGCAATGCTATCTTTCCTTAGGAATATTTCATGCTAAAAGAGGGACAGTGGCATGGATAGAGATGATCTAGAGGCTTGCCGCTTACAGCGATTAGATGAAGGGGAAAGGAGTTGTTGATGTTTGTGTACTGTGAGCAAGGCACAACTTTGATGCTAAAAGGTTGATTGGATTAACTAGTGGTTTTCTTATATAAAGCCTAAGAGGAGGCTAATATATATCTCGTACAAAGCCCGAGAGAGAGGCTAAAAGGTTTTGACTCAACGAGGGAATCTTTTGGTATCTCGTATAAAGCCCGAGATGGAGGCTATTTTGACTCAACAAGAGAGTTTTTTTGTATCTCGTACGAAGCCCGAGATGGAGGCTGTTGTTTGTTTGGCTCAATAAGAACCTTTTTATATCTCGTATAAAGCCCGAGATGGAGGCGAAAGAGGTGATTGACTCAACGAGGGAGTCTCTTATGTGTCTCGTACAAAGCCCGAGAGAGAGGCTAAATGTTGTTTGACTTTGCTGGGGAGGATCATTGTATAAAGCCCAAGAGGAGGCTATGGTGTCTGTTTCAGTTGAGTGACAGGTCCAGTATACTGATTTTGAAAGAGAAAATCAGTTCTTATATGAGCAACACTGTACTCATGGATTTGATTCAGGGATTCGGGTTATTCCTGTTCTTTAAGGAAGCGGGAAATCCGAAGGGTATTGAGACTGTCCGAGTCTACGGGTTTTCCTCCTATTTAACGAAGGGGTCACTTGAGAATGTCTTTGAGACTCAAGGAAGTTAGACTGTCCAAGTCTAGAGTTTCATCTCTGGTACTATGCTTTGAGAAACAGTAGTAGACTCTTTGAAAGACCTGTTCTATGCAGATGATTAAGTTATGTTCCGATACCTCTAGGAGGTCGTCGGGACATTTTGTATGAAGCCCAAGAGGAGGCTGGAAACTTTTAAGAAGCCGATCGGTCCTTGTACGAAGCCCAAGAGGAGGCTATCATTCCTGGAGGAAGAGATCATTATACAAAGCCTAAGAGGAGGCTGTGAATACTTCTAAAAAGCCGTAGGGTCCTTGTACTAAGCCCAAGAGGAGGCGGGGTAGCTTTTAGGAAGCCTGTGGGTTCTTGTATAATGCCCAAGAGGAGGCCGATTGCTTTTAAGAAGCCGATGGGTCCCCAAACCCCTAGAAATTCAAGGCAAGCTATTCACAAGGAATAAATCAAGTCACGAAAGTTCGAGAATTTGGAAGAAACTCAAGAGATGCCATTCACGGAGAAAAGATCATCTCTGGGGAATAGAGTTTCTTGACAAGTGCTTTTAAGAAGCCTGTGGGTCCCCAAACCCCGAGAAGTTCAAGACATGCCATTCACCGAGAATAGATCAAGTCAGGAAAGTCCGAGAATTTGGAAGAAACTCAAGAGATGCCATTCACGGAGAAAAGATCATCTCTGGGGAGTAGAGTTTCTTTGACAACTTCTACGAGTGACAGTCTATGAAAGGGTTCACAGAGAATGTTGCCTTTCATATCTCCATATTGTTTAACCCCAAGAGGAGGGAAGACTGTGTCTGGTAATCCTATGGGGATCTAGTTTAGACTATTTCTAAGAGTGATCAACGGGCTTAATGCTAGACGTAGTTGCCGGGGAAACTTTAAATATCTATATGAAAGCACCCCACAATACAGTTATATGTATATGAAAGCGGTAAATGAAAGCAATAACCACTTACTCGGTTGTAGAGCTTCCATGCTGTTTGGTTAGTTGTTCAACAAAGAAAGATTGAAAACAACAGTATATTCAAAATCAAAGGAGAAAGTGTTTTGAAAAAGAAAGATTTGGGACTTACAGCTCAAGGAGAGGCCCAGTGGTTTTATCAGTGAGCGTACTGTTTGAATTTGTACAGAGGGACTTATACAACGAATGAGGCCCAAAATGTTTCTGTACAAGAGGGTTGGGTCTTACACTCTAATAGAGGCCCAAAAAGTTTGAATGGGTCATATAGCTCAAGGAGAGGCCCAAAAAGTTTGAATGGGTCTTATAGCTCAAGGAGAGGCCCAAAAAGTTTTATTTTTGAAAAGGCGACGATCGCGCCGTTTGTTTTTGACGGTATTGGGACTTATACAATACTGAGGCCCAAAATGATTTGGTCAAAGAAAGGATTGGGTCTTACACTCTATTAGAGGCCCAAAAAGTTTTGAAAATGATTTATGAGGGTTGAATTAATCCAGAAACCCTAATTTGTTTTCAAAAATGTATTTAATTGAATAAAAATTCAATTAAAATGATCAAAATTGTTTAACATGTGAAAAACAAATTGTGATCTTGGATTAATGCTTCAAAAATTAAGTATTGACCTACAAAATAATTAGAAAGCATTAAAAGTTGCAAAATCAAGGTGGAAAAAATATTTAAAATGTCAAAAACAAATAAAATATTAATTCTTTGCAAAAATATTAATTATACAAAATAAATAATATTTTTGGGATTTTTTGGGAAAATAAAATATTTTAACATTTTTGTGAATTATTGAAAAAAGAATCAACTCAAAATCATTAAAATTCAGAGAGAAATTAATTTGTGAATCAATTAAATAAAACCACAAAATT
The DNA here is from genome assembly GCA_022829125.1 of Lathyrus tuberosus. Classification (NCBI taxonomy): domain Eukaryota; kingdom Viridiplantae; phylum Streptophyta; class Magnoliopsida; order Fabales; family Fabaceae; genus Lathyrus; species Lathyrus tuberosus. The sequence continues at coordinate 769,429 of JALAZF010000085.1, read as the reverse complement.
CAAATATTCAAATTTTGAAAAAAGGCGCCAAGAACACACCAAGAACACACGCGTGTTCTGGGCTTGCCCAGATTTGCATTTTCTCTCCAATCTCACTGAATATTTGATTATAACATGCAATCCACATATCATTATGCTCATTTCAACCTCACGATCATGTTTATGTCAATTAATTTCATTTAAATTAAACATATAACAAGAAATCATGAAAAATCCTCAAGAACCCTAATTTTTGCCTGAAGGCTGGGATTTTTGATACACGATTCAAACAAAGCAATTAATTGAAGGAAAACATTCCATGCATGATTATGAACATATGGCCAAATTATTGTGCAGCAAAAATTGCATGGATCATAGAGTTAGAAGAGCTCATGCTTACCACTTGCAGCTGGTGATCGTGATTTGTGTTGGAGGTGTTACAGCTAGGTTCCAATGATGTGGATAGCTTCCCTAGGTGCAAGTGATGTGTCTGAGTGCTTGGAATGGATTGAAATGGTTTGGAGTTGAAGATGGCACCTCAACTGCAAACCTGTCAAGAACTTGAGCAATTGGCTGGTGATTTTGTGAAATCTGTGTTCCAGATGTTATGTGAGTGTTTGGATCACTCCTATATGATGTATGTGAGGTGTGTGAGTGATTGGTTTGAGTGGAATTGCCCTCTAGCTCAAAACCCGATAGTTACCTTGCTAAGAAAGGCATTTTTGCCAAGAGAAAGAGATTTTGAGAAAGGCAAGTGTTGTAGGCCTTTGGTGTACTTAAACTGAACATAATTGAGCTCTATTTATAGTAGAGCAAGTTTATTTTGGGATCCACAGTGAATGGCAACTGTAGCAGGTGTTTGTTCAATGTTGGCCAATGGAAATGCAAGTCTCCTCTAGCCATTGACTAGAGGTTAGGGCACAGAGCTTTGGTTCCCTTGGTCTTGGATAAGTCTTGACTGATTTTAGATGAGAATGGCTCAGTCTATGCCACCTTGATGCTTCCATTGAATGCTTCAATCCAAATTTGGAGTCTTGTCCCTATTTTGGCCATTCTAGGTTCAACATGCTATTTCTTGTTCCATGGACTTTGGAGGCTTGGCTCAGTGATTGTCCCCTTTAGATTCAATCCTCAGATGTGTCCAAGTGGATAGGAGCATTTGAATTTGGCTGATTTTGGCAAATCGAGCAAAATTGCCAAATCTGCCTTGCCTTTGACAGATTTCAGCAAGGCAACTTGCCAATGCCATATCTCATGGTGTAAGTTGAATTTGGTAATGTTCTTGACCATTTTGGAAAGCCCTTACATGATACAACAACTGTTTGAACATGTTTGGTTTTGATCTCTTTTGAATCCAAGTGAAAAATCCCCCTACATTTGGCAAAAAGTAGGGTAAAATCTGACTTAGTGAAATTTTCACTAAGTGTTGGAACAAAGTGTTTTCTCTTGATTTTGATCACTCCATAACTCAAAATCCATGAGGAATTTGGACATAGGTCAGTATGAAACTTTTGTAGAGGGAAATGAGATCTACAAATCAAGCTTTGAATAGGGCACAATGGCCTTGTGGTTTAGGAGTTATGATCCTCCAAAGTTGGTGCATTAGTGTCACTTTTTCCATAACTTAGAAAAATTTCTAAGTTTTATGGTTACCCCTTTTACAAGTTATCCAACTTTTCTTGATTTTTCTTGATGAATGATGATTCAAATCATACATTAACATCATGTTAGGGTAAAAAATCCATTTTGGTGAAAAATCTCAAAAAGTCAAAGTTGACTTTTGTGCACAGTTGACTTTTTATCAGATGAATTCCAAACTGTGCAATTCTTCAGGAAATCATGTCCTTGACCTAAATCAAACTTGATGGACATGTTCCATGGGTGTCATAGGGTATATTGAATCATGTCTTAGGGCTTGGGAGCATGTCCTGGTCAAAAGTCAAAGTTACAGTTGACTTTCCTCGCGAAACCCTAATTGTGGTGCAGATGAAATTGAGACTTGTTGCTCAATCTTCTTGGATTAATCCATTGTTCCAAATGGATCAATATAGTTCATTAGAGACCCTCAAATCATGTCTTGAGGTCTTGGTTCAAGATTTGCCCTAAAAGTCAACTTAGGGGTGAATTAGGTCAAGAAACCCTAATTCCTGATTTTTAGTGAATGCATCCCCAGAGGTAAAATTGACTTGATGATTGGGTCCATGAGGCTCCATGGAGTATATTAGGTTGTGTTTTGGATCTTTGGCTTGTGCCCAGATGAAAAGTTTCCATCTGGAGGCCCTGGTCGACCAAAACCCTAATTTGGTAATACTGTCGATCTTGAGACTTGATCCACCTAGAAGGGAGCAGCCTTGTGCTTAATCCTTGAAGTGGGAGTCCTTTTGATTCATTATGGATGTTTGTGAGGTTAGACAAGTTGAAGATCATGTAATTTCTTGATTGATCCTTTGTCTAAGCACTCAGAGAGGGCCTGAAACCCTAATTTTGATTGTAGTGGATGCTCACCCATCTTTGGGGAGACTGATGAAGTATGATGGTTCCTCCATATTGTGATGATGATTTGCACAATGATGGGAAATCTTAGTGGTCAAAATTTGGGGTATGACAACGGTACCGGGACTTATACAATACTGAGGCCCAAAAATGATTTGGTCAAAAAAGGATTGGGTCTTACACTTTATTAGAGGCCCTTGAGTGTTTGACAATGATTTGTTTTGAGTGAAAATCAAAGAAACCCTAATTTTATTCTTTAAAAGTATATATTTAAAGAAAATCAATGAAAAATACCAAATAGGTTTGAATAAACCACTTGTGATTTTTGTTTAAGGTTTGGAAAATGAGGTATAAATCACAAGAGATATTAAAACCCATTTGGTCTTGATTTTTCAAGATGAATATTCATTTTAAAATGTTTAAAAACAAATAAAATGAATTTATTCATAAAAATTCTAATTATATTAAATAAATAATATAAACTCAATTTTTTTGTGGAATAAAATATTTCAACATTTTTGTGATTTTTTGCAAAAAGAACCAATAAAAAATAATTAAAATTGAAAGAGTTATTAATTTTCCAATTAATTAATAAACCATGAAAATATTGGAAAAAAATGACAAAATGTGAAAAAACACAAAATGGCATAGGTGGGGTTTGAACCCAAGACCTCAAGGTTACAAGGCGCGCGCCTTACCACTGGGGTGGTGATACATCCATTGTTTGAAACAAAACAACAAATATACAAGTCATGCCTTGGTTTTAGGCCTGGCCCAAGGCAAGTTTTGGCTCAGAAACGTGAAGGTCATAACTTTCTCAATTCTTAATGGTTTGAGACAAAATTTATATGCATCTGGACCAGAATTTCATAAGGAATCCAATGGTGGTGGTAGTTTTTTCAGATCACACTCCCTCCTCAAAACCCGATAGTGGTTTTGAAAATGACCTATAAATGCATTTTCTATGCTACAACTTGGTACAAGCATGGATTACATGGTGAATTAGCTCAAACACAACATATACAACATGTATGAGATGTTTATGATCAGTGGACTTCAAAGCATTGCATGATTCAAAGATTCCAAGTTGTGAGGCTTACCTCTTTTTTGAGATTTTGGAGCTTTTGTGCAATCTGTCAAACCTCTTGTTCCAGAAATGATTTGATGCTTTAGATACGCTCAAATGATCCCTTAGAAGCCTTTAGGATGATTGGAATTGATTGGTACCTGCAAAAACACAAACAGTCCCTTTCTTGCAAAAGGGGTTAAAAGTGACCAAAATAGCAACTCTCTCAAATGGTGTTCCAGATGAGGGGAACCATTTGGGACAGTTCAAGGATGATATTTGGAGTGTGTTTGAGGTTTTATCTGGTTTAGAAAGTGACTGAATCAAGACATGGCTTGAAAAATGCAACAAAAGCCTATTTTGAGGTTTTGAGATGTGACTTTGTGATTTTGTGATTACAGGTCACTTGTGATAGTTTGCACAACTTACATATGATATATATGAGGTGTGTGTGTGATTGATTGTAATGGAAAAGCTCTCAAGCTCAAAAACTCAAAGTTGCCTTGCTAAAGAAGGCATTTTTGCCAAGAGAAAGAGGTTTTGAGGAAAGCATCTGTTTGATGGCTTTGGTGTACTCAAACTGATCACAAATGAGCTCTATTTATAGTAGAGCAAGTTTGTTTTGGGATCCACAGTGAATGGAAACTGCAGCAGGTGTTTGTTCAATGTTGGCCAATGGAAATCCAAGTTTTCTCTAGCCATTGACTAGAGGTTAGGGCACAGGGCTGTGGTTCCCTTGGTCTTGGATAAGTCTTGACTGAATTCAGTTGAGAATGGCTCAGTCCATGCCCTTGATGCTTCCATTGAATGCTCCAATCCAAAATTGGAGTCTTGTCCCTATTTTGGCCATTCTAGGTTCAACATGCTATTTCTTGTTCCAAAGACTTTGGAGGCTTGGCTCAGTGATTATCCCCTTTAGATTTAATCCTCAGAGGTGTCCAAGTGGATAGGAGCATTTGGATTTGGCTGATTTTGGCAAATCGAGCAAAAATGCAAATTCTGCCTTGCCTTGGCAGATTTCAGCAAGGCAACTTCCTAATGTCATATCTCATGGCTCAAATTGAATTTGGTAATGTTCTTGGCCATTTTGGAAAGCCCTTACATGATACAACAACTCTTTGAACATGTTTGGTTTTGATCTCTTTTGAATCCAAGTGAAAAATCCCCCTACATTTGGCAAAAAGTAGGGTAAAATCTGACTTAGTGAAATTTTCACTAAGTGTTGGAACAAAGTGACTTTTCTTGATTTTGATCACGCCATAACTCAAAATCCCCAATGAATTGGAATTAGGTCTAGTTGAAGTTTTTGTAGAGGGCAATGATATCTACAAATCAAGCCTTGGATGGTAGAAAATTGCTTTGTGGTTTAGGAGTTATGATCCTCCAAAGTTGGTACCCTAGCCACTTTATTTTTAACTTAGAAAATTTTCTAAGTTTTTTATGGTTACCCCCTTTTACAAGTTATCCAACTTTTCTTGATTTTTCTTGATGAATGATGATTAAAATCATACATTAACATCATTTTAGGGTTAAAAATCAATTTTTGTGAAAAATCTCAAAAAGTCAAAGTTGACTTTTGTGCACAGTTGACTTTTTATCAGATGAATTCCAAACTGTGCAATTCTTTAGGAAATCATGTCCTTGACCTAAATCAAACTTGATGGACATGTTCCATGGGTGTCATAGGGTATATTGATGCATGTCATAGGGCTTGGGAGCATGTCCTGGTCAAAAGTCAAAGTTACAGTTGACTTTTTCCTTAAAACCCTAATTGTGGTGCAGATGAAATTGAAACTTGTTGCTCAAGCTTCTTGGATCAATCCATTGTTGCAAATGGATCAATGTAGTGTATTAGAAACCCTCAAATCCTCCTTTGAGGTCTTGGCTCATGATTTTCCCTAAAAGTCAACTTAGGGGTGAATTAGGTCAAGAAACCCTAATTCCTGATTTTTTATGAATGCATCCCCTGAGGCCAAATTGACTTGATGATTGGGTCCATGAGGTTCCATGGAGCATATTAGGTTGTGTTTTGGATCATTGGCTTGTTCCCAGAGGAAAATTTCCATTTGGAGGCCCTGTTCGACCAAAACCCTAATTTGGTAATACTGTCGATCTTGAGACTTAATCCATTTAGAAGGGAGCAACCTTGTGCTTGATCCTTGAAGTGGGAGTCCTTTTGATCCTTTGTGTATGTTTGAGATTGTAGACAAGTTGAAGATCATGTCATTTCTTGATTGATCCTTTGTCTAAGGCTCTGAGAGGGCTTGAAACCCTAATTTTGATTGTAGTGAATGCTCAACCCTTGAGGCAATTGATGAGGCATGAAAGTACATCCATATTGTGATGATGATTTGCACAATGATGGGAAATCTAAGTGGTCAAAATTTGGGGTATGACAACGTGCCCTTACCATCAAGGAGGACCAGGGCACAACATAGAAAACTGTCTCAGTTTCAAATCCGACGTGCAAAAGCTTGTTATGAGCGGGGTCTTATCTTTCAAAGATACGAATCCTAATGTTCTCAAACCCGCTGCCTCAACATGAGAAAGCTGCCATAAATTTGATAGAGGAAGAATCCAATAACAGCTATCAAATTCACAATGTACTTTTAGTAAGGGCCAATTTGGTCAAGATGCATTATAGACAGAGCAGATACGGCCATGTGCCACCTCATAATTATCACCAGTGTGATATCTGCTCTAAAAAAAATCAAGGATGTTTTATGGTGCAAGCAGCTCTACAGGAACAGTTAGATCTCTGATGGATCCAGGAGCACGGGGTTCGTGGGGTTAACATGACTTATATGAATTCCAACATCATTCAGAACCACGACATCCGTGCGATGAATGTCAACTTAGTGGCAATACACTCAAGGCAAAGCCAGTATCATAATCTGCCGCGGCACGATTATAATTCCTGTCCGACTTGCTCGGTAAATAAATAGGGATTCTCTTTTGTACAAGAGGCCCTCCAGTGTCAGATGGATCTTGGATGGATCCAGGACTACCATGATAGAAATCCCTATCAGATCAACATGATTCAAATCTTTGATATTCGCTTGATGAATACCAGCTTGGTGGAGTTACACGCCAAGCAAGTCCAACTCGGTTTTCTCACTTCACATGATTATCTGAGCTGTAAAGTATGTTGTGAGAGTAACCAAGGGTGCGCTCTCGTTCAAAGAACTTTGCAATACTTGTTAAACCACTGGTGGCTTCCAATCTATATGGATGAAGACATGCAACAAATCAGTGTGGTTGACGGGAACCCTACTCGGCATCAAAGTCAAGATGTCCGATCTACAGAAATAGATCTAGTGAGGTTACACTGCATTTAAAGCAGACGTGGCCAGGTGCCACCACACAATTATGAGCGCTGTAGAGTCTGCTCGGAAAATAATCAAGGATGTTACCTCGTGCGAGCAGCCCTTCAGAGTCAATTAGACCGTAAAGAAATCCAACAATATTAAGTTTTGGGGTCTATCAACTGGATGCCAGACTATTTCGCTGATCAGATTAAGGATGTTGTTGTGATCTCTGATCATGAAAGGACCAAGGATGTTTGCGCCATCATCCCTCTATTTGACAAATCGAAGGTTCTTAACCAGGAACTGATTGAAGTTACCTACGACAGTCAGAAAAATCAGAAGGCTCCTGTAGTTATCTATCTACCAGGACCCTTACCGTATGAATCAGCTAAGGCTATCCCTTACAAATACGGTGCAACAACAGTTGAGAATGGAAAAGAAATTCCATTACCCTCTATCGTGAATATTGCAGACATCAGTCGAGTAACACGGAGCGATAGAATCTTCAATAGAGGAGTTGGAGAACCCAGCAGAGAAAAGAAACCTCAAACAAAAGTTCCTAATCCACCAGTCGGTCAATCCAGTGATCCCGACCTTTCAAAGAACGATGATGAGATGCTGAAGCTCATCCAAAGGAGTGAATACAACATTGTTGATTAGCTGTTACAAACTCCTTCAAAGATCTCTGTGCTATCACTTTTACTCAGTTCCGAAGCCCACAGAGAGGCTCTACAGAGAGTCTTAGAACACGCCTTTGTGGAACAGGATGTGTCAATACGACAGTTCGATATCATCGTCTCTAACATCACTTCCAGCAACAACTTGGGGTTTAGTGATGAGGAATTGCCAGAAGAAGGCAAAAGCCACAACATGGCGCTCAATATCACAGTCAACTGCCGGATCGGCTCTCAACGTCATGCCGAAGTCCACTCTGATGCGATTATCATTCAAAGGATCTCCGATGAGAGGCAATGAGGTCATCGTCAAAGCATTTGACGAATCCAAAAAAATAGTTATTGGCGAAGTCGACCTTCCCATAACTATCGGTCCTCACACGTTCCTAGTCACTTTTCAGGTCATGGACATCCGGGCAACATACAATTGCTTATTAGGAAGACCTTGGATACACCAGGCTGGGGCAGTCACTTCGACACTTCACCAGAAGCTGAAGTTTGTCAAGAATGACCAACTCATCATGGTTTGTGGAGAACAAGCCTTGATCGTGAGTAACCTTTCATTATCCATTTGTGTAGAACCCGAGGAGGTTGTTGGAACTCAGTTCTAGGCACTTTCGGTGAGCAATAAGGGTCAACTAGAGAAAGGAACATCAATATCCTCATACAAAGATGCTCTCGAGGTGATCAAAAGTAACAACGCCAAGGAATGGGGACAACTTATCATTCCTACTGATAATAAAACAAAGAAGGGTCTTGGTTTTTCTGCAACCTGTACCCAGACTGCCACTAACGGTGAAAGTCTTCATCCCGTTCAGAACTTCTTCCATAGTGGAGGTTTCCTTCACCCAGTGTCCCAAGAAGTACACACTATCAACAAGGGAGAGTCCTCTGACACAGAGGAAGAATGGGAATCCTATCTTAATAAGGACGGTTATATGTCTCAGGAAGAGGTGCCTAGGCCCTTTTGCTATCCCGCACAAAGTCCGAGATTTATACCGAGGTCAGTGTCATACCCCAAATTTTGACCACTAAGATTTCCCATCATTGTGCAAATCATCATCACAATATGGGGAAACCATCCTACCTTGTCAGTCTCCCCAAAGATGGGTGAGCATCCACTACAATCAAAATTAGGGTTTCAAGCCCTCTCAGAGCTTAGACAAAGGATCAATCAAGGAATGACATGATCTTCAACTTGTCTAACCTCTCAAACATCCACAATGGATCAAAAGGACTCCCACTTTAAGGATTAAGCACAAGGATGCTCCCTTTCAGGTGGATTAAGTCTCAAGATCGACAGTGTCACCAAATTAGGGTTTTGGTCGACCAGGGCCTCCAGATGGAAATTTTTCATCTGGGCACAAGCCAATGATCCAAAACAAAACCTAATATACTCCATGGAACCTCATGGACCCAATCATCAAGTCAATTTGGCCTTAGGGGATGCATACATCAAAAATCAGGAATTAGGGTTTCTTGACCTAATTCACCCCTAAGTTGACTTTTGGGACAAATCATGAACCAAGACCTCAAGAGAGAGTTTGAGGGTCTCTAATGAACTATATTGATCCATTTGGAACAATGGATTAATCCAAGAAGCTTGAGCAACAAGTCTCAATTTCATCTGCACCACAATTAGGGTTTTAAGGGAAAAGTCAACTGTAACTTTGACTTTTGACCAGGACATGCTCCCAAACCCTAGGACATACATCAATATACCCTATGACACCCATGGAACATGTCCATCAAGTTTGATTTAGGTCAAAGACATGATTTCCAGAAGAATTGCACAATTTGGAATTCATCTGATAAAAAGTCAACTGTGCACAAAAGTCAACTTTGACTTTTTTGAGATTTTTCACTAAAATGGATTTTTAACCCTAAAATGATGTTAATGTATGATTTGAATCATCATTCATCAAGAAAAATCAAAGAAAGTGGGATACCTTGTAAAAGGGGTAACCATAAAACTTAGAAATTTTTCTAAGTTATGGAAAAAGTACCACTAATACACTAACTTTGAAGGACCATAACGCCTAAACCACAAGGCCATTTTTTTCCATCCAAAGCTTTATTTGTAGGTCTCATTACCCTCTACAAAAACTTCAACTAGGCCTAACTCCAATTCATTATGGATTTTGAGCTATGAGTGAGCCAAAGTGGCTGAAAACATGAAAATATACCATTTTCCAACACTTAGAAAAATTCTGTCCAAGACAGATTTTGTTGAAACACCAAAACTTGTGAGATCTTTTCACATAAATGCAAGCTGAATCAAGTCCAAAGTTAAACATCAATGTTGTTGCATATGTTACTAAGAATTCAAAGAGCTCAACAGCATGAATTGATTCAACTTAAGCCATGAGAAATCCATGCCCAAAGTCATGCTGCTGCAAGCTGTTTTGGAAAAATCAGTTTGCATGTTTGCTTGCCACACACGATTTTGAGCCAAAGACTAAGGATCACTATGCCATCTGTGTTCAAACCAATCACAATGCAACTGATCCAACTGATAAGTCTGAGTCAAAAGGCCAAGGAATCTTCCAACTTGAAGTTCATCCACTTTGGCACATTTTGCCTTGAATTCAAAGTGCATTAATGTGGAATAGTGAATTGTCAAGGTAGCTACCCTGCTCAGTCAATTTCTCTGATTAAACAACATTAAAAACATCTGAGGAATGTGGTTTTGGTCAAGGTATAGCCCTGCTCTTGGGAATGGCTAGCTTGCCTTGCTTGAGAAGAAATCCTCCATGCCCATCCATGCAAATGTGATATGATCCAGCAGCCATTCACTATTCCTCCAAAACAAAAGTTAATCACCTATAAATAGAGGTCCCAATGGATCATTCAACTCACACCAAAGCCAGTTACAGCACTGCTTTCTCTCATTCTTTCTTAAACCACAAGTTTTCTTGTTTTTGAGTAACCACTATCGGGTTTTGAGTTGCAGCCACAATCAATCCATTCCAATTGCTCAAACACATCACATATGATGTATTTGAGGTGTCCAAACACTTAAACACCAACTGTAACACCCCATGCTCAAAATCACTCTTCAACCAAGCCATTATGCTTCAATTTTGCAGGTGGAGGTCTCCAGCTTGATCCAAAGAATTTTAAAGTGTTCCAAAGCTTGCAACACACTCCATAACATCCATTGAAGCTGTAGGGATCATCAATTCACGAATGGAACACCATCTCGGCAAAGTTCCATTTCAGCTTGCATCAAGGTGAGCTTCAAACTCAAACTCCATGATCCATGCATATTTCCTCGCATGATATTTTTGCCATTTGATTGCCATCGTGTGTTGATTGTTTTGCCTCAAGAAATTGAATCATAGACCTTATAACCATGCCTGCACGATTGCTTTTGCAAATTAGGGTTCATCTGTGTTCATCATGATTATTTTACTCCACACTGAAAGTGAATAAAATTGGGTATTGCCATCTTATTCCTTGTGAAAAAACGCACGGGTTTGGTGTTTGAATCATGTCCAATGGTTGAGAGATGAGTGAGATATGGTGCTTCACGCACGAGCTCGAGGAAGAAGATGGCCATGGCGCCATTCTTCAGGTTTTCCAACTAAGTTTGATATATATTTTTCACTTGCCATGTTATTAATGAATTGGCATTGCGCCCCAGCGGTTCATCAGCTGGTTTTGTGAGTATTGGCAAGTGAGAGGTCTGGGGTTCGAATCCCCCTCGCCCCAGACTTCTTTTTATCACTTTTTTATTTTGTTATTTTTCATATTATTATTTTTAATGATTTGAAAAATTAATAACTCCTTCAATTTTTATCATTTTTTATTGGTTCTTTTTGCAACAATTCACAAAAATGTTGAAATATTTTATTCCACCAAAAAATTAAATTTATATTATTTATTTAATATAATTAGTATTTTGTGAATAAATTCATTTTTAATTGTTTTTAAACATTCTAGAAATGAATATTTACTTTGAAAATCAAAACCTAATGAATTTAAATATTCCTTGTGGTTATCCCTCATTATTTTTCAAACCTTAAGCAAAATCATAAGTGGATTATTCAAATTTATTTTGAATTTTGTTTGATTTTCTTTAAATATTTACTTTTAAAGATTAAAATTAGGGTTTTTTTTATTCAACTTTCAAAATTGATTTTCAAAACACCTTGGGCCTCTCCTCGAGCTATAAGACCCATTCAAAACACTTTGGGACTCTAATAGAGTGTAAGACCCAATCCTTTTTTGACCAAATCATTTTTGGGCCTTAGTGTATTGTATAAGTCCCGACACCGTCAAAAATAAAATAGCGCGATCGTCGCCTTTTTAAAATAACCTTGGGCCTCTCCTCGAGCTATAAGACCCATTCAAAATACTTTTGGGCCTCTAATAGAGTGTAAGACCCAACCCCCTTTTAACCAAAACATTTTTGGGCCTCACTTATTGTATAAGTCCCTCTGCGTTAAAAGGAAACCTCGGCGCGATCGCCATTTTAAACGGAAAAATCATATGGGCCTACCCTCGTGTTATAAGCCCCACTCTTTTTCTTTAAAACCTTTTGGGCCTCTTGAAAGAGTGTAAGACCTATCCCTTTGTACAGAAAACCTTTTTGGGCCTCAGTCACTTGTATAAGTCCCTCTGTACAAATTCAACAGTGCGCTCACTGATAAAACCCCGGGCCTCTCCTTGAGCTGTAAGCCCCAAATCTTTCTTTTTTCAAAGCACTTTCTCCTTTGATTTTGAATATACTGTTGTTTTTAATTTTTCTTTGTTGAACAACTAACCAAACAGCATGGAAGCTCTACAACCGAGTAAGTGGTTATTGCTTTCATTTACCGCTTTCATATACATATAACTGTATTGTGGGGCTGTTTCACTGTAAGTCTTCTTTCATAAACTCATATCAACTGTGTAATAATAGTATAGATATTTCGAGTTTCCCCGGCAACTACGTCTAGAACTAGGTGACGCCGTTTCATTTATTCGTAGAAATAGACAACTAGATCCCCCAATAGGATCACCAGACACAGTCTTCTCTTCGGCTGTCCTCATTAGGAATTGTCAAGAAATTCTACTCCCCAAGATGAATGTCTTCTCCGTGAATGGCATCTTTGAGTTTCTTCCAAATTCTCGAACTTTCCTGACTTTGATCTATTCTCGGTGAATAGCATTGCCTTGAATTTCTCGGGGTTTGGGGACCCACGGGCTTCTTAAAAGCATCGGCCTCCTCTTGGGCATCATACAAGGGCCAACAGGCTTCCTAAAAGCAACCCAGCCTCCTCTTGGGCTTAGTACAAGGACCCTACGGCTTCTTAGAAGTATTCACAGCCTCCTCTTAGGCTTTGTATAATGATCTCTTCCTCCGGGAATGATAGCCTCCTCTTGGGCTTAGTACAAGGACCGATCGGCTTCTTAAAAGTTTCTAGCCTCCTCTTGGGCTTCGTACAAATTGTCCCGACGACCTCCTAGAGGTATAGGAACAGAACTTAGTCATATGCGTAGAGCAGTCCTTTCATAGAGTCTATTACTGTTTCTCAAAGCATAGTACAAAAGACAAAACTCTAGACTTGGACAGTCTAATTTCCTTGAGTCTCAAAGACATTCTCAAGCACCCTTCAAGAATAGGAAGGAAACCCGCAGACTCGGACAGTCTCAATACCCTTCGGATTTCCCGCTTCCGTAAAGAACAGGAATAACCCGGATCCTTGAAATCAGATCCTTGAGTACAGTGTTGCTCATATAAGAACTGATTTTCTCTTTCAAAATCAGTATACTGGACCTGTCACTTAAACAGTTACCATAGCCTCCTCTTGGGCTTTGTACAAATGATTCTCCCCAGCGGAGTCAAACAACGTTTAGCCTCTCTCTCGGGCTTTGTAAGAGATACAAAAGGGTTCTTATTGAGCCAAACAAACAATAGCCTCCATCTCGGGCTTTATACAAGATACCAAAAGACTCCATCGTCGGGTCAAAAACCTTTTCGCCTCTCTCTCGGGCTTTGTACGAGACACATATTAGGCTCCTCTTAGGCTTTATATAAGAAAACCACTGGTTGATCCAATCAACCTTTTAGCATCAAAGTTGTGCCTCGTTCACAGTACACAAACATCAACAACTCCTTTCCCTTCATTTAATCGTTGTAAGCGGCAAGCCTCTGGATCATCTATATCCACGCCACTGTCCCTCGTTTAGCATGAGAAATTCCTAAGGAAAGATAGCATTGCTCTACACTGAGTTAAAGTCTTCTCCTTCAGGTTAAAATCCCCTATAAAGGAAATTATGGCATTGCTAGGATCCGCGTATTCCAGTTACAGTAATCCCCCTTTATAAACCAGTCACCAACAGTTGTGACAAACAGACCTCTTTAGAGATGACAAATTCTCTCTAAAGTCAGACTTTTCAGCTTCACATCTTGGGCTTTGAACAAGATACAAATCACCTTTCGCTTCACGTCTTGGGCTTTGAACAAGACACCAAAAACCAATTTCCTCCCATAGAATAGGAGGAACTACGAACACTCTGATTTCCCTGTTTCGGTAAACGGGAATACGTAGGCATAAGATTGAAAGAAAAATCTTAGCGAGCACAATCAACAAAAAAACCAAATCCCATAAACATCAGTCCTAACATCCTAATCCTTGTTCCCCGCCCGAAAACTTCTGCCTAGATAACAAACCAGTATTGGCGAAAATACAAATAACCAGTACAAAGGCCCCCCCACATTGATAGCATTCGTAACGTAACAGACCGCTGTTTAAAATCAGTATGCAAGCAGGGTTAATTGGAGATATCTATTTCCCTTCCTTATTCAGCTCACAATAGGATAAAAAATGAATTGACCTATAGTTTAAAGCTCAAACCGCAGAGAGCGACCAGCGTTGAAGAACCGCGTCCAAAATCGTTCGCTACAGTCAGACATCGAAATGATATACAGAGATTGTGATCCTGAAGGATGCCGTGCTCCACCCAACTCATTAGAGAAGGACACTCTAATGAAATACAACTTTGACCACGACTATTATGGCCCAATGGATGGCCTGCCTATCTCGCAGCCGTACCCAGGAAACTTGGGGCAAGAAAATCAGCCGAACAATGAAAATCAGCTGAGTATCATTGAAAAGAATACCTGTGTCCCCATCATGTCATGGGATCAACACTCAGGTCATTCGAAAAAATATCCAGCAGGACGATGAATTCACAAAGTTTGCAGGACTAGAATTCATTAACTATGCTTTTCCCGAGGTCAATGTCATCGAGAGGGATGACTCCTCCAGATCCAAAGAAGTGTGGGACACCTTGGGACAACCGAGTGGTAAATACGACTTCATGGTCAAATACACTGCTCCGGAAAGCTCTCGCATCAGGCTCGAAGACATTCAACCAACTAGGTGGGGAGATCCACCTGAGAGCACAAATACTATGCAAAATACAACTGAGGAATCCTCCTATGACAACTCTGCCTGGGAGACAGATTCCAATGATCCTGCTCCACCAGAAATCATCGTTATTTCTGAAGACAAATCAAGGAAGATACCAAATTTTGTGATTCACCGATGTTCCGAAGATTGTTCATAAGTCTAAGTAATTGCTGTCTTTAACCTTTCACCCTGCCCAGGTGAAACGGGTGTTTTGATAGGGCTCACTTTCTGTAAATATACCTCTTCGCTTTGCCCAAAGCGACAGAGTTTTGTTTTATAGGGCTGTAGTTTCAAGTATCGACAAAATCATAAATAAATAAATAACGTCATTCTGTAATTTCCGCATTAATTGTTGTTTTCTCTTGTCATTTTTTTAGAAAATGGTAGTCCTAAAAAACAATTCAAATAATAAAAACAAGCAGTTTTTAGAAAAACACTGCACACACTCTTGCATTCTCTCTATCTCTTCTAAACACAAATTATCACGTCATGCAGATTGCTTGTTTTAAACCCCATTAAAACATACGATCCAATGCCTTCTCCCAACTTTGAATTCCCGGTATTTGAGGCTGAAGAAGAAGAGGACGAAGAAATTCCAGAAGAGATCTCCCGACTACTCAGACAAGAGGAAAGGTCCATTAAACCTCATAAAGAGCCGTTGGAAACAGTCAACTTGGGCTCAGAGGAAGAGAGAAAAGAAGTAAAGATTGGGGCACTACTCAGTCCCGCTGTCAAAGAAAGTTTGACAAAGCTTCTCAAAGAGTTTCTCGATGTATTCGCTTGGTCCTACCAGGACATGCCAGGGTTGGATACCAGCATCGTGGAACATCATCTACCGTTAAGGTTAGAATGTCCGCCAGTAAAACAGAGGTTGAGACGGACTTACCCGGACATGGCCATCAAAATCAAAGAGGAAGTATAGAAACAGATTGACGCGAGTTTCCTCGCCATATCATAATATCCTCAATGGTTAGCCAACATCGTACCAGTTCTGAAAAAGGACGGAAAGGTCAGAATGTGTGTCGATTACAGATATCTAAACAAGGCTAGTCCAAAGGACGACTTTCCTTTACCACACATTGACATGCTGGTAGACAGTACAACAAAGTTCAAAGTTTTCTCCTTCATGGATGGATTCTCGGGCTATAATCAAATTAAAATGCCGCCGAAAGACATGGAGAAAACTTCGTTCATCACCCCATGGGGTACCTTTTGTTACAAGGTAATGTCGTTCGGTTTGAAGAACGCCTGGGCAACCTATCAAAGGGCCATGACTACTCTTTTCATGACATGATACACAAGGAAATCGAGGTATATGTCGATGATATGATTGCAAAATCTAAAACAGAAGAGGAACATGTGACCCACCTGTCAAAGCTATTCGAGCGTCTGAGAAAGTACAAACTCCGCTTGAATCCCAATAAGTGCACATTCAGTGTCCGTTCAGGGAAACTATTAGGGTTCATCGTCAGCCAGAAAGGAATAGAGGTTGATCCTGACAAGGTTAAGGCCATTCAAGAGATGTCTTCTCCAAAGACTGAAAAACAAGTCAGGGGATTCCTGGGACGTTTGAATTACATTTCCAGATTTATATTCCTCATGACCGCGACATGTGCGCCAATTTTCAAATTACTCAAAAAGAATCAGGACTGCATTTGGACAGAAGACTGTCAAACCGCCTTCGACAGTATCAAGGAATACCTGTTGAACCCACCGATTCTATCCCCTCCCATGGAAGGAAGGCCCCTAATCATTTACTTAACAGTCTTGGAAGACTCAATGGGTTGTGTACTTGGCCAACAAGACGAAACCAAAAGGAAAGAGTCTGCCATTTACTATTTGAGCAAGAAATTCACCGACTGCGAGACTCGGTACACTATGCTCAAGAAAACTTGCTGTGCTCTGGCTTGGGCAGCCAAACGTCTTCACACTACTTGGTTAATCTCTGAAATGGATCCAATCAAGTACGTCTTTGAAAAACCTGCTCTCACGGGAAGGATTGCCCATTGGAAGATGTTGTTATCAGAATATGACATCGAATACCACGATCAGAAAGCCGTTAAGGGAAGTGTTTTAGCTGATCATTTGGCTCATCAACCGATTGACGATCAAGAATCAGTCGAATTTGACTTCCCAGACGAAGATGTCATGTATCTAAAAATGAAAGACTGCGATGAACCGCTACCCAGTGAAGGGCCAGAACCAGGTTCCCAATGGGGACTAATCTTTGACGGAGCTGTCAATCATTACGGAAATGGAATTGGGGCAATTATCATAACACCTCAGGGTACCCACATTCCTTTCACCGCCCGACTTACGTTCAAGTGCACAAACAATGAGGCCAAATACGAAGCTTGTATCATGGGTCTCGAAGAAGCGATCGGCTTAAGGATCAAGAACCTGGATGTATATGGCGACTCAGCCCTGGTTGTCAATCAGATCAAAGAGATTGGAACACATACCAATCAGGATTGATTCCTTACAAAGATTACGCAAGAACGTTGTTACCCTTCTTCAACAGAGTCGAGTTTCATCATATCCCTCTAGAAGAGAATCACATGGCTGATGCATTAGCCACTCTCTCTTCCATGATTAGTGCAGGTCAATGGAACGACTTACCTAAGATTGACATAATGTGCCTTGAACGGCCCGCTTACATCTTCACAATTGAAGCAGTCATAGACGAAAAACCTTGGTATCACGATATCAAATGCTTCCTTCAGAAACAAGAGTACCCTCCTGGGGCACTAAGGAATGACAGAACAACCCTCAGAAGACTGGCAGACAGCTTCTTCCTGAGCGGTGATACACTCTATAAGAGAAATTTTGACATGGTCTTGCTCCGATGCGTAGACAGACCAGAAGCAAACATGCTGATAAAAGAACTTCATGAAGGATCCTTTGGCACTCATGCCAACGGACATACAATGGCGAGAAAATTTCTAAGAGCGGGGTACTATTGGTTGACAATGGAATCCAATTGCTACAAGTACACGAGGAAGTGTCATAAGTGTCAGATACACTCCGACAAAATCCATGTACCACCAATGCATCTCAAAGTTCTCTCTTCCCCGTGGCCTTTTTCCATATGGGGAATCAACATGATTGTCATGATTGAGCCCAAGGCTTCAAACGGACATCGGTTCATCCTGGTAGCCATTGATTACTTCACCAAGTGGGTCGAAGCAGCGTCGTACGCTAATGTAACCCGACAAGTGGTGGTCCGATTTATCAGAAACAATGTCATTTGCCGTTATGGTGTTCCAAGCCAGATCATTACTGATAATGGATCTAACTTGAACAACAATATGATGAAAGAGTTGTGCGTTGAGTTCAAAATCGAACACCATAACTCATCTCCCTACCGACCCAAGATGAACGGAGCGGTAGAAGAGGCTAACAAGAACATCAAGAAGATTGTTCAAAAAAATGGTTGTAACCTACAAGGCCATTTTTCTAAGTTATGGAACAAAGTGGCTAGGGTACCAACTTTGGAGGATCATATCTCCTAAACCACAAGGCCATTTTTCCTCATTCAAATCTGGATTTGTAGCTATCATGGCCCTCTACAAAAGCTTCAACTACACCTCATTCCAATTCATCGTGGATTTTGAGTTATGGAATGATCAAAATGGCTGAAAACATGAAATGTCACTTTTTCCAACACTTAGTGAAATTTTCATTAAGTCAGAATCTGTCTTGTTTTTTTTCCAAAAGTAGGGGGATTTTTCACTTGGATCCAAAAAGTATCAAGGCCAACTATGATCACCCATATGTTGTATCATATGAGGGCTTTCCAAAATGACCAAGAACTCCATGAAACTCCACTTAAGCCATGAGATATGACCATGCCAATGTGCCTTGCTGCAAATTGTCATGGCAAGGCAGATTTGTGCATTTTGCTCGATTTGCTCAAATTTTGCAAAGGCCAAGAAAATCTATCCATCTGAACACCTCAAGGGGGGACCAAGGAGGGACAAACACCGATCCATCAGCCTCCCAAGCCTTTGGAACCAAAAGTAGCATGCCAAACCTAGAAATGCCTAAAAGAGGGGCAAGACTCCAATTTTGGTTTGGAGCATTTAATGGATGCACCAAGGTGGCATGGACTGAGCCTTTTCCAACTCAATTCAGTCAAGGATGATCCAAGAACTAGGGAACCAACAGCCTGTGCCCTAACCTCTAGTCAGTGGCTAGAGGAGACTTGGATTCCTATTGATCAACATTGGCCAAACCTCTGCAGCAGTTGCCATTCACTATTGCATCTAAAACAAACTTGCTCTACTATAAATAGAGCTCATTTATGCTCAGTTTGAGTACACAAAAGCACTACAACACTTGCTTTCCTCAAAATCTCTTTCTCTTGGCAAAAATGCCTTCTTTAGCAAGGTAACTCTGAGTTTTTGAGTTAGGGAGAAATTCCATCACAGCTCATGATCCAAACACATCCAATATGTCATATCTAAGCTGTCCAAACTCTCACAAGTGACCTGTAACACCAAAATCACAAAGTCCCCTCTCAAAACCTCAAAAATAGAACTTTTGTGCACTTTTCAAGCCATGTCTTGATTCAGTCACTTTCCAAACCAGATAAAAGCTCAAACACACTCCAAATATCATCCTTGAACTATCCCAAATGGTTCCCCAAATCTGGAACACCATTTGAGAGAGTTGCTATTTTGGCCACTTTTGCCCCTTTTGCAAGAAAGAGCTCAAACTTGTTCCTGAGGTTTCCAGCTGATTCCAACCATCCTAAAAGCTTCTAAGAGATCATTTAAGGGTGTCCAAAGCGTCAAATCATTTCTGGAACAAAGCACTTGGCAGATTGCACAAAAGCTCCAAAAAGAGGTAAGCCTCACAACTTGAATTCTTTGAATCATGCTTTCCTTTGATGTCCACTGATCATGCACATCTTATACATGTTATATGTGTTGTGTTTGCGCCAATTTGTCATGTAATTCACACTTGTACCAAGAGGTAGCACAGAAAATGCAAATCATGGCCTATTTCAAAACCACTATCGGGTTTTTCAATAGGAGCATGATCTGAAAAAAAAAACACCACCACCATTGGATTTCTTGTGAAATTCTAGGCAGGATAGACCTAAATTTTGTCCCAATCCATGGAGAAATGAGAAAGTTATGGCCTTCACGTTTCTGACCAAAAACCTTGCCTTGCCTTGCCTTGGCCAGGCCAAATACAAGGCAAGCCTTGTATATTTGTGGTTGTGTTTCAATACACGGATGTATCACTACCCCAGTGGTAAGGCGCGCATGTTGTACACAAGAGGTCTGGGGTTCGAATCCTCCTCGCCCCAAACCCTCTTTTTGCTATTTTTTTCCACTTTTTACTATTTTTCATATTATTTTTAATGATTTGAAAAATTAATAACTCCATCAATTTAAATTATTTTTTATTGGTTCTTTTTGCAAAAAATACAAAAATATTGAAATATTTTATTCCACAAAAAATCAAGTTTATATTATTTATTTAATAGAGTTGGTATTTTGTGAATAAATTCATTTTAATTGTTTTTTTAAACATTTTAAAATTGAATTCTCATGTTGAAAATCAAAACTAAATGAATTTTAATTCATCTTGTGATTAAAACATCATTTTCCAAATCTCAACCAAAAATCACAAGTTGTTTATTCAAACTTATTTGGTATTTTATCATTTTTTATTGATTTTCCTTGAGAATTTACTTTTAAAATGATGAAATTAGGGTTTCCTTGATTTTCACCCAAGAAAAACTTTTTCAAACACCCATGGGCCTCTAATAGAGTGTAAGACCCAACCCTTTATTGAAAACCAAAATGATTTGGGCCTCAGTGTATTGTATAAGTCCCGATACCATCAAAAAGTTCGGCGCAATAGTCGCCTTTTTAACAAAAAAAACCTTTGGGCCTCTCATTGAGCTGTAAGCCCTATCTCTTCTAAAAAAAACCTCTTCGGGCCTCTAATAGAGTGTAAGACCCAACCTCTTTTTGAAACCAAAATTATTTGGGCCTCAGTCATTGTATAAGACCCATTGTGCTTTCAAAAATCTCGGCGCAATCGCCAGTTCAAAAATAAATCATCTGGGCCTACCCTCGTGTTATAAGCCCCATTTCTTTTCCTTAAACTCGTTGGCCCTCTTGAGAGAGTGTAAGACCCATCCCTTTGTACAAAAAACCTTTTGGGCCGCACATATTGTATAAGTCCCACTGTACGAATTCAAACAACAGTGCAATCACTGATAAAACCTTGGGCCTCTCCTCGAGCTGTAAGCCCCATAATCTTTTCAAAAATACTTTCTCCTTTGATTTTGAATATGTTATTATCAAAACTTTCTTTGTTGAACAACTAACCAAACAACATGGAAGCTCTACAACGGGTAAGTGTTTATCCGCTTTCATTTACCGCTTTCATATGTATATAACTGTATTTTGGGGCTGTTTCACTGTAAGTCTTCTTTCACAAACTTTTATATACTTGTCACATATCAACTGTGTAATACTAGTATAGCTATTTAGAGTGTTCCCCGGCAACTACGTCTAGCACTAGGTAAAGCCTTGTTGGTCACTCTTAAATACAAACAAAACTAGATCCCCATAGGATTTCCAGATACAGTCTTCCCTCCTCTTGGGGTTAAATAATATGGAGATGTGAAAGACAGCATTCTTGGTGAACCCTTTCTCAGACTGTCACCCTTAGACATTGTCAAAGAAACTCTAACTCCCCAGAGATGATCTTTTCTCCGTGAATGGCATCTCTTGAGTTTCTTCCAAATTCTCGGACTTTCCTGGCTTGATCTATTCTCGGTGTATAGCATGTCTTGAACTTATCGGGGTTTGGGGACCCACAGGCTTCCTAAAAGCATCCCCGCCTCCTCTTGGGTGTTGTACAAGGACCCTTCGGCTTCTTAGAAATTCTCATGCCTTCTCTTGGCCTTCATACAAGGACCCCGACGACCACTTAAAGGTATAAGATAGAACTTAGTCATCCTTTGCTAGAGCAGTCTTTCCATCGTCAAAAAACTCCGGCCGTTGTAGGGTTGATACTCATCCCTTAATGCCCGTGCCTCCTCTTAGGCATTGTATAAAAGATAAAACTATAGACTTGGACAGTTTAAGACCCTTGAGTCTCAAGGACATTCTCAAGTTCCCTTTCAAACACAGGCAGAAACCCAATCTCTCTCATGAGAGTTCCCCATACTTGGACCCGCCTCCGGATCTCCTGAATCCACGGTGGTAAGACAGCCTCCTCTTGGGCTTTGTACAATGATTCTCCCCAGTGGAGCTAACCTTTTCAGACTCTCTTGTTGAGTCACCCACTTCCAGCCTCCATCTCGGGCTTCGTACGAGATAGAAAATCACTCTCTTGTTGAGTATAAAAGACTCTCTTGTTGAGTCAACCAACTTTTAGCCTCCGTCTTGGGCTTTGTACAAGACATAGAAAATCACTCTCTTGTTGAGTATAAAAGACTCTCTTGTTGAGTCAACCACTTTTCGCTTCCATCTTGGGCTTTGTACAAGACATATAAAACACTCTCTTGTTAAGTATAAAAGACTCTCTTGTTGAGTCAATCACTTTTAGCCTCCGTCTTGGGCTTCATACAAGACACATATAAAACACTCTCTTGTTGAGTATAAAAGACTCTCTTGTTGGGTCAATTAACTTTCAGACTCTCTTGTTGAGTCAATTTCCTTTTAGCCTCTATCTTGGGCTTCGTACGAGACAACAAAACACTCTCTTGTTGAGTATAAAAGACTCTCTTGTTGGGTCAATAAACTCTCAGACTCTCTTGTTGAGTCAATCACCTTTTCAGACTCTCTCGTTGAGTCCATCTTCCCTTTTTGCCTCTGTCTCGGGCTTCATACGAGACACCAAATTACTCTCATGTTGAGTATGACAGACTCTCTTGTTGAGTCAAACCCTTTTAGCCTCAATCTTGGGCTTTGTACAAGACAGAAAGAACATTTTCCCTGGAAAAGTCAACTTCTAGCCTCCTCTTAGGCTTTGTATAAAGAAAACCCCGGTTGAGTCAATCAACCTTTTAGCATCAAAGTTGTGCCTTGCTCACAGCATACAAACATCAACAACTCCTCTTTAGAGATGACAAATTTTCTCTCAGCATAAACCCTTCAGCTTCACATCTTGGGGTTTGAACAAGATACAAACAGACCCTTCAGCTTCACATATTGGGCTTTGAACAAGATACAAATCACCCCTTTAGCTTCAATCTTGGGCTTTGAACAAGACACCAAAACACCTTTTTCCTCCCTTAGAATAGGAGGAACTACGATCGCGCTGATTTCCCTGTTTCGGGAATACGTAGGCATAAGATTGCAAAAATCTTAGCGAGCATACTACTCAAAAACCCAAAATCCCGTACCTTCATATATCAATCGAAAAGAATCCGACCTAACATCCTACCAATAGCCTAGACACCGTTCTTAAGCAAATAACCCTAAAGAAGAACCCCCTCTTGATAGCATCTGAAAACCAACAGTTTTGACTGTTTAGTCTCAGTTTGCAAGCAGGGTTAATTGGAGACATCTATTTCCCTTCCTTAATCAGCTCAACAGGATAAAAATGAATCGAACTATAGTACCAAAGCGATAGTGATTCGAAACCACAAAAACCACGCTACAAAAGTCACATGACAGCAAAACAGCAACACCTGCTGTACCAGACTAAGATGTCATGACATTTATCTGAAACACATAACAACAGTACCTGCTGTACCAGACCAAGATGTCATGACAGTAATACTGTCATGACAGTTGATGAAGATGCTTCAACATCTTACTCGACATATTGCTAAGTATTATAACCACGTCTGTACTGATGTTTGATCAACCATGTCAGGACATCTTACCCAACATCTTGCTGTAAACTTGTTTTACCCAAAATGCAGCCAATCAGAGACCTAACAATCTCCCTTTTTGGTAAATTCTGGCTAAAACAACCTTTGAATAACACAACCAGCTCCCCCTCAAAGAAACAACCAAGGAACACTACTACTACTTACATCTCCCCCTTTTTAGCCATAATATGCCAAACCAAGCAACTATGCATTTAAGGGCAATCAATCCAAAAGAAAGCAAGTCAGTAGCAGAACACATCCAACTCAGAAGCTTGTACAGTCTGACAGGTTACAGTACTCCCCCTGTCATAGATAACTAGTGTTCCATCGCAAGAAGAACACCCTGAATGAATGGAAGACATAAGACGCATCTTCATGTATTCAAGAGCGCACCCTCTGTTCAACACACCTGCTGAACGCATTCACCTAATGCCTGACCCTCAAGTAAACCAAGTAACACAACAGTACATGAATCAGATAGAAGCTCTCCCCTATCTTTCTCAACAGATACTTCTTCAGCAAGAACCACCCAAAATCACCACATGATATCCCATGACAACTTCATGATCATATAGTGAGAGTACCAGGAACACATCCTTGTACCATAACTAATAAACTCTTGGATTGAGACCAAAGCTCCATTGATCCCTCTCGTCCAGAAACCATCTATACACCACACGAATTCCTCCTGAATTCTCATGTATAGATTTCCTTGTTCCCTGAGATACAACCCAATTGAATCTGAATGCTTCACATTCCTCAAAGAGACACACAGGGCCCCTTAGTTTGCTAGCTCGCCCAGATATTCTTCACACTTGAAGAACATTCAACACATGCTCCAGAAACCTTCAGCCTATTTGCTCCACAAGCACCAAACTGGGCCACTTCTAGCATGTCCCATTCACATCAGACTACCAAGACAGTCCTTTACCCATCATTCTCCCGTATGATAAGATAAATACCTCTTAGACAAGATGTGAGTGTCAAGTTCCACACTCAGAACTTAGCATCCTACTCTAAGGATAACCAACCCAAAAAATGTTCTAACATCAGTTAGGACATTCTTCACACATCACAGACACCACACACCTTGGTTCTTGATATGCTCCACCACTGGACTTACTATCTGTATAGTAATCAAACTGAAGATCTTCAACACAACACTGCGCCACCAGTTTGAACAAAGTGAACTTCAGAAACCCGGAGAGAAATAAACTCTCATCCACTAAAAGACAGTAATTTTTCATCAACTGAGAACTTTTGCCACAAGCTCCAAAATGAACTAGATCCTCCTTACGTTTTCAACTAATTACCCTTCTACACAAGAGTAATCAGTTCCGAGCATCCTGCTTGAATGCACACTATGAAACCAACCAAATGCCACCTTTTGATTGATCTCACTCTTCTTCAGAGCTCCCACAAGATACACTGATCCACCAATGAAATCAGATCTTCAAGTCACATGAACTACTTGCTCCATAGCAAGACATCTTGGATCCACCAAGCCTCTACACATGTAACATCTTCCCATCCACAGCTCCCGCAAACTGCATGAGATAAACCTTTTTGAAGCATCCATAACTTCCATTCTCCTATAGATCACCTTATCTTAAGCTGATGTGCCACATCACCAGCTGAGACTCTGATGTTAAGCTAGATGTTAGAACATTCTGATAAGACATCCAACTGCTGAATTTAGCTCCTCCTTCTGCCACTTAGAAGAACCTCCTCCCTTTGTAGAACAAGATTTCCATGCTCTCATAAACTGGATTCAACAACCAAGTTTGAGTAGAAAACCTCCATCCTACTTTACAACTCCAAAGACTTCACATCTGCCACGTCTGAATCTTCAGAAGATAAGTAGTCCAAGACTACACCATAGCCATACCAAAGAATGCCACTTTCCATAGTAGAGCAGACTGTAGAAAGTTAGAGATAACTGCCACTTAAATTTGACTTCCAAGAAGAGCAAGATCCATGCTCCAAAGCACCTAGATCAGAAATAAACTGATCCAAGCTGTAACCATCAAGATCATGATGTCTTCATCTTCATCTTCAACATCATCAAGGTCCAGACCAGTTTCTTGCCAGGAAACTCTCCAGAGAACACATGCTTCTGTCACACCCAATTGAAGCCCATTCTTAGGTCAACACCTAAGACTAAACAGATGCTAAAGCGTATGCAGTACCCCTCCCATGATTTTGCATAAACTCTGATGATGAGATGTTCCAACATCTTGTTGAACATTAGCAATCTTGACTTTCAAGGATAATCAATTAAATACTTGTGAACTCCACAAATAGCAATTGATCTTAAATCCTTGTTTAATAACCCTTCTTCACTGTTGTAGCTAAGCTCCACCAGATCACTTCATGAACACTTATCAAGTATTCAATCTTTTGTAAGTATCTTCTTTGAAGAACGATGTTGAGATACCAAGGCTGCCACCCTTGACTCAAGTAACTAAGATTCTCTCTGAACGAACCTTATTTACCTCAATAATTCTGAAATCTCCAATTAGATTAGATCCACTCTTAGGGTCAAGAGAGATGAATTATTCCTTACTATTTTTGGATGGTGAAAATAAATCACCTCCACTTTCTTCAGATTGTGTTTCAAAGAAACACCTTCTAGTCAGAAGAGTAACTAGAAGACTCCAGATGCATGACTGAGATGCCTTTATGAGTGGACTTAAGAGAATTCTCAAGTATCTTTGACAACCTAGCCAATCAATAATTTATCAAACTCCCAGAGCAAGAACTTGATAAACTTAAACTCAACTCCTCTCCTCTTCAACTGACTTCAACTCCACCAAGAAACCAAGCTTCCAAGTACCAAGTCATCATACCATATATCTACTAACAACTCCCTTCATTCCATCGCTCCCGACATTAGAATAAAAGAAAACATATATCTTCACATAGAGAGGCCGACGATTGAGATCTTCCACCAATTGTCTTCAGTAACAACTCCAGAATCCCATAATTCTAGAGCTCTTCCATTAGAAACACATGCAGCGAAACCACAAAGGAACAGATCCTGCATGCCCTAATAAGATGTCAGAACATCTTATAAGACACCCCAACAAGAGAACTAGCCACTTCTCCTGTGGCTGTTGTAGAATCTCCTCAGTAACATGAACAACCTCGGGTTACTCCCTTCGATCTAGAACATCCATCTCATCCATTAATACCCTTGAGTATGTCTGAGTTGATTGATCTGATCTTCAAAACTCCTCCTTGTTTAAACGTCAGAAAGTATCTCCCAAAGATCTCATCCAGAACCAGACAGGATGCCTGCTCTGATACCAATTGAAATTCTGGCCTATGCAGACAGCAAATGTCCTAACATATGTCAAGACATTAAGCTACATAATCATTCAAACAGAGAGGCGGGACAACACACTGATACCTTGAATATCAGAGCTGCATAATCACAGATGTTACGACATCTGATCCAACATGTTAATCAAGACTGAACTGAAAATTGCAGAATGATAAACAATACATAAATTGTTAACCCAGTTCGGTGCAAATCACCTACATCTGGGGGATACAAATCTAGGAAGAAGACTCCACTATCCGTAGTAAACTTATAAAGTTAAACTCCCCCGTTTACAACTTTATCTCCTAAATACTACCCAATGAAATCCTTATCAAAGAACACCCTCTTTGATATGGGAATTACCACTCACTTCCCCTAATCACAATCTGTGATATCTAACAGTTACAATCTCCAGCAACTGCATCAATCTGTTCAATTGAAAGACATTCCTTCCAATAACAATATTCAGCCAAGACTCTTGACTAGCAACAATACTCGGTTCTGCTTAAAAGCTTCAACCAAGAACAATACTCAACTCTTGCTTCAAAGCTTTGAGTGAGAACAATTTACAACAACCTATGTCGACCACATAGTATCAACAGATACATGGGTGACTTACAAAATACATAAGAGATTCTCAAAACCCTAAAACTTTATGTTGCACCGACAGCTTGTTGTTATGTGTGCTTGCTATTTTAGGTCTAGCAAGTCCTTATTTATAGACTCTTGCAGTATGGGCTTGGACTCTTCAATCAGGTCTAATCTTCACGTTTTAATTAAGCTGCAAGATCTTCTCCACAAAAATAGGAACAAATCTCCAAATATTTTCCTAAAAAGTCTTCAAGATCCTTTTTATGAAATCCAATTAAATCTGCACTTTATTCCTAATAAATCTCCTTGACCTACGTATAATGATGAGACATATCCAAAATATTCTCATCAAAACAAAACAAATATGTCAAGAGATATACAACAGCAGCACCTGCTGTACCAGACAAAGATGTCGTGACATCTCCTTCGACATCTTGATTAAAAGTCACATGACAGCAAAACAGCAACACCTACTGTACCAGACTAAGATGTCATGACATCGGTCTAAAACACATAACAGCAGTACCTGTTGTACCAGACCAAGATGTCATGACATCTGTCATGACAGTAATACTGTCATGACAGTTGATGAAGATGCTTAAACATCTTACTCGACATCTTGCCAAGTATTATAACCACATCTGTACTGATGTCTGATCAACCATGTTAGGACATCTTACCTAACATCTTGTTGTAAACTTGTTTTATCCAAAATGCAGCCAATCAAAGACCTAACACCATAGCCATGAGTCATTGTTATTTACCATTAGATATTTTACTTTCAAAGATAGATCATCTAGGGAAATCATAAATATATTATTAATTCTTTTACCTTTGAGTTTTACCTCATGTGTGACTTCATCTTCAATCAAACATTAATCCTTGGTGAACTTGATCTTGAAGCCTTTGTCACAAAGTTGGCTAATACTTAGAAGATTGTGCTTTAGTCCTTCAATATAAAGAACATCTTCAATGGATGTGAAAGGTGGTGTTATAACTTTGCCTATGCCAAGAATTTTTCCTTTGTTGCTATCTCCATATGTCACATAACCCTTGGCCTTAAGCACTAGATCTGAAAATTTGATATTATCTCCCGTCTTGTGCTCTAACAACCACTATTAAGATACCATAAATTATAAGCGGTCTACAAGCATACCTAAAAAACAAATTGAGTTTTGTTAGGTACCCAAATTGCCTTGGGTCCTTCATATTTAATACCTTTCTTTACTCACACATAATGTCCACTTGCCACACTAAAGTTTCTAACATAGCAAGCATTAGGTGTATGGCCAACTATACCACAATAAAAACATGTAGGAACAAAATTACCTTTATACCTAGGAATATATGATTTCGTTTTAACAAATCTTTTCCTTTTAAGATAAGGATGAACAACTTTGGCTTTGTTAACTTTCTCTTTTGGAGTTTGATACTTGAACTTGGTTTACTAAATTCTGAATAGCCAAGACCACTTTTATCGTTAGAATATCTTTGTTGACTAAGAACACCATCCAAACCAATTTTTCCTTTTTCATGTCTTTCAAGAACTCTTTTTAGTTGGACAATTTGAAAAAAAGAGATTCACATTCTTTGCACACAAAATTCTATTTTTGTTCACTTATTATCTTTTGTTTTTCATCTTTGTAATCTTTTTCAATTGTCTCAATTTTATCTTCCAGAGATGAAATTTATTCTTTTGAGATGATATTATTTTGTATAGAATTTTGCATTCAATAATAAGTTCATCTATATCACCTTGTGCATCATTATAATAAATGGAAAATTCATTACTAACCTCTTCTTCGTCATTGAAATGGTGTGAAGCCATCAATGCTAGATTTGCACATTCGTCGCTATCCGAATCTGATGAAGAGCTTATCTCATTATCTTCCTATGCTATCTAGGCTTTCTTGTTCTTATTTTCTTTTTATACTTTAAGCCACCTTTCTTGGAGAGTTTCAGGCAATCCGTCTTTGTATGGCCTTTTTTACAACATTCATAACAAGTGATCGGGTGTTGAAGTGAAAGCCTCATTTTTCCTGAAATGTTTCTTTCTTTTTTTTATAATTGAAAGATTTATCATCATCAGTAACTGTCTTACCAAGAGCAATCAAATGATTTGTTAAATGCACGAATCTTTTCTGCAAAGCGACGATGGATTCTCCGGGCTGCATTCGGAACATTTCTTATTCTTGACTCAGGATATTCAATCTTGACCTTTTTATTTCAGCGGTTCTTTCATGAGTTTCTACTAAAGTATCCCAAATTTCTTTTGCGGATTTACATTGAGATATGCAAAAGAATTCATCCATACTTAGTGTGCTTTGAAGTATGTTGATTGCTTTCTTTTCATTTAGAATTTTCTTCTTATCATCATCATCAAGAGAACTTTTAGACTTAGGAGTTCCTTCACCATTAATGACACTAACTGGTTCATGTGGGCCATTTTTGACAGTTTCCCAAATTCCTTCTCCTTGTGCTTCTAAATGAGCCTTCATGCGTATTTTCTAGAAACCAAAATACTCGGCATAAAATAGTGGGGGTTTATTGCTACTACCACCATCTTTGAAAACCGGATTAGTTCTTGCGAAAGCCATACTGGATCTTGTAGGAACAGGTTACCTATAACCTTCTCTGATGCCAATTGTAAGTAGAGTATGCACCTAAGAGGGGGGTGAATTAGGTACTTAGAATATTTTTCCGGTTTTTAAGTTAAGTCTTACAATTTTTCCGATTTAGATTTTAAGTGATGAAAGTGGTAAAATGCAGAAAGATAAAAGACACAACGATATATCTTGGTTCCCCTCACAATTCGAGAGTACTCCAGTCCCTTTACGCAGTAAGAGATTTTACCATTGTTAGGACTTATACAAGACTATCTTAGTCTTTCTACATAGACACTAACAAACACAATCAACAAGAACAATCCTCTTGGAAAGTGGATTAAGAGAACAATCCTCCCTTAATCACTTTCTTGTTTCCAACAATCTTGGAAAACAAGGAATTCAATAATAATCTAAATTTTTACAAGTATTTGAAATATGATGATGTTGTTTGCACTTGAACCAACTTCTATGCAGAACTTTGGTCTTCTCTTCCAATGAATAATTCAAGTATAATACACTTTGATTGCTCAGAAACTTTTGATGTTTAAAATGAAATTATGCAGAAAAAAGTTTCAAGTAAAAATGGTTGAATTTTTGTAAAAGTTTGAATGGAAGAGGTGAAGAAAAAATTCTAACTTGAAAGGCTTAAATATATGTTGTAAAACCTCTATGAATAGGTGTATATTAAAGGGGATGATCAAAGAACCTTTTCCATATAAAAAACAACCTTTAAAATGATGAAAAGATGCAGCTCTACGCAGGGTAATTGATTACTGATAAGTGGTAATCGATTACCATGCTCCAACAGCTATAAAATTTGAATTTTTCCGGATGGTAATCGATTACCAAAAACTGGTAATCTGTTACTAGTAATATGTTGCTAAAAATTGGTAATCTGTTACTGACAAGATTGAGAAAGAATGCATTTTCAAATAAGTAAGTTTGTTTTCTAATTCTTTTCTATGTGAATGCATGCAACAAAGATGATATGCTTTAAGAATCGTGTTTTCTAAGCATTCTAAGAGTATGACACATTGAATTTAAAATTTTATACCTTTAGCAATCTTGAGAGCTTTTGTAGCCTTGTATGATCATTTTTCTTCTTATTTGATTCACAATGTCTTCATCAAAACTAAAATACACGGAGAAGCATTTCTTCACAAAACAATCCAAGATAACTTGTTTCCCAAGCAATTATACACTTGACCCACTAAATATAATAAAATCCAAAAACATCTGATCATTGAGCAAGAAGTCTAAACACTGAGAATCTAAAGTCAGTTAGTTAAATCTAATCCTATTGAACCTTTGATCTGATAATGTCACAATATGCAACTGCAGATGAATAATATATGAATGACTTCTAAATGAATGGTTAAAAAGAGAAAACTATGTGTGCAGGAGAAGGTAGCAGTAAGCCTGATAAAATTAAAAAAACAGGACAAATTTCGGGGTGTGACAGATATTTCAGAGATGCATATCCCAATTCACAAAAGAAAATTTACGAAGATGCATCTCCGGGCCAGATTTTGGCAAAAATGGGGTGTGTGGCTGAATTACAAGTTGTTGTGATTTTAGGTGCGTCCGAAGATTCATCTCTAGACACCAATAAGAGCATTTTTAGATTTTTAGAGGTGTGAGGTGCACTATATGGGGTGGAATAAATATCCCTCAATTAAAATTGATAGTGTCCCAAATGGTCCCAATTACATTATGGATAATGTCTTAGTTATGATGAAACAATATACTAATGTTGTCATGAATAACTTTATTTTGCTAATTCGTGGACTATGCTATTTTTAGATCCGTGAATGAAAGATTTTATCCTGATACCCCAGCTTGACCTGACACCCCAGCTTAACAAAATTATTTAACCTACCATATTTTTCAAAAAGTATGCTACCATTATGAATATTTTTTTATTTTCAAAAAAAATGGTAATAATGCTTAACATTTTCTGGATTTTTCAAAAAAACCGATAGAACGTATGCTTTTTTACCGGATTTTTTAGAAATTATGGAAAAATGTATTCATTATTTTCGGATATTTCAAAAAATTCAGAAAAATGTATGCATTTTTATCGAATTTTGGAAAAAAATAGCTATACATTAAAAATGCAGTAAAAACTTATAGTTACTGTTCATAAATTGTAAATGTCCGATAATCTGTATTAAAAAAATTTGGAAATCGCCAGAGATTTTGAAAAAAATTCAAAATATAAAAATGCTTTTGTAAAATATTTTTAAAATTTTTTAAGGAATTAAAAACTTAAAATAACCAGTAAGAAACCCGTGCGATCGTTTAGATTCACATTAGACATCGACCACTCTCATTTGCCAAGTTTGAATTCATTTTTCAATTAGTTAATATTCACATAGTTACAAATATAAGCTAATAATATGCACCAACTTTTAAATTGAGAAATAAAAAGAACTCTTAAATTAATATACTTGATCAAGAGAGTATTAAGTCTTTAATGTTAATCATATTTTCTTAAAAAGATTCAACAATTTAGTCAAAAATGAATTATGTACTGAATTTATATAAAACAGCAGCAAACGAAAGATTTAAAAGATGGACATTAAAATGAACAATCTACAACTGGTATCTAATAGATACGTTCACATCTACCTATGGATCTATGCCTGTAAGGACCTTCATTACGATGAACATTCTATAGCTGTTAAATTGAGAAATAAAATGAGAAATAAAAAGAACTCTTACATTAATATACTTGACCAAGAGAGTATTAAGTCTTTAATGTTTATCAAATTTTGTTAAAAAGATTCTACAATTTAGTCAAAAATGAATTCTATAATGATTAAAATAAAATAGCAGCAAAAGAAAGATTTAAAAGATGGACATTAAAATGAACAGTCTACAACTGATATCTCATAGATATGTTCACATCTACATGTGGATCTATGCCTACAAGGACCTTCATTACGATGAACAATCTACAATTGTTAAATTGAGAAATAAAAGGAACCCTTAGATTAATATACTTGACCAAGAGAGTATAAAGTCTTTAATGTTAATCGGATTTTGTTAAAAAGACTCTACAATTTAGTCAAAAATGAATTATGTAGTGAATTAATATAAAACAGCAACAAAGATTTAAAAGATGGATATTAAAATGAACAGTCTACCGTTGGTATCTCATAGATATGTTCACATCTACCCGTGGATCTATGCCTGTAAGGACCTTCATTACGATGAACAATCTATGGCTGTTAAATTGAGAAATAAAATGAGAAATAAAAAAACTTAGATTAATATACTTGACCAAGAGAATATTAAGTCTTTAATGTTAATCGGATTTGTTAAAAAAGATTCTACAATTTAGTCAAAAATGAATTATGTAGTGAATTTATATACAATTACACATTGATTCTAATCTAGTGACATCCAAATGCTATATATGTAAACAGAGAAGACTTTGCCAAATTCAATAAAAGAATAAAAACAAAGTTGATTCCTAAATTAAAAGGAATCAAACATACTAATTAATCTACACCAACTTATAGTAACAATTGTTTGCAGATATCAAAACCTCACGGCCCTTGCTACATGGACACTTGAAAGTAAGGCTTAAACATTTTTCAGCCCATTCTACTCTCACAGCTTCTTCAACATCTTCCCCCAATTCATCCTACAAAATAGAAAATAAATTCATCATAAAACAACCGTTAATCTCTCAGCCATATGCATATTTTTAGCTATCAAACACATTGCAAATATTCTCCATGTCAGTTAGGGGTAGGAATATGCCAGGCCAGACTTTTTTTTCAAATAGAAAAGGCCTAGGGTTTTTTATAAGCCTATTTAGTTAAAAAGGCTAGGTCATAGGCCATAAGAAAAGCCTTTCAAGCCTATCAGGCTGGCCTATTAAAACAAATATGACAAATTTTATTATTATTATTATATTGTATTTGTATTTTGAATTAAAATAAAAAGTAAATCTTAGTTATAAGAACATATGAAAATAGGTTTAAAAATAAACCTTATGAACAATGTGATAAGTTTTTTTCATAAGTTCTCTCAAACAAATAGTATCACAAAACTAACTTAAGTTAATATGTAAACTTGAATAAGTCAATGCAAATAAGCATTTAGTCTCATTTATTTTTTAATTTGTTAGTCTATTTAGGTATTAATATAATTGCTTATTTATAAACGTTCAACTATAATATGCTTTTATGTAGGCTAATAGGCCAAACAGACCTTCGAAAAGGCTAGGCTCAGGCCCAAAAATAAGCCTATGATAGGCCATAGGCCAAGCTTAGTCTTTGAAATTTTTAGCAGGCCAGGCTCAGGCTTGTCAAAGCCTAGATCGGCCCAGCCTATTCCCACCCCTAATGTCAGTCTTCACATGCATGCAACACAGTATGATGAATTTTATCACAATGGACAATTAAGACCATCTAATTATCCTACATACTTCATTATCTCTTCTATGAGGTATTGTTCGAGGCCATCATCTGCATCCAATTAGAGCAAATATCTAGTGCTTGGGGCACTTGTTCAGCATTTGGAGGACCTTAATCTTTACTTTTATGTTTGTAAATTTGTTTTACAGTGTTGACTTTTCCAGGATAAAAAAAGAAGCCAATCCAACTCTTCAGAAACTACCTACAAAGTCAATGGGATTTTATCACTCCACGAAACTGAATAATAAAGCACATATGTCAGATGGAATGACCATACACTAAACTCCACATCCAACCAATATGAACTTATATCTTGGATAGTTCTGATGTGTAAACAAACTTCATAACATTGAATCAAAGAAAATATTTCCAACACAAATGTACCCTACAGCATAACCAAATGACACAACCATCAAAATCAAATTAAAAATCCAAATACCGACATCTATAAATTCAAATCACTTAATATTCATCCCTTAACTCACCCTATGGTTAGTTTTTAAGTTGTCAACCTCCTTCTTAAATACCACAGACAAAAAATCCTTGCAAATAAACTTGATTACTTCCAAATGATCACCAAACTGAGGCCGGTCCATTGTATATCTAAATCACACACCAAATTCTAATCATAGTAAATTCATTACAATCTGATAATAACTCACTTTAGAGATCCATACCTACACTTAGATACAGAAACACATCAACAATATATTTGAAGCACACACATCAAATTTTAATCAATTCATTACAATTTCATGAGTTACCTACAGTGGAATTTTAATAAAGATCAAAATCAAATTCATATTGCTTCATGGAGCCCCACCATTTTCTTCCTCCAGGTCATTCTTTACATTTATCTTTTCCTTAGCAGTTGCTTGCTTGGCATTAGCTTCCAAGATTTCTGGGGGAATACAAAATCGCCTTTCTTTATGCTCACAAAGTTCGAAAACAATATTGTAATTATCCATGGAAGAATGAATAACCTAAAGCAAATAAACTTGATAATTTCAATAGAAACTGTTTTACAACACATATTCAACTAAATTAAGAGAAATCTGATACAATCAAAGATTATATAGAAATGTTTGCGGATCCGTTAAAATTTAAAAGCAGCTGTGAAATTAAGGTATAGAATAAAATACCACTAATAACATACCAATCAACAAAATCTTCCTAAAATCTAGCCTCGATTACCTTAAGAATCAAGAATAAAGTTCATTCACTCAGCTAGGTTCAATGAAATTCAATTCAAGAATCAATAACAACATTGATAAATAAATAAAAATAATGACATTAACTAAAAATCAAGAGAAATTTCAACAAACATGCTTCAATTTCCTTGTATTTTCTCTCATGCGACCTTGAATTTCAAGGAAAGCCTACATTTTTATGTACTAAACATGGAGGGAAAAACGGTTATACCAATAAAAATAATCATAGATAAAAACTCCAAATCAAAAAAAGAACATAAAAGAGATTGCGTTGTTACGGTTTTGATGGAGTCGTTTGCCATATCAGGTCATAATAATGAATGTTTATGATGTTAAAGATTTAATATTGAATTATAGTGCAACGTAGTATATAACTAACCATATATTTGTTAATTAATTCTATTATAAACACAACGTTCAACAATATCCCACACTCACAGCAAAAGTGTAACCCCTTATTTTCATTTGTGAATCTGCAAATCCAAATTACCAACCAAAACAACAAAAAATATAATTAACCATTTATCCTTCAGTCATAGTTATTCATCCATTGAGTCTATAAATTGGGTAAAAAGATCATACAGGAGGGAGGAGGCCACAGAAAAAAAAAACACTTAATTTTTATTACATGAAACAAACATTCCACCTTCTTCTTCCTTCATAACCAACTAAATTCATCAATTACAATAACGACTATTCACCATTAACAATACTAACACATTCATTCATATACCAATAACTCATCAATAATTATAATACAACAACAATCCAAAGCAAAGAGGAAATGATAGATCAGAAAGTGGAAGAAAATAGAGGCACAAAAATGACTTAGAGAAGTGTTTGAAACCATCCCCGTCGGCGTTGTTTCCTCTTCCAGCCAACTCCAATAACGGGACTGACGTACCATCACGCTCTTCTGTCCTTCACAAACAACAGTCGCGCACCTTCATCGTATCACCATCGCACGGAACCTCCGACCACCATTGTGAAATCGAACTCAGAGCTCGTTGGAAATCAATCGTGTGGTACAACCCTCATCCTTGTGCCTTTGAATTTTCCCTATTTTCTTTCTATGTGTTTTATTTGAAAGAGGTACCATTGTTGTTGATGAAAAATAGAAGGATATTGTTGAACGCTGTGTTTGCTGCCATGCTTGATTGTTTTTCCATGTATCCTCAGTTTTTCGTCTTTTGCATTTCTTTAGAAAAGAAAATAGCGTAGCGATTCTGATGGTAGGTTAAAATTCTTTTCAATGTATGTCACTCCAACTCTAAATGTGACCTTTCATTACCCAATGCATTGAGGAGAGTGAAAGGTTCGCTGAGCCAAGACAATATCCATGATTCATTTGAATATTAGTTTAAGATTTTTTTCAATTAACCAAATAATAGAATTGATTCACAAATTAACACACCAGTTGTCATAAATGTCAAATGCATAAGATTGCAGCAAGCATGTGATTAGACTCTAATAGCCCTGGATTAATGAAAAATTAGGTATGTAATCAGAATGATTAATTTGGAAATTCTAGATATTTTAGTTTTTATAGATAGATAATAGATAATTACGTAGGAATTATGGGGATGCCATGTTGTCATACCCCAAACTTTGACCACAAGATTTCCCATCATTATGCAAATCATTACCATAATATGGAGGTACCTTCATGCCTCATCAATCCTCTCAAAGATTGTTGAGCATTCACTACAATAAAAATTAGGGTTTTGAGCCCTCTCAGAATACTCAGACAAAGGATCAATCAAGAATGGACATGATCCTTAACTTATCAAACCTCTCAAACATCCATGAAGGATCAATGGGTCTCCCACATCAAGAATCAAGCACAAGAGTGCAACAGTTCAAGTGGATCAAGCCTCAAGATCATCAGTGTCAACAAATTAGGGTTTTGGTAGACTAAGGCTTCCAGAGAGAAATTTTCATCTGGGCATAAGCCAATACTTCAAAACATGATCCATGAAGCTCAAAGGGACCTCATGGACCCATTCACAAGTTCAAAATAACCTCAGGGGATGCATTCATCAAAAATCAGGAATTAGGGTTTCTTGACCTAATTCACCCCTAAGTTGACTTTTGAAGCAAGGCATGAG
The DNA here is from genome assembly GCA_022829125.1 of Lathyrus tuberosus. Lineage (NCBI taxonomy): Eukaryota > Viridiplantae > Streptophyta > Magnoliopsida > Fabales > Fabaceae > Lathyrus > Lathyrus tuberosus. Next base: position 731,384 of record JALAZF010000085.1, on the reverse strand, counting down.
CCAAGACCTCAAGAAGTGTTTTGAATACCTCCAATACATCATATTGATCCATTTTCAAGATTGGATTGATTCAAAGAACTTGGTTCATAACCAAATACAAGGATTCAAATTAATCTGGACCAATTTGGGTTTTCTGATGAAAAGTCAATTGTACCGTTGACTTTTGACCAAGACATGATCACAAACCTTGGGACAAGAATCAAGACACTCTATAACACCTATGGAATCCATCCATTAGGTTTTAATTAGGTCAAGGGCTTGATTTCATAGAGGATCACAAAGTTTGAAGTTCATCTGATAAAAAGTCAACTGTGCCAAAAAACCAAGTTTGAATTTTTGAATTTCTTGACAAACAAGGCTTCTTTAAGTTAAAAATAATGTTAAACTATGGTTTGGATAATCATCCATCAAGAAAAATCAAGAAAAGTTGGGTTACTTGCAAAAGGGGCAACCATAAGAAACTTGAATTTTCACTAAGTCATGAAAAAAAGTGATTTATACCCAACTTTGCAAGACCATAACTTGTGATCCAAGCAACCTTTTTCTTCCATCCAAAGCTAAAATGAAAGCTCTCATTACATACTTCAAGATTGTCAACTACAAAAAATTCCAATTCCTCATGGATTTTGAGTTATGGGTTGATCAAAATCACAAAAATATGAAAATGGCCATTTTTCCAACACTTAGTGAAATTTTGGACAGAATCTATTTTGCATTTTCACCAACTTTGAGGCCATTTTTTCAGTATGATCCAAGATGATTCAACACCAAAGATGGACATCAAAGTTGAAGTATGTTATTGGGGCTTTCAAAAAAGTTCAAGAGCCTCTCATGGTTCAACTTGAGCAAGGAGTTGTAAGCCTCCAAAAATGGCATTTTTCACCCTGCCCACACAAAGACATGAAAATATAACTTGGTTCCCACACTTTCTTGAGCCAATTTTGGACACTTGCATCATTTAATTTCTGTCCAAAATCAACTTGAATGATGAGGGATCTGATCACAAAGCCACCAAGTCAAAAATCCTATTCCTTAGCATGTGAAATTCAATGTTACAAATCCAAAAACTTCAATTTTGTTTCAAGGCATTCAAGAGATACATTGAGGTGGCATGGAATGAGTCATTGATCACTAAAAGAGTCAAGCCTTATCCCTGTAATAGAAGACTCATATCCTGCAAGATTGACTCAAGTCAATGGCTAGAGGAAACTTTGGCTACATGACAAAGTTAAATGGATATTGGAGTGATCCAGCCTCCAATCACTATTGCTCCCAAAACAAAGTTGCTCTACTACAAATAGAGATTCTTTCTGAACAATTCAAGTACACAAAAGCATAACAACTCATGCTTTCCTTCTTTTCACTCTCAAAAAACCAAAAAATGTTTCTTTAGCAAGTCACAATGGAATTTTCAAATAGGGATCAATTCCATCAAAACCAACCATCCTAACACCTCACATATGTCATATACAAGTGATCCATAACCTTAAAACACATCTAGAACACCAGAATCACAAAGTCATCATCCATTTGCTCAAGCTTTTTGGCCTAGCTGCAGTTGGGGTGCCACAACAAATTCCAGGTTGTTTCAATCCATTCCAAGCTTTCAAACACACTACTTGAGGTCCAACGAAGCTGTCCAGATCATCACACAACATCTGTAACACCTACAACTGAGGATTCGATTTCCTCTTGCAGAGGTAAGCCTGACACTTTCAATCTCTATGATCCATGCATCATAAATGTGTTTTCAAGTTACAAACATGTTTCTGTACTTATGTAGAGTGTTTCTCCTCAATCAATTGCTTTATAGCTATAGTGTATAGGATTTCATAGTGTTCTTGCAGAAATTAGGGTTCTTGAGTTCATTTTTTAATATCTCACTCCACACTTAATATAAATGCAATTAATTTATATCATTGGAATCCTTGTTCAAAAATACACAACTTTCGTCTTTACAAAAGTCAAAACCATTGAGTAATCAGAGAGAAAAGTGAGGTTTTGAAAATCTGAGAGTTAGGGCACGCGCGAGGAATTGCGCCATAATTCAAATATTTGAATTTTTGAATATTTTGATATTTTTTTAATTGATTTCAAAAATTAATTCCTCTCTCATTTTTATTATCATTTTTTATTGGTTCTTTTTTTTTTAAATTCACAAAAATGTGAAAATATTTTATTCTACGAAAAAATAAAACTTATATTATTTTTTAATATAGTTGGAATTTTTGTAAATAATTTCATCTTATTTGTTTCTTAACATTTTTAAATGAAATTTCCACCTAGATTTTCAAATTCAAATGAATTTCAAGCTTTCACGTGATTAAACATGATTTTTCAAAATATTTTTCAAAGTTGACAACTTTTTTTTTAATATATTTGATATTTATATCATTTTTAATTAAATTTCCTTTGAAAATTATATTTTTTAAATTCAAATTAGGGTTTTCTCCTAATTTTGATTTTTTTAAACTTCACTTGAAACACTTTTGGGCCTCTAATAGAGTGTAAGACCCATCACCTTTGTAATACCAAAATTTTAGGCCTCAATCATTTGTATAAGTCTCGATACGATTTTCAAAATAACGGTGCGATCGCTGTTTTTCATCTGGGCATCTCCTTGAGCTGTAAGCCCCATCTCTTGTATAAAAATAAACTTTTAGGCCTCTATTAGAGAGTAAGACCCATTCCTTCATGTACATAAATAATTTTGGGCCTCAGTCATTGTATAAGTCCCTTTGTGGTTTTCAAAATCACGGCGTAATCGTCGCCTTTTCAAATAAGTCATTTGGGTCTCTCCTTGAGTATAAGCCCTAATCTGTTGTACATAAACTTTGTTTTAACAAACAAACAACTTTCATGGGCCTCTCCTTGAGCTATGAGCCCCAAACTTTCTTTTCTTTTCAAACATATTTTTAATTCACATTCAAACCCAAAGTTTCCTCAAAACATTCTTCAATTTCTTGAAACCCTAATCAAGCATACAATTGTAGTCAATGCTATAGATCACAATACACTTGGGCTTCTTCTCAAAAGGTAAGTCCCAACATCTTTTCTTTTTAATGCATATTTGTTTATATATATCTGCCAATTTAATTGTCTGTACATACTTATGTATATCTGGCTTAGAGTTTCCCTAGCAGTTAGGTCTATGTTTAGGTCAAACCAGAGGTTACTTTACAACATAGTCAAAACTAGTTCCCTCATAGGAAATTCCCTATACAGTCTGCCTTCTCTTGGGCTTATACAATATGGAACAGAGAAAGGCATTATTCTCGGTGAAACTTTTCTCAAGACTGTCAAAACTTAGAAATATATTTGTACAAGAAATTCATTTCCCCAAAGAGGATTAATTCCCGGTGAAACCTCTTTTGAATTTCTTCAAACCTTAGAACTGTTCAGCAAAGAAAGGACTTATTCCCGGTGAAACCTTTCTTGAACTTTTCTTAGGCTTGGACCCACAGGCTTCCTAAAAGCATCCCCTGCCTCCTCTTGGGCTTAGTACAAGGACCAACAGGCTTCTTAAAAGTTCCCCAGCCTCCTCTTGGGCTTAGTACAAGGACCCAAAGGCCTCCTAAAGGCATAGGATAGAAATTAGTCATCTCTACTAGTTCAATCCTCAGGAGAGTCAAGAATTCCAAAACATCAGACCATGCTAGGGTCGATCTTCATCCCTTAAACCCTTAGCCTCCTCTTGGGCATCATACAAAGACCCCTCTCTACACCAGAGCCTACCACTTCTTGAGAGACTTGGGCAGTCTCAGCCTCCGCTTGGCCTTCATACAAGTAGACTTGGAAAGTCTCATCTCCTCTGGGTTCTCACACAAAGACCCTCAAGTTTCCTAAAAGCACAGGAAAAACCTTGATCATTATACCTATACACTAAGTTTCCAGCAGAGTTAAAATCTCTATAGGTTTTCAAACTCAATTTTTAAACTCCCCTGACCCCCAACAAGGTGTAAACTTTTACCTTAGAATTCCCCAACCAGGGTCAATTTACCATCAACAAATCTCCAGTAGAATCAGAGCCTCAGGGCATCTGATCCTCTAACTCTTCCCTGATTCCCAGCAAGAGTAATCCCTTTAGATTCCCCAACATAATACAAACCTGCTCTTGGATTTCTACAAATCCTCAGCAAGAGATAGCCTCCTCTTAGGCTTCATATAAGAATTTCCCCCAGTCAGCCTCAATCTTGGGCTTTGTACAAGACAGATAAAACATTCCCCAGTGAAGTCATTTTCCTTCAGCCTCAATCTTGGGCTTTGTACAAGACAGATAAAACCCTCCTCAGTAGAGTCAGTCTCTTTTAGCTTCAACCTTGGGCTTTGATCAAGGCATACAAAAATCAACATCCCCTCAGACGAGACCATGAGTTCTCTCTGCAGGAGGATATTTCCTTTATACATCACATATCAAAATAAACAATCAAAACCCTTTTGTCCAGATAATTGCTGTAAGTGGCACACTTGTTGATTCAAAATCCAAGCTGGAGTCATTCCTTTATCCTGGCTAAACTTCATCTTTCATCTAACAGCTGTAAGTGGCAAGCCTCTGGATCCCTAACATCCAAGCCAATGTCCCTCTCTTAGCATGAAAGATTCATAAGGAAAAAGTGGCATTGCTCTACACTGAGTTAAATCTTTCTTCCTTCATGACATCCCTCTTATAACGAAAATTATGGCATTGCTGGATTCACATATCCCAGTTAAATTAATTTCCCTTATAATAAATATCTCAATAATTTGTGATGAATAGGTGAGATATCTCCCTTTAGAGATGACAAATTCTCTCCCAGTCACCCTTTTAGCTTCAATCTTGGGCTTTAAATAAGACACAAATACTCAAATAGCTTCAATCTTGGGCTTTGAAAAAGACACCAAACATTTTCCTCCCATAGAAATAGGAGGAATTACGATTGCTCTGATTTCCCGAATCTCTTTACAAGAACACGTAGGCATAATATTGCGAAATCTTAGCGAGCACACAAATCAAAAACTCTAGGTCTAGAACCTTCCCAAAAACAACGGAAAAACCGAAAACAACAAAAACATTCTCTCAATTCTCCCAAAGGAGCAACTTTCCCAAGCCACAGCAAATAAACATAAGAAAGCATTTCAAATTAACAGAGAAACATGCAATAAAGAGTTCCTATGGATTACCATAGATACACTGAGTGTTAATAGCTTCCGTTTGTATAACCAGACCCCGATCCCCGATCTCTTAGCATTTGTTAAAGAAAACATTTGGGTGCAAGGTTAGTTTTAGATATCTTCCCTTTCCTTTCCAGCTTCATAGGATAAATAAGAAATCAGAAAGTAGCACCCAATTCCAACTTTGCGGTAAGGCAGTCGCGTCATCGACAAAAATCGTACGCTACAGAAAAATGGCGACTCTGCTGGGGAATGTTTAGGATTAGAGTTCCTAAGATGTCTAGGCTTTACTTTGCATTTATTTCTCTGTTTATTTACTTGCTTTCTCATTTTTCTGATATATATATATATATATATATATATATATATATATATATATATATATATATATATATATATATATATATATATATCATATTCTGTTATATTACTTGATACCCGTGTTTAAATTACCATTAATTGGGAATGTGATTAATGCGCATGTGGAAAGTTTGAGAGAACATTAAGATAAGTGGTGGCGTCTCCAGGAAGGCTTATAGGGTGTGGTTCCCGACCAAGTTAACCTGGCAGTCTACTGAATCAGTTGAGGTACCCGTGTGGACTTGCTAATGTTGAACGACCCTGTCGTGAAAGCATAGTTTTCCTAGTGCGGTACCAATGACATTGAGGATTTAGTAGACACTTAATAATTTGGCCATTAGGAAGTGCAGTGACTATCGGGAATAGTTGATACGCGATACTAAACTCAAAAGGGATTCATCTTAGGATATTACAGCTCTACTGAGTCAATTAGTTTATTGTTAATATCTCTAAGAGGGGTCAATGATTTTGGGAACCTTTGTTAGAACCCGTTCTACAGGTACAAAAATTGACCAATTAGTACACACATTTGGGGATGGGTAGATCCATGGCTCCATGCTCGTGACGACGAACCCCTAAACCCAGGTTTTCAAATGTTTTTGTTTGATGCATTCATGCATCCATGCATTCATTAAAAAACCTTTTTCAAAACAAGAAAAGAAAATTTTCTAAAAAAACTAAAACAATAATTGCAAATATCAGAGAGGTGGCGTTATGGATTTCGAAAGAAGAAAAATGCACAAGTACACCTTCAAGGTTCCAAAATTGGACGACCTAAGGAAATTGGGAAGGATGATTACTAATCCAGAGGCTTTCAGAGCTAAGCACGGAAGACTGTTATCTCTTCTGAAGGTCAACATGGTTGAAGGGATCCTATCTACACTGATTCAGTTCTACGATCCAGTTTACCACTACTTCACTTTCCCAGATTATCAGCTTACACCAACATTGGAAGATTGGTACAATCGGATTTACGAAGGGATCCATGGTTTACCAGCTAAATTCCTGATGGAGAAAGCTCTATACTTTGCAAGTATAGGAAATATAACTTATTTCGAGGATGTCTTTGTTCTACTCACATATGGGTTATTCCTCTTTCCAACATTAACAACTTCGTTGACATTAATGCTATTAAGATATTCTTGATTGGAAACCTAGTACCAACCTTGCTCGCGGATGCTTATTATTCTGTACACTTAAGGAATTTGTACAGTTGAGGGATGATCACATGTTGTGTACCATTATTCTACAAATAGGTTATTTCCCACTTGCCCGAGTCTGCTGCCTTTTGGGATCACAAGAGTAATCTGCGATGGTCACATAAGATGATGTCTCTCACCAATACAGATATAGATTGGTACAATCGGATTTACGAAGGGATAAAAATCATCGACAGATGTGGAAATTTCCTCAATGTACCCCTCATTGGTACTAAAGGAGGGATCAACTATCATCCAATTTTAGCTCGCCGTCAACTTGGATATCCGATGAAGAATATCCCACATAATGCTCATCTGGAAGGTCTTTTCTTCGAGGAAGGAGAAAATGACAGGGCACTAAAGAAAGAAATAGTGCATGCCTGACAACATATTCATAGGAAAGGGAGAGAATCCCTGGGAAGACCAATGTGTTCCTCTACAGAGCCTTATCTCCACTGGGTGCAAACCAGAGCCATCAAACTAAGGATGCCTTACCCTCGTCAAGAAGTTTTTCCCTTAAAGGAATTTGTCCTTTATTTCATGTCTGATGCAGAAAAACTCCACGTCGCTCTCAACAAAGTCCAACGTGAGAGAAACTCTTGGAAGAACAAATACCAGATACTTAATTTGGAATGTACCAAGATTCAGGAACTGCTAAAGGAAAAGGATGCTCTGATTGAGATATTATAGCAGCATGCTATGGAAAGTCAGGAGGAACGAAGGAATTTTCTCACTCCTTTCACTTGGAAGAGAATCTTCGACCCGACAACGGCTGAAGGAGCCCAATCAAAGAAAAGAAAATTTCAGGAACCAGCATCTAAGCTCTCCTCAGAGAGAACTCAAGATCCATAGGCCTAACTTTCCTTATTCGCACTTTGTAAAATACTGTACTTTTCCTTGTAAAATACTGCAATATTTTGAGTTCAATAATAGGGTCTCCCCCCACTGTGTGATATTTGCAATATAATTGTTAACAGTTCTTTTGAAAACAAAAAAAAACTAAAAAATATAACATTCTTTGCATATCATTCATCATTCTCACATATCACATTTTTGTCTTTGAGTCTCACATATGTGTCACACTCTAGAGTCAAATTGTCTCATTCGTACAATACTCGGGCCAATCGACAAAAGAAAATGGACAATCTCGAGGAAGAGAATAGAGAGCTGAGAGAAGAAATCAATGCTCTGAAGGAGAGTTTGGAGAAACTCCACCATGACATGCAATCCCTGGTAGCAGCCCAGGAGCAACATCGTCAAAGGACTGTAATCTCGGAGGGTACGTCTACACCAGCATTTGAGACGTCTGGCAGTCATCCTCAGTACAACATGCCTAAAGGATTTCCCTGGGGCATGCCTCACAACTTTATACCAGAAGGATACATCCCACTGGTCACTGAAGACTCGGAAGTTGTAGCAGGAATCGCCAGACCTGAATGTTACAAACTTCAGGTAAATGAAGACGCAATGGTTACAGCAGAAACTCCTGAAGGTTACAAACTTCAGGTCACTGAAGCGCCAAGAGTCACCATAATAATGACTATACCACAACCAGTGGTACACACTATCCTAGAAGGACATATTCCGTAAGCAATTTCTGGTGTAAATGAAGACATATACGAAAGGATGAATGAGTTCCAGGAACAATTCTTGGAAATGCAGAAGGAACTGCATGCCATTCGCGGTTAAGACTTATTTGGAAAGGACGTTGCCGACCTCTGTTTGGTCCTTAATGTAAAGATACCACACAAATTCAAGGTGCCCGACTTTGAAAAATACAAAGGCAACTCTTGCCCTCAAAGTCATTTGGTGATGTACGCTTAGAAAATGTATACCCGGACAGAAAATCAACAGCTACTGATCCATTACTTCCAAGACAGTTTAACCGGTGCCGCACTCAAATGGTACATGGATTTAAATCGCACCAAGATCAGTACTTTCAGAGATCTTGGGGGCAGCTTTCATTCAACAGTATAAATACAATTTGGACATGGCACCAGATAGGGACCAGCTCAGAGCAATGTCACAAAAGGATAAAGAAACCTTTAAAGAATATGCTCAAAGATGGCGTAAAATAGCCGTCCAAATCTGTCCTCCTCTCGAAGAAAAGGAAATGAAAAAGATTTTCCTGAAAACGTTGAGCTTATTTTATTACGACCAAATGGTCAGCAGTGCGCCCAGTGACTTCAATGAAATGGTGAACATGGGAGTACGTCTTGAAGAAGCAGTACGAAAATGACGATTAGTCAAAGATGCAGAGCCATCTAGCAGTACTAAGAGATACGATGGTGCTTTCCAAAAGAAGAAAGAGCAAAATATCAGTAATATCTCTCTCGAAAAGCAAAGGCGAAGGTATCAACCGGTAGCAGCGATAACCCCCGCTATCAACCATGCGCCAGCTCCGACCTATCAACCTCAGGTTGTTCAGAACCAACCAAATTAACAACAGTATCAGCAAAGGCCACAACAACCTCTTCAGCAGGTTCGCCCTCAGTACAATAATAACAATCGTACTACACGACCATCAGGGTTCGACCCTATATTGATGTTTTACGCAGAGTTATTTCCACTTCTACTGGCCAAGGGGCACGTTCAAACCAGGACGCCTCTCGCAGTACCATAAAATCCACCTTTTTGGTTCAAAGTAGATTAAACTTGCCCTTACCATCAAGGAGGATTGAGGCATAACATTGATAATTGTCTCAGCTTCAAGTCTGATATACAGAAGCTTGTCAGGAACGGGGTTTTATCTTTCAAAGATACTAATCTAAATGTTCAGACGAACCCATTACCGCAACATGAGAAGACCACAATGAATTTGATAGAAGGAGAACCTATCAATAGTTATCAAATTCATAATGTACGCCTACTGGGAACAAACCTGGTAAAGATGCATTGCAAACAAAGTGGGTACGACCATGTGCCATCTCACAACTATCATCAATGTGATATCTGCTCCAAGGACAATCAAGGGTGTGCCTAGTACAAGCAGCTCTACAAGAACAAATGGATCTGGGCTGGATTCAGGATCATAGGGTGCGTGAAGTAAACATGGCCCATGCACATCCCAACATTGTTCAAAACCACGACATTCGTACGATGAACGTCAATCTAGTGGCATTGCATTCAAGGCAAAGTCAGTATTACATTCTGTCGTGGCACGATTGCAGCACTTGTTCGATCTGCTCAAAAGACAATCAGGGATGCTCTTTTGTACAAGAGGCCCTCCAACATCAAATAGATCTCAAATGGATCCAAGACTACCATGAAAGAAGTGATCATCAAATCAATATGGTTCAAATCTTTAACATATGCCTGATGAATACCAGTCTAGTACAATTACATGCTAAGCAGGTCAGACTTGGTTTTCTGGCTTCACATGATTATCAAGACTGTAAAGAATGCTACGAAAATGACCAAGGGTGTGTGCTTGTGCAAAGGACTCTTCAGCATCTGTTGTATCAGTGGTGCTTCCGATCTACCTGGATGAAGACACACAACAGATTAGCATGACTGACAGGAATCATAGTAGACATCAAAGTCGCAATGTCCTCTCAATAGAAATGGATCTAGTGAGGATGCACTGCATACAAAGCGGATATGGTCGGGTACCCCCTCACAATTATGTATGCTGTAGAGTATGCTCAGAAAATAACCAAGGGTGCTATCTAGTGCGAGCAGCCCTCCAACATCAACTAAACCGAAAGGAGATTCAACCATGTTTGAATTCTGAATCAATCAACATGATACAAGATTACCTCTCTGGTCAAAACAAAAACACTGTCATAATCTCCAATCATGGAACAACCAAAGATGTTTGTGCCATAATTCCTCTACTCGATGAATCAAAAGTCTCTCTTGACAATAGGAAAATTCCAAACTTAGAACTGATCAAGGTTGCCTACGACGGTCAGAAGGCCCAAAAAGCCCCTGTGGTTATCTACCTACCAGGTCCAATACCGTACAAGTCATATAAGGATATCTTGTACAAGTACAGTGCAACGACCATAGAAAATGGAAAAGAAACTCCGTTACCCTCTATTGTGAACATTGCCGACATCAGACAAGTTACCCGGAGTGGTCGGATCTTCAACAGAGGAGTTGGAGAACCTACCAAAGTAAAGGAACCTCAAATGGAAGTTCCTAACTAACAAGTCAGTCAATCCAGCAATACAGAACCTATAAAGAACAATGATGAAATGCTGAAGCACATCCAGAAAAGCGAGTACAACATTATGGATCAATTGTTGCAAACTCCGTCTCGAATTTCTGTACTATCTCTCCTGCTTAGTTCAGAAGCTTACAGGGAAGCTCTACAGAGAGTCTTAGAACAATCCTTTGTGGAACAAGATGTGACAATAGGACAATTTGACAGCATCATCTCAACATCACTTCCTGTAATAACTTGGGATTCAGTGATGAAGAACAGCCGGAAGAAGGCAAGAACCATAATATGGCACTCAACGTCACAGTCAATTGCCAGGACAATGCTTTAGCCAGCGTACTGGTAGACACAGGTTCATCCTTAAATGTCATGCCAAGGTCAACTTTGGTTCGACTATCTTTTCAAGGTACTCCGATGAGAGACAGTGAGATCATCGTCAAAGCATTTGACGGATCCAGAAAAACAGTTATTGGGGAAGTTGGTCTTCACATAACCATCGGTCCTCACACTTTCCAAGTCACTTTCTAGGTCACGGATATCCGAGCAGCGTACAGTTGTTTATTAGGAAGACCTTGGATACACGAACCTGGGGCAGTCACTTCAACACTTCACCAGAAGTTGAAGTTTGTCAAGAATGACAAATTAGTCACAGTATGTGGAGAGCAAGCTTTAATCGTGAGCAACTTATCGTCATTCTCCTGTGTAGAACCAGAGGAGGTTATTGGAACTCAATTTCAATCACTCTCGGTGAGCAATGAGAATCAACAAGAAAGAGGAGCGTTGGTTTCCTCATATAAGGACGCTCTCAAAGTAATAGGGAGTCGTGACGTAAAAGGATGGGGACAGATTGTAATTCCTACTAATAACAAGACAAGAAATGGTCTTGGTTTCTCTCTAACTTGTACCCAGACTACTAAGAAAGATGAAAGTTTTTGTCCCATTCAGGATTTCTTTCACAGTGGAGGCTTCCTTCGACCAGTATCTCAAGAAGTACACACCATCGAGGGGAACTGAAATTCTGGTATCAGACGTGTGATGTTAAGGTACGATGTCACAACGTCACACTCTGCACAGTGGATAGGAAAAACAGCAAAATAACACCAAGAATTGTTGACCCAGTTCGGTTACAACCAACCTACTCTGGTGGCTACCAAGCCAGGGATGGAATTCACTACTTGTAGATATAATTTACAGACTCAACAACCCGTTGACAATCTCCTAAACTTATACTCTACTAATGACTTCCTACCTAAGAAACCACTTAGGTATGAGAACACCACTCAATCCCTTACAAACTCTCAAAGAAACCACTTTGAGTACCCTTGATCTTGCTTCCTAGCTTCGATCAAGCAAACACTCTCTATTGCTTCACAGCTTCTAGAGAGGACAAAAACACAACACCTATTCAAACCCTAGAATAGTGTAAATACAAGCACTCTAAACAAACTCTAGACACTAAGCCTCCAGCTCCTGATCTTCTGAATGTTTTCTGTCGCTTTTTCCTTTGGTCTTGTGCGCTTTATATAGCCCCTTGAATTGGTCTTGGACTTGCTACAATATCTCCCAGATTTGTTATTTAAAACTGAATATTTAAAACAGATTTTCTCCTAAAATCTTTTTAAATCTTCAACCTTTTAAATCTCCTACAAATCTGCACCAGATCTCCTATGCAGTAGCAAATATCTATCCCAAGATATTCGCATCCAATGAGACAGCTTGCTCTCCACAATTCCAGCTAATACGCAACCCTAACAACATCACAGCCTGTTGTTGTTAATTCTGCAGATCTGATGTCATAACATCACCTATGTGACATCAGACATCCAACTTCAGCAATTAATTACTTAACACAGCCCAGTGTTAAATCTCAATGTTGCAACATCAGCACCTTGACATCAACATTGAATATACTTTGTTTTACCAAAATTCCAGCCAATCCAGGAACTAACAATCTCCCCCTTTGGCTAATTTTGGTTAAAACAATCTCTGCACTCTGCAAACAAACTTTGCACTCTGCACCTTCAGAGACTTTAGCAGCGAAAAAACTTCTATCAATAAATCATTTTGAAACTCTCATCAGCAGCAGTTTGACAATTTTCATAGTCTTCATCACTTGATCCGCTGCAGCACCATCTTCATTATTGACAATAGCCAATTGGTGCTCCCCCTCAAAAATATGAACCAGCATCACAGCTGTTCAGTAGCTCACAATGTGCAGCACTTTTCTCCCCCTTAATGTCTGCTCTCTTCAAATGTTATGATATCTTCACTAGCTCAGTCAAAACTCCCCCTTAATAACTGCATCAATAACTGCACCAGCATAGCATCTGTCAATTACTCCCCCTTAATAGCAGCATTTGGCATTCTTTGACCCTGTTTGTTAATTCTCTTGGCTATTTCTCCCCCTTTTTAGCCACAATTAGATAAGCTTCACCTGGCAGTTGACTAAATATTTTAAAAAAAAACTCCAACTGCCCACAACCCCTTTCTAGCACATTTAGTCTTCATAAATGCAGATTCCCAATTTGCTTCTTAACCTTTCAAATTGGTTTGCATCCAAGGCTTTAGTGAATATGTCAGCCAGCTGGTTATCTGTGGCTACATGCTCCAAGGTAACAATTTTGTCTTCAACCAGATCCCTTATGAAGTGATGCCTTATGTCTATGTGCTTTGTCCTACTATGCTGTATAGGATTTTTAGATATATTAATGGCACTCAGATTATCACAGTATAGTGTCATAACATCTTGTTTGACATTGTATTCACCCAACATCTGCTTCATCCAAACCAGCTGAGAGCAACTACTTCCTGCTGCTATATACTCTGCTTCAGCAGTTGAGAGAGATACACAATTCTGCTTCTTGCTGAACCAGGAAATCAGATTGTTCCCTAGAAAGAAATAGCCTCCTGAAGTGCTTTTCCTATCATCTGCACTTCTAGCCCAATCAGCATCACAGTATCCTCTTAAATCAGTCCCAGAATCATGGCTATATAGCATTCCATAGTCACTTGTGCCATTCACATATTTCAGAATCCTCTTCACTTGATTCAAGTGACTCACCTTAGGATCAGATTGATATCTGGCACACACTCCAACAGCAAAGGAAATGTCAGGTCTGCTTGCTGTGAGATACAGTAGGCTCCCAATCATACTTCTGTACAAGCTGTGGTCCATACTCACTCCATTCTCATCCTTGGATAGCTTCAAATGGGTGGGAGCAGGTGTCCTTTTGTGATTGGCATTATCCAGGCCAAATTTCTTTACTATGCTCTTAGCATATTTGCTTTGAGAAATAAAGATAGAATCCTCCATTTGTCTGACTTGTAATCCAAGAAAGTAGCTAAGTTCTCCAACCAAACTCATTTCAAATTCTGATTGCATATGTTGAACAAACTGTTTCACCATAGCCTCTGACATCCCCCCAAATACAATGTCATCCACATAAATTTGGGCTACCATTAATTTTCCGCCTTCTTCCTAGACAAACAAGGTTTTGTCAATCCCTCCTTTTCTATAACCATTTGCTACTAAGAATTCTATCAGCCTCTCATACCAGGCCCTTGGAGCTTGTTTCAAGCCATACAATGCTTTCCTCAGTTTGAACACATGGTTGGGGAAGTTTGGATCAGTGAATCCTTTAGGTTGATCTACATAGACTTCTTCATTCAGATAACCATTCAGAAAAGCACTCTTCACGTCCATTTGGAACAGCTTGAATCTTAGGTTACAAGCCATACCCAAGAGTAGTCTGATGGATTCTAATCTAGCCACTGGAGCAAACGTCTCATCAAAGTCAACTCCCTCAACTTGAGTATAACCTTGTGCAACAAGTCTATCTTTGTTTCTTGTAACCACTCCAAGCTCGTCAGACTTATTTTTGTAGATCCACTTTGTTCCAATAACATTCACCCCTTCTGGTCTTGGCACAAGATCCCAGACATCATTTCTTCTGAACTGCTCCAGTTCTTCTTGCATAGCATTTATCCAAAACTCATCTGTCAGAGCTTCCTTGACGTTCTTTGGCCAATTTTGGATACAAAGCACGAGCTAGCTATGATTTCTCTTGACCTAGTCCTTACTCCAGAGTTTGGGTCACCTATGATTAGCTCCTTTGGATGATCCTTCTGAATTCTAATAGAAGGATCTTTCTGAGGTTGACCAGGCTCAGTATCAGCAGCACTAGGAGATGGATTTCTTTCTTCAACTTCTACAAAGACTTCTTCAGCTGATGTTCCAACATCTTCTATGACATCCTTAACTTCCTGCTTGTCTTCATCATCAATCACAACATTGATTGACTCCATCATTACTTTGGTCCTGGAGTTGAAGACTCTATATGCTCTGCTATTGATGGAGTACCCCAAAAATATTCCTTCATCACTTTTGGAATCCAGTTTCCTTCTCTGCTCTCTATCTGCCAGGATGTAACATCTACTACCAAAAACATGGAAGTACTTAACAGTAGGTTTTCTTCCCTTCCATAGTTCATATAGAGTGGATGAAGTGCCTCTTCTTAGGGTAACCCTGTTGTGAATGTAGCAGGCCGTGTTCATGGCTTCAGCCCAGAAGTGATAAGGTAGTTTCTTGGCATGAATCATTGCTCTAGCCGACTCTTGTATAATTCTGTTCTTCCTCTCAATAACTCCATTTTGCTGAGGGGTGATAGGCGATGAAAACTCATGACTTATACCTTCAGACGACCAAAATTCTTGAAACTTGCTATTCTCAAACTCTCTTCCATGATCACTTCTTATTCTGATGACCTTACTCTTTTTTTCTCTTTGGAGTTTTTGACAGAGCTCTTTAAAGACATCAAACACCTCAGATTTGTCTTTGATGAAATTCACCCAGGTGTATCTTGAGTAGTTATCCACAACTACATAAGCATATTTCTTTCCACCCAGACTTTCAACCTGCATAGGTCCCATCAAATCCATATGAAGGAGTTCCAATACCTTGGAGGTGGTGTCATGTTGAAGCTTCGGATGAGACATCTCTGTCTGCTTTCCTTTTTGATAGTCTCCACACACCTTTCCTTCCTCAATACTAAGTTTGGGAATCCCTCTGACTGCTTCTGAGGAGATAATTCTCTTCATTCCCTTTAGGTGAAGATGTCTCAACTTTTGATGCCAGATTTTGACATCATCTTCTTTAGCAAGCACACACGTGGAGGAATTTGATTTTTGCGGCACCCAAAGATAACAATTGTCCTTAGATCTGGATCCCTTCATAATGACTTCTCCTTTGTCATCTTTCACCATACATTCAGACTTTGTGAAGTCTACTTTGAATCCTTGATCACAAAGTTGACTAATACTAATCAAATTAGCTGTTAGTCCTTTAGCAAGAAGAACATAATCCAGCCTGGGAGTACTAGCACAGTTTAGTTTACTAATCCCCTTTATCTCTCCTTTGATCCCATCACCAAATGTAACATAGCCAGAAGACTGAGGTTTCACATCAACAAGCAGATTCTTTACTCCAGTCATGTGTCTTGAACACCCACTGTCAAAATACCAGTCATCTTTGGTAGAAACCCTTAAGGAAGTGCGAGCTATCAAGCTGGTAACTTTAGGTATCCATTGCTTCATCACCTTAGGCCTTACCTCTTGCTGTTTGGGTTGAGGAGTAGAATTAGGATAACCGTGAAGCTTGAAGCACGAGGACTGCATATGTCCAATCCTGCCACAATAGAAGCATCTGACTCTGTCATTTCTAAAGTGGTTAAATCTTCTTCCACGTTGATAATGTTGTGGCTGCCACCCATAATGTTGTCTCCTTATTCCATAGTTGAATTGTCTTCTCCTTTACTGATGATGTTGTCTCTTAGGTTGTCTTCTATGGTGATGAGGCTTCCTTCTTCCATAGTAATAAGGCACAGCATTGTTGTATCCATAACCATACCAGTTTTCCTGATGTTGAAACCTCTGATGAGACATGTTCTGCTTAAACCTGGCAGATTGCATACTCTGGTGATATTGGGGAGGCATATACTGACTAGCTCCTTGAGGCTGCATCTTCCTCTGATGAGGACCATTCTTCTTCTCAGCATTCTGGGGCTGAACAACCTTCTTTGGGGTAGGACCCTGTTTCGTAGGTTGATGTTCAGACAAAGGTTGAGACATCTCCCTTTTTGTTCCTGAAGTGCTGGCCACATATCCTATGCCTGATTTATCTCCAGCATCTTTCTCTAACTGAAGAATCTTATCAAGATCAGCAGTACCACTGTTCATCATCCTAACGAATTTTGACATCTGATCCAGTTGGGACTTAACTAGTACAACTTCGTTTTCCCGATCAGCTTTTTCATTTTCAAGCTGAGCAATCTGTTGCTTATGATACTTGTTTTCTTGACAAATCTCAGCACTTTTCAAACACAGCTCTCGATAAGTAGAAGCTAGCTCCTCATAAGTTATTTCTTCATCACTATCATCATCAGACACAACAGTTCCTGTTAAGGATCTAGCATGCCTTGCTGGCTCACCATTACTTTCACTATCAGATTCAGACAAGGAAACTGACATGCCCTTCTTCTACTTCTTCAAGAATGTGGGACATTCTTTCTTGACATGTCCATACCCTTCACATTCAAAGCACTGAACACCTCTATCCTGGGCAGTCTTCTCTTTATCTTTCTCTTTTGGCTTGCTGATGTCAGAAGAACTATTCTTGACACTAGGCTTGTAGTTATTGTTCCATCTTTTTAACACTTTGTTGAACTGCCTTCCCAACATTGCAATGGCTTGTGACAAATCTTCCTGAGAATCTTTGACTACCTTATCTTCTGCAGGAGTGGAGACCAAAGCAATACCCTTGGGCTTCTTTTCTGGTTCTTCTTCATTTAAACCAAGCTCAAAAGTCTGAAGAGATCCAATGAGCTCATCTACTCTCATCTTGCTGATGTCTTGAGCTTCTTCAATAGCAGTCACCTTCATCTTGTACCTCTTAGGAAGGGGCCTAAGAATCTTCCTTACAAGCTTTTCTTCAGACATTTTCTCTTCAAGAGCACTAGATGCATTGGTCAGCTCAAGAACACTCATGTGGAAATCATGAATACTCTCATCTTCCTTCATCTTCAGGCTTTCAAATTTAGATGTTAAAATCTGAAGTCTTGACATCTTGACTCTAGATGTTCCTTCATGTGTAGCCTGCAAAATATCCCACGCTTCCTTAGCAACTTCACAGGTTTTGATTAACCTGAAGATATTCTTATCTACTCCATTGAAGATGGCATTTAGAGCTTTGGAATTTCCAAGGGCAAGCTCATCTTCCTCCTTGGTCCACTCTTCTTCAAGCTTTGGCTTAGAGGTGCCTTCTTTATCTTTGCCAGCATCATCTTTCTCACACATGACAGGTGTTTTCCATTCTTTAACAACAGCCTTCCAAGCCCTGTTGTCCAAGGATTTTAAGAAGGTAGTCATCCTTGGCTTCCAATAATCATAATTGGATCCATCCAAAATAGGGGGTCTGTTGACGAATCCTCCAACTTCTTTGTCCATCTTTACTCCAGAAAGTAACTTCCCTAGATCTCACCCAGAGATAGACAGGATGTCTGCTCTGATACCAATTGAAATTCTGGTATCAGACGTGTGATGTTAAGGTGCGATGTCACAACGTCACACTCTGCAGAGTGGACAGGAAAAACAGCAAAATAACACCAAGAATTGTTGACCCAGTTCGGTTACAACCAACCTACTCTGGGGGCTACCAAGCCAGGGATGGAATTCACTACTTGTAGATATAATTTACAGACTCAACAACCCGTTGACAATCTCTTAAACTTATACTCTACTAATGACTTCCTACCTAAGAAACCACTTAGGTATGAGAACACCACTCAATTCCTTACAAACTCTCAAAGAAACCACTTTGAGTACCCTTGATCTTGCTTCCTAGCTTCGATCAAGCAAACACTCTCTATTGCTTCACAGCTTCTAGAGAGGACAGAAACACAACACCTATTCAAACCCTAGAATAGTGTAAATACAAGCACTCTAAACAAACTCTAGACACTAAGCCTCCAGCTCCTGATTTTCTGAATGTTTTCTGTCGCTTTTTCCTTTGGTCTTGTGCGCTTTATATAGCCCCTTGAATTGGTCTTGGACTTGCTACAATATCTCCCAGATTTGTTATTTAAAACTGAATATTTAAAACAGATTTTCTCCTAAAATCTTTTTAAATCTTCAACCTTTTAAATCTCCTACAAATCTGCACCAGATCTCCTATGCAGCAGCAAATATCTATCCCAAGATATTCGCATCCAATGAGACAGCTTGCTCTCCACAATTCCAGCTAATACGCAACCCTAACAACATCACAGCCTGCTGTTGTTAATTCTACAGATCTGATGTCACAACATCACCTATGTGACATCAGACATCCAACTTCAGCAATTAATTACTTAACACAGCCCAGTGTTAAATCTCAATGTTGCAACATCAGCACCTTGACATCAACATTGAATATACTTTGTTTTACCAAAATTCCAGCCAATCCAGGAACTAACAGGAACGACTCCTCTGATACGGATGAGGAGTGGAAGTCTTATCTCAACGATGAAGGTTATATGTCTCAAAGAGAAACGCACATGCCATTTTGTTTTCTGAAGCAGAGCCTAAGATATATACCAAGATCAGACGTCAGAATGATCTATGGAGATTGTGATCCCGAAGGATGCCGTGCTCCACCAAACTCATTAGAGGAGGACAATCTGATGAGACACAACTTTGATTACGATTATTATGATCCCCTGGATGACTTGCCTACCTCGAATCCATACACAGAAGACTTGGGGAAAAAGAGTCAGCCGGACAATGCCTATCAACTGAGTAATCTTGAAAAGATTACCTATATTCCCACAGAGTCATGGAATCCTTACTAAGAACATTCTGAAAATATCCGACACCATGGTGATGAATTTACAAAGATTGCAGGATAAGAATTCAGTAACTATGCATTTCCTGAGGTCAACGTTATTGAGGAAGATGACTCATCTATTCCCACGGAGACCTGGGATACCTTGGGACAACCAAGCGACAAGTACGACTTTTTAGTCAAATACACTGCTCCCGAAAGCTTTCGTATCAAATACGAGGACATCCAACCAACTGGATGGGGAGATCCTCTTGAGAGTTAAAACACTATGGAAAATGCGACAAAAGAGTCCTCTTATGATAACTCTGCATGGGAAGAAGACTCCAATGATCCTACTCCGCCCAAAATCAGTGTCATTTCTAAAGACAAACCAAGAAGGAAAGTACCAAACTTTGTGATTCACAGAGGAGTTCGTCGCCATTGGGTTGCAGTCGATGTCCCAAAAGTCATCCATAATTCAAAGTAATTACCATCTTTGTTTTGACCTTTCATCTTGCCCGGGTGAAATGGGTGTTTTATGTAAGAACAAGATTTGGTTCTGCATCTTGTCGCTATGTTTTGATGATAACAATGAAGTATTTTTGTGAGAACAATTATGGTGCTCTAACGTTTGTTATTCTGATGGTTTTAACAAACAGGTTCTAACTCAGATAAAGGCCATGTGCTACATCACTCTGATATTCTCTATGGTCACTTCTGTGTGAAGAAGCAAGATTGGTTCTAATCTACTGTGCGTCAGAAATATTCTGAGAAGACACTATGTTGTTATAACGTCTCTTGGATCTAATCTCTGATCATGAATTTGATGTTCTATTTATAAAGCCTTTATAGCTTCTGAGGTCGTTAACTTCTGAAGACTAAGTGCTGAAGATTCTGAAGACAAGGTTCTGTTGAACGAAGCTCTGAAGATTCTGAAGACTTAAGGATTCTGAAGATTAAAGGTTCTGAAGACTAAGTGCTGAAGATTCTGAAGACAAGGTTATGCTGAACGAGGTTCTGAAGACTCTGAAGACTTAAGTATTCTGATAACCAAGGGTTCTGAACTAGAAGTGCTGAAGACTCTGAAGACAAGGTTCGACTGAACAAGTTCTGAAGACTCTGAAGACTCAAGACTCCAAAGACCCAATGATTCATTCTTCTGATCATGCTTCAATCAAATCAACTCAGAAGCCTCTAATGAATAGAAGAAGATGAAACGTTTGCGTGGGAAAATAGTACATAGTACAGATAAAGCACGTTCCTCTCCGCTACCCTGATTTGGTGATACAAAGAATAACTTTAGTGTACAATTTTCAACCCAGCATAACGGTACAGAATGATAGGTATCTGCGAGTAAGGTTGGCACGGGGTTTCCAATCAGAAATATCTTAATGGCATTGATATAAATGAAATTATCAATGTTAGGAAACAGAAATAACCCGTAAGTGAGCAAAACAAAGATGCTCTCAAAAGCAGGCACATTCCCTATGCTAACAAAGTACAAGGCTTTCTTTATCAAAACCTGGGCTAGCAAACCTTGGATTCCACCCTTAGTGGTCATGTGAGTCCTGACTTCTGACTCGTCCAAATGGATTGCTCTTGCAATGGTTTGATCCTTTGGAATTTCTTCCAGTCCAAAAAAGGGAGCGTGATCAGTAATGGGTAAATCGGTCAGGTGAGAATACTCCTCCAGTGTTGGTGCTAGCTGATAATCCGGGAATGTGAAACAGTGATAGACTGGATCGTAGAACTGGATTAGTGTAGACAGGATTCCTTCAATTACATGGACCCTTAACAGAGACAGTAGTCCTCCGTACTTAGCTCTGAAAGCATCAGGGTTGGTGATCATCCTCGCCAAACCTCTTAAATCCTCTAGTTTTGGAACCTTAAAGGTGTACTTGTGAGTCTTCCTTCTTCAGAAATCCATAACGCAATATTTTTCTCTGATATTTACAATCATTGTCTTAGTTTAATTTGAAAAAGAGAGACTAGAAGAGAAATTTTTCTTTGTTTTAATGTTTTTTAGATGAATGCATGAATGCAGCACACAAAAACATAGAAAAAACATGGGGTCAAAGGTTCGGTGTCATGAAGTCAAGGCTCTACCCATCCCCAAAGGTTCATACTGGTGATTTTTTGTACCTGTCCTCAAAATCACTGACCTCTCTTGGGATAACGACAGCAAGCGGATCTCCAAGCGAGCTGTAGTATCTTAGAGTAGCCTCAAAAGAGGGTAGTATCATGTGACAACTATTTTCGATAGCTTCCGCACTACAAAATGGTTTCAGTCTACTAAAATCCTCAGCTTCTTAGATAACCCAATCGAACAATCTGCTTTCAACAACCGAAGTTGTATAGGCATTGAATCCGCAAAGGGCATCTCCACTGATTCGATGGTCGACCGAGATCTTTTATTTGGGAGTCACTCACTTTAAGATTACTCGTCTAGTGCCATCACTTATCTTAGGTGTATACTCAATCTTTCCAGATGCGGCATCACACGCATTCCCATTAGCAGAAAAATAAACACAGATATCAATTAGGAAAAGCAGTATATATATTTATCCTAAAACTAACATCCTAGACCTCTTAAGAACTATAATAATCCTAGTCCTAAACAGATAATGGCTCCCCAGCAGAGTCACCATTTCCGTGGCACTTAAGGTTTCAACCTAAGGAATGGGGGAAGAATGCTCGCTCCCACTGTGGTTGCCATTTTTCTGGCTGCCACAGTGAAAATGACTTGTTCAAGGTTTCTACCTAAAATTGTAAGAAAGAATGCCTCCCACTGTGGTCGCCATTTTTCTGTAGCACAATTTTTGTGGTTTCGAATCACTATCGCTTTGGTACCACAGTTCGATTCATTTTTTATCCTGTGAAGCTGATTAAGGAAGGGAAATAGATGTCTCCAATTAACCCTGCTGGCATACTGAGTTTAAATAGATGACTGTTAGTTTACAGATGCTATTAAGATCGTGGGTCTCCCTTAGGCTATTTTGTTAAGAGTAGGGGGTCTGGACTGCGAGGCTTTCGGTAAGGTGTTAGATCTGATGTTTTTCTGATTGAGGTGTGAAGGTACTGGATTTAGAGTTTTTGATTAGTGTGCTCACTAATATTTTGCAATCTTATGCCTACGTATTCCCGTTTAACGAAACAGGGAAATCAGCGCGATCGTAGTTCCTCCTATTCTATGGGAGGAAAAGAGGTTTTGGTGTCTTGTTCAAAGCCCAAGACAGAGGTTAAAGGTGATTTGTATCTTGTTCAAAGCCCAAGATATGAAGCTAAAGGGTTTTGACTCAACAAGAGAGTATTTTTATCTGTCTTGTACGAAGCCCAAGACGGAGGCTAAAAAGGTTTGACTCAACAAGAGAGTCTAAAAAGATGATTGACTCAACAAGAGAGTCTTTTATACTCAACAAGAGAGTGATTTATTGTCTCGTATAAAGCCCAAGATTGAGGCTAAAAGGAGATTGACTCAACAAGAGAGACTTGAAAAGTGAGTGACTCAACAAGAGAGTCTGAAAAGGTTAGCTCCGCTGGGGAGAATCATTGTATAAAGCCCAAGAGGAGGCTGGGTATCCTGAAGAAAGGGTCCTTATACGAAACCTAAGAGGAAGCTAGCTTTTGCAGGGGATTCTTGAGATCCCGATGCAGGTCCAAATGGGGAATCAATTCTTGCAGGGGAATGCAGAAGAGTTGATAGATCAGAAACCTCGAGGCTCTAATTTGAGATAGTGTTATATTGACCCAGGTTGGGGAAATTCGGAAGAAAGACGGGGTTATAGAACCCACAAGTTTTAACTCTTACTGGAGATTAATCCAGAATCCGGGGCTTCTCCTATGTTTTGGAGGGAACTTGAGAATGTCTTTGAAACTCAAGGATGTTTAGACTGTCCAAGCCTATTGGTAGAGTTTTATCTTTTGTTTGATGCCCAAGAGGAGGCCGACACGTTTAAGGGATGAGTATCAACCCTAAAATTGGTCTGAGAGTGTTGACTCTTTTTAGAAAGACAGCTCTAACGAAGGATGACTAAGTTCTGTTCCTATCCCTGTAAGAGGTCTTCAGGGTCCTTGTATTAAGCCCAAGAGAAGGCATAAGGACTGCTAAGAAGCCGAAGGGTCCTTGTACAACGCCCAAGAGGAGGTGGGATGCTTTTAGGAAGCTTGTGGGTCCCCAAACCAAGAGAAGTTCAAGAAATGCAATTCACAGAGAAGAGATCATTCTAGGAAAGTTTGAGGGTTTGGAAGAAACTCAAGAGATGCTATTCACAGAGAATAGATCAACTCCAGGGAGTAGAATTTCTTTGACAATTTCTAGGGGTGACATTCTGAGAAAAGGTTCACCAAGAATACTGCCTTTCTCTTTGTTCCATATTGTTTAACCCCAAGAGGAGGGAATACTGTATCTGGAGATCCTATGGGGATTTAGTTTTGTTTGTTTTAAAGAGTGACCAACAGGCTTTACTTAGTTCTAGACCTAATTGCCGGGGAAAACTCTAGTATATATACAGTTGATATATGACAAGTATGTAAAAGGATGTGAAAGAAGACTTACAGTGAAGCAGCCCCACAATACAGTTATATAGGAAAGCAGTAAATGAAAGCGGATAAACACTTACCCGTTGTAGAGCTTCCATGTTGTTTTGTTAGTTGTTCAACAAAGAAATTAAAGAAAGTTTTGATAACAACTGTATATTTGAATTCAAAATCAAAGGATAAAATGCTTTGAAAAGATTGTTGGGGCTTATAGCTCAAGGAGAGGCCCAAGTGATTTTTTTAAAAAGGTGACGATCGCGTCGTTGTTTTTAGAACTGTACAAGGGGGCTTATACAATAAGTGAGGCCCAAAAGGTTTTCTTTACAAAGGGGATAGGTCTTATACTCTATTAGAGGCCCAAAGTTTATTTTTGTACAAGAGATGGGGCTTACAACTCAGGGAGAGGCCCAGGTGGACAGTGATCGCACCGTCGTTTTGAAAATCGTCGGGGACTTATACAATTGTCTGAGGCCCAAAATGTTTGGCTTTCAAAAGGGGTTGGGTCTTACACTCTATTAGAGGCCCAAAATTTTTGTTTTTGAAAAGGAATGGGACTTATAGCTCGAGGAGAGGCCCAATTGGTTTTGTTAAAAAGGCGACGATCGCGCCATTGTTTTTAAAAATACAGTGGGACTTATACAATGATTGAGGCCCAAAAAGCGGTGTATTTACAAAGGGGATGGGTCTTACACTCTAATAGAGGCCCGTGAGTGTTTGAAAAAGATTTGTGAGGGTGGAATTAATCAAAACCCTAATTGTGTTTAAAAATGGAATTAATTTTGTTAAAAAATTAATAAAAAGTATTGAAAACATGTGAAAAATGAGTGGCGATCTTGGATCAATGTTTCAAAAATCAAGTTTTTATCCATAAAATGATTGGAAAGCAATTAAGTTTGGAAAATCAAGGAGGAAAAAATATTTTAAATGTTAAAAAAATAAATAAAAGATTAATTCTTTGCAAAAATATCAAGTATATGAAATAAATAATATTTTTCGGAATTTTTGGTAAAATAAAATATTTTAACATTTTTGTGAATTATTAAAAAAAGAATCAACTCAAAATCATATAAACTCAGAGAGAAATTAATTTTTGAATCAATTAAATAAAATCACAAAAATTCAAATATTTGAATTTTGGAAAAAGGGCGCCTAGAACACCCAAGAACAAGCGCGTGTTCTGAGTTTTGCCCATATTTGCATTTTCTCTCCAATCTCACTGAATACTTGATGAAATTACATAATCCACATATCAATCTACTCGTTTTCACCTCACGATCATGTCTATGGTCTTTAATTTAATTTATTTTAAGCATGGAATAAGAAATCAAGACAAAACCTCAAGAACCCTAAAATTTGCATGAAGGCTGAGAATTTTGATACACGATTTAAACAAAGCAATTAATTAAGGGGAAACATTCTATGCATGATTATGAACATTTGGCAAAAGTATTGTGCGAGAAAATATGCATAGATTAAGAGATGACCAAGTTTAGGCTTACTTGAAGGTCGTGACAGCAAGAGCAATGTGGTTTTTGAGTTGGAGGTGTTATAGATGAGTTGTGATGATCTGAACAGCTTCCCTACACCATATAGAGTGTGTTTGAATGCTTGGACTTTATTGGAAATGCCTGGATCACTTCATGACATCTCAACTGCAACTTGGTTGAAAACTTGAGCAACTGGCTGGTGATTCTAAGAAATCAGTGTTACATTTGTGTGTTTAGTGTTTGATCATCTCACATATGATGTTTATGAGGTGTTAGAGCAATTGGTTAGAGTGGAATTGCCCTCTACTGAAAAATTCGATAGTGACTTGCTAAGAAATGCATTTTTTAGAGTGAGAAGATGATTTTGAGAAAGGCAAGTGTTGTAGGCCTTTGGTATACTTAAACTGATCACGAATGAGCTCTATTTATAGTAGAGCAAGTTTGTTTTGCAAGGAATAGGGAATGGCAACTGGTACAGGTCTGTGGCCAATTGTGTCACATTGGAATCTTAAGTCTCCTCTAGCCATTGTCTAGAGGTTAGAGCACAGGCCTATGGTTCTTTGTTTCAGAGCTTATACTTGACTCATTCAGTTGGAATAGTGTCAGTTTATGCCACCTTGGTGCATCCATTAAATGCTCCAAAACAAAATTGGAGTCTTGTCCCCTTTTTAGGGTTTTTAGGTTTGGCATGCTATTTGTAGTTCCAAAGACTTGGGAGGCTTATGGATCAGTGTTTGTTCCTCCTTGGTCTCCCCTTGAGGTGTTCAGATGGATAAACTTGTTTTTCATTTGCACAAATTGCTCAAATCGAGAAAAATGCACAAATCTGCCTTGTTATGACAGTTGCAGCAAGGCATATTGCCACTGTCATAACTCTTAGCTCAAATGGAATTTCATGGGGTTCTTGGACATTTTGGAAAGCTCTCATATGATACAACACATGTGTGATCATAGTTTGTTTTGAAACTTTTTGGATCCAAGTGAAAAATGCCCCTACATTTTGAAAAAAGTGAAACAGATTCTGACTTAGTGGAAATTTCACTAACTGTTGGAAAAATGTCATCTTTGTGTTTTAAGCCATTTTGATCATTCCATAACTTAAAATCCATGAGGAATTGGAATGAGGTGTAGTTGTCACTTTTGAAGTATGCCATGAGAGCTACAAATCCATCTTTGGATCAGCCAAAATGGTTGCTTGGATCACAAGTTATGATCCTTGGAAGTTGGTACCCTAGCCACTTTGTTTCATAACTTAGAAAATTTCTAAGTTTTTATGGTTACCCCTTTTACAAGTTATCCCATTTTCTTTGATTTTTCTTGATGAATGATGATTCAAATCACACATTAACATCATTTTAGGGTTCAGGAACCATAATTGTGAAAAATCTCAAAAAGTCAAACTTGACTTTTGTGCACAGTTGACTTTTTATCAGATGAATTTCAAACTGTGCGATCCTTGGGGAAATCAAGACCTTGACCTAAATCAAACCTAATGGCTATGTTCCATAGGTGTTATATGGTGTATTGAATCATGTCCCAAGGTTTAGGAGCATGTCCTAGTCAAAAGTCAAAGGTACAGTTGACTTTTTCCCTCAAAACCCTTATGGTGGTTCAGATGAAATTGAAACTTGTTGATCAAGCTTCTTGGATCAATCCATTGTTGCAAATGGATCAATGTGGTGTGTTAGAGACCTCAAATCATGTGTTGAGTTATTGGCTCATGTTTTGTCCCAAAAGTCAACTTAGGGGTGTATTAGGTCAAGAAACCCTAATTCCCGATTTTTGATGAATACATCCCCTGAGGTTAAATTGACTTGATGCCTGGGTCCATGAGGTCCCTTGGAGCATCTTAGGTTATGATTTGAAGCATTAGCTCATGCCCAGACGAAAAATTCCATCTGGAGGCCTTGGTCGACCAAAACCCTAATTTGGTGACACTGACGATCTAGAGGCTTAATCCACTTGGAATGCTGCAACCTTATGCTTGATTCTTGATGTGGGAGTCCTCTTGTTCCTTTATAGGTGTTTGAGAGGATAGACAAATTTAAGATCATGTCATTCCTTGATTGATCCTTTGTCTAAGGGCTCTGAGAGGGCTTGAAACCCTAATTCTTTGAGTGTAGTGAATGCTCACCCATCTTTGGGGAGACTAATGAGTATGAAAATTCATCCATATTATGATGATGATTTGCACAATGATGGGAATCTTAGTGGTCAAAATTTGGGGTATGACAAGAAGGCTTGATAAAACTTCTCAAAGAGTTTCCAGATGTATTTTCTTGGTCCTATTAGGACATGCCAGGGTTGGATACCAGCATCGTGGAACATCACTTACCACTGAAAATGGAATGTCCTGTAAAACAAAGATTGAGAAGGACTCATCCAGATATGGCCATCAAAATCAAGGAGAAAGTGCAGAAACAGATCGACGCAGGTTTCCTCGCCACCTCAGAATATCCTCAATGGTTAGCCAACATAGTGTCAGTTCCAAAAAAGGATGGAAAAGTCAGAATGTGTGTAGACTACAGGGATCTGAACAGAGCAAGTCCAAAGGATGACTTCCCCCAATCACACATAGACATGCTAGTAGACAGCACAGCGAAATTCACAGTCTTCTCCTTCATGGATGGATTCTCGGGCTATAATCAAATCAAAATAGCACCAGAAGATATGGAGAAAACTTCATTCATCACCCCATGGGGCACCTTTTGTTACAAGGTAATGTCGTTCGATCTAAAGAACGCAGGGGCAACCTGTAAAAGGGCCATGACAACTCTGTTTCACGACATGATGCACAAAGAGATTGAAGTGTATGTCGATGACATGATAGCCAAATCTAAAATAGAAGAAGAACATGTGGAACACCTGCCAAAGTTATTCGAGTGTCTGAGAAAATACAAACTCCGCTTGAATCCCAATAAGTGCACATTCGCTGTTCGCTCAGGAAAACTCCTAGGGTTTATCGTCAGCCAAAAGGGAATTAAGGTTGATCTCGACAAAGTCAAGGCCATTCAAGAAATGCCTTCACCGAAGAATGAAAAATAGGTCAGAGGATTTTTAGGACGTCTGAATTACATCTCAAGATTCATATCCCTCATGACCGTGACATGTGCGCCAATCTTCAAACTACTCAGAAAGAATCAAAGCTGCGTATGGACAGAAGATTGCCAAAGAGTGTTCGACAGCATCAAAGAATATCTGTTGAATCCAATGATTATGTCTCCTCCAGTGGAAGGAAGACCATTGATCATCTACCTAACAGTCTTGGAAGACTCCATGGGTTGTGTACTTGGCCAACAAGATGAGACAAAGAGAAAAAATCTGCCATTTACTACTTAAGCAAGAAATTCACGGACTGTGAAACTCAATACACTATGCTCGAGAAAACTCGTTGCGCTCTGGCTTGGGCAGCCAAGCGTCTTCGCCAATACATGATTTGTCACACTACTTGGTTAATCTCCGAAATGGATCCGATGAAGTATGTCTTTGAAAAGCCTGCTCTCACGGGAAGGATTGACCGCTGGCAGATGTTGTTATCAGAGTACAACATTAAATACCATGCTCAGAAAGCCGTCAAAGGAAGTATTTTAGCCGATCATTTGGCTCATCAATCGATTGACGATCAGGAATCAGTCGAATTTGACTTCCCAGACAAAGATGTCATGTTCCAAAAAATGAAAGATTGTGATGAACCGCTACCCAGTGAAGGGCCGGAACCAGGTTCCCAACGGGGAGTGATATTCGACGGAGCCATCAATACTTATGGAAAAGAAAGTGGAACACATACCAATCAGGATTGATTCCTTACAAAGACTATGCGAGAAGGTTGTTACCATTCTGTAACAAAATCAAGTTTCATCATATCCCTCGTGAAGAAAATCACATGGCGATGCATTAGCCACCCTATCCTCCATGATTAGTGTAAGTAAATGGAACGACGTACCTACGATTGACCTAATGCGCCTTGAAAGGCCCGCTTACATCTTCACAATTGAAGCAGTCATAGATGATAAACCCTGGTATCATGATATCAAGTTCTTCCTTCAAAGACAAGAGTACCCACCTGGGGCATCAAGAAAAGATAGGAAGACTCTCAGAAGACTGGCTGGCAACTTCTTCCTGAACAACGATACCCTCTACAAGAGAAACTTCGACATGATTTTACTCAGATGCATAGACAGACAAGAAGCAAACATGTTGATGAAGGAGATTCATGAAGGATCCTTTGGCACTCATGCCAATGCACATACAATGTCAAGGAAAATTCTGAGAGCAGGATATTATTGGCTGACGATGGAATTCAATTGCTACAAGTACACGAGGAGGTGTCACAAGTGTCAGATATATGTAGACAAAATCCATGTACCTCCAACGCATCTCAAAGTTATTTCTTATCCATGGCCTTTTTTTATATGGGGAATCGAAATGATTGGCATGATTGAACCAAAAGCTTCAAACGGACATCGGTTCATCTTGGTAGCTATTGACTACTTCACCAAGTGGGTCGAAGCAGTATCATACGCCAATGTAACCAGACAAGTGGTGGTCCGATTTATCAAGAACAATCTCATCTGCCGTTATGGTGTTCCAAGCCAGATCATTGTGGATAATAGATCCAACTTGAACAACAAGATGATGAAAGAGTTGTGTGCTGAAGTCAAAGATGAACACCATAACTCATCTCACTACCGACCTAAAATGAATGGAACGGTTGAAGCGGCTAATAAGAATATCAAGAAGATCGTTCAGAAGATGGTTGTAATTTACAAAGACTAGCACGAGATGCTACCCTTTGCTCTTCACGGTTATCGCACACATGTCCGCACTTCAACAGGGGCAACCCCTTTCTCTCTAGTATATGGCATGGAAGCAGTGCTCCCCATAGAAGTAGAGATCCTACCAATAAGAGTATTGATGGAAGCCAAGCTAACAGAAGCTAAATGGTGTCAAAGTCGACACGATGAACTGAACCTAATCGAAGAAAAGAGAATGACGACTTTGTGGCATGGTCAGTTATATCAACAAAGAACGAAGAAAGCGTTTGACAAAAAGGTTAGACCTCGTGTCTTCAGAGAAGGAGACCTCGTACTCAAGAACATAGAACATTTCTCACTGACTCCAGAGGAAAAGGACTCCGAATTACGATGGCCCTTATGTTGTTAAGAAATCCTTTTCAGGCGATGCCTTGAGACTCGCAACCATGGATGGAGAGGAGTTTACCTACCCTACGAATGTTGATGTAGTCAAGAAATATTTCGCCTAAATAAAAAAAATGTCTCGATGGATTGAAAACTCGAAAGGACAGTCCAGGTAATAATTAGAGACATAAGCAAAAGTCATCCCGATGGATTGAAAACCCGAAAGGGCAACCTAGGCAAAAATTAGGGATTCATGGCAAGTAACTATATCTGACAAGTTTGGCTCCTCAAAGGCAACGTCATACGTCGAGAAAACTTCAGTCAAGGTCATTTTCGATAGAAGCTCAAAATGTCCAGAATTCAAAGTTGGTGGAAGGATAGCGGTCGTTATGTTTCAATGTAGCCCCTTTCCCTTTAAATTACCATTTTCTAAACTTTGTAATGCTCCATGGGATCACGCGTTCGGCTGATTACCATTCTATCAATAAAATTTGAGCCTGTGTGCCTTTTGTTTGTAATTCTCATTTATTCTGCTTCGCAAAATGACATTTTAATATGATCAACAATTCTTGAAACAAAAAAATGAATTTACTTAATAAATTTGCTTTTGATTTCAGAACAAAGATGGCAATCTCTTTTTGATTAGTGAGCACGAAAAAGGAATATCGACTGCTTTCCTGGTAGTGATCTAAACTCAAAATGCAGAATCAAAGTACTTCCTAAATAAAGGATCAACTACTTTAGATGGGATGTCCCATCTGACATCCCCGACAGAGTTCTTACCTTTGAAAACCAATTGTTTGTTTTTCTCCCCAGTAGGGTCCACCTCTGCAAAACAAGAACAAATTTCTATGCCTAGCATGTTTATATCTCTGAAAATCGGAACGAACGCAGAAATCCCTATTCCCGAGTAAAAGTACAACTTTCTGAATCTCCAGTGATACCCCTATCTCCCAGAGTGGCCGAGTATCCGGTTGTATTCTTCACCAGTATGTATGTCGTGTCTATTTTGTCAGCATAAACATACATACATCATGCATAATTGATTCATATTCATACACATATTGCATTAATATCACTCTGGTCATATTCATCCCCAAGTGATAAACGTCTTCTCTCCGATAGAGTTATCAGTTTTCCCTTTTGCATCAGATAGGACAAAATTCCGGTCTAAGTTCTTTCCTCGTCAGGAAAATGTACCGTCAAAATGATCTCTCTCCAGTGCATTCCTGGATTGAAATAGGTTCTCAACCACTTTGATAACTTGAACCTCTGAAAGACAAGAAATCATTTGGTTAGACACCTTTGGAGCATCACTCTTCTCAATTGAAGATGATATTTTGCTT
Organism: Lathyrus tuberosus; assembly: GCA_022829125.1. NCBI lineage: Eukaryota > Viridiplantae > Streptophyta > Magnoliopsida > Fabales > Fabaceae > Lathyrus > Lathyrus tuberosus. The sequence continues at coordinate 699,148 of JALAZF010000085.1, read as the reverse complement.
TCCCGGATTAAAGAAAATCCCCAGAGAAAACCTCTCCACCAAAAGACTCTCGCCAATACGACGATTTCTCCCTGCAAAGTTTGCTTTCAGTAAAGTCATCAGCACCTCAAAATTGGATTACATCACATGGCATTTCTCCAAAAAGATCTCAAAGGAAAGTATGATGTAACATCACCGAGCAAAAAGCAATCTCTCAAGAGACTTAGTTTCCCCTGTAAGGTCGACAAATGGCATCTCCCACAGAGAAGTTTGCGCGCCTCTGCAGTTCAGACAAATGGGTTTCCCCAGCAAGTCTGACATCAAATTTTTTTCCATCAAATGGTGTCTCCCCAGTAAAACTCGGCAAGAACTTTGATGAAGACCACTACAACGTATAGCATTCCTTGTCAAGAAAAGAATTCGACGCGAAGAAACTGAGACCAGTTCTGTGGCTGAAGACCAGGATCGAGGGGAGGTTTATTTTGACAAAAAATAAAACTGAGACCAGTTCCATGGCTAAAGACCAGGATCAAGGGGAAGTTTATTTCTTCAAGAAACTAAGACCAGTTCCATGGCTGAAAACCAGGATTGAGGGGAAGTTTATTTCAGAAGAAATTGAGACCAGTTCCACGGCTAAAGACCAGGATCGAGGGGAAGTTTATTTTCTAAATAAACTAAGACCAGTTCTGTGGCTGAAGACTAGGATCGAGGGGAAGTTTTACCCTTTTTCTAAGTTACATTGCTTAGCAAAAGAAGATGGATGAGCAAATAACTACCATTTATAACCACAGTCAAAATTTCGGGTATTCCGATATTTAATCCACTTTTACCTTGAATGTCCGAACGTCTTCGTCATTCACACCTTCAGGTCCAAGAAGATTAAATAGGGGCATCTGTCATACCCCAAACTTTGACCACAAGATTTCCCATCATTGTGCAAATCATTACCACAATATAAAGTTACCTTCATGCCTCATCAATCTTCTCAAAGATTGTTGAGCATTCACTACAATCAAGAATTAGGGTTTTGAGCCCTCTCAGAATACTCAGACAAAGGATCAATCAAGAATGGACATGATCATCAACTTGTAAAACCTCTCAAACATCCACGAAGGATCAAGGGGTCTCCCACATCAAGAATCAAGCACAAGAGTGCAACATTTCAAGTGGATCAAGCCTCAAGATCTTCAATGTCACCAAATTAGGGTTTTCGTCGACTATGGCCTCCAGAGAGAAATTTTCATCTGGGCATGATCCAATACTTCAAAACATGATCCAACAAGCTCAAAGGGACCTCATGGACCCAATCACAAGTTCAAAATAGCCTCAGGGGATGCATTCATCAAAAATCAGAAAATATGGCTTCTTGACCTAATTCACCCATAAGTTGACTTTTGAAGCAAGGCATGAGCCAATACCTCAAGAAGTGTTTTGAAGACCTCCAATACATCATATTGATCCATTTACAAGATTGGAAAGATTCAAAGAACTTGGTTCATAACCAAATACAAGGATTCAAATTCATCTGGCCCAATTAGGGTTTTTTGATGAAAAGTCAACTGTACCTTTGACTTTTGACCAAGACATGATCCCAAACCTTGGGACATGATTCAAGACACTCTATAACACCTATGGAATCCATACATTAGGTTTGAATTAGGTCAAGGACTTGATTTCATAGAGGATCACAAAGTTTGAAGTTCATCTGATAAAAAGTCAACTGTGCCAAAAAACCAAGTTTGACTTTTTGAATTTCTTGACAAACAAGGCTTCCTTAAGTCAAAAACAATGTTAACCTATCGTTTGGATACTCATCTATTAAGAAAAATCAAGAAAAGTGGGGTTACTTGCAAAAGGGGCAACCATAAGAAACTTGAGTTTTCACTAAGTCATGAAAAAAAGTGATTTATACCCAACTTTGCAAGACCATAACTTGTGATCCTAGCAACCTTTTTCTTCCATCCAAAGCTAAAATGAAAGATCTCATTACATACTTCAAGATTGTCAACTACAACAGATTCCAAATCCTCATGGATTTTGAGTTATGGGTTGATAAAAATCACAAAAATATGAAAATGGCCATTTTTCCAACACTTAGTGAAATTTTGGACAGAATATGTTTTGCATTTTCACCAACTTTGAGGCCATTTTTTTCATTATGATCCAAGATGATTCAAGACCAAATATGGACATCAAAGTTGAAGTATGTTATTGGGGCTTTCCAAAAAGTACAAGAGCCTCCCATGGTTCAACTTGAGCAAGGAGTTGTAAGCCTCAAAAAATGGCATTTTTCACCCTGCCCACACAAAGGCATGAAAATATAACTTGGTTCCCACAATTTCTTGAGCCAATTTTGGACACTTGCATCATTTAATTTCTATCCAAAATCAACTTGAATGATGAGGGATTTGATCACAAAGCCACCAAGTCAAAAATCATATTCCTTGGCATATGAAATTCAATGTTACAAATCCAAAAACTTCAATTTTGTTTCAAGGCATTCAAGAGATACATTGAGGTGGCATGGATTGAGTCATTGATCACTAAAGGAGTCAAGCCTTGTCCCTACAACTGAAGACTCATAGCCTGCAAGATTGACTCAAGTCAATGGCTAGAGGAGACTTTCGCTACATGACAAAGTTCAATGGATATTGGAGTAATCCAACCTCCAATCACTATTGCTTCCAAAACAAAGTTGCTCTACTATAAATAGAGGGTCTTTCTGATCAATTCAAGTACACCAAAGCATAACAATTCATGCTTTCCTTCTTTTCACTCTCAAAAAACCAGGAAATGCTTCTTTAGCAAGTCACTATCGAATTTTCAAATAGGGATCAATTCCATCAAAACCAACCATCCTAACACCTCACATATGTCATATACAAGTGATCCATAACCTCAAAACACATTTGGAACACCAGAATCACAAAGTCACCATCCATTTGCTCAAGCTTTTTGGCCTAGTTGCAGTTGGGGTACCACATCAAGTTCCAGGCTATTTCAATCCATTCCAAGCTTTCAAACACACTACTTGAGGTCCAAGGAAGTTGTCCAAATCATCACACAACATCTGAATCACCTACAACTAAGGATTCGATTTCCTCTTGCAGAGGTAAGCCTGACACTCTCAAACTCTATGATCCATGCATCATAAATATGTTTTAATGTTACAAACATGTTTCTGCACTTATGTAGAGTGTTTCCCCATAATCAATTACTTTGTAGCTACCATGTATAGGATTTCATAGTGTTCTTGCAGAAATTAGGGTTCTTGAGTTGATCTTTTGATTTCTCACTCCACACTTAATATAAATGCAATTAATTTATATCATTGGAATCCTTGTTCAAAAATACAGAACTTTCGTGTTTACAAAAGTCAAAATCATTGAGTAATCAGAGAGAGAAGTGAGGTTTTGCAAATCTGAGAGTTAGGGCACGCAAGAGGAAGAAGATGAAGTTCTTCGCGCCATAATTCAAATATTTGAATTTTTGAATATTTTGATATTTTATTAATTGATTTCAAAATTTAATTTCTCTCTCATTTTTTATCATTTTTTATTTATTCTTTTTTTAAAAATTCACAAAATGTTAAAATATTTTATTCTACAAAAAAAAATCAAATTTATATTAATTATTTAATATAGTTGGAATTTTTGTAAATAATTTCATTTTATTTGTTTCTTAACATTTTTAAATGAAATTTCCACCTTGATTTTTCAAATTCAAATGAATTTCAAGCTTTCATGTGATTAAACATGATTTTTCAAAATATTTTTCAAAGTTGACAACTTGTTTTTGAATATATTTGATATTTTATATCATTTTTAATTTTATTTCCTTTGAAAATTATATTTTTTAAATTCAAATTATGGTTTTCTATTAATTTTGATTTTTTCAAACTTCATTTGAAACACTTTTGGGCCTCTAATAGAGTGTAAGACCCATCCCCTTTGTAAATACAAAATTTTGGACCTCAGTCATTTGTATAAGTCCTGATACGATTTTCAAAATAACGGTGTGATCGCTGTTTTTCATCTGGGTACCTCCTTGAGCTGTAAGCCCCATCTCTTGTATAAAAATAAACTTTTGGGCCTCTATTAGAGTGTAAGACCCATTCCTTCTTGTACATAAATAATTTTGGGCCTTAGTCATTATATAAGTCCCTTTGTGGTTTTCAAAATCATGGCGTGATCGTCGCCTTTACAAATAAGTCATCTGGGCCACTCCTTGAGTATAAGCCCCAAACTTTTTTACATAAACTTTGTTTTAACAAACAAACAACTTTCAAGGGCCTCACCTTGAGCTATAAGCCCCAAACTTTCTTTTCTTTTCAAACTTGTTTTTAATTCACATTCAAAACCAAAGTTTCCTCAAAACTTTCTTCAATTTCTTGAAACCCTAATCAAGCATACAGTTGTAGTCAATACTACAGATCACATTACACTTGGGCTTCTTCTCAGAAGGTAAGTCCCAACATCTTTTCTTTCTAATGCATATTTGTTTATATATATATATATATATATATGTGCCCATTTAATTATCTGTATATAGTTGTGCATATCTTGCTTAGAGTTTCCCTAGCAGTTAGGTCTATGTTTAGGTCAAACCAGAGATTACTTTACAACATAGTTAAAACTAGTTCCCTCATAGGAAATTCCCTATACAATCTGCCTCCTATTGGGCTTATACAATATAGAACATAGAAAGGCATTATTCCCGGTGAAACTTTTCTCAAGACTGTCAAATCTTAGAAATATATTTGTACAAGAAATTCATTTCCCTAAAGAGGATTAATTCCCGGTGAAACCTCTTTTGAATTTCTTCAAACCTTAGGACTGTTCAGCAAAGAAATGACTTATTCCCGGTGAAACCTTTCTTGAACTTTTCTTAGGCTTGGACCCACAGGCTTCCTAAAAGCATCCCCAGCCTCCACTTGGGCTTAGTACAAGGCCCAACAGGCTTCTTAAAAGTTCCCCAGCCTTCTCTTGGGCTTAGTACAAGGACCCAAAGGCCTCCTAAAGGTATAGGATAGAAATTAGTCATCTCTACTAGTACAATCCTCAAGAGAGTCTAAAATTCCAAAACATCAGACCATGCTAGGGTTAATCTTCATCCCTTAAACCCTTAGCCTCCTCTTGGGCATCATACAAAGACCCCTCTCTACACCAGAGCCCACTACTTCTTGAGAGACTTGGGCAGTCTCAGCCTCCTCTTGGGCTTCATACAAGTAGACTTGAAAAGTCTCATCTCCTCTAGGATCTCACACATAGACCCTAAAGTTTCCTAAAAGCACAGGAAAAACCCTGATCATTATACCTATACACTAAGTTTCCAACAGAGTTAAAACCTCCATAGGTTTTCAAACTCAATTTTTAAACTCCCCTTACTCCCGACAAGGTGTAAACTTTTACCTTAGAATTCCCCAACCATGATCAATTTACCATCAATAAATCTCTAGTAGAATCAGAGCCTCATGGCATCTGATCCTCTAACTCTTCCCTGATTCCCAGCAAGAGTAATCCCTTTGGATTCCCCAACACAATACAGACCTACTCCTGGATTTCTATAAATTCTCAGCAAGAGATATCTGTCATACCCCAAATTTTGACCACTAGGATTTCCCATCATTGTGCAAATCATCATCACAATAGGGATGGGCCATCATACTTCATCAGTTTCCCCAAAGATGGGTGAGCATCCACTACAATCAAGAATTAGGGTTTCAAGCCCTCTCAGAGTTCTTAGACAAAGGATCAATCAAGGAATGACATGATCTTCAACTTGTCTAACCTCTCAAACATCCACAATGGGTCAAAAGGACTCCCACTTCAAGGATCAAGCACAAGGCTGCTCCCTTCTAGGTGGATCAAGTCTCAAGATCGACAGTGTCACCAAATTAGGGTTTTGGTCGACCAGGGCCTCCAGAAGGAAATTTTTCCTCTAGGCATGAGCCAATGATCCAAAACCTAACCTAATATACTCCATTAAGCCTCATGGACCCAGTCATCAAGTCAATTTTGCCTCAGGGGATGCATTCATCAAAAATCAGGAATTTGGGTTTCTTGACCTAATTCACCCCTAAGTTGACTTTTAGGGCATATCATCAGACAAGACCTCAAGAGAGGGTTTGAGGTCTCTAATGAACCATATTGATCCATTTGGAACAATGGATTAATCCAAGAAGCTTGAGCAACAAGTCTCAATTTCATCTGCACCACAGTTAGGGTCTTAAGGAAAGGTCAACTGTAACTTTGACTTTTGACCAGGACATGCTCCCAAGCCCTATGACATGCATCAATATACCCTATGACACCCATGGAACATGTCCATCAAGTTTTATTTAGGTCAAGGACATGATTTCCTGAAGAATTGCACAGTTTGGAATTCATCTGATAAAAAGTCAACTGTGCACAAAAGTCAACTTTGACTTTTTGAGATTTTTCACCAAAATGCATTTTTAACCCTAAAATGATGTTAATGTATGATTTGAATCATCATTCATCAAGAAAAATCAAGAAAAGTTGGATAACTTGTAAAAGGGGTAACCATAAAAAAACTTAGAAAATTTTCTAAGTTAAAAATAAAGTGGCTAGGGTACTAACTTTGGAGGGTCATAACTCCTAAACCACAAAGCCATTTCTCCCATTCAAGGCTTGATTTGTAGATCTCATTGCCCTCTACAAAAACTTCAACTAGACCTAATTCCAACTCCTCATGGATTTTGAGTTATGGAGTGATCAAAATCAAGAAAAGTCACTTTGTTCCAACACTTAGTGAAAATTTCACTAAGTCAGATTTTACCCTACTTTTTGCCAAATGTAGGGGGATTTTTCACTTGGATTCAAAAGAGATCAAAACCAAACATGTTCAAACAGTTGTTGTATCATGTAAGGGCTTTCCAAAATGGCCAAGAACATTACCAAATTCAATTTGAGTCATGAGATATGACATTGGAAAGTTGCCTTGCTGAAATCTGCCAAGGCAAGGCAGAATTTGCATTTTTGCTCGATTTGCCAAAATCAGCAAAATCCAAATGTTCCTATCCACTTGGACACCTCTGAGGATTGAATCTAAAGGGGACAATCACTGAGCCTAGCCTCCAAAGTCTTTGGAACAAGAAATAGCATGTTGATCCTAGAATGGCCAAAATATGGACAAGACTCCAATTTTGGATTGGAGCATTCAATGGAAGCATCAAGGTGGCATGGACTGAGCCATTTGCAACTAAATTCAGTCAAGACTTATCCAAGAGCAATGGAACCACAACCCTGTGCCCTAACCTCTAGTCAATGGCTAGAGGAGACTTGGATTTCCATTGGCCAACATTGAACAAACACCTGCTGCAGTTGCCATTCACTGTGGATCCCAAAACAAACTTGCTCTACTATAAATAGAGCTCAATTGTGATCAGTTTGAGTACACCAAAGCCATCAAACAGATGCTTTCCTCAAAATCTCTTCTTTCACTCCAATTTTACCTTCTAAGGCAAGTCACTATCGGGTTTTGAGTTTGAGAGTTTTTCCAATCAAACCAATCACATACACACCTCACATACATCATATAGAAGTGATCCAAACACTCACATAACATCTGGAACACAGATTTCACAAAATCACCAGCCAATTGCTCAAGTTCTTGACAGTTTTGCAGTTGAGGTACCATCTTCAACTCCAAACCATTTCAATCCATTCCAAGCATTCATACACACTCCATGGCACCTAGGGAAGCTATCCTGATCATTGGAACCTAGTTGGAACACCTCCAACACAAATCACGATCACCAGCTGCAAGTGGTAAGCATGAGTTCTTCTAACTCTATGATCCATGCATTTTTTGCTGCACAATAATTTGGCCATATGTTCATAATCATGCATGGAATGTTTCCCCTCAATTAATTGCATTGTTTGAATCGTGTATCAAAAATCCTAGCCTTCATGCAGAAATTAGGGTTCTTGAGGATTTTTCATGATTTCTTGTTATATGTTTAATTTAAATGAAATTAAATACCATAGACATGATCGTGAGGTTGAAACGAGTTGATTGGTATGTGGATTACATGATATGATTAAGTATTCAGTGAGATTGGAGAGAAAATGCAAATCTGGGCAAACCCAGAACACGCGCGTGTTCTTGGGTGTTCTTGGTGCCATTTTTTGAATATTTGAATATTTGAATTTTGTGATTTTATTTAATTGATTCAAAAATTAATTTCTCTCTGAGTTTTAATGATTTTGAGTTGATTCTTTTTTTAATAATTCACAAAAATGTTAAAATATTTTATTTTCCCAAAAAATCCCAAAAATATTATTTATTTTGTATAATTGATATCTTTGCAAAGAATTAATGTTTTAATTGTTTTTGACATTTAAAATATTTCTTTCCACCTTGATTTTGCAACTTTTAATGCTTTCTAATTATTTTGTAGGTCAATACTTAATTTTTGAAGCATTAATCCAAGATCACAATTTGTTTTCCATATGTTAAACAATTTTGATCATTTTAATTGAATTTTTATTCAATTAAATACATTTTTTGAAAACAAATTAGGGTTTTGGATTAATTCAACCCTCATAAATCATTTTCAAAACACTTTGGGCCTCTAATAGAGTGTAAGACCCAATCCTTTTTTTTTACCAAATCATTTTTGGGCCTCAGTGCATTGTATAAGTCCCGATACCGTAAAAAACAAACGGCGCGATCGTCGCCTTTTGAAAAATAACCTTTTGGGCCTCTCCTTGAGCTATAAGACCCATTCAAAACTTTTGGGCCTCTAATAGAGTGTAAGAGCCAACCCCCTTTTAACCAAAACAATTTTTGGGCCTCACTTATTGTATAAGTCCCTTTGCGTTAAAAGAAAATCTCGGCGCGGTCGCCATTTTTAACGAAAAATCAATTGGGCCTACCCTCGTGTTATAAGCCCCACTCTTTTTCTTTAAAACTTTTTGGGCCTCTTGAGAGAGTGTAAGACCCATCCCTTTGTACAGAAAACTTTTTGGGCCTCAGTCACTTGTATAAGTCCCTCTGTACAAATTCAACAGTGCACTCACTGATAAAACCCTGGGCCTCTCCTTGAGCTGTAAGCCCCAAATCTTTCTTTTTCAAAGCACTTTCTCCTTTGATTTGAAATATACTGTTGTTTTCAACTTTCTTTGTTGAACAACTAACCAAACAGCATGGAAGCTCTACAACCGAGTAAGTGGTTATTACTTTCATTTACTGCTTTCATATACATATAATTGTATTGTGGGGTTGTTTCACTGTAAGTCTTCTTTCATAAACTCATATCAACTGTGTAATAATAGTATAGATATTTAGAGTTTCCCCGACAACTATGTCTAGAACTAGGTGACGCCGTTTCGTTTATTCATAGAAATAAACAACTAGATCCCCGATAGGATCACCAGATACAGTCTTCTCTTCGGCTGTCCTCATTAGGAATTGTCAAGAAACTCTATTCCCATAGATGAATGTATTCTCCGTGAATGGCATCTTTGAGTTTCTTCCAAATTCTCAAACTTTCCTGACTTGATCTATTCCTTGTGAATAGCTTGCCTTGAATTTCTCGGGGTTTGGGGACCCACGGGCTTCTTAAAAGCACCGGCCTCCTCTTGGGCATCGTATAAGGACCCACAGGCTTCCTAAAAGCAACCGTGCCTCCTCTTGGGCTTAGTACAAGAACCTCTCGGCTTCTTAGAAGTATTCACAGCCTCCTCTTAGGCTTCGTATAATGATCTCTTCCTCCGGGAATGATAGCCTCCTCTTGGGCTTAGTACAAGGACCCTTCGGCTTCTTAAAAGTTTCCAGCCTCCTCTTGGGCTTCGTACAAATTGTCCCGATGACCTCCTAGAGGTATAGGAACAGAACTTAGTCATCTACATAGAACAGTCCTTTCCAAGAGCCTACTACTATTTCTCAAAGCATGGTACAAAAGATGACACTCTAGACTTGGACAGTCTAATCTCCTTGAGTCTCAAAGACATTCTCAAGTGACCCCTTCAAAAATAGGAAGAAAACCCGCAGACTCGGACAGTCTCAATACCCTTCGGATTTCCCACTTCCTTAAAGAACAGGAATAACCCGGATCCTCGAATCAAATCCTCGAGTACAGTGTTGCTCATATAAGAACTAATTTTCTCTTTCAAAATCAATATACTGGACCTGTCACTTAACTGAAACAGTCACCATAGCCTCCTCTTAGGCTTTGTATAATGGTCCTTCTCCAGTGAAGTTAGCCTCCTCTTGGGCTTTATACAAATGATTCTCCCCAGCGGAGTTAAACAACGTTTAGCCTCTCTCTTGGGCTTTGTACGAGACACCTAAGAGACTCCCTCGTTGAGTCAATCACCCCTTTCGCCTCCATCTCGGGCTTTATACGAGATACAAAAAGGTTCTTATTGAGCCAAACAAATTTAAGCTTCCATCTCGGGCTTCGTACGAGATACAAAAAACTCTCTTATTGAGTCAATTAGCCTCCATCTCGGGCTTTATACGAGATACCAAAAGATTCACTCGTTGAGTCAAAACCTTTTAGCCTCTCTCTCGGGCTTTGTACGAGACACATATTAGCCTTCTCTTAGGCTTTGTATAATAAAACCACTGGTTGATCCAATCAACCTTTTAGCATGAAAGTTGTGCCTCGTTCACAGTACACAAACATCAACAACTCCTTCCCCTGCATCTAACTGCTGTAAGCGGCAAGCCTCAGGATCATCTACATCCATGCCCATGTCCCTCTTTTAGTATGAGAAATTCCTAAGGAAAGATGGCATTACTCTACACTGAGTTAAAGTCTTCTCCTTCAGGTTGAAATCCCCTATAAAGGAAATTATGGCATTGCCGGATTCACAAATCCCGGTTAAAGTAATTCTCCTTTATAAACAGTCGTAACAGACAAACCCCTCTTTAGAGATGACAAATTCTCTCTAAGGTTGAGACCTTTCAGCTTCACATCTTGGGCTTTGAACAAGATACAAACCACCTTCCGCTTCACGTCTTGGGCTTTGAACAAGACACCAAAACAACCATTTCCTCCCATAGAATAGGAGGAACTACGATCGCTCTGATTTCCCTATTTCGGTAAACGGGAATACGTAGGCATAAGATTGCAAGAAAAATCTTAGCGAGCACACTAAACAAAAACCCAAAATCCCATACTTTCATATATATATCCGTCCTAACATCTCAACCGATAGCCTAAAGCACCCCTCGTCAACAAAATAAACCTAGGACAAACCCCGAATCTTTGTAGCATCTGTAAACCAACAGTTTTGACTGTTTAACCTCAATTTGCAAGCAGGGTCAGTTGGAGACATCTATTTCCCTTCCTTCATCAGCTTTAATAGGATAAAAAATGAATCGAGCTGTAGTACCAGAGCGATCGTGCTTTGCAACCACATCCAAAAATCACTCGCTACAGAAAAATGGCGACTCTGCTGGGGATATGCAGGTCTCTTTAGGGATCTTGTTCTTTTTTGTCTCCTAGGTGGAAACCTTGACGTCACTAGGATCTTAGGTCAAAACGCCGTTAATTTGGAATGAAACCACAGATTAGTGACTCCGCTGGGAAACCATTTTCTGTCAGGAACTTAAGATTCTTAGCTTTTAAAAGTCTAGGATGATTAGGACAAATATATATACTGATTTTCCTAATTGCTATACGTGCTTATTTTTCTACTAATGGGAATGCCTGTGATGCCGCATGTGGAAAGATTGAGTATACACTTAAGATAAGTGATGGCGACAAAGTCGACCATCAACCTCAGTGGAGGCTGACCAATGCAACCCATTCTCTCACCTAGACAATGGGCCGATTGTGATGTCTGAGAAGCTGAGGAGCCAAACCCTTTTTGTAGTGCGGAAACTATCGGGAATAGTTGTTATGCGATACTACCCTCATTTGAGGCTGGTGATCTATTCTCGGTGAATGGCACTTACTCTAAGATTGCTCTACAACTCGCTGGCGATCCGCTTGTTGTTTTGCTTTCCTGGGAGGAGCTGATGATAATGAGTACAAGTACAAAAATCACCCTAGTATAAACTTTTGGGGATGGGTAGAGCCTTGACTTCATGACAACGACCCTTTGACCCCATGTTTTTTCTATGTTTTTGTGTGCTGCATTCATGCATTCATTTAATAAAACATTCAAAAGATTCAAAAAACTTCTCTCCTAGTCTCTCTGTTTTTCAAATTAAACTGAGACTGTGATTGCAAATATCAGAGAAAAGGATTGCACTAATGGATTTCGGTAGAAGGAGAACTCATAGTTACACCTTCAAGGTTCCAAAGCTAGAGGATTTAAGAAGGTTAGCGAGGATGATCACAAACCAAGAGGCTTTTAGAGCCAAGCACGAAGGTCTACTACCACTGTTAAGAGTCCATGTGATTGAGGGAATCATGGATGCGCTCATTCAGTTTTACGATCCGGTTTATCACTATTTCACATTCCCGGATTACCAGCTCGCACCAACGCTGGAGGAGTATTCTCATCTGATTAATTTACATATCACAGATCGAGCTCCATTTTCTGGACTGGAAGAAATTCCAAAGAATCAGACCATTGCAAGAGCAATTCATTTGGGCGAGTCTGAGGTTAGGACTCACCTAACTACCAAGGGTGGCATCCAAGGTTTGCCAGCCCAGTTCTTGACAAAGAAAGCCCTGTATTTTGCCAGTATAGGAAACGTAACTGCTTTTGAAAGCATCTTTGTCTTGCTCACCTACGGGTTATTTTTGTTTCCCAACATTAATAATTTCGTCGATATCAACTCCATTAAGGTTTTTCTCATTGGAAACCCTGTGCCGACTTTGCTCGCAGATGCGTATCATTCTGTACACTTGGGAAATTTATACAGCGGAGGGGAGATCACATGCTGTGTACCTTTGCTTTACAAATGGTTTATCTCCCACTTGCCCAAGTCTGCTGCTTTCTGGGATTGCAAGAGTGCCTTACGTTGGTCGCAGAAGATCATGTCCCTCACCAACTCTGATATAGATTGGTGTAATAGGATCTATGATGGAATCAGAATCATTGATCGTTGTGGAAACTTCCCCAACGTACCCCTTATAGGAACTAAGGGAGGAATCAACTACCATCCAGTTCTCTTTCATCGTCAATTTGGATACCCGATGAGACACGTCCCACGGGGTGTTCATCTGGAGGGTCTTTTCTTCAAGGAAGGAGAAAATGACAGAGCACTAAAGATGGAAATAATGCACGCTTGGAAGCATGTTCATAAGAAAGGACGAGAGTCTCTGGGAAAACCAGACTGTGTCTCGGTGGAGCCTTATCTCCATTGGGTACAAACTAAAGCTCTCAAGCTAAAGATGCCTTATCCTCGTTACGGAATTCTTCCGCCGAGGGAGTCTGTCATGTACTTCATGATGGAAACTGAAAAGCTTCAGGTTACTCTCAACAAAGTTCAAAAGGAGATAAGGTCTTGGAAGAACAAGTACCGCACCCTCGACGTATAGTGCATCAAAATACAGCAATTACTGAAAGATAAGGATGCTCTGATTGAAATTTTCGAGCAACATGTTATGGATAATCAGGATAACCAAAGGAATTTTCTCACTCCTTTCACCTGGCAAAGGAATGACAACCCGACAACGGCCCAAGAGCCCCGGTCAAAGAAAAGGAAGATACCAGAATCAGCACCCGATTTCTCTTCAGAGAGGACTCAGGACCCATTAGTTTAGGTTTCTGTTTCTGCACCTTGTAATCTACTGTATTTCCATTTCTGTAATCCTTTGAATTCAATAAAAAGGGGTTTCCCCACCGTTTGATATTTGCAATCTAATTGTCGAAGTTTATTTTAATTAAACCTTAAACAATTAATATAATCATTGCATTCATCATTCTCACATCGCGTATTCTTCTTACCTACGAATCTCACGTTTGTGTCTCGGTTCTAGAGTCAAACTGTCTCATTCGTATAATACTCGGGCCAATCGTCAGAAAAAGATGGATGATCTTGAGGAAGAAAACAGAGAGTTGAAAGAAGAGATCGACGCTCTGAGAGAGGATATGAGGAAGCTTCGTAACGACATGCAAGACATGGCAGAAGCTCAGCTACAAAGAACTGTGATCTCAGAGATCACCTCAATACCCATAGTGGAGAAGTATAATCCTAGGTATCAAATACCGAAAGATCGTCCTTGGGGCATGCCTGTTAACTATATCCCGGAAGGATATGTTCCGCCGATCACTGAAGATCAGGGAATCACAACAGAAGCCGCTGGGCCTGAAGATTACAAACTTCGGGAAAGCGAAGATGCCAGGGGCATACTGAAGACTCCTGAAGGTTACAAACTTTGGGAGACGCCAAGACTCACTACCGTAGTCACGGTCCCACCCCCTGTGGTGCACAGTGTCCCGGAAGGACAGATTCCACAGATACCTTCTGGTAAAAAGGAAACTATGTTTGACAGAATGGAGGAATTCCAGGAGCAGTTCTTGGAAATGCAGAAGGAGCTGCAAGCCATTCGCGGTCAGGATCTATTTGGAAAGGACGCCGCAGATCTCTGCTTGGTCCCAAATGTGAAAGTCCCGCACAAATTTCAAGTGCCCGACTTTGAAAAGTACAAGGGTAACTCTTGCCCTCAAAGCCATCTGGTCATGTACGCTCGGCGGATGTCAGCTCAGACGGAGAATCAGGACCTACTGATTCACTACTTCCAAGATAGTTTAACCGGTGCCGCACTCAAATGGTACATGAGTTTAAACCGTGCCACGATCAGCATATTCAGAGATCTTGGCACTGCCTTCGTCTAACAATACAAATACAATTTGGACATGGCACCCGACAGAGATCAACTCAGATCAATGTCGCAAAAGGACAAGGAAACCTTTAAGGAGTATGCTCAAAGGTGGCGTGAAATCGCCGCTCAAATTTTTCCACCTCTTGAGGAAAAAGAGATGACAAAGATATTCTTAAAGACCTTAAGCTCATTTTACTATGACCGATTGGTTGCCAGTGCACCCAGTGATTTCACCGAGATGGTCGGCATGGGCGTACGTCTTGAGGAAGTCGTCCGAGAAGGACGTTTGACAAAAGACGCTGGATCATCGAGCAGTACAAAAAAAATACGGTAGTGCTCTCCCAAAGAAAAATAGCAAGATATTAGGAATATCTCTCTCGGAAAGCAAAGGCGACGTTATCATCCGGTAGCAGTTGTGACTCCTGCTATCAACCCTGCGTCTATTCCTACGTATCAATCTCAGGTTGCGCAGAGCCAACCTGATCAACAAAGGACACAACAGCCTCTTCAGCAGGCTCGTCCTCCATACAACAACTATCTCTTAGCATGAAATATTCATAAGGAAAAAGTGGCATTGCTCTACACTGAGTTAAAGCTTTCTTCCTTCATGACATCCCTCGTATAATGGAAATTATGGCATTGTTGGATTCTTATATCCCAGTTAAAGTAATTTCCCTTATAATAAATTTCTCAATAATTTGTGATGAATAGATGAGATATCTCCCTTTAGAGATGACAAATTCTCTCTCAGTCACCCTTTTAGCTTAAATCTTTGGCTTTAAACAAGACACAAATACTCAAATAGCTTCAATCTTGGGCTTTGAGCAAGACACCAAACATTTTCCTCCCGTAGAAATAGGAGGAACTACGATTGCTCTGATTTCCTGATTCTCTTTACATGAATACGTAGGCATAAGATTGCGAAATCTTATCGAGCACACAAATCAAAAACTCTAGGTCCAGTACCTTCCCAAAAACAACAGAAAACCCGAAAACAACAAAAAATTTCTCTCAATTCCCCTAAAGGAGCAACCTTCCCAAGCCACAGCAGATAAACACAAGAAAGCATTTCAAATTAACAAAGAAACATGCAATAAAGAGTTCATATGGATTACCATAGATACACTGGGTGTTAATAGCTTCCCTTTGTATAACCAGACCCCGATCCCCGATCTCTTAGAATTTGTTAAAGAAAACATTTGCGTGCAAGGTCAGCTTTAGATATCTTCCCTTTCCTTTCCAGCTTCATAGGATAAATAAGAAATCATAAAGTAGCTCCCAATTCCAACATTGCGGTAAGGTGGTCGTGTCACCGACAAAAATCGCATGCTACACATGTTAAGTTGGTGGTGTCAGGATAAATTCTCCTGAGAAAATTTTACCCCATACCACCACACATATCCCCATACCCCTAAAATTTTGCAAATATTCCAAATTTACCATTGTTAATTTTTCTTTATTTTTTTATTCTTTACTGTGCAGTCAAATAAGTCAAAAAGCATTGTTGGGAAGTATACGACACTAACCGAATAACTTAAGGTAAAAAAATCCTGAGTGTTTTTTTATCATATCGAAAAACTGAAAAAGAATGAAATCCGGTTATTGGATTTATCAAACCGGATAACTTGTATGTTAGTTATCCGGTTCACAGTATTCTTTTGGATTACTTCGACTTGAGTTTTTCGGTTTGTGTTATTTTATGTTTCGGATAACTTGCTAGGAAGAGTTCCGGTTTGGTTTTTTAATAACTGGATTTTATGGAACTAAGAGATCCGGAACGCAAATTTTTAATTTTTTTTTATTAATTTTTATCACACTTATTTTTAGCAGGTATGGATATTCCTTTGATGATATGCTATAAAAATTATACATGTATATATACGATTGAGATATTCTCGACAATAGAGAAATTTGAGACACGAGAAGAGACGAATAGGTGGATTAGGGAGGTTGGAATCAGGAATAGAGTTACTGTTATAATAACCCGTTCGGACACCAAAACTGGCAAGAGAGGAAGAAGTGACAAAGTTATATTTGGTTGTGATAGAGGTGGAAAATACAAAGAAGGAGATAGTGAAACACAAAGTGCTACTAAGAAATGTGGTTGTCCATTCAAAATTAGGTCAACACCATCAAAAGATGGTTCTGGTTGGAATATTGACGTAAAATGTGGACTTCACAACCATGGTTTACCAGATAGATTTGAAGGTCATGCGTTTGTAAGTCGACTTAATGCTGATGAACAACAACATATTGTTGATTTGACAAAACGTCATGTTCCACCAAGACACATATTGTTGTAATTGCAAGAATGAGATCAGTAGAATGTGACTCAAATCACCCAAATATATAAACATAAGAGTAAGATTCAGAAAGACATAAGGGGTCCTAGAAAGGAAATGCAACATTTATTTAAGCTGATAGATGATTCTGATTATGTTTATTAGAGTAGGAAAAAAGATGAGTCAGAAGTTATGAGAGATATCTTCTGGGCCCATCCAGAATCAATGAAGTTGTTGAATATGTTTCCTAATGTGTTGATTATGGACAGTACGTACAAAAAAAATAAGTACAAGCAACTTTTGTTTGAAGTAGTTGGTATTACATCAACTGAGTTAACATTTATTGTTGCATTTGCCTATATGGAATCTGAGCAAATAGAGAATTTGTGTTGGGCACTGGATAAGTTGAAATAGTTGTTCACTAAGCAATGGTTATGGCCACAAGTGATTTTAACATGTAGAGATATTGCTTTGAAGAAAGCAATTGAAACAATATTTCTAAGGACAGTTAATTTGCTTTGTCAATTTCACATCAACAAAAATGTGAAAGCAAAGTGCAAGGAGTATGTTGTGTATGATATGCGAGAGCCAATAGAGAAGTTATGGTATGAACTTTTAAGGGCTAATGATGAGGTAAAGTACCATCAATAGTTTCAACATCTTAAGCATGCCTGTGTGGATTTTAGACAATTTATTGATTATGTGAAAGACACATGGTTGACGCCTCACAGACATAGATTTGTTAAAGATTGGATCAATAAAGTGTTGTATTTGGGAAACACCACGACTAATAGGTAAGGTGTTTGATTATAGCCATAGTTTGTTTATCTTAATATTAATGATACTGATGTTTTTTTAGGGTTGAGTTTGCGCATTGGAAACTAAAGCAGGTGTTGGAGAACCATTAAGGTGATATGTGCAAATGTTGGGAGGCTATGAATGGCAACATCAAGGTGCGATTAGGCAATATTAGAGGTTAATTTTAGAAGAGTGGCAGAGGGTTGACATGGTGGGTACAAACACCCAAATGTGCAGATGTACTTGTAGAAAAGTATATGAGTTACCTTGTGCTTGTGAGTTAGGAAGATACACGTTGAATGGTGAACCAATACCAATTGATTCTATTCATATCCATCGGAGGAAGCTCAGCATGGAAGGTGAATAAGAGGTAGACACAGAGGATGGAGCAGAGGTAGACATGACCAATGCAACTGATGAACTGTTGAAAATGTTCAGGTCATTAGATGTTACAAGAAAGAGAGCATTAAAAAGCATAGTGTGTGAAATTGCTTACCCCACTACAATAAAGATGCTACCACCAATAGAAAAAATAAAAACCAAAAGAGGAGTAAAGACAAATGGGAAGAAAACTGTGGGATATGATGTTTATTGTGATCCTTCATGTCATGAGTATGTTGATCAAGCACACATTAGTTCTAAAAATTCTTCAAAGAGTCCATGTTCACAGTTATCCCAAACCTCAAAGAAGAAACCATCTAATAGGTACATTGTACAATTTCCAAATCATATCAGACTATTTATTGATCACATTGTTGATGTTAAGAGTGATGGAAATTGTGGGTTTAGAGTGATTGCATCATTGCATGGATATGGTGGGGATGGTTGGTCAATGGTTCGTCGTGATTTGGATAATGAAATTAGAGGTTCCAGAATCAGTCTATATGAGAATTTATTTGGAAGTCGCTTATCAAAAGTGAGAGAATCCTTGATGATATCGTCTTTAGGTACTCATCCATTAGATAAATGAATGACATTACCAGATATGGGTTATCTGATAGCAAATCGGTATAACGTCATTCTAGTCTCATTGGGTTATCCTAGTTTGACATTCTTTCATATCACGACTTCACATTCACCTAATGTGTCCAATTATAACATTGATTTTGTAAACCAAAATCATTGGGTTCAGGTAAACATTCATGTTTGTTATGTTAATTACTTATCTTTCATTTATGTCTTACTTACTAATTTTCTTAACAGGTAAACGTGAATGAAGGGCTTCCCTTGCTACCGGTCACATTGGATTAGAAGAAGTATCACACATCAGATGCAACTTCTTGGATGACAAAATTTGCTAGACGGTTATAAAATTGGCAACACCTTACGCTTGTGGTGTCGAAATATGTTAGATTATGATTGTAATGTGATTTTTATATTTTGGTTTGTTTTGACATTTGCTTCATGTTATATTTAATTCATGGTATGTTTGGGATTACTCTACATAAATCTAAAGAATATTATATAAGTTTGAATAATATTACATAACTCTGAAGAATACTATATACATCTGAAGAATACTACATAAGTCTGAATAATACTATAAGTTTGAATAGTAAATAATACATCAATCATCATCACTAACATAAGGTATCGATCTACCCTAAGGTACCGGTCCATCCTGAGCTATATGTAGTGCTCGAAAGACCTCAGCAAAATCATCATCATACTCTTCCGTCTCATAACGATGTAGATAGCGACGAAGCTCATGTGAAATATGTAACAACCTCAGATCTGATGGTTCAGCATCATAGACAAGAAACATGACTTGTATGACCTTCCCCCCCCCCCAGAGGTGGTGGTAACAAACAAGGATGTGACACCCTGTAGTACCAATCAAATTAATCAGGCATCACATCATATGAAGTATTTGCAAAATCGGCCGGACGGATCACTTCCATCACGCTCGCATGATATGTAACCCTCTCAATATCCACATCAAGTGTATAAACATCAAGAGGCAGAGATGGTATGTACTTCCTGTATCCAAACTGATGCAAACATGAGTCAGATAAGTATAGAACAACTGTACCATACCATTTCAGGCCACCCCTAGACAAGCATATATCATCAAATGGTCGATGTCGTATATGATCCTCAAAAGGTCTCCAAATGACATCAGCAGGTGTCAATCCATACAATACATGCCTGGGCTCATCAACCTTCTGTGCGCTTTGCTTGTACATCCACTTCATTGCCCTAGGAAGTGGACTACCGATACCAGCAATCTTAGAAAATCCTTTATTGCCAACAGTTGGAAAATACTCATGAATCTAACATTGTTACAGATCATGAATATTATCAATTAAAAGTATTATAAATAAGCTAATATACGTCTAAATGAAATTAAAATAAAACATTTGTTCCTATAGCAGAGAGGCATATCCCCCAAGTTGTCTGCAACTATTAAAGGAAGCATCTTCTAGATATCTGTAAAGTGTGACAAGTGCAACTGCCCCCAACAGTATCTACCACAACTAGACAAGCCCGAAATAGTGGTAAATACTTTGCCTCTACAAGTGTAAAGGTTTTATCAGCATAAATGGTGCAGCCTACTAACAACAACATGTAGGCTCTAGTTGTACAGTCAAATCTATTCGCAGCTCACTGACGGATAAATACTGCTTCAACCAATCCAGACTATATTAAGGATCCTTCTGTAGGGTTAAAAAACTCCCCTTACATGGTAAAGGAAGCAGACAAGAAACATTGTCCAAAGTAATGGCCATCTCGCCAAATGGCATATGAAATGACGATGTTTCTGGATGTCATCTCTCCACAAATGCATATACTAAGTTCTGATCTATCATCGATAAACTATTTCTTTGTAGAAAGGATAGACCAAAATCAAATAACCATCTCTGAATCACTGATGGGAGACTATGTGGAACCCATCCAATCAATTTTCTACCATGTGCAACAACCTTCAACTCTTTCTTCGGAAATCTCTCCTAAAAATAATTCATAATATATGTTATAATATATAAATAATTGGAAGTTGTGGATTGACCTTCAGATTAGGATCACCATTATTGCTCTGGTTCGGATTGATATTGAATATAGACATAGTAAAACAAATATGGAATAGGGATTGGCCTTCAGGTTAGGAACACTGTAACACCTCAAAATAATTAGAATATTTATCTAATTTATTTATTATAAATATTCTTGAATTTAGGTGAATTTTGGTGAAATATTTTGATGCCTGCTGATTTGGGTTGTGGGGTATTGATGATGTTAAGAGAGTATGGAGGATAATTAGAAGTGTATGATTTATTAGAATTATTTTGATAATAATAATAATAATAGTGGAATAATGTGAATAATGTTATTTATATTATTATTATTTTAAATAAAAAGAGTGGAATACTAAGAGCAAGATGGTAGAGTTGGGTGGAATAAGTGAGGACGAAGTTGGGAAAACATAATAGGGGTCCAAGGGGTAAGAATGACAAAAGGGAAAGATGGAGTGGAGAAGTTGACTCTGGTACGATCGTGAAATTAGAAAGAATGGTGAAAGGAGAGCTAGGGCACAGAAGATCAAGAGGATCATCCATAGAACGCAAGGGAGGAAGTCAGATGCTGAGAATTCTAAGGTACGGGGGGTGATCCGGGTTATTATATTTGATATGGGTTTAAGTTAGATGTAGAATTTTGCGTGTTATGTGTTGATTGAGGGAAAATGATGAAATTGTGTGTTTATGTTGATGTTGTAAGTTGATGGATTAGGTGTTAGAAATCGCTTGAGATTGTACATACGATTGGATCTTTGGAGAATTGTTGGAAGGGTTTTTCGTATGCAGAAATCTCAGTAGTAGGTTGTTGTTTATAGAAAATTGTCGGGCGAGGAACCGTTTTTCAAATAATACTCGGTAGAAAAATGCTCTGGAGAATGAAGGCGACCTGAAAATGAAACATAAACAATGTTACTGATGTTCAACAAGGTTTAATTTACCACTTATTTTATTGTGGAAAGGGAATTAAAAGAAAATCAGTGGATTACCTCCCACACAGCATTTTGTATTACATTGTTAGCTCGACTTGGTTTAAATTCATTATTCGAGTTGACTATCAGGTGGCTCATTTAGTTTCAAAATAGCATAATAATCTATCACTTCTTCATTATGGTAATGCTTGAGCCTCTGCTAATTCACTATGAACAGTCCAATTTATTTACTCCATATTTCAACTGCACCAGATTGCATTACTTTTGTTACTTCAAATGGTCCCAACTGAAAGCTCTAAGGATTTGACTAAATTTTGGTAAAACAGAATGTTGTGATAAATGTTCCAACATGAAGAATGATGCAGAAGACAAAGATGTCGAATGAAATGTTCTAACATGAAGACTCGACATCTGGAAGAATACAGTAGGTTTTAAAATCTGTTCCAAGATTCAAGGCGCAGTTTGCAGTTGATCAAGCAATTAGCCAACAGAAGATTGAAAGCCCAAAGAAGCAGAAGGCTATAAAATAAGACCTAGTCCAAAGGCAGAATATGGAGAGAAGAGAGAGAGAGAGAGAGAGAGAGAGAGAGAGAGAGAGAGAGAGAGAGAGAGAGAGAGGAAGAACGACATAGACTTTGGAATCCTATTTTTTAAAGTAGGGTTTAGGGTTTGAGAGTCGTAGGTTTCTCTTGTAAGTCTCCCTCTGTATCGATTTGATACATTGTGGAAGATATAGGTACTTGTACAGATTCAGAAACCCGTATGTAATGAATCATGTATTGTTCTTGGATGAAGCTTTTAAGCAAATTCGAGTTAACTTGTTAGTCAAGGTAGCTTGATTGAACTTTGTATTGAAAGGGGTGTCTTTCAATTAGGATGATACAGTTATTGTGACTATAACAGTTAGATAATCACAAGTTGCGATTTAGGGAGTGAGATGAGTTTCTCTTATCTAGGATGGAGTTCTTAGATAAATTTTTCATTGGGTAGTGATAGGTAAACCAGAGGTTGTTTACTGTAAACCAGCGGTTGTTTACATAAAACTATACTACTGATAGTGGATTCTTCTTCCTGGCTTAGTATGCCCCCAAATGTAGGTGATTTGCACCGAATTGGGTTATCATATTCTGTGTTGTTTATCATTCTGCAATTTACAGTTCAGTTTTGATTAACATGTTGTAATAGATGTTGAAACATCTGTCTTGCTACTGTTACTGATATTCTAAATACCAGTTTGCTTGTTCTGTTCTTGTTTTAAAGTTGTGCAGAGAACAATGTATTGACATGTATTAGGACATCTGCTATCTCCTATGCCAGAATTTCAATTGGTATCAAAGCAGGCATCATGTTTGTGTCTGGATGAGATCTTGGGAGATACTTTCTGGCGCTATAAATAAGGAGGAGTTTTTGGAGATCAGATAATTCACTCGGACATACTCAAGGGTATTAATGGATGGGATGAATGTTTTAGATCATTGGTAACAACTACTGGTGGTTGTTCTTGGTTTCTGACAAGTTTCAACAGCAACTGCATGAGACGTGGCTAGTTCTCTTGTGTGGTGCCTTATAAGATGTTCTTACGTCTTATTAGGGGATGTTGAAGATGTTCCTTGGTGGTTCTGTTGCATATGTTTCTAATGGAATAACTCTGGTATTTATGGGATTCTAGAGTTGTGACTGAAGAAAGATGGTGGAAGATCTCAATTGTTGACTTCTTCTCTTGAAGATATTAGCATCTATTCATTCCAAAGTCGGGAGCGATGGAATAGAGAGAGTTGTTGATTGATGTCTGTCATGGTGACTTGGTACTTGGAAGTTTGGTTTCATCTTGTATCTTGAGGTCAGTTTGAAGATAAAGTGAGTTGAGATTGGGTTTATCAAGTTCATACTCTAGGAAATAGGTAAAAAAAAATTTTGGCTAAAGTTGTCAAAGATACTTGAGATTTCTCTCAAGTCCACTCATAAAGGCATCTCATTCGTGCATCTGGAGACTTCTAGTTACTCTTCTGAGTAGAGGGTGTTTATGTGAAACACAAATCTGAAGAAAGTGGAGGTGATTTATTTTCACCATCCAAATTTGCAAGGAAGGATTCTTCTTTCTTAATCCTAAGGTTGAATCCAATCTGAAGGAGATTTCTGATCTGTTGAGGTAAATAGGGTTCCTTCAGAGAGAATCTTAGTTACTTGAGTCAAGGGTGGCAGCCTTGATATCTCAACACTGTGTTTTTCAAGGAAGATACTTACAACAATTGAATGCTTGATAAGTATTTATGAAGTGATCTATTGGAGTATATCTTCAACAGTATAATAGGGTTATTGAATAAGGATTTAAGATCAATTTCTATTTGTGGGATTCACAAATATTTAATTAATTATTCTTGTAATTGGAGTTCAAGATTGTTAATGTCATAAAGATGTTCAATCAGATGTTGAAACATCTCTTCATTAAAGATTATACAGAATCATGGGAGGGGTACTGCATACTCTATGGATTTGTTACACTTGGGGTTGACGTATGGTTTTGAGAATCGTCTGCAAACTAGTATTGCAGAAGCATCTTACCTCTAGTAAGTTTCCTGGCAAGAAACCAGTCTAGAAGATGGTGTTGTTGAAGGTGAAGAAGAAGACATCATAATCTTGATGAATATTTCTTGGATCAGTTTATTTCTGACCTAGGAGTATTGGAGTGCAGCTGACGTGTTCCAGTTGTTACTAGAAACATCTTATCTTTATCTGGAAAGTTTCCTGTCAAGAAACTTTTCTAGAATATGGTGCTAGTGATAGCACTGCTTGGGTCAGTTTATTTCTGATCTGGGTGCGTAGGAGCATGTGATCTTGCTCATCTTAGAGGTGAAGGATAAGTGGTAGTTATCTCTGACTTTCTGAAGAAGTCTCCACTTAAGGAAAGCGGGATTCCTTTTGTAAAGATCTGGTGTGACAGATCTCTTTCGGAGAATCAAGCTTTGGCATGTTTGGTTTCTCTGAAGATGAGGTGGTTGTTGCAGTACAACAAAATAGGATGGAGGATGTATACTCTAAATTGATATCATTGATCATGTCTATGAGAACATGGAACTCTTGTTCTGTTATAGGGAGGAGGTTCCTCTAAGTGGTAGAAGGAAGAGCTGAATTTTTCAGCTGGATGTCTGATCAAATGTTGTGACATCAAGCAGAAACTTCAGGGTCTTAATTGATTTTGTGGCGCGTCATCGTAAGATAAGTTGATCTTCTCATAAATAAATGGAATTAATGCTTCAAAAAGGTCTATCTCATGCAGTTTGCGGGAGCTGCAAGAAGGAGTAGATGTTACATGTCTGAATCTTGGTGTATTTAAGATGGCTTTCTATGGAGTAAGTGGACTATGTGACTTAAAGATTAGGTTTCATTGGTGGATTAGAAGATTTTCTGAAACTCTTAAGAAAAACTAAGATTAACCAAACAGTGGCATTTGGTTGATCTTTATCGTGCATTCAAGCAGGGTGCTCGGAACTAATTACTCTTGGGCAGAAGGGTAGTTGGTTGAAAATCAAAGGAGGTTCTGGTTCTGTTCATATCTTGGAGCTTGTGGTAGAAGCCCTAAGTTGCTTATGGAAAATTACCTTCTTTTGAGAGTTAAAAGAGAGTTTATTTCTCTCTTTGGGTATCTGGAGTTCTTATTGATCAAGCTAGTGGCGCAGTGTTGTCTGAAGATCTTTAGTTGGATTACTATGCTGATAGCAAGTCCAGTGGGAATTGTATCAAGAACCATAGTGTATGGTGTATGTGATATGATCAGAGGATGTCCTAACTGATGTTAGAACATCATGGTTTCTGAACTTGGAGTTCAGATTGTGGAAGCTGATATTCACCAGTTGAATCAGAAGTAGTTTATCTTATCATATGGGAGAATGATAGATTGAAGACTGTCTTGGATCATGGGGTGTTTATCTAGAAGACTGACTTTTGCCGAGGTCAGAATACATGTGGAGAGGTGGTTTCTTCTGCTACAAGTCATGCTAGAGAGAAGTGGATCAGTTTGGTGCTTGTGGAGCAAATAAGCTGAGGATTTCTGGAGCATGTGTTTGATGTCCTTCAAGTGTGAAGAACATTTGGGCGAGCTAGCAAACTAAGGGGCTCTGTATGTATCTTTGAGGAATGTGAAGCATTCCAGATTCAATTAGATTGTATCTCAGGGAACAAGGATATCTATGGATGTAAAATTCAAGGTGGATTTGTACAGGGTATGGATGGTTTCTGGATGAGAGGGATCAATGGTGATTTTGGTCTCAATCCAAGAGTTTGTTGATTGTGGTACAAGGATGTGATCCTGGTACTCTCTCACTATATGATCATGAAGTTGTCATGGGATATCATGTGGTAATTTTGGGTGTTTCTTGCTGAAGGAACATCATTTGTGAAAGATAGGGGGAGAACTTCTGTCTGTTGAATGTACTAGTGTGGTACATGGATTACTTGAGGATCAGGAATTAGGTGAATACTTCAGCAGGTGAGTTGAACAGAGGGTGCACTCTTGAAGACATGAAGATGCGTCTTATGTTTTTCCATTCATTTAAGGTGTTCTTCTTGCAAAGGAGCACTGGTTATCTTAGACAGGGGGAGTTAGACTTCTGTTTTGGATGTGTTACTGCAGTAGTGCAGTTGTTTATCAAGATTGTTTGTGGTTTCAAGCAGTTTATGATAAAATTCCTCAAGCGAGGATGATATGTTAGATGAGATGTCGTGACATTGCGCTACTGGTATAAGTTCTAGGTGGACTTATTAGGTTGTTCTGATTCTGTCATTGGATGTCAATGGACTGAATTAGAAGTGGTAAAGTATCTTGGGTGTTTTTGTTGATGTCTGGAAGAATTTATTTTTCTCTGCAGATTGAAAGATCAATGGAAGCATTTTGTTGATATGTTAAAAATGTAGTGATCAAGTCTTCTAATTCTGGATTAAGGAGTTGATTTAGGATAAAGAGAAGAAGTCTAATTAGGTATCAGTACTTTGCTCAGAATTTGTTTCAGATAAAGACAATCAGAGGGGCGGTAGTTTCAAGGACGAGTCAGAAAAAGTGGAATCTTTCGAAACTAACGTGACCAGGGGTTACTGCATTCATTGACTAGTCTTTTGTTTCTTTCAAATGGATTGGCTCTACCTATGAAGTTTCTTCAATATTTAAGAAGGATAGTGTTGCTTGAGTTGTAAAACATCCTTCTTGTTAAGTTGAGAGAAAATGGGTTTTGTCCGTGTTTGGATCAGCACAGTCTGGGTATGGGTCTACATGGGTCATTTTTTCCTACTTTTGGCTAAAAAGGGGGAGAATGGCTATTTTGTTGCTGAGAGCTATATGTGTGCATTTGAGCTGTTGATCTGCAAAAATGTCTCAAGGGATGTTCTAACATTCTGGGTTCTAACATCTTGGGAAGATTGTGTTTTGTGATCAGAGTTAGGAAGCAAGTTGTGTTTTGTGATCTGAGTTACATTCTCTATGTACCCAGTATCACAAAGGAATGAATAGGGTAACTAGAAATTATCTTCTCCCTCTTCCTTGGCACTTGCTTCAGTATTTTCCATTGCATGCACCATCGAACTGAAGAATGTTTTAGCCAAAAAATTTCAAAAGGGGGAGATTGAAAGCTCCAAGGATTTGACTAAATTTTGGTAAAACATAATGTTGTGATAAATGTTCCAACATGAAGAATGCTGCAGAAGACAAAGATGTCGAATGAAATGTTCTAACATGAAGACTCGACATCTGGACAAATACAACAGGTTTTAAAATCTGTTCCAAGATTCAAGGTGCGGTTTGCAATGGATCAAGGAATCAGCCAACAGAAGATTGAAAGCCCAAAGCAGCAGAAGGCTATAAAAGAAGACCTAGTCCAAAGGCAGAATAGAGAGAGAAAACGACATAGACTTAGGAATCCTATTTTGTAAAGTAGGGTTTAGGGTTTGAGAGTCATAGGTTTCTCTTGTAAGTCTCCCTCTGTATCGATTTGATACATTATGGAAGACATAGGTACTTGTACAGATTCAGAAACCCGTAGGTAATGAATCGTGTATTGTTCTTTGATAAAGCTTTTAAGCAAATCCGAGTTAACTTGTTAGTCAAGGTATCTTGACTGAACTTTGTATTGAAATGGGTGTCTTTCAATTAGGATGATACAGTTATTGTGACTATAATTGTTAGATAATCATAGGTTGTGATTTAGGGAGTGAGATGGGTTTCTCTTATCTAGGATGGAGTTCTTAGATAAAGTTTTCATTGGGTAGTGATAGGTAAACCAGAGGTTGTTTACTGTAAACCAGCGGCTGTTTACATAAAACTATACTACTGATAGTGGATTCTTCTTCCTGGCTTGGTATGCCCCCAGATGTAGGTGATTTGCACCGAACTGGGTTATCATATTCTGTGTTGTTTATCATTCTGCAATTTACAGTTCAGTTATGATTAACATGTTGTAACAGATGTTGAAACATCTGTCTTGCTATTGTTACTGATATTCTGAATATCAGTTTGCTTGTTCTGTTCTTGTTTTAAAGTTGTGCAGAGAACAATGTCTTGACATGTGTTAGGACATCTGTTATCTGCTATGCCAGAATTTCACCAACCATCGGGAACGGAGCTTCCCATGGAAGAGTCTCAATATGGAGTTGAAAAGAAGCACTAGCTCCCCTATTTTGAATTCCTTTCTAGTGATTCGGTTGTCATTCCATTTCTTGGTTCGTTCTTTATGGATTTGGGTATTCTCATAAGAATCTAGCCTTAACTCTTATAGCTCGTGTAGATCTAAGATTCATTTTCCACCAGTGGCTACGTAATTTATATTAATGGTCTTGACAGCCCAATAGGCTTTGTGCTCAAGTTCGACTGCAGATGACAGGACTTTTCATACACAAGTATGAAAGGGGTAGTTCATATGGGTGTTTTGTAGATTGTCCTATAAGCCCATAGTGATTTTGGGAGTTTAGCAGACCAGTATTTCATAGAGGTTA
The DNA here is from genome assembly GCA_022829125.1 of Lathyrus tuberosus. Lineage (NCBI taxonomy): Eukaryota > Viridiplantae > Streptophyta > Magnoliopsida > Fabales > Fabaceae > Lathyrus > Lathyrus tuberosus. The sequence continues at coordinate 670,407 of JALAZF010000085.1, read as the reverse complement.
CAATTTTTTTCTCTAATATTTGTTTAATCTCTCTACTAGAGATTTCTACTTCGCCACTAGTTTGTGGATGATAAAGGGTAGCTATTCGGTATCGCACTCCATACTTTAGTAAAAAAATTCAAATATTTTATATATGAAGCAAGATCCTCCTCCACTTATGACTAGTCTAGGAATGCCAAATCTGGGAAAAATATTGTTCGTAAACATTTTAACCACTACTCGTGTATCATTAATGGGAGAGATGACGACCTCTATCTATTTAGATATGTAGTCAAGTGCGACGAGTACGCACTTGTTTCCCATAGATGATGGAAAAGACCCATAAAGTTAATCCCTCAAACATCAAATACTTCTACTTCTAAAATATTTTGCAAAGGCATCTCATCTCGTTGAGAAATGTTTTCGGTACGTTGACACCGATCACATATGATGACCATAGCATGAACATCACGCCATATGTTGGGCCAATAAAGACCTGCTTGAAGAATTTTTGTGTATGTATTTGATGTGCTTGCATGCCTTCCATAGGGAAAGGTGTGGCAATGGATCATGATTCTTTGAATCTCCTCCTCAGGAACACAACAGCGAAAAATACGGTCAGTTCCTCTTTTAAAAAGAATAGGTTCATCCCAATAGAATTGTTTCAGATCATTGAAAAATTTCTTCTTCTGTTAGGTATAGCTGTTATCATGTTTAAATGTAAAACTTTTGAAAAAAATCGAAAAAAATAGATTAGGAAATCTAATACCCAATAAGTTAAAACAATATAATATCATGTAAGGATGATGTGCAAATAGGAAGATAGTAGGTACTTCACTTTAAGGACTTAAACCTACTAGTCAAATATATCCTAACCTGTGATAATCCACGTTACAAACCTGTGAAATACCTCAAAAGCGTGTTTTTGAATATAAAGTGACAAAGTTTTAGAAGTCTTAAAAATTATTATGTTTGATGTCAATTATATGTGAATAAGTGTTTACCATATTATTTCAATACGAGTGAACGGTAAGATTGAGAGAAGGTTGAGTACAGAGAAATTTGAAGAAAAACTCTTTGAAGTATGATGGATTGAAGTGAGGAATGGAAGTGATAATTCTGCTATTATTGGTTTCTATCATTGGATTGGTAATTAAAAAATTATGAAGAAGATTTTAGGTATGAATGAGTTCCTTGATGACAAGAAACATTGTAAGCTTAGGGTTGTGATGACACATTATCATGATGTCATTTTTATAAGCATTTGCATGTGTTTATAATCGTTTAAAGGCGATTTTAGTCAAGTTTGACCAAGAAATTGGAAAAAAATAAAGAAGTGAAGGATTTAGAAAGGAAAGAGGAAAAAAAGAAAAATATGAAGAAAAACAACAATTGACCCTTGGAAAAATCGCTGCCACGTCGTGGCAAGATGGGCACATCATCACGGCCCAATATAAAGGCATTGCGACATGATGACCTACTTTTTATTCCACGCATTTTTTCTATTTATAGGAAAAAGAGAGCAGGGAAAAGGGGTAGATGTTTTTAGTACAAATTTCTGACAGCAAGGCAAGTATTGGAATTCTGAAATGAAGGTTTTCATCACTGGAAGCCAATTTATAAACATAATTTCACATATTATTTCTTTATTTCTTCAGCTATGATTATCATCTATATGAGTAGCTAATTTTTATTTATCAGAGCTTTCTAGATGAACCTGTATGAACATATTGGATCATATGTTTGATTTTTGTACTATTTGAACTTTTGATTAATTCAATTATTTATAAAATTTATTTTGCGTTCAATGCTTTATATGTGTTGAAGAACTCATATACTAAACTTAGAAATCACAGTGATTACTAACCCTAACTCTATGAATCTGATATAAATTATCTGTTTAATTTTAGGAATATATTAGAAGTAAGAAATTATAAGTTGTAGCTTAAGGTTTAACGTATCGACTATTACCTATTTTAACAAACCATCTGACCTAAGAGAATAAGGAGCATAATGTAGATTAATGCACACACACGCACATGCGCACGCATGCACATGCGCGTGCGCGCACACACACACACATACTTTATCTATCAAATACCTTAAAAATGTTTTCAATCCTGAGCGCACGCACACACATACACACACACACGCGCGCTCCTAAATCCTCTTTTTATCTATCAAATGTCTTTAAAATGTTTTCAACCCTGAGCCAGTTGATTATGATAGTGTCAACCACATTTTTGAACTAACCAATCATTAGAACCTTAAGCCAATCTATTTGTAATAATTTTTTAAACTACTTAATCGATTGGGACCTTAAGCCAATCGATTGGAAGATCTTTTTAACCATGAAATATATTTGGTACTTGAGCCAATAGATTGGAAGAGGCCTAAATGATTAGCCACTGATTAGAAAAAAAATTTAATGACTAGCAACAACTCCTTATTCAATCTTCCAAAATGGGCCAAGATAATCAATTACTTAGGTCACCCAATCGATTGGGACCTTATGCCAATCAATTGGGAAATTAAAAATACTCATGGATTGTTTCCTTTTTTATTTTTTTTATCTCTTATATAAAGGAGGATCCCATCCTTTTCATTTCACACCGTTTTTCGAAGCTTTACATTTTCTTTGGAATTTATCTCTCTATTTTCTCTTTTTCTCTCTCTAGAAATAATTTTCTTTTCACTTAAGTTGCCTTGGTGCTTTTGAGTGAAACATTACACGTGAGTAAGAAATGGTATTGGTCGTGCTATTATTTTAATTCTTGAGAGTGTGATCCTCTTGGGAAATCGAGCTTGGTTCGTGAGATAAACCAATCATAAAATCTATGTTTTGGTTTCTGGAACTTGGCTAGAAAAAGTTCTTTTTGTTTATTGAGATAAGTCTGGAAAATCTCTAAAAGGTTCGTTAGCTTAGCTTGGGTAAAATATCTATTTTTGGTTAGGGATAAGCCTATAAAATCTCAAGATAAGATTGTATTAAGGTTCGTGGGCATAACCTGTAAAAGCTCAAAGTTTATAGTCAAAATCTCAAGAAGAACTCTTGGGGATAAAACTGCGCCAATGTTTGGCCGAACTTGGATAAGTCTCTGGTGCAGTCTCTCTAACCCTTGTCCATTTTAATATCTGCTATATATTTTTAGTTTTTTATTTCCGATATTATTTATGTGAAAAAGATGCTTTTCACCTATCTTAGCTTGGCTTTGATGAAGACAAAATCTTATCTTAGAATAAAGATCAAAGAAGAAAAAGATTGAAATCAAGTTTCAAGATTGCATAAGATTTGGAAACCAAATGATTTAATCATGAAGATTGAGGTACAATGACAAATGATATGTATATATGCTTTAGGTGCTCAAAATATTTTCATCTAAATCATTTTATGTTTCTTAAACATTCATGCGTGATTGCCATTAAAAAACACAACTTTTAAAGGCAAATCAATTTACTTAATGGGTGAATCGATTGATGTGCTCTCTATTTGAAAAGTCATTTTTTGTAAATTATGGCGTTTTGAAACCCTAACAATCTTTCTATTTTATGAAATAGAACATTGGTTCGTAAACTGTGGCAGTTTGAAACTGTTGCAATTTTACTATTTTCCAAAACAACACACTGGTTCGTAAAATATGGCAGTTTGAAACCCCCACAATTTGCACAATTTTTTTAAACAACATACTATTTTGAAAAATATGAACCATTGTAATTCCAAATAATTTCCAATGATCATGAAACTTTTCCAAAATATTGCTTCAAAAGAAAGAGGCACATTGAGAAATGTTTAAGTCAGAAGACATCCGTTTTTAAATTACCTCTTTCATACATCAATTTTCATATAATTCAAACAAGTTTTTTCAAGTGTTCATATATTCATTACAATGAAACTTTATGCATAAATTTCATATCATTGAAAAAGAGTCTCATTACATTATTTTGAGCACTTAAGTATGTGTGTGTGTGTGTGTGTGTGTATATATATATATATATATATATATATATATATATATATATATATATATATATATATATATATATATATATATGTTTGGATTATGATCAAGAGAATGAACATATCAAATTGATTATCTTGGATATCAAGGCAATTCAAATATTACCCAAAATTATTTACAAGGTTGTATTGTTTGTTCACCGTTTTTGTTTGGTGTGATAATCACAAGTTGTTGGTCATTTTTGTAAAAGGTTCTTTGATTCGGGGAGATTCAAAGTCCACCATAGTTTTCCCAATAGATCTAACATACTGGAAACTCTCTCATGGGGTGTGAAGGAACTATATGTACCCTTGGTTGATATGGGGAACTAGTATAATTGCTTGTGTCATTTACTTTTCTGCACTTTAATTTTCTGCATGACATCATTCTAAACAAAGTGTAATATATCACTCATTTTCGGAAAAGTAAAAAAGAAAAGGAATTTGCATAAAATACGAGAAAAATCCAGTAAGTCTAATTCACCCCCTCTTAGATTGCACTATATACTTACAATTTACATTATTCTTAAGAAATTACTAACACGATTTCAAGTGTATTTGAGAAAACTACTAAAGTAATTGTGAACTTTAAATACCACAATTCACCCCCCCCCCCCCCCCCTTCTTGTGTTTAAAGTCACTTGTCCAACAAGTGGCATCAGAGCCTAACTTATGTTAAAGACTAATCATCCTAAGAGGAAAAATGAATTCAAGCTATTCACAAAACAAACCCACACTCATTAATGAAGAAGAGTAAAGCTTGTTGAAACAAAAGCAAGGTTCGTTTGTTCCTACACAAAAATTTAGTAGTGTTGTAGAAAATAAACAGATTGGACCAAAGATGATAATTAAAGAAAATGTTCATCACAGTTTGAAAGCGAAAGTTGTCATCACTATCGCTCTTGGTCTTGATGAGTTTATCGAGTTTCTCACTGCAAGACTGCAAAAGAAATATGGTACATCCTACAAATTACCCATGAAGGAACTATCGAGGTAAAAAGGGCAAGGTTAGGCCCATTAACTCATTAATATGAACTTTTCAGAATGAAACCTGAAGAGAGCATTAATCAAATGCAAACACAACTTACCCATATCGGGAGTCATATGAGAACTTTGGGGAAAAAAATTCAAATTAAAAACTAGTTGTAAAAATTATTAGATGCCAAAATCGTAGTTGGCAACCCAAACACACCGCGATTTGTAAATATAAAGATTTAGTGACTATGGACATACCCAATCCTTTTGGCAAATTCCAGGAACATGAGATGGAATTAAAAAGACTTGTTTATGATGAAGAAGATGAAAAGAATAATAATAGAAGTATCACACTAAAAGCAACAAGCATTAAACACATATAGCCAGAAGATAAAGAGTGTCAAAGTAAAAGTAATGAACTCATAGAATTCATGTTTCATAAATTCAAAAAATTCCTAAAGCACAAAAAACAAACTTCAAGGCTCCAGAAGAAAAGTGAAGATAATTCCTTTTCTATTCCTACATGTCATCAATGCGAACAAAAAGGGAACATAAGACCAAACTGCCCTAAAAAGAAGAGAGGAAACAAAAATAAAATAAAGTTCAAGAAATCCTAGAGAGAATAAATGAGAACATACATATCTTAGGATAACGATGATATGTAATCCTTAGATAAGGAAGAAGCAAACCTCTATCTCATGGAAAATCATTAAAACAATGAGGTAACCTCTCACTTTTCTTATTAAGATTTATTTTTCATTTGTAAGAAGCTAACAAAAGAAATGAGTAAATTAGAATAAATTATCTCTACCTCCAAAGACATTATCTCTTCATTTGAATTGAAAAATAAAAATTTATTGGAAGAAATAGAAAGTCATAGAGAAAGACAATATGATCTAATTCAAAACTCTTTCTCATCTCATAAATTTTTAGACGAATCTATCAAGTGTGATCAATGTGACATTTTGAAAAATTAATTTAATGATCTTCAAAACACACTTGATAAATTCACTAAAGGGAGAGAGAACTTGAATATTTTGTTAGGTAACCAAAGGGCATCTGACAATAAGGTTGGTATTTTTATGAACCTAATAAAAATAGTAAAAGTTTTAGAAATATTTGCAATGCCCAACAAACATCTAAATGAAAAACACTAAAATGCAATTGCTGCATTAAAGACAACCATATTGTGATGTTTTGTTTTATCAAAAAGAGACATGAGAGCAAATAAGGACATCCTCCTTCATACTTTTATAAAGAGCATTGAGAAATTAAAAAGAGAAAGATGTATTCTCATAATATGTATTCTACTAACATCAAAGTACCAAACAAAACTTGAGTACCAAAGGTAGAAAAGTCAAATTGTGATGCAGATGATGATACCGACAATTTCTCTTTAAGTTACACAATTGAAGAAATAAACATGTTATATTGTTCCACTTCTACGAAGGAAGAGATTTATTTACATAATAACAAGAAGACAAAATCCTTGAGCCTTGGATTTTTTTTATAAGATCCCTAATCTCAACCTTTAGTTGTTCTAATTGAATAAAGCTTTATTGCACAAGTTACTTAATATGAAGTATTTTGTGTAACAAAGGTAATAAAGTATGTTTAATTCCTCTATATGCATGGTATATAAACACCTTAATGCTAAATCCTTTTAAAACTTCTTTTTGAAAAGACAATGGTTATGGAAGAAGTCATACATGTTACCTTTGGTGAACTAACCTATAATAGGTAGAAGTAGAAGGTGCAAATTTTGCATGTATCTCTTAAAGAACATCCTTAGAATATGGCAATCAAGGAAAATAAAAATATCAAAGACAAGAGGAAGTCAAAGTCCAAATGGAGACATTCAAGTTAAAAAAAGTCAAGAGAATCAATCTTAAGAATGGGTGACCATTAAGGACCATCCCAAACAAAATGTTAATGGAGATATTTCTAAGGGAATTGCATCTCAACACTCCCTTAGCAAAGTATGTAACCATGTGACTTTCATTTCATCAATTGATCCAAAAGAAATTGATGAGGCTATTATCAAAGAACATTGGTATCTTGGTGTGCAAGAAAGGTTAAATTATTTTGAGAAAAACAACGGATGGGAACTCGTTCCCAAAGCTAATTGAGTGATTGGAACCTCAGTGGATTTTTCACAACAAGCTTGATGTTTTTGGAAATGTTTTGAGAAATAAAACAAGACTCGTTGAAAAATTTTAAAATCAACAACAAAGTATAGATTTCAATGAAACTCATGCTCATGTAGCTCAAATAGAAGCCATAAGAATGTTTCTAGCTTTCTCATGCTTTATGTTTTTGTAAAATCCTAAAATTGGATGTAAAGAGTGAATTCTTGAACTGCTATATCCATAAAGAATTATATGGTAGTCATTCTCCCGATTTTATGAAACTCTTCTTACTCATGCTCTCAAAATGAAAAGGGATTTGTACGATCTAAAACAATCTCCTAGAGCTTAGTTTGATAGTCTGGAAAATTTTCTACTTGAAAACAATTATCTAAGAAGGAAGAATGGTATAAATTTTTCAAACAAGCATTTCCTACTCGTGCATGTTCTTTTAGTCGATTTTGTTCTACTAACGAATCTTTGTGCAAGGATGTTTTTGATATGATACAAAATCAAATCAAAAGATGGAAGAGCTTTTTGTACTATCTTAAAGGTTACCTGATGGTGTTTGTCAATCATTATGTTTTTGATCGGGACGTTGATGGTGTTTTCAACAGACGTGATCAAGGTGTTGACGTTGATGGTGTCAGTCAACGACTGCGATCATGGAACATATTAAAAGGTTAAGGTGATAAACTTGTAATGGATTTGTCAGCCATGTATTTGGACCAACTATCGTAGCAAATGATTCACAGAGAAGTAAAATTAACGGTGGCCTGTCAGTCCCTCGAAAGGGCAGGTTTTCTTAAGTTATCTTGAGGTTTTGAGGTAGTACACTTAATAGAGAATGAAAAATAAGATAACTCTGATTAATTCTCTAGTAAGTGATTTATTAATTTCTTTGTCAATTAAATTTATTTCTATTAACCTTTGGTTAAGTTCTAAGTGTTTGTGGAGCACAGGGGTGACAAACGCAGCAAACCTAGAGCTAGATATCAGCCTTAGGCCTAAGGAGGTTGAAAAGAAGCTATCCAAATATTTCCTAAGGGAAAATGATTAGAATATGAAAAAAGAAAAAAACAGACACAAAAATTTCCTCTCAGTTTAGAAAATTTCAAAGACTTTTGAGTTTTGTTCGAGAAATAATCAAGGGGGATAAGTTCTCTAAAGCTTATCTACCAGTTGATCTCAAAGTTGTATGCCACCATCCATGAGGAGAAGTAAGATATTAGATCTTGCTTTTTATGCCTTACTCTGGACAACTTGTGTCCATCTCTTTATAAGGGAAATTAATCCTTTTACATGGTACCTATGTGCTTGATTTGTTTTTATGTCTTTTTTATTATGCCAAAACAGGAAAAGTATACTCTCAGGGGGAGTATAGTATACTCTCTACTCATTTGAGGGGGAGTGTAACCACTACAATTATATATTTACATGCTCTCTTTACCACCTTTCTGAGATATGTGTTATCATCACCAAAAAGGGGGAGAATGTGGATCTATGCGGTTACAGGTATGAATGTGATGATTCTTCTTCAAAAGTTTTGATGACGACAACACTAATGTCTGCTCAAGTCGATGGTGAAAGCTTTCCAACTCTCTGATGATGGTGCCCAAACTTAAAGACATATCACGTCTTGTATAGTAGAAAACTCAATTGACTATTATAGTTCTTATATAATCGATGTATTCGAAAAATGATCTTGAAGGCTTCAGAGTTGTGAAATAGAAGGAGTGTGAAAGCTCGATTGGTCGTGTCTGTCTGAGTGACTATAGTTTTGTGAAAGTATGGAAGTAACTTCTAAGATAATAAGGCAACACACACACACACACACACTTCAAGTCCGAGCCAGTTGATTAGGATATTGTCAGCTTCATTTTAAAAGAATTTTTGAACTACCAAATCAATTGGGACCTTAAGCCAAATGATTGGAAAAACCTTTTGAAATACCTATTCGATTGTAAGAAGCCTAATCGATTTCTTAATCGATTAGGACAATATCTTAATTACTGGTAACGCCTCTCTATCAAATCTTTCCATATTGGGCCAAGGTAATCGATTAAATATTTTTCAAAGATCTATAATTTCTTTGGAATTTATCTCTCTCTTGAAAAATATTTTTCTCAATTTGATTGCCTTTGTGCCTATAGAGTGAAAAGCTACTTGTGAGAAATTTTATATGTGTTGTAGTGTTGTTATAACTCTCAAGGGTGTGATAATCTTGAGGAATCATGTTTGGTTCTTAAGATACACGGTCATAAAATCGGTCGTACCCCAAATTTTGACCACCCTCTTCTCCTTTCATCTAAATTGGAGCTTAGATCACTAACATGTCCAGAGTCCAATACAAGTCATCTGGTCAACCCCAATGATCTAAAAAGTCAAAGGGGGCCATTTTTTGATCTTTTATTCTCCTTAAGGAGTTTGATCTTACATTAAGGATTTTGGTTACTATTTTAGAATCTATAGTTTTCTAATCTAATTTTCATTAGGACTAATTTAATAGGCCTATTATTGATAATTAGAGGGGTATAACTTGTATTATTATGATTAGTATTAGAAATGGGGTTTTTTTAATTATTATTAAGTTATATTTTAAAGGAATTATAAGTATTATTATTAGATGGATTAATATATACCATTAGTTTTAGTGGCTATGATTAGTTGTTAAGATTAAATAATTAAATTATTGTTAATCATTAAAATTAAATATAAAGTTTATTATTAGTCAAGGATCAATTTGTATTATTATTAATTTTAGTGACATTTCAATTGAATGATTAGAATGACCCAGTTGGTAGGAACTTGAGTGTAAGGAGATGTGGGTGAGAGGTCACAAGTTCGTGTCCTACTCTTCTAACTTTTTACATTTTTTCTCTTTTACTTGTTTTTCCTTTATTTCTAATTTTTTGCATTATTTTCAAATCACAAAAGTAGCATTTTTTTTAATTATTTTATTTTTTATTTTTGTATTTCTTATTAATGCATTTTTTTAAATATTTTTTTTAATTAAAATCATAATTGTATGCATAAAATAACCAAAAATCATAAAAATAATAAAAATATGAATAAGGTAAGTTTTTATTTAACTTTTTTAACAAGTTAATTTTATGGAAAAAAATTTATTTAATTTTTCTATTTTTTTTTTGCAAGAATTAAAACCAATCAATTTTCTAATTTTAATTGGGTTAATGGTCTTAATCATAATTTTTTCCTTTTACTTGTTTTTTCCTTTTAATTGAGAGGTCACAAGTTCGTGTCCTACTCTTCTAACTTTTTACATTTTTTCTCTTTTACTTGTTTTTCCTTTATTTCTAATTTTTTGCATTATTTTCAAATCACAAAAGTAGCATTTTTTTTAATTATTTTATTTTTTATTTTTGTATTTCTTATTAATGCATTTTTTTAAATATTTTTTTTAATTAAAATCATAATTGTATGCATAAAATAACCAAAAATCATAAAAATAATAAAAATATGAATAAGGTAAGTTTTTATTTAACTTTTTTAACAAGTTAATTTTATGGAAAAAAATTTATTTAATTTTTCTATTTTTTTTTTGCAAGAATTAAAACCAATCAATTTTCTAATTTTAATTGGGTTAATGGTCTTAATCATAATTTTTTCCTTTTACTTGTTTTTTCCTTTTAATTGAGAGGTCACAAGTTCGTGTCCTACTCTTCTAACTTTTTACATTTTTTCTCTTTTACTTGTTTTTCCTTTATTTCTAATTTTTTGCATTATTTTCAAATCACAAAAGTAGCATTTTTTTTAATTATTTTATTTTTTATTTTTGTATTTCTTATTAATGCATTTTTTTAAATATTTTTTTTAATTAAAATCATAATTGTATGCATAAAATAACCAAAAATCATAAAAATAATAAAAATATGAATAAGGTAAGTTTTTATTTAACTTTTTTAACAAGTTAATTTTATGGAAAAAAATTTATTTAATTTTTCTATTTTTTTTTTTGCAAGAATTAAAACCAATCAATTTTCTAATTTTAATTGGGTTAATGGTCTTAATCATAATTTTTTTTTTTTTTTAATAATTTAGTTTTTTTTAGTATAAATATGTCTCAATTTTACACTTTTTGATCATCCACAATTTACCAAATTCAATGTAAAAAAGTTGTTGTTCTTCACACTTAAGAACAACAACACCAAAAATCTAAAGTCTCCCTCATCATTTGGTGCTTTGTTGAGAGATGGCTAGACATTGTTATAGGAAATCATGATTCCTTATTGGAGATGTTTCATAATTGGATTCAAGTTCTTCTTGTCAAGAAGGTGTCTATAGAAAATGCAGTAGGCCTTTGGTTGACTATAGGTTGGTGTCTATGGACAACAAGGAATAACATAGTGTTTAATAGAGAAACATGGGACCTAGATTCTATAGAAATGAGAATCATTTTGTATACTTGGTGGTGGTTAGGAAAACGGACTAACGGGAGATTTACTTGTAATTACTATGATTAGACCAACTTCCCTTGTGAATTTTTGTAGTTTCATATGGGTATAGGTTGATGATTTTGTAATTGGGATTGGATACACCCTTTTGTATCCAGTTTGAATAGATTTTTTTGATTATTAAAAAAAAAAATCATCAATCTTTTCAAAAAGGCACGACGAGCAGGGACAATCTCCTCCCCGTATGTCGGTTTTGCTTAACCCCTCACTTATATAATTATTTGATATGTTGTTTTTTGTTTGATGCTTGATACTTACTTAAGGTATTAGTTTATTTTTTTGTTAGTTATGGAATATGTTTATATTGAGTTTGTTTTTATTCTATTAATTTGACAATTATCTTTGTAAAAAATTGCACAAAAAAACATAATAAATATTAAAAAAAAGTGTTATAAAAGTAAAAAATATTAGGCCTATGAAGAATTAATTGGGTTAGATATTTAATTTAGTTATTAGAATTCTCTTCTCTATTTGTTTAAAAAAATAGATTTATGTTAATTATTCGTTATTAATACAATTTAAAAAGAATGTTAAGTTTATATTTGGTTTTTTTTTTTTTTAAATCTTGGTATCCGGCCTTGCGACCGACTAATCCAAAAGGGACTAATACTCACCGTCCACTAGCGGGGGCCCCGTTTCAAGCCAGAGCAAAGTTCCGTATGGACTGTCCCACACAAGAGTTGATTGCATCTAGTAAGATTCAAACCTGAGATCTTAAGATGAGCCTACTCTCAAAACTCAAGCCTCCACCACTAGGCCAACTCTTGGGGGTTATATTTGGTTCTTCTTTAATGATTACTTTTTTTTTCTTTCCAGTAAATTTAATTTAGGAGTATTAGATTATGAATGTTGTTTAGAGTTGGGATGGCGTGTAATTTATAATAGCAAGATGGATGTGTTGTGTCTGCTCACTCAATACAAGGAATTTTGGATTCTGATTTATTTGCATGTTTATTTTACTGAATAGTACACATTGCTTATTGCTTTAAAGTTGAATATGATTTTGAGATAAGTATGCATAGCAATGTTTTATATCAATTATTATTGAGAGATATATGACTACTAAATGCGTTTTTATTTTATTTTTGGAAACAGTGAGAGATGCTTTTATTTTTAATAGGTTATTTAATTGTAAGAATACAAAATACAAAAGGTATGTCTTCGATTAATTTAAATTCTAAAAAATACAAAAAAAAAAATATTAAAATTCAGTTAGTTTTATTAAATTAATTTAGGCTAGTTAATTATGATTACTAATATTTAATTTATTGCAAAATACAAAAAAAATGCTTTCTTTATTTTATTAGGTTATCTTTCTTAAATCTCAAAAAAAAAAAAAAATAGAAATAACAAAAAAATACCAAAAAATATATGATTAAATATTTAATTAGGTTTTAATTTGAATATTGTTAAGAATAATTTTATGATAATATTAGGATTAATAGGATTTTTATAATTAGTAATTCCCTTATAATAAATAAAACAAAAAGACAAAAAAAATATATTAATTAGTTAATATTGATTAAGTAGAATTAGTTAGGATTGATCTTTGGGATAAAGTGGAAATAACTTCTAGTATAATTTTGGGTTTTGATTGGGGATAAGGGATATAAAATATGACATTAATCTTTTTTCTAATTAACTAGCTTAATTATTTTCTTATTTAATTGAAACTAAGTATACCTCTATTAATAATCTTTTTTCTAAATTAAACTAACCTCAATATTTTTGCAATTAACAAGTTTACTAAAATCAACTTCATGCATTCAAACATTAAGTCCTCTGACCTTGTGCATTGAAGTATTTTTCAAATCAAATATTTCTCTGCTCCCGATGCGTTGAGATATTTTTTTAAAGTAAAAACAACAAACACACAAACATTTTCTAGACGAACTACAATGCTCTGATTCTTCAATAACCTTGAGGATACGTAGACATAGAGTTGTGACACTCTAGCGAGTACAATAACAAAAACCATTTTCTTTCTCCTTCTCTCTGATTTAACTTCTCTTTTATTAATTTGATAATTCAATCTTTTTGTAAATAATAATGGGAATAATGAATAATTAGACAAGAATAGATGATAAAGCAAACATTCCATTAGGCCAGCAATAACCCTAAAACTAGAGAAGGATCCCATTGAGTACAATAGAGGTGAGGGTGTCTAACACCTTTCCCTCACTTAACCGAATCTCGTACCTTAGTGTCTCACCCTTAACATTGATTTTATCATTGTTTCCCTATTCCTTAGGAACAATTAAAGGATGATGGCAACTCTGTGATTTTCCAGCCGCGACAATTGGCGACTCTGCTGGAGATTCCTACACCCCAAAAATAGAGTCCATCCTAACCTCTAACTCTAGGGTTTTATGTGTTTCTTTGTTTTCTTTTTATTTTATTTATTTCTTGATTTTTATTGATTGGTTTTTTCTTTTTATTCTTATGCTTTCTATTTTATATTTCATTTTATTATCATTCTACATATCATTTGGTTGGGATTTCCATGTGTGAAGCTAAAACCCAAGCTCGAGGAAAAATCATAAGTTAAGTAAGGGGTCGTCCTGTTTTGGCCACTATGGATTCTTATCCCATGGGGAATTTAATGAAGACTCTGCCTATAGTAGATCAGTTCAAAGAGTTTGTCATAAGTTGGCTAGCACTTCTTCATGATGAAACTTTAAGTTTGATCCATGACTTAGGGACCTCTTCTAGAACCCGAACGCAAGACATCATTTATGTGAATGCTCCCTAAGGGAGACCCTGTTGAAATATTATCTTGGGAGGGTTATACCCTATCATGATGAAGTTTCACCTATGGTCCATGACCTTAGGTTTTTTCTAAAAAAATCCAATAAAATTCTAGATCCTACATGTGAAGGGATTGGGTAGTCTAAAACTAGAGCTAGCCAGTTATAAGGATACTCCCTTTACTAGGTCATGCTTGCATATTACCTTACCTATCTCTAAACCCGTTTAGGTTTCCCATGCCGATCATTATCCCTATCTGTAAGGAGTCTTCTTAAAGAAGTTGTCCTTATATTCGACATTATCCTTAAACCCATATGTAGGTTATATACTCATCACTATCCTAAACTCGTAGGGGTTCCTTGTGTCATCACAATCCCTAAACTCGTAATGGTTTCCTTTTGTCCATCATTATCCTAAACATGTAGGGGTTTCCTTGTGTCCGTCACAATCCCTAAAACCGTAAGGATTTCCTTTTGTCTGTCAGTATCCCTAAACCCGTTTGGGTTTCCTTAGGTCTATCTTTATCCTAATCCCATATTGCATTGCATCTCCATGAAAAAAGCTTTTAGCATACCTAAAAAACATTGGAAAAATACTTTTGCACACCCATGCATTCTCATTTGCATACATAGACATACATTTGCATATCCTTTCTGTTTTCGCCCTTATCCAACTGTTCTCTAGCTAGCAGACTTCCTGATGCTCACAAACGACCTCAAAGGATGTCTCAAGAAGCTATAAAGGATCTCAAAAGGGGCAAGTACCATTGAAGAGAGAAGGTAACCCTTCACCATGTCGACCAGAGGCCTACCTAGAGCCTCAAAAACAACAACCTTAAATGCCTCCGCTACAGAGTCTGTAATAGTGTCTACTTTAGCAACAACCTCACGTGCTTATCAATCACAACAAAGGAATAATGGAAGGAAACTGGATCCTACACCAATGTCTCATGACTTACTCAGAAGTGCCATAGTAAAGCTACAATCCTTTAGTCCTTCTTCTCGTCCATATTGTCGTACCTCAAAAAATAAGAACGACCTCGCGAAGCGCAATCGCACACCCGCGGGATGGACTTAACAGAGTCGCCACCGATCTTTATTTATTCCATAGAGGGAAAGGGAAAATATCGAATAAAACCCCTAAAAGAAAGGATAAGAAATGGCCATCGCAACCATTGTCTGAGTTCGGGAATCGGTTACGCAAGGGGAAGGTATTAGCACCCCTCACGTCCGTTGTACTCAACGGGAACCGTTTAGTTAAGGTTAAAAGAGTGTTAGCTTAAGGTTTGTATCTAATCTTCTACTTAATGGGAAAAGGAAGGTAAATGATTATTGTTAAACGAGAGAGAACCTAAAGAGGTTTTATTACTAGGGTGCTCGCAAAGACTTTGCAGTCTCGTGCCTACGTTTCCTTATGAGGATGGAATCAGAGCAATCGTAGTTCACCTAACTAAGGGTGAAAGAGGAACCATTGACTATGGTCAAAGTTCCAAGGGGAACGAGTATTCATGATCATGATACTCACATAGAGTTAAAGAACTCTCTAATTCTAAGTTGTGATGGAATTGAATGGCCATGAGGCCAAATAGAAAAGTGGGTATTTTATGACTTTGATGTCAAGGGTTGAAAATGCTTTGGTTCCTTGATGAGAATCAAGATTTGTCCATAAAAATGAAGTTTGAGTATGATTGGATGTATTTTAAGAATGATGATCATCAAATGATCAAAGAGTTTATGCTAAAGTGTTAAACTCTAACATTCTCTATCATTCAAGATTAGTTTGAGAATATTGTTAGTCGGACAACAAACATTGATAAAGGTCAATGGTTCAAAGAGTTGTGCTAGAATGCTAGACTCTAACATCTCTTAGTCCAAATCGTTATTAAGTGTTTTATGGTTGAAAGAAAGAAATGATTGGCTACCTCAATGTGCAAGACTTGAGACCAATCTTTCAAGGGTTATGCTAGAATGCTAGATTCTAATAATCCTTTTCTTTCAAGTTTATTTCAAAAAGATTTGATGTATTTTGAAGTATTGTTATCCTTAAAGAATGATGGATTCTCGAGATGACGATTGACAAAGGTAAGAGGTAGCAAAAGATGGAAAGTGGAAAAAATGAAAGGTGGCTCGCCAAGAATTAGGATTCTTGTGCCTACGTATTCTCATTGAAGAATGAGAAATCAGAGCATCCGTAGTTCTGATTACTACGGGTTGTTGGTTGAGGTATATTAATTGACTGGTGAATGTTTGAGAAAATGTTCAAAGAGTTATGCTAGAGTGCTAGACTCTAACATCTTTTATTCAAATTGTTGATGAAAAATATTTAATGGACGGTAAGCATTGATAATGACCAATGGTTCAAAGAGTGATGCTAGAGTGCTAGACTCTAACAGCTCTTATTCATCCAAGTTGCGATTAAGATCGTTTTAAGGACAACGAGCTTCTGACGATAATCAATTGCTCAAAAGGGTTATGTCAAGATGCTAGATCTTAACGGTCCTTACTTGTCCGAGTTGATATAAAAGTTATTTGATGGACGGTGAAGGATTGATGAAAATCAATTATTCAAAGAGTTCTGCTAGGACGCCAGATCCTGACAGCTCTTACTCGTCCAAATTAAATGTTTGAGGAGCGAAAGAATGAATGAATGGCTACTCCAAAGTGCGAGACTTAGGACCGATCATTCGAGGGTTATGCCGGAATGCTGGATTCCAACAGTCCTCTTCTTTCATTTTTATAAAAAGAATTGATCGATTTGATTTTGAAAAAAGATTGAAAGTGGCCTAAATTTTAATGCTTGAAAATTAATTTTTATCAAATAATTGTTTTCACATTTTTACTTTTCATAAAAACATAGTGATAAAAATACACATTTTACCAAGAGTTTAGAACATTTTTATGTTAGAGTATTTATTTTCTTTAACACTAAAACTACTAAAAAGAAATGGTTTTATTTAAACAAATATGATAAAAGAAAAAAAACATTGGGCTAAAAGGGCAAAAAGCCCGAGGGAAAGTGGCGGACCATTGAAGTCCAAGGAGGGTTATTGGGTTGGCCGGATCAGGCTTTGGGTCAAAGTTTTTCGGACCCGGTTTGACTATTAGGCGTGTAGAGAAATGAGAAGAACCCTAATGGAACAAATCGGCCGTTTCACCACTCATCTTCTTCGTTTCCCCCAAATTCCTCCCTCATCCTTTTTTAGAAAACTCTCATAATCGCTCTCCCTCTCTCAATCTCCTAACCGCTTTCAATCGCCTTATTACCCTCTCAATCTCTCTGAATCGCGTACGATATGAACAATAATCGCGAAGAAAAACCGAACCTTGCTCTTGGAAATGTTCTCTCGAAGCTCTCTCTCGATGTTATAAAGAAAAATGATAAACCAGAGCTACCGATTTCAGAACGCAAACAGACATATTTGGATTGAAAGTCAACACAACAATAAATCAAAATCTTGACCCAAACCCTAATCGTGACCCTAACCTCTGATTCTCAAAAACGACTTAGCTACCAACATATCACATCCTGTGGTTTTAAAGGAAATTACAGATACAATATAAGAAAAGAAAGGCGAAAAGGAAGACACCGACCACAGCGAAAATGCTTCAATTCACCTCAGGTTTGTCTCGTCGTTTCTCCTTCTTGTTCCTGCTTCAATCATTCTTCACTCTCCTTTGCATTTGGTGCGAGTTTAGATGTTTAGCGGGCTTGAAATTAATGAGAAGAAAATTGGTTTTGTTGACGTTTTGTGATTTTGTTGATGTTTTGGCAAGGTTGTTGTTATTGCGTGAATGAGGCTATGGAGTTTGGAGTTCAAGCTTGTGAGGTCTTCTCAAGGAGAATGATGGAGACATAATGGTTTCCACGGCGGCTTTCGAAGGGTGGATTCAGGATGAAGGTTGGGTCGGTATGATGGTTGTGCAAGCGAGAACAGGGTGAGCGTCGAGCTTGCGAATGGAAAAGTTTTTTGTTAATGAATAGAGGTGAGTATTTCTCATTTTCTGTTTTTGTGTTAGAATGGTATTGTTTTTGTTGCTGAATCCCCTCATGGCTCTGTTTTCTGAGGGTTTTATAGTAGAGGAATTAGGGTTTGACAAAATTGATCTGGAAGTGATTCGTTTTACTTTTTGATATTCAGAAATTATTGTGCTAATTTGATAAAAAAAACTGCTAACTTTCTTAAACTTATGATAGTCAAACTTTGCTTTCCTCTTCTTTGATTCTTGGTTAGTGTTTAAGTTCTAATTTCATATTAAAATTGAAAATTACAGGTTCTGATTGTGTAGCAGAGTTTTGGAGTGTTGTTGCAGAGTTCAGCAGGCTTTTGTTGTGTACCGTCCTTGTTGTTGCAGAGTTCAGCAGGCTTTTGTTGTGTACTGTCCTTGTTTCACAGCTCTGGCGCATTGGTAGGACTCATCTTTGTTTATGCTTGCAAACTGTGGGGTCAAGACGTGTGATCGTATTGAGAATTCTGCAGGCGGAAAGGGCTGGTGGGGTCAAGCTTTTTCGTTTTTTTTTTTTTTTTTTTTTGCACTTGTATTAAGAATGGGCTGCAAGTTATGGCATAAGTTATTTTTTGTCCATGATTTTATAAACTTGCGGTAAATTGAATCGTGACATACTGAATGGGACACTTTTGCAATTACTTGGCTTGTGAAGCAACATAATTTTGTCTAAATGAAATGAATGTGGATTTGAAAAGAATAAATTGATTTGAGACTTGTATGATAACATGAAAAAAAGAACTAGAATGCAACTTAGAATTTGAATGGGAATGAAAGAAAAGGGCAAACAAAATGAACATGAAGCTTGAAGTTCATTAACTTGTACATGAAGACTCGAGACAGAACGCGAAAAGGTTTTGAATGTGAACTTGGGAATTGAATCTAAAGCTTGAATTTTGAAATTCGACCAAAATATTAATCAATCCAAAATGAACCTTTTGAAACAAATTTGAATGACCAAAACTCTTGACATAATCCAACAAAAATGTCTTCGAAACCGTATTTCAACATCTAGTACTCTTCATGAAAAATCATACCAAGAATATGTTAAAACTTTGAATCAAATCCACGAGACGTAACACCACATTCTGATTCCAACTTGAAATGAACTTGAATCGGATAGAGAGATTGAATCTTCGGCTTGACTTCATCAGATAAACTTGAATACAAATACCTGGATTCAGTCTCACTTGTCCTTACAACAGCCCATGATACAGATGAATTGAGATGCTAATTGTATTGCCGCTTTGCCAAACCCTAATTGAAATTCAACTGACCCTGATTGTTATCTGTTTTAAGACAAAATGCCCTTGTCGCAACCTGATGATATGACCCTAAAATAAACCACTTGTTTGGCCAAGATTAGGTCAAGCTTCCACTTAATTTCTAACCACACCACATACACCCCGCCTTGCGATGAAACCAAATTAAACTGACTCCTTGAATAGGAGAGGTCTCTTTTCCAAAACTTTGGTTGATCAACCCTTGAAGCCTCTTGAAGCAATCCTAATTCAAAAACAAACGAAACAAAGTCTGATAAACTGGTTAGTTATACAACATGATTGACCTAGATGATATACAACAGATGATGACATCAAAGGGGTAAAATTTGGGGTATGACAGTTGCCCCTATTTAAATAGCTTTACCGGATGTCTCGAGGGATGAAATTCTCGAGAAATCAAGGTGAAAAGTATTTAAATATAGAAAACCGAAAATTTTGCCCTTAGATGGAATGCAGATGCTAAGGACAGCAACAAACGTGCAAATGCTGACATGCCATGGACTTCTAATATGATGCCATGATAGTGTAAAAATGCAGACAAACAGGACACCAAAGATAAGGAGCTAACCAACCACCAGTGAGTAACACTGGGGAAGGATGAAGGTTAGTATCCACGAGGAAAACTCGCTGGGAATACAGGCTGACCAACAAAAGAGACTCACTGGGGAGACTCTGAGGAAACACTGGGGATAGAAAGACACATTCTTACTAGGCATGAAACCAGAAAGAATACATGATCTCCACTAGGGAAAGATCTAGGGAGATGGAAAACAGGTTCACGTGTCCGAAAGTCACTAGGGAAATAAAGACATACTCTTTGCTGGGCATGAAACTAGGAAGAAGCCATGCTCTCTGTTGGGGATCGAAAGGATAGACATCCTACGAAAATTTTCTGGGGATTTCTTATACTGAAGAGTTCAAACGGGATCTTCAAGAAGAACCAGAAAAGGTAGAGACAAACTCTGCATTTGCCAAATGATGATCAATCACGAGGACTTTCAAAGAGATAATGATAATGACTGAACTTCTGCTGGGAACCAGATTAAAGTGCCAACAAGGATTGGACTCGGAAGTGATATGTCAGTATCCACCAATTTGAGTTGATCAAATTAAGTTGGTTTGGGTAACAAACGGTTCACGATAATCGGAAAGCTTAGGTTCACGATAACCTGAAGCAAGCAATAAGGTTCACGATAACCAAAATTTAAACCACGAGCTCATGACAACTCGAAGTTTAGGTTCATGCTTGACTCGATTCAAACAAGAACGGTTTAAACAACAGACTCACGATAATCTGAAGTAAACAAAAGGATTAACAACGAGCTCACGATAACTCGAAGTTTTGGTTCAGGTTTGACTCGATTCAAACAAGAACGGTTTTAAACGACAGACTCACGATAATCTGAAGTAAACAAAAGGATTAACAACGAGCTCACGACAACTCGAAGTTTTGGTTCAGGTTTGACTCGATTCAAACAAGAACGGTTTTAAACGACAGACTCACGATAATCTGAAGTTTTAGGTAATGTTTGACTCGATTCAAACAAAGAAATAGATAAACTGAAATAAAAGATGGTGAACAACGAGCTCACGATAACTCGAAGTTTTAGTTCAGGTTTGACTTGATTCAAACAAGAACGGGTTTAAACAACAGACTCACGATAATCTGAAGTTTTAGGCAATGTTTGACTCGATTCAAACAAAGAAACAGATAAACTGAAATAAAAGATGGTGAACAACGAGCTCACGATAACTCGAGGTTCGGGTTCAGGTTTGACTTGATTCAAACAAGAACGGGTTTAAACAACAGACTCACGATAATCTGAAGCAAACCAAAAAAGTTCACGATAACCCGGAATTAGACAACGAGCTCACAATAACTCGAAGTTTAGGTTCAGGTTTGACTCGATTCAAACAAGAACGGTTTTAAACAACAGACTCATGATAATCTGAAGTTAACAAAGGATAATCAACGAGCTCACGATAACTCGAAGTTTTGGTTCAGGTTTGACTCGATTCAAACAAGAACAATTTTAAACGACAGACTCACGATAATCTGAAGTTTAGGAAATGTTTGACTTGATTCAAACAAAGATGGTTTTGACAACAGACTCACGATAATCTGAAGCAAACAAAAGGATAAACAACGAGCTCACGATAACTCGAAGTTTTGGTTCAGGTTTGACTCGATTCAAACAAGAACGGTTTTAAACAACAGACTCACGATAATCTAAAGTTAACAAAGGATAATCAACGAGCTCACGACAACTCGAAGTTTTAGTTCAGGTTTGACTCGATTCAAATAAGAACGGTTTTAAACGACAGACTCACGATAATCTGAAGTTTTAGGCAATGTTTGACTCGATTTAAACAAAGAAACAGATAAACTGAAATAAAAGATGGTGAACAACGAGCTCACGATAACTTGAGGTTCGGGTTCAGGTTTGACTTGATTCAAACAAGAACGGGTTTAAACAACAGACTCACGATAATCTGAAGCAAACCAAAAAAGTTCACGATAACCCGGAATTAGACAACGAGCTCACGATAACTCGAAGTTTAGGTTCAGGTTTGACTCGATTCAAACAAGAACGGTTTTAAACAACAGACTCACGATAATCTGAAGTTAACAAAGGATAATCAACGAGCTCACGATAACTCGAAGTTTTGGTTCAGGTTTGACTCGATTCAAACAAGAACGATTTTAAACGACAGACTCACGATAATCTGAAGTTTAGGCAATGTTTGACTTGATTCAAACAAAGATGGTTTTGACAACAGACTCACGATAATCTGAAGCAAACAAAAGGATAAACAACGAGCTCACGATAACTCGAAGTTTTGGTTCAGGTTTGACTCGATTCAAACAAGAACGGTTTTAAACAACAGACTCACGATAATCTGAAGTTAACAAAGGATAATCAACGAGCTCACGATAACTCGAAGTTTTGGTTCAGGTTTGACTCGATTCAAACAAGAAAGATTTTAAACGACAGACTCACGATAATCTGAAGTTTAGGCAATGTTTGACTTGATTCAAACAAAGATGGTTTTGACAACAGACTCACGATATTCTGAAGCAAACAAAAGGATAAACAACGAGCTCACGATAACTCGAAGTTTTGGTTCAGGTTTGACTCGATTCAAACAAGAACGGTTTAAAACAACAGGCTCACGATAATCTGAAGTTAACAAAGGATAATCAACGAGCTCACGATAACTCGAAGTTTTGGTTCAGGTTTGACTCGATTCAGACAAGAACGATTTTAAACGACAGACTCACGATAATCTGAAGTTTAGGCAATGCCAGCAGTTACTCGACTTTAGGCATCTAAATAAGGTGATTGAGTATCAGATAGATTGGTACCGGGGTTGCATAACTGAAGATTAGACTTTCTGGGGAATACCAATTATGATTGTAAAATGGTTGGATAACACCAGAGATAGATAAGTTTCTCATAAGAGACTGCCACTTATCGCTATAAAAAGAGCATGCTTCTCCAAGAGAATGCCACTCGTTGGGTATAAATTCCAAAGAGATGTTGATATTACAACACTGCTGGAGGAATAATTATTTTCAATGAGGATCTGTAAAAGATTCTTCCTGCGAGACACAGTGCAAAATAAATGCACATTCAAGATGGGCTCAGAAACCACACCTGTCAGGGATCAAAGTTCAATCTAGGAACAAACTAGAAAGAAACGGTCAAACAAGACTCCAATTGAGGAAGGAACTCAAATGGGGATTTATGTTATCCAAATGTGGAAAAGATAACTGAAACAACCATCATCCACGAGAATCAAACTCTGTGGGGAATTCAGGAAGAATGGGCACTTTATGCCTAGGGCTGACTTTCTATTGGAGAGAATAGACGAACCCAGCCACTTGGGGAGATAGACACCAAAGTGGACAACATAGGTAAACACCAGAAACATGTAGCAAAAATGATAATATGCTATGCATATGAGTGCTTATGCCATGCTTAAGCTTATGCTTGACAAAACAGACAAAAGGAAACGAGACTGGAGATGAAATAAACATCTCGACAAGGATACCCAACTAAACTCATCAGATTGGACCATTATTCGGGATGAATAAGTAGGATCATCAGATCTACTTCACTGGTGAAAAGAGTATTCCACTAGAGGTATAGCATCATGACTTTGCTAGGATCGACATCATGAGCTTGATTTCCTTATTGGAGGAGGAAGATCCATGGAGATTGTCAAGGTTAGACGAATTAACAGCTCATTGGGGAGCTAGCAAAAGATATCACCAGAAGAGAGTAGTTCTGCATCCTGACCAAAATAAACAACAGCTCTTGCAACAAGTAATCTTTAAATCTTTTCTGCCCCAGATTATATGGTATGTTGGGAGAAAATACCAAGAGGATTTTACAGAAGAATCGGCATACGACATGCCTCCATATATTCATGAATCTTGGCGTAACTGCCCCAGATTGACGGTGTTTACACAACAAGGTCTTTGAACTTGCTCTTTAGACTGGTTGATCTGTGAAAGAGATGCCCCAGACTGATTGGCCTTTTAGAGATTTACTGAATCTCGACCTGATTGCCCCTGATTAACGGTATTCGTGATACAAGGTCCTTTAGACTGTGGTAGAAACAACTGGGGAACAAACTTGCCTCTGTTGGTGGGTCATTGAAGTCCAAACTTGTCATACGGTGACCTCAAGAAGGCTTGCCCCAATATTCTGAGCTTTTGAAGAGCTTTGCCCCTGATTCAACAATTCTTGAAATGATGGATCGGCAGAACCTTCCGCTTAGTTGCCCCTTGACTGAGCTTCCTTTATCAAATCAAATTCCCTAGCTGACTGCATTTGTCGGGATTCCTTTGATGTTGAATCATTTCACAAACAAGTATTGTTCATTTAAAGTTGGCAATTTCAGTGCAAAAATTCATGCAAGCTTTTGAAATCAAGTTTTATTGATGAAAACACACAAAAGTGGATCTAGTCATTTACAGAACGACAGATTTCACGATTAGCAAAGATTATTAGGAGTTAGGTTACTCAACCTTGCTGTATTATGCTTTCGAAACAACCTTACCTCAATTAGGTCTTTTAAGGGTTGTAACGTGGTTTGGTTCATGGTTTAAGAAACAAAGGATAAAGGCTCAAAGTTTATTTGTACCCACCCCATCTTCGTGATGAACTTCAGTCCTACACTCAGTTTACCTAAGCTATACATTTACGTTCCTATAGACTAAGAATGAATCGATGATAGTTGATGATTCAGACACCTTTATGGTCACTGCTCCCTTGCAGAACTTGGTTGTTTTTTTTTTGTTGTCTTTGCTGAGGTTATGACCCTTTTTTGTTGAGGTCACGATACCTCTTCTTTTGATTTGGTTGAGATCACGATGCCTCTTCTTTTTAGATGTTGTACAAGTTCTTTGTGTATAAGGCAAAGTTCTGGGCTTCCCAACTTTCTTGGCTTTTGCCTTGAAAGGGACTCGGCTCATTCTTTGATTAAGGATTTTTCAACGATCCTTCATTATTTGCTGTTTGGAGGAATAACTTGTACAAACGCTAACTCATTTGATTTGAGAGAGCTGACTGGTGTCTTGCATGAAGCGCTTACATTCGAACGCATAACCAAGTTAAACTGAGAACTACCCACCCCAAGGTTGAGATTTAAGGGTCTTTTGTATAAAGAAAGAAAACTCCTACTTCTAGGCTCAAAGGGTTAACGAGGGATTATCTTCCTTATTTCTCCAGTGTTTAGGGATTGAAACAATGCCTTACATCCTCGACCAGGTTTAATCGAAAGCATACCACGACTATCAGGGATGTAATGTTTTTGTCATCCTCCCCAATCTTTGCTTAAACAAACAGTTTGATGAGTGAGAAGAAAACAAGATAAAGATATATATTTTTTTTTAGAATAACAGTAAATGAGTGAAACGAATGGATTTAATCAAAAGATGCATAAACATTTCATTAATGCTACCAATTTAAAACTACAACAAAGCTTATAAGCAAACACAAGTTCAACACAAGGGAAATTGAAAATACTAAAATGAACAAAATACGGCCAGCTTCGACGGATTGATTTTAGAAGACTTTAGATTCCGGGCCCAAGCGGGAGAACACCTTCATCATTGATCACTTGCTCCTTGTGATATAGAACCTTAAGAGGCCTTACAAGTCCTTTGTCTTCTGCTTCGGGAGTTGGGGCATTGGCATCTGACCCACCCTCTTGAGGTTTCAGCAGCTTCAGCAGATTTAGCAGTTTCACTTCGAACTCTTTGCACTCTTCAATGGGGTGCCCCATTGTCCCAGTATGGAATTGGCATTCAATCTCCGGGCGATCTTCTTCAAGGATTAATTTCTTGTCATAGATCAGTCTTCACACAGTATATTCTAAGGCTCGACATCCATCCAAGTCATGCCCTTCGGCTCCCTTGTGGAATTCACAATTCAGGTTAGGATTGTGCCAAGGTCCTGGCATGGGTTTGAGAAGTCGGGGAGTTACCAACCTGTTTTGCATCAACAGTGGGAAGAGTTTGCTCAATGGTACCGGAATGGGTTGGGGGTTAGCTTGACCTCTTCCAATAGGGTACTTCAACTTGTCTTGTTTTTGGGAACCTCGAGGAGAGACAACCATTGGAGGCTGGGACGCCCTTTTGGTGGATTCCTGATGACGGTTACATTCAGGTGTAGGAACAAGACCAACGGTTGACTGACATAAGGTTTCCTTAAATCCTGGGCACAGGAGATCCTCGGGAGATGGCAAAGGATTGTTCTTGATGCTAGAATGAGAGTCCTCGAAAGATAGAATATTTCTCTCCACTAAATCCCTCACAATGTGCTTCAAAGCAAAACAACCTTCTAAATCATGGCCTTATGCACCTTCATGGAATACACAATGAGCATTGGGATTGTAAGAAGGTGGAAGCGGATCAGGAGGTGGGCCTGGTGACCTTGTAGTTATTAATCCTTGTTGCACCAAAGCAGGATACAATGCCGTATACGTCATAGGAATGGGAGGAATCAGAGGCCTTCCACCCTTTCTTTTACCTAGAATATTCTGACGAGAAACTTGAGTCAGTCGTGGATAAGCAGGAGCGTTGGGAGCTCGTTGGTGGATTAGTGGTTGAGAAGCTGACTGGTAAACAGAAGCTTGATTGTTGAGTGTTGGCATGATAGGGTGAATGTGATCCTTTTTTTTCATCAGGGCTTGCAAAGTTTCCAGAACCCAACTCATCTGGCGTTTGAGGATTCTGACCTCCTCTTTCAGATCTTCCTGGTTCTTCAGAATTTCATTCATCGTTGCCATTTGTCCTGAGCGGATGCTAGGTATCCTTGAGTGATAAAGGAAGAAAAAGATGAGACAGACTCAATGCTGAGAAACGAAATGCAATGCAAATGGGATGACATATGTATGGATGCAATGCTTATGATGTTTATTTTCAGAGAGTCATTTTTAAACTTTCAGTTGTTTAGCATAAATTCGCGCGTAATGAAGATCAACACGAATTTAGAACCCAAAATACTCATTCATTCAAATAAAATCAAAAGTACACAGTACAAGTGGATAATGAATTGAGTCACCCAAATACAACAATATTGAGTCTCAAAATACAAAACCATAATCAAAAAGTCTTCTTTGTCTCGCGCTCTTGAAGCTCTTTCAATTCAATCTTAATCCTCTTCATCATCCCCTCGATAAGCTGAATGAAGTAACTGATAGAAGAAGGAGTGTCTTCATCCACATCTTCCACAGCCATCTCTAGCCTTAAAGGTAAGTCCTTGGCTATCTCATTACAAAACCTTATCAAGCTTGCAAATTTTTCACGATACATGATAGCAGAAGGCTCAAGGAACTTAATGGTCTCCTCATAATCCTTCAAAACTTTATCCAATTGCTTCTTTTCATTCACCCATCCCACGCTCTGAATTTTCAAGGTCTGATGTTGGGTTTTCCAGTGTTCCACCAGCTCCTTGCTAGTGGCCAACTCAGCACACTTCTCCTGCCATGCTTCTGCACTGATTCCAGAGACATTCCTTGCTTGCCATCCTTGGCGGCGCTCATGTTCTAACTCCTCTTTAGATTTCCTCAGGAGCTCTTTCAATTCTTTGATCTGGGCTTCAAGCTTTACTCTTACCTCTTTCTTTTGTTTGGTGGCTATATTCCACCAATGCTTCCATTCTTGTCCATTCCTCTTGGCTTCCTCTAATTGTTCGTGAAGAGATTCTAAACCACCATTGGCTTGGTCCAAGCAATCTAGGACTCGCTCTTTAAGATCCTCCTTAGCCTTGCTTTTCTTATTACTCTCTTCCAACAGCTCTTGTTTCTTATCAAACTTCCTCTTAAGAACCATGTTCTCGCCAGTCTTTTTGTTCAGCTGCGAATGTAGACCTTCATTTTCTTTCCCAAGTCTAGCCACCATGGCTCTTAGCTCTTCTACCTCCTCGAGAGAAACAGGGACAGGTTCGGGTGGAGGAGACCTTGGAGGTATAGGATCTGCTACAGAGAACGGGAGCTTTACAACTTTGACTCTTTCGATAACCCATTGCTAATATGGAACATCACTTGTTTTTGATATCCTTGATCCTTTAGTATGCACCTTCTCCCAAGATCTGATAATCCTATGGAGTAGAGACGGATCACTGGATCCCATATCATTCAGAACCATTTCTTCCAATTCTCCATCATTAGGCTTTCCACGCATCGGGTGTCCAAGTTGTCGCAAGGCTAGCATAGGATTGTAGTTAATGAAACCCTTGGAACCTATTAATGGCACATTTTGGAAACTTCCACAGCTGATAACAACTTCATGGACGTTGAGCTTGTAACGATACCAAGGAATATCATTGCTTGTTAGAGACACCAGGAATCTAGCCCACCCTTCACTGGACATCCTACTTATCTGATCATTGGATTTGAACACACATGCAATGAGCCAGTTGTAAAGTAAAGGAAGACAACAAGCTAAAGTTCCACTCTTCTTTTCATGGCGAGTGTGCAAGGTATGGAAAGTATCTGCCAGGAGAGGATTAACAAGATTTTGCTCTTCTTTCCAAACGGCCCAAAAGACACTGATAGCTGATGAATCAATGAAGCCTTCATAATTAGGGAATAATACCAACCCATAAATGAGGAGGGCTAATATGTTTATCAATGCGTCCCAATGACGTGCAGTCAACCATTTCTCTGCTTCATTTTCTAAGAAAGTTCTCCAAAACCCAAGGAAATTTTCTTTCTTCTTCCAATTCCTTTCAGCATCAGATATGGAAATGTGTAATGCAAGAGCCAACTCTTTCACATCAGGCTTTTGACCAATTCGATTGTATGCCATTCTTCCTTTCATTGTGAAACCTAACAGTCTGTCATATTCCTCCAAGGTAGGAGTCAACTGGAAGTCTTGGAAAAGGAAGCTTCGGAGTGGAGGATCGTAAAACTGAGCTAAGGCTGTGATAGCTGGGATCTGGACATCCACTGTGAGAAGATCTAAAATGCGACCAAACCTTCCTTGAATTGTAGTTTTGAAGTAACTAGGAACCTTTTCCAAGAACCTTAGTATGTTGGTGACATCTTGCATCTTTGCCTTGAGTGGCAATGGTTTTCTCCTGTCTGAACTCATTACGATCTTTTCGTGCTAAACAAACTACTTTGTTAATAGGACTCCCTGAAAACAAAACATATGAGTGTTATGATGATATGCAAATGCTCATGAATGCACAGAAAAGGTTTGGGACAAGGTAAACACCTCACAACTCCCTAATTGGTAGGCGTCCTAAAAGACGGTTCTACGACAATTTACCCTTAAACCCACTCACATGATAGTTTCTAGGTTTTTGGTAAAGGTTTCAGATTCACGGACCTTAGTCGTATCAACGTTATGCAATGGGCTGGATATTTTACAACGAGAGTGACGAAAAGATCTCTTCTGATTGGGGTTTTCATATTGGTTGGATCAAGGAGAGGTCCTTGAAGTCCAATATTACGCAACCACCGAAATAGAACTGGTTCTAAATGGGGACCTAGAGTCACGGACCCTTCATGAATCTGCGTTATGCAACAGGCTAGCTGTTTTATAACGAGATCTACAAACAGGTCTACTCTAGAGGAGCCTTCATGTTAGTTGCTACAAGGAGCCTGCCCTTATAGTCTAACACTACTAACTACCAAATCTAATCTTATATTTTCTCTCTGCTTTTTCCAAAGCTCGGGTGTAGAGCTTTATTCAAGATATTAAATACCCAAAGCCCACACATGAATATACAAAGATATATATAAATAAACAATAAGGCAAGAGCAATAAAACATATAATAAAGAAGAAAGAGAAACAAACAAAGCTGAACACACATATGAAAACCTAACTAAACTAGGCTTGACTCACTTAGGGAAAAGTCATCCTTTGTATTCCCCAGCAGAGTCGCCATCTGTCGTACCTCAAAAAATAAGAACGACCTCGCGAAGCGCAATCGCACACCCGCGGGATGGACTTAACAGAGTCGCCACCGATCTTTATTTATTCCATAGAGGGAAAGGGAAAATATAGAATAAAACCCCTAAAAGAAAGGATAAGAAATGGCCATCGTAACCATTGTCTAAATTCGGGAATCGGTTACGCAAGGGGAAGATATTAGCACCCCTCACGTCCGTTGTACTCAACGGGAACCGTTTAGTTAAGGTTAAAAGAGTGTTAGCTTAAGGTTTGTATCTAATCTTCTACTTAATGGGAAAAGGAAGGTAAATGATTATTGTTAAACGAGAGAGAACCTAAAGAGGTTTTATTACTAGGATGCTCGCAAAGACTTTGCAGTCTCGTGCCTACGTATCCTTATGAGGATGGAATCAGAGCAATCGTAGTTCACCTAACTAAGGGTGAAAGAGGAACCATTGACTATGGTCAAAGTTCCAAGGGGAATGAGTATTCATGATCATGATACTCACATAGAGTTAAAGAACTCTCTAATTCTAAGTTGTGATGGAATTGAATGGCCATGAGGCCAAATAGAAAAGTGGGTATTTTATGACTTTGAGGTCAAGGGTTGAAGATGCTTTGGTTCCTTGATGAGAATCAAGATTTGTCCATAAAAATGAAGTTTGAGTATGATTGGATGTATTTTAAGAATGATGATCATCAAATGATCAAAGAGTTTATGCTAAAGTGTTAAACTCTAACATTCTCTATCATTCAAGATTAGTTTGAGAATATTGTTAGTCGGACAACAAACATTGATAAAGGTCAATGGTTCAAAGAGCTGTGCTATAATGCTAGACTCTAACATCTCTTAGTCCAAATCGTTATTAAGTGTTTTATGGTTGAAAGAAAGAAATGATTGGCTACCTCAATGTGCAAGACTTGAGACCAATCTTTCAAGGGTTATGCTAGAATGCTAGATTCTAATAATCCTTTTCTTTCAAGTTTATTTCAAAAAGATTTGATGTATTTTGAAGTATTGTTATCCTTAAAGAATGATGGATTCTCGAGATGACAATTGACAAAGGTAAGAGGTAGAAAAAGATGGAAAGTGGAAAAAATGAAAGGTGGCTCGCCAAGAATTAGGATTCTTGTGCCTATGTATTCTCATTGAAGAATGAGAAATCAGAGCATCCGTAGTTCTGATTACTACGGGTTGTTGGTTGAGGTATATTAATTGACTGGTGAATGTTTGAGAAAATGTTCAAAGAGTTATGCTAGAGTGCTAGACTCTAACAGCTCTTATTCAAATTGTTGATGAAAAATATTTAATGGACGGTAAGCATTGATAATGACCAATGGTTCAAAGAGTGATGCTAGAGTGCTAGACTCTAACAGCTCTTATTCATCCAAGTTGCGATTAAGATCGTTTTAAGGACAACGAGCTTCTGACGATAATCAATTGCTCAAAAGGGTTATGTCAAGATGCTAGATCTTAACGGTCCTTACTTGTCCGAGTTTATATAAAAGTTATTTGATGGACGGTGAAGGATTGATGAAAATCAATTATTCAAAGAGTTCTGCTAGGACGCCAGATCCTGACAGCTCTTACTCGTCCAAATTAAATGTTTGAGGAGCGAAAGAATGAATGAATGGCTACTCCAAAGTGTGAGACTTAGGACCGATCATTCGAGGGTTATGCCGGAATGCTGGATTCCAACAGTCCTCTTCTTTCGTTTTTATAAAAAGAATTGATCGATTTGATTTTGAAAAAAGATTGAAAGTGGCCTAAATTTTAATGCTTGAAAATTAATTTTTATCAAATAATTGTTTTCACATTTTTACTTTTCATAAAAACATAGTGATAAAAATACACATTTTACCAAGAGTTTAGAACATTTTTATGTTAGAGTATTTATTTTCTTTAACACTA
Source organism: Lathyrus tuberosus (assembly GCA_022829125.1). NCBI lineage: Eukaryota > Viridiplantae > Streptophyta > Magnoliopsida > Fabales > Fabaceae > Lathyrus > Lathyrus tuberosus. The sequence continues at coordinate 638,490 of JALAZF010000085.1, read as the reverse complement.
AAACTACTAAAAAGAAATGGTTTTATTTAAACAAATATGATAAAAGAAAAAAAACATTGGGCTAAAAGGGCAAAAAGCCCGAGGGAAAGTGGCGGACCATTGAAGTCCAAGGAGGGTTATTGGGTTGGCCGGATCAGGCTTTGGGTCAAAGTTTTTCGGACCCGGTTTGACTATTAGGCGTGTAGAGAAATGAGAAGAACCCTAATGGAACAAATCGGCCGTTTCACCACTCATCTTCTTCGTTTCCCCCAAATTCCTCCCTCATCCTTTTTTAGAAAACTCTCATAATCGCTCTCCCTCTCTCAATCTCCTAACCGCTTTCAATCGCCTTATTACCCTCTCAATCTCTCTGAATCGCGTACGATATGAACAATAATCGCGAAGAAAAACCGAACCTTGCTCTTGGAAATGTTCTCTCAAAGCTCTCTCTCGATGTTATAAAGAAAAATGATAAACCAGAGCTACCGATTTCAGAACGCAAACAGACATATTTGGATTGAAAGTCAACACAACAATAAATCGAAATCTTGACCCAAACCCTAATCGTGACCCTAACCTCTGATTCTCAAAAACGACTTAGCTACCAACATATCACGTCCTGTGGTTTTAAAGGAAATTACAGATACAATATAAGAAAAGAAAGGCGAAAAGGAAGACACCGACCACAGCGAAAATGCTTCAATTCACCTCAGGTTTGTCTCGTCGTTTCTCTTTCTTGTTCCTGCTTCAATCTTTCTTCACTCTCCTTTGCATTTGGTGCGAGTTTAGATGTTTAGCGGGCTTGAAATTGATGAGAAGAAAATTGGTTTTGTTGATGTTTTGTGATTTTGTTGATGTTTTGGCAAGGTTGTTGTTATTGCGTGAATGAGGCTATGGAGTTTGGAGTTCAAGCTTGTGAGGTCTTCTCAAGGAGAATGATGGAGACATAATGGTTTCCACGGCGGCTTTCGAAGGGTGGATTCAGGATGAAGGTTGGGTCGGTATGATGGTTGTGCAAGCGAGAACAGGGTGAGCGTCGAGCTTGCGAATGAAAGAGTTTTTTGTTAATGAATAGAGGTGAGTATTTCTCATTTTCTGTTTTTGTGTTAGAATGGTATTGTTTTTGTTGCTGAATCCCCTCATGGCTCTGTTTTCTGAGGGTTTTATAGTAGAGGAATTAGGGTTTAACAAAATTGATCTGGAAGTGATTCGTTTTACTTTTTGATATTCAGAAATTGTTGTGCTAATTTGATAAAAAAAACTGCTAACTTTCTTAAACTTATGATAGTCAAACTTTGCTTTCCTCTTCTTTGATTCTTGGTTAGTGTTTAAGTTCTAATTTCATATTAAAACTGAAAATTACAGGTTCTGATTGTGTAGCAGAGTTTTGGAGTGTTGTTGCAGAGTTCAGCAGGCTTTTGTTGTGTACCGTCCTTGTTGTTGCAGAGTTCAGCAGGCTTTTGTTGTGTACCGTCCTTGTTTCACAGCTCTGGCGCATTGGTAGGACTCATCTTTGTTTATGCTTGCAAACTGTGGGGTCAAGACGTGTGATCGTATTGAGAATTCTGCAGGCGGAAAGGGCTGGTGGGGTCAAGCTTTTTTGTTTTTTCTTTTTCTTTTTTTTTTTTTGCACTTGTATTAAGAATGGGCTGCAAGTTATGGCATAAGTTATTTTTTGTCCATGATTTTATAAACTTGCGGTAAATTGAATCGTGACATACTGAATGGGACACTTTTGCAATTACTTGGCTTGTGAAGCAACATAATTTTGTCTAAATGAAATGAATGTGGATTTGAAAAGAGTAAATTGATTTGGGACTTGTATGATAACATGAAAAAAAGAACTAGAATGCAACTTAGAATTTGAAAGGGAATGAAAGAAAAGGGCAAACAAAATGAACATGAAGCTTGAAGTTCATTAACTTGTACATGAAGACTCGAGACAGAACGCGAAAAGGTTTTGAATGTGAACTTGGGAATTGAATCTAAAGCTTGAATTTTGAAATTCTACCAAAATATGAATTAATCCAAAATGAACCTTTTGAAACAAATTTGAATGACCAAAACTCTTGACATAATCCAACAAAAATGTCTTCGAAACCGTATTTCAACATCTAGTACTCTTCATGAAAAATCATACCAAGAATATGTTAAAACTTTGAATCAAATCCACGAGACGTAACACCACATTCTGATTCCAACTTGAAATGAACTTGAATCGGATAGAGAGATTGAATCTTCGGCTTGACTTCATCAGATAAACTTGAATACAAATACCTGGATTCAGTCTCACTTGTCCTTACAACAGCCCATGATACAGGTGAATTGAGATGCTAATTGTATTGCCGCTTTGCCAAACCCTAATTGAAATTCAACTGACCCTGATTGTTATCTGTTTTAAGACAAAATGCCCTTGTCGCAACCTGATGATATGACCCTAAAATAAACCACTTGTTTGGCCAAGACTAGGTCAAGCTTCCACTTAATTTCTAACCACACCACATACACCCCGCCTTGCGATGAAACCAAATTAAACTGACTCCTTGAAGAGGAGAGGTCTCTTTTCCAAAACTTTGGTTGATCAACCCTTGAAGCCTCTTGAAGCAATCCTAATTCAAAAACAAACGAAACAAAGTCTGATAAACTGGTTAGTTATACAACATGATTGACCTAGATGATATGCAACAGATGATGACATCAAAGGGGTAAAATTTGGGGTATGACACATATCATGCCAGAATGCCCGGTGTGAATACAAAGTCCAAGTCCTGATAGACAACAAGTAGTTGACTTCCAAAGAAGGAGTCCCATTGGTGAACGCTCACCCCTACTTTGACAAAGTACAAGAACATCAAGAAGCATCTCTTAAAAATCGGTAGATCAATAAGGAAGCTCACCCCTAGGATCAATAGATTTTATCATTTTCAGTTGTAATTTTTGTTTTTTTCCTAAGTGTTGTTTGTATTTAGAAGTTGTACTATTTGAGAAGTAATTTTAATAAAACGAGCATGCATGTTTTTGGAATCAATCCATCCGTTTACACTCTCTTCTATGCCATCACTTATCATATATATATATATAAGAATCAAAGCTTTTCCATTTCACTTTTTACCTCTTAACAAACATAGGAGGAGAATGATGTAATTAAAATAACTAAATTTGCTGACGTATGCTTTTATTGGTAAGACCTAGTTGACGATGTAAGGCATTGTTTCACTTCCTAAAAAAGTCGATGTTTCTTATTAAGGAGATAATCCATAGTCAACCCCATCGAGCCAAAAGTCGATGTTTCTTTTTCTATTAATAAAAAACCCTTAATCTTAACCATGGGCAGGGTAGTTTTTTTAATTAATTTGATGATGCATTCTAGTCTCAAGAGAACCATTCCATATAACCACATCAATAAAAGGTTCAAGAACATCCTCTTCCTTGCACACATCATCCAACATCGAGGAAGCACTGAAAATATAAAGCTTACAATAGTTAACATACCAGTCGCAAATTTTCTGATCAAACGCAAAATTTCGCAAAAAAAATTGTTCAAAAAAAAAGAGTTCACTAAGGCAAAAAATAAAAAACGAGTTGCCTTAGGCAAAAAATTAGGGCATCTCAATGGACCAAAAACTCAAAAGAATGGTTCCATGCGAAAATTAGGATTAAAAAGCAAAAAAAAGAAGCTTGTAAGTGAAAGTAGGTGACTGCCACCTCAAGAATCTCATCAGTGTTTCAACCATTACATCCATCATCATTATCTATCAAAATTCTCTGGCAGACTAAATACATTTGTTTAATTAATTGGATTTAGGAATGGAGATCATCAAGGAGAAGAGGTGGGTCTTAATAAAAATTTGAGCCTTATAATCCTTTTGTTTCATAAACCGTGAACCAGGCCACGCTACAACCCTTAAAAGATCTAATTGAAGTTATGTTCACTATGAAAGCATACTCAGCAAACTTTTTGTTAAACTGACTCCGAATGTTTGTTAAATCATCGCTAACCATGTTGTTTTTTCACACCTTCATTCGTGCCAATCTCATGGTCAAATATCATCCACCTACATACCACACCTGCTTTCCATAACAATTTTCGATTTAAAAAAAAAAAACTTGCATGAGCATGGCGTTAGAATTACTTTTCAAAGGGAACATTTTTCTCATAAATCAATACTTAGCACCAAGGAAATATCAACAATGGTTTGATCAGGGGCAGACCACTTCGAGACATTCCTGACTTGGGGCAAGTCACCTAAGGATCCTTCCAATTAGGGGGAAAATCCTTATAATCATGGGAAGATCATCTGAAGATCCTACTAATTAGGGGGAAATTTTCAAGATTTGACACACCTATAACAAATCACTTCCTTGACCCTAATGATCAGAGGTACTTTTCAAGACTCTCATACTGGGGCATACCAACTCAAGGGCACAATGAGGCCAATCACTCCAAAAGTCAGTTTAATCATGGGTATAATTTTCAAAAGTTAAAAACACTGGGGAAGTCCATATAAAGGTCATATCGTAACATTTATGGGACCCAAGTTCTTACTCAGAAAAATCCTCTAAAAGTCAATGATCAGAGGCATACTTTTCGAAGATTCAAAGACTGGGGCAGTCCATATCAAGATCATACCTCGACATGGGGGCTCCAAGTTCTTTTTCAGACATACCCTTCAAAACTCAATAAATCAAGGGAAATACCCTCTAAAGCACAATCAATCTGGGGCAAACCGCTGCAAGGCTTGATCAAAAGAAACTGCTTCAAAAAATGATTCATCTGGGGCATATCATTCCAAGGGTCGATTAGTCAATGGCTAATCTCTCCAAGGCTAATATAATGGCAGGTTGCCTCAAGTGCATAGTATGGCCAAGCTTCTTCAAGACCCATATTGAGGAAAATCTCTTCAAAGATCCAACAGACTGGGCAAAGATAAGCTACAGCAAGAGCAGAGCCCTCTCAATACTTTCAAGATGCACACACATGCTCTGTCGTACATTAGCAGTCGCCAAGTTTGAAACAGGAATCGGGAAGTCATGTTGACGTAATACCTTACCATCTTTGACAAATAACCTTGTAATACAAGCAAACTCTCCAAGCCTTAACAGTCTCTGACCTACCACATGGGCACTTGTTGAAATATTCAAATTTTTGTCATGCATTAATCATGTTGCTACACTCTAGCGTCAAACCATGCATATCATTTCTATAGAAGCCTAACCTCACCTGTCACCTCACGAAACCCCAATTTTACTTGGCACACCACAAAAAGCCCAACACCTCACAAAAGTCCATCGTCATTAACAATGCCAAAACCAGCCTTCAAAAGCCACTTTCTGAAGCTCCCTCTTAATTTTTCTCCGAAAGAAAATAAGCCCTATTCTTTGAAAGAATATATCATTCACGGAAGAATCATCCATAACTTTGAATTCATACATCATATCACACGTAGCACATCCATGAATGTGGATCATTTTGCTATACAAATTCTTAATATACATACATAACATAGCATGACATGCATACATAAAATATATACATAGAATAGGCTAAGAGTCATGACTTATCATAAGATTCTTAATCAATCCCCAGCTAAGTCGGTAATAGATCTTTGTCTAAGCTTCTCCCCAGCTCTTTCCTCGCTATACATTCTAGTAAGTCGGTCTTAAAGACAATCCCCCCAGGAAGTATCCTTGTAACTTATTCTCCATGATAAATATCATATTTCTGGTTATGACATCGTTGCCATTGTTCACTTCGGTTTTGACACCATTGTCATCCAGTCACTTTGGTTCTTACACCGTTGTCATCCAGCCACTTCGGTTCTTACACTGTTGTCACACCGATTCTTACATCGTTTGTCTTTCACTTTGGTTTTTACACCGTTTCTCATCTTATTTTACGGTTCTTATACTGCTGTTATTCCTTTCAGTTATTTCAGATCTTACATCAATTTTCTTGCCAATAATGAGTTATTGGTTCTTATACTGATGACGATTAAATTCTCAATCCCCAGCTATACCAGTACAATCCCCAAGTAGGGATGCTTATTGGCCTTTCCCAGTAAGTAACATTCCCACAAATGCCTTTTCAATAAAGGACTTCCCCAGCAAGCTCACTCACGGTGAGTCTTCAAGAGAATCTATCCAGTAATATGTCATCCTAAATGATCGTGACAAACCAGCGAGATAAGTTTCATACGAGATAAGTTTCATCAAATATCTAAGGTTTTTTCATCAAGGGTTCCATTAGGGTTTTCATCAGTTTTTTATCTGAGGGGTTTCATTAGGGTTTTATCAAGGGTTTCATCAGGGGTTTCATCAGGAGTTTCATCAGGGGTTCCATCAGGAGTTTCATCGGGAATTTCATTAGGGGTTTCATTAGGAGTTTTATCGGGGGTTCCACCAAGGGTTTCATCCAGGGGTTTCCTCAGGGGTTCCATCAAGGATTTCATCAGGGGTCATATCAAGGGTCTCATCAGAAGTATCAAGGGGTTTCATCAGATGTTTCATCAAAGGTTTCATCAAGAGTTTTATCAGGGGTCTCATTAGAAGTATCAAGAGGTTTCATCAGGGGTTTCATTAGGGGTTCTACCAAGGTTTTATCAAACAACGACCGGAGGATCGTCAGAGTCCTACCCAATTTCGGTAAAATGATTTGATGATAATAGGAATCGTATGCATGTTTCACCTTGAGGGGTTGAAGCTGATCAAAGGGGTTCTATCAGGTTTTTATCAAACAACGACTAGAGAATCGTCAGAGTCATACCCGATTTCGGTAACATGATCAAATGATCATGGAAATCGTATGCAAGTTTCACCCGAATGAGATGAAATTAATCAATAGAGTATCATTAGGGCTCCATCAAAGGTTGGTTTAAATACCAACATAACATCAAGGGTTGTTCAATCCTTACTAATCCCCATAGTCTATTAACTTCGTGGTCAAAACTAGGGTCCTTCTATATATTTAATCATCTCCTCCCCGAGAAAATGAAGACCCACCGTCATCATCATCCCGGTTTGAAGCTGATTAAATAGGGGTAGCTGTCGTACCCCAAATTTTGACCACTATCTTCTCCTTTCATCTAACTTGGAGCTTAGATCACTAACATGTCAAGAGTCTTATACAAAACATCTGATCAACCCCAATGATCTAAAAAGTCAAAGGGGGCCCTTTTTGATCTTTTATTCTCCCTTAAGGAGTTTGATCTTACATTAAAGATTTTGGTTACTATTTTAGAATCTATTGTTTTCAAATCTAATTTTCATTAGGACTAATTTAATAGGCTTATTATTAATAATTAGAGGGGTATAGCTTGTATTATTATGACTAGTATAAGAAATTGGAGTTTTTTTAATTATTATTAAGTTATATTTTTTAAAAGAATTATTAGTATTATTATTATTAAATATATTAATCTGTACCATTAGTTTTAGTCGTTATGATTAGTTGTTAAGATTAAATAACTAAATTATTATTAATCATTAAAAATAAATATAAAGTTTATTATTAGTCAAGCATCAATTTGTATTATTATTATTTTTAGTGGCATTTCAATTGAATGATTAGAATAACCCATTTGATAGGAATTTGAGTGTAAGGAGGAGTGAGGGTGAAAGGTCATGAGTTCAAGTCGTACCCTTCTCACTTTTTATCTTTTAATTGTTTTTCCTTTATTTCTAATTTTTTTGCATTATTTTCAAATCACAAAAATATCATTTTTTTAATCATTTTATTATTAATTTTAGTATTTCTTATTAATGCATTTTTTTAAAAATATATATATTTTATTAAAATTATAATTTTATACATAAAATAGCCAAAAATCATAAAAATAATAAAAATATGAATAAGGTAAGTTTTTATTTAACTTTTTTAACATGTTAATTTTATAGAAACTTTTTTATTTGATTTTTCTAGTTTTTTTTGCAAGAACTAAAACCAATTAATTTTCTAATTTTAATTGGGTTAATAGTCTTAATTATAATTTATTTTTTTCTTTTTTACTAATCTAATTATTTTAGTATAAATAGGTCTCAATTTTACACTTTTTGATCATTCACAATTTACCAAATTCAATCTAAAAATGTTGTTGTTCTTCACACAGAAGAACAACAACACCCAATATATTTTTATTGAATAGTACACATTTCTTTTATACTTGTTGATCATCCATAATTTATTTTATTGAATAGTACACATTTCTTTAAAGTTGAATATGATTTTGGGATAATTATGCATAGCAATGTTTCATATCAATTATTATTGATAGATATATGACTACTAAATGCGTTTTTATTTTATTTTTGGAAACAGTAAGAGATACTTTTACTTTTAATAGGTTATTTAATGGTAAGAATACAAAATAATAAAGATATGTCTTGGATTAATTCAAATTCTAAAAAATACAAAAAAATATTAAAATTCACTTAGTTTTATTAAATTAATTTAGGCTAGTTAATTGTGATTGCAGATATTTAATTTATTGCAAAATACAAAAAATGCTTTCTTTATTTTATTAGGTTATCTTTCTTAAATCTCAAAAAATTAAAAAATGTAGAAATAACAAAAAATACCAAAAAATATATGATTAAATATTTAATTATGTTTTAATTATGATATTATTAAAGATAATTTTATGATAATATTAAGATTAGTAGGATTTTTATAATTAGTAATTCCCTTATAATAAATAAAACAAAAAGACAAAAATATATATTAATTAGTTAATATTGATTAAGTAGAATTAATTAGGATTGATCTTTGAGATAATATTGGGAATAATTTCTGGGATAAGTTTAGGGTTTTGATTAAGGATAAGGGATATAAAATATGGCATTATTCTCTTTTCTAATCAACTAGTTTACTAATTTTCATATTTAATTGAAACTAATTATAGCTCTACTAATAACCCATTTTCTAAATTAAACTAACCTCAATATTTTTGAAATTAACAAATTTACTAAAATCAACTTCACGCATTCAAACATTAAGTCCTTTGCCCTTGTGTAATGAGGTAATTCTCCGCCCCCGGTGCGTTGAGACCTTTTTCAAAAGTAAAAACAACCAACATACAAATATTTTCTAGACGAACTACGGTGCTCTGATTCTTCATAACCTTGGGGATACGTAGGCATAGAGTTGTGACACTCTAGCGAGTACAATACCAAAAACCATTTTCTTTGTACTTCTCTCTGATTTGACTTTTCTTTTATTAATTCGATAATTCAATCTTTTTGTAAATGATAATGGTAATAATGAATAATTAGACAAGATAGATAATAAAGTAAACATTCTCTTAGGTAAGCAATAACCCTAGGACTAGAGAAGGATCCCATTGAGTACAATGGAGGTGAGGGGTGCCTAACACCTTTCCCTCACTTAACTGACTCCCGAACCTTAGTGTCTCACCCATAACATTAGGTTTTATCATTGTTTCGCTGTTCCTTAGGATAAAAATAAAGGATGATGGCGACTCTGCGATATTCCAGCCGCGACAAAATCTATGTTTTGGTTCTTGAACTTTGTTTGAAAAAGTTCAGTATGGTTCTTGAGATAAGCTTGGAAAATGTCAAATTGGTTCGTTACCTTAGCATGGATAAAAGTTTTTACTGTTGATTGGGATAAGGCTTTATGAAATCTCAAGATCATAATGTATCAAGGTTTATGGACATAACCTGTAAAAGCTCAAGTTAATAGTCAAAATCTAAAGAAGATCTCTTGAAGATAGGAATAGGACAACATTTGGCCGAACCTAGATAAATCATTATTTCCATCTCTCTAAACCCTTATCTTTTAATTTTCAGCATTTTACTTGACTGTTTTTATTTTTCGTTGTTCAATTCACTCCAATCTTAAAGAATACGAACACGATTCGTTTCTTATGTAACAATAATGTAAAATTAGTCGCGAATTTTGAATACCATAACCCATCCCCCTTTTGTGTTTGAAGTCACTTGTCCCACATAGTTATTATTTTAGACACAAGTTGTGATCCAAAGACTTGGTCATATATAAATATTCAAGTTTTTCCCACATCGAAGTTGTATGTTTCTCCTCGGCGACATTCATTAGAAATTTATCCTCGAGGAACATGATAATGACACTCCTAGCCTTATCGAACATCTTGGTCTTCTTTTCTTGTGTTAGGCGTACTTGCATCGTTATCTCAGCGTTCAATTCTCCAATAAACTTCTCTTGATTTAAAATTTCTTAAATCTTCACTTTCCAAAACTCAAATTTTTTGTCTCTAGAAATTTTCTCGATCTTCCATTTAGAACCCATTTGTGCTCTCATGCAAACAAAACCCATTTTCCCATGGTGGCCGCAATTTATTGTAAAATTAGTAGAATAATTAAAAGTACTTCAGAATAATAACTTTGTAAGCAATAAGACATCAATTTAACTTGGTAGAAGAAGATGATGTAAAAACAATAAATACAATAATTCATTTACCTAATTTGATCAAATAATATACTATGTGGAGGAGAACATCTCTCAGGCTCATTATACTTCAAAGAGTTGTTATAAAATATTGCAGACGAGTTACAAGAAAATAGTCACCCAAGTTTCCAAGAACAAACCCTATTTTCTACCCAGGTGTTTCTCAATCTCTCCTACTCTCAATATATGAATCACAAAAGCCTAAAATGTTTAGAAGTGTTTCCTAATCTTCCTTAGATATTCCCAAGGGTTTTCCAAATTCCAAAAATACACTCTTAGAAACTTACCATTGTCTCTCTAAGATTACCAGTATGATTTCCAAACCCTTATCTTTGTCTTTAGATCTAAACTTCTGAAGGTTGTGATAACAAGTATACAAGAGATATATATTTATAACTACTAAACCCCAACAGATCTATAACAAGCCTAAAACATAACCCATAAACAAACAAATCCACAAACTAAAACAACAGAGTCAGACACATGTAAAATAAGAAAACCAGACCCTAGCCTCGACAAACCGAACTGTCTGCTGGACCCGAACCCTGTCTAACCGCCGTCAACATCTCACCACGCCAAATCCACCGCGAGCTTCACTCTGTGCTATGATGTCTTCGTCGATTTTCAGACTGAATTCTTATTTCTGTGATCTCGAAATATATTTTCTTTCTCGTCATCACTTAATGTTATAACACATACTTCAACATAATTGATTTAGTTTTTTTATATGACCAGATCTAAATTAACCTCAACCACTATTTATTTGAATATTAATTTTACATCATTCAAAATGATCACCTCTAAAGAATATGTACCATTCATCTAACTTTTTAAATTATGTACTTATTTTAATAATGTAAAAATTTAATAATATTTAAAATAAATTTATATTTTTCAAAAACAAGTTTTTTTATTAAAAAATTTAAACAAATATCAACTTGTTTGAGCTGAACCAAACCATGTCATTTCTCATGGATTGTGTTTAGTTCAAATTTCATATAAAAGCATTGTAAAAATCAAATAAAAACAAATTGGTTATTTTTTATTAATTCATTTTTTGTAAAAAAATCTAAATTGAATTAAACTAATTGGTTACTCCCCTAAATAAAAAAAAAGTTCTATATGAGAGAAAGGAAAGATTAGCAAAAAAAGACTTTCGCTCAAAGAACCGATCTTAAAGTTGGATGTTGTCATTCGTGAAGAGAAGTATGGTCTTATGTTCTATTAATTGTGCTTTTCTCTATGCATATTTTACACCTCTTTATCAGATAAACGCATTCCTTTTAAATATTGTCTACGTGCTTGTGCTATTTTTTTTCCCGTCTTTTTAATAATGCCAAAGGAGGAGAGGTATACTCTCAAGGAGAGTGGGGTTATACTCTCAATATTGGTAATGGGGAGTTTAACCACTTCAATATTTTACCATTGTCTTTTTGTTTTTCAACCTCCCTGAGAGATGCATTGTTATCATAAAAAATGAAGGAAATATGGATCTATGTGCTTGCAGTTACAACAGTTTGCATCCGTCAGACGCACATGATAGTTTTGATAATGACAATATTATATGCCAAACGGCATGATATGAAGTCTTCATCTGTCAAGAAGAAGTAATGATCAAAGATTGTGTATCATGATTAAGATGTTTTTGTGAGACTAAGATGTAAAGTCAAGGAAAACACCTAAGGTCAAACGACGTTCAATGAAGTCTCTTATGTAATATAGGCACGTACTAGTATTTACTTTTCACCACTCTGATTGTACAAATTTAACATATAAGAGTTGTGTTGGTTACCTGGATAAAGAATTTAAAAATCTGTAGTAATCTCTGTTGTTATATATGGTATCTGTAGAGTTATTTCCACTGTTAAAATCTACAGTGTTGGTTTGCTTGATTACACTGTAGATGTTTCCTACATTTTCTTCATATGACATAAATCAGTGGCGAAGAAATGGCCAATCAGTGGTTACCTTTTCTTGTAGTGAAAAGATCATTGATATTCCCTGAGTTTTACAAAACATATGCTATCACAATTGTTTTTTTATTCTATGAAAGACATAACTCCTCTGTTAATTTTCCTAAATTGATTCCATGGAGAGAGTATATGAGTTTACATGATAATTTATTACACATCTCTATGGCGATTACATCTAACCTGGTGTGACATATCATAAGTTTATCAAAATTAAAGTGAAAATCTCTGTAGCAATAAATAAGAGGTTCAACATAATTCCTAATTATACAATCATAATCTTAAGACACCAAGAATTCTATGTGTTTGAAGTTAGCATGTGAGGTTATTTGTTATAATTTTCTACTGGATGATGTTAATACACTGCACTACAACTGTTTAAAGTTAGGATGTGAGGCTATTTGTTATAGTTTCAAATGGACGTTAATAACTTCTAAGTGACCTGGCTAATAGAGTTATGTTATTGGTTGATTGAATTGGAAGTGAGTTGTTAGTTGAACTTGATTACAATTAGTCATTGAATGATGATGTTAGCTACTGTCATGTAAATTAACATATGAATTTGAATTTGAAATACATTTATTATTTTAGTGATGAATTTGTATTAGAGATTAGTTAGAACCATTAGTATTTAGGGATAAGTTATAACTGTTATGAAAAACTTTGTGTTAGAGCGTTTAGTGTAAAAGTTGAAGTTATGAAGAGGTAATGCGTGTAGTTAATAAGTTGGATTGTTAGTGTAAATGTTGTTAATATGAATTAATGCTAATAAAGTTAGCGTAGTGCATCATTACAATTGGTTATTTGGAGTTGTTTGAAATCTGAATGTTATTTAATTAGGGAGTCTTAGTGTACTGAAAACTCGTGGCTGTCAATAGCATTGATATCAGTTGCTAAAAATACAGGCTATTAGCAGTTAAACTTTAGTGTTTAAAATGGAAAATGATAATTGACATTGAATTTCATGGTGAGGTTCAAATTTGGTCAGTGAATTCCTACTGCATTGCTGTGATTAAAGAATTTTCCTAGTAACTCTGTATGGTGAGTTGTTAGATGAATTTATGGTGAGGTTAGAATTGGAAGTAAAAACTTAAGAGTTTGTGTTAAAAGTTTATAACTGTTAGTGTTAGTTATGCCTATGGATTTTCCGTTAGTTACGTTAGTGATGTTTTGCATTGAATGCTGTAAATGAATTTGTTGTAAATGAATCTGTAAAATTTTCTGATTCATTTTTTGTCTTCATTTTCTTCAGGTGAGAGTATTTTGGCTGATTTTGTAACAGAACAATTAGAGTTTTTCTATCTCAAATAACTCTTTCCGCCTAACTGACATTATACCAGGTTTGTATTGACATCCATCCAGAAAATTTGTTGGACTGATTGCCCGATCTTCCTAAATTTGATGTGAATTCCTAGTTTTTGTTACTTGTTGCACTAGATGAGCATGTTGTGTGTTAATAAAGGAGTAAAGTAGTAGTGTAGTACTAGTATATAATTTAAGACAAAAAATGAGTTATATGATTTGAGCTAATCAGTTAATAAGTTACGTTGGTCCAATATATTTGTAATAGCTATAGATTTTCAATATATGATTTTGTGTGTTGATTCTATTTTACTGATGAGTATTTATAGTTAGATATTTTTGTATGTTAACTATAAAATTTTGAAGTTATAAATTTAAAGTATTTATTTCTGCCATTGAGTTAGTGATTTAATTAGTAAATTGAATCGAATTGTTCTCAAACTTGAATCAAATTCAATTTAAGTTTTATAAAAATCATATTAAATTAAAATTAAGTTATTTCCAAAAAATTCTGCAACAGTGGCGAAGAAAAGGCCAATCAGTGTTATATATATCTATATATAACTAATTTTGGAACTCATTCAGGAGAAAATTCAGGAGAAAATGATGGTGGCGAAGAAGAGAGGCAACTCATTCAGGAGAAAATTCAGGAGAAAAAAATTCAACAACAATCATTCAAACAAGAAATTGATGAAAGTAATGCTAGAAAATTTGCTGGAGGAACTTGTGGAGTTTCAAACAGTGAAGAGATGTGTGGCTCTATTTTTTATTCTTTCCCACATTCTTCTGATCCACCTGCTAATAACTCAACTTCAGTACCTTCAAGTGAAGGATCTCATGATAGGAGACAAGCTATATTTGTTGAGGCAGTCCCTAACCCGTAAGATTCTCATGAGTTATAAATACTAGAGTTAAAATGATTATTTAATTTTAATGCATTATTTTAGTTAATCAAATGAGTTTATATCCCATTTGTAGGAGGAGGTTTGTTCCTCAAAACGTGACTCGCGATATTATATCTAGGGTGATCACGAGGATGCCTATTCCAGCTGAAAAGTGGAAACATTATCCGATTGAAGTAAAGGAGGAGTTATTTAAGGATTTTATGGTAAGTATTTATAATTTATAGTATAATACTTTCTAATTATATATAAGATTCTTCGTATTTATATTATAATAATGGTGTAGGATAAATATAAGTTCCCATCAGATTATGATCGTAATATGGCAAGAACTGTGTGGGAGAGAACATGCTTGGATCGATATCCTGATCATTTAAAAAATGCAAGAAAAATAGCTTTACGAGAAGTGAACTCAACGAATTTGGTCGACACTAAAGGCCATGGTCCCAAAGGAATGAAGGCAGAAGTATGGGGCGGTTTGGTTGACATTTGGTTGAAACCAGAGTGGAAGAAGAAATCCGATGCAAATCGTTGTAACAGGGCTGCCTTACCTGATGCAGTGTTGCACACGGGAGGTTCTATAAACTTAGGTGAACATAAGAAAAGGATGGTAAGTTTTGTATCTAACATGTTTTATCTACTAGTAGAATTTCATATGCATCATGTTGTAACATGAATTTATTATTATACTTATTATTATTAACAAGTAATCATTCTGCAAGCACCTTAGTAATCATTTGGCTTTTGGATGCTGCATTTTACTATCTGCAATTGGATGCTGCATTTTACTATCTGCAATTGGATGTTGCATTTTACTAACTAATAATAGTAGAATGAAAGAAAATGAATACATGTAGTGATTGGTTGGAAGGAGTAGTAGTGTTCTTCTATGGCATATGGACCAAAGGATCATCTTTGGATAGTTGTTTTTTACCAGGCATTAGAACTTGGCATTACATGATCAGTTTTTTGAATAACAGAAAAGTAACAATGCTACGTTGTACATGCTTGGGTGTTTTCTAATGTGGCTGGTGTATTGGCCATGAATTTCAAGAATAATAATGTATACTTATGACTGTGAAATAGATGATTGATTCAGCATTACAACTTTGCTTTAACTGTTTATGTACATGAATTGCAGGAAGAGGAGTTGAAACATGCAGTTTCATTTAGAGATGTGTATGCTCGTGTTCATAAGAGAAAAGATGGAGAATATGTCTCTCAGCGATCGAAGTTATTTGTTGTAAGTTATTAAATTTTAACAATTAAATGTGTAATTTTTAGCATGAATGCAAGTTACATAATTACTATATTCTTTGTATCTGTTTTTCAGGAGTCATATGACACAGCTATATTGGAAAAGTATGGAGAAGACTCTTCCACTCATCCCATGATTGATCCTAAAGTGTGGGCAGAAGTTTCTGGCCACAAAAAGACAAGACATACATTTATGGATCGTAGCTTAGATGTTAGAAGAACTATGTCTGCCCCATTTACTGATGTCACTGGTCCTTCAAGAACCATAGTTACAGAGGAATATATCAAAAAAGCTGTGGACAAAGCAATGACCTCTTTTGTCCAAACACATTTGGCTCCGATGTTGGAGCCAATCCTTTCAATGATTCGATCCATGCCAAAAGCACCCATGCAAAGTGAAGTACCTGAAAAAGACCATGGAGATACAAGGTGAAACAATGTTTTCCAATGTATTTTGGAAATAGGAATTGAAATGAAACATGAGTTGTCATTTCTGAATTCAAAATAAAATAGAATATCATTGTGATGTATATTGTTTTAGTGTTATTAAAGATATTACAAAATTGATGTTTTGGTTATTGACCGATGGATTGGTCCAACAAGATGAAGATATATGAAAATGAAAATACTTTTGAATTGCATTTTCATTTTAGTAACAAAGTAAAAATTATATTATTTTTTAAAAGTTTCATTTAATTTATTTAAATAAATATCAACAATTACAATACCTTTAAAAAATATTTTTTACGAATAATTTTTTACAAATAGTCTAATTAGTTTTGATTTTAAATAATTATAAAAAATACGAATTAGTCAAATTAAAAAAGTCAAAATAAAAAAATAGTTATAAAATTGCTTCATATATTTAGCTTGAAATTTATTATAATATTTTGGTAGCCATACTGTAGCTATTTAGTTGGGAAATATAAATTCAACATGGGAATTTTGCTACAGTTTTGTTGTGGCTTAGCTAAGGATTTTTTAATATTAGTTGGAATTTTGCTAGGAAAATTTTGCCAAGATAATTAGCCACCCAATTCATGCTACGACATATATCATAGTTAATCCCCAACTAATCTCTAGCTAAATCTATTTGATAGAGTTTCGCTTCAAATTTGCTACGATTTTTGGCGTAGCTAATCTCTGATTGCCTTGTAGTGAACCTCTAATGATAGTATATCAAATAAGTTTTCTCTAACATGACGGTTAAGTCTTTTGCTAAACCTTATTTAGTACCTTGGAAGTTAAGAAATATATGGAACAATATTGTCTCCTTGGTATCGACTCTATCTATTTTTTTTGCTATCCACATTTATAAGGAGGGTAATTATTGTGCATAAATCTTATCAAACTTAGGCATAACATCTAGAAAATTATACGTTGTGGGATGATTTATATTTTAATATAATTAGTGATTTCAATAAAAACTTGCAAGGTATTCTTGAACTTTAGAAATTTCTAATCCTTGAGATTTTACACCTACTTTCCATTTGTATATCCAGGATACTTTTCCCCTTTTATTTTAAAATAAATAATCTTAAAACACTAATGAGTATCACAAGAATCCATTTTATTGATAAAAATTCAAACAACAAAACATTATTCTTAAACAAGAGATGCCAAAACTTTGATAGCAACTTCATTGAATTGTTACATCATCATGAGTGCATCTCTCACTTTGACAAGGGTAATAGTCAAAAGATTGTTAACGTTTGATACAGTTTGAGTGCTCAACATCATAGCTCCATCTGAATTAGAGGCCAAAATTTGGTAAGCTAGAGTCAACAAAGAACCAACTTTGGAGTTTCCATCTTGTTTTTCACTTGGGAGCACAACAAAACCAGAAGAGAGAATATGCATTCCTCTTGAGTCTTCACCCTTAATGGCAACTTGTAGAGATGCAACATCAGTAGGAGTAAATATAACATATGAACCCACTGGTGATTTGAAGCTTTCTTGAAGAATCATCATCTGGTTCTCAATACCCAGTATCGAAGGCTGATTCACATGATAAATAAAATAAAATCAATTTATATTGTGTTTGGTTCTAATGTGACAAAAATTGTGTTAAATGGATTTATTTTGTAAAATTGACTTAAAGTAAATTGAATGTAAAATAATTTGTTTAGGTATGTTCATATGAAACTGAGGTGCACAATAAATACTAATATTAAAATCAAATAAAGAGGGCAAAATCCTCTTTATGAACCGAAACAATTCTAGAGACAAAAGAAATCGTGTTTAAGAAGATAAAAATACGTGGAAATCATTTCTATAAAGTTTTCTCGCTAGACTCTACACACAAAAAATTACACAATTGATTTATAAAGTGATTATTGTCTCCATTTATAAATATATGGTCATACTATTTTTTTTTATGTAAGACTCTTAATATATATCTCATGCATAGGACTGGGACATCTGGACTGTAGATACCATTTTAGAATTATGGCTGGACTTAACTAAAATTTACAAAATCGACTTGTAATGTAGGGAGTGCCCCACTTATAAACATATGAACATGTCTTATATTATTCCATGTCAAACTCTTAACATTTCTATTTACAATTAGAAATATAAAATTTAAATAAATGGTAAATACCTTGATAATAGAAATGAAATTTCCCGGTTGTCCATTGGAGATGTGTGCAATTTCTTGTACTGGATTTTCGTACGCAAGTACATCCCACTGTAAAAAAAAATTAAACATGTTACCAATAACAATTATTTGTAATATAAAATGAAACGTTCATAGTGTAATATAAAACTATGATTATTCTAAAAACAAAAGCATGTTAGACTAGATATCAAACCTTAAATCTTTCGGTATGATCAATGAGAAACTCAAAAACTTTATCAGCTGGCAGAGGAATGAGAAGTGTTGAAGTAGCACAAATAATTGTGCCATTTGGCTTCCCTTCCCTAGCATTTGTATCAACAGATATGCTAATTCCGCCAACACTCTCTTCAATTAAGCTTTGAAAGTTCAATTTACTTTCTAGGGCTAAATTTTCACAAAACATCTTAACCATTCGGTGTGAAAGCTTCATCACACTCTTTCTTCCTTTAATGGTTTGAATCACTGAGTAATAAGCAATGTATAAATTAATTTACTAATGTTAGCGTTCAACTTAACAATATCGACTTTTGTCAATTGAACTAGAATTTGCAGACATTTATAATATTTTATATTAAATATGTATCAAAATTAATCATGGATAAAAAATTAGGGTTTATTTGTCGAGTAAAGTTGGGAAAGTGTAACCTCCATCAGTTTCTGGATCGGGTATTCTTTGAACATAAAAACTGGCCGATTTCTCACACATTCTTTGAAGCTCTTTAATCCAACTTTTTGCGCCATATAAATTATTGATATCAATAAGATAATTGTATAGGTCGTGTGTATGGATCTTATCATCCGATTCCACATGTTCAACCCAAGTAACCTAAAGCATAAAACATATAATTAATGATAAGATGTTTGAATATTAGTAATTCATGTAGTTGGTGAATTAATTTTTCTTATAAACAAACAACTTGATTTGTCCGACCAAGATCAGACGGCTCGTATTTGAAACCTGTATTTTGACTAATTTTTCAATGTTGAAATATGAGTTGTGTTGTCTAGATTAGAAAACCTAGGTCATTTGAATTTGTCAATTTTTTTCTTATACTATATTTCACAAATCTGTAATCATACTAACCGAACAAAAATCGACAGACATTTCCTGAATCAAGCATCCAGACGGATGTTTCCAAGAGCGATCAAGAGGACTAATTTCTCGTAGAGAGGAATCATAAGACACATCTGTTATCACCCATACTCCAACATCAATTTTTTTACAATAACGAATGATGGAAAATTCACGAGGTCGCACAAGAGGTGATATAATGTGCATTTGTTCATACATCTGTAAAAAAAACCCACATTAAAAAAAATTCATAAGGCTTATAGTTAACACACTTTTAACATAAACTAGCATTTACATAAAAATTAAGTTACCAATTGCAATGCTCCATCTCGATTTCCCATCGATCCTTTTTCAAACACTTTAATTGTTTCAGATTTTGAAACAATTGTTGGGAACAACTTCGCCCATTTGACCTGTCTCAATTAAAAAAAATCATAAAGATAATTTAAATCTATAAGAATGGATTTTTAATTTAACTTTAATTTCATAAAACATTTATTTTAAAAAAAATATTGAACTAAATAACATACAAATGAGTCAAAAATGCATTCTTACCGGATCCAATATCATGTCAATCAATGCCATGCTATTGATGTTGACAAGTGAAGTATACTTTGATGATTCCTTAACTACATTTTCACTTTTTAAGTGATTTGGTTTTGGGAAAGCTTGCTCATAAATTTCATAAGAAAGAGTCAATATCTCATCTTCCACATTAGAAGAGTCCATCCAAAAAGGTTCATTGACACGCGCAAGTGTCACTAATTCATTCATTGCAATATATGCAATTTGAGAAACTATTGATTTTTCCACATCACCAATTTGTTTTGGTTCATTCACTAGCATACCATGATTGTGATTATGACTTGAACTTCCACCAATTTCTTGTCTGGGTGAAATTTCAACTTCTAATTTTCTAGCAAATGCTTTTGTTTGAGCAAGACATTGCTTAAACTCATGTAGTGATATCTCTTTCCTTGAGTACTTTGCTAGAACACTAGAAGCTTTGTCGACCTAAAAAGTAAAATTTAAATTATAAATAAATATTATATTTAATTAAAATAATTTATCATATAAATAGTTAGCCTTTTTATGCCAAAGTTGTTAAAAATAGGACATTCGACTAAACTAGGCAGACTTCTAAATCATGGTTAAATTTTCAATTACAAATGAATTTTAAAAAATAAAAATTACATAAGATAAATTGTACGAGTTTAACCCGAATTCGATTATATTAAAATAAATAGTAGTGACAAACGGGTAAAGGTGGCAAAACAGACACGACACGTTGAGCATGTTTGTTTTGCCCGCACTAAGGATTTAAGCCTCTACCCTCTAATATGTTTGTTCCGGCCCACCTTGTTTTTTTTTTCGTTTTTTTGCGGGCATGAACATTAACATAATTTTATGTATTTATAAGCTTAAAAGTTGCAGTGTCCACGAGACCGCCTTGCCCCGCACGCACTTTTGTGCAGAATGGGTTAAGGTTTTAGGTTAGCACCTTAACTATACCCGTCCCACTTCGCTCTATTTTTTTGTGGATTTTTACAGGACGAGACTAAATAGAGCGAACATGCCCGTTTGTCACCCCTACAAACAAACATGTTCATCATGTCTATATCCGCCTTATAAAAATCTGCAGAAAAATAAAATAAACATAATAAAGGAAATATGTTTAAAATTTTGGCTTATTCTAAAAAAAAGAAGTGTGGGGCTGGTCAAGCATGCTACATTACACCCCTAAAAATTTAAAGTTGCAAAAGATTTTGTTAATGTTCCCGCTCATATTCCTAAAAAACATGACGGAACAAATATATTAAAAGATGCAGGTCAAAATTTTCAACTCTCTATAAAAACATTCAGACAAAACGAAGTTTGATCCATTTTACCACCCTTAAGACAATCTGAAAATGATTGAGATCAAACCAAGGTTGATTCCTAGTCCAACCAATAGTCGCTTGTTGTATCCGATATTTAAAACATATTTTATTTCAAAATATATAATAAAATATGTTATCAGTATTTAGTTTAAATTAAAATATAATCAATGAAAAAATTCACTAGCCTCTTCTTTAAGCCTAATGTTTTGCTCTGCCATCTTTTGCATTGAAAGTTTATGCTCTTTAGAAGGAACAGGAGAACCACCACAAGTTGTGCAAAGTTTGGCCTTCAATGTCTTTTTCATATGAATATTTTGATGAAGAAGATCATCATTCTCAGCACGAAGAGCACTATTATTTTCTCTACTATTTTGTTTCTAAATGTAACAAAATAAAAAAATAATTAGTACTAAATATATGAGAAGCATGTGAAATAAATTTGAAATGAAATTAAGAAAATTAGTGAAAATAAAATACCTTTAATAGAGTTCTTCTATTTTGAAACCAATATTTTACTTGTATGGGCTCAAGCCCAATCTCTTCAGCTAATTGACTTCGTTGCTCCTTACTTGGATGACAGTCTTGTTCTAAGAATCTTAATAAAAAATATATTTCTTTAGTCATAGAGAAATATACTATTTTATGACCAAGAATAAAAATATAGAAATATAATCATAAAATTCATATTTTCTCATTATTCCTTTAAAGTCCCAATTTTCTATATATAAAATTATAAAAAAATTATTTATAATCCATATTAATTTATTATAAACAATACAACAAAAAATATATATATATATATATATTTAACGAGATTTTACATCTGTGTAATATTTGACTGAGGTAAAAATAAAATACAGTGGTTTTTTTGAAAACTTCATCAATATGAGTTATCTATTCCCTCAATTATAAGTTGAACCGATAGAAAAATTATAAACTATTCTCTCGATTAGAAATCTAATCGATAAGAAAATTCTACGGTCGGGAGTCAACTTGATGTGAGAAGCTATTTTACCTTATATAAAATGTCTTTTTATCTATACCTATATATAAAGGTAAAACATAATTTTGGTGTAGTATTTTTTTCTTCAAAATATACTCTTTTTACTTTTTTTTTTTAAATCTTAACTTCTTTTTTTTAATAGTTATATGACGGTTTATTAACTTTTATAGCATTTTTTATTACTATTATTTTATAAATAATAAATAATTAAATGAAATTTAAATAAAAATAATAATACAATTTATAATTTATACGCGTGAATATTATAAAAAGCGGACAGATGGACATGTAAAAAAAAAAATAGCAGCATTTTGTTGTTAACTCATAAATTAGTTTCATGACTTACTCAGAAGTGCCATAGTAAAGCTATAATCCTTTAGTCCTTCTTCTCGTCCATATCATGCCAGAATGCCCGGTGTGAATACAAAGTCCAAGTCCTGATAGACAACAAGTAGTTGACTTCCAAAGAAAGAGTCTCATTAGTGAACGCTCACCCCTACTTTGACAAAGTACAAGAACATCAAGAAGCATCTCCTAAAAATTGGTGGATCAATAAGGAAGCTCACCCCTAGGATCAATAGATTTTATCATTTTCAGTTGTAATTTCTGTTTTTTTTGCTAAGTGTTGTTTGTATTTAGAAGTTGTACTCTTTGAGAAGTAATTTTAATAAAACGAGCATGCATGTTTTTGGAATCAATCCATCCGTTTACACTCTCTTCTATGCCATCACTTATCATATATATAAAAATCAAAGCTTTTCCATTTCACTTTTTACCTCTTAACAAACATAGGAGGAGAATGATGTAATTAAAATAACTAAATTTTCTGACGTATGCTTTTATTGGTAAGACCTAGTTGACGATGTAAGGCATTGTTTCACTTCCTAAACACTGGAGAAATAAGGAGATAATCCGTAGTCAACCCCATCGAGCCAAAAGTCGATGTTTCTTTTTCTATTAATAAAAAACCCTTAATCTTAACCAGGGTCAGGGTAGTTTTTTTAATTAATTTGATGATGCATTCTAGTCTCAAGAGAACCATTCCATATAACCACATCAATAAAAGGTTCAAGAACATCCTCTTCCTCGCACACATCATCCAACATCGAGGAAGCACTGAAAATATAAATCTTACAATAGTTAACATACCAGTCGCAAACTTTCTGATCAAACGCAAAATCTCGCAAAAAAAATTATTCAAAAAAAAAAGAGTTCGCTAAGGCAAAAAATAAAAAATGAGTTGCCTTAGGTAAAAAATTAGGGCATCTCAATGGACCAAAAACTCAAAAGAATGGTTCCATGCAAAAATTAGGATTAAAAAGCAAAAAAAAAAAAAGCTTGTAAGTGAAAGTAGGTGACTGCCACCTCAAGAATCTCATCAGTGTTTCAACCATTACATCCATCATCATTATCTATCAAAATTCTCTGGCAAACTAAATACGTTTGTTTAATTAATTGGATTTAGGAATTGAGATCGTCAAGGAGAAGAGGTGGGTCTTAGTAAAAATTTGAGCCTTATAATCCTTTTGTTTCATAAACCGTGAACCAGGCCACGCTACAACCCTTAAAAGATCTAATTGAAGTTAGGTTCACTATGAAAACATACTCAGCAAACTTGTTGTTAAACTGACTCCGAATGTTTGTTAAATCATCGCTAACCATTTTGTTTTTTCACACCTTCATTCGTGCCAATCTCATGGTCAAATATCATCCACCTACATACCACACCTGCTTTCCATAACAATTTTCGATTTAAAAAAAAAAACTTGCATGAGCATGGCGTTAGAATTACTTTTCAAAGGGAATATTTTTCTCACAAATCAATACTTAGCACCAAGGAAATATCAACAATGGTTTGATCAGGGGCAGACCACTTCGAGACATTCCTGAGTTGGGGCAAGTCACCTAAGGATCCTTCCAATTAGGGGGAAAACCCTTATAATCATGGGAAGATCATCTGAAGATCCTACTAATTAGGGGGAAAAAATTTCAAGATTTGTCACACCTATAACAAATCACCTCCTTGACCCTAATGATCAGAGGTACTTTTCAAGACTCTCATACTGGGGCATACCAACTCAAGGGCATAACGAGGCCAATCACTCCAAAAGTCAATTTAATCATGGGTATAATTTTCAAAAGTTAAAAACACTGGGGAAGTCCATATAAAGGTCATATCGTAACATTTATGGGACCCAAGTTCTTACTCAGGAAAATCCTCTAGAAGTCAATGATCAGGGGCATACTTTTCGAAGATTCAAAGACTGGGGCAGTCCATATCAAGATCATACCTCGACATGGGGGCTCCAAGTTCTTTTTCAGACATACCCTTCAAAACTCAATAAATCAAGGGAAATACCCTCTGAAGCACAATCAATCTGGGGCAAACCGCTGCAAGGCTTGATCAAAAGAAACTCCTTCAAAAAATGGTTCATCTGGGACATATCATTCCAAGGGTCGATTAGTCAATGGCTAATCTCTCCAAGGCTAATATAATGGCAGGTTGCCTCAAGTGCATAGTATGGCCAAGCTTCTTCAAAACCCATATTGAGAAAAATCTCTTCAAAGATCCAACAGACTGGGCAAAGATAAGCTACAGCAAGAGCAGAGCCCTCTCAATACTTTCAAGATGCACACACATGCTCTGCCGTACATTAGTAGCCACCAAGTTTAAAACGGGAATCGGGAAGTCATGTTGACGTAATACCTTACCATCTTTGACAAATAACCTTGTAATACAAGCAAATTCTCCAAGCCTTAACAGTCCCTGACCTACCACATGGGCACTTGTTGAAATATTCAAATCATTGTCATGCATTAATCATGTTGCTACACCCTAGCGTCAAATCAGGCATATCATTTCATTCATCTAGCGCAATCCCATTACATGAATCTAACTTCTATAGAAGCCCAACCTCACCTGTCACCTCACGAAACCCCAATTTTACTTGGCACACCACAAAAAGCCCAACACCTCATAAAAGTCCATCGCCATTAACAATGCCAAAACCAGCCTTCAAAAGCCACTTTCTGAAGCTCTCTCTTAATTCTTCTCCGAAAGAAAATAAGCCCTATTCTTTGAAATAATATATCATTCACGGAAGAATCATCCATAACTTCGAATTCATACATCATATCACACGTAGCACATCCATGAATGTGGATCATTTCGCTATACAAATTCTTAATATACATAGATAACATAGCATGGAATGCATACATAAAATATATACATAGAATAGTCTAAGAGTCATGACTTATCATAAGAGTCTTCATCAATCCCCAGCTAAGTCGGTAATAGATCTTCGTCTAAGCTTCTCCCCAGCTCTTTCCTCGCTATACATTCTAGTAAGTCGGTCTTAAAGACAATCCCCCCAGGAAGTATCCTTGGAACTTTTTCTCCATGATAAAGATCATATTTCTGGTTATGACATCGTTTCCATTGTTCACTTCGGTTCTGACACCATTGTCATCCAGTCACTTTGGTTCTTACACCGTTGTCATCCAGCCAATTCGGTTCTTACACTGTTGTCACACTGGTTCTTACATCGTTTGTCTTTCACTTTGGTTTTTACACCGTTTGTCATCTTATTTTACGGTTCTTATACTGCTATTATTCCTTTCAGTTATTTTAGATCTTACATCAATTCTCTTGCCAATAATGAGTTATTGGTTCTTATACTGATGACGATTGAATTCTCAATCCCTAGCTATACCAGTACAATCCCCAAGTAGGGATGCTTATTGGCCTTTCCCAGTAAGTAACATTCCCACAAATGCCTTTTCAATAAAGGACTTCCCCAGCAAGCTCACTCACGATGAGTCTTCAAGAGAATCTATCCAGTAATATGTCATCCTAAATGATCGTGACAAACCAGCGAGCAGGTTTTCACCTCTCACATCCCCAACTTAGCAGCCTATCTTTCATACGAGATAAGTTTCATAAAATATCTAAGGTTTTTTCATCAAGGGTTCCATTAGGGTTTTCATCACTTTTTTATCTGAGGGGTTTCATTAGGGTTTTATAAAGGGTTTCATCAGGGGTTTCATCAGGAGTTTCATTAGGGGTTCCATCAGGAGTTTCATCAGGAATTTCATTAGGGATTTCATTAGGAGTTTTATCGGGGGTTCCACCAAGGGTTTCATCCAGGGGTTTCCTCAGGGGTTCCATCAAGGATTTCATCAGAGGTCATATCAAGGGTATCATCAGAAGTATTAAGGGGTTTCATCAGATGTTTCATCAAGGGTTTCATCAAGAGTTTTATCAGGGGTCTCATCAGAAGTATCAAGAGGTTTCATCAGGGGTTTCATTAGGGGTTCTACCAAGGTTTTATCAAACAACAACCGGAGGATCGTCAGAGTCCTACCCAATTTCGGTAAAATGATTTGATGATAATAGGAATCGTATGCATGTTTCACCTTGAGGGGTTGAAGCTGATCAAAGGGGTTCTATCAGGTTTTTATCAAACAACGACTAGAGAATCGTCAGAGTCCTACCCGATTTCGGTAACATGGTCAAATGATCATGGAAATCGTATGCAAGTTTCACCCAGATGGGATGAAATTAATCAATAGAGTATCATTAGGGATCCATCAAAGGTTAGTTTAGATACCAACATAACGTCAAGGGTTGTTCAATCCTTACTAATCCCCATAGTCTACTAACTTCGTCGTCAAAACTAGGGTCCTTCTATATATTTAATCATCTCCTCCCCGATAAGATGAAGACTCACCGTCATCATCATCCCGGTTTGAAGCTGATTAAATAGGGGTAGCTGTCGTACCCCAAATTTTGACCATTCTCTTCTCCTTTCATCTAACTTGGAGCTTAGATCACTAATATGTCAAGAGTCTTATACAAGTCATCTGATCAACTCCAATGATCTAAAAAGTCAAAGGGGGCCTTTTTGATCTTTTATTCTCCCTTAAGGAGTTTGATCTTACATTAAAGATTTTGGTTACTATTTTAGAATCTATAGTTTTCAAATCTAATTTTCATTAGGATTAATTTAATAGGCTTATTATTAATATTTAGAGGGGTATAACTTGTATTATTATGACTAGTATAAGAAATTGGAGTTTTTTTTTAATTATTATTAAGTTATATTTTTTAAAGGAATTATTAGTAATATTATTATTAAATATATTAATCTGTACCATTAATTTTAGTGGTTATGATTAGTTGTTAAGATTAAATAACTAAATTATTATTAATCATTAAAAATAAATATAAAGTTTATTATTAGTCAAGCATCAATTTGTATTATTATTATTTTTAGTGGCATTTCAATTGAATGATTAGAATGACCCATTTGATAGGAACTTGAGTGTAAGGAGATGTGAGGGTGAAAGGTCATGAGTTCAAGTCCTACCCTTCTTACTTTTTACATTTTTTATCTTTTAATTGTTTTTCCTTTATTTCTAATTTTTTTGCATTATTTTCAAATCACAAAAATATCATTTTTTAATAATTTTATTATTAATTTTAGTATTTCTTATTAATGCATTTTTTAAAAATATATATATTTTATTAAAATCATAATGTTATACATAAAATAGCCAAAAATCATAAAAATAATAAAAATATGAATAAGGTAAGTTTTTATTTAACTTTTTTAACATGTTAATTTTATAGAAACTTTTTTATTTGATTTTTCTAGTTTTTTTTGCAAGAACTAAAACCAATCAATTTTCTAATTTTAATTGGGTTAATAGTCTTAATCATAATTTACTTTTTTCTTTTTTACTAACCTAATTATTTTAGTATAAATAGGTCTCAATTTTACACTTTTTGATCATTCACAATTTACCAAATTCAATCTAAAAATGTCGTTGTTCTTCACACAGAAGAACAACAACACCCAATATATTTTTATTGAATAGTACACATTTCTTTTACACTTGTTGATCATCCATAATTTATTTTATTGAATAGTACACATTTCTTTAAAGTTGAATATGATTTTGGGATAATTATGCATAGCAATGTTTCATATCAATTATTATTGATAGATATATGACTACTAAATGCGTTTTTATTTTATTTTTGGAAACAGTAAGAGATACTTTTACTTTTAATAGGTTATTTAATGGTAAGAATACAAAATAATAAAGATATGTCTTGGATTAATTCAAATTCTAAAAAATACTAAAAAATATTAAAATTCATTTAGTTTTATTAAATTAATTTAGGCTAGTTAATTGTGATTGCAGATATTTAATTTATTGCAAAATACAAAAAATGCTTTCTTTATTTTATTAGGTTATCTTTCTTAAATCTCAAAAAATTAAAAAATGTAGAAATAACAAAAAATACCAAAAAATATATGATTAAATATTTAATTATGTTTTAATTATGATATTATTAAAGATAATTTTATGATAATATTAAGGTTAGTAGGATTTTTATAATTAGTAATTCCCTTATAATAAATAAAACAAAAAGACAAAAATATATATTAATTAATTAATATTGATTAAGTAGAAATTAGGATTGATCTTTGGGATAATATTGGGAATAATTTCTGGGATAAGTTTAGGGTTTTGATTAAGGATAAGGGATATAAAATATGGCATTATTCTTTTTTCTAATTAACTAGTTTACTAATTTTCATATTTAACTGAAACTAATTATACCTCTACTAATAACCTATTTTCTAAATTAAACTAACCTCAATATTTTTGAAATTAACAAATTTACTAAAATCAACTTCACGCATTCAAACATTAAGTCATCTGCCCTTGTGCAATGAGGTAATTCTCCGCCCCCGGTGCGTTGAGACCTTTTTCAAAAGTAAAAACAACCAACATACAAATATTTTCTAGACGAACTACGGTGCTTTGATTCTTCATAACCTTGGGGATACGTAGACATAGAGTTGTGACACTCTAGCGAGTACAATAACAAAAATCATTTTCTTTGTACTTCTCTCTGATTTGACTTCTCTTTTATTAATTCGATAATTCAATCTTTTTGAAAATGATAATGGTAATAATGAATAATTAGACAAGATAGATAATAAAGTAAACATTCTCTTAGGCAAGCAATAACCCTAGGACTAGAGAAGGATCCCATTGAGTACAATAGAGGTGAGGGGTGCCTAACACCTTTCCCTCACTTAACTGACTCCCGAACCTTAGTGTCTCACCCATAACATTAGGTTTTATCATTGTTTCGCTGTTCCTTAGGATAAAAATAAAGGATGATGGCGACTCAGCGATATTCCAGCCGCGACAAAATCTATGTTTTGGTTCTTGAACTTTGTTTGAAAATGTTCAGTATGGTTCTTGAGATAAGCTTGGAAAATGTCAAATTGGTTCGTTACCTTAGCATGGGTAAAAAATTTTACTGTTGGTTGGGATAAGGCTTTATGAAATCTCAAGATCATAATGTATCAAGGTTTATGGACATAACCTGTAAAAGCTCAAGTTTATAGTCAAAATCTCAAGAAGATCTCTTGAAGATAGGAGTATGACAACATTTGGCCGAACCTAGATAAATCATTATTTCCATCTCTCTAAACCCTTATCTTTTAATTTCAGCATTTTACTTGACTGTTTTTATTTTCCGTTGTTCAATTCACTCAAATCTTAAAGAATACGAACACGATTCGTTTCTTATGTAACAATAATGTAATATTAGTCGCGAATTTTGAATACCATAATCCACCCCCCTTTTGTGGTTGAAGTCACTTGTCCCACATAGTTATTATTTTAGACACAAGTTGTGATCCAAAGACTTGGTCATATATAAATATTCAAGTTTTTCCCACATCGAAGTTGTATGCTTCTCCTCGGCGACTTTCATTAGAAATTTATCCTCGAGGAACATGATAATGACACTCCTAGCCTTATCGAACATCTTGGTCTTCTTTTCTTGTGTTAGGCGTACTTGCATCGTTATCTCAGCGTTCAATTCTCCAATAAACTTCTCTTGATTTAAAATTTCTTAAATCTTCACTTTCCAAAACCCAAATTTTTTGTCTCTAGAAGTTTTCTCGATCTTCCATTTAGAACCCATTTGTGCTCTCATGTAAACAAAACCCATTTTCCCATGGTGGCCGCAATTTATTGTAAAATTAGTAGAATAATTAAAAGTACTTCAGAATAGTTATTTAGAGTTCCACCACACCAAAATATTTAATGTGTGAGGACAAAGAATAATGAAAACTAAAATAAATGGTCTTCAACAATAATAACTTTGTAAGCAATAAGACATTAATTTAACTTGGTAGAAGAAGATAATGTAAAAACAATAAATACAATAATTCATTTACCCAATTTGATCAAATAATATACTATGTGGGGGAGAACATCTCTCAGGCTCATTATACTTCCAAGAGTTGTTATAAAATATTGCAGACGAGTTACAAGAAAATAGTCACCCAAGTTTCCAAGAACAAACCCTATTTTCTACCCAGGTGTTTCTCAATCTCTCCTACTTTCAATATATGAATCACAAAAGCCTAAAATGTTTAGACGTGTTTCCTAATCTTCCTTAGATATTCCCAAGGGTTTTCCAAATTCCAAAAATACACTCTTAGAAACTTACCATTGTCTCTCTAAAATTACCAGTATGATTTACAAACCCTTATCTTTGTCTTTAGATCTAAACTTCTGAAGGTTGTGATAACAAGTATACAAGAGATATATATTTATAACTGTTAAACCTCAACAGATCTATAACAAGCCTAAAACATAACCCATAAACAAACAAATCCATAAACTAAAACAACAGAGTCAGACACATGTAAAATAAGAAAACCGGACCCTAGCCTAGACAAACCGAACTGTCTACTGGACCCGAACCCTGTCTAACCTCCGTCAACATCTCACCACGCCAAATCCACCGCGAGCTTCACTCTGTGATATGATGTCTTCGTCGATTTTAAGACTGAATTCTTATTTCTGTGATCTCGAAATATATTTTCTTTCTCGTCATCACTTAATGCTATAACACATACTTCAACATAATTGATTTAGTTTTTTTATATGACCAGATCTAAATTAACCTCAACCACTATTTATTCGAATATTAATTTTACATCATTCAAAATGATCACCTCTAAAGAATATGTATCATTCATCTAACTTTTTAAATTATGTACTTATTTTAATAATGTAAAAATTTAATAATATTTAAAATAAATTTATATTTTTCAAAAACAAGTTTTTTTATTAAAACATTTAAACAAATATCAACTTGTTTGAACTGAACCAAACCATGTCATTTCTCATGGATTTTGTTTAGTTCAAATTTCATATAAAAGCATTGTAAAAGTCAAATAAAAACAAATTGGTTATTTTTTATTAATTCATTTTTTGTAAAAAAATCTAAATTGAATTAAACTAATTGGTTACTCCCCTAAATAAATAAAAAAGTTATATATATGAGAGAAAAGAAAGATTAGCAAAAAAGACTTTTGCTCAAAGAACCGATCTTAAAGTTGGATGTTGTCATTCGTGAGGAGAAGTATGGTCTTATGTTCTATTAATTGTGTCTTTCTCTGTGCATATTTTACACCTCTTTATCAGATAAACGCATTCCTTTTAAATATTGTCTACGTGCTTGTGCTATTTTTTTTCCCGTCTTTTTAATAATGCCAAAGGAGGAGAGGTATACTCTCAGGGAGAGTGGGGTTATACTCTCAATATTGGTAATGGGGAGTTTAACCACTTCAATATTTTACCATTGTCTTTTTGTTTTTCAACCTTTCTGAGAGATGCATTGTTATCATAAAAAATGCGGGAAATATGGATCCATGTGCTTGCAGTTACAACGGTTTGCATCTGTCAGACGCACATGATAGTTTTGATAATGACAATATTATATGCCAAACAGCATGATATGAAGTCTTCATCTGTCAAGAAGAAGTAATGATCAAAGATTGTGTATCATGATTAAGATGTTTTTGTGAGACTAAGATGTAAAGTCAAGGAAAACACCTAAGGTCAAACGACGTTCAATGAAGTCTCTTATGGTTTCTTCTCCAACAACCTCTAATGATAGTATATCAAATAAGTTATCTCTAGCATGACGGTTAAGTATTTTGCTAAACCTTATTTAGTACCTTGGAAGTTAAGAAATATATGGAACAATATTGTCTCCATGGTATCGACTCTATTTATTTTTTTTTTGCTATCCACATTTATAAGGAGGGTAATTATTGTGCATAAATCTTATCAAACTTAGGCATAACATCTAGAAAATTATACGTTGTGGGATGATTTATATTTTAATATAATTAGTGATTTCAATAAAAACTTGCAAGGTATTCTTTAACTTTAGAAATTTCTAATCCTTGAGATTTTACACCTACTTTCCATTTGTATATCCAGGACACTTTTCCCCTTTTATTTTAAAATAATAATCTTAAAACACTAATGAGTATCACAAGAATCCATTTTATTGATAAAAATCCAAACAACAAAACATTATTCTTAAACAAGAGATGTCAAAACTTTGATAGCAACTTCATTGAATTGTTACATCATCATGAGTGCATCTCTCACTTTGACAAGGGTAATAGTCAAAAGATTGTTAACGTTTGATACAGTTTGAGTACTCAACATCATAGCTCCATCTGAATTAGAGGCCAAAATTTGGTAAGCTAGAGTCAACAAAGAACCAACTTTGGAGTTTCCATCTTGTTTTTCACTTGGGAGCACAACAAAACCAGAAGAGAGAATATGCATTCCTCTTGAGTCTTCACCCTTAATGGCAACTTGTAGAGATGCAACATCAGTAGGAGTAAATATAACATATGAACCCACTGGTGATTTGAAGCTTTCTTGAAGAATCATCATCTGGTTCTCAATACCCAGTATCGAAGGCTGATTCACATGATAAATAAAATAAAATCAATTTATATTGTGTTTGGTTCTAATGTGACAAAAATTGTGTTAAATGGATTTATTTTGTAAAATTGACTTAA
This sequence comes from Lathyrus tuberosus, assembly GCA_022829125.1. Classification (NCBI taxonomy): domain Eukaryota; kingdom Viridiplantae; phylum Streptophyta; class Magnoliopsida; order Fabales; family Fabaceae; genus Lathyrus; species Lathyrus tuberosus. The sequence continues at coordinate 605,130 of JALAZF010000085.1, read as the reverse complement.
AGTAAATTGAATGTAAAATAATATATTTAGATATGTTCATATGAAACTGAGGTGCACCATAAATACTAATATTAAAATCAAATATAGAGGGAAAAATCCTCTTTATGAACCGAAACAATTCTAGAGACAAAAGAAATCGTGTTTAAGAAGATAAAAATACGTGGAAATCATTTCTATAAAGTTTTCTCGCTAGACTCTACACACACAAAATTACACAATTGATTTATAAAGTGATTATTATCTCCATTTATAAATATATGGTCATACTATTTTTTTTATGTAAGACTCTTAATATATATCTCATGCTTAGGACTGGTGACATCTGGACTGTAGATACCATTTTAGAATTATGACTGGACTTAACTAAAATTTACAAAATCGACTTGTAATGCAGGGAGTGCCCCACTTATAAACATATGAACATGTCTTATATTATTCCATGTCAAACTCTTAACATTTCTATTTACAATTATAAATATAAAATTTAAATAAATGGTAAATACCTTGATAATAGAAATGAAATTTCCCGGTTGTCCATTGGAGATGTGTGCAATTTCTTGTACTGGATTTTCGTACGCAAGTACATCCCACTGTAAAAAAAAAATTAAACATGTTACCAATAACAATTATTTTTAATATAAAATGAAAGGTTCATAGTGTAATATAAAACTATGCTTATTCTAAAAACAAAAGCATGTTAAACTAGATATCAAACCTTAAATCTTTCGGTATGATCAATGAGAAACTCAAAAACTTTATCAGCTGGCAGAGGAATGAGAAGTGTTGAAGTAGCACAAATAATTGTGCCATTTGGTTTCCCTTCCCTAACATTTGTATCAACAGATATGCTAATTCCGCCAACACTCTCTTCAATTAAGCTTTGAAAGTTCAATTTACTTTCTAGGGCTAAATTTTCACAAAACATCTTAACCATTCGGTGTGAAAGCTTCATCACACTCTTTCTTCCTTTAATGGTTTGAATCACTGAGTAATAAGCAATGTATAAATTAATTTACTAATGTTAGCATTCAACTTAACAATATCGACTTTTGTCAATTGAATTAGAATTTGTAGACATTTATAATAGTTTATATTAAATATGTATCAAAATTAATCATGGATAAAAAATTAGGGTTTATTTGTCGAGTAAAGTTGGGAAAGTGTAACCTCCATCAGTTTCTGGATCGGGTATTCTTTGAACATAAAAACTGGCCGATTTCTCACACATTCTTTGAAGCTCTTTAATCCAACTTTTTGCTCCATATAAATTATTGATATCAATAAGATAATTGTATAGGTCGTGTGTATGGATCTTATCATCCGATTCCACATGTTCAACCCAAGTAACCTAAAGCATAAAATATATAATTAATGATAAGATGTTTGAATATTAGTAATCATGTAGTTGGTGAATTAATTTTTCTTATAAACAAACAACTTGATTTGTCCGACCAAGATCAAACGACTCGTATTTGAAACTTGTATTTTGACTAATTTTTCAATGTTGAAATATGAGTTGTGTTGTCTAGATTAGAAAACCTAGGTCATTTGAATTTGTCAATTTTTTTCTTATACTATATTTCACAAGTATGTAATCATACTAACCGAACAAAATTCGACAGACATTTCCTGAATCAAGCATCCAGACGGATGTTTCCAAGAGCGATCAAGAGGACTAATTTCTCGTAGAGAGGAATCATAAGACACATCTGTTATCACCCATACCCCAACATTAATTTTTTTACAATACCGAATGATGGAAAATTCACGAGGTCGCACAAGAGGTGATAAAATATGCATTTGTTCATACATCTGTAAAAAAAACCCACATTAAAAAAAATTCATGAGGCTTATAGTTAACACACTTTTAACATAAACTAGCATTTACATAAAAATTAAGTTACCAATTGCAATGCTCCATCTCGATTTCCCATCGATCCTTTTTCAAACACTTTAATTGTTTCAGATTTTGAAACAATTGTTGGGAACAACTTCGCCCATTTGACCTGTCTCAATTAAAAAAAATCATAAAGATAATTTAAATCTATAAGAATGGATTTTTAATTTAACTTTAATTTCATAAAACATTTATTTTAAAAAAAATATTGAACTAAATAACATACAAATGAGTCAAAAATGCATTCTTACCGGATCCAATATCATGTCAATCAATGCCATGCTATTGATGTTGACAAGTGAAGTATACTTTGATGATTCCTTAACTACATTTTCACTTTTTAAGTGATTTGGTTTTGGGAAAGCTTGCTCATAAATTTCATAAGAAAGAGTCAATATCTCATCTTCCACATTAGAAGAGTCCATCCAAAAAGGTTCATTGACACGCGCAAGTGTCACTAATTCATTCATTGCAATATATGCAATTTGAGAAACTATTGATTTTTCCACATCACCAATTTGTTTTGGTTCATTCACTAGCATACCATGATTGTGATTATGACTTGAACTTCCACCAATTTCTTGTCTGGGTGAAATTTCAACTTCTAATTTTCTAGCAAATGCTTTTGTTTGAGCAAGACATTGCTTAAACTCATGTAGTGATATCTCTTTCCTTGAGTACTTTGCTAGAACACTAGAAGCTTTGTCGACCTAAAAAGTAAAATTTAAATTATAAATAAATATTATATTTAATTAAAATAATTTATCATATAAATAGTTAGCCTTTTTATGCCAAAGTTGTTAAAAATAGGACATTCGACTAAACTAGGCAGACTTCTAAATCATGGTTAAATTTTCAATTACAAATGAATTTTAAAAAATAAAAATTACATAAAATAAATTGTACGAGTTTAACCCGAATTCGATTATATTAAAATAAATAGTAGTGACAAACGGGTAGAGGTGGCAAAACAGACACGACACGTTGAGCATGTTTGTTTTGCCCGCACTAAGGATTTAAGCCTCTACCCTCTAATATGTTTGTTCCGGCCCACCTTGTTTTTTTTTTCGTTTTTTTGCGGGCATGAACATTAACATAATTTTATGTATTTATAAGCTTAAAAGTTGCAGTGTCCACGAGACCGCCTTGCCCCGCACGCACTTTTGTGCAGAATGGGTTAAGGTTTTAGGTTAGCACCTTAACTATACCCGTCCCACTTCGCTCTATTTTTTTGTGGATTTTTACAGGACGGGACTAAATAGAGCGAACATGCCCGTTTGTCACCCCTACAAACAAACATGTTCATTATGTCTATATCCGCCTTATAAAAATCTGCAGAAAAATAAAATAAACATAATAAAGGAAATATGTTTAAAATTTTGGCTTATTCTAAAAAAAAGAAGTGTGGGGCTGGTCAAGCATGCTACATTACACCCCTAAAAATTTAAAGTTGCAAAAGATTTTGGTAATGTTCCCGCTCATATTCCTAAAAAACATGACGGAACAAATATATTAAAAGATGCAGGTCAAAATTTTCAACTCTCTATAAAAACATTCAGACAAAACGAAGTTTGATCCATTTTACCACCCTTAAGACAATCTGAAAATGATTGAGATCAAACCAAGGTTGATTCCTAGTCCAACCAATAGTCGCTTGTTGTATCCGATATTTAAAACATATTTTATTTCAAAATATATAATAAAATATGTTATCAGTATTTAGTTTAAATTAAAATATAATCAATGAAAAAATTCACTAGCCTCTTCTTTAAGCCTGATGTTTTGCTCTGCCATCTTTTGCATTGAAAGTTTATGCTCTTTAGAAGGAACAGGAGAACCACCACAAGTTGTGCAAAGTTTGGCCTTCAATGTCTTTTTCATATGAATATTTTGATGAAGAAGATCATCATTCTCAGCACGAAGAGCACTATTATTTTCTCTACTATTTTGTTTCTAAATGTAACAAAATAAAAAAATAATTAGTACTAAATATATGAGAAGCATGTGAAATAAATTTGAAATGAAATTAAGAAAATTAGTGAAAATAAAATACCTTTAATAGAGTTCTTCTATTTTGAAACCAATATTTTACTTGTATGGGCTCAAGCCCAATCTCTTCAGCTAATTGACTTCGTTGCTCCTTACTTGGATGACAGTCTTGTTCTAAGAATCTTAATAAAAAATATATTTCTTTAGTCATAGAGAAATATACTATTTTATGACCAAGAATAAAAATATAGAAATATAATCATAAAATTCATATTTTCTCATTATTCCTTTAAAGTCCCAATTTTCTATATATAAAATTATAAAAAAATTATTTATAATCCATATTAATTTATTATAAACAATACAACAAAAAATATATATATATATATATTTAACGAGATTTTACATCTGTGTAATATTTGACTGAGGTAAAAATAAAATACAGTGGTTTTTTTGAAAACTTCATCAATATGAGTTATCTATTCCCTCAATTATAAGTTGAACCGATAGAAAAATTATAAACTATTCTCTCGATTAGAAATCTAATCGATAAGAAAATTCTACGGTCGGGAGTCAACTTGATGTGAGAAGCTATTTTACCTTATATAAAATGTCTTTTTATCTATACCTATATATAAAGGTAAAACATAATTTTGGTGTAGTATTTTTTTCTTCAAAATATACTCTTTTTACTTTTTTTTTTTAAATCTTAACTTCTTTTTTTTAATAGTTATATGACGGTTTATTAACTTTTATAGCATTTTTTATTACTATTATTTTATAAATAATAAATAATTAAATGAAATTTAAATAAAAATAATAATACAATTTATAATTTATACGCGTGAATATTATAAAAAGCGGACAGATGGACATGTAAAAAAAAAAATAGCAGCATTTTGTTGTTAACTCATAAATTAGTTTCATGACTTACTCAGAAGTGCCATAGTAAAGCTATAATCCTTTAGTCCTTCTTCTCGTCCATATCATGCCAGAATGCCCGGTGTGAATACAAAGTCCAAGTCCTGATAGACAACAAGTAGTTGACTTCCAAAGAAAGAGTCTCATTAGTGAACGCTCACCCCTACTTTGACAAAGTACAAGAACATCAAGAAGCGTCTCCTAAAAATTGGTGGATCAATAAGGAAGCTCACCCCTAGGATCAATAGATTTTATCATTTTCAGTTGTAATTTCTGTTTTTTTTGCTAAGTGTTGTTTGTATTTAGAAGTTGTACTCTTTGAGAAGTAATTTTAATAAAACGAGCATGCATGTTTTTGGAATCAATCCATCCGTTTACACTCTCTTCTATGCCATCACTTATCATATATATAAAAATCAAAGCTTTTCCATTTCACTTTTTACCTCTTAACAAACATAGGAGGAGAATGATGTAATTAAAATAACTAAATTTTCTGACGTATGCTTTTATTGGTAAGACCTAGTTGACGATGTAAGGCATTGTTTCACTTCCTAAACACTGGAGAAATAAGGAGATAATCCGTAGTCAACCCCATCGAGCCAAAAGTCGATGTTTCTTTTTCTATTAATAAAAAACCCTTAATCTTAACCAGGGCCAGGGTAGTTTTTTTAATTAATTTGATGATGCATTCTAGTCTCAAGAGAACCATTCCATATAACCACATCAATAAAAGGTTCAAGAACATCCTCTTCCTCGCACACATCATCCAACATCGAGGAAGCACTGAAAATATAAATCTTACAATAGTTAACATACCAGTCGCAAACTTTCTGATCAAACGCAAAATCTCGCAAAAAAAATTATTCAAAAAAAAAAGAGTTCGCTAAGGCAAAAAATAAAAAATGAGTTGCCTTAGGTAAAAAATTAGGGCATCTCAATGGACCAAAAACTCAAAAGAATGGTTCCATGCAAAAATTAGGATTAAAAAGCAAAAAAAAAAAAAGCTTGTAAGTGAAAGTAGGTGACTGCCACCTCAAGAATCTCATCAGTGTTTCAACCATTACATCCATCATCATTATCTATCAAAATTCTCTGGCAAACTAAATACGTTTGTTTAATTAATTGGATTTAGGAATTGAGATCGTCAAGGAGAAGAGGTGGGTCTTAGTAAAAATTTGAGCCTTATAATCCTTTTGTTTCATAAACCGTGAACCAGGCCACGCTACAACCCTTAAAAGATCTAATTGAAGTTAGGTTCACTATGAAAACATACTCAGCAAACTTGTTGTTAAACTGACTCCGAATGTTTGTTAAATCATCGCTAACCATTTTGTTTTTTCACACCTTCATTCGTGCCAATCTCATGGTCAAATATCATCCACCTACATACCACACCTGCTTTCCATAACAATTTTCGATTTAAAAAAAAAACTTGCATGAGCATGGCGTTAGAATTACTTTTCAAAGGGAATATTTTTCTCACAAATCAATACTTAGCACCAAGGAAATATCAACAATGGTTTGATCAGGGGCAGACCACTTCGAGACATTCCTGAGTTGGGGCAAGTTACCTAAGGATCCTTCCAATTAGGGGGAAAACCCTTATAATCATGGGAAGATCATCTGAAGATCCTACTAATTAGGGGGAAAAAATTTCAAGATTTGTCACACCTATAACAAATCACCTCCTTGACCCTAATGATCAGAGGTACTTTTCAAGACTCTCATACTGGGGCATACCAACTCAAGGGCATAACGAGGCCAATCACTCCAAAAGTCAATTTAATCATGGGTATAATTTTCAAAAGTTAAAAACACTGGGGAAGTCCATATAAAGGTCATATCGTAACATTTATGGGACCCAAGTTCTTACTCAGGAAAATCCTCTAGAAGTCAATGATCAGGGGCATACTTTTCGAAGATTCAAAGACTGGGGCAGTCCATATCAAGATCATACCTCGACATGGGGGCTCCAAGTTCTTTTTCAGACATACCCTTCAAAACTCAATAAATCAAGGGAAATACCCTCTGAAGCACAATCAATCTGGGGCAAACCGCTGCAAGGCTTGATCAAAAGAAACTCCTTCAAAAAATGGTTCATCTGGGACATATCATTCCAAGGGTCGATTAGTCAATGGCTAATCTCTCCAAGGCTAATATAATGGCAGGTTGCCTCAAGTGCATAGTATGGCCAAGCTTCTTCAAAACCCATATTGAGAAAAATCTCTTCAAAGATCCAACAGACTGGGCAAAGATAAGCTACAGCAAGAGCAGAGCCCTCTCAATACTTTCAAGATGCGCTCTACCGTACATTAGTAGCCACCAAGTTTAAAACGGGAATCGGGAAGTCATGTTGACGTAATACCTTACCATCTTTGACAAATAACCTTGTAATACAAGCAAATTCTCCAAGCCTTAACAGTCCCTGACCTACCACATGGGCACTTGTTGAAATATTCAAATCATTGTCATGCATTAATCATGTTGCTACACCCTAGCGTCAAATCAGGCATATCATTTCATTCATCTAGCGCAATCCCATTACATGAATCTAACTTCTATAGAAGCCCAACCTCACCTGTCACCTCACGAAACCCCAATTTTACTTGGCACACCACAAAAAGCCCAACACCTCATAAAAGTCCATCGCCATTAACAATGCCAAAACCAGCCTTCAAAAGCCACTTTCTGAAGCTCTCTCTTAATTCTTCTCCGAAAGAAAATAAGCCCTATTCTTTGAAATAATATATCATTCACGGAAGAATCATCCATAACTTCGAATTCATACATCATATCACACGTAGCACATCCATGAATGTGGATCATTTCGCTATACAAATTCTTAATATACATAGATAACATAGCATGGCATGCATACATAAAATATATACATAGAATAGGCTAAGAGTCATGACTTATCATAAGAGTCTTCATCAATCCCCAGCTAAGTCGGTAATAGATCTTCGTCTAAGCTTCTCCCCAGCTCTTTCCTCGCTATACATTCTAGTAAGTCGGTCTTAAAGACAATCCCCCCAGGAAGTATCCTTGGAACTTTTTCTCCATGATAAAGATCATATTTCTGGTTATGACATCGTTTCCATTGTTCACTTCGGTTCTGACACCATTGTCATCCAGTCACTTTGGTTCTTACACCGTTGTCATCCAGCCAATTCGGTTCTTACACTGTTGTCACACTGGTTCTTACATCGTTTGTCTTTCACTTTGGTTTTTACACCGTTTGTCATCTTATTTTACGGTTCTTATACTGCTATTATTCCTTTCAGTTATTTCAGATCTTACATCAATTCTCTTGCCAATAATGAGTTATTGGTTCTTATACTGATGACGATTGAATTCTCAATCCCTAGCTATACCAGTACAATCCCCAACTAGGGATGCTTATTGGCCTTTCCCAGTAAGTAACATTCCCACAAATGCCTTTTCAATAAAGGACTTCCCCAGCAAGCTCACTCACGATGAGTCTTCAAGAGAATCTATCCAGTAATATGTCATCCTAAATGATCGTGACAAACCAGCGAGCAGGTTTTCACCTCTCACATCCCCAACTTAGCAGCCTATCTTTCATACGAGATAAGTTTCATCAAATATCTAAGGTTTTTTCATCAAGGGTTCCATTAGGGTTTTCATCACTTTTTTATCTGAGGGGTTTCATTAGGGTTTTATAAAGGGTTTCATCAGGGGTTTCATCAGGAGTTTCATTAGGGGTTCCATCAGGAGTTTCATCAGGAATTTCATTAGGGATTTCATTAGGAGTTTTATCGGGGGTTCCACCAAGGGTTTCATCCAGGGGTTTCCTCAGGGGTTCCATCAAGGATTTCATCAGAGGTCATATCAAGGGTATCATCAGAAGTATTAAGGGGTTTCATCAGATGTTTCATCAAGGGTCTCATCAAGAGTTTTATCAGGGGTCTCATCAGAAGTATCAAGAGGTTTCATCAGGGGTTTCATTAGGGGTTCTACCAAGGTTTTATCAAACAACAACCGGAGGATCGTCAGAGTCCTACCCAATTTCGGTAAAATGATTTGATGATAATAGGAATCGTATGCATGTTTCACCTTGAGGGGTTGAAGCTGATCAAAGGGGTTCTATCAGGTTTTTATCAAACAACGACTAGAGAATCGTCAGAGTCCTACCCGATTTCGGTAACATGGTCAAATGATCATGGAAATCGTATGCAAGTTTCACCCAGATGGGATGAAATTAATCAATAGAGTATCATTAGGGATCCATCAAAGGTTAGTTTAGATACCAACATAACGTCAAGGGTTGTTCAATCCTTACTAATCCCCATAGTCTACTAACTTCGTCGTCAAAACTAGGGTCCTTCTATATATTTAATCATCTCCTCCCCGATAAGATGAAGACTCACCGTCATCATCATCCCGGTTTGAAGCTGATTAAATAGGGGTAGCTGTCGTACCCCAAATTTTGGCCATTCTCTTCTCCTTTCATCTAACTTGGAGCTTAGATCACTAATATGTCAAGAGTCTTATACAAGTCATCTGATCAACTCCAATGATCTAAAAAGTCAAAGGGGGCCTTTTTGATCTTTTATTCTCCCTTAAGGAGTTTGATCTTACATTAAAGATTTTGGTTACTATTTTAGAATCTATAGTTTTCAAATCTAATTTTCATTAGGATTAATTTAATAGGCTTATTATTAATATTTAGAGGGGTATAACTTGTATTATTATGACTAGTATAAGAAATTGGAGTTTTTTTTTAATTATTATTAAGTTATATTTTTTAAAGGAATTATTAGTAATATTATTATTAAATATATTAATCTGTACCATTAATTTTAGTGGTTATGATTAGTTGTTAAGATTAAATAACTAAATTATTATTAATCATTAAAAATAAATATAAAGTTTATTATTAGTCAAGCATCAATTTGTATTATTATTATTTTTAGTGGCATTTCAATTGAATGATTAGAATGACCCATTTGATAGGAACTTGAGTGTAAGGAGATGTGAGGGTGAAAGGTCATGAGTTCAAGTCCTACCCTTCTTACTTTTTACATTTTTTATCTTTTAATTGTTTTTCCTTTATTTCTAATTTTTTTGCATTATTTTCAAATCACAAAAATATCATTTTTTAATAATTTTATTATTAATTTTAGTATTTCTTATTAATGCATTTTTTAAAAATATATATATTTTATTAAAATCATAATGTTATACATAAAATAGCCAAAAATCATAAAAATAATAAAAATATGAATAAGGTAAGTTTTTATTTAACTTTTTTAACATGTTAATTTTATAGAAACTTTTTTATTTGATTTTTCTAGTTTTTTTTGCAAGAACTAAAACCAATCAATTTTCTAATTTTAATTGGGTTAATAGTCTTAATCATAATTTACTTTTTTCTTTTTTACTAACCTAATTATTTTAGTATAAATAGGTCTCAATTTTACACTTTTTGATCATTCACAATTTACCAAATTCAATCTAAAAATGGCGTTGTTCTTCACACAGAAGAACAACAACACCCAATATATTTTTATTGAATAGTACACATTTCTTTTACACTTGTTGATCATCCATAATTTATTTTATTGAATAGTACACATTTCTTTAAAGTTGAATATGATTTTGGGATAATTATGCATAGCAATGTTTCATATCAATTATTATTGATAGATATATGACTACTAAATGCGTTTTTATTTTATTTTTGGAAACAGTAAGAGATACTTTTACTTTTAATAGGTTATTTAATGGTAAGAATACAAAATAATAAAGATATGTCTTGGATTAATTCAAATTCTAAAAAATACTAAAAAATATTAAAATTCATTTAGTTTTATTAAATTAATTTAGGCTAGTTAATTGTGATTGCAGATATTTAATTTATTGCAAAATACAAAAAATGCTTTCTTTATTTTATTAGGTTATCTTTCTTAAATCTCAAAAAATTAAAAAATGTAGAAATAACAAAAAATACCAAAAAATATATGATTAAATATTTAATTATGTTTTAATTATGATATTATTAAAGATAATTTTATGATAATATTAAGGTTAGTAGGATTTTTATAATTAGTAATTCCCTTATAATAAATAAAACAAAAAGACAAAAATATATATTAATTAATTAATATTGATTAAGTAGAAATTAGGATTGATCTTTGGGATAATATTGGGAATAATTTCTGGGATAAGTTTAGGGTTTTGATTAAGGAAAAGGGATATAAAATATGGCATTATTCTTTTTTCTAATTAACTAGTTTACTAATTTTCATATTTAACTGAAACTAATTATACCTCTACTAATAACCTATTTTCTAAATTAAACTAACCTCAATATTTTTGAAATTAACAAATTTACTAAAATCAACTTCACGCATTCAAACATTAAGTCATCTGCCCTTGTGCAATGAGGTAATTCTCCGCCCCCGGTGCGTTGAGACCTTTTTCAAAAGTAAAAACAACCAACATACAAATATTTTCTAGACGAACTACGGTGCTTTGATTCTTCATAACCTTGGGGATACGTAGACATAGAGTTGTGACACTCTAGCGAGTACAATAACAAAAATCATTTTCTTTGTACTTCTCTCTGATTTGACTTCTCTTTTATTAATTCGATAATTCAATCTTTTTGAAAATGATAATGGTAATAATGAATAATTAGACAAGATAGATAATAAAGTAAACATTCTCTTAGGCAAGCAATAACCCTAGGACTAGAGAAGGATCCCATTGAGTACAATAGAGGTGAGGGGTGCCTAACACCTTTCCCTCACTTAACTGACTCCCGAACCTTAGTGTCTCACCCATAACATTAGGTTTTATCATTGTTTCGCTGTTCCTTAGGATAAAAATAAAGGATGATGGCGACTCAGCGATATTCCAGCCGCGACAAAATCTATGTTTTGGTTCTTGAACTTTGTTTGAAAATGTTCAGTATGGTTCTTGAGATAAGCTTGGAAAATGTCAAATTGGTTCGTTACCTTAGCATGGGTAAAAGTTTTTACTGTTGGTTGGGATAAGGCTTTATGAAATCTCAAGATCATAATGTATCAAGGTTTATGGACATAACCTGTAAAAGCTCAAGTTTATAGTCAAAATCTCAAGAAGATCTCTTGAAGATAGGAGTAGGACAACATTTGGCCGAACCTAGATAAATCATTATTTCCATCTCTCTAAACCCTTATCTTTTAATTTCAGCATTTTACTTGACTGTTTTTATTTTCCGTTGTTCAATTCACTCAAATCTTAAAGAATACGAACACGATTCGTTTCTTATGTAACAATAATGTAATATTAGTCGCGAATTTTGAATACCATAATCCACCCCCCTTTTGTGGTTGAAGTCACTTGTCCCACATAGTTATTATTTTAGACACAAGTTGTGATCCAAAGACTTGGTCATATATAAATATTCAAGTTTTTCCCACATCGAAGTTGTATGCTTCTCCTCGGCGACTTTCATTAGAAATTTATCCTCGAGGAACATGATAATGACACTCCTAGCCTTATCGAACATCTTGGTCTTCTTTTCTTGTGTTAGGCGTACTTGCATCGTTATCTCAGCGTTCAATTCTCCAATAAACTTCTCTTGATTTAAAATTTCTTAAATCTTCACTTTCCAAAACCCAAATTTTTTGTCTCTAGAAGTTTTCTCGATCTTCCATTTAGAACCCATTTGTGCTCTCATGTAAACAAAACCCATTTTCCCATGGTGGCCGCAATTTATTGTAAAATTAGTAGAATAATTAAAAGTACTTCAGAATAGTTATTTAGAGTTCCACCACACCAAAATATTTAATGTGTGAGGACAAAGAATAATGAAAACTAAAATAAATGGTCTTCAACAATAATAACTTTGTAAGCAATAAGACATTAATTTAACTTGGTAGAAGAAGATAATGTAAAAACAATAAATACAATAATTCATTTACCCAATTTGATCAAATAATATACTATGTGGGGGAGAACATCTCTCAGGCTCATTATACTTCCAAGAGTTGTTATAAAATATTGCAGACGAGTTACAAGAAAATAGTCACCCAAGTTTCCAAGAACAAACCCTATTTTCTACCCAGGTGTTTCTCAATCTCTCCTACTTTCAATATATGAATCACAAAAGCCTAAAATGTTTAGACGTGTTTCCTAATCTTCCTTAGATATTCCCAAGGGTTTTCCAAATTCCAAAAATACACTCTTAGAAACTTACCATTGTCTCTCTAAAATTACCAGTATGATTTACAAACCCTTATCTTTGTCTTTAGATCTAAACTTCTGAAGGTTGTGATAACAAGTATACAAGAGATATATATTTATAACTGTTAAACCTCAACAGATCTATAACAAGCCTAAAACATAACCCATAAACAAACAAATCCATAAACTAAAACAACAGAGTCAGACACATGTAAAATAAGAAAACCGGACCCTAGCCTAGACAAACCGAACTGTCTACTGGACCCGAACCCTGTCTAACCTCCGTCAACATCTCACCACGCCAAATCCACCGCGAGCTTCACTCTGTGATATGATGTCTTCGTCGATTTTAAGACTGAATTCTTATTTCTGTGATCTCGAAATATATTTTCTTTCTCGTCATCACTTAATGCTATAACACATACTTCAACATAATTGATTTAGTTTTTTTATATGACCAGATCTAAATTAACCTCAACCACTATTTATTCGAATATTAATTTTACATCATTCAAAATGATCACCTCTAAAGAATATGTATCATTCATCTAACTTTTTAAATTATGTACTTATTTTAATAATGTAAAAATTTAATAATATTTAAAATAAATTTATATTTTTCAAAAACAAGTTTTTTTATTAAAACATTTAAACAAATATCAACTTGTTTGAACTGAACCAAACCATGTCATTTCTCATGGATTTTGTTTAGTTCAAATTTCATATAAAAGCATTGTAAAAGTCAAATAAAAACAAATTGGTTATTTTTTATTAATTCATTTTTTGTAAAAAAATCTAAATTGAATTAAACTAATTGGTTACTCCCCTAAATAAATAAAAAAGTTATATATATGAGAGAAAAGAAAGATTAGCAAAAAAGACTTTTGCTCAAAGAACCGATCTTAAAGTTGGATGTTGTCATTCGTGAGGAGAAGTATGGTCTTATGTTCTATTAATTGTGTCTTTCTCTGTGCATATTTTACACCTCTTTATCAGATAAACGCATTCCTTTTAAATATTGTCTACGTGCTTGTGCTATTTTTTTTCCCGTCTTTTTAATAATGCCAAAGGAGGAGAGGTATACTCTCAGGGAGAGTGGGGTTATACTCTCAATATTGGTAATGGGGAGTTTAACCACTTCAATATTTTACCATTGTCTTTTTGTTTTTCAACCTTTCTGAGAGATGCATTGTTATCATAAAAAATGCGGGAAATATGGATCCATGTGCTTGCAGTTACAACGGTTTGCATCTGTCAGACGCACATGATAGTTTTGATAATGACAATATTATATGCCAAACAGCATGATATGAAGTCTTCATCTGTCAAGAAGAAGTAATGATCAAAGATTGTGTATCATGATTAAGATGTTTTTGTGAGACTAAGATGTAAAGTCAAGGAAAACACCTAAGGTCAAACGACGTTCAATGAAGTCTCTTATGGTTTCTTCTCCAACAACCTCTAATGATAGTATATCAAATAAGTTATCTCTAGCATGACGGTTAAGTATTTTGCTAAACCTTATTTAGTACCTTGGAAGTTAAGAAATATATGGAACAATATTGTCTCCATGGTATCGACTCTATTTATTTTTTTTTTGCTATCCACATTTATAAGGAGGGTAATTATTGTGCATAAATCTTATCAAACTTAGGCATAACATCTAGAAAATTATACGTTGTGGGATGATTTATATTTTAATATAATTAGTGATTTCAATAAAAACTTGCAAGGTATTCTTTAACTTTAGAAATTTCTAATCCTTGAGATTTTACACCTACTTTCCATTTGTATATCCAGGACACTTTTCCCCTTTTATTTTAAAATAATAATCTTAAAACACTAATGAGTATCACAAGAATCCATTTTATTGATAAAAATCCAAACAACAAAACATTATTCTTAAACAAGAGATGTCAAAACTTTGATAGCAACTTCATTGAATTGTTACATCATCATGAGTGCATCTCTCACTTTGACAAGGGTAATAGTCAAAAGATTGTTAACGTTTGATACAGTTTGAGTACTCAACATCATAGCTCCATCTGAATTAGAGGCCAAAATTTGGTAAGCTAGAGTCAACAAAGAACCAACTTTGGAGTTTCCATCTTGTTTTTCACTTGGGAGCACAACAAAACCAGAAGAGAGAATATGCATTCCTCTTGAGTCTTCACCCTTAATGGCAACTTGTAGAGATGCAACATCAGTAGGAGTAAATATAACATATGAACCCACTGGTGATTTGAAGCTTTCTTGAAGAATCATCATCTGGTTCTCAATACCCAGTATCGAAGGCTGATTCACATGATAAATAAAATAAAATCAATTTATATTGTGTTTGGTTCTAATGTGACAAAAATTGTGTTAAATGGATTTATTTTGTAAAATTGACTTAAAGTAAATTGAATGTAAAATAATATATTTAGATATGTTCATATGAAACTGAGGTGCACCATAAATACTAATATTAAAATCAAATATAGAGGGAAAAATCCTCTTTATGAACCGAAACAATTCTAGAGACAAAAGAAATCGTGTTTAAGAAGATAAAAATACGTGGAAATCATTTCTATAAAGTTTTTTCGCTAGACTCTACACACACAAAATTACACAATTGATTTATAAAGTGATTATTATCTCCATTTATAAATATATGGTCATACTATTTTTTTTATGTAAGACTCTTAATATATATCTCATGCTTAGGACTGGTGACATCTGGACTGTAGATACCATTTTAGAATTATGACTGGACTTAACTAAAATTTACAAAATCGACTTGTAATGCAGGGAGTGCCCCACTTATAAACATATGAACATGTCTTATATTATTCCATGTCAAACTCTTAACATTTCTATTTACAATTATAAATATAAAATTTAAATAAATGGTAAATACCTTGATAATAGAAATGAAATTTCCCGGTTGTCCATTGGAGATGTGTGCAATTTCTTGTACTGGATTTTCGTACGCAAGTACATCCCACTGTAAAAAAAAAATTAAACATGTTACCAATAACAATTATTTTTAATATAAAATGAAAGGTTCATAGTGTAATATAAAACTATGCTTATTCTAAAAACAAAAGCATGTTAAACTAGATATCAAACCTTAAATCTTTCGGTATGATCAATGAGAAACTCAAAAACTTTATCAGCTGGCAGAGGAATGAGAAGTGTTGAAGTAGCACAAATAATTGTGCCATTTGGTTTCCCTTCCCTAACATTTGTATCAACAGATATGCTAATTCCGCCAACACTCTCTTCAATTAAGCTTTGAAAGTTCAATTTACTTTCTAGGGCTAAATTTTCACAAAACATCTTAACCATTCGGTGTGAAAGCTTCATCACACTCTTTCTTCCTTTAATGGTTTGAATCACTGAGTAATAAGCAATGTATAAATTAATTTACTAATGTTAGCATTCAACTTAACAATATCGACTTTTGTCAATTGAATTAGAATTTGTAGACATTTATAATAGTTTATATTAAATATGTATCAAAATTAATCATGGATAAAAAATTAGGGTTTATTTGTCGAGTAAAGTTGGGAAAGTGTAACCTCCATCAGTTTCTGGATCGGGTATTCTTTGAACATAAAAACTGGCCGATTTCTCACACATTCTTTGAAGCTCTTTAATCCAACTTTTTGCTCCATATAAATTATTGATATCAATAAGATAATTGTATAGGTCGTGTGTATGGATCTTATCATCCGATTCCACATGTTCAACCCAAGTAACCTAAAGCATAAAATATATAATTAATGATAAGATGTTTGAATATTAGTAATCATGTAGTTGGTGAATTAATTTTTCTTATAAACAAACAACTTGATTTGTCCGACCAAGATCAGACGACTCGTATTTGAAACTTGTATTTTGACTAATTTTTCAATGTTGAAATATGAGTTGTGTTGTCTAGATTAGAAAACCTAGGTCATTTGAATTTGTCAATTTTTTTCTTATACTATATTTCACAAGTATGTAATCATACTAACCGAACAAAATTCGACAGACATTTCCTGAATCAAGCATCCAGACGGATGTTTCCAAGAGCGATCAAGAGGACTAATTTCTCGTAGAGAGGAATCATAAGACACATCTGTTATCACCCATACCCCAACATTAATTTTTTTACAATACCGAATGATGGAAAATTCACGAGGTCGCACAAGAGGTGATAAAATATGCATTTGTTCATACATCTGTAAAAAAAACCCACATTAAAAAAAATTCATGAGGCTTATAGTTAACACACTTTTAACATAAACTAGCATTTACATAAAAATTAAGTTACCAATTGCAATGCTCCATCTCGATTTCCCATCGATCCTTTTTCAAACACTTTAATTGTTTCAGATTTTGAAACAATTGTTGGGAACAACTTCGCCCATTTGACCTGTCTCAATTAAAAAAAATCATAAAGATAATTTAAATCTATAAGAATGGATTTTTAATTTAACTTTAATTTCATAAAACATTTATTTTAAAAAAAATATTATACTAAATAACATACAAATGAGTCAAAAATGCATTCTTACCGGATCCAATATCATGTCAATCAATGCCATGCTATTGATGTTGACAAGTGAAGTATACTTTGATGATTCCTTAACTACATTTTCACTTTTTAAGTGATTTGGTTTTGGGAAAGCTTGCTCATAAATTTCATAAGAAAGAGTCAATATCTCATCTTCCACATTAGAAGAGTCCATCCAAAAAGGTTCATTGACACGCGCAAGTGTCACTAATTCATTCATTGCAATATATGCAATTTGAGAAACTATTGATTTTTCCACATCACCAATTTGTTTTGGTTCATTCACTAGCATACCATGATTGTGATTATGACTTGAACTTCCACCAATTTCTTGTCTGGGTGAAATTTCAACTTCTAATTTTCTAGCAAATGCTTTTGTTTGAGCAAGACATTGCTTAAACTCATGTAGTGATATCTCTTTCCTTGAGTACTTTGCTAGAACACTAGAAGCTTTGTCGACCTAAAAAGTAAAATTTAAATTATAAATAAATATTATATTTAATTAAAATAATTTATCATATAAATAGTTAGCCTTTTTATGCCAAAGTTGTTAAAAATAGGACATTCGACTAAACTAGGCAGACTTCTAAATCATGGTTAAATTTTCAATTACAAATGAATTTTAAAAAATAAAAATTACATAAAATAAATTGTACGAGTTTAACCCGAATTCGATTATATTAAAATAAATAGTAGTGACAAACGGGTAGAGGTGGCAAAACAGACACGACACGTTGAGCATGTTTGTTTTGCCCGCACTAAGGATTTAAGCCTCTACCCTCTAACATGTTTGTTCCGGCCCACCTTGTTTTTTTTTTTCGTTTTTTTGCGGGCATGAACATTAACATAATTTTATGTATTTATAAGCTTAAAAGTTGCAGTGTCCACGAGACCGCCTTGCCCCGCACGCACTTTTGTGCAGAATGGGTTAAGGTTTTAGGTTAGCACCTTAACTATACCCGTCCCACTTCGCTCTATTTTTTTGTGGATTTTTACAGGACGGGACTAAATAGAGCGAACATGCCCGTTTGTCACCCCTACAAACAAACATGTTCATTATGTCTATATCCGCCTTATAAAAATCTGCAGAAAAATAAAATAAACATAATAAAGGAAATATGTTTAAAATTTTGGCTTATTCTAAAAAAAAGAAGTGTGGGGCTGGTCAAGCATGCTACATTACACCCCTAAAAATTTAAAGTTGCAAAAGATTTTGTTAATGTTCCCGCTCATATTCCTAAAAAAACATGACGGAACAAATATATTAAAAGATGCAGGTCAAAATTTTCAACTCTCTATAAAAACATACAGACAAAACGAAGTTTGATCCATTTTACCACCCTTAAGACAATCTGAAAATGATTGAGATCAAACCAAGGTTGATTCCTAGTCCAACCAATAGTCGCTTGTTGTATCCGATATTTAAAACATATTTTATTTCAAAAAATATAATAAAATATGTTATCAGTATTTAGTTTAAATTAAAATATAATCAATGAAAAAATTCACTAGCCTCTTCTTTAAGCCTGATGTTTTGCTCTGCCATCTTTTGCATTGAAAGTTTATGCTCTTTAGAAGGAACAGGAGAACCACCACAAGTTGTGCAAAGTTTGGCCTTCAATGTCTTTTTCATATGAATATTTTGATGAAGAAGATCATCATTCTCAGCACGAAGAGCACTATTATTTTCTCTACTATTTTGTTTCTAAATGTAACAAAATAAAAAAATAATTAGTACTAAATATATGAGAAGCATGTGAAATAAATTTGAAATGAAATTAAGAAAATTAGTGAAAATAAAATACCTTTAATAGAGTTCTTCTATTTTGAAACCAATATTTTACTTGTATGGGCTCAAGCCCAATCTCTTCAGCTAATTGACTTCGTTGCTCCTTACTTGGATGACAGTCTTGTTCTAAGAATCTTAATAAAAAATATATTTCTTTAGTCATAGAGAAATATACTATTTTATGACCAAGAATTAAAATATAGAAATATAATCATAAAATTCATATTTTTCTCATTATTCCTTTAAAGTCCCAATTTTCTATATATAAAATTATAAAAAATTATTTATAATCCATATTAATTTATTATAAACAATACAACAATATATATATATAACGAGATTTTACATCTGTGTAATATTTGATTGAGGTAAAAATAAAATACAGTGGTTTTTTTGAAAATTTCATCAATATGTGTTATCTATTCCCTCAATTATAAGTTGAACCGATAGAAAAATTATAAACTATTCTCTCGATTAGAAATTTAATCGATAAGAAAATTCTAATGTTGGGAGTCAACTTGATGTGAGAAGTTATTTCACCTTATATAAAACGTCTTTTTATCTATACTTATATATAAAGGTAAAATATAATTTTGGTGTAGCATTTTATTCTTCAAAATATACTCTTTTTACTTTTTTTTTTTAAATCTTAACTTCTCCTTTTAACAAATAATAGTTAAATGACGGTTTATTAACTTTTATAGCATTATCTATTACTATTATTTTATAAATAATAAATAATTAAATGAAATTTAAACAAAATAATAATACAATTTATATTTTATACGCGTGAGTATTATAAAAAGCGGATAGATGGACATGTAAAAAAAAATAGCAGCATTTTGTTGTTAACTCATAAATTAGTTTCATATCGAATCTAAAAATTTAAACCATGAGAAAGGCTTAAGGCTTTATTAAAATTCAAAAACTTATGCATATTTATATTTTTTCAATAATTTATTAATGTAAATAAGTTATTGAAAGTGGTATATACTCCAATAAAAATCAATAAATTAAGAACATAAATAAATAAATTTAAAATGAAATAAAGTTAATAGAAGCCATCTTACCTTTCAAGTACGGATGTCTGATAAGTTGTGAAACGCATGTTGGCTGGTCTATTTTCATTATTTGAGTTATCATTGTCTTCTTCGTCAAATCCACCAGCAACTCTCGTTGAATAATCCATTTGTAATCTATTTTGACAGTAAAATATGCTTGCAAAATATTGAAATCAGTTTCTTTTATCAATATTTATGTTCGAGCTATGTGAATTTTGAGGTGTTTATATACATGAAATAAACGTTCTTGAAATTTCGAAATAACCTCTAAATAAAAAAAGGGACAAAAATGGTTTAATGAAAAAGAAAAGGTAATGATTTAATTACAAGTCATAGATTTTCCTCTTGATTTGTAAAATATTGACAAATGGAAGGTTTATAGATTATTTTATAAATAAATGTTTATTAAATTGAAAAAAGGAAAAGAAAATATGACTATTGTATCATATCATGCCACAATTTTGTGTTTGATAATGGAACATAATATGATAAAAGAGAAGGGTTATTCTTACTTCACAAGTTATTAAAATTTACCCTACATCTTAACCATTAATTCACAGTTAATCTATAGTTAAAAATAATCAGTTATTTATTGTCAAGTGATCAATTTATATTTTTCTCTTCATATTTAATTATTAATTATTATTAATCATCGATTAAAAATAAATAAATGATTAAGATGTAGAGAAAATTTTAATAACTTACTCTTGGAGTAAGAATAACACTTCTCAGGATAAAAATACAAAAAATTTAACATATGTATATTAAGTGTATATTAAGTTGTTGATATTTATATATTAATATAAGCAAACTATTTAGTTTGATATTTATAAATCACTAATTTTAGTATATTATAATGCATTGAATTAGGAGTGAATTTAAATAGTATATATGGTAGATCAAAAATGCTTAATGTTATTAAGAATTAATATTCTAAATAATGATATAATAAATATTAATAAAGAATAAGCTATATATTGGAAGCATAATTTTTATGTGGAAAATAATATATGTTCATTGGATGATGCAGAAACATCAAATTAGTGTAAGTTCGAACTCTTACATCATACTTATTTTTTAAGTAAGGATGTTCGTAGGCTAGTTTATTTGATTTTGAAAGAATGTGATACCTAAATTGATAAAAAAAATATATGGATTGATTTGAATTAAAATTGTATATTTTTGCGATAAAGGTTAAATCGAATGAAACCAAAAAAATAATTAGGTGGTTTGAATTCAAATACATGTAAAAATATTTTCAAAAAATATCTAAGTTACTTCAAATAATTTTCCATAATAATTTAACATTCTTAATTTTTTTTCCTTTTTCCATATAGATTGTGAATGTTAAAAATGACATTTCATTTTTTCCTTTTTAAAGTTAATATTTTAAATTAGTTTTCATGATAATAATTATATAAATTATATGAATTAATATGGTTGGTTCAGATAGAGGAATTTGTGGGTAAAATTTTAAACATATGATATCCGAACCAATTAACAACTAATTTTATTGATTTAATTTAATTTTTGTCCGAACTAAAAAAAATTTCAACCCAGACACATAATTTGATTTGAATTACGATTTGTTTCGCCCACTCATATTTTTAAGTAGAATCTCGAGTTCAAATCCAAATCACCATATTTTTATTTTTTACAAATATTTATTTGAGCATGGTTATCAATCTAATAGCGAAATAATATAAATAGTAGAAGAATGATATCATAATACGATGAACTTGAATATTCAAAGAATTTATACATAATACAATGTGCAACTTATATTAAACTAAATAGGAGTATATATATTTAATTTTAAACACGTGAATGTATTATTTTATTAAAATATTAATAAAAGATAATATAGAAAACAATTTTCATTATTTATGTCAAATATTTAATTTTATTATAACATTTCTTAGAATATAATATGAGAATTAATATATTTTTTATGGATACATGTATATAGTTCAAGAAGTGAAAAGTTTATGAGTGATGGAAGTGAAAAGTTTATGTGTGATGGTAAGTGTTCCATCCTAAAATCAGAAATGGTTGAAATAGGAGCAGAACAATTTTGAATCAGTGATGTTGATCTTGATACAATGGTGCAGGGGTTATTATTCCAAGGTTATTATTCCAACGTTCAAGTCAGTTCAAGATTTAAGATGAGTGTAATAAAAACTAGAGATCAGAAAGTGTACCTAGTGTTGTACCCTAATTTTTACCCCTAAGATTGCTCACATCTCATTTGCATCTTATACCACAAACAAGATCATGTTTTGATTCCTTTATCCCCTCTCTTCTTTGGGTTTATGCCTTGCAGGGATCACCGAGCATCTTAGTGTTTCTTATTGCCATTTATTTGTTTATGTTTACTAACCTTTAATCAAAATCCAAAAATAGGTTTGTTTTTCTCTATACTAACTTTTTCAGGAAGAAGTTTGGATCATGAACATCAAATTCGAGTTCCTCAGCTCGAGTGAATTCATCTGAACAAAGTCAAAGTTGATCTGCAAACAATTCAAAATCATATGATCAAGAGTTTCTCAAGATTTGATTGTTTATTGCTCAAGAAACTCTAAGGTTCATGTGTTTATTTTCATGCCTTATTTGACAAGTCAAGAATCGAGCCAAAGCCCAGCACAATCCAGCCAACATGGCATTTTTCAAGTTTTTCAACTGTGCAATCGATTGTACTATTGGTCCAATCGATTGCACCACCATGCATATTTTGCCTAGATTTTGAAGTTTTCAGCAGTGCTGTCTATTCGCGCTACAGTGCAATCGATTGCACAAGGACAGAATTGGTCAAAATCAGCACTTTTCAAATTTTGAAGCATTTGGCACCAATTTCATCATTTGAAAATATTCTAGATCACCCAAAAATAATTCCCCTACATAATCACAATTAATTCTCACCATACACTTTCACTAATCACCACTTGATCTTGACTTTCCCTCCAAATTCAAATTCCAAGCCTAATTTTGGTTCCAAACCAAACTCCAAGCCACCAAAATTCCCAAGCCTAAACTTTATATATAGAGCCCTTATTTCATTCATTCTTCAAGCTTTTGATAGCCAAGAAACCTCTTGCAAATTCTCTCCCCAACCACAAAATTCACTCAAATCTCACTTTTCTTTTTTTGAAAGTTAACAAGTTTTCACATTGAATCTTGTTCAACTTTGAGCTAAACCTTCATCCAAACTTGTTTACTTCATCAATTCTTGTAGATCAAGGCTTTGGAGTTTGGATCTTGGAGTAATTTGAAGCAATTTTCAGATTTGGAGTGGTAATCTCATTTTCCACCATTGTTGTTCTTGATTCATCCTTCACAATGTGATATATTGTTGATTCTTGTTGCTTGATCTTTGGATCTTGCAAATTGTGTTCATTTGGTGTTATTTGTTGTTGTTTTACTTGAATTTTTGTGCTCAATTGCATCCATGATCATGAGGTTTTTGAGAAATGATTGATCATGGTTTTGCCTTGTAAATGCTGATTTTATTGTTGCCTGGCAGTGTGCAATCGATTTGCATTTCAATGCAATCGATTGCACAATGTATTTTTTGCTTAGAATTGTTGATTTTCTGATATGCAATCGATTGGCACACTGGTGCAATCGATTTGCACAGTGCAGAATGGTATTTTTCACCTATTTTTGGGACTATTTTGGTTGTTTCTTCATTCCTAACCCCTTCCCTTTGTTCTTAGCCTTAGATCACATAATTTTGTGGTTTAATTTGGCTTTCTCTTCATTTATTTCTATTTTATTTGGATCGATGAAAGTCTTATGGATCTTAGAATTTCTTTGTTGAATTCTTGATCAAGACTAGATCACTACATATTTTCTTTTCGTGCTGTATTGCTTTCGGAGATTGATCTACATATCACTTCTCTAGCATGCATTAGCACTAACATCGTTATTGACCGTCCTCGAGTAGGGTGACTTCTATATAAGTCACTTGGCGATTGTTTAACATATCGCTACATTTGTCCCTCCCTCCGAATCGGAACTTGATATTTCGTGGCTCAAACCTTTTGGTTGTGTAAGCCCAAGGATGGTTAATCTTTTGTATTAGGTTCAAAATCTTTGAAGCTTGTTGTGTAGAGGCTTTGATTCTATCAATCTTCTAACAAGACTTCATTAAACTGGACATGGAATTTTGAACCTAGACCTTGGACTTCAATGCTATTCTTGGATCCTTGGACTGAGAACTAGGACCTTTTCCCTTTGCTTTAGAATTATGGTTTGAAGACTTTGGAGCTTTGTGCTTTTGCTTGGTTTATGGTGAAGATGGCTACATTTGTGGTTAGATTTTTCTTATCCTTAGCTTTTACTTTTTGCTTTAGGATAGTCACTTCTTCTCCACCCCTTTTTCAATTTTCAAATCTTCTCCCTTTTTCAAAACCTTCTTATTTTCAAACTCTCGCCTCTTTCATAATCAAACCTTGACTTTGTCAAGTGAGAGTACTCTTTTCTTTTCATTTCTTAATAAATGTTAAACTACATAACCATATTGACGCCTTTTTCCAAAGACTTTAAAAAACACCAAACTCACTTACCCTCTTTTGTGCCCTTATGCACTTTCAATTTTAAAATTTTTTCACAAG
Source organism: Lathyrus tuberosus (assembly GCA_022829125.1). NCBI lineage: Eukaryota > Viridiplantae > Streptophyta > Magnoliopsida > Fabales > Fabaceae > Lathyrus > Lathyrus tuberosus. The sequence continues at coordinate 580,121 of JALAZF010000085.1, read as the reverse complement.
TTTAGACATAAGGCATCTCTTTAAGCGGAATTATTCGTTTGGAAATGATGACTTGTCTTTACATTTAAAAATCAACCATAGCAAACCAATTTTGTTATTTGTACCACGAACTACGAGGTTTTGATCCTATATTGCACTTTGTGGATATGTAGGCATGAGGTGACAAGTCTCTCCAAACACAAAAATCTTAAAAAATATTTCTCTTCTCATCTCCTCAATCTCATTTCAAACAAACTATTTCAAACCAAAAAGCGTAGATATTTCAAAGGGTTCCTATAGAGTACTATAGACGTTTTGAGTGCTAACACCTTCCCTTAGCGTAACCAACCCCCTTCATCACTGAAAAATCCATTGCCGATCTTTACAATCTAGAGTTTATGAAAAACAAGAGATTATATGGGATGAACAATAAATCTTCATTTGTGAAAAAGAAGATCAACCCAATCATCTACGCCAACTATCAACTGAGCAAAAAGGAGTACAAGAGAGAAGATTTGCATGCATACTTAAAAATATGGCACAAAATCATTCTTGGCTGCATCAATCCTAGACCCTCATCACATGCTGCAGATTTCTTCAACGCCAACATAAAATACATGTTGTACTATCTGATCACCAAAGAGAGAATGTGCCTACCCTCTATCCTATTTTACTATCTGAGAGACATGGTAACAAAAACGAGGACAACTGGTGGATACATAAATGATATACCAAGATACATTCCTTTTGGAAGAATGCTCTTAGGCATTTTCTATGAAAGTGGTATAATAGACACTCTGGTTACAGAAGTCAAATACACAGAAGATCTGACCACAACCCTTGGAGAACCAGTAAATGCCACAACTCTTAAGCAAATGAGAATAATCAATAAAGTAAAGGTATAACCTTTCACCATCCCTGATGATTTAAGTAAACGAAGGGTCACGGTGTCGGGTTATCCTACCTATCACAGAAGTTACCAACGTGAGGAATTAGCTGTATACATAGATGGAGTAAAGGCACGAGGATATGATGTCTGTGAAATCAAGCATGAAGAAGAAGAGTGGGAACAAACAGATCAGAATGAGCAGACTAATCAATCAAACTCTGAACCATCTCTCATGGAGTCTCCTAAAAGAAAAATAAAGCATACTACCATCATATTTAAGCCTCAGAAACGAAAAAGAAGTAAAAGATCAAAATTCCTCGAGAGTACAAGTTCAAGATCAAATCCTAATTCATCAGTCTATGCCAAACCATCCAACCTACAATCATCATGGTCTCATTCAAAAACCCCACAAATTCTTTCGTTAACAACTTTACAAGACATACCTGTATCACCAATGGCCTATGCTTTTCATCAGAAAATCATAACTGAACCCTTAACCCAGCCGTCTGATTTTCCTTCTTCTAAAATTCATAACAATCTGGAAACACTAGAAGTCACCTCTCCTAACAATCAGCAACAACCACCTGAACCCGCAGCTACTGAGATTAACTTATCTCAGCAACCACCATCTGAAACCAACTCTGATAAATCCAACCTCGCTCTGGTTGTCTACAATACTCCACCTCCAACTTCCTTTGAAGAATGTACAAGTCAATTTCATGACAAAGCACTTGAGAAGTTTGCTAGGTTAAGAGCGGAACTTTGTACAAGCACAAAGCTCATGGAACTTGAGAGTGCATGTCTAAGTTTTCAAAAATGGCTAGACATGGAACTTACAAGAATTATAAGTTTTTCAAACACAACCATAACTGCTAAACTAGCAAAAGCTAAGGAGAGAGCATAAGCTGAAGCAAGAGTCAGAGTACTCAAGTTCTTAGCTGCTAAGTAGAAAGAAGCTGAAGAAAAAGCTGCTAAAGAAGCAGAAGAGCAAGCTGCTAGAAAGGCACAAGAACCTGCAGAGACTGAAAGAGCTAAAGAAAGTGCTATGATTGCTTCCACCTCTGATCCTGTTATCAAGTGTCTGGGAGACGTCGTTGATGAAATCAGAACAGAACAGAAGAACTTCAGAGAAAGGTTTGACAAGCAAGATACTGTCAATGAAAATCTTCAGATCATGATGAAGAAAATCTGGGACAAACTGTCCTCTGACAACAAATAAACCTCTGTTTTTCTTTTAAGCTTTAGTTCTGTGTTTTTCACCCTTGGACATCACTGTTTTAATCTTGTTGATTTATGACAAAAAAGGGGAGAGTATGAATGTGATAATTTTGATTATAGTCATTCTCTGAAAAACAATGTTGCTTACATGCTAACAGATAAAATCCATCATGTCTATTTAATTGTTTCTCTGTATTTTTTGTGTGCAGATAACTCAGAGTTCTGATGATGAAGAAAAACTCAAAAGGTTAATAGTCAGGGGGAGCCCTTGCAAGAACCTTAGTCTAATACTCAGTGGGAGCACTTTATAAAAAGGATAAGCTACCCTCAAAACCTTTTCATCTTCCCTGTGTTATATATATCAAAATTGTGTCATCAAATTATATAGTTTTGTCATCATCAAAAAGGGGGAGATTGTGAGAACAAGATTTGGTTCTGCAATATTATCTCTAAAGTTTTGATGATAACAGATGAATATTTGTATGAAAAATTTTATGCAACTAATGTTGTTATGTGTGAGAACCTAGCAAACAGGTTCTGCTTCCATAATTTAGCGCAATGTTTAATGTAAGATGCTTCGAAGAACAGAACTCAATTCAAAGATGAGACAATGGTTCTGATGGAACAAAGTCAAATTGCTGAAGCCTCACGATTTTCAAACAAGGAGTTCTGAAGACTCCGAAGACAGGCTCTGAAGATTCGGAAGACTTAAAGCAGAAAAGGACAACGCTCTTAAAGACCAAGTGCTGAAGTTCTAAAGAGTGATTCCTAATGGACTTCTTCAATCAACGGAAGACTTGAAGCATCAGATATTCTGGTATAAAGATTCCACTCATGCTTCATCAAATTAACATCAGAAGCCTTTGGATATGAAGAAAGTGGATTTAGAGAACAAGGTTCAAAAGACAAGTTCTGATGAGTCGAAGACTTGATAATCACAAGAACCATACAATGTTTTTCCTTCTTACTCACGCTCACAAAAAGCCTCTGAAGTTGAGAAGCCAAGAATAACTGCCACACTGTACAGCTGTACCACATTACAAAGTTAAAATTCTTGAAGACTGTGCGAAATACAAACAAGACAATTTGACACAGACAGGATGCGCTGCATGCAGAAGATTTTGTACCTGTCCTCGCGCTTCCAAGCCGTAAGCCTACTTAGCTATCATGATTTCATTTTAACGGCTCTTTTCACTCGGCTATAAAAGGAAGCTCAAAGACTTGAAGAAAGATACACATGCGAACAACGACAATACTTTCTAACTCCATTCTTTCTTAAGTCATTTCTGGTCTAAAAGCTTGTTTACATTATCAGCTTGATAAGAAGAAATTCTCTGTAAACTCACTGTGTTAAAACTTAAAGTTGTATTCCTTAAGAGAGTTTTAGTGATTAGATCTCTTGAGAAGTCTAGGACGAGTGTCTTAGAGGTTGTGCCTTGAGTAAGACCTGGGTGGTTGGATTACTTGAGAAGTCTAGAACGTGTGTGTTCTAGAGGTTATTGTTAGTCACCAGCTGTGTAGCTCGTGCAGTGTACTATTTTGTTGAATAGTGGATTAAGACCTCGTTGAGAGAGGCAAAATCACCTTGGCGGGTGGACTAGACTAACTTGAGAGATTCTCAAGTGAACTAGTATAAACATAACATGTTTATATTTTTGTTTAACTAAGCCGTTGTTCTTTAGAAAAAGGGAAAAGTTTTTAACAAAGAAAGTTACTCAAAAGAAACAATTATTTTTGAAAAACCAATTAAAACCCCCCCTTTCTTGCGTTTTTCACACCTTCAGAAACAAGCTTAGGACTGAATTGGAGTGAAAAAGTGAGGATCCCGTAGCAGAACCTGGACTGGTGTGGAGAAATGCAGTTTGCGTAACAGATTTGGCAATACGCGTAACAGGTAAGGCGTTACGCGTAAGGCTGTGGTTAATACGCGTATGGGAGGGCCAAAAGGAGGCTTTGGCACGACCCTCTTCCCGTACGTGTAATAGTACGCGTATGGAAGCTTAGCATTACGCGTATGAGAGGGAGTACGCGTATGAGAGGGAGTACGCGTATTGGGATCTGAAGGTGGAATTTCTGGGAATGAAACGTCTCTGCCCATACGCGTAATAGGCTGGGCAGTACGCGTATGGAAGGGTGGGAGGAGAAGCATTACGCGTATGATACGCAACAGGATGGGCGAACGAGCTGGGCAATACGCGTACGACCCAAGGCAATACGCGTATGACCAGCGAGAGTGCAGAATTTTGCCGTTTCGCGATTTCTTTCCCGTTTTCGCGTACGAAGTGATTTCTTTTGGTTTGAGAGGTTGGGGATAGATGCCAAAACCTGAGAATTGTAGAATTGCTGATAAAAATAATCGATTTAGTAATTTTTGTGGATTAATTAGATAATTAGCTAATTGAACGCCGTGTGAGGAATTTCTTGTTGTGATGTGTGTGATGGTGAGCAGGTATCTCACGTGTGATCAGGAGGATCGTGAAGATGTATGATTATTGTCATACATGTGTGTTGTATGCATATTTACTGTCATGCATTCATGGTGTCAGTGGTGATGAATCATTGCTCAGGAGGAGTGTATGAGATTCATCCGAACTCCAATGTGGAGTGTGGTGGAGATAAATCATTGCCAAGTAGGGTTGTATGTGATTTATCCGAGTTCGATTGAATAAACCATGGTGTATTGGTCCCACATGCATTGTGTCGATGTCTTTGAGTCGAATTGCATTATTATGTGTTTGGTGAAATCTGAATGAAAATGACAAGTATGTCATGATGGTGTGTTTCTGATATATGATTGTGTGAGTACTACCTTTAGCATGTATTATACACCGTTATTTATTGAACGTAGTTCTCACCCCTTTGTTGTTTGTTGCGTCTGTGCTTCTTTAGAAGTACAGATAATCCAGGTACTTGAGTGTGCATGGAGTGCGTGTTGCTTGATCGAGTCTTAGGAGTCGCTCTGATACGTAACATAGGATTTTGGGAGTTTTTCGTCATTTATTATTCTTTATTGTTTTGTTACGTATCATTCTTTATTTGAAACTTTGGTGGACCGTGATTTATGTGGATTTTTGGTGTTGTTGGCGAATTGCCGTATTTTGAATAAAACAATTATTTCCGCTGCTTGTTAATGAAAAAGGAGTTTTGTTGTTGGTTTTAATGATGTGACATCTTACTGTTGTCGTAAACTCTGATTATTTTCGTAGTATTTACTGATTTTGTAAAATGAGAAAGTGGGGTGTTACAATGGGCTAGAGAAAATTGATGGAAGAATTTTTTTTGCTTGTGGACAGTTCAAGTCAAAGATGTGTTGATAAAATCAAGATTACACAAGGTGCAAGACTGTGTCGGTGGTTGAAGAGCTTCATGCCAACAAGGAAGTTGCACCATAATGTTTCAACCTAATTTTTGACATGTGAAAATTCTTGAAGTGGTTTAGCTTCAAGTGAAGTATACTCTTCTTTAGGTGGAGTTTAATAGTTTTTAAAACTATGATTGTCGGTGAAGACAATGTGAAATTCTTGGAGTTGTTTAACTTCAAGTGAAATTTATTCTTCATGATAAAGTATATGATTGTCGGTGATGACAATGTGAAATTCTTGAAGTGGTTTATCTTCAAGTGAAATATATTTTTCATGATATAGTACGATAGTTTTTAAAACTATGATTGTCGGTGAAGACAGTGTGAAAATTCTTGGAGTGATGTAGCTTCAAGTGACTATACTCTATATGCTGGAGTGATTATCGGTGAAGACAATGAAAGTTTATGTATTATTTTCAATCAAGCTGGAGAATATTGTGGTTGGTTGAAAATACATGTTAATACTCTTTATGGTGGAGTATGATTGTTGGTGAAGACAATGAAAGCTTATGTATTATTTTCAATTATGGTGGAGATTGTTGGGGTTTGTTGAAAATATACATGTTAAAGAAGTCCCACATCGCTTAGTTTTATGAATGAAGAGAAAGTCCAAGGCTATATATATGATACAAGTTATTTGAAGTCCCAAATCGCTTAGTTTAGTGAAGGAAGTGCGAGTCCAATGCTATATATCAAGTTCTTCCTTCCAAGACGCACCAGTCAAAAACACTTTAAGCTTGTATTTGACTTTCTTTGTTCTCTTATACTCTTATTTTAGAGTGTTGTGAGATGTAGTTAAATATTAGTTTTGGAGGGTGTGGGTGTACTGGGGGACATGTGTTAGTTGAGGGTATATTATGTGTTGTAACAATTTTCACACAGTGTTATTCTTTGGTTGTCTATTGACAACGACCGTGGTTTTTTCTCTGGTTTTGGAGTTTCCACGTTATGTTCTTGTGTTGCGATTGTGTTCCTCTTTTTTCTCTATGCTTGTTTTATCCTAACAGGTGATAAGGTTCTCAGGCAGGTTTCAAAGGAGACGATAGCAGCTGGTGTTCGGCTGAAACTCGAAGGATTGTATATGACAAAATCCTTGGTGAATCGTTTATACTTGAAGCAAGCTTTGTATTCATTCAAGATGACTGAAGATAAAGCGTTGACGGAGCAGCTGGATGTGTTCAGCAAGCTGATTCTTGATCTTGAAAATATTGATGTTATCATCAATAATGAAGATCATGCATTGTTATTGTTGTGTTCTTTACCTAAGTAACATGTAGGGATGTCAATTTGCATCTGTTAACGGGGATCCCCGTGGGGATTATTTGTTCGGAGCTCCGAAGCCAAAGTTTTTTTCCCCTGCAGAGATGGGGATGGAGGTAAAAATTCTCCCGATGAAACTTCAGGTCAGGGATCGGAGAAGTACCCTCTGCCCCGCGGATTCCCCGAATCGGGCCATATTATTAATTATCCTTTTTATATTTATAATATTATATAAAATATAACAATTATGTAACTGTACATTTTTTTATAAAAAAGTTATTATATTATTGGGAAATAAAGAGTAATTACTCATTAGTCATTAGTGGAGATTTTATTTACTAATCTAAGAAAAGTGAACGATACATATACAAATTACAATGTTAAATGTCTCTTCTTCTTCTTCTTCTTCTTAGAAGAGTCTTTTTTTCTCAAAACTATTTGTCGTCTCTATTCCTCCTCTCCTCTGTTCTCATCATCATCACAACAATCACTCTTTTTTGTTTATTCTCAATTTCTCATCAACGCAATAATAATCATCACAGTGGTATTTACACTCTCTCTATCTCTTTTTTTAAAATTTGATACCCTCTTTGTCTCTTTTTTCAATATGTTTCTAAAGTAATTGCTATGAGTTTATTTTTGTGTGAGAACTGGTTGTTTAGTTATGTCTTTTTTTTTATTAATTATTATTATTATTATTATTATTATTATTATTATTATTATCAACTATTATGGCAAAAACTCAATAACGACAAAACCTAATTTTTGTTTTGTATTTTTGTTAGGTTAGTAGTCATGCTCATGGATGCTTTCTATTTAATTTATAATTATTATATAAATCATTTTAATACTTTTTATATTTTGCTATTCATTATGGGATATTTATTAGCATTTTATTTTGGATATTTGACAATTCCAATTTGCTATTTTTTCTACGCATTATGAGATTATGCATGATAGCAAGAAAAATAATTAGCAACTACAATTGCTTTTACATTTTTTGTTATTGATGCAATATGTTTTTTATTATTTTAAAAATAATAAATATGCAAAATATATGTTTTAAAAAAAGAAAAAATAATGAAATGCTAATGTCACAATTTTGATCGGAAAAAAAAAATAAAGATTTGAAATTTGTGGATCTCCGTGGATACTGTGAGGATCCGTGGAGATGGGGATGGGGAAAAATATTCCCCCGTGGCGGGGATCAAGGATGGGGATGGGGAAAAATTGGGGGACGGGGCAGTGATAACGCAAAATTATATCGTGTATTTGACTTGACATGCAGGAATTTATACTATGTTTTATTTGTTTTTGCCCGATTTATGTTTTATTTTACCCACGTTTGTTTATGTTTTTCAGGCACTCGAGTCGAATCGGAATCTAATGAAAAATAAAGATTTATTGAAGAAAACGAAGAGAGAGAAAGGAAATGGAAAGAAATGGAAAGGAAAGAAAAGAGAAAAAAAGAAAAAAAAATATAAAGGGTGGGCCCACCACCACACATATGGCGCAAGCCACATTGTGGGTGGCGCCCACCACCAAATGCAAAGGTGGCGCAAGCCACATGGATGAAAGGGAAGAGGTGGCGCGAGCCACCTATTTTTTAGGGAAGAAAAAAACAACTGCCCACCTTTCCTACATTTTCTAGGTTTCTCAACGTTCCATCCGGTATTCTCTCACACAACTCACACCTTCGTCTCAACTGCCAAGATCATTGATTATAAATTGAACTGAAGACCTCCATTGAGAGGGTTCGCGAATTTTCAAGAGAGCTTTGAGTGAATTAGTTTTTTCTGCATTTTTCAATCAAACAGTTTTATTTCTCTGCATTTCCATTTTTCTATTATTTCTTCGTGTAATCAAGCTTTGCCGGATCACTTCAAGTCTGTAGCAAGAATTCATTTACCAGTTAATTTCAATTCCAGGTTTTTATTATATGCTTTTATTTATCGTTTGTTGCAGCATGATTAGTATTATTAATTTATACTGTGTTAGCATGTTTTCCCTTCCAACCATGTATGGCTAGATTAATTGGTATCAGTATGTAAACAATTTAATCAGATGGAATTAAGTAATAATCGGTGTTAACTTTTACAAATTAGTTTTTAGGCTTTGGTTTCTTATTTTTAATCGATTAGTTTTTCTTACGAAAGTAAAAAGGCATTTAAGGTTAAGGTCAAGATAAACGAGAGTTTGAGAGTTTAACCAGATAGCTGAAACTAGGCATTGATTTTAAATACAGCGGAAGCACTTTATAATCTATTAGAACTTATTTATTTTCAAAAAAGTATTTTTAAATGCAAATGATACAGTGAGAGCGCTCATTCTGATTTAACGGTATAGTCTGAATCAATAAACACGAGAGTGTGAGATAAGGTCTTTAAATGAGTATTTTCTACTGAAAAGTAATTTGGCACTTAAACCTACACCGATGACTTACTAAATTCCCGAAGATTAATGCGTTACATACTGATATCTCGTTATTAATTATTTTTATTAAAAGTTTAGCATTCTTAGATTTAATTTATGTCACCCATATTTTCCTTAGAGCAATTAGCCTTAGCTAAACATAGTAACAATCTGATAGCACTAGTTTGATTATCAGTCCTTGTGGGATCGATATCTTTTTAAAACTACGTGATAGACTGTGCACTTGCAGTTAGTAACCCCGTTAGACTCATAAAGTCGCGATCAAGTTTTTGGCGCCGTTGCCGGGGACTTTGATTTAGTCAATAGTGTGATTCATTTGTCGCGCCGTATAGACTTAGGCAACAAACTCCCTAATTTTTCGGTTGTATGCCAAGTACTCACTCAAAAGGCGAAGACCTCACGCGACCGACAGACGAACCTGAACGTCTTCTCAGCGTGAAAAGACGAATCCAAGAATATTGTTTAGCCCACGAAATACCTTTTCCTTTATCAGAACCTGAATCTCCATCCGAACCCGAATCTGAAAAAGAACTTGACTCTGAGTCAGAATCAGAATCAGAAAAAGAGATGGGTGAAAGACCACAGAACAATCCTCTTAAGTTCTATGCTACCCCGTCTGAGCAAGAACCACATAGTAGCATTGCTGCCCCTTCTATCAACTGGAATGATTTCGAGTTGAAACCCTCATTGCTGTCAGCCGTACAACAACATAAATTTTCTGGAAATCCTACAGAAGATCCTAACGAACATTTGACCAAGTTTGTGCAGTACGCAGACACAGTGAAGGCAAATGGTGTAACTGCAGACGTGATAAGACTACGTCTTTTTCCTTTCTCATTGAGAGACAGAGCTTGGGCTTGGTTGCAATCCTTGCCATCAAACTCCGTTACTACGTGGGATGAGTTGAAAAAGGTATTCTTAGCACGATATTTCCCCCCAAGCAAAACAGCTATGCTGAGAGCCCAAATCAATAGTTTTCGACAGAAGGACAACGAATCTCTTTACGATGCATGGGAAAGATACAAAGACATGATGAGGATGTGTCCACATCATGGTCTTGAAGATTGGTTAGTCATCCACACATTTTACAATGGTCTCTTATACAATACATGATTGACGATAGATGCCGCCGCTGGTGGTACACTTATGGATAAACCTTATGAAAAAGCCTATCAACTGATCGAAAACATGGCTCAAAACCACTACCAATGGGGAGGAGAAAGAACTGCAGTGGAAAAATCCCAAACAAAAGGTGGAATGTACGAGGTTAGTAGCCTTGATCATGTCAATGCTAAGGTAGATGCCCTTGCCCAAAAGATTGATAACTTGACCATAACGCCTGCAGCCACCGTGGCTGCTGTAGCTCAAAACTGCGAACTATGCGGAACACCTGGACATGGTGCCACTGAATGTCAAATTTTGGCAGGAGTCTCCAGTGACCAAGTGAATTATGCTCAAGGGAACCCTTATGCAAATACCTACAATCCGGGCTGGAAGAATCACCCAAACTTCTCCTACAAAAACAACAATGCATTGTATGCACCTGGTCAAGCACCTGATACACCGCCAGGCTACCAAAAGGCTGCCATAACTGCCCCAAATGTTCCTAGGAAGTCCAACCTTGAACTAATGATGGAAAACTTTATAGCTACCCAGGCTCAAACAAACAAAGACTTCCTGAATCAAAACATACACACTAGTGAGCAAATTAAGCAATTAGCAAACAAAGTAGACACTTTAGCCACCCACAACAAAATGCTTGAAACACAAATTTCGCAAGTAGCACAACAACAAGCATCTACTGCTGCTCCTGCTGGAACATTTCCTGGACAGCCACAACCTAATCCGAAAGGACATGCAAATGCCGTTATATTGAGAAGTGGTAAAGAACTAGACGGACCCATTGATCTAAGGCTTCAGAACCCGCCCATGTACCAAAAGTCTAATACTGAGAAGGAAAATGAACCCAAGGAAAAGGAAGATAATGACCAAGAGGCCGTAGAAAAATCTTATGTGCCTCCACCACCATATAAACCACCTATCCCGTATCCTCAAAGATTTGCAAATTCTAAAACTGCAGGGCAATTTAAGAAATTTGTTGAACTTCTGAAACAATTGAACATCACAATACCTTTTACAGAAGCTATCACTCAGATGCCCTCATATGCTAAGTTCCTTAAAGAAATCTTATCCAATAAGAAAAAGATTGAGGATAACGAAACAGTTACACTTACTGCTGAGTGTAGCGCCATAATTCAAAACAACATACCTCCTAAGCTGAAAGACCCAGGTAGTTTCTCTATACCCTGTGTAATTGGAAAGTTCGTCATAGACAAGGCTCTATGCGACTTAGGAGCCAGTATCAGTGTAATGCCCTTATCCATATGCAAAAGGCTTGATATTGGAGAATTAAGACCAACTAAAATGTCCGTTCAATTAGCCGACCGCTCTATTAAATATCCCGTTGGTATACTAGAGAATGTTCCAGTTCGTATAGGACAATTCTATATCCCTACCGATTTCATAATCATGGATATTAAAGAAGACTCCACTACGCCTATCATATTAGGAAGACCATTCTTAGCTACCGCCGGAGCCATTATAGACGTGAAGAGAGGTAAGCTAACCTTTGAAGTCGGTGAAGACAAGGTTGAATTTATCCTGACACAATTCTTATAAGCACCAGCTATACAGGACACATGTTATCTATTAGATGTCATAGATGAGTGCGTAAGAGAAATGGAGATGGAACCGACCATATACTCAGATATTATAAAAATTACAATACCTCCGATTTTTGAAGATGATAATTGGCGTGAACCATACCAAGATGATAGCCTAAGCGAGTGTTTAGCACTTACACCCGATCATCTTCCTTGTCCAAAGAAACCAGCTTTAGAATTGAAAACACTACCCAATAGCTTAAGGTATGAATTCCTAGACACAGAACTCGAACGACCTGTAATAGTCAATGCAGACTTAGGACAAACCGAAACTAAGAAACTTTTAGATGTCTTAAGAAAATACCCAACTGCGTTAGGCTACAACATCACTGACCTTAAAGGGATAAGTCCTTCTTTCTGTATGCATCGCATTATGCTAGAGGAAGACTGTAAGACCTCTAGAGAACACCAGAGAAGGATTAATCCAATCTTAAGTACTGTAGTTAAGGATGAAGTGAAAAAGCTTTTAGATGCAGGAATTATATACCCGATATCGGACAGTAAATGGGTTAGCCCAGTACATGTCGTACCTAAGAAGGGAGGTGTTACAGTTGTTAATAGGGGTGTTCATTGGTTCGGGCAAATCCGAACCAAACCGGAATCCAAACCAAACCAATGTGTTTGGGTTGGGCATTTTTTCAGTTCGGGTAAAAACCGAACCAAACCAATTAAAACCGATGTTAATTGGTTCGGACATCGGATTTCTAATTTGCTACCCGTAAACCCGAACCAAACCAATAGCAATCAACATAATTAATTTATATAATAAATTATTAATTTTAATTAAGTTATTACTTATTTATTAAATGAAGAGAAAAATTGTTATAGCAGTTACCAAGTACAAACCATAATGAAAGAAACAAAAAGATAGTCTCCGGACATTTTCAATGAAAAACGGAACGACATTTTTCAAATTATCACAAGCATATCAATCAATGATGAAATATAGAGAAACCAAATATTACAACCATTATAAATCAAACTCACAAATTGCAAACTACAAGTATCCGCAAACCATAACCTTCTTTCCAAATTACAAAACCTCAAATCACAAACTGCAAACTGCAAACCTTTAATTTTATACTATGGAATGAAGTATGAGTGTGCAATAAAATTGTTTTAAGTTATTGAATATTTAAGTGAAATACAACAACTGTATGACTAAGGTGGTCATAACTTGTTTAAAAATATATGTGTCATGTGTTCAATATTTATTTTTCATATTGTGTAAACAAATAATTTTAAAAAAATATTTTTGTATATTTATATTTAATTTATCCGATCAATCCAATCCAAACCAATCCATTGTTTTTCAGATCGGTTTGGTTTGGATTTTATTGCAAAAATATAGAAATCCAATCCAAACCAATCCATTTATTTTTCATTGGTTCGGGTATTGGATTCTCTCAAAACCGAACCAAACCGGCCCGCGAACACCCCTAGTTGTTAAGAACTCCAAAGGTGAATCTATAACACAAAGAGTTGTAACTGGAAGTAGAATGTGTATTGATTATAGAAAATTGAACAAAGCTACTCGTAAAGATCATTTCCTATTACCATTCATTGACCAAATGTTGGAACGATTGGCAAAACATTCTTACTTCTGCTATTTAGACGGTTATTCAGGATTCTTCCAAATCCCTATTCATCCTGATGACCAAGAAAAGACAACTTTCACATGTCCCTATGGTACAATTGCTTACCGACAAATGCCGTTTGGACTATGTAACGCTCCCGCAACATTCCAAAGATGCATGATGTCAATTTTCGCTGATTTTATAGACGACATTATGGAAGTGGTTATGGACGATTTTTCTGTTTGTGGGCAGAGTTTTGAAGGATGTCTATCGAACCTAGAAATGGTACTTGAGAGATGTGTGAAAGTCAATCTCGTACTAAACTGGGAGAAATGCCATTTCATGGTCAATCAAGGAATCGTACTTTGACACGTAGTATCTGATAGAGGGATTGAAGTTGATAAAGCCAAGATAGAGATTATAGAAAATCTCCAACCTCCAAAAACCGTACGAGAAATACGAAGTTTCTTAGGACACACCGGTTTCTACCGACGATTCATAAAAGATTTCTCAAAAATTACCAAACCACTGACCGGTTTATTAATGAAAGACACTGAATCTATCTTCGATGACAAATGTTTAAAAATGTTTGAACAATTGAAAACAGCTCTCATTACCACACCTATTATGCAACCACCTGATTGAAGATTACCATTTGAAATCATGTGTGATGCGAGTGACTATGCCGTAGTCGCAGTTTTAGGACAAAGAAAGTAAATAAAGCTCCATGCAATTTACTACGCAAGTAGAACCCTAGATCCTGCTCAAATGAACTACGCCACCACTGAAAAGGAACTCCTAGCTGTCGTGTTCGCTTTGGATAAATTTCGTTCTTACTTGGTAGGAGCAAAAATAATTATCTATACCGATCATGCCGCGATAAGATACCTATTAAGTAAAAAAGATGCCAAACCGAGACTTTTAAGATGGATCCTACTTTTACAAGAATTCGATTTAGAGATAAAAGATAAAAAAGGCACCGAAAATGTCGTCGCAGACCATTTATCAAGAATAAAAGGTATTAAGCCTGAACAAGTACCTATTAATGATGAATTCCCATATGAGAGACTCATAGCCCAATTGGAAAGCAATATGTCTGAACTAACCTTGAACGATACCGAAGCAAAGTAATTAGTGGAAGAAATTCAAACAAATACAACACTGCCGTGGTACGCTGACTTTGTTAACTACTTAGCTGCCGGGGTACTTCCACCAGATCTAAGTTACCAACAAAAGAAGAAATTCTTTCACGACCTTAAACATTATTATTGGGATGAGCCTCTGCTTTTTAAGAGAGGTGCCGATGGAATTTTTCGTCGATGTGTCCCCGAAGATGAAATAGAAAACATAATCTCACATTGTCATTCTGCTCCTTATGGCGGACACGCAAACACTTCAAAGACTTGCGCTAAGATCTTACAATCTGGCCTTTTCTAGCCTAATCTATGGAAAGATGTCCATATCGCGATATTAAACTGCAACCGGTGCCAACGCACTGGTAACATCTCTAGACGCGATGAAATGCCACAAAAGGGTATCTTAGAAGTGGAAGTCTTTGATGTATGGGGGATTAACTTCATGGGGCCATTCCCATCTTCTTTTGGTAATAAGTATATACTCGTTGCTGTTGATTATGTTTCAAAATGGATCGAGGCTGTGGCTTCTCCAACAAATGACACACGAGTAGTAATTAAGCTTTTCAAGAACATAATCTTCCCTAGATTCGGTGTGCCCAGACTTGTCATCAGTGACGGAGGCTCCCATTTTATATTAAAGATATTTGAAAAACTTCTACTGAAGTATGGAGTCCGACACCGTGTAGCAACACCATATCATCCACAAACAAGTGGACAAGTCGAAGTCTCGAACAGAGAAATCAAACAAATCTTAGAAAATACTGTTGCAACCTCTAGGAAAAACTGGTCATCAAAATTACACGAAGCTCTGTGGGCATATAGGACAGCTTATAAGACCCCAATAGGATCTACACCTTTTAAGTTAGTTTATGGAAAATCATGTCACTTACCTGTAGAATTACAGCACAAAGCCTACTGGGCCATTAAGACCCTCAACTTAAACCATACTGCTGCAGGTGAGAAAAGAATCTTAGACATTCACGAACTAGAAGAACTTTGACTAGACGCATACGAGAATGCTAGGATATATAAAGAAAGAACTAAAAAATGGCATGACAAGCGTATTTCCCGAAAAGAATTTAATGAAGGCGATGTAGTACTACTATTTAACTCACGCCTTAAACTCTTCCCAGGAAAACTTAGGTCTAGGTGGTCAGGCCCCTTCATAATAAATAAGGTCTTCCCAAGTGGTGCCGTAGAAATAAAAAGTAAATCTAGTCAACCATTTATAGTAAATGGACAGCGCTTAAAACATTATCATTGCATAGACAATAGAGATTACTCAGCTAGTCTAAAGCTCCTAGAGCTGCCCGTTCATTCTGAAAACTGACATTGCACTATAACTGTGTTAGGCTTAAGACATTAAAAACAGCGCTTGGTGGGAGGCAACCCACGTATTTTTTAATTCTTTATTTTACTTTATTTTATTTTATTTTATTTTATTTTATTTTATTTTATTCCTTGTTTAGTCCTTACCTTTTATTGCATTTTTGTTTTCTCTCCTTCTCCCCATTTCATAAGGCCATAATTTACATGTTCATTACTAACTTTGCATAACTATCTGCTTACTTACAGGCTAACTTAGCTTAGTTAGTAACTAACATTCAAGATGCAACAAGTAGATTACATGGACATTGTTTTCAGAGGCAGAGCTCAGAGGAGGAGGTTTGAGATGTTAGCTCAGAGAGATATGGCTTTGACTATTTACTATGATGGACCTACCATGGCTAAGTTAGGTATCAGGGACAGTGTTATGTTTCTGTTTAGCCAATTGGGGTGGGAGACTGCTGCTATCAAAAGAAGGTTTACTTCTTATCGTAGGCTGACACTTGAGTTCCTTAGCTCCCTTACTCACATACCTAACCATGGGTACGAATTCCATAGAGGGCTGGTTACTTTTAAACTGTTTGGTAATGACTATACCTATAACCATAGAGAACTTGCTGAACTCCTGGGATTTCCTAGTGGACCTAATGTGGTTACCGCATACCAAGATGAACTACTCCTTGACCTCGACCTGAACTACTTTTGGGGTAACATAACTGGTAATTATAATCCTGAACCACTTGGCATGTTTTCTGAGAGTATCCACAACCCAGCCATCCGGTATTTTCACAAAATCCTCGCCCACACCATTTTCGGTAAGGAAGAAAATGATGCCTCTGTATCAAGGACTGAACTTTATATTTTGTACTGTGCTTCCCAGGGCCGCCCAGTAAATGCTGCTACCTTTATGATAACTAATTTTGTGAGTCTTGTACTGGATGCTCGCGCACCAATCACAGTAGGGGGTTTAGTCACCATGATAGCAAATGTCGTAGGACTGAGACATCCTCTGATCAGGTTTAACCCTCTTGGTACCTTTCGACCTATGAACATTAACTTCTGCTTTAACCGACGAATCATAGGAAACCTCGGACCGGATACCTTTGACTACCTAATTGATAATGAGGTTGTCCGTCTTTTCACTTTACCAAACCATGAGCACACCAGTGTCCATAACCGAAACAATTGGTTTTATGACTTGACTGAACCACATCACGCCCCACCATCACCACCTGAGACACCACAGATTTATGAATTTTATGATGACTATGTTTCTGATGCTGAATCTCACACACCTATTGTAGCTCCTCCTCCACCCATTGATTTCACCACTGCCATTACCGCCTTAGAGAACCGAGTGACTAGCCTTCAAGGCGAATTCACCACTATTCGCACTGAGTTTCATGGATTTATGGATATCGTAGTGGAAAAATTGGATCACTTTCATCAACAGCTTTTTTCTAGAGGACTTGCTAACAATCCAAATCAAAGTGGCTAGGAGAGCATATTTTATAGCATCCAGACTTCAACACTTTAACAGTGTGGACACTGTTAATTTTAAGTGTGGGAGGAGGAAGAGAATTTTTACTTAGCTTTTCGTATTTTTCATTTCCATAACTTTAACTTTCTGCTACTGTTGTTTACAATTATCAGTTTAGACAATTTTTTCATTTGGATTTAAATTTAATGTATTTTGGTTTTAATTGGTTTTAATTTCCAACTTTCTGTTTCGTTCCAGTTTCATAAAATTCTATTCAAATCTTTATTGACTGATACAGTACAAGAGCATACTGACACTGCTATATTATTCTGCTATATTACTCACTATTAATTATGTTGTGTCTTATTTTCGTATACTGGTAAGAAAAAGGAGAGTGTGTAATAGAGACAATTATCATGTGGTGCAATGAGTTTTCATGCATAGTTTTTGTTGACCAATCATATCACATGCAGATCACATGCAGGAGAAAAGAGGAGAGGAATCTCTTTGACCAATATTCACATGTGGCTCGCGCCACTCTTCTCAAGAGAAAAGAAATGTGGCTCTCGCCACTTAAGTCAAATGCGGCTCCCGCCACCATACAAAATGTGGCTCTGTCACTTTATTATTTGTGGCCCCCGCCACTTCAATACCATGTGGCTTCCGCCACACCTTTCCTTGTGATCCCCGCCACCTATCAACTCACCTCTGCATGTTTACATGCATGTGCATGCGGAGCACATGTCCTCAAATTAATTTTTCTTTGACCAATTTTTCCACATTCAACTACAAATATTTAATACCCTCCTCTATTTAAACCATCCACTAGTAACTACACTACTCACTCACTCACTCGAAAAATTCACTTCTCTTCATAAATACACTTAAGAAATTTTTGTGAGTTTTACACTGCACTGCTATCAGCAAAATGGAACCAGCACAAGGGTCGGAAATAGTTTTTAGAGATCAAGATCAAGCAACTCTTTTCTGACTGCTGCTTCAACGAGAAATCGAGCCTACAAGGTATGCCGACACAACCTGTTTAGAAACTTTGGGACTTACCGATAGTGTCGAATTTTTGCTAGATCGAGTAAATTTGAAACATTTTTTGTCTAATAGAGACCCTGTCTATGTCCCACTTACCTTAGAATTTCTTAGCTCGATTATTTTTTACCCAGAAGGGACAGTCCAGTTTAGAATGTTTAATACTGAATTTCAATTCACTTTTGATGAACTGGCTGCTAAACTTAATTTTCCAGTAGGAAACGATGTGCAGTGTAGTATCCCGAGTGGATCTCAGTGGGTTAACAGTTACAAGTGTCTTTGGAGAGGCCTAACAGGCACTCATACACGAAGTTGTGAAGGCAACAAAACCACTCTCATTCAAAACCCGGCTTTTAGATATTTTTGCCAACTATTGGCCACTACAATTTTTGGCCGGTCTAATTATAACAAGGTGAATGAGAAGGAGTTTTTCTATTTAATTAATGCCTTTGCAGACCGCCGAATAAACCATGTTCCATTCATGTTTAATCATATGTGCTCGATAACCGCCTCGAACAAAGGCGCAATCACATTCGGCGGTTTAATAACAACTATAGCTCGAGCCCTTAAGCTCGAAGCTCATTTCGCATCCTTAACACCGCTTCCTTCTCTTACCATCGATTTAAAGATGACTGAACGTATGAAATTGGTTAAGAAAAGAGAAGATGGTAAGTATGATTTGTTGATTGACAATAAAGTTTTCCCACATTTTATACTTCCTAACCCAAGTCGCATAGATGTGCGGCGAGAGGAAAACTACTGTTATACTGACAACCCAGACCCCGCGCACATTCCTGAGAATGTTTCTGCTGGCGGGGATGGAATTGACGCACAAACACACACCACACCATCCTCCTCTGATTTTGTTGCAGGTACCTCATCGAGGCGTATGCCTAGAAGACGAGACGAAGAGTCATCTGAAACTCTAGATAATATATATGCTGAGGTGATGAGACAGAGCGAAGCAAACACCCTCTGTGACCAAAGAATACAAAGCATCGCGACTCAGCAAGCTCAAATGATGGCTCAGCAGAACCAGATGTACAATCAATAAGCGGAGATGATCCAGATTCTACAGCAAATGCAGCAAGGCCAGAACAACATGGCAGAGCTGATCCAAGGGATGGCCGGTATGTCTGTGCAAGCACATGATCAATATCCAGATCTGGGTACATCAGAACAACAAACCAGAAATGCCAGGTGAGCACGAACTCGAGGAAGAGGCCGCCAGTAGCCCGATTTTCCAGGTTTCTCCTTCCTTTTCCACCTTACGTTGTTGCATTGGGGACAATGCTCAATTTAAGTGTGGGGGAGGAAGTTTTATCGCTTTCATTTAAATTGTTTTGGTTATTTACTGTTTTTCTAGGTAGATTTAAAAATTTTTATGCTTATTTCCTTTCATTAGTATGCTTAGTTTTTTAGTATTCAATAAAAGAAATTCATGTACTGTCGAGTCTTTACACGTAGTTTCTGCTATTATTTAGATTCTCCCAACTTTCTTGAGCCATAACAAAAAATAAATTATTTTGGTTTGATACATGACATGACACTTGAAAAGCTTATTAGGCTAAGTTAGAAAGACTTAGGAAAGTGTTAATAATATCAGTACTGTCTTGACACCCTGAACCCCTTGATTATGCAAATGAATTTGAATATTTATTATGCCAAGACCAACCTCTTAAGTAGTTTATACTAGCAGTCAGCACCATCCTAAAGCACAGCCTAAGTGATAAGCCGATGCAAATTTGTGTTTGATCTCAAAACCGCAAGGATTTATAAATTTGATGCCAAAAGCGAACTAAAGATATGTTCCTTCTAAGTTAGGTGGTCCTTACCCGACCATTTAGCCCAACGGATCGGACTCTTGGAATCTAAAATTAAAAGAAAAAAAAAAGAGGCAATCCAAAGAAACATGAAAAATGAGATCACTGAACACTAACAGGTTTACTTACCATGGGTGTGCAGGGATAAAGGGCTTAATGTGATTGCACTAGAATGAAAGAGAGAAGCGAAAAAGTGTTGGTCGAGTTATAATAACATGATTCAGATTCGTTTGCATAGGATAAGAGTTTTTGAAAATGTGTCACTACGGTATCCTTACTGTTGATATTTAGTACCTATCTTTTTGACTGAAGCTTTACTTGAATGTATGTATGTTTCGAACCCGTACCTAGGGTATCTTATTTGCTTGAGGACAAGCAAAGGTTCAAGTGTGGGGGAGTTTGATAACGCGAAATTATATCGTGTATTTGACTTGACATGCATGAATTTATACTATGTTTTATTTGTTTTTGCCCGATTTATGTTTTATCTTACCCACGTTTGTTTATGTTTTTCAGGCACTCGAGTCGAATCGGAATCTAATGAAAAATAAAGATTTATTGAAGAAAACGAAGAGAGAGAAAGGAAATGGAAAGAAATGGAAAGGAAAGAAAAGAGAAAAAAAGAAAAAATATATATAAAGGGTGGGCACACCACCACACATATGGCGCAAGCCACATTGTGGGTGGCGCCCACCACCAAATGCAAAGGTGGCGCAAGCCACATGGATGAAAGGGAAGAGGTGGCGCGAGTCACCTATTTTCTGGGGAAGAAAAAAATAACTGCCCACCTTTCCTACATTTTCTAGGTTTCTCAACGTTCCATCCGGTATTCTCTCACACGACTCACTCCTTCATCTCAACTGCCAAGATCATTGATTATAAATTGAACTGAAGACCTCCATTGAAAGGGTCCGCGAATTTTCAAGAGAGCTTTGAGTGAATTAGTTTTTTTTGCATTTTTCAATCAAATAGTTTTATTTCTCTGCATTTCCATTTTTCTATTATTTCTTCGTGTAATCAAGCTTTGCAGGATCACGTCAAGTCTGTAGCAAAAATTCATTTACCAGTTAATTTCAATTCCAGGTTTTTATTATATGCTTTTATTTATCGTTTGTTGCAGCATGATTAGTATTATTAATTTATACTGTGTTAGCATGTTTTCCCTTCCAACCATGTCTGGCTAGATTAATTGGTATCAGTATGTAAACAATTTAATCAGATGGAATTAAGTAATAATCGGTGTTAACTTTTACAAATTAGTTTTTAGTCTTTGGTTTCTTATTTTTAATCGATTAGTTTTTCTTACGAAAGTAAAAAGGCATTTAAGGTTAAGGTCAAGATAAACGAGAGTTTGAGAGTTTAACCAGATAGCTGAACTAGGCATTGATTTTAAATACAGCGGAAGCACTTTATAATCGATTAGGACTTATTTATTTTCAAAAAAGTATTTTTAAATGCAAATGATACAGCGAGAGCGCTCATTCTGATTTAACGGTATAGTCTGAATCAATAAACACGAGAGTGTGAGATAATGTCTTTTAAATGAGTATTTTCTACTGAAAAGTAATTTGGCACTTAAACCTACACCGATGACTTACTAAATTCCCGACGATTAATGCGTTACATACTGATATCTCGTTATTAATTATTTTTATTAAAAGTTTAGCATTCTTAGATTTAATTTCTATCGCCCATATTTTCCTTAGAGCAATTAGCCTTAGCTAAACATAGTAACAATCTGATAGCACTAGTTTGATTATCAGCCCTTGTGGGATCGATATCTTTTTAAAACTACATGATAGATTGTGCGCTTGTAGTTAGTAACCCCGTTAGACTCATAAAGTCGCGATCAGGCAGGGAATGGGGAAACATCCTCCGCACATTCCCTGCCCCATTGACACTCCTAGTCACAAGCTCACTTCAAAGAAACCCTCTTGTATAGAAGAGAGTCCCTGACCTTTAAAGAAGTTCAAGCAGCCTTGTATTCGAAGGATTTGAACGAAAGAAAGGAGAAGAAACCATCATCATCAGTTGGCGAAGGGTTGTCCGTGAAGGGGAAAACCTTGAAGAGAGATAGTAGGTTTGAGAAGAAGAATGGTAAAACTCAGCAGAAGTCTTATGGTGGTGATATTTATGGGATTAAGTGTTATCATTGTAAGAAGGAGGGTCACTGATAGGATGCTAAAACCCTAAACTAAGAAAATATTAAACTTAATAAAATAAAATAAAATAATAAAAGACATTTTGATTTCATTCATTTGATAATCTTTCATCTCTTAGTGAGAGTACATATATAATATTACTAATGGATAGTAGAATAAAAGCCCAATGACTAAAAGCTCAACTAAATAAACAAAAACCCAACTAATATAAATTCTACTTCTAACTTTAATAATTAAATTGTCTAACATTAACTCCATGATCCTATCAGTCACATAAGAAAGATGTGCCCTGAGCGCCTGAATAATCATGGAGGTAAGAACAGTGGCAATGCAGCTATTGTGCAAGATGATTATGTATCATCTGATGTCCTTGTGGTGCCGAGTAGCAACTATTGCAAAGAGTGGATTATGAATTCTAGATGTACTTGGCATATGACTCCAAACAAGAATGTGTTTGAAGAATTATGTGATGAAGATGGTGGATCAGTGCTGCTGGGAAACAATAAAGCTTGCAAGATTGCTGGTATTGGATCTGTAAGATTCAAGCTCCATGATGAATCAATAAGGATATTGGGTTAGGTATGTACCTAACCTTAAGAGGAATTTAATTTCTCTTGGTGAATTCGAAAAGAAAGGATATGTCTTCAAAGGAGAGCAAGGTATCCTGAAAGTCATGAAGGGGTCGAAGGAAGTCTTGAGAGACGTAAAGAAACAAGTCTTGTATACCCTTGAGGCTAAGGTTGTAAGTGGTTCAGCAAATTTTGCATCCATGAAACTGGTGTCGAAGACAGAATTATGGCACATGAGATTGGCCCATGTCAGCGAAAGAGGCCTGGTCGAATTGGGGAAACAGAACCTGCTAGGTGGTGACAAAGTCGAGAAGTTGGAGTTTTGTGAACCTTGTGTATTTAGAAAATCCTGTAGGGCGAAGTTTAACAAATGTAAACAAAGAACACATAGATCCCTTGATTACATCCATGCTGATTTTTGGGGGCCTACAAGGAATCCTTCACATGCAGGTGCAAGGTATTTTCTATCCATAGTTGATGATTATTCTAGAAAATTATGGGTATTCATTCAGAAGACTAAGGATGAAACTTTTGAGAATTTCAAAAGTTGGAAGGTTATGGTCGAAACTCAAACTGGCAGAAAGGTTAAGAGGTTGAGAACCGACAATGGCCTTGAGTTCTGCAATGAAGCTTTCGACAGTTACTGTGTCGAGTCTGGGTTTGCAAGGCATAAAACTATAGCAGGTACTCCTCAACAAAATGGTTTAGCTAAGAGATTCAATTGAACAATCCTTGAAAGGGTTAGATGCATGTTGGTTAGTGCTGGATTGAAGAAGGTGTTTTGGGCAGAGGCTGTTTCGACAGCAGCTTATCTGATAAATAGATGTCCCTCGACTGCCTTGGGAATGAAGACACCTGAAGAAGTTTGGTCTGGTCAACCACCAGATCTCGACAAACTGAGAGTATTTGGATGTTTAACCTATGCTCACATTAGACAAGACAAGGTCAAACATAGAGCTCTGAGATGGATGTTCCTTGGATATCCTAAGGGAGTCAAAGGTTTTAGGCTGTGGTGCCTAGAACCGGGTCACAGAAGATGTATCACAAGTCGTGATGTAGTTTTCAATGAAGTCAAAATGGCGTTCAAGAAAACTGGTGATGCTGGTTGAAGTGCAGAAATATATGAAGAGGAGTTGGAACAGGTAGAGATTCCTGTTGAGGTGGAGCATAGTGGTGTTGAAGTGCATAACCCAGATGAAGTCGAAGAAGAAGAGCAAGATGCTGAAGAGACTGAGGGAACTTTCGATGACTACCTACTAGTAAGAGATAGGTTGAGAAGAGTCATCAAGCCACCTCAGAGACTTGGTTATGCAGATCTTATAACTTTTTCCTTAATCTCTACAAGTGTGGTACTTGAGGAAGAACCTAGCGATTACAAGAAAGCTATGAGGAGTCGAAATAAGACTGAATGGCGAAAAGCCATGGATGACGAGATGAAATCTCTTCATTATAATAACACTTGGGAGCTGATTGAGAAACCTCCAGGACCAAGGTTAGTCAGTTGTAAGTGGATTTTCAAGGTCAAGGAAGGAATCGAAGGAGTGATGTCGAAGTGCTTTAACGCAAGGCTGGTTGCTAAGGGGTTCACTCAAAAAGAAGGTGTCGAATTTAATGATGTGTTCTCACTTGTTGTAAAGCATAGATTCATTAGAATGTTGTTGGCCATGGTAGCGAGGTTCGACTTGGAACTTGAGCAAATGGATGTGAAGATAAATTTTCTGTATGGTGACCTAGACGAAACGATCCTAATTCGTCAACTTGAAGGGTATGCAGAAAAGGATAAGGAAGATTATGTGTGCAAGCTGAATAGGTCTTTGTATGGCCTAAAATAATCTCCTCGACAATGGAACAGGAGATTTGCAAGTTCATGGCACACATTGGTTTCACTAGGAGCCAGTTCGACCACTGTGTTTACTTCAGATTTCGACCTGGAAACTCACTTGTTATTTTGTTGCTATATGTGAATGATATTCTCAGAGCTTGCAACCGTGTTGAGGAGGTAATGGAGGTAAAGGCTGAACTCAGTAAGGAGTTTGAAATGAAGGATCTGGGAGTTGCCACTAGGATTCTTGGGATTGACATTCGGAGAGATAGAAAGTAGACGAAGTTGTGCTTATCTCAAGAGACATACCTATGGAAGCTTCTCGACAAGTTTGGTATGTCGAATTCAAAGCCTGTTATGACTCCAAAAAATCCTCAGTTTAAGCTTAGTACTACTCAAAGTCCGAGTACTGAAGATGAAAGAATCTATATGAGTAGTATCCCATATGCTAGTGTGGTAGGTTCTTTGATGTATGCTGTTAGATGTCAAACATGCTATATATTTGTATTTGATACTTGACAATTTTCAACACTTTCTTGTTTTAATTGATGAATTTATTAGTGAATTGTTGTTGTTCTTCAAACATTGTATTTATATCTCTGGTGCTTGTAATATGTGTGTTATTGTGCAGGAAAAGACACTGATTGATCAAATATTTAAGACACAAAGAGATGATACAAGCTGACAAAGAATTGAGGAAAACTTCAAGAAGTTCGCTTTGCGAACAGCAAGTGAGGTCCCAGCGAATAGCTCCAGAATTGGACAGAGGGAAAAGGGACTAAAGTTCGCTTTGCGAATTCCCAGCGAATGTTCGATGCTTCACTCGCTTTGCGAACAACCTATCGAAGAACCCTTGGATATGGCAGTGGCAAAAGGACCCAAAATTCGCTTTGCGAATGTTTTGGCGAGTGGTTCGCCTTGCGAATGAAACGTTCGCTTTGCAAACCCACGAATACAATCAAGGGCGGTTTAACTTTCAGAAGGCACTTAAGGTGCCATTTTCTTCACTCGCTAGGCGAATGATTCATTCGCAGTGCGAATGTAGCTGATCTCAAGTGTATTATAAATAGATTTTTATGTTTTCTTGGGATCATAACTTGATATTATCACACAAAAACATACTTTTTTGAGTTTTCTTCATCCAAGAGAGATTTTACACTTTGAGAAGCTGAAGTCACATCCGATCTCGATTATTCGACGCAGATGTTCTTTCGTCTCCTCACAAAACATGTGATACAAGCTACCATGAAAATGTGTAGCTAAACACATCCTTGTGTCAAGATTAGTGGTGGGTGATCCATTATCTTGTATGTATTGATTTTGATTGTAAGTTTGTGAACCTTGTTGATGATGTATATCGAAGAAAAACTTTGTTTACATTGTTCATATTTTGTTTAATTCATGTTCGAGAGAAATGTATTAAACTTGACCTAAGTTTCAATCAATCAATATTCATAAGGCTAGAGATAGTTTCGAATGTTGATGTTCATAAATATTGAACTTGAATGTTATCATATTGGTAGTTTGTATGAGAAATCAACAAAAGATCAATATGATAAATCCCACAAAAAGTGTTCGAGAGAAACTTGTTGAGAGGATATGTGGTTATATGTATTGTTAACGAGTTCACATGCTTGATCGAGTTGATACGTACAAAACGGATTACCGAAAACTAATCTTGACATGTTTTACCAAAACCCTAAAACCAATCTTTTTACCGTTGAATTCTAAATTTTATGCAAACGTTACGAAACGAAAAACCAACCTTTTGTTACTATAAAGTTTGAAAGGCTTTTGACTATCGAACGCCGGCAATATACATAATCTCTGTGGATACGATAAAAACACCCCCCGAAATACTTTTCAACAAAATGGCGCCGTTGCCGGGGATTGTTGTTATATTGCAAGCATTGCAATAGTTATTGAGTTTTAAATACGCGCACACTCACAAGGTGACTTGAAGTGTTTTTGGGATGGTGGTTATACTCACAGTACACAAACATTGCCTTGATCATTTCTATGTTTCCATAATTTTAAAACAACAAGCAAGATAAAGCATGAATTATAAGTATAAAACAACATTCATCATCAATCCAAAGCATTTAGTATAACATGGAGGTTTCTCACTTTTGTGATTTTTGGACCTAAATGACACAAGCAATCAATAGAGTTGTAACAAGAAACAACATTGTCATTTGTACAAAGACAAAAAAGTTCTAATACATTCTAAATTCTAGAACTAGGCAACTATGTACCTTGCCAACAACATCATGCTTAAATTACTATCATAGCCATCCAATCTTGGAGGAATCTTCTTTGATGATCAATCAACGCCCAACCTAAGTTTCTTCCACAAAACATCCAAAAGTTGGAAATATTAACTTCCATAAGCATACCAACATAAAACAATAAAAATATATCAACAACTTAAGAATTGAACATTCGTAAATTGAAGAATTCAACTCTTAATAACAATAATAAAAAACAAAATATTAGTAAACTTGAAAACAGAAAAATTTACTGAAAAACAAAATAGTACTAATAATAATAATGTCATGGTGTGAAAAACACCAACAAAGTCAAAAGTACCACAAAAGGGTACAAATACATCATAATCTCCAAAATAATCCAACAAAGTGGATAGAGTACATCTATAAAAACTGAAATAAAATAAAAATACAAGAAAACTTCACTTTGATGCTTAAAGGAAGTACAAAATCATCACCACAAAAAAACCAGTCCTCCTCGGACTCTGAACCATAAACCTCGACCTCCTCCTCCTCTGAGCCAGATCCAGAACCAGATACCTCAACAACAACACCATCATCCTCCTCATCAGCATCATCATCAGCAGTCATGTCCTCTCCCCCTCCGAATACTGGCCTGGCCTCAGGCCAACCAGCATGTGCAAGGAACTGCTCCCTCGTCACCATCGTATGATCAGCGGCAGGATCGTGAATCTGCAGCTGCATTACCTGTATGGAGTCATGTAAATCAGTCATGGAGCATTAAGAAGTCGTCATCCAGTCCCAGTTATACTGGAATATCTCCTGCTGATAAGGGTAAAATCCCTACGACCCAGAACCAGAAGCATCACCACCCCTTGTGCTGGCCTCAGCACCAGCACTTGATGTCTCTCCCCTTGCCCCCTTAGGCTTGCAAAACTTGTCGATATAACGATCATCAATAGCCGACGGGATAGTGACCTGACGGCATGCGGGTATATTAACCTCAGCATGTGCACACAACGTCATGATAAGACAGGGAAATGCAAGAGGGGCATTCGCCCGAGAAGCAGAATCACCAAGGCCACTCTCCACAATAGCCCTAAACTCATCGGCGATAATACGGGCCACATCAATCTGCACGTTAGTCAAAATACTGTGTACAAGGTGGGCCAATGGTATAGGGATGGTAGACGAATGAGACTTCGGCTTGATGTTGGTTATCACCAAGAGCAAAATAAGCTGAGCCAAAGGTTGTATGTCCTCACGCCGGTATCTAATAGCAACCTCAGATGGGTTGAGTCCTACAGTTTTTCCCAGTCGTAGAAGATCTCTGGTCATGGCAGGTATGTCCCGGTGAAGGTGCAAGTCTCTATGGTAAACGTCTATCTGGCTAGCTCTCAATGGTAGAGGACTTCCAAGAACAATATTAATTATTGCACGGTCAAATCTCACCACCTTCCCCCCAACAAAGGTTGTCAAACTAAATTGCTCCCCATCATCAGGAAGTTCGTTTGCATAGAATTCTTGGACAATCTCAACGTTGTAGCTATCGACTGGAGTTATCAGTCATCCCTATTTTTTTCTTCTAAGAGTGCAGCCACAGACCGATAACTCCTTCGGTCACTCAAGTTAAACCTCTTTTCAGGCAAGATGGTTCTCTTTTCCAAGGTAAGATACCTTGCTGCTTGTTTGGCACCCCTAAACCGAACGCTATCAAACTGTATTGGAACTTGTCGCGATGTGGTGGCTTTTCGCTTCTTAGCGGGATTAATCTTAGGACCCATCTGCACAAATCAACAAACAAAACAACAACAAGCAGCAACATAGTTTATTAAAATTAGGAGCCAAAACAAAATCACAACGAAACAACATAAAAAAAAATTCATAATTTTGATACGTTCGCTCCAGAGTTCGCAAAGCGAAGGCTAGCGAACATTCCCCCCAGATTCGCAAAGCGAAGGTCTGGCGAATGCTCGCCCAGGTTCGCAAGGCGAACTGAACAGCGAACACGCGATAATTTTGGAAAAACAACAACATTCAACTTCCAACATCAGAGTTTCATTCACAATGTCACCTCTATTCTAAAATTTACAAACAATTCAACATGCAACAGCAGAGAAATCTTAAAACAGAGGTGAAAACCTAGAATTTACAATGTCTCTAATGTGCAATCCACAATCCTAAGCATATGTCTCAACACAAATTAAAATATAGAATAAGAAATCAAACCTGAACTTGTAATTGAAATTGGGGAAAAATTTGGTGAAATTTGAGATGAACAGTGCACGTGAGAGATTGAGTTCTTGAGAGAGTGTTTTGTTTGAATGAGAGAGGCAAGAGTGAGAGTAGGGTTTTCCCTCTCAAATGTTCAGAAAATGATATGGGTCATGGGCCCAAGTATATGGCCCACCCATAAAATTAAATCCTTTTTAAACTGAGGTGGCAGCAAACACACTTCTCCTGTCTCGCTGAGTTCGCAAAGCGAACTGGCTGGCGAATGCTCGCCCCAGGTTCGCAAAGCGAACGCCAGCGAACTTCCTAAACCATTTCTAAACATCAAAAATCATTAAAACAGCAAAAAAAGCATTAAATACTTACAATGTTGGGGTGCCTCCCAACAAGCGCTTGTTTAATGTCGACTAAGCTCGACGGTCCAAAATGATTCAAAGATCATCAAGAAACACACTGCAATTCTCTCGGTCGAATTCTCCTCCAAGATATAATTTCAACCGTTGGCCATTTACTGTCCAACTCTCTTTCTTTTTCAAGTCCTCAATGACTATTGCACCATAGTGCTTGACATCCTTGACAAAAAACGGTCCAGACCATTTGGACTTTAATTTTCCCGGAAACAATTTCAGACGGGAATTGAATAAAAGCACCATCTGACCAACACGGAATTCCTTCTGCGAACCCTCTTTATTATGATATCCTTTCACTTTTTCCTTATATATCTTGGTTGAGTGGTAAGCGTTATTGCACATTTCTTCCAATTCATGCAACTGAACTTTCCTTTTTTCACCGGCCAAACTCGGATCAAAATTCAACATTTTCAAAGCCCAAATAGCCTTGTGCTCCAATTCAACGGGTAAATGGCATGACTTGCCATAAACCATTTGAAAAGGAGTTAAACCGATTGGCACTTTGTAAGCGGTGTGATACGCCCACAAAGCCTCATCTAATTTTTGTGACCAATCTTTCCGCGAGCTCGACACGGTTTTCTCTAAAATCATTTTGACCTCTCTATTAGACACTTCAGCTTGACCATTGGTCTGTGGGTGGTATGGAGTTGCAACTTTATGCTTTACACTGTAATGCTTAAGACCTTTTCGAGCGGTGCATTGCAAAAATGCGAACCTCCGTCACTAATTAACACACGAGGGGTGCCACAATGGGAGAATATGTTTTTATTTAAAAATTTTATCACCATTTTGCCATCGGCCCTCGGTGACGCAATTGCTTTCACCCACATGGAAACATAGTCAACCGCAACTAAAATATACTCGTTTGAAAACGAGGGTGGGAATGGCCCGGCAAAATCAATACCCCAACAATCGAACACCTCGACTTCCAAAATTGTGTGCAAGGGCATTTCATTTCTTTTTCCAATCCCGCCACTTCTTTGGCATGTATCACAACTTTTTGCATGGAGGTTGACATCTTTAAACAATGTTGGCCAATAAAAGCCCGATTGGAGGACTTTAGTTGCCGTTCTAAAACCATTATAATGCCCTTTATAAGGCGAGTTGTGACAATGCCAAAGGATACTTTTGGCTTCATCAAGAGTGACACACCTCCTTAACAAATTGTCACCTCCTAATTTAAAGAAGTATGGCTCATCCTAAACTTAGAAATTAGCATCCGAGAGGAATTTCCGTCTTTGATTCCAAGTTAGGTCCTCCGATATAAAATCGGTGGCTTTGTGGTTAGCGAAATCTGCAAACCACGACCTAACTTTTACTTGAAAAAGTTTTTCATCCAGAAATTCTTCACGGACCTCATTCTCACGGTGAGTTACCTCTATATTGACCAACCTAGACAAATGATCTGCTACCAAGTTTTCTGACCCTTTCTTGTCAAGGATTTCCAAATCAAACTCTTGTAACAAAAGGATCCACCGGATGAGCCTTTGCTTCGAATCTGGCTTGATAAGTAGATATCTAATTGTCGAGTGGTCAATGTAGACTACCACCTTTGAACCAATCAGATAAGACCGAAATTTCTCAAGAGCGTTAACAATAGCGAGTAATTATTTTTCTGTGGTGGCATAGTTAACTTGTGCCTCATTAAGAACTTTACTCGCATAATGTATAGCATGAAAAATTTTGGTCTTTCTTTGCCCAAGCACCGCACCAACGGCATAATCGCTAGCATCACACATTAATTCAAAATTTAAAGTCCAATTTGGAGCAACGATTATGGGTGCGGTGATGAGTTTCTCTTTTAAAATTTTAAAGGCATTTAAACATTCATCATCAAATGAGAAGGACTTATCTTTGTTGAGTAGATTACTCAATGGCCTTGCAACTTTGGAGAAGTCTTTGATAAACCGCTGATAAAAGCCAGCATGGCCAAGAAAACTCCGGATGCCTTTGACATTGGTTGGAGGAGGCAACTTCTCGATCACTTCAATTTTCGCTTGATCCACTTCAAGGCCTTTAGAGAAGACTTTGTGGCCAAGCACAATCCCCTCTGTTACCATAAAGTTGCACTTCTCCCAGTTCAATACCAAGTTTGTTTCAACCCACCGTTCAAGAACAGCCTCCAAATTTCTCAAACAAAGATCAAAAGACGCTCCGAAAATGGAGAAGTAGTCCATGAATACCTCCATCGTTTTTTCAATAAGGTCAGAGAAAATTGCTTGAACACATCGTTGAAATGTTGCCGGTGCGTTGCACAAGCCAAACAACATCTTTCGGTAAGCAAAAATCCCAAAAGGACATGTGAATGCCGTCTTCTCATGGTCTTCCGGGTCAACCGAAATTTGGTTATAACCGGAGTAACCATCCAAAAAGTAATAGAATTGTTGGCCCGACAATCTTTCTAACATTTGATCCATAAACGGGAGTGGAAATGGTCTTTTCTTGTAGTGGTGTTTAGCTTCCTATAATCTATGCACATTCTCCAACCCGTCACAGGACTCACCCACGGACTATCGGACTTGAATAGGACTCACCCACGGACTATCGGATATCGGGTAAATCATACCGGCATCCAATAGCTTAATAACCTCTTTTCTCACCACTTCCTTCATGGTTGGATTTAAACGGCATTGTGGTTGGGCTACTGCTTTGAAGTTCTCTTTGTAACGGCAAAATCGTGAGTGTAAGCTATTGATTAACTTAACTCGAAAAGCAAGAGTCGCCACCGCACTTTTATTTTATCCAAAAAGGAAAGGAAAAAGAGCGAACAAAACCTACACAAGCTCTAATCAAGAACAAGTGAAGAGAAACTGGATAAGGGGGGTTGGTTACACAATGGGAAGGTGTTAGCACCCAAAACGTCTATAGTACTATATAGGAACCCTTTGAAATATTTACGCTTTTGGTCTAAAAAAGTTTGCTTGAAAAGAGATTGAGGAGATGAGAAGAGAAATTGTTTTTAAGATTTTTATGTTTGGAGAGACTTGTCGCCTCATTCCTACGTACCCATGATGTGCAATGTAGGATCAAAACCTCGTAGTTTGTGGTACAAAGAATGAAATTTGTTTGTTTTGGTTGATCTTAAATGTAAAGACAAGTCGTCATTTCCATGCGAATAATTCCGCTTAAAGAAATGAATCATGTCTAAACTTATGAAAAAAAGTTAAAGGAAAAGTGCACGAGGGCACAAAAGAGAGTGATGAGTTTGATGTTTTTTAAGTCTTTTGAAAAAGGTGTCAACATGCTTATGTAGTTTAGCATTTGTTAAGAAATGAAAAGGAAAAAGGTAAAATCACTTGACAAAGTCAAGGTTTGATTATGAAAGAGGTGATAGTTTGAAATCAAGAAAGTTTTGAAAAAGAGAGAGAGTTTTGAAAATTGAAGAATGGGGAGGAGAAGAAGTGACTATCCTAAAGCATAAAGTAAAAGCCTGGGATAAGAATAGCCTAACCACACAAGTAAGCTTCGAAGTCTTCGAACCATAATTCCAAAGCAAAGGGAGAAGGTCCTAGTTCTAAGTCCAAGGTTCCAAGAATTGCATTGGATGTCCAAGGTCTAGGTGTAAAACTCCATGTCCATTGCATAGGATAGTAACCATAGTCCAAGATTAGAAACACGAGTTTTTTTAGAGGTT
This sequence comes from Lathyrus tuberosus, assembly GCA_022829125.1. Classification (NCBI taxonomy): domain Eukaryota; kingdom Viridiplantae; phylum Streptophyta; class Magnoliopsida; order Fabales; family Fabaceae; genus Lathyrus; species Lathyrus tuberosus. Next base: position 546,815 of record JALAZF010000085.1, on the reverse strand, counting down.
TTGGCCTTTATTAATGTTTTTGGTCCAAGTGGACAAAGAGAAAAAAGCATAAGCATAAACATGTGTCCAACAGACAAAGGAAAAATTGCGGAAGCATAAACATATGTCCAACGGACAAAGGAAAAATTGCGGAAGCATAAACATGATATGAAATGATAAAAATGAAGCATAAAAGTAAAAGAGATAAGGAGCGAGAAGGAATTGTAAACAAAGTTAGTACAATAGTATTGTTAGTAAGTTAGTGATTAGTTGTTAGAGTAAGTGATCAATAATAATTGAATTATTGCACTTAGGCCAATGTTAATGAGAACTCATTAGAGGATTGATAAGACCAAAGCCTCCTAACAACAAGTTTCATAAGTTTTGAACCAAAAGACAAATAATCAAATATTCTTGATAGTTTTCCGATGCGGGACAAATATTGCGCTATGTTAAGCAATCGCCGAGTAATTTACGGAGTAATTACCCTATAATGAGGTCGGTCAATAGCTCTTTGTGCTAATGCATGCTAGATGAATGATATGTAAATCGTTATTCGAAAGCAATACCGCACGAAAAGAAAAATGGTAACGATCTAGTCTTAATCAAAATTCAACAACGGAATTTCAAGATCCTTTAGACTTTCATCTATCAAAAAGAAAAAGAATTAAGATGAAGAGAAAGTGGATCTAACATGTTATGATCCACACAACCAACAACAATTAAAAAGTTAAAAGAAATTAAAATGAAGGAGAAAGAATTAGAAATATTTTTCAAGTGAATTTTTCAAGAAATTTTCTAAAACAAAATTTTAAAATAAAAAAAATCCACAAGAAAATAGAATTGTTTCTTATTAAAGAAATCATTTAAAAAAAATAATAGAAAGTTATTTAAAAAAAAAAGAATTGAAAGAAAATTAAAGGAAAAAAACAAAATGATAAGGAGGTTTGTTTAAAAAAAAGAAAGTGGTGATGTAGTGGAACACGGGCCAAGGCCCAATTCACACAAACCAAAATAAAAAAAAAAATAAAAAAAAAAGAAATAATAAGCAAAAGAATATAAAACAAATAGGTAAAATGAAAATTCACTATAATGTAAAAACCAGAACGTGACTTCATCTTCTTCTTCTTTTCTTCACGCGGTGGTCACTATTCACATCATGCTAGCAATTTGGAGCTCCACCGAATCGGAGCGGCGGAGCTTCCATGTGGTACCATTGCGACCGGGAAAGCGAGAGGAGTTCAAATATGCCAATGATTTCAATTGAAATTAACTATACGATGTGAATTTCGGATCTGAAGTTTCGTCGGAAAAAACTCCGATACCTTCAAAAATGGTGAGTTAACTTCAATTCTCTTCTCTTTTCTTCTTCTTTGCTAAGACTTTGATGTTTGTGGATATGAATATGTTGTTGTTGTTGATGATGTTGTGCGAACGGAATTGTATTTGAGATTGAAGAAAGTTGAAAATGGAGAAGGTGATGAATATTTTTGGTTGTTGAAGGTTAGTGTTGAGAGGTTGGATTGTTGTGAGTTGTGTGAAGAATTGGAATTGGTTTATTGAATGTGTGCAGAATTTTTGGATTGAAATTTTGAGGGTGAAAATCGATGGAAGAAATTTAAAGAGAATTGAAGATTGTGGAGAGAAAATTTTTCAGAGTTTTCTTGGCTTATTCAAGCTTGATTTTGGAATGAAGTGAGTGTCTTATTTATAGATGAATGAAGTGAATTCTTGCAATTTGATTTGAAATTTTTGGTTGCCGTTTTCATTGAGCTTGCTACGTTCTGATCTTGCCTGATGCGTGTGTTCGATGCGTTGTTTTGCAGTTGCGACGGCTGCGTTTGGCTCACGTCGCGTTGTGGCTTTGCAATTTTCATCTTTTGCAGCTTGTATGAATTAGCTCACGTGCAGGTTGGACGGCGTGATGTATTGTAGTAGCAGCTGGCTTCATGGAATTAGTGGCTTGTGGAGTTTTCATTTGTTGTGTAATGAACAAATATAATTGTTTTTTTTTTAATGAAAATTTTCATGGGCTTTTTATTGGATTGTTCATGAGCTTATTTTTGTAGAATAACGAGCCTTTGGATTTTGAAAGTATGTTTAAAAAATGTTAATGAATGGTATTAAAATGAATATTAGATATTGAGAAAAATATGGATATGGAGAATTGAATTGGAATATGGATATTAAAAAAAAGGTGGATTTAGAAAAAATGGATTTTGAATGAATTTTGAAATGGGTAATAGTTTAGAATGAAAATGGATAATGAAAAATTGGCAAAAAAAAAAAAAAGGATATTGATAATGAAAGGAATTTTGCAATATGGATAATTGGTTTTTTAGAAGATGTGGATATAAATGAAAAATGGTTTAAATGGATAATTGATGGATTATGGATTTTGTAATATGGAGTGGATTTAGGAATATAAATTTTTATGTAAGTGGATGATTGGAAATGGATATTGGATAATAAAAATGGATTAGAAATGGATTAAAAGTGGGTAAGAAAAATGGTTTATCAAAAGGAAAAAGGAATTGGTTTAGAAAAAGAAATGGCTTAAGGAATGGAAAGCAAAACTTTATTTTTAGCCCAAAACCAATCTTGACTTTTTTTCACAAGCCTCTGATAAAATATGCACAGCTACCACTGAACAAACCACAACTGAATAACAGCCATTTGAATCTATTTGAACTCTGAATCAAATGAATCTTGGACCATTTTGAATTTAATTGAATCAATCTTTAGGAAAATAAATCCACAGACGAACCCAATCTGGACTGATGAACTCAGATGAACATGATGAATATCACCACACAACAACTTGACAGCCACTGCTTGAGAAATAGCCCATTGAAACAGATAACTTGCACTTGAAACAATTGTTTGATAGTTTGACCAAGATTAGGTCAAACATCTATCTGAACTGGATCAAAGCTAAACAACCACATTTAAACTGAAAACACTTCATTGTCTTTGGCAAACCTGCGCAACACACAGAGAGAGAAACTGTAGCAAATTGCAACATATTTTTGGTATTTTGATTAGAGGTTAGTAAACATATAATAAAGCAAGTGAGAATAATATACAGATGTTCAGGAGAAACAAAGATTGTGATCTTGTTTGTGGTATGAAATACAAATGAGATGAGCGGAATCTTAAGGGTAAAAATTAGGGTTCAACACTCTTCCATCAAGATTTTATGCATGCAATAAGCCGGACTAATTCCCTTTAGATCAGAAAGAACCCAACCTAAAGCTTCTTGATTTTTTCTTCAAAACTTGAATCAAACGGTCCTCCTCTTTGTCGGTTAAGATGTTGCTAATGATAACCGATTTGTTACAACCGTCATCAAGGAACACATATTTCAAATTAGAAGACAACACCTTCAATTCAAGTTGAGACTTCTCATCACTCACCTCTTTCTTTAACACTTCCTCTTCACATTCTCATGGTTGTAACTCATCCAAAGATTCAAGTTCCTTCAAACACTCTTCAAGTGCCCTTTCTTCTTCATCGGAAAACACTTCAAACGAGTCATCAAGAGGTCTTTCCAAAGGAGATATTATATGAACTTGCTTTGAAACTTCCTCTATGGCTTCTTCCGTTGCATCAATACCTAAGCTATCATGTTTGTCTTGAGAATGCTTCATTGCTTCAAAGAGATTAAAACTCACTTCTTCATTTTGAACTCTTACTTTCATAAGACCGTCATCAACATCAATCATCATACGGGCGGTCTTCATGAAAGGGCATCCAAGTATTAATGGAGTATCCTCGTCTTCCTCCATATTAATAACAACAAAGTCAACCGGAAAGAAAAACTTATCAACTTTAACCAAGACATCTTGAGCCATTCCATGAGGATGAGTTGTGGATTTGTCGGCCAATTGTAACGTCATCTGAATTTCCTTCATTTCAATGTTCCCAAGCCTCTTCAGAATGGACAATGGAATTAGATTAATTCTTGAGCCCAAATCGATTAAGCCTTTGCCAACATAGACATTACCAATTGTTACCGGCAAAGTAACACGCCCCGGATCGACTTCTTTCCTTGGTAGAGTTCTTTGAATTATAGCACTACAACTAGCATCAAGGACAATTGTTTCCGGCTCCGAATATCTTCTTTTCTTTGTAAGGATATCTTTCATGAACTTAGCATATTTCAGCATTTATTCAAGTGCTTCGGCAAACAGAATGTTGACTTGCATTCGTGGATCATGTTAAAAAATGTCATTCTATAAAGCAAAATAAATGAGAATTACAAACAAAAGCACTAAGGCTCAAATTTTATTGATAGAATGGTAATCAGCTAAGCGCGTGATCCCATAGAGCATTACAAAGTTTAGAAAATGGTAATTTGACGGAAAAGGGGCTACATTGAAACATAACGACCGCTATCCTTCTACCAACTTTGAATTCTGGACATTCTGAGCTTCTGTCGAAGGTGACCTTGGTTGAAGTCTTTTCGACGGATGGCGTTACCGTTGGGGACTTAACCTTGTTGGACATAGTTACTTGCTAGGAATCCCTAATTTTTGCCTAGATTTCCTTTTGAGGTTTTCAATCCATCGGGATGATTTTTGCTTGTGTCTCTAATTTTTGCCTGGACCGCCCTTGGGGGTTTTCAATCCACCGAGACGTTTTTTTTATTTTTTATTTAGGGGAAGTATTTCTTGACTACATCAACATTCGTGGGGAAGGTAAACTCCTCTCCATCCATGGTTGCGAGTCTCAAGGCGCCGCCTGAGAAGGCTTTCTTAACAATGTAATGGCCATCATAATTCAGTGTCCATTTGCCTCAGGAAATAGTAAGGAATGATTGTATCTTCTTGAGCACGAGGTCTCCTTTTCTGAAGACACGAGGTCGGACCTTTTTGTCGAACGTTTTCTTCATTCTTTGCTGATATAGCTGACCGTGGCACGAAGCTGTCATTCTCTTTTCTTCGATCAGATTCAGTTCGCCGTGTCGACTTTGACATCATTTAGTCTCTGTTAGCTTAGCTTCCATCAATACCCAGATTGATGGGATCTCTACTTCTATGGGGAGCACTGCTTCCATGCCATATACTAGAGAGAAAGGGGTTGCCCCTGTCGAGGTGCGAACAGAAGTGCGATACCCGTGAAGAGCATAGGGTAGCATCTCGTGCCAATCTTTGTAGGTTACAACCATCTTTTGAACGACTTTCTTGATATTCTTATTAGCCGCTTCTACCGCTCCATTCATCTTAGGCCGGTAGGGAGATGAACTATGGTGTTCGATTTTGAACTCAGCACACAACTCTTTAATCATCTTGTTGTTCAAGTTGGATCCATTATCGGTAATGATCTGGCTTGGAACACCATAATGGCAGATGATATGGTACTTGATAAATCGGACCACCACTTGTCGGGTTACATTGGCGTATGACACTGCTTCGACCCACTTAGTGAAGTAGTCAATGGCTACCAGGATGAACCGATGTCTGTTTGAAGCTTTGGGTTCAATCATGCCAATCACGTCGATTCCCCATATAGAAAAAGGCCATGGAGAAGAAAGAACTCTGAGATGAATTGGCGGTACATGGATTTTGTCAGCGTATATTTGACACTTGTGACATCTCCTCATGTACTTGTAGCAATCAGATTCCATTGTCAACCAATAATATTCTGCTCTTTGAATTTTTCTCGCCATTGTGTGTCCGTTGGCATGAGTGCCAAAGGAGCCTTCGTGAATTTCTTTCATCAACATGTTTGCTTCTTGTCTGTCTACACATCTGAGCAAAACCATGTCAAAGTTTCTTTTGTAGAGTGTATCACCATATAGGAAGAAGTTGCCTGCCATTCTTTTGAGAGTCTCCCTGTCTTTTCTTGATGCCCCAAGTGGGTACTCTTCTCTTTGAAGGAAGCACTTGATATCATGATAGCAGGGTTTGTCATCGATGACTTCTTCGATCATGAAGATGTAAGCGGGCCTTTCAAGGCACATAATGTCAATCTTAGGTACTTCGTTCCATTGACTTACAGCAATCATGAAAGAGAGAGTAGCTAGTGCATTAGCCATGTGATTTTCTTCACGAGGGATGTGATGAAACTCGATTCTGTTGAAGAATGGTAACAACCTTCTCGCGCAATCTTTGTAAAGAATCAATCCTGATTGGTATGTATTCCACTCTCCTTTGATCTAATTGATAACCAAGGCTGAGTCTCCATACACATCCAAATTCTTTATTCTTAAGTCAATTGCTTCTTCGAGACCCATGATACAAGCTTCGTATTCGGCCTCGTTGTTTGTGCATTTAAATGTCATTTTGGTAGTCAAAGGAATATGGGTACCCTGAGGTGTTACGATGATTTCCCTATTTCCGTTTCAATAAGTATTGATGGCTCCGTCGAATATTAGTCCCCATTGGGAACCTGGTTCTGGCCCTTCGCTGGGTAGCGGTTCATCGCAATCTTTTATTTTCAAGTACATGACATCTTCGTCTGGGAAGTCAAATCTGACTGATTCCTGAACGTCAATCGGTTGACGAGTCAAATGATCGGCTAAAATACTCCCTTTGACGGCTATCTGAGTATGGTACTCAATGTCGTATTCCGATAACAACATCTACCAACGAGCAATCCTTCCCGTGATAGCAGGCTTTTCAAAGACGTACTTGATCGGGTCCATTTCGGAGATTAACCAAGTAGTATGACAAATCATGTACTAGCGAAGACGTTTAGCTGCCCAAGCCAAAGCGCAACAAGTTTTCTCGAGCATAGTGTACCGAGGTTCATAGTCCGTGAACTTCTTGCTTAAGTAGTAAATGGCAGACTCTTTTCTTTTTGTCTCATCTTGTTGGCCAAGTACACAACCCATGGAGTCTTCCAAGACTGTTAAGTAGATAATCAGTGGTCTTGCTTCCACTAGAGGAGACATAATAGGTGGACTCAATAGATATTCTTTGATACTATCGAAAGCTTTTTGGCAGTCTTCAGTCCATACACAGCTTTGATTCTTTCTAAGTAGTTTGAAGATCGGCGCACATGTCGCGGTCATGAGGGATATTAACCTTGAGATGTAATTCAGACATCCCAGAAATCCTCTGACCTGTTTTTCAGTCTTTGGTGAAGGAATTTCTTGAATGGCCTTGACCTTGTCGAGATCAACCTCGATTCCTTTTTGGCTGATGATGAATCCTAATTTCTTTCTTGAGCGAGCACCGAATGTGCACTTATTGGGATTCAAGCGGAGTTTGTATTTTCTCAGACGCTCGAATAACTTTGATAGGTGTGTCACATGCTCTTCTTCTGTTTTAGATTTGGCAATCATGTCATCGACATACACTTCATTTCTTTGTGCATCATGTCGTGAAATAGAGTTGTCATAGCCCTTTGATAGGTTGCCCCCGCGTTCTTCAAACTGAACGACATTACCTTGTAACAAAAGGTGACCCGTGGGGTGATGAATGAAGTTTTCTCCATATCTTCCGGCGCCATTTTGATTTGATTATAGCCCGAGAATCCATCCATGAAGGAGAAGACTTTGAATTTTGTTGTGCTATCTACCAGCATGTCAATGTGTGGCAGGGGGAAGTCATCCTTCGGACTTGCTTTGTTCAGGTCCCTGTAGTCCACACACATTCTGACTTTTTCGTCCTTTTTTGAAACTGGCACTATGTTGGCTAACCATTGAGGATATTCTGAGGTGGCGAGGAAACCTGCATCGATCTGCTTATGTACTTTCTCTTTAATTTTGATGGCCATATCTGGATGAGTCCTTCCCAGTCTTTGTTTTATTGGCAGACATTCTGCTTTTAGCGGTAAATGATGTTCTACGATACTGGTATCCAACCCTGGCATGTCCTGATAAGACCAAGCAAATACATATGGAAACTCTTTGAGAAGTTTTATCAAGTCTTCTCTGACAGTTGGACTGAGCAGTGCTCCAATATTAACTTCTTTCTTTCTTCCTCTGAACCCAAATTTGAAGGTGTGAGAAAAACACAAGAAAGGGGGGGGGGGGGGTTGAATTGGGTTTTCTACTTTTAAAACTTTTTGTGAAACTCAAGCAAAGATTATGAATAAACTAACAATGAAAAAGACACATGATATATCATGGTTCACTTGAAAACTATCAAGCTAATCCAGTCCATCCGCCAATGTGATTTTGCCTCTCTCAAGCGAGGACTTAATCCACTATAACCAAACTGATTACAACTGCACTAGCATATTGCTGGTGACTAACAGCCTTTAAGACACACTAGTCCTAGACTTCCTAATAATCCTGACCCAACTGGTCGATTAGGGAATAACGCACAAGCTAACTGCAAGTGACTAACAACATTAAAGCACACTGTCTTAGTCTTCCTAAAATTCTGACCCAACTGGTCCTTTAGGGAACACAAACAATTTGTTTGTTACAAAGGTTTGTTTACAATGATGCTTCTACACAAGCTGATAAGTAAACAGATTTTAAGAACAAATTGACTTAAGAATGTTATTGACAATAAAGCGTATGAACAGTGAAAGTTTCGGTAACAAATCTTGAAGTCTCCACGCCTTTATATAGCCATGCATGATATGACCGTTGAAGAATATTTGTGACATTTCAGAATTACGGCGGCTTGTAGGATCGTGGGGGACAAATAGTACATTCGCGTCCGTCCTATCCGGAGTGGAGCAGTGCGTCCTTGTACTATTGTACTATTGTACCGTTGCTTAGTCTTCTCAACTTCCAGCCTTCAGAGGCTTCTGCGAGCATGAGTTAGAAGAAGGGAAAACATAATTAAGATCTTAAGAACTTCAAGTCTTCAGAGTCTGCAGAGCTACATCTTCAGAGTCTTCACCACTTGGTCTTCAGAATCCATGGTCTTCACAATCATAAGTCTTCAACATCTGGACTTGTTCATCAGAACTTCTGTCTTCAGATCTTCAAAACTTGTTTTCTTAAGTCTTCAGCATCTGGACTTGTTCATCAGAACTTCTGTCTTCAGATCTTCAAAACTTGTTTTCTTAAGTCTTCAGCGTATCAGAGTCATGAAACTTCAGAGTCTTCTGAAATAAATGATACTATTCAGCAAAACAGTATGTAGCGTAGAAGCGGAACAATTCTCTTCTAATAACTTAGCCACGCTATTTATCAAAAGCAAAACCTGTTTATTAAATTCTAAAAAATAACAAACATTAGAATACCAAAATTGTTCATACAACCATACTTGTTTGTTATCATAAAAACTCAGAGGTATTATTGCAGAACCAATCCTTGTTCTAACAAAATTGACTGTTTCCAACGGCTCTTTGTGAGGCTCAATAGACCTTTCCTCTTGTCTGAGTAGTCGGGAGATCTCTTCAGGAATTTCTTCATTCTCTTCTTATTCAGCTTCAAATACCGGGAATTCAAAGTTGGGAGAAGGCATTGGATCATATGTTTCAATGGGGTTTAAAACAAGCAATCTGCATGACGTGATGATTCGTTTTTAGCAAAGACAGAGAGAATGCAAGAGTGTGTGCAGTGTATTTTCTGAAAAAATGCTTGTTTTTATTTTGGGTTGTTTTAGGATTGCCATTTTCTGAAAAAATGAAAAGTGAAAACAACAATAAATGCGGGAATTCAGAATGACATTATTTATTCATGATTTGTCGATTCTTGAAACACAACCCTATAAAAAGAACTCTGTAAAAACATCCGTTTCACCTGGGCAAGGTGAAAGGTTAAAACAAAGATGGTAATTACTTAGACTTATGGACGACTTTTGGGACATCGACAACAATCCAATGACGACGAACTCCTCTGTGAATCACAAAGTCTGGTATCTTCCTTCTTGGTTTGTCTTCAGAAATATCACTGATTTCTGGAGGAGTAGGATCATTGGAGTCTTCTTCCCATGCAGAATTGTCATAGGAGAATTCTTCTGTCGCATCTTCCATAGGGTTTTCACTTTTAAGAGGATCTCCCCATCCAGTTGGCTGGATGTCCTCGTACCGGATGCGAGAGCTTTCGGGAGCGGTGTATTTGACTAGGAAGTCGTACTTGCCACTCAGCTGTCCCAAGGTGTCCCATGTTTTTGTGGGAATAGATGAGTCACCTTCCTCAATAATGTTGATTTTAGGAAATGCATAGTTAATGAATTCTTGTCCTGAACACTTTGCGAATTCATCACCGTGGTGTCGGACATTTTCGGAATGTCCTGAGTAATGATTCCATGACTTTGTGGGGACATGGGTATTCTTTTCAATATTACTCAGCCGATAGGCATCGTCCGACTGACTCTTTTGCCCCAAGTCTTCTGTGTACGGCTTCCAGATAGGCAAGTCATCCAGGGGATCATAGCCACAGTTGTCTTTCATTAGATTTTCTTCCTCTATTGAATTGGGTGGAGCACGACATCCTTCAGGATCACAATCTCCACAGATCATCCTGACTTCTGACCTCGGTATATATCTTGGGGTCTGCTTAGGAAAATAAAATGGCGTGTACGCTTCTCCCTGAGACATATAACCGTCATCATTGAGATAAGACTTCCATTCCTCATCCGCATCGGAGGAGTCGCTCTAACTGATGGTGTGTACTTCTTAAGACACTGGGTGGAGGAAACCTCCGCTGTGGAAGAAATCCTGAATGGGACGAAGATTTTCGTCCTTCTTTATAGTCTGAGTACAGGTCGAAGAAAAACCAAGACCTTTCTTTGTCTTGTTATCTTTGGGAGTTACAATTTGTCCCAATCCTTTTATGTCATTACTCTTGATCACTTCGAGAGCGTTCTTGTATGAGGAAATTGATGTCCCTCTGTCTGGTCGATTCTCATTGCTCACTGAGAGTGCTTGGAACTGGGTTCCAACAACCTCCTCTGGTTCTACACAGGAGAATGATGATAAGTTGCTTATGATTAAGGCTTGATCTCCACATATTGTGAATAACTTGTCATTCTTGATGAACTTCAGCTTCTGGTGAAGTGTCGAAGTGACTGGCCTAGCTTTATGTATCCAATGTCTTCCAAATAAACAGTTGTATGTTGCCTGGATGTCCATGACCTGGAAAGTGACTTGGAAAGTGTGAGGACCGATGGTTATGGGAAGATCAACTTCGCCGATAACTATTTTTCTAGATCCGTCAAAGGCTTTAACGATAATCTCACTGCCTCTCATCGAAGCTCCTTGAAATGATAGTCGTACCAACGTTGATTTTGGCATAACATTCAAAGATGATGTTGTGTCTACATGTACACTGGCTATAGCATCGTCCTGGAAGTTGGCTGTAATGTTGAGTGCCATATTATGGTTTTTGTCTTCTTCCATCAGTTCTTCATCACTGAATCCCAAGTTATTGCAGGAAGTGATATTGGAGATGATGCTGTCAAATTGTCCTACCGTCACGTATTGTTCTACAATGGCTTGTTCCAAGACCTTCTGTAGAGTTTCTCTATGAGCTTCTGAACTAAGCAGGAGAGATAGTACAGAGATTCGAGATGGAGTTTGCAACAATTGGTCCACAATGTTGTACTCACTTTTCTGGATGAGCTTCAACATCTCATCGTTGTTCTTTACAGGTTCTGGATTACTAGATTGACCGACTTGTTGGTTAGGAACTTCCGTTTGAGGTTTCTTTTCTTTGGCAGATTCTCCAACTCCTCTATTGAAGATCCTACTGCTCTGGGTAACTCGACTGATGTCGGCAATGTTCGTGACGGAGGGTAATGAAGTTTCTTTTCCGTTCTTGATGGTCGTTGCACCATACTTGTAAGGGATAGCCTTATCTGACTTGTACGGTATTGGACCTGGTAGGTAGATAACCACAGGAGCTTTTTGATTTTTCTGACTATCATAGGCAACTGTGATCAGCTCCTGGTTGGGAACTTTTCTACTATCAAGAGGAATCTTTAATTCATTGAGATGAGGGATTATGGTGCAAACGTTCTTGGTTATTCCATGATCAGAGATTACGACAACGCTTTTGTTTTGACCAGAGAGGTAGTCTTGTATCATGTTGATCGACCCAGAACTTGAACATGGTCGAATCTCTTTCCGATCCAACTGATTTTGGAGGACTACTCATACGAGATAACATCCTTGGTTATTTTCCAAACATACTCTACAACGCTCATAATTGTGTGGTGGTACCCGACCATACCCGCTTTGTATGCAATGCATCTCTACTAGATCTGTTTCTATTGAGCGGATATCACGACTTTGATGTCTATCAGGATTCTCATCAGTCATGCTAATCCGTTGTGTAACTTCATCCAAGTAGATCGGAAGCCACCAGCGGTCCAATAGATGTTGAAGTGTTCTTTGCACAAGCACACACCCTTGGTCATCTTTGCAGCATTCTTTATAGTCTAGATAATCATGTGAAGCCAGAAAACCGAGTCTGACCTATTTAGCATGTAATTCCACTAGACTGGTATTCATTAGGCGTATGTCAAAGATCTGAACCATATTGACTTGATTCTCATTTCTTTCATGGTAGTCTTGGATCCATCTGAGATCCATCTGACGCTGAAGGGCCTCTTGTACAAAAAAGCATCCTTGATTATTTGTTGAGCAGATTGGACAAGTGTTGTAATTATGTCGTGGCAGATTGTAATATTGACTTTGTCTTGAATGCATTTCCACTAAATTGACGTTCATTGCACGGATGTCGTGGTTCTGAACAATGTTGGGATATGCATGGGCCATGTTTACTTCACGAATCCTGTGATTTTGAATCCAACCCATATCCATTTGTTCTTGCAGAGCTGCTTGTACTATGGCACACCCTTGATTATCCTTGGAGCAGATATCACACTGATGATAGTTGTGAGATGGCACATGGTCGTACCCGCTATGCTTGTAATGCATTTTTACCAGGTTAGTTCCTAGTAAGAGCACATTGTGAATTTGATAACTGCGGCTAGATTCCTCCTATATTAAATTCACTACAGTCTTCTCATGTTGTGGTAACGGGTTTGTCTGATCATTCGGATTAGTATCTTTGAAAGATAAGATCCCATTCCTGACAAGCTTATGTACATCAGACATGAAGCTGAGACAATTCTCAATGTTGTGTCCCATTCCTCCTTGATGGTAAGGGCAAGTTTGATCTGCTTTGAACCAAAAAGGTGGATTTTCTGGTACTATAAGAGGAGTCCTGGTCTGAACATGCCCCTGGCCAGTAAAAGTGGAAATAACTCTGCATACAACATCGGTATAGGGTCGAACCCTGATGGTCGTGTAGTACGATTGTTATTATTATACTGCAGGCGAGCCTACTGAAGAGGGTGTTACGACCTTTGCTGATATTGTTATTCATTTGGTTGGCTCTGAGCAACCTGAGGTTGATAAGTCAGAGTTGGCGCTGGGTTGATAGCGGGAGTTATTGCTGCTATTGGTTGATATCTTCGCCTTTGCTTTCCTAGAGAGATATTACTGATATCTTGCTCTTTCTTCTTTTGGAAAGCACTATAGTACCTCTTAGAAATTCTAGATGGCTCTGCATCTTTGACCAATCGTCCTTCTCGGGCCGCTTCTTCAAGGCGTACTCACATGTTCACCATTTCTGTGAAGTCACAGGGCACACTGGCAACCATTCGGACGTAATAGAATGAGCTTAAGGTTTTCAAAAAGATCTTGGTCATCTCCTTTTCCGCAAGAGGGGGACAAATCTGAGCGGCAATTTCACGCCATCTCTTAGCATATTCTTTGAAAGTTTCTGTTTTTTTGTGACATTGCCCTGAGTTGGTCCCTATCTGGGGCCATGTCCAAGTTGTATTTATACTGCTGAATGAAAGCTGCCTCGAGATCTCTGAAAGTACTGATCTTGTTGCGGTTTAAACCCATGTACCATTTGAGTGCGACATGGATTAAACTGTCTTGGAAGTAATGGATCAGTAGCTATTGATTTTCTGTCTGTGTAGACATTTTTCGGGCGTACATGTCGTACCCTAAATTTTGACCACCAAGATTTCCCATCATTGTGAAAATCATCATCACAATATGGATGTACTTTCATGCCTCATCAATCTCCTCAAAGATGATTGAGCATTCACCACAATCAAGAATTAGGGTTTTGAGCCCTCTTAGAGCACTTAGACAAAGGATCAATCAAGAAATGACATGATATTCAACTTGTCTAACCTCTTAAAACATCCACAAAGGATCAAGAGGACTCCCACATCAAGAATCAAGCACAAAGTTGCAACATTCCAAGTGGATCAAGTCTCAAGATCGCCAGTGTCACCTGTGACGCCCCCGATCTATACCCCCAAATAAACATGCATTTAAAGCGGTAAAAAGAAAGTTTGAAAATTTGATCAGAGTATAATTAAAAACATGGCATAGAGAGGGAGAATCACATCAAATTGAAACCAAACATACATACAACACCTGCCCATAATGATATGCAACAGTGGGGTAGCATACATACAGAGGAAACTTTGTTCCTCACACCCACTTTTCAGAAATTAGAATTAAAGCGGAAAAATCTAAAATCTGATTACCATAAATACATATATCATGTAAAAAGTTTGTCATACATCCAGATATACATGTACAAGCCAAAAGATAATATATACATAATACATAATAATCCGCACTAGTAGCCTCCTCTCCTGCCATTGCCATAGCCTTCCTACCAGTCTGAGCTCCCTTCGGTTTCGTACACCCCGTGCTAATATGACCTGTTTCACCACAGTTGAAACATCGCACCTTAATCCTCCTACAATTCGCTGCGTCATGTCCCGAACTTCCACAATTGGAACATTTCAGTTTATCCCTTCTACAATTCATCCGTAGATGTCCTACTTCTCCACACTTGTAACACTTAATGTAACACTTCGGAGGACCAGACATTCCTCCCTCACTTGCCTTTCTCTCAAAATTACCCCTCGTCACATAAGGCCCACCACGAGACTGTTGTTTCCCTTTTCTATCATTCGCACTCATATCGCGAGTGGCACGCACCTTACAATCCTCTTCGTACATCCTACAGTTGTCCACCAATTCAGAAAACCTTCTAATCCTCTGATAACCGATTGCCCGTTTAATCTCCGGACGCAATCCGTTCTCATATTTCACACACTTAGAAAATTCAGCAGTCGCCTCCGGATAATGAGGATAAAACTGCACCAGTTCCACAAACTTAGTCGTATACTCAACAACGGACATATTGCCTTGTTTTAATCCCAAAAACTCAATCTCTTTCTTTTCCTTCACTCCCTTAGGATAATACACCCTCCGAAACTCTCGGCCAAATAAATTCCAAGTAACCTCTTCCTTATCCTCTTCCAACACTCGGCGCAAACTAACCAACCAATCAGCTGCTTCTTCCTCCAGCATGCAAGTACCCAATCTCACCTTATGCTCTTCAGCACAATCCATCAGACGAAAGATTCTTTCAACCTCTTTGTACGCTCCCGAAAGATTCGCATCTGACGGTACAAACGCGAGAGTGGCGCAAAAGAACACAGAGTCGCCAGCAAAGTGTATTTATCCCAAGGGAGGGAAAGGAAACACTGCGTAAACCTGGAAGAAGGGAAAGGACATGGTCTCGCGACCAAGAGAACGGGTACGGGAGTCGGTTACGCGAAGGGAAGGTGTTAGCACCCAACACGTCCATCGTACTCGATGGGATCCACGCTTGTTGTCTGCATCAAAGGGTGTCGTCATCTGGAACTTCACTGCTACTGGATCGGCGAAGAAACGAGAACGGAAAGAACGGAGAAATGAAGAAGAAAAGAAAAAGAAGTGACTCGATAGGACAGTATCGTTGTCCTAGGCCTACGTACTCCCTCAGTGCAATGGAAAAGTCAGAGTCAACGTAGTTCGGACGGGAACTGTGGGGGAAGGTTTCTCGCCAAGACAATCGCTGTCTTGTGCCTACGTATCCTCAATCGGACGAGAGAGAGGAATCAGAGCTGACGTAGTTCGTGGGTACGACCACGGGTAGGTAAGTGTTTTTTACGTGAGCGACGAGCTCTTTCACGAAAAAAAGAAGTTTGAAACCCAACAATCCCGGAGGATAAAAAGATTTGAATTGGTTTGGTGTTTTTTAGACAGAAGTGTTTTGAGTTAGTTCGTAACTTACATTGCACCAAAGTCTACCATGCGGGAACGAGTGAGTCGCATAATCGCCCCCGAATGAGACGTATGCTAAACACCCTAGAAGAGGAGAGGAGACCCCTCGTTCTTCACTTCCTACACTTAAGGCTCGAGCGCAATATACGTTATATTTTATTAAGTGTGTTCAAGAAGTTTGAGATGAGAAGAGAAGCGACACAAAAGGAAACTCTACAGGGAAACTAAGAGTCCTAATGTTATCATGCATGGATGTCCTACGGTTAGTGAGGTTTAGGAGAGACGACTGCCTAACCTAATGCTAATCCTACTCCAAGCTTAATCAAAAATTAAGTTGGACTAGGTAGCTCTAAAGGGAGAGAATCCAAGACTTAAACAAGTCTTGTGACTCGAGGGATGAAAAGAGTGGAAGAGAAGGAGGAGAAAGAGAAGTGAAACACAAGTGGCCTAAGCTCACTTCAAACACAAGTACGAAAGTTAAAAGGTAAAGGAAGAAAGTAAAATGTGGAAGCATATCCACATTCAAACAATTTACCATTTGCCCCTGAAAATGTTAGAAGTATTCACATATGACAAAATGAAACTCAAACAAGCATAAGGCCATAAAGAAACAAGTTCTAAAGTAAATCAAACATCAAGTTCAGAACCTAATGGTCCTACTGACCTCTACTATTAATCATGCACAATTAGTCAAAAAGAAAAGGGAGAAGTCACTCAAGTACCATTCAAGTCATTAAAGAAGGAATGAGATGAAAAGAAGTGATCATGTAAAGCAACCAAGTCAAAATTTCACAAAGTAAACCAAGTCCAGAAGTGACACAATCCTAAATATGTGCCTAAACATGATCTTCAAACAACATTCAAGTCACCCAAACACTTTCACAATCAATTAGGAAGCAAAGAAGAAGTGAAGTGAAGTGAAGTGAAACATGATTCATACTTGTGAAACAAATGACTTAAAGTGAAAGGCAAACATCAAACATGCAAAGATGAGATTCAAATATCACAACCAGAAGTCAATTAACATGCTATCAATCCTTCAACAAGACCTAAAATTGTGGCATAAGTGCCTTCATGATCAAGCAAACCAAACATGAAGCATATATTTACAAATTGGACAAGTTAAAGCTCATGCTTCAAAGAAATAACAAACATGCCTAAAAAATTATGTCATTCAGTATTCAAGCATCTCAAACATGTATAATTGACATATCAAATCCACAAGCAATGAATCAGAACCAAAGTCAATCAACAATTAGGTCAAAGCATCAATAGGATTTCATACATTCATGCTCAAAGCAACACATCAAAAGTCATCCAAAAAGGACCTAAAAATCATACCAAAAATCTCAAACATACTTCAACATGTTATGAACACAACCCAAAAAGAATCAGGATCAAATCACTTTCCAAATGAGAGAAATAAAAAATGCAACATGAAGTATGCAATATGAAGTGCAAATGAGAAAAATTAATTTGGAAAATTAATATTTAATGCAATTTTAATGCAAAAATAATAAAATAAAATGTGAAAAATTAGTTTTAATAATGAAGAGGAATGATGAATTTTTTTGGAATTTTTTAGCACATGCAAGTATTTTTAACAATTAATTATGAAATGGTATGAAAATAGAAAATAAAAAGGAAATGAAATGAAGCCAGGGGTGCAAAAAGGAACCCAAACGCGTTCAAAAGATCATGGGCTCAGAAACGAGGGGTGCAAACAGCAAAAAGGCCCAAGCGCTTTCAAACATTCAGAAACAACGAACGGCATAGATTGAGTCAAACAAAAAAAGTCTCCAGATCCACAGGCTCATGCTCTCAGTCAAACAAATCAAAGTCAACAATCCAATGGTCCATATTCAAACTTGCTAATTAAATGAGATCCAATAGTCATGAATTAACCAGATCCACTAAACCCTAATTAACTTAATTAACAACACATAACCAAGATCCAACGCACGTGAATTAAACTGGAAAATTAATCACGATCCAACGCATGAGATTCAAACTGGAAAACCACAAACCCTAATTAAACCCTCACCGGCCGGAGAAGCGCCGGTCATCTTCTCCGGCCACTCTCCGGTCACCAAACTTCAAACCATAACCAAAAACAACAAATCATACATCAAAATGTTCAGCAACTCACGTAGATCACAAATATATCACTCAAAATCATCTAGCATGCATATATTTCAAGAATCGAACGAAACAAGTTTGGATCTGAAAACTTCAAATCTAAATTCCAGCCATGATTCACGTTGAAAATCAATTCCAAACACATATATGAACTCATCACATCAAGATGAACATTAAACACACAACAAAAATCAATTCTAGATCTATGAATTTCAAGTTCACCTGAGATTTGCAGAACTGGAAAATCACCAAGAAACTCCAAGATAAGCTGCAGATCAACTCCTTAAACCGTATAATTGCAAAATAAATGCACTTAGACCTTCAAATTGGCCTGAATCCTTGAATCCGAGAGTTGAAAATCTGAACTCAACTGATAAATTCTTTGCTTAAACTTCAAAACAATGGTGGATATCTCTTCCTTATGCTCCACTGATCACAAACCAACCAAAAAAAATGGAAGATACTTGAAGAATTGGGAGAATCGAAGGAGAGAAACTTGAGAGCAAAACTTTGAAAAGTGGTGAAAATGAATGGTAGCTGCTGAGAAATTCGTGTGAGTTAGCTTATATAGTGTGCCAATGCTACTGTTTAGGGTTTTAATCTTCAAGGACTTGAGAGCAATGAGTTTTGGGCTGTTTTGCAAATTTGCAAGTTTGTGCACATGAGGTATTCTACTCGTGCATTCTTCATGAAAAGTGCATGACTGCTTTCCTTTTGATGCCATGAGAACCTTTGGATTGATCTTGGGGCTGGAAAGTAACTGAATTGTGATTTCCAAATGAACTTGCAAAATTGCATAATGATGAATTATGGACATGTAACCCACGGGTTCATTCAATTCTTGGCTCAAAATGATGTTAAATGAGGTACATTGGAGTGTGGTGAGGTGAACTGAACAATTAGAAGCCATATTGGTGAGTTAAAATGCAACTTGCAAGTTATGTCAAAATGGTATGCATGGTAGAATACCAAATGCCCTCTAACTTCAAATGCCCATAACTCTTGATCCAAAAATGATATGATCATGATCCACCACTCTTTGGAAAGAGGAGAAAGAGATCTACAACTTTGGTGTTGGGAAAAAATTCGTTTGAAGCATTTTTGATCATGAAAAGTTTGGTTAAAGTTGGTTGAAAATATGCCAAAAATAGTAACTTGAAATTACAAGTCACTTTCCCAATTTAGCAACTTTTTACCAAAGCTTGATTCTTGCAAATTGTGATCATGAAAGCCTTCCATAGACCAAATAAAGGTCTCTTGACTTGATTACCATGATGGGGACCTCTCAAAACCTTAGTTTGACTTTTCAGTTGACCAGTTTGACTGATTACTTCATCTGTAAGCTACTGAATCATCTGAGGTCTTTCATGGTGAATTTTTGGCTCAAAATCCATCCTTAGACTTGTTTTGACATATGGAGAACCTTGGTGAAAGGTTTGAATCAACTCCTTGAGCTTAGGACCCTTAACCATGAAACCCTAGTTTTGGTCATCAGTGTAAGGACACCAACCCTTGATATAACCACTTGGAGAATCCCTCATTGAAATACCCTTGGGCCACCATATAAGGATGTGAGGAGCTTATGGAGCTCATAAGAAGCTTTTTCCCTTGAGTTGAACCAAATACCTTGATCCCATGCTAAGAACCAAATGCTATGCACAATGCAAATGCAAGAAGTGAAAAGAAACCTAAGCCAGTTATCTAAAAACAACAAGGCAAATTTTGAGGTGTTACAGCTGCCCCTATTCAATCAACTTGATCCTGAAGGTATGATAGTGACGGCTATCATGCATTCCAAGGGTTCATGGAGATTGAATACCAAAAAGAAACCTAAAATTTGCAATCCTCAAGGGAGGGACGACTCCACCGGGGAACAAACAAAAAAAAGTTGCACTGTCACGACACGTACGAGTGTTGGAAACTAAAACTGTAATGAAAAGTCCTGAAATAAACACAAACGAGTGTTAGCTATGCTGGGGATGAACATGGACGGGTGTCAAATGTCAATGCGAACGGGCATTGAAACAAAAGTTCAAACACGGACGGGCGCCGAAAGAACACGTACGGGTGCCAAAGGGATTCAATACAGACGAGTATTGAAAGAGGTACACGGACGGGTATAAAAGATTTCAATAAGGACGGGTATTGAAAAAGATACACGGACGGGTATTGAAAAAGATACACGGACGGGTGTAAAAGATTTCAATACGGACGGGTATTGAAAAAGATACACGGACGGGTGTAAAAGATTTCAATACGGACGGGTATTGAAAAAGGGTACACGGACGGGTGTGAAGAAGGTTCAAGATGACCTCTCTGGGGATTGAAAAAGGTACACGGACGGGCGTAAAAGGACCCAATACGGACGGGTATCGAAAAGGATACACGGACGGGTGTAAAAGGTTTCAATACGGATGGGTATTGAAAAAGATACACGGACGGGTGTAAAAGGTTTCAATACGGACGGGTATTGAAAAGGGTACACGGACGGGTGTAGAAGGTTTCAATACGGACGGGTATTGAAAAGGGTGTAAAGCAACTTTATCGGGAATTAAACTCGCTGGGGGAATGGAAGGCAACACGGACGAGTGTCATCAGAAGGTCAATGTGGACGGGTATTGAAATCAAATGTTCAAACACGGACGGGTGCTGAAAGAAACACGGACGAGTGTCTGTCATTAAAAACTTCGAGGGGGAAAAAACCGAAGGACCACCTGGACGAAGGGGTACAAATAAAATTAAGGATAAACAATTCCTGGCAATACACTCTGCCGGGGAACTGTCAAATATTTCCTAACCCAACACCTGTGGAGTAAAGATATCTTCCTGAAATTCGGCTTTCCTGACGAAGGAAAACTCAAACCTGGCTTACGCTTCGGATGCATATGTTTGAATTTTGCCGTAATGCTCCACATGAAGTGGGGATGCTACGCATTTGGGAGGATGCCATGCAAAACAAATGCTTATGCAATGCAAGAGAAAAGTCTCAGCAAAATAAATGCTGAAGACCAGAAGCAACTCCGCTGGAGATGGCAAACTAAATTGCCACCAAACCAAAGAAATCCTGTTGAGAAAAACTTCTCCCTGCTAGGGAAGATCATAATCACCCATTCTGCCGGAGATGGACGAATCTCCGAGAGAATACCTGCTCTGTTGAGGAATATCAAGATCAACAACTCTGCTGGAGATGGACGAAGCTCCGAGAGGATACCCACTTAGCTAGGGAGGGATATGAATACTGAAGATGGAAATTCCACCGTTGGGGACGACCAACTATTTCAGAACTTGGCTTCGGCGCCTGCCACAAACGATTGGCCTTAAGACCTGCTGGGGATACCACTCACCACCAGACTCTGATTGGGGAAATGAGCTTAATCTGCTGCTAGGGAAGTAACTTTACCCTCACCCTGCTGGGTACTAGATCAAACCATTGTCGTCGAGACTATACTTTCTGACCAACCGAGGAAAGTAGACACCAGGACCCTGTGGGGATAATAACATCTTCGTCCACAAACTTCCTGCCGGAGGCACGGCAACACTCACCTCAAAGTAATCAACTTCTGAGTACTTGCTAGGGAATAATAATCCAAACACAACTTCGGCTGGGTATATAATCCTCTGTACTTTGCTGAGGAAGACGATCCTCAACGACTCCGCTTGGGAGAGAAAGTAATTGTCAACATTCATCTGCTAGGGGATAACACATGCTTCCTGACTAGCTGGGGGACAAATAAATGCCCCATGCTCCGTGGGGATACTTCACTTGCTGAAGAAAGATGTGCCAAGTCACAACTCTGGCCTGGGAGAAAACCTCTTATATCCTGCTAAGGAAAACAATTCTTAACGATCCCGCTTAGGGAATTACTTCTTTATACTCTGGTTGAGGAAGACGACCCTCGGTACTCTGATGGGGAAGAGTAATAACCTGCTGAGGACGACCAGACTTCAAAGTAGAGGAGAGCTCTACTCTACTGGGGAAAACAGCAAGCTACTGAGGACGATCAGACTTCAAAAATAAAGAGAGCAACTCTACTGGGGGAGTACATCTGTCACCCTGCAAAACCAACAGAAAGGTCTATGCGCAGAAATGATTACATTGATTATCAACATAGTGACTGTCGCCTAAGCAATTGCCACTGTTTTTCCATCTTGTGTCATAAAACTCAACGTTTTAGCATGTAATGTTTTTATCAAAAATATCGGACATTTTCACAAACAAAACAGGTAAAACAGAAAACAAAAGCTCTTTAGCTGAAATGCAAACTTTATTGAATGAATTGGCCTGTAAATGGGCATTTACATCTGGAAGCAATTCCTGAAAAGAGGTAATCGCGCAAAAAAGCAAAAGAAAATACAAATGTCGGCAATGTGGGGAACAGACATCCACCATGACTCGACTCAGCTATAACCCATATGACTTGTTCATCCGCATATACTTTGGCCTTCGAAGACGACTAACTGGACTGATTCCTTTCCTCAGAATTTTCCAAGTGTGAACGGTGATCACAGATCGGACGCGGATCGTAGTCTTTGCTCTAAAATCCCTAACTTTTGCCTGGATCGCCCTTTTCGGGTTTTCAATCCACCGGGATACCCATTTTTGCCAAGGTTGCCTTTTCAGGTTTTCAACCTTGCGGGTTTATTCTTTTTCTTTTTATCCCTAATTTTTGCCCGAACCTTTTCTTTTTATGGTTCGCCAGGATGCCCCATTTTTGCCTGAACCTTCTTTTTATGCTCAGCGGGTCTCTTTTATGCAAAGTATTTTTTGACTACATCCGCGTTCACAGGGGACGTAAAATCTTCGCCATCCATAGTTGAGAGTAATAAGGCTCCACCAGAGAAAACCTGTCTTACTACATATGGCCCTTCGTAATTCGGAGTCCACTTGCCCCTGTGATCTGTTTGGGGAGGAGTGATCCTTTTCAGAACTAATTCACCAGCTTGAAAACACCAAGGACGCACCTTCTGATCAAAGGCTTTCTTCATCCTGCTCTGATACAACCGGCCATGCGCAATGGCTTTCAATCTCTTCTCTTCAATGAGGTTCAATTCATTCAGCCGGGAACGCACCCATTCAGCTTCATCCAGCTTCACATCTGTCAGAATTCTCAAAGAAGGAATCTCAACTTCTAATGGCAGGACTGCTTCCATGCCATACACTAGTGAGAAAGGAGTTGCCCCAGTCGAGGTGCGTACCGAAGTACGATACCCATGTAAAGCGTAAGGCAACATCTCATGCCAGTCTTTGTATGTCACTACCATCTTCTGCACAATCTTCTTTATGTTCTTATTAGCTGCTTCAACAGCCCCATTCATCTTCGGACGATAGGGAGAAGAATTGTGATGTTCGATTTTAAAGCTCTGGCATAGCTCCTTCATCATCTTGTTATTCAGATTTGAACCATTATCAGTAATGATTCTCTCCGGGACTCCATACCGGCAGATGATGTCCTTCTTAATGAACCGGGCTACCACTTGTTTGGTGACGTTGGCATACGATGCTGCTTCCACCCACTTCGTGAAATAATCGATAGCAACCAGGATAAAACGATGTCCATTCGAAGCAGTCGGCTCGATCTTCCCAATCATGTCAATGCCCCACATAGCAAAAGGCCAAGGTGACGACAAAACATTTAGAGGAGTAGGCGGTACGTGCACCTTGTCAGCATAAATCTAGCATTTATGACATTTCCGGGCGTATTTAAAACAGTCAGACTCCATAGTCATCCAATAATACCCCGCTCTCAACAATTTTCTGGCCATAGCATGCCCATTAGCATGAGTACCGAAGGAACCTTCGTGAACCTCTTCCATTAACAAGCCTGCCTCGTGTTCATCAACACAACGTAGCAAGACCATGTCAAAGTTTCTCTTGTACAACACATCATCCTTGTTCAAAAAGAAGTTTCCTGATAACCTCCTCAATGTCTTTTTATCTTTGGAAGATGCCCCAGCTGGGTATTCCTGACTCTTCAAGAAGACTTTAATGTCATGATACCAAGGCTGGCCATCTGATACCCCTTAAACTGCAAATACAAAAGCAGGTCTATCCAAGCGCATGATTCTGATTGAGGGAGCTTCATTCCAAAGATTCACTTTATACATTGATGACAATGTTGCCAACGCATCAGCCATCTGATTCTCTATCCGGGGAATGTGATGGAAGTCTACTCTGTCAAAGAAAGGTAACAATCTTCTGGCATAATTGTTATATGGAACGAGATTTACTTGACGAGTCTCCCATTCTCCTATAATCTGATTCACCACCAACGCAGAATCACCATAAACATCGAGGTTCTTGATTCTCAAATCAATTGCTTCTTCTAACCCCATGATGCATGCTTCATACTCCGCCTCATTGTTGGTGCATATGAACGCTAATCGGGCAGTAAAGGGTATATGAGAACCCTGTGGAGTCGTAATGATTGCCCCGATTCCGTTGCCATATGAATTAACAGCCCCATCAAAAACCATCTTCCATTGAGATCCAATCTCAGGTCCTTCATCAGGCAAAGGCTCTTCGCAATCCTTCATCTTCAGATACATGATGTGCTCATCTGGAAACTCAAACTTCATTGGTTGATAATCCATAATTGGCTGTTCGGCAAGATACTCTGACAACACACTTCCCTTAATGGCCTTTTGGGAAACATACTGAATATCATATTCTGTCAGAACCATTTGCCAACGGGCTATTCTACCAGAAAGTGCTTGCTTCTCAAACACATACTTGATTGGATCCATCTTCGAAATCAAAAGGGTTGTATGGTTTAACATATACTGCCTCAAACGCTTAGCGGCCCAAGCGAGTGCACAACATGTTTTCTCCAGCATCGAGTATCTTGACTCGCAATCAGTAAACTTCTTACTCAGGTAATAGATGGCGTGCTCTTTTTTACCTGACTCGTCTTGTTGACCGAGCACACAACCCATTGAATTCTCAAGAACCGTGAGATACATAATCAAAGGTCTTCCTGGCACTGGCGGCATAAGGATCGGAGGTTCCTGCAAGTATTCTTTAATCTTTTCAAATGCCTTTTGACAATTTTCATTCCACCTGACCGCTTGATCTTTTCTAAGCAGCTTGAAGATTGGTTCACACGTGGCTGTGAGATGCGAGATGAACCTAGCAATGTAATTCAATCTCCCCAAGAAACCACGAACCTCTTTTTCTGTTTTCGGCACAGGCATTTCTTGTATGGCTTTTACCTTTGCAGGATCAACCTCAATACCTTTTTCACTAACAATAAACCCCAGCAATTTTCCTGATCTCACCCCGAAGGTGCATTTGTTTGGATTCAACCTCAGTCTGAATTTCCTTAACCTTTCAAATAACTTCTGAAGATTCACCAGATGTTCTTCTTCCGTCTGTGACTTCGCAATCATGTCATCAACATAGACTTCAATCTCTTTGTGAATCATATCGTGAAAGAGAGTCACCATCGCCCGCTGGTAAGTTGCCCCTGCATTTTTCAATCCAAAGGGCATCACTTTGTAGCAGAAAGTTCCCCACGGTGTTATGAACGTTGTTTTCTCCATGTCCTCTGGGGCCATCTTGATTTGGTTATACCCAGAGAAGCCATCCATGAAGGAAAACACAGAATACTGAGCAGTATTGTCAACTAACACGTCAATGTGAGGGAGCGGGAAATCATCCTTTGGGCTGGCTCTATTCAAATCCCTGTAATCAACACACATCCTGACCTTCCCATCCTTCTTAGGTACAGGCACAATGTTAGCAACCCATGGAGGATAATTTGTTACGGCAAGAAATCCGGCATCTAGCTGTTTCTGAACCTCTTCCTTGATCTTGACAGACATCTCCGGTTTAGTTCTTCTCAACTTTTGCTTGACCGGAGCACAACCTTCTTTGAGTGGTAGCCGGTGTACGACGATATCAGTATCGAGCCCAGGCATGTCTTGGTAAGACCAGGCGAAGATGTCAACATACTCTCGGAGCATTTCAATCAATCTTCCCTTGACACTGTCTTCCAATGCAGCCCCTACTCTTACTTCCTTTCTGGCGTCCTCGGTTCCCAGATTCACAATCTCGATTTCCTCCTGATGAGGTTGGATGACTCTCTCCTCTTGCTTCAACAATCTGGCCAACTCTTCGGGCAGTTCACACTCTTCGTCAGCCTCTTCTTCAGCCTGATAAATTGGATTGTCAAAGTCATACCGAGCTATAGCTGAGTCATGATCGGTGTCATCTGAACAAAAGGACCTGCAATGATTGATGAGGTATGTTTTATTATGATGCAACAAAATAAACACATTGCCATGTTGATGTGGGTTTTTAAATGCATAAAAATAAAAACAGAAAGACAGAGATCAAAATATTTGAGTGTGAAAAGTCCTTTATTGATGATAAAGCAAAACATGCGACAGTTAAGAGCCCTACAAACAGAATCACTACGTCTTGGGCAGAACGTAGGATTAACAAAATAGGAAAACAAAGCAATTACTCGAAGCCTGTCACTTGAATGACTTTCTCGGAAGACCAGTTGTGCAGACTTTCCCCTGGGACACAAGGACGGATCCAGCTATCCATGTCGCAATCACTGTCTCCTTCTTCATCAATAGCATTAACTCTGTCGAAGAAAACTCCAGCGCTAGTGAACCGGACAGGGCCATAGAATTTTGGGGGATCCTCATCTCTTCCGGATGGCTTATATCCCAATCCATAAGTATCCTTCTTTTTCTGGACTTCAACCACCTGGCCCCACCTCTGTGAGCTACCCGCTTTAACCACAGCTTTGGCGTCTTTTAACGAAGACATGGAACCCTCAGGTTGATTTGCCACTACGGGCTGCACTACAGCTCCAGACTGAACAACTTCTTCAAAAACTTTCACCTTCTCAAATCCCTGGCACAACGTCTCGTGGATTTCCCCATCCACTTCCACGTATTTGAAGGTTGACAATTGACTGATCATTATGTCTTCTTCTCCGCATACTGTCACTACGTGACCATCAACCATATACTTCAGCTTTTGATGTAAAGTGGAAGTTACAGCACCTGCCCCATGGATCCAAGGACGACCCAATAAACAGCTGTACGCTGGCTGAATATCCATAATGTAAAACGTTGCATTAAAGATTTCCGGTCCAACCTTGATCGGAAGCACAATCTCGCCAAAAACAGACCTCTTCGAGCCATCAAAAGCTCGCACCACCAAGTCACTTGGTGTACAAATCAAACCGCGAGTATCTAACTTCATTAACGCTTTCTTGGGCAATACATTCAACGATGAACCAGTATCAACCAAGACATGTGACATCAACGAGCCACGACATTCGATCGAAATATGCAGGGCACTGTTATGATTCCTGCCAGCAGAAGTCAGGTCAAGATCTGTAAAACCCAGGCCGTTACCCGCATTCACGTGCGCTACAACCCCTTCCAGCTGATTAACAGAAATCTCTTGAGGAACGTAGGCTGCATTCAAAACCTTGAAAAGAGCATTCCTGTGAGCCTCAGAACACAAGAGCAGAGACAGAATAGAGATCTTGGACGGGGTCTGATGTAACTGGTCCACGATCTTATAATCACTTTTTCGGATGAGCCTCATGAATTCCTCTACATTTTCCGAAAAAGCATCATCAACCGGTTTCACTGTAGATTCCACAATCACTGGGGTCTGAACAGAACCATCCATCGCCTGTTTTCCTCTACCCTGCCTAGAGGTACTGGGTTGATCGTTAACCGGAGGGAGCACTCTACCACTTCTGGTTATGGCATCAGTCTCAACTTTAACCCCTGAACTAGAACCCACTGGTGAAGTGTTCATTAGCTCTTGCTTTTGCCCATTGACAAACACCTCTGCGCCATAATTCCACGGAATAGCCTTAGAACTCTCGTACGGAATGGGTCCAGCCCTCGTGATAATGACTGGAGGTGGCCTTGCTGGACCAGAAATAGTAATTGTTTTGAACGGGATAGTGATAGTGGCAACCTTCTCACTAACAACCTCCTCTAGCTGATTACCTCTGTCAAACTGTAAACATCCCTCATCAATCAGATCCTGAATACCCCTTTTCAACGAATCACAACCATTAGCCTTTATCAAACAATCTGAGCAATTCTCACCACAGCCCGGATAGACATCACCTTTCAATAACCTATTCTTAACCACCACCAATGGAGTCTTCAGTTCCTCCACATCCATGATCAAATTCAAAGTTTCACAGTCCTCAATTATAGCATTCACCCTTGGCCCATTGTGATTAGGCATCGGGTTTTGAATAACATTGGGTCCGTCATTTGAGAAATTGATGGCTTTAGAGTCCACAAGGTCCTGCACCTTGTGCTGAAACGCCCTGCACTTCTCCACCGTGTGCCCAGGAGCACCAGAATGAAAATCACAGTGTGCGTTAGCATCGTAGCCTCGTGGGAGTTCCCCTGTTGGTGGAGCCAGGGTACGAAGCTCAACTAGACGCAACTGTAGTAAATGTTGCAACAACTGTGCATATGACATTGGGGGTTGATCAAAATGCCTCTCTGCATTCCTCTGTCTGTTCTGATACTGACCCTGCTGCCTATTCTGATTAGCATTACCCCTTTGCTGCTGTGGCGGTGGTAACGTCGCTGGAATGGTTACTGATGCTACCTGTTGATTGTTAAACTGGCGCTGTTTCCCTTTTCCCCTGTGGGATGATACAGCGTTGGTCTCTCCTTTCTTCTTATAATTATCAAACGGCTTCTTTCCCTGTCCGGAAGACGATCCATCACCGCTAGAAACCTTCCCAGCCTTAATTCCGACCTCTATCTTCTGCCCAATAGCAATCACATCTGCAAACTTGCCTAGAGAACAAGGCAAAAGCTTCTCATAGTAGTGCTTCGGCAGTGTGTCCATGAACATATCTAGCATCTCTTTCTCTAGCATTGGTGGCTGCACCCTAGCCGCCAATTCACGCCACCTTTGCGCGTATTCTTTGAAACTCTCATCATTCTTCTGGGACATGCTCAACAACTGAGTTCTGTTGGGAGCCATGTCCGTGTTGTACTGATAATGCTTGATGAAAGCTGCAGCTAGCTCTCTCCAGGTACGAACATCTCTGCTTTCTAGCCCCATGTACCATTCCAAAGACGCGCCAGACAGGCTGTCTTGGAAGAAGTGCATCATTAACTTTTCATCCTTAGCGTGAGCAGCCATCTTCCGGGTATAGGCCTTCACATGAGTCCTTGGGCAGGTAGAGCCATTGTACTTTTCTAGCGTAGGAATCTGAATCTTGTGTGGAATAACAACATCAGGGACCAACCCTAGGTCGTCCAAATCAATCCCCAAATCATCCTGTTTCACTACTCCTTTCAACTGAGCTTCGATTAAACGGATTCTTTCATCACTGACCACAGGAAGGGCAGCATCTAAACTCCTGACCGAGAACACATCGTCCTGTTGATCATCAAAATGATGGCCATGGATAGCCCGAACAGTACTTCCCTCTCCAACCACTGTAGGGATTCTGCCCTGTCCACCAGCACCAACTCCGCCCGGAGGGATATTACGGTTAATAAGACCACCGTGTAGGATACCATTTTCGTCGACCTGCGCCACTAACGGCTGAACCAGAGTTCTAAACTCGTTCTGACTTTGCACCATACCCTGCATCATTTCCATGAACTGGTCGATGCGAGCTTGCATAGCGGCCATATCTGCCTGAACTTTGTCCATCACTCTGTTTTGATTGAGCCGAGTAGAATAACGATGAGTTGGTTGATCAATCCTGACTGAAAGAAAGAGAGAGCATAAGAAAACCAGAGAAACCAAGATAACCTGCAATGCAAAAATGATTATGATTATGCAAATGCAAATGCAAACATGTTTGTATATTTGCAGGGTGATCCACCCCTTGATTCCAGTTTAAAGGTGAAATAGGATGAAACTGCTGCTCATATAAATCAGAGTGAATCACTGTCAGAAATTACAACCCAAGGTACCAAAAATAGCCTGAAACAAAATAAGCAGAGGTCCCAGCCAACAATTCTGGTGGTGACCCAAAATACAAAGAAAGAACAAAATACAAACTACTGAGTAAAGTTCCCTTCAAGGGTCTTGCACCGTATGAGGGCCACTGCCCGAGCTAGAGCACTCCCACTTAGACCTTTTCACTCCTGCTTGTATTTTCAGCTCTTCCATGGTTGCTATGGCTTCTTTGAGCCGTTCCTCAACTGCGTGTCTTCGGAACGTCCCTGACAAGATCTCCTCGTCCTTCTTCCTGAGCTTCACCTTCAGACTCTCAATCTGCTCCAAATGCTTATCTTCTTTCTGCTTGTTGGCCGTGATTGCAGTATCTCGGTAAGCATTGAACCTGCGAATCTTCTCCCAAGCTTTGGCTAAGTCATCCTTCTTGGATTTGAGAGTCTTGCAAACGCCTTTTAGAGCTTGTCCTACCCTTTTCCTAGCTGCTATCTCTTCAACCAGCTCCTTTTCTTTCTCAGCGAGACGTTCTGTCTTCAGCTTGGCAATATGAACAGCCTCACCTCGCTCATGTTTCAACTGGTAGATTTCCTTTTGCAACTCACGGTTCTCCTCTCGAATCTTCTCCTTTTCAGCCCATAATTGATTGTACTTCTCCATCTCAATCATGGTTGGGGGTTCAATCAGCAAAGGGTAAGAAGGAGGTTCCCTGCAGAATGGCAAAAGTACACTTTCTACTCTGCTTTGAACCCAGTCTTCATACGCATGAAAAGCTTTGTTGTTACACTTTCCAAAAGAAGTCTTTCCTTTCTTATGGCGATCTCTCCAAGCGTTTGCAGCTTCTTTCAACACCTCCAGATTGGCTTCCTCTCCCAAAAATAGAGACTCTTGCACATCTAGGCCTTTTGGCGGCTCCTTTAAAGCATACCCAAATTGCCTAATAGCAAGAATGGGGTTGTAGTTAATTCCCCCCTTCCTTCCTATTAAAGGTACGTTTGGGTAACCTCCACAACTAACCAGGATCTCTCGGCCCAACAAATCACGATTGATCCAAACTAAGTTGTCGGCCCTTAACCCCATTAACCTCTTTGCCCAATCTAAAGTTCCTTCAGTGTCTTCGAATGCCCCAGATTTGGGAAGACGATCAGCAAACCACTTATAGAAAATTGAAGCACAACAATAGAGAGGTCCGCCTCTCCTTTTCTCATTCTTATAGTGCATCGAATAATACAGATCCCCAAGCAAGGTAGGTACCGGATTCTTCGTGGTGAATATTCGGACAGCATGTGCATCTACAAAATCTTTTACATTAGGGAATAACGCCGTTCCATAAACACACATAGCCAGAATTGCATTGAACACTGACCAACACTTAGCCTTAGCACAAGTAGCAGCCTGTTCGATCAAAAACTTCGTGTGAAAACCTTGATAACCCCCTTTACTAGCAATATTTTTCTTCAACAGTGACTGATCCAAACGTAAAGTAGCAGCAACCCTTTCCAAATCAGGAAACTCCTTAGAAGGATAGAAGGGAGCTCCCTCTTTGACCGAAACATCCAAAATAAGAGCAAATTCTTCCAACGTTGGAGCCAAAAGATAATCAGCAAATAGAAAACACCGGAGTTGAGGGTCGTAGAACTGTGCCAGAGTGTGCAGGGCCCTGAACTCATAATTGGTAACATTCCGGGCGAAACTCAGAATCCTCCCATATTCTCCTCTGAACTCTGCCAATGCCTCAGGTTTTGCCATAGCCGAGATCTTGTGAACAGCGTCTAGGTGAAGCTCTGGGAACTTGTACGGGATGATGTTCTTTCTTTTTTCAGCGCTAATACTCATCATGGACAGTCTTCAGACAACCGGAATCAAAGTTAGGATGCAACCCTACAAATGAACAAACATGTCAGAATGCAAAAAGATGATGCAAAATGCAAGCATGGGATCAAGGTATCCAAAATGCTCAAACTGCTGCTGTTCTGCTGACTGAATAAGACCCAGAATACCAGAAACCCAAAAATCCAGAATAACAGCCCAATCAAACTGCCAGAATGCCAGGATAATAATAGTGCACTGGTGAGAAACCCAGAAACCAGGTAGGTTAAAGGTCTCGGTTACCTGCAAACCTGCAAACACCCCTCCCCTCTCACATGTGGGTACTAGGATGTTCAGTATCCCGGGCTCTCAGGTCTAGAAATGATGACACGTTCACCATTTCTGGTTTGGCATCATCATCAAAAGAGGAGGCCTCAACCGATTCTCCAAAACAAAAGATCCTCAGCTTCAGAGGTTTGAGAAGCAATAGCACATTCAGCCCGAAGGATACAATGCTATCGCCAATCAAAGAGGTCGTCCGCTGATTCACTACAAAAGGGAAATCCTATAGCAAGTTCCCAGCATTGGGTCCTCGGATCGAGAATATGCAATGGGTTTGCCATAGAAAGTGGGCTGCCACTGTCACATCTCGGGAGGAGTGCCGCAACTGAGTCCTCGGGAATGGTCGCCAGAGTCGACAGTTTTCCAGATCATATTCCATCATCTGCCCCAAATGGACAGGACAGAATATTATCAAGAAAACCTCGTCTGGATGTGGAGTTTTCATGTATACTTCATCTGGCCAAATGCCAAACAAGTCACACTACTTTCCACGCTAATCATAGGTGTATGCTCAAGCCTTGGTATTGGGCTTTTCTCTCATGAATCCAACCCACCCTGCAAACAGAAAATCCAGCAGCAGAACAGCACAACAATATCCAGTATGACAGTAATAAATGAAATGCAATAAAAGCTATAAAAACAGTAAAGCATTAAAGTAAAAGTACAGTAAATAGCAATACAGTAATATACAACAAAGCAAAGCACCATAGAAACACCCAACCAAAACAAACAGACAAGCGCTAGGATCGACTCGCTAAAGGGGAAGGACCAGCGTAGGTCAACCAGAGTCCCCAGCAGAGTCGCCAGCTGTACGCTCCCGAAAGATTCGCATCTGACAGTACAAACGCGAGAGTGGCGCAAAAGAACACAGAGTCGCCAGCAAAGTGTATTTATCCCAAGGGAGGGAAAGGAAACACTGCGTAAACCTGGAAGAAGGGAAAGGACATGGTCTCGCGACCAAGAGAACGGGTACGGGAGTCGGTTACGCGAAGGGAAGGTGTTAGCACCCAACACGTCCATCGTACTCGATAGGATCCACGCTTGTTGTCTGCATCAAAGGGTGTCGTCATCTGGAACTTCACTGCTACTGGATCGGCGAAGAAACGAGAACGGAAAGAACGGAGAAATGAAGAAGAAAAGAAAAAGAAGTGACTCGATAGGACAGTATCGTTGTCCTAGGCCTACGTACTCCCTCAGTGCAATGGGAAAGTCAGAGTCAACGTAGTTCGGACGGGAACTGTGGGGGAAGGTTACTCGCCAAGACAATCGCTGTCTTGTGCCTACGTATCCTCAATCGGACGAGAGAGAGGAATCAGAGCTGACGTAGTTCGTGGGTACGACCACGGGTAGGTAAGTGTTTTTTACGTGAGCGATGAGCTCTTTCACGAAAAAAAGAAGTTTGAAACCCAACAATCCCGGAGGATAAAAAGATTTGAATTGGTTTGGTGTTTTTTAGACAGAAGTGTTTTGAGTTAGTTCGTAACTTACATTGCACCAAAGTCTACCATGCGGGAACGAGTGAGTCGCATAATCGCCCCCGAATGAGACGTATGCTAAACACCCTAGAAGAGGAGAGGAGACCCCTCGTTCTTCACTTCCTACACTTAAGGCTCGAGCGCAATATACGTTATATTTTATTAAGTGTGTTCAAGAAGTTTGAGATGAGAAGAGAAGCGACACAAAAGGAAACTCTACAGGGAAACTAAGAGTCCTAATGTTATCATGCATGGATGTCCTACGGTTAGTGAGGTTTAGGAGAGACGACTGCCTAACCTAATGCTAATCCTACTCCAAGCTTAATCAAAAATTAAGTTGGACTAGGTAGCTCTAAAGGGAGAGAATCCAAGACTTAAACAAGTCTTGTGACTCGAGGGATGAAAAGAGTGGAAGAGAAGGAGGAGAAAGAGAAGTGAAACACAAGTGGCCTAAGCTCACTTCAAACACAAGTACGAAAGTTAAAAGGTAAAGGAAGAAAGTAAAATGTGGAAGCATATCCACATTCAAACAACTTACCATTTGCCCCTGAAAATGTTAGAAGTATTCACATATGACAAAATGAAACTCAAACAAGCATAAGGCCATAAAGAAACAAGTTCTAAAGTAAATCAAACATCAAGTTCAGAACCTAATGGTC
The DNA here is from genome assembly GCA_022829125.1 of Lathyrus tuberosus. NCBI lineage: Eukaryota > Viridiplantae > Streptophyta > Magnoliopsida > Fabales > Fabaceae > Lathyrus > Lathyrus tuberosus. The sequence goes on along the minus strand of JALAZF010000085.1, from coordinate 512,481 downwards.
CTACTGACCTCTACTATTAATCATGCACAATTAGTCAAAAAGAAAAGGGAGAAGTCACTCAAGTACCATTCAAGTCATTAAAGAAGGAATGAGATGAAAAGAAGTGATCATGTAAAGCAACCAAGTCAAAATTTCACAAAGTAAACCAAGTCCAGAAGTGACACAATCCTAAATATGTGCCTAAACATGATCTTCAAACAACATTCAAGTCACCCAAACACTTTCACAATCAATTAGGAAGCAAAGAAGAAGTGAAGTGAAGTGAAGTGAAACATGATTCATACTTGTGAAACAAATGACTTAAAGTGAAAGGCAAACATCAAACATGCAAAGATGAGATTCAAATATCACAACCAGAAGTCAATTAACATGCTATCAATCCTTCAACAAGACCTAAAATTGTGGCACAAGTGCCTTCATGATCAAGCAAACCAAACATGAAGCATATATTTACAAATTGGACAAGTTAAAGCTCATGCTTCAAAGAAATAACAAACATGCCTCAAAAATTATGTCATTCAGTATTCAAGCATCTCAAACATGTATAATTGACATATCAAATCCACAAGCAATGAATCAGAACCAAAGTCAATCAACAATTAGGTCAAAGCATCAATAGGATTTCATACATTCATGCTCAAAGCAACACATCAAAAGTCATCCAAAAAGGACCTAAAAATCATACCAAAAATCTCAAACATACTTCAACATGTTATGAACACAACCCAAAAAGAATCAGGATCAAATCACTTTCCAAATGAGAGAAATAAAAAATGCAACATGAAGTATGCAATATGAAGTGCAAATGAGAAAAATTAATTTGGAAAATTAATATTTAATGCAATTTTAATGCAAAAATAATAAAATAAAATGTGAAAAATTAGTTTTAATAATGAGGAGGAATGATGAATTTTTTTGGAATTTTTTAGCACATGCAAGTATTTTTAACAATTAATTATGAAATGGTATGAAAATAGAAAATAAAAAGGAAATGAAATGAAGCCAGGGGTGCAAAAAGGAACCCAAACGCGTTCAAAAGATCATGGGCTCAGAAACGAGGGGTGCAAACAGCAAAAAGGCCCAAGCGCTTTCAAACATTCAGAAACAACGAACGACATAGATTGAGTCAAACAAAAAAAGTCTCCAGATCCACAGGCTCATGCTCTCAGTCAAACAAATCAAAGTCAACAATCCAATGGTCCATATTCAAACTTGCTAATTAAATGAGATCCAACAGTCATGAATTAACCAGATCCACTAAACCCTAATTAACTTAATTAACAACACATAACCAAGATCCAACGCACGTGAATTAAACTGGAAAATTAATCACGATCCAACGCATGAGATTCAAACTGGAAAACCACAAACCCTAATTAAACCCTCACCGGCCGGAGAAGCGCCGGTCATCTTCTCCGGCCACTCTCCGGTCACCAAACTTCAAACCATAACCAAAAACAACAAATCATACATCAAAATGTTCAGCAACTCACGTAGATCACAAATATATCACTCAAAATCATTTAGCATGCATATATTTCAAGAATCGAACGAAACAAGTTTGGATCTGAAAACTTCAAATCTAAATTCCAGCCATGATTCACGTTGAAAATCAATTCCAAACACATATATGAACTCAGCACATCAAGATGAACATTAAACACACAACAAAAATCAATTCTAGATCTATGAATTTCAAGTTCACCTGAGATTTGCAGAACTGGAAAATCACCAAGAAACTCCAAGATAAGCTGCAGATCAACTCCTTAAACCGTCTAATTGCAAAATAAATGCACTTAGACCTTCAAATTGGCCTGAATCCTTGAATCCGAGAGTTGAAAATCTGAACTCAACTGATAAATTCTTTGCTTAAACTTCAAAACAATGGTGGATATCTCTTCCTTATGCTCCACTGATCACAAACCAACCAAAAAAAAATGGAAGATACTTGAAGAATTGGGAGAATCGAAGGAGAGAAACTTGAGAGCAAAACTTTGAAAAGTGGTGAAAATGAATGGTAGCTGCTGAGAAATTCGTGTGAGTTAGCTTATATAGTGTGCCAATGCTACTGTTTAGGGTTTTAATCTTCAAGGACTTGAGAGCAATGAGTTTTGGGCTGTTTTGCAAATTTGCAAGTTTGTGCACATGAGGTATTCTACTCGTGCATTCTTCATGAAAAGTGCATGACTGCTTTCCTTTTGATGCCATGAGAACCTTTGGATTGATCTTGGGGCTGGAAAGTAACTGAATTGTGATTTCCAAATGAACTTGCAAAATTGCATAATGATGAATTATGGACATGTAACCCACGGGTTCATTCAATTCTTGGCTCAAAATGATGCTAAATGAGGTACATTGGAGTGTGGTGAGGTGAACTGAACAATTAGAAGCCATATTGGTGAGTTAAAATGCAACTTGCAAGTTATGTCAAAATGGTATGCATGGTAGAACACCAAATGCCCTCTAACTTCAAATGCCCATAACTCTTGATCCAAAAATGATATGATCATGATCCACCACTCTTTGGAAAGAGGAGAAAGAGATCTACAACTTTGGTGTTGGGCAAAAATTCGTTTGAAGCATTTTTGATCATGAAAAGTTTGGTTAAAGTTGGTTGAAAATATGCCAAAAATAGTAACTTGAAATTACAAGTCACTTTCCCAATTTAGCAACTTTTTACCAAAGCTTGATTCTTGCAAATTGTGATCATGAAAGCCTTCCATAGACCAAATAAAGGTCTCTTGACTTGATTACCATGATGGGGACCTCTCAAAACCTTAGTTTGACTTTTCAGTTGACCAGTTTGACTGATTACTTCATCTGTAAGCTACTGAATCATCTGAGGTCTTTCATGGTGAATTTTTGGCTCAAAATCCATCCTTAGACTTGTTTTGACATATGGAGAACCTTGGTGAAAGGTTTGAATCAACTCCTTGAGCTTAGGACCCTTAACCATGAAACCCTAGTTTTGGTCATCAGTGTAAGGACACCAACCCTTGATATAACCACTTGGAGAATCCCTCATTGAAATACCCTTGGGCCACCATATAAGGATGTGAGGAGCTTATGGAGCTCATAAGAAGCTTTTGCCCTTGAGTTGAACCAAATACCTTGATCCCATGCTAAGAACCAAATGCTATGCACAATGCAAATGCAAGAAGTGAAAAGAAACCTAAGCCAGTTATCTAAAAACAACAAGGCAAATTTTGAGGTGTTACACTCTTCAAACCAAAATTGAGCACCATCCGGATCATACCTTCCCTTGAAGATAGGCAGCTTATTCCTTCCGAACTCATCATTACCTATAACATCCACTACATCCTGCACAGCTCGGGCCATATTCTGTTCATCCAAATACAGAAACTATGGTTAACCAACAACCCACCAGCACACGACTGCTGCACAACAGTAACTCGCCTAAAACAACAGACACAACAGACACAACTGACACAAACTGGCACAAACTGGCTCTGATACCACTAAATGTGACGCCCCCGATCTATACCCCCAAATAAACATGCATTTAAAGCGGTAAAAAGAAAGTTCGAAAATTTGATCAGAGTATAATTAAAAACATGGCATAGAGAGGGAGAATCACATCAAATTGAAACCAAACATACATACAACACCTGCCCATAATGATATGCAACAGTGGGGTAGCATACATACAGAGGAAACTTTGTTCCTCACACCCACTTTTCAGAAATTAGAATTAAAGCGGAAAAATCTAAAATCTGATTACCATAAATACATATATCATGTAAAAAGTTTGTCATACATCCAGATATACATGTACAAGCCAAAAGATAATATATACATAATACATAATAATAGCCAACGGCCTCCCTAACTACCCGGTGTCACATATTAGAGCCGACCGACAAAAAGGGTGAAGACACAAAGCTTCACGAAAGACCTCCAGCACCACTAATCTGCAATGCCTCATAGAGCATTATAAAACGAGCAGAAGGGTGATAAAGACAATCATAATATAAATGTATAAAATTATATATTACCACAAGCATACATAAGTAAACACATTTCTCACCACAATTGTACCACAATTTCACAAAGATCACATATAACATAATCCAGTACAATTCTCAAGCATTGATACCACTACGCCTCGAACATACAAACATACACATAATCACCAACACAATCACACATATTTCATCCCATCAATCACATACACAATTTCATGCACAAATAATTCATGATGAATGCAAATGCACAGAGACCGACACCACGACTCTATGCACATGCCATGCGGTACCGACTTCCTTTGTCACGTCATTTTGTCACGTCATTAGTCCACTCAGGAACTATTGGAACCATCGCTTGTTACTGAGACTTAGTCAAGTAACTCCCCGTCGGGCCTACGATGTTCACCCGTCGCTTTAAGTCCTCAGGCATCGCCTCGTATTTTGGAGGCCCACGACGTTATGGATTGCTTTAAGTCTCCAAAGGAGCCCACAATCGTCTATACATATCGCTGTCAGTCCTCAGGCATCGCCTCGTATTTTAGAGGCACACGATGGTATAGTGGATGCATCGTTTTAAGTCCTCAGGCAACGCCTCGTATTTTCGAGGACCACGATGATCAAGTCGCCACTCAGGACGTTTCCACAATGTATTTCATGATGCTTGGCATACAACGACTCATGACAACCAATGCATCTCCCACATTTATGCAGTCACAAACATGCATATATAACAAAATACAACACATTGCATTTATTTGCCTTTCGGCCACAATTCATCACCACACATATCATCACAAGCATTTTCATCACACAACAGCACATAGCATAATACACATCAATTATGCACACATCACACACAATCCACATACATTCACATCAATTGTGCCAAACGGCAACCGAACGCTTTCACAAATACCCCAACAATTCGATTTACAGTTTACTGGAAAAGTCGGTTAAAATTCGGCTAAAAATAATATTTTTCTTCACCAAATCATAGAACATATTTTTAGCTTCACATCCATATAAAGAACACCTCAATCGGATAAACAACACAAAAGATATGGATATTTCAAAATGATGCAAAACATAAACCGGAGAATCGACACTACGATACGATTCGAAAATACTGTACCAATTGGACCAGGTCCAGATCTCAAAACCATTTTTCCTAGGAAGAACATCTCGTTAGCTTCCCAACGCTTCGAACGAGGGTCAAAACCGACTTACGGTTCAAGAGATATGAATTTCCGAAGTTTCCCGACAAACCAGAATTTTATGGTTCAGCACAGTATGTATCGATACATAGGCTTTATGTATCGATACAAAAAGACCTCATGTATCGATACATAGCACGCATGTGTCGACACATGCTGTAGTGAAAATGCTGTTTTTCCCAATTTTCACAGTATGTATCGATGCATAGGGGTTATGTATCGATACATAACTCTATTTTTCCTCAAAAACCAGATTTTCTCAAAATACACCATTGCTGTCCCTTTCCCAAAATGCCCGGAAACTCGACTAAATCGAACATTTTCACCGAAACAAACATATACGCCCAACCACCAAATACATAAGAACAATTTAGAACACATAGACGAAATTTCTACGACGTTCGATTTTTCGATTAAATTTCAACCTTTCAAAAACCAGATTTTTCAAACATCACCAAATCGAATAAAAAGCACGACATACGACGACCTAACCTTACTCGATACAACTATGTAATTTATTTCGAATTCTAACCGTGAAAACATCAGTTTTCTACAATTCGACCTAAACGGACAAAACAACGGAACCTAACGAAAACTAACCAAAACATAACCAAACTTCATGAAACTATAAACAGCAGCTCCCATACATATAACCAACCAACACATGTATTTATACGACTTTTCGACCGTAAAAACATCGGTTTCTATCGATTTCGTCAAATACGGCATAAACGGAAACATATGGAAAACCAACCAAAACATCCACACAAAACATACATAATCATACACATGTATAAGATAATTGAATTTCACACCCTTACCCGATAAATTCGCGTTTGAAAAGTCGAGTGAATCGGTTCCTAAATCCCCAAGTTTTTCCTCTTTTTCTTCTTCTCTTTCTCTTCTTTTTTTTTCTGGTTTTTCTTTCTTTTCTCTCTTTCTTACTACTTTTCTATTTATTCAAAATATCTAATCCCCTAAAAAGACCATTTTACCCCTCAACTCAAATATCTCGCAAACGCTCTCAAAATGCGATAAAACATAAACAATGAGGAAAAATAACATTTTGTCAAATAAAAGTCAGAAATAAAATAATATAAAACCAAAACCAATTAAATCTACTCTATTAAATAAATCTAACAAAACTGGGGCGTTACAATTCTCCCCCACTTGGACATTTTCGTCCTCGAAAATATACCGAGACGAACCACCCTGGATACGACTCTCGCATCCGACCAACAAACCTCAGGCCTACAAAAAGGCACACCACGAATAATACAACTGACAAAACTCCCTTGCTAACCTCAATCACAACGAGGACACGACAACGACAAGATGCAAAGCCCATACAATGCACTTGACAACCAACTCACAACTCAAGGAAAACCACGATACCAACACACAGGTTCACTCTAGAACCGAAACACAACAAGATCGTTACCATCACCGTAGGTAACACTCCTCTAATTCCCCACAAAGGAATTAGCTACTCGCACTCGAACCAACACAATGGAAACGAGACAACAACACAACAAGAACACAAGTTCCACGACACAACATCGATTTCAACAACCTCCATATAACCATAACACCAACATCCTTGTCATACAACCATACCACAACACTGCTACGATTCACCAATCGAATATAAAACCAAACATCCCTTAACTTAACAACACATGGATACTATTAAAACTTTTCTCCTTACACATCCACTCTGAAACATCCAATGATCTCTTCATTCCTATGGATTTCCCATGTTCCACCTAAGAACCCTCACAAGTCGCACACACATATACGAAATGTGCTACATCACATCTCCGCTGCGCACTCTGATGACTCGTAACCATCAAAACTACCAATCTCTCTCCCAAAATCTAATTCTTTCACGAACCTTCCAAAAACCACTGTTCACCTTTAATATTCTAGCCTCACATTCTTTCGTGTTATCTCGCACACCAGATACAAGCCTCTAAATTGTTCAAACAATTCTAATCCTCGGACCACCCAAAACTAACATACATAGAAACTTTCAACTTAACTCCTCAAACACAACAATAACTCTTCTTAACTCCTAACCCATCTCGTTGTCTCTATTCCTTCAGACCCAAACCAGTACTCAATATTCTTGTAATTACCAAACACTTCAAATCTAGAATCATAAAGATAATACTCCCAATATTCCAACATAATACAACTGCCAACCATTCCAATTCCCACCATAATACTGATCCTTTCATGAATCCTCGAATGTCGCAATACATAAGCCACAACTTTACCCTCTCATATCAACACACCAACTATCCTCATCAAAGATGCATCCCAAATAATCGACTTCACCTTTGTAAGTCAACTGAAGTCACAAAACGCTAATCTTGGAAAAGTCTTCCGTATCCTTCGATAATAACCAACAAAATCCAAAAAGTTTCTAATCACTTTAACCAACTTCGGAGCCTCTCATAGTAACACCGCATCTACTTCCGATGACAACAAATATAACCCGTCACACAAGTCGATCCAAGCCTCAACTCAAGCAAATCACTACTCTTATCAAACATCCCAACAATTGTAATTCTAATCAACTCAACCAAACCATCACAGTTACCTAATCCCGAAAATGAATACTTATCCTCAATCGTCATCTTATACCACTGTCCGTAATCCATACACAATTCCTTCTCTTGATAATCCAAATTCCAACCTATTACAACAATAAACCAAAAGGACTCTCAACGACTTCTCAAGTTACCCACCATACAAAACTTTAATTCCGTATCACCGTCAGATATAAAATCTTTTTCAACTTGACAGAATAATCCACAAACATATCCTTAAATTTCAAGTAATCCAATCCGCACCACTATCAAAGCCGGAAAGACACGTCCATTCCATCCAACATAATTCTCGTCTGCTATCAACAAGAGATTAAGGGTGATCAGTTCCTCAATTTGTCAATAGACAGCCGACAACCATGATGAGGCATAAACCGTCTCCACCAAACTATAATAGCATTCCTTACATCTTATACACAAAACTACCTAAGGCACAAATCCTTAGTTGATGTAAACCTTACTTCTGCATTCCTTCTTGAACCAGAAACTACACTTATACTCTTGCAATTCATAACACACTCAGCCCGCGCTTTACACCTGAAACAACTTGGAGAAGTACCAGCTTCTCCCCCACTTATCTCATTCTAATCTCTCTAACTATAAACACACCAAAACCATCCCAAGCCTTTACCACAAATGGTCAAAGAACAATTTAAACAAACCAAAAAAGTAATTACCGACCCCATTGCTGGAGTATCAATAACCATCTTACTACCCCAAGAAGACAACAACAAATTCAAACACTTCACGCACTCACACGAAATAAACGAATGAGTCGTCCCAATATCAACAATAGCAATTAAAGGCATACTATTAATAAACAAGTACCTTGAGTCAAACGATCCGCACTAGTAGTCTTCTCTCCTGCCATTGCCATAGCCTTCCTACCAGTCTGAGCTCCCTTCGGTTTCGTACACCCCGTGCTAATATGACCTGTTTCACCACAGTTGAAACATCGCACCTTAATCCTCCTACAATTCGCTGCGTCATGTCCCGAACTTCCACAATTGGAACATTTCAGTTTATCCCTTCTACAATTCATCCGTAGATGTCCTACTTCTCCACACTTGTAACACTTAATGTAACACTTCGGAGGACCAGACATTCCTCCCTCACTTGCCTTTCTCTCAAAATTACCCCTCGTCACATAAGGCCCACCACGAGACTGTTGTTTCCCTTTTCTATCATTCACACTCATATCGCGAGTGGCACGCACCTTACAATCCTCTTCGTACATCCTACAGTTGTCCACCAATTCAGAAAACCTTCTAATCCTCTGATAACCGATTGCCCGTTTAATCTCCGGACGCAATCCGTTCTCATATTTCACACACTTAGAAAATTCAGCAGTCGCCTCCGGATAATGAGGATAAAACTGCACCAGTTCCACAAACTTAGTCGTATACTCAACAACGGACATATTGCCTTGTTTTAATCCCAAAAACTCAATCTCTTTCTTTTCCTTCACTCCCTCAGGATAATACACCCTCCGAAACTCTCGGCCAAATAAATTCCAAGTAACCTCTTCCTTATCCTCTTCCAACACTCGGCGCAAACTAACCCACCAATCAGCTGCTTCTTCCTCCAGCATGCAAGTACCCAATCTCACCTTATGCTCTTCAGCACAATCCATCAGACGAAAGATTCTTTCAACCTCTTCAAACCAAAATTGAGCACCATCCGGATCATACCTTCCCTTGAAGATAGGCAGCTTATTCCTTCCGAACTCATCATTACCTATAACATCCACTACATCCTGCACAGCTCGGGCCATATTCTGTTCATCCAAATACAGAAACTATGGTTAACCAACAACCCACCAGCACACGACTGCTGCACAACAGTAACTCGCCTAAAACAACAGACACAACAGACACAACTGACACAAACTGGCTCTGATACCACTAAATGTGACGCCCCCGATCTATACCCCCAAATAAACATGCATTTAAAGCGGTAAAAAGAAAGTTCGAAAATTTGATCAGAGTATAATTAAAAACATGGCATAGAGAGGGAGAATCACATCAAATTGAAACCAAACATACATACAACACCTGCCCATAATGATATGCAACAGTGGGGTAGCATACATACAGAGGAAACTTTGTTCCTCACACCCACTTTTCAGAAATTAGAATTAAAGCGAAAAAATCTAAAATCTGATTACCATAAATACATATATCATGTAAAAAGTTTGTCATACATCCAGATATACATGTACAAGCCAAAAGATAATATATACATAATACATAATAATAGCCAACGGCCTCCCTAACTACCCGGTGTCACATATCAGAGCCGACCGACAAAAAGGGTGAAGACACAAAGCTTCACGAAAGACCTCCAGCACCACTAATCTGCAATGCCTCATAGAGCATTATAAAACGAGCAGAAGGGTGAGAAAGACAATCATAATATAAATGTATAAAATTATATATTACCACAAGCATACATAAGTAAACACATTTCTCACCACAGTTGTACCACAATTTCACAAAGATCACATATAACATAATCCAGTACAATTCTCAAGCATTGATACCACTACGCCTCGAACATACAAACATACACATAATCACCAACACAATCACACATATTTCATCCCATCAATCACATACACAATTTCATGCACAAATAATTCATGATGAATGCAAATGCACAGAGACCGACACCACGACTCTATGCACATGCCATGCGGTACCGACTTCCTTTGTCACGTCATTTTGTCACGTCATTAGTCCACTCAGGAACTATTGGAACCATCGCTTGTTACTGAGACTTAGTCAAGTAACTCCCCGTCGGGCCTACGATGTTCACCCGTCGCTTTAAGTCCTCAGGCATCGCCTCGTATTTTGGAGGCCCACGACGTTATGGATTGCTTTAAGTCTCCAAAGGAGCCCATAATCGTCTATACATATCGCTGTCAGTCCTCAGGCATCGCCTCGTATTTTAGAGGCACACGATGGTATAGTGGATGCATCGTTTTAAGTCCTCAGGCAACGCCTCATATTTTCGAGGACCACGATGATCAAGTCGCCACTCAGGACGTTTCCACAATGTATTTCATGATGCTTGGCATACAACGACTCATGACAACCAATGCATCTCCCACATTTATGCAGTCACAAACATGCATATATAACAAAATACAACACATTGCATTTATTTGCCTTTCGGCCACAATTCATCACCACACATATCATCACAAGCATTTTCATCACACAACAGCACATAGCATAATACACATCAATTATGCACACATCACACACAATCCACATACATTCACATCAATTGTGCCAAACGGCAACCGGACGCTTTCACAAATACCCCAACAATTCGATTTACAGTTTACTGGAAAAGTCGGTTAAAATTCGGCTAAAAATAATATTTTTCTTCACCAAATCATAGAACATATTTTTAGCTTCACATCCATATAAAGAACACCTCAATCGGATAAACAACACAAAAGATATGGATATTTCAAAATGACGCAAAACATAAACCGGAGAATCGACACTACGATACGATTCGAAAATACTGTACCAATTGGACCAGGTCCAGATCTCAAAACCATTTTTCCTAGGAAGAACATCTCGTTAGCTTCCCAACGCTTCGAACGAGGGTCAAAACCGACTTACGGTTCAAGAGATATGGATTTCCGAAGTTTCCCGACAAACCAGAATTTTATGGTTCAGCACAGTATGTATCGATACATAGGCTTTATGTATCGATACAAAAAGACCTCATGTATCGATACATAGCACGCATGTGTCGACACATGCTGTAGTGAAAATGCTGTTTTTCCCAATTTTCACAGTATGTATCGATGCATAGGGGTTATGTATAGATACATAACTCTGTTTTTCCTCAAAAACCAGATTTTCTCAAAATACACCATTGCTGTCCCTTTCCCAAAATGCCCGGAAACTCGACTAAATCGAACATTTTCACCGAAACAAACATATACGCCCAACCACCAAATACATAAGAACAATTTAGAACACATAGACGAAATTTCTACGACGTTCGATTTTTCGATTAAATTTCAACCTTTCAAAAACCAGATTTTTCAAACATCACCAAATCGAATAAAAAGCACGACATACGATGACCTAACCTTACTCGATACAACTATGTAATTTATTTCGAATTCTAACCGTGAAAACATCGGTTTTCTACAATTCGACCTAAACGGACAAAACAACGGAACCTAACGAAAACTAACCAAAACATAACCAAACTTCATGAAACTATAAACAGCAGCTCGCATACATATAACCAACCAACACATGTATTTATACGACTTTTCGACCGTAAAAACATCGGTTTCTATCGATTTCGTCAAATACGGTATAAACGGAAACATATGGAAAACCAACCAAAACATCCACACAAAACATACATAATCATACACATGTATAAGATAATTGAATTTCACACCCTTACCCGATAAATTCGCGTTTGAAAAGTCGGGTGAATCGGTTCCTAAATCCCCAAGTTTTTCCTCTTTTTCTTCTTCTCTTTCTCTTCTTTTTTTTTCTTCTGGTTTTTCTTTCTTTTCTCTCTTTCTTACTACTTTTCTATTTATTCAAAATATCTAATCCCCTAAAAAGACCATTTTACCCCTTAACTCAAATATCTCGCAAACGCTCTCAAAATGCGATAAAACATAAACAATGAGGAAAAATAACATTTTGTCAAATAAAAGTCAGAAATAAAATAATATAAAACCAAAACCAATTAAATCTACTCTATTAAATAAATCTAACAAAACTGGGGCGTTACAATTCTCCCCCACTTGGACATTTTCGTCCTCGAAAATATACCGAGACGAACCACCCTGGATACGACTCTCGCATCCGACCAACAAACCTCAGGCCTACAAAAAGGCACACCACGAATAATACAACTGACAAAACTCCCTTGCTAACCTCAATCACAACGAGGACACGACAACGACAAGATGCAAAGCCCATACAATGCACTTGACAACCAACTCACAACTCAAGGAAAACCACGATACCAACACACAGGTTCACTCTAGAACCGAAACACAACAAGATCGTTACCATCACCGTAGGTAACACTCCTCTAATTCCCCACAAAGGAATTAGCTACTCGCACTCGAACCAACACAATGGAAACGAGACAACAACACAACAAGAACACAAGTTCCACGACACAACATCGATTTCAACAACCTCCATATAACCATAACACCAACATCCTTGTCACACAACCATACCACAACACTGCTACGATTCACCAATCGAATATAAAACCAAAACATCCCTTAACTTAACAACACATGGATACTATTAAAACTTTTCTCCTTACACATCCACTCTGAAACATCCAATGATCTCTTCATTCCTATGGATTTCCCATGTTCCACCTAAGAACCCTCATAAGTCGCACACACATATACGAAATGTGCTACATCACATCTCCGCTACGCACTCTGATGACTCGTAACCATCAAAACTACCAATCTCTCTCCCAAAATCTAATTCTTTCACGAACCTTCCAAAAACCACTGTTCACCTTTAATATTCTAGCCTCACATTCTTTCGTGTTATCTCGCACACCAGATACAAGCCTCTAAATTGTTCAAACAATTCTAATCCTCGGACCACCCAAAACTGACATACATAGAAACTTTCAACTTAACTCCTCAAACACAACAATAACTCTTCTTAACTCCTAACCCATCTCGTTGTCTCTATTCCTTCAGACCCAAACCAGTACTCAATATTCTTGTAATTACCAAACACTTCAAATCTAGAATCATAAAGATAATACTCCCAATATTCCAACATAATACAACTGCCAACCATTCCAATTCCCACCATAATACTGATCCTTTCATGAATCCTCGAATGTCGCAAAACATAAACCACAACTTTACCCTCTCATATCAACACACCAACTATCCTCATCAAAGATGCATCCCAAATAATCGACTTCACCTTTGTAAGTCAACTGAAGTCACAAAACGCTAATCTTGGAAAAGTCTTCCGTATCCTTCGATAATAACCAACAAAATCCAAAAAGTTTCTAATCACTTTAACCAACTTCGGAGCCTCTCATAGTAACACCGCATCTACTTCCGATGACAACAAATATAACCCCTCAACTCAAGCAAATCACTACTCTTATCAAACATCCCAACAATTGTAATTCTAATCAACTCAACCAAACCATCACAGTTACCTAATCCCGAAAATGAATACTTATCCTCAATCGTCATCTTATACCACTGTCCGTAATCCATACACAATTCCTTCTCTTGATAATCCAAATTCCAACCTATTACAACAATCAACCAAAAGGACTCTCAACGACTTCTCAAGTTACCCACCATACAAAACTTTAATTCCGTATCACCGTCAGATATAAAATCTTTTTCAACTTGACAGAATAATCCACAAACATATCCTTAAATTTCAAGTAATCCAATCCGCACCACTATCAAAGCCGGAAAGACACGTCCATTCCATCCAACATAATTCTCGTCTGCTATCAACAAGAGATTAAGGGTGATCAGTTCCTCAATTTGTCAATAGACAGCCGACAACCATGATGAGGCATAAACCGTCTCCACCAAACTATAATAGCATTCCTTACATCTTATACACAAAACTACCTAAGGCACAAATCCTTAGTTGATGTAAACCTTACTTCTGCATTCCTTCTTGAACCAGAAACTACACTTATACTCTTGCAATTCATAACACACTGAGCCCGCGCTTTACACCTGAAACAACTTGGAGAAGTACCAGCTTCTCCCCCACTTATCTCATTCTAATCTCTCTAACTATAAACACACCAAAACCATCCTAAGCCTTTACCACAAATGGTCAAAGAACAATTTAAACAAACCAAAAAAGTAATTACCGACCCCATTGCTGGAGTATCAATAACCATCTTACTACCCCAAGAAGACAACAACAAATTCAAACACTTCACGCACTCACACGAAATAAACGAATGAGTCGTCCCAATATCAACAATAGCAATTAAAGGCATACTATTAATAAACAAGTACCTTGAGTCAAACGATCCGCACTAGTAGTCTCCTCTCCTACCATTGCCATAGCCTTCCTACCAGTCTGAGCTCCCTTCGGTTTCGTACACCCCGTGCTAATATGACCTGTTTCACCACAGTTGAAACATCGCACCTTAATCCTCCTACAATTCGCTGCGTCATGTCCCGAACTTCCACAATTGGAACATTTCAGTTTATCCCTTCTACAATTCATCCGTAGATGTCCTACTTCTCCACACTTGTAACACTTAATGTAACACTTCGGAGGACCAGACATTCCTCCCTCACTTGCCTTTCTCTCAAAATTACCCCTCGTCACATAAGGCCCACCACGAGACTGTTGTTTCCCTTTTCTATCATTCACACTCATATCGCGAGTGGCACGCACCTTACAATCCTCTTCGTACATCCTACAGTTGTCCACCAATTCAGAAAACCTTCTAATCCTCTGATAACCGATTGCCCGTTTAATCTCCGGACGCAATCCGTTCTCATATTTCACACACTTAGAAAATTCAGCAGTCGCCTCCGGATAATGAGGATAAAACTGCACCAGTTCCACAAACTTAGTCGTATACTCAACAACGGACATATTGCCTTGTTTTAATCCCAAAAACTCAATCTCTTTCTTTTCCTTCACTCCCTCAGGATAATACACCCTCCGAAACTCTCGGCCAAATAAATTCCAAGTAACCTCTTCCTTATCCTCTTCCAACACTCGGCGCAAACTAACCCACCAATTAGCTGTTTCTTCCTCCAGCATGCAAGTACCCAATCTCACCTTATGCTCTTCAGCACAATCCATCAGACGAAAGATTCTTTCAACCTCTTCAAACCAAAATTGAGCACCATTCGGATCATACCTTCCCTTGAAGATAGGCAGCTTATTCCTTCCGAACTCATCATTACCTATAACATCCACTACATCCTGCACAGCTCGGGCCATATTCTGTTCATCCAAATACAGAAACTATGGTTAACCAACAACCCACCAGCACACGACTGCTGCACAACAGTAACTCACCTAAAACAACAGACACAACAGACACAACAGACACAAACTGGCACAAACTGGCTCTGATACCACTAAATGTGACGCCCCCGATCTATACCCCCAAATAAACATGCATTTAAAGCGGTAAAAAGAAAGTTCGAAAATTTGATCAGAGTATAATTAAAAACATGGCATAGAGAGGGAGAATCACATCAAATTGAAACCAAACATACATACAACACCTGCCCATAATGATATGCAACAGTGGGGTAGCATACATACAGAGGAAACTTTGTTCCTCATACCCACTTTTCAGAAATTAGAATTAAAGCGGAAAAATCTAAAATCTGATTACCATAAATACATATATCATGTAAAAAGTTTGTCATACATCCAGATATACATGTACAAGCAAAAAGATAATATATACATAATACATAATAATAGCCAACGGCCTCCCTAACTACCCGGTGTCACATATCAGAGCCGACCGACAAAAAGGGTGAAGACACAAAGCTTCACGAAAGACCTCCAGCACCACTAATCTGCAATGCCTCATAGAGCATTATAAAACGAGCAAAAGGGTGAGAAAGACAATCATAATATAAATGTATAAAATTATATATTACCACAAGCATACATAAGTAAACACATTTCTCACCACAATTGTACCACAATTTCACAAAGATCACATATAACATAATCTAGTACAATTCTCAAGCATTGATACCACTACGCCTCGAACATACAAACATACACATAATCACCAACACAATCACACATATTTCATCCCATCAATCACATACACAATTTCATGCACAAATAATTCATGATGAATGCAAATGCACAGAGACCGACACCACGACTCTATGCACATGCCATGCGGTACCGACTTCCTTTGTCACGTCATTTTGTCACGTCATTAGTCCACTCAGGAACTATTGGAACCATCGCTTGTTACTGAGACTTAGTCAAGTAACTCCCCGTCGGGCCTACGATGTTCACCCGTCGCTTTAAGTCCTCAGGCATCGCCTCGTATTTTGGAGGCCCACGACGTTATGGATTGCTTTAAGTCTCCAAAGGGGCCCACAATCGTCTATACATATCGCTGTCAGTCCTCAGGCATCGCCTCGTATTTTAGAGGCACACGATGGTATAGTGGATGCATCGTTTTAAGTCCTCAGGCAACACCTCGTATTTTCGAGGACCACGATGATCAAGTCGCCACTCAGGACGTTTCCACAATGTATTTCATGATGCTTGGCATACAACGACTCATGACAACCAATGCATCTCCCACATTTATGCAGTCACAAACATGCATATATAACAAAATACAACACATTGCATTTATTTGCCTTTCGGCCACAATTCATCACCACACATATCATCACAAGCATTTTCATCACACAACAGCACATAGCATAATACACATCAATTATGCACACATCACACACAATCCACATACATTCACATCAATTGTGCCAAACGGCAACCGAACGCTTTCACAAATACCCCAACAATTCGATTTACAGTTTACTGGAAAAGTCAGTTAAAATTCGGCTAAAAATAATATTTTTCTTCACCAAATCATAGAACATATTTTTAGCTTCACATCCATATAAAGAACACCTCAATCGGATAAACAACACAAAAGATATGGATATTTCAAAATGACGCAAAACATAAACCGGAGAATCGACACTACGATACGATTCGAAAATACTGTACCAATTGGACCAGGTCCAGATCTCAAAACCATTTTTCCTAGGAAGAACATCTCGTTAGCTTCCCAACGCTTCGAACGAGGGTCAAAACCGACTTACGGTTCAAGAGATATGAATTTCCGAAGTTTCCCGACAAACCAGAATTTTATGGTTCAGCACAGTATGTATCGATACATAGGCTTTATGTATCGATACAAAAAGACCTCATGTATCGATACATAGCACGCATGTGTCGACACATGCTGTAGTGAAAATGCTGTTTTTCCCAATTTTCACAGTATGTATCGATGCATAGGGGTTATGTATCGATACATAACTCTGTTTTTCCTCAAAAACCAGATTTTCTCAAAATACACCATTGCTGTCCCTTTCCCAAAATGCCCGGAAACTCGACTAAATCGAACATTTTCACCGAAACAAACATATACGCCCAACCACCAAATACATAAGAACAATTTAGAACACATAGACGAAATTTCTACGACGTTCGATTTTTCGATTAAATTTCAACCTTTCAAAAACCAGATTTTTCAAACATCACCAAATCGAATAAAAAGCACGACATACGACGACCTAACCTTACTCGATACAACTATGTAATTTATTTCGAATTCTAACCGTGAAAACATCGGTTTTCTACAATTCGACCTAAACGGACAAAACAACGGAACCTAACGAAAACTAACCAAAACATAACCAAACTTCATGAAACTATAAACAGCAGCTCGCATACATATAACCAACCAACACATGTATTTATACGACTTTTCGACCGTAAAAACATCGGTTTCTATCGATTTCGTCAAATACGGCATAAACGGAAACATATGGAAAACCAACCAAAACATCCACACAAAACATACATAATCATACACATGTATAAGATAATTGAATTTCACACCCTTACCCGATAAATTCGCGTTTGAAAAGTCGGGTGAATCGGTTCCTAAATCCCCAAGTTTTTCCTCTTTTTCTTCTTCTCTTTCTCTTTTTTTTTTTTCTGGTTTTTCTTTCTTTTCTCTCTTTCTTACTACTTTTCTATTTATTCAAAATATCTAATCCCCTAAAAAGACCATTTTACCCCTCAACTCAAATATCTCGCAAACGCTCTCAAAATGCGATAAAACATAAACAATGAGGAAAAATAACATTTTGTCAAATAAAAGTCAGAAATAAAATAATATAAAACCAAAACCAATTAAATATACTCTATTAAATAAATCTAACAAAACTGAGGCGTTACATCACCAAATTAGGGTTTTGGTCGACTGAGGCCTCCAGATGGAAATTTTCCTCTAGACATGAGCCAATGCTTCAAAGTACAACCCAAGATACTCCAAGGTAGCTCATGGACCCAATCATCAAGTCAATTTAGCCTTAGGAGAAGCATTCATAAAAAAAATCAGGAATTAGGGTTTCTTGACCTAATTCACCCCTAAGTTGACTTTTGGAGCAAAGTATGAGCCAAGACCTCAAAACATGATTTGAGGGTCTCAAATACACCAAATTGATCCATTTACAACAATGGATTGATCCAAGAAACTTGATTCACAAGTTTGATTTTCATCTGGACCACAACTAGGGTTTTGAGGAAAAAGTCAACTGTACCTTTGACTTTTGATTAGGACATGCTCCCAAACCTTGGGACATGATTCAATACACCCTATAACACCTATGGAATCCATCCATTAGGTTTTATTTAGGTCAAGGACTTTATTTCACAAAGGATCGCAGAGTTTGGATTTTATCCAATAAAAAGTCAACTGTGCACAAAATCAAGTTTGACTTTTTAGGATTTTTCACAAATATGGTTTCCTTAAGTCAAAAACAATGTTAATATATGATATTGATCATCATACATCAAGAAAAATAAAGAAAAATGAGGTTTCTTGCAAAAGGGGCAACCTTGAGAAACCAAAATTTTTCTAAGTTATGGAACAAAAGTGATTTTGGTACCAACTTCCAAGGATCATAACTTGAGATCCAAGCAACCATTTTGGGTGATCCAAAGTTGGATTTGTAGGTCCTGCTACACTCTACAAAAGCTTCAACTACCCCAAACTCCAATTCTTTATGGATTTTGAGTTATGAATTGATCAAAATCACAAAAACATGAAAATAACACTTTTTCCAACACTTAGTGAAAATCTGCCTAAGTTACCAGCCTTGAACATCAATGTTCATGAGGTTTTTTCAGTTGGATCCAAATAGTTTCAAAACAAACTATGATCACACATGCTTTGTATCATATGGGGGCTTTTTAAAAAGCATAAGAGCCTCCCATAACTCAACCCGAGCAGGGAGATATGAATCCCTCAAAATCACCATTTCCAACTGTCCCAAGCAAGGTAGATTTTGAGCATTTGCTCGATTTGGCAAATTTAGACAACTCCAAGCCTTGTCATCCATTTGGACACATCTGAGGATAAAATAAAATGAAAATGATCTGATCCCCAAGCCTCCAAAGTCCAAGAATCTACATTAGCCATAACAAACCTAAAAAGGCTAAAAAGGTGCCAAGACTCCAATTTTGTTTCCAAGCATTCAATAGATGCACCAAGGTGGCATAGACTGACATATTCCTAACTAAATGAGTCAAGGATCAGCACTGAATCATAGGACCATAGGCCTGTGCCCTAACCTTAAGTCAATGGCTAGAGGAGACTTGAGATTCCTTTTGCTCAACATTGGCCAAAGGCCTGTTGCAACTGCCATTCACTATTGATGCTAAAACAAACTTGACACACTATAAATAGAGCTTAATTCTGATCAATTTGAGTATACCAAAGCACTACAACACTTGCTTTCCTCAAAATCTCTTTCTTTAGGCCAAAATGCCTTCTTTTGCAAGGTATCTCTGAGTTTTTGAGTTAGAGAGCAATTCCACCATAGCTCATGATCCAAACACCTCTAAAATATTGTATCTAAGCTGTTCAAACATTCACTTGTGACCTGAAACACCAAAATCACAAAGTCAACCTCCAAAATCTCAAAAATTGACTTTTCTGCATTTTTCAATCCATGCCTTGATTCAGTCACTTCCAAAACCAAACAAAGTCTCAAACACACTCCAAATATCATCCTTAAACTGTCCCAATTGGTTCCCCTCATCTAGAACAACATTTGAGAGAGTTGCCATATTGGTCACTTTTGCCCCTTTTGCAAGAAAGTGCCAAAAATTGTTCCTGAGGATTCCAGCTGGTTCTAATCATCCTAAAAGCTTCTAAGGGATCAATTGAGAGTGTCCAAAGCATCAAATTACTTCTGGCATAAGAAACTTGGCAGATAGCACAAAAAGCTCCAAGAGGTAAGTGCATGACAACTTGAACTCTTTGAATTATGCATTCCTTTGATGTCCATTGATCATAAACATCTCATACATGTTGCATATACTGTGTTTGAACCAATTTGCCATGTAATTCTTGCCTGTACCATGAGATAGCATAGAACATGCAAAAATAGGCCTATTTTAAAATCACTATCGGATTTTGAGGAGGAAATATTTTCTGAAAATTCCAAGGGTACCATTGGATTCCTCATGAAATTCTAGGTCAGATGCACCTAAATTTTGTCCCAACCCATGGAGAAATGATAAAGTTAGAGGCTTCACGTAAATTGCCAAAACTTGCCTTGCCTTGCCTTGGCCAGGTCGAAAACTTGGCACCCCTTATGTATTTATGGGGTGGTTTTGATACATGGATGTATCACCACCCTAGTGGTAGCACGCATGTGTGTTTGTTGCCAAGGTTGTGGGTTCAAACCCCACCCATACATTTTTTGCCATTTTTCATTTTTTGTTATTTTTTCCATATTTTCATGATTTTGGTAATTAATTGAAAAATTAATTTCTCTCTCAATTTTAATCATTTTTGGTTGATTCTTTTTTTGAAAATTCACAAAAATATTAAAATATTATATTCCATGAAAATTTCACAAAAATATTATTTATTTCATATATTTGGTATTTTTGTAAAGAATTATATTTTTATTTGTTTTTAAACATTAAAAATATTTCTTTCTCTTGGTTTTGCAAAATTCAAATGATTTTTAAATCATCCTATGAATGAAACATGATTTTTCCAAATATAAATCCAATATCACAACCTTTTTCCACATGTTTGATTATTTTAATTGAATTTTTATTCAATTAAAATACATTTTAAAACAAAAAATTAGGGTTTTGATCACTATCACCCTAACAAATCTTTTTCAAACAACTTTGGGCCTCTAATAGAGTGTAAGACCCAACCCTCTTTTGTACATAAACCTTTTTGGGCCTCAGCCATTGAATAAGTCCCACTGCGATTTTAAAATCTCGACGAGGTCGTCGCCTTTTAAACAAAAAAAAACCTTGGGCCTCTCCTTGAGTTGTAAGCCCCATAACTTGTATATAAAATAAACGTTGGGCCTCTAATAGAGTGTAAGACCCAACCCTCTTTTGTGCATAAACCTTTTTGGGCCTCAGTCATTGTATAAGTCTCACTGCGATTTTAAAATATCGGCGCGGTCGTCGCCTTTTAAACAAAAAAACCTTGGGTCTCTCCTAGAGTTGTAAGCCCCATCACTTGTATATAAAATAAACTTTGGGCCTCTAATAGGGTGTAAGACCCATTCTTTGTAAATAAAAAACCTTTTCGGGCCTCAGTCATTGTATAAGACCCACAGTGTTCTCAAAATCTCGGCATGATCGTCGCTTTTTCAAAACATTTTCATCTGGGCATACCCTTGTGTTGTAAGTCCCATTTATTTTCTTTTTTCAAATTTTTGGGCCTCTCCTTGAGTTGTAAGACCCATCCCTCTGTACAGAAAACCTTGTTGGGCCTCAGTCAGTGTATAAGCCCCAGTACAGTTTACAAAACAATGGTACGATTGTTGTTTTTCATCTGGGCCTCTCCTTGAGTATAAGCCCCAAAAATATTTTCAAAAACAACTTCCCTTTTGATTTAGGTTCAAATCCATATTTGTTGTCAAAACTTTCTTTAATTTCTTGAACAACTAACCATACAGCTGTTACAATGGAAGCTTGTTCGCTTCTCTTGAATTTCTTCAAACCCTAGAACTGTTCACTAAAGAAAGGATTAATTCTAGATGAAACCTTTCTTGAACTTTTCTTAGGTTTGGGACCCACAGGCTTCCTAAAAGCTTCCCCGCCTCCTCTTGGGATTTGTACAAGGACCCTCCGGTTTCTTAGAAGTTCTCATGCTTCCTCTTAGGCTTAATACAAGGACCCTGAAGACCTCTTAAAGGTATAAGACAGAACTTAGTCATCCTTTGCTAGAGCAGTCTTTCCAGAGTCAAAATATCAGACCAATTTTAGGGTTAATTTTCATCCCTTAAAACACCTGCTTCCTCTCGGGCATCGTACAAAGATAAACTCCTCCATACCAGTAGACTTGGACAGTCTAATCTCCTCTTGGATCTCAAAAACATTCTCAAGTTCCCTACAAACATAGGAGGAACCCTGGTCCTTTAATCAATCTCCAATAGAGTTAAAACCCATGGGTTCAAAAACTCAGTCTTTCTCCTAAAATTTCCCCAGCTAGGGTCAGCTTATCATCAGTATAACACTATCCCAAATCAGAACCTCAAGGCATCTGATATCTCAACTCTACTGTAAACCCTCAGTAAGAGTTGATTCTCCATTTAGACCTGCCTCTGGATCTCACTAATCCTCAGTAGAAGACAGCCTCCTCTTAGGCTTTGTATAAGGATTTCTTTCTTTGTTCTTACCCAGCAAAAATAGCCCCCTCTTAGGCTTTGTATAATGATTCTTCCTTTCCTCAACATAGCTAGCCTCCTCTTGGGCTTTGTACAAATGATTTCCCCCAACCGAGCTAACCTTTTCAGACTCTCTGGTTGAGTCAAGTACCTTTCCACACTCTCTTGTTAAGTCAATGGTACAAAACAAAACACTCACTTGTTGAGTAAACCCTTTTAGCCTCAATCTTGGGCTTTGTACAAGACAGATAAAAACACTCTTTTGTTGAGTCAACCTTTCTCAGCCTCAATCTTGGGCTTTGTATAAGACACCATATAAATTTCCCTAAGTAGAGTCAATCCTCTTTCAGCCTCAATCTTGGGCTTTGTACAAGACAGATAATACTCTTTAGCAGAGCCAAAAACTTTCAGGCTCCTCTTAGGCTTTGTATAATTATTTTCCCAGTAAGGTCAACCTCAATCTTGGGTTTCGTACAAGACACCTAAAAATCCTCAGCTGAGTCAGTCTCATTTTAGCCTCAATCTTGGGCTTTGTACAAGACATATAAAGATTTCTTTCCCACAGAGTCAGTCTTCTTTTCAGCCTCAATCTTGAGCTTTGTACAAGACACATACAAACCCTCCCCAGCGGAGTCAAAATCCATTTTATCCCCAATCTTGGGCTTTGTACAAGACAGACAAAATATTTCCTTGGAAAGTCAACTTAGCCTCCTCTCAGGCTTTGCATAATGATATCCCCAAAAGAGCCAGTCTTTTTTAGCCTCAATCTTGGGCTTTGTACAAGACATATATAAACACTCTCTTGTTGAGTCAGTCTTGTCTAGCCTCCTCTTAGGCTTTGTATAAGGACTTCCCCAGTGGAGTCAATCAATCTCTTAGCTTCAACCTTGGGCTTTGATCAAGGCACACAAAAATCAACATCCCCTCAGAGGAAATTTAAAACTCTCTGTAGGACGACATTTCTCTGTGTTATCACACATTACAACAGACAAATCAAACAAACCCTAATCCCAGATAACTGCTGTAAGTGGCACACTTGTTGATTCAAATATCCAAGTTGTAGTCCATCTTTTATCCTGGCAAATCCTCTCTTTCATCTAATTGCTGTAAGCGGCAAGCCTCTGGATTATTTACATCCATGCCACTGTCCCTCTCTTAGCATGAAAGATTCCTAAGGAAAAATGGCATTGCTCAACACTGAGTTAAAGTTTTCTCCTTTAGGATAAATCCCCATAAAGGAAATTATGGCATTGCTGGATTCACATATCCCAGTTAAAGTAACCCTCATTTATAAACAGTCACCCAACAGTTGTGATAAACAGACGAGATGTCTCTCTTTAGAGACGACAAGTTCTCTCTCAGTCAAACTTTTAGCTTCAATCTTAGGCTTTGAACAAGACACAAATCAACCTTTTAGCTTTAATCTTGGGCTTTGAATAAGACACCAAAACATCATCTTTTTCCTCCCATAGAATAGGAGGAACTGCGATTGCTCTGATTTCCCTGTTTCTTTAAACGGGAATACGTAGGCATAAGATTGCGAAATCTTAGCGAGCATACCAAACAAAAACTTTAGGTCCAGTACCTTCATACTAATAGAAAAATTTAGGTCCAATACCTTCATACTAATCAAAAGCGAGGTCCAATACCTCAACAAAATCATCAAAAACTTTCTCACATCTCCCAAACAAGAAACTTTCCCAACCTATCAACAGATAAACACCATCAAGTACAAAGCAGAACCTAAAACTAACAACCTGTGGATAACCACATATAGGATGGGTAATTGACAACTCCCCATTGTATAACCTGACCCCGAACTCCCCGAATCTCTTTAAGCATTTGTTCAGTAAAAACATTCGCGTGCAAGGTTAGTTTTAGATAGCTTCCCTTTCCCTTCCAGCTTCATGGGATAAATAAGAAATCAGAAAGTAGCACCCCACTCCTCCCAATGCGGTGAGGAGAAACCCATGGCGATAAGGTGGTCAGGTCACCGACAAAAATCGCACGCTACAGTACGTCACCAAATGACTTTGAGGGCAAGAGTTGCCTTTGTATTTTTCAAAGTCAGGCACCTTGAATTTGTGCGGTATCTTTACATTAGGGACCAAACAGAGGTCGGCGGCGTCCTTTCCGAATAAGTATTGACCTCGAATGGCATGCAGTTCCCTCTGCATTTCCAAGAATTATTCTTGGAACTCATTGATCCTTTCGTACATGTCTTCATTTCCACCAGAAATTGCTTGTGGAATTTGTCCTTCCGGGACAGTGTGTACCACTAGTTATGGTATAGAAATTATAGCGGTGACTCTTGGCGCTTCAGTGCCCTGAAGTTTATAACCTTCAGGAGTTGCTGTTGTAACCCTTGCATCTTCACTTTCCCGAAGTTTGTAACCTTCAGGTCCAGCGGTTCCTGCTACGGCTTCTGGGTCTTCAGTGACCGGTGGGATATATCCTTCAGGTATAAAGTTAAAAGGCATGCCCCAGGGGTGCCCTTTAGGTATGTTGTACCGAGAATGATTATCATGTGTCTCCAATATGGGGGTAGATGTAATCTCTGAGATCACAGTTCTTTGATGTTGCTGCTCTTGAGCTGCGACCAGGGTTTGCAGGTTGCTGTGAAGTTTTTCCAAACTTTCCTTCAGAGCGTCGATTTCTTCTCTCAGCTCTCTGTTCTCTTCCTCGAGATCGTCTATTTTCTTTTGTCGATTGGCCCGAGTATTGTATGAGTGAGACAGTTTGACTGTAGAATAATGACACATACGTGAGACTTAAGGATAAGAAAAATGCGTTATGTGAGAATGATGAATGATATGAAAAGACATATTTTTTTAGTTTTTGTTTTATTCGAAAAGAAACTTCAACAAATAGATTGCAAATATCACATAGTGGGGGAAGATCCCCTTTATTGAATTCGAAAGATTACAGTATTTTACAAAGACAAGTACAGTATTTTACAAAGTGCTGTAAGGAAACGTCTAAGCTCATGGATTCTGAGTCCTCTCTGAAGAGAGCTCAGATGTCGGTTCTGGTATTTTCCTTTTCTTTGATCGGGGCTCTTTAGCCGTTGTCGGGTCGACGACCCTTTTCCAAGTGAAATGAGCGAGCAAATTTCTTTGGTCTTCCTGACTTTCCATAGTCTGTTGCTCTAATATCTTAATCAAGGCATCCTTCTCCTATAATAGTTCCTGAATCTTGGTACATTCCAAATTAAGGATTTGGTATTTGTTCTTCGAAGAGCTCTTTTCACGTTGAACTTTGTTGAGAGCGGCCTGGAGTTTTTCCGCATCAGACATGAAATAAAGGACAAATTCCTTTAAGGGAAAAACTTCTTGATGAGGGTAAGGCATCCTCGGCTTGAGGGCTCTAGTTTGCACCCAGTGGAGATAAGGTTATGTGGAAGTACAACTTGGTCTTCCCAAAGACTCTCTGCCTTTCCTGTGAATATGTTTCCAGGCGTGCACTATTTCCTTCTTTAGTGCCCTGTCATTTTCCCCTTCCTTGAAGAAAAGACCTTCCAGATGAACAGTATGTGGGATATTCTTCATCGGGTATCCGAGTTGACAGTGAGCTAAAATTGGATGATAGTTTATTCCTCCTTTAGTTCCAATGAGGGGTACGTTAAGGAAATTTCCACATCTGTCGATGATCTCTATCCCTTCGTAAATCCGATTGTACCAGTCTATGTCAAAATTGGTAAGAGACATAATCCTTTATGACCAACGTAGAGTACTCTTGTGATCCCAAAAAGCAGCAGACTTGGGCAAGTGGGAAATGAACCATTTGTAGAGTAAGGGTACACAACATGTGATCATTCCTCCACTGTACAAATTCCTTAAATGTACAGAATGATAAGCATTTGCAAGCAAGGTTGGTACGGGGTTTCTTATCAAGAATATCTTAACAACATTGGTATCGACGAAGTTGTCAGTGTTGAGAAAGAGGAATAACCCATATATGAGCAGGACAAAGATGTCTTCGAAGGTAGTTATGTTTCCTATACTAGCAAAGTATAGAGCTTTCTCCATCAGGAATTTAGCCGGTAAACCCTGGATTCCTCCTTTAGTGGTTATGTGAATCCTAACTTCTGACTATTCCAAAGAGATTGCTCTTGCAATGGTCTGATTCTTTGGAATTTCTTCCAGTCCAGAAAACAGAGCTTGATCAGTGATAGGTAAATCAATCAGGTGGGAGTACTCTTCCAGTGTTGGTGCAAGTTGGTAATCCAGGAAAGAGAAGCAGTGGTAAACCGGATTGTAGAACTGTACCAGTGTATATAGGATTCCTTCAACCACGTTGACCCTTAACAGACACAACAATCCTCTATGATTAGCTCTGAAAGCCTAGGGATTGGTAATCATCCTTCCCAATTTCCTTAAGTCTTCTAGTTTCAGAGCCTTGAAGGTGTACTTGTACGTCTTTCTTCTACCGAAATCCATAACGCAACCTCTGATATTTGCAATTATTGTTTTCTTAGTTCTTTTGAAAAAAAAAAGATTTTTTTTCTTGTTTGAAAAGAGTTTTTTTTAATGAATGCATGAATGCAGCAAACAAAAACTTTTGAAAACATGGGTTCAAGGGTTCAACGTCACGAGCATGGAGTCATGGCTCTACCCATCCCCAAAGGTTGTACTATTTTGGTCAATTTTTGTGCCTATAGAACGGGTTCTAAAAGGTTCCCAAAGTCATTGACCCCTCCTAGGGATACCAACAGCAAGCTGATTCACTCGAGCGAGCTGTAATATCCTAGGATGAATCTCATTTGAGTGTAGTATCGCGTATCAACTATTCTCTATAGTCATCGCACTACCAAATGGCCATATGATTAAATGTCTACTAAATCCTCTGGGTCATGGGTACGCATTGGGATAGACGATGCTTTCACGACAATCGATCGTTCAACATCGATATTTCTGCATGGGTACCTCGACTGATTCGGTGGACTGCCAAGTTAGCTTGGTCGGGATTCACTCCCTATAAGCATTTCTTGGATATGCCACCACTTATCTTAATGTTCTCTCAAACTTTCCACGTGCATATTAATCGCATTCCCAGTTAACAGAAATTTAAACACGGGTATCAAGTAGTATAACAGTAAATGATATATATATATATATATATATATATATATATATATATATATATATATATAGTAGAAAGTGTAAAAAATGCCAAACAAAACCTAGACCTCTTAGGAACTCTAATCTTAAAGATATCCCCAGCAGAGTCGCCATTTTTCTGTAGCGTGCGATTTTTTTCGGTGACGCGACCACCTTACCGCAATGGTTGGAATTGGGTGCTACTTTCTGATTTCTTATTTATCCTATGAAGTTGGAAAGGAAAGGGAAGTTATCTAAAACTAACCTTGCACGCAAATGTTTTCTTTAACAAATGCTAAGAGATTGGGTGGTCGGGGTCAGGTTATACAAAGGGAAGTTGTCAATTACCCAGTGTATATATGGTTATCCATAGATCTTCTGTGGCATGTTTAAATACTTTCTGATGTTTATCTGTTATGGGTTGGGAAAGTTTCTCCTTTGGGAGTGTTGAGAGAGTGTTTTTGTTGTTTCGGGTTTTCTGTTGTTTTTAGTAAGGTGTTGGACCTAAGGTTTTTGGTATGTGTGTGCTCGCTAAGATTTCGCAATCTTATGCCTACGTATTCCAGTAAAGATAACCGGGAAATCAGAGCAATCATAGTTTCTCCTATTCTATGGGAGGAAAAATAATTGGTGTCTTGTTTAAAGCCCAAGATTGAAACTGGTTGAGTATTTTGTGTCTTGTTCAAAGCCTAAAATTGAAGCTAAAGGTTTGACTGAGAGAGAATTTGTCATCTCTAAAGGGAGATATTCCACCTATTCATCACAGTTATTGAAGGATTGGTTATAAAGGGGAATTACTTTAACTGGAATGTATGGAATCCAGCAATGCCATAATTTCCTTTATAAGAGAAATGTCCTGAAGAAACAAACTTTAACTAAATGTTGAGCAATGCCATTTTTCCTCAGGAACTTTCCATGCTAAGAAAGGGCCATTGGCTTAGATGTAAATAATCCAGAGGCTTGCCACTTACAGCAATTAGAGGAAGTTTTACCAAGATAAAAGAGGGACTACAACTTGGATTTTTGAATCAACAAGTGTGCCACTTACAACAGTTATTTGGAATTAGGGTTTATTTGATTGTCTGTTTTGATATGTGATGTACAGAGAAATGTTTTCATACAGAGAGAACTCCTGATATCCTCTGAGGGAATGTTGATTTTTGTGTAGCTTGATCAAAGCCCAAGGTTGAAGCTAAAAGATTGACTCTGCTTAGGGAGTTTTATATCTGTCTTGCACAAAGCCCCAGATTGAGGCTGAAAATAGATTGACTCTTCCGGGGAATGTTTTGTTTGTCTTGTACAAAGCCCGAGATTGAGGCTAAAAGAAATTAACTCCACTGGGGAGAGGTTTTATCTGTCTTGTACAAAGCCCAAGATTGAGGCTAAATCTGCTGAGGAAAAATCAGTATACAAAGCCTAAGAGGAGGCTGGCTAGGGGAATTCTTATATGAAGCCTAAGAGGAGGCTGGCTTCTACTGAGGATGATTGGGATCCAGAGACAAGTCTAAATTAGGGAATCAACTCCCGCTGAGGATTGAAGAAGATTTGAAATATCAGATGCCCTGAGGTTCTGATTCTGTTAAGGTTTTATTGATGGTAAAGGTTTAAACTTTGAGTATGAAAACCTATGGAGGTTTTAAATATGCTGAAGATTAGTGTGTTGATCAAATGATCAGGGTTTTTCCTGTGCTTTTAGGGAACTGGAGGGTTTCTTTGAGATCCAAGAGGATATGAGACTTTCCAAGTCTACTGGTATGAAGAAGTTAACTCTTAGCTGGAGAATGATCTTTGTATGATGCCCAAGAGGAGGCTGAGATTTTAAGGGATGAAGATCAACCCTAAAATGGTCTGATGTTCTGGAATTCTGACTCTCCGGAGGATTGAACTAGTAAAGATGACTAGTTTATGTCCTATACCTGTAGGAGTTCTTCGGGTCCTTGCACCAAGTCCAAGAAGAGGCTAAGAACTTCTAAGAAGCCTGAGGGTCCTTATACTAAGCCCAAGAGGAGGTTGGGATTGCTTTTAAGAAGCCTGTGGATCTAAGCCTAAGAAAAGTTCAAGAAAGGTTTCATCGGGAATAAGTCCTTTCTTTGCAGAACTGTTCTTAAGGTTTGAAGAAATTCAAGAGAGGTTTCACCGGGAAGTAATCCTCTCTGGGGAAATGAATTTCCTGTACACATATATTTCTAAGTTAGGACAGTCTTGAGAAAAGTTTCACCGTGAATAATGCCTTTAAGCCCAAGATGAGGCAAGAATTTATCTGGATTTTCCTATGGGGAACTAGTTTTGACTGTATTGAAAGAGTAACCACTGGTTTGATCTAGACCTAGACCTAATTGTTGGGGAAAACTCTAAGCAAGTATATACAAGCATATACATATACAAATGAAATATATAAACAAGTATATATTGAAGAGATAGGGGAACTTACAGTTGTGCAAGCCCAAGCATAGTAATTTGAATTTGAATTAAAGAAATTTTTTTTTTTAAAAAGAGGTTTAGGGATTATACTAAAAGAGAGGCCCAGATGAATTCTTTCGAAAAGACGACGATCGCGTCGTAGTTTTGATAACCACAGAGGGACTTATACATTGAGTGAGGCCCAAATTATTGTATTTACAAAAAGGATGGGTCTTACACTCTATTAGTGGCCCAAAGTTTATTTTTATACAAGAGTTTGAACACTCATGTTTCTTGACTCCTTTTGGATGGTTTGTAACTGATTCATTCCACCTCTAAGCATCACATAAATGCTTGATGCCAAATTTGAAAATCAAGGTTCATGTAAATGATGATTTTGCACATGCCAAGTTGATTTCTTGACTTAAGGGTTCAAAGTTGAAATCATCAAGTGTTTCATCAAGATTCTTTCTAATCTTGGAAGAGGACAAGGCTTGGAAGATGACAAAATTGGAAATGGAAATCGTGTGGCACAAGAAATGCACACAATCTCCCAAATG
Organism: Lathyrus tuberosus; assembly: GCA_022829125.1. Classification (NCBI taxonomy): domain Eukaryota; kingdom Viridiplantae; phylum Streptophyta; class Magnoliopsida; order Fabales; family Fabaceae; genus Lathyrus; species Lathyrus tuberosus. Next base: position 481,123 of record JALAZF010000085.1, on the reverse strand, counting down.
CTGTCATGAAAATCAGTTTGAGCAAGGCATGTTGTGAGGTTCATAACTCCTTACTCAAGTTGAATTAATGGGAGTTCTTGTACTCTTTGGAAAGCTTCTATGACATACTTTAACTTTGATGTCCACCAATGGTCTTGGTTCAGCTTGGATCATAATAAAAAATGGCCCTAAAGTTGGTGAAAAACCAAGACAGATTCTGTCCAAAATTTTCGCTAAGTGTTGGAAAAAATTGCCATTTTCATGTTTTTTGTGATTTTGATCAATCCATAACTCAAAATCCATGAGGATTTGTAGTTGACACTTTTGAAGTATGTCATGTGAACTTTCATTTGAGCTTTGGCTGGAAGAGAAAGGCCTTGGGGTTTGGGAGTTATGACCTTGCAAAGTTGGTACCAAATCCATTTTGTTCCATAACTTAAAAAATTTTAAGTTTCTTAAGGTTGCCCCTTTTACAAGTAACCCTATTTTCCTTGGTTTTTCTTAATGGATGATGATCAAAACCATGCATTAACATTGTTTTTGACTTAGGGGAACCACATTTGTGAAAATTTTCAAAAAGTCAAACCTGATTTTTGGCACAGTTGACTTTTTGTCAGATGAATTCCAAACTGTGTGATCCTCTATGCAATCAAGTTCTTGACCTAATTCAAACCTAATGGATGGATTCCATAGGTGTTTTAGGGTGTCTTGAATCATGTCCCAAGGTTTTGGAACATGTCTTGGTACAAAGTCAAAGGTACAGTTGACTTTTTCTTCAAAACCCTAATTGTGTTCCTGATGAAATTGAAACTTGTGAATCAATGTTCTTGGATCAATCCATTATTGTAAATGAATCAATGTGGTGTATTTGAGGCCCTCAAATCATGTCTTGAAGTCTTGTCCCATGTCTTGCCTCAGAAGTCAAATTTAGAGGTGAATTAGGTCGAGAAACCCTAATTCCTGATTTCTGATGAATGCTTCCCCTAAGGCTATTTTGATTTGATGATTGTATCCATGAGGTCCCTTGGAGCCTCTTTGGTTATGTTTTGAGGTATTGGCTGATTCCCAGATGAAATTTTTCATCTGGAGGCCTTGGTCGACCAAAACCCTAATATGGTGACACTGACGATCTTGAGGCTTGATTCACTTGGAATGCTGCAACATTGTGCTTGATTCTTGATATGGGAGACCTCTTGATCCTTTATGGGTGTTTGAAAGGTTATACAAGTGGAATATCATGTCAATTCTTGATTGATCCTTTGTCTAAGTGCTCTGAGAGGGCTCAAAACCCTAATTCTTGATTGTAGCGAATGCTCAACAATCCTTGAGGAGATTGAGTGGGCATGAAGGTACATCCATATTGTGGTGATGATTTGCACAATGATGGGAAATCTTGTGGTCAAAATTTGGGGTATGACGCTCCTTTTGATGGTATTTCCAGTTTTTCATAATTATTGACTCTTTTGCTGTCTTTTATTTTCCTATGTGATCTTTTTCCTTCTTTGTAGGCACTTTTACTATCCTCTTCAATGTTATGATCATTAGTTTCCTTCTTCCGTCACCATGTTCTTGAATGAAATCTTGACAAAAGGGATGAAATGTAATTCAGGTTTTGACTGACTCTTTATCTCGGTTTGATTAGTTGATTCATCTTCTATTCCATCTTTAACCTTCTTTATGGCCCTTCACGCTTGTCATTTCATCTTTATTCACATCATGGTTTGCAAAGGCAAACCCCAAATCGGACTCAGACATGGAAGATCAAAACAACACTACAAAGTGATATTTTATACTTCGTCAATATTATAGAGTTGCATTTTTGTATTATGAATAAAAATAATTTCTCAAAACTCTCCGCATAAGTACCTTCATTCTTTTCACTCAACCTTTTTTAAGTCCTTCCCTCCCTTTCACTCATGAATACCAAACATATTTTAAGGCTGTTAAAAAGTTGTTTTTTTGCATTTCTGTTGCTGTAACAGCTTATCCTATTTATGGTAACCGGTAACATGGTCGTTATTTAGTGGCAGTGGAGCGTTCAAATGAGTTTAACCGGTTACTACTGTAGCATTTTCAGTTTTAAACTTATTTTTAAGTTGTTTTTTGCTTTCCCACTTATTTGTAACTGATGTATAAAAGACTTTTAGTGCTCTTTGTGATTGTTAATGCAAATTTTCATTCCCCCCCCCCCTCTCTCTCTCTCTCTCTCTCTTTCAATTCTTAATTTCATCTTCTTTAAATTTTTCTAATTCTCCATTAATTCACCTTGATTAATTTTGTGTGTTCTAACATTTGGCATAAGAGCTCTGGTTCTGATCCAATTCCACTGCAACAATGAGTTATGCTTCCAACGATAAAATTCTTACCAAGCTTCTGATTCTTGATTCGAAGAATTATGACAAGTGTTCAAAGCAAATGAAAATGTTGTTTGGGTATCCAGAAGTTCTTGAAGTGATCAACAATGGAATTACACTACTTGGAGAAAAAGCTACAGAGGCACAAAAGGTTGCATTCAAGGAAGAGAAGAAGAAAGATTACAAGGCACTCTTCTTGATTCATTCTTATGTTGATAGTGACAACTTCGAAAAGGTTGGCGATTACGAGTCGGCAAAGCAAGCTTGGGAGATATTGGAGAAAGTTTATGTTGAGGTTGTTAAGGTGAAGGCGGTGAGGTTACAAACTCACAATAGGCAATTCAAGCTAACGCAAATGGAAGAGAAGGAAACAATCAACGATTATGTGATGTGTATTACGCGTTTGGTGAATCAAATCAAGTCTTGTGGAGAAACGATGTTGGAGCAAAATGTTGTGTCGAAAATTTTGCATTCTTTAACGTCAAGATTTGACAACATTGTAGTGGCTATCGAAGAATCAAAGGATCTTGCAACATTGAGTAAAGATGAGATTCAAAGCTCTCTTAAGGCTCATGAGCAAAGGATGGGTGAGAGAGGAAGTGATAAAGCTAAAATGGAGATTGCTTTACAAGCGCGGCTCAATGAGAAGAGTAAAAGATCGAAAGGAAAATGGATTTCGAAAGGGAAGCAAAATTTTCAAAATTTGGATGGAAATGATCTACAAAATTTGAAGGTTTCGACGGGAAAAAAGGGCGAGAGTAGCTCCAATGGATATGGTGATCGAGGCAACACTAGAGGCGGAAAACCAAGGGACAAAAGTAAAGTTCAGTGATGGAAGTGTCGTAAGCTTGGACATTTTTCAAATGAATGTGGTGCAAAATAGAAGGATTCCCAAGGAGATGAAGCCATGGTTGCGAGTCAAGAGGTAAATGATGAAAATACGCTCTTAGTGATGATCACAGAGAAGTTTTATGGCAGTAAAGAGGTGTTGGCCAGCAGCAGTAGCAGCTGCAAGTTGCGGAACAGCAGCTGCATTAGTTTGAAAAACAAGGAAGAAACGCGTTTGGAACAAAACGTAATGACTATGGTGCGAGATGGAGTTCAAGACAACGATGAATGGTACTTGCATACCAGTTGTTCAACACATATGACAGGTAGAAAGGATTGGTTTGTGCACATCAATCAAGCCACGAAAAGTAGAGTAAAATTTTCGGATGATACCACTCTTGCAGCCAAAGGTGTCGATGATATTTTGATCAAGAAGAAGAATGATGGACATTCTATGTTCAAGGATGTCTTGCATATACCGGGAATTAAATGTAATCTCTTGAGTATTGGCCAATTGTTTGAGAGGGGTTACAAAATTCGCTTGGAAGACAAGATTTTGCACGTTGTGGATGCTAACAGAGTGTTGATGTTTAAGGCTCATATGGCTGACAATAGGACTTTCAAGGATGAGTTGAAAGTGATGAAGCATAGGTGCTTAGCTACAGCGGCAGGTAGAGAAGAGTGGTTGTGGCATTACCGTCCTGGACATATCAATTTTTGGGATCACAAAGCGTTGCAACAAAATGGTATGGTTACCGGGCTGCCACACAATAATATTCCAACTGAGTTGTGTGAAGAATGTGTGAAGGGAAAGCAACATAAGGCAAGTTTTAGCAAGGATGCAGTTCATAGGACCAACACTCACCTTGAGGTGGTGTATTCCGATGTTTGTGGGCCGATGCAAGTTGACACATTGGGTGGCAATAGGTATTTTGTCACTTTTATCGACGATTTTAGTAGGAAGCTATGGGCTTACCTTATCAAGAGGAAGGATGAGGTGTTTGATGTGTTCAAGAAGTTTAAGTCTATGCTTGAAAGGCAATGCGGTCAAAAACTCAAAGTGCTCAAAACGGACGGTGGAGGTGAATATGTCTCAAATGACTTTGGTATGTTTTGTGATCAAGAGGGAATAAAGCATGAGGTTGTGCCACCCTATACACCACAACAAAATGGTGCTGCCGAGAGGAAAAAAAGATCGATTATAAACATTGTTTGAAGTATGTTAAGTGGAAAAAACTTTCCGAAGGAGCTATGGGGAGAAGTGGTCTCTACAGCCACCTATTTGTTGAATATGTACCCTACTAAGAAGCTTGAGAAGCTGACACCGGAAGAGGTGTGGTCTGTATTCAAACTAAATCTAAACCATTTGAGAGTTTTCGGTTCGATGGCGTATCGACATGTGTCGAGTCAACTTAGAAAGAAGTTGGATGACAAGGGGGAGGAGATGATTTTGGTTGGATATCATTCTACTGGAGGATACAAGTTGTTTGACACGCGAAATTGGAAGATTGTGATAAGCCGAGATGTGATTTTTGATGAAATTGGTGCTGTCAGTCCTAGAGTAACCAATTACATGTAGGCAGTACAATCTTATGTAAACGGTTACATGCAGAAGAACAATACTTCCAGTTCTTCAGAGCAGGGCAGACAATTCATTCTGGTGTAACTGGTTACCAGCTGAACAGAACCTCCAGCAATTTTATTTTTGATGATCCTGTCAGTTTTGAAACCGTTGTGCAGCCCCCGAATGAGGTTCGAAACGAAAAAAAAACATTAGAAGATCAACAAGGCAAAGAATGTTGCCCCAAAGACTCCAAGAATGTGAGAGATTCTAAGACAACGAAATCAATAATGATGGTGATTTCATTCACTTTGCGCTTATGGCCAAATCTGAACTGGTGAACACGGAGAAGGCTCTAAGTGATCCAAAATGGATTTGTACAATGAATGAGGAGCTGGAATCAATTGAAAAAAATGGTACTTGGGAGTAGGTTAATTTACCGTTTGGAAAGAAGCATATTAGTGTGCGATGGGTCTATAAATTGAAGGAAAATCCCAAGGGCGAGGTGATCAAGCATAAGGCTCGATTGGTAGCAAAAGGATCCTTGCAAAGTGAAGGTATAGACTTTGAGGAGCTGTTTGCACCCGTGGCTAAGCTTGAAACCATCCGATTAGTTGTTGGCATTGCTAATAACAAAGATCAGAAGATATATCAAATGAACATCTGTCATACCCCAAATTTTACCCCAAGATTCCATCAAAATATTGTCTTGCTTTGCTTTGTTTGTGAATTAGGGTTTGCATCAAGGAGATTATTGGTTGATCAATCAAAGTCTTAGATTGATCATCAATATATTAAGTTCTCATGATCAAGGTTTTCCCTACATCAACAATCAAGTGTATTTTGGTCTCATTACAAATTTATCAAGTTTCAAATTCATCTGGTCCACAAATTAGGGTTTCTGAGCCAAAGTCAACTGCACCTTCGACTTTTGACCTAGACATGATCTCAAGCCTTGTGGCATGATTCAAGACAATCAAAGACACCTTTGGAGTCCATCCATAGTGTTCAAATAGCCAAAGAGTTTGATTTCATTAAAGTATGCAATTTGGATTTCATCTGATACAAAATTCAACCACTGATCAAAGTCAAGTTTGACTTTTAACTTTTTGGTCAAACATGGACTCCTCAAGTCAAGGATCATGGAAATGTGTGATTTGTACCATTATCAATCAACAAAATCAAAGAAAACACCTAAGGATCAAGATTTGGGAAAATTAGGGTTTCATGATTTTTTCTAAGTTATGAAATTCTATGATTTTTGCCCAATTTCCCAAGTCCATAACTCCCTCGTCAAGTAACCATTTTCTTTTCTCCAAAGACCAAAATGAAGAGCTTGTTTCATACTACAACTTTGTCCTATGCGATGATTTCCAAAAGATGCATGAATTAAGAGATATGAGGCGATGAAGTGGAGAGTTTATTACTTTTTGAACAAAAACACTTAGAAATTCTTTCAACAAAATCTGCCTTGTCAAGTGACTCACTTGTTGTTCATTTTTTACCAGGAGCCCTTTTGATTCAAGAAAAGTGGTCAATATGAAAGTTGTGGAGAATGTTTCAAGCTTTTAAAAGAGTACAAATACACAATTTAATCATGCTTGAGCTAGAAGATTCTAAGACATGAAGTTGGCATCTTCAAGTGGAATTACAAGTCATTTTCATGGCAAGTCCATGACCAAACCCTATCCAAACCTACATAATCTTGCTTTGCATGTCATGTTACTTCTAAATCACACCATAATCTGATAATTGTACAAGTTTTTGGTGCATTACACAAGAGATTCAAGCATTGTCCGAGTTGTCATACCATTTATGGAATGTTTTCATAAAGCTTCATATCCATTTCCATAAAGCTTGCTTTTTGACAAACCACTTGTGCATTGAGCCTCTAAATGGATCCCTCTGATCATACTTAATCCATAATATTCAGAAGCAACATTTAAACCTCAGAAAAGTATGGCTATTCCCCTTAATTCACTTCACATTTTCATCATGATCAAAGGACACAGCTTGTGCAAAATGGAACCAATCTCCTAAACCAGAGTTTCTTTTGAATTAAACCAAACTTATACAAGTTACTTGAGGCCTTTATAAATAGAGGATCATACTTGACACATTACACAACACTTGAGCAAGCCTTCACACCAGAATTTGCAAAGAAACCTCCATTGAAGCAAAAAACACACTTTTCACATAACTTGTCAAAACTTTCTCTATTCACAAACACACACCATAAAACACATTACAAAGGTGTTCCAACCATCATCTTCATCAAAAATCCTCAGGTTCATAAAGTCAACCCTCAAACCTCATTTGTTTGACTTTTTGTACAAAGTACTTCAACTCTTCATACACTATTTTTCCAATCCATCTAACCTTTCAAATACCATCCATACAACATCTAGAGGCTACTGTATGCATTAGATTGCACCCACCTCCGCCTCCGCCCCCCCCCCCCCCCCCGGATAATGCATTTTACATTAATTCTCTTATTTTACTTGTTTTAATATTGATTTATTAATTATATTTTTAATTAAATTATTAATACACTTATTGCAATTAAAATAATCAAATTAATCAAGTTAATATTCATTTATTAATTAAGTTTTTAATTAAATAATTAATTAAGTTATTAAAATAATCAGTTTTTAATTAAATTATTAATTTTTATTGCAGTAAAAAAGAAATCAATTTTTAGCGGGTGTGGTGGGGCAGGTGCGGGTGCACCCGTTCTCTACTAGGAGCGGGTATGAATTGTAAATTTTTATCCCCGGTTAGGTTTGAGGGTGGAGGCAGGTCTGTTACATGAAAGCAGGCCCCGTTGTCATGCCTATACTTTAGTATAAATGAATTGAAAGTGTATCGGCTCTAACATAACATCAACCTTTTCCTTAATCCATCACATAGCAATGCCACCCGGAAAAACCATTGACATGGGAGAAAGTATAGCCATCAAAACCCATCAGGGAAAATTTATCCATGAGTTTCTCCGGGTTAGTTCTTGTTTCCAAAACTATGAAGATCTATGTATGAAACATTTTGATATATTTCATACAAATCCTAAGAAAAGCCTTGTTCACTCCCCCTCGAAAATTCCAAATAAATTTTTTGTTGAATTCTATATTCATAAAGAAGATTTTCCAGTAGTAAGGTTACCCTGTAAATAACTTGGTGTTTCTTCTACTAACACCATTTCACCCTCTTATGCACCTATATTTCTTGTTTTCATCATGTCACTGCCAACAGTTTCAACAAGTTTCTCTTCCATACTATCTTCAAACTCAATAGTGTGACATGCTAGATTAGACTCTAATCTATCCTCGATTAAAAGGGCCTTTGAGCTGTGAGGATCTAGCGCTTGTCCTAGAAAACCTCCCCCAGGTTCAAAATCTCCGACTTTTAGTCCATGCCTTCATTGCGTATCTTTGGGCCTGGAGCCATTATCCAAATCAGCTATCAAAAGATCCATCGTGCGTTTAACTCCACCCCGTTTGTCCTTTACTACTCCTTTTGATGCTATTTCTAGTTTTTCATAATTATTGAGTCTTTTGCTGTCTTTTATTTTCCTATGTGATCTTTTTCCTTCTTTGTAGGCACTTTTACTATCCTCTTCAATGCTGTTAAGAAAGTTTGTGCGGATTTGCGCGAGAATTTGATGTCAGCCATTGATTTACTACCCGAGAAACATAATATTAGGCAGCTATGGAGACTTTACTGGGCAAGCCACTAGGTATTAACTCAAAGTTGGTTCTTAGAGACAAGTTCTTCATGTCTATTAGACATTTATTATTTATTAAGGTTTTTGAATTATCCTTTTTCCTGGTAAAACTGTAGCACTTCTTCAGACACTTGTGTATATCTGCTAAAGTCCCTACTGTAGACCAAATGTTGTTCCTCTTGTTGGTTTTTGTATTGACTCCGAGGAGGGTTTGTTTTTGGTTTACAAGTATTTCTCAAACGAAATCTTGGAATGACATTTGCATGGTATGGTGTACTAATTTCTATTTGATTTTTCTCCACGGCCTCTTGTTTTGTTGAATAAACATGTTGTTATAACTCTACAGTATGAATGTTATATATATATATATATATATATATATATATATATATATATATATATATATATATATATATATATATATATATATATATATGGAATGGCACCAAACTAGGTAACAAGTTTCAAACACAATTTGAATACTTTCTTATTATTCACATACTGACTTGAGCGTCGGAGTGCTAACCTTGCAGGTACACCCCCGTATTGGAAAAAACAAAGCATAGAGAAAAAAGAGGAATATAATCACAACACAAAAAATTAACGCGGAAACTCCAAAACCGGAGAAAAAACCACGACCGTTGGAATGAAGAACTTGAATCCTATATATAGCATTAGACTCCCACTTTCTTCACAAAACTAAGTGATGTGGGACTTCAAATAACTTGTATCATATATATAGCCTTGGACTTTCTCTTCATTCACAAAACTAAGCGATGTGGGACTTATTTAACATGTATATTTTCAACCAACCCCAACAATCTCCACCTTGATTGAAAATAATACATAAGCTTTCATTGTCTTCACCAACAATCATACTCCACCATAAAGAGTATCAACATGTATATTTTCAACCAACCCCAACAATCTCCACCTTGATTGAAAATAATACATAAACTTCCATTGTCTTCACCGACAATCATACTCCACCATAAAGAGTATAGTCACTTGAAGTTACACCACTCCAAAAATTTTCACATTGTCTTCACTGACAATCATAGTTTTAAAAAAATATCAAATTCTCTCATGAAAAATATATTTCACTTGAAGATAAACCACTTCAAGAATTTCACATTGTCATCACCGACAATCATATACTTTATCATGAAGAATAAATTTCACTTGAAGCTAAATATTCTGGACTGGGCAGACGCTTGGCCAACGGTAGGGAAATGGCCAATCCAGTCAAGCTCTTGGAAAGCCCAATAACTGGATCCTGCCAATCTAGCCGTTGGGCAGAATCTAGCTGTTGGGCACAACATAGTCGTTGGGCACAATATGACTGTTGGGAGCGTCCCCCTCACTCGCTTGTCAGTTCACGCGACCAACTGCCTCCCCGGATCTCACGGAAGCAGTTGGATCAGGTCAAAGGGTCACGCGCATGACCCTCCACCTGGCAGTCTCCCATTGGTCGACCAGATAATTCGGCCACATGGGAGACCTTGGTCCCACGCTGGGGATTACTTCTATAAATACTCTCTCACTTGAAAGGGTCAGGTTTGATCACTATTCAATATTCGAAATCATACCTTAACATTTTGTACTTGCTTTCTCTCTAGCCCAAACTTACTTTGGCATCGGAGTGCCTTGCAGGTACACCCCCTCCTTTCCTACATCATCATCTCTGCCTTACACGGAAGGCCACGATGATCTAGTCTAATCACACCAGATCAGTGGCGCAATCTGTGGGAAACTTTGCTTCCCCATCATTTCAAATCAAGATACCCCATCTTTTCACCCAAAAGACCAAAGCTTACTCTCCAAAATCCCCTTGATCGTCATGGCCTCCAACAGGAACGATGATGCCCGTCAAGAACCTGTTATCGCCGTTATCGCGGATAAAGCCGATCTTTTCATCCCCGAAGCTACCTTCCCAGAGACAGACCATCGGGATGGGAAGACTGCATCTCCCACCGCCAATGATGTGAAACCGCGATCATAAGCCGCCGGTCACATTTTTTAGCCTATACCTGTCCCTAAAAACGCTGACCCCAACACAACTGCCCTCATCGCCTCTCTCAACAGGTCCAACCTCTTGATTTTCCAACTGGGAGAAAAGATCAACATGCTCGAGCACGTCCTTCATGAGCGACTTCCTTCGCAGAAGCCTGGAAGTCCATCTCCTCGCCCAAAATCCCCTCCTCAGAAACGTCGGCGGGACAGATCCAGGAGCATTTCTCCCATCATGGAATGGTCAAGATCAGAAAAACCTGAGTCGAAAGTCTCCAGGAAACGACATCATTCTCCTCCGTGGAGATCCAGATGTTCCCCTGCCCCGAAGAAGTCCAGACCTTTAGAAAAGCATCACGAGCACCGTCGGTCACGTAGATATTCTCCTCGACGCAGCAGGAGCAACAGGCGCAGCGACTCCCCCTGCTGTTCTTCAAGTGCGAGCAGTGGTGACGATGCCCATGGACCCCTATCTCAGGAGATCATGGACACTCACATTCCTTGCGGGTTAGAGAAGCCTCCTCCTCTGGCAACTTATGACAGAAGCATCAACCCAAGTGAGCACATAGAAAATATCAAAGCCATGTTCCACCGCCACAACGTGAGCAGAGCCATTAAATGCAGGTTATTCCCCATCACTCTCAGGAAGAGGGCCATGGCCTGGTATAAGCGGCTTCCCCAGAGATCGGTCACGTCTTGGAGGGATCTGAAGAACCAATTTTCCTGGCACTTTACTGCCTCCCGATGTCATCCCATGTCAGAGGCCACGCTCGAAGCCATTATACAGGGAAAGGATGAGCCCTTGAAGGCATACATCGAGCGTTTCAACAAGGAGGCTATGGAGGTCCGCACCACTGACCATATAAAGAAATATCTCCTCAAAAAGGGGTTGAGATCGAAGAGCAAATTTTGCATGGCGGTAGGCATAGAGACCCCTCGTACCTTGGCCGAATTACTCCGTAAAGCTCAAGCGTATATATAATACGAGGAAAAAGAGGCCGCCTACAAGGCCCGGGACTCAAGGGATCAAGAGAGTTCCCGAGAAACAAAAAAAGACGAATCAGAGGCCCCTAAGCGCGATAGGGAGAGACGACGGGACGATCGTCCTCGAGAAGGCAAGGGACCTGCTGGTCATTTCACGTAATACACCCTGCTGACAGCTCCCCGCGAGCGCATTCTCTCCGAGTGCATCAATGCAGAATTCAAACAGGGGGTGTCCGATTCCCCAAGCCAGCATTGTCAAAAGGCTACACGATCAAGAGTAAATACTACCGCTTCCATCGCAGCCACGGCCACGTGAGCGAAGACTGCGTGCACTTGAGGGACGCTATTGAAATCCTCATCAAGGAGGGTCACCTGAAGCAGTATACGAAAAAGGGTGAATCCTCCTGACGAGAGACTTCAGAGACTAAGGAAACAGAGTCTTCACCGCCCAGTCCTCCCCCGCAGGTCGCCATGTCAATCACGCGGCCAGAGGACTTTATCATCCCCGACTACCTCGAGGATCCTCCTCAGATATCCGTGCACAGTACGTGGGATACCTTCCCCATGGCAATGGTCATTTTGTGTAGCAGATACAACGAGCTCACAGTGGTGTCAATCAAGAGAAAATTCGACCAGCTCATCGACTGCAGTCTTAACCAGCCATCCACGCTCGAAATTTTGGGGGCGCTCTCAGCCAATCACATTCTACCGTGAGGAGCTGCCTAGGGGCTCCCCAAACTCGTACATTCCTTTGCTCTTTATGGATAGACTTGCTAGTACTGATGTCCGACAGATCCTGGTCTATCAGGGCAGTTCGGTGGACATCATGTACACCGGTTTGTTCAGAGCCTTGAAGCTGGACTAGAAGAATCTGTCCCTGAATGTAGGATCCGACCTGCAAGGATTTAATGGAGCCACCGCCAGACCTTGGGGATACGTGGAGCTTCCAGTCACGTTCGGGGAAGAGGAGGCATCAAAGTCGATCAAAACTTAATTTCTAGTAATTGACTGTCCATCGCTATACCAATGTATCCTGGGCAGGCCAACCCTAGCGGAGCTGATCGTTGTTCCTTCAACCGTTCATCTCAAGATGAAGTATTATACGGAGAAGGGCCACGTCACGGCGTTGCACAGGGATATAGAGGCTGCAAGGAGATGCTTTGAAGTAGCAACCCGAGGACAAAGCTCGATCGGTGCAGCACCCAAGGTCGCCAAGCGGGCAAGGGAGGAAGACCATCCTAGTGAAGAAAGTCAGACTGACAAGAAGCCAACTCTCCTAGTGCACACAATCGACCTGGACAGCCGAATTTCTGAAGGCGAGGAAGGCGGGAATGAAGGCACGTCGACAACATCAAGCAGCTCCCCTGCGTCGACCATCATGCGCCTGATACCTAACGGGGAATTCAAGGTAATCACCTTCAAAGATAACCCCAACAGAGGGGTGAAGATAGGCGCAGGGCTGCCCGATGAGGTAAAGCAGCAATTGAAGACATGCCTGGAGGACAATGCGGATGTATTTGCTTGGAGCACCACGGACATGCCCGACCTTGACCCTGAGACTGCATGCCATTAACTGACCATCGAACCTGCTGCCCGAGTCATCGCGCAGGGTATGCGCAAGCAATCCGATGAAAAGGTATAGGCTGCCGAAAAACTTGTACAAGACCTCTTAGAGGCAAAATTTATCTCGGAGGCCAGGTATACAACCTGGCTGTCCAATATTGTACTTGTTAAGAAACATAGTGGAAAATGGCGCATGTGCATTGATTATACTGATCTCAATCGGGCTTGTCCGAAGGACGTTTATCCTCTGTCCAGCATATATAAGCTCGTAGATAATTTTGCAGGGTTCAAGCTCTTGTCCTTCATGGACGCTTATTCGGGATACAACCAAATTCCCATGGCCGAAAAGGACAAGAAATACATCGCGTTCATGACCTCGTCGGGGAACTATTACTACAACGTAATGTCCTTCGGTCTGAAAAACTCTGGGGCCATGTACCAGCGTATGATGAACAAGGTCTTCTGATCAGAAATCGGGGACATGCTCAAAGTATACATGGACAACATGATCGTGAAGTCCCAAGAGGAATCTGATCACACAGTCCACTTACAAAAGGTCTTTGACCAAGCGAGAAAATGAAAAATGCGTTTCAACCCAGAAAAATGCACCTTCGGCGCGCGGGCAGGGAAATTCCTTGGGTTATACCTCACCGAGAGGGGGATAGAGGCCAAACCTGAAAAATATCGGGCATTCGCTGAATTCCACACCCCAAGGTCGAAGACAATCCATACAATCCCTCAATGGGATGCTGGGTTCACATTCTCGCTTCGTGGCCAAGTCTGTCCAACACGCTCTGCCCTTCTTTAAACTCCTCAGAAAGGATGCCACATTCGAGTGGAAAGAGGAATGCAAGCAGGCTCTGATCCACCTCAAGAGAGCCTTGTCTGAACCCCCCGTTCTGTCACGGCCAGATAACGGGGAGACGTTGTACCTGTACCTCTCTGTCACCGGCGAAGCCATTTGTGCCGCCCTCATTCATGAAACAACCGACGGGTAAAAGCCCATATACTTCACGAGCAAGGCATCGCAAGGACCAAAATTTAGATCCCAGCAAATCGAGAAGGTCGCCCTGGCCCTCATCAACGCGGCGAGGAGACTAAGGTATTGCTTCCTGGCCCACACGATAGTGGTGCGAACAAAACAGCCCATAAAACAGCTGCTTAGTCGGCCTGACATGGCCGACAGAATGCTCAAATGGTCTTTGGAGCTGTCCGAGTTTGACATCCACTACGAGGGAAGGAAGTCCCTTAAGGCACAAGTTCTGGCCGATTTCGTGGCTAAAATGACGCCTTCAGCGTCCCCGTCTAATGGGACACACAAATGGACCATCATCATTGACGGGGCATCCAGCTCCTCGGGTAGTGGCCCCGGAATAATCCTCGAAAATGAGGAAGGAATCCTAATTGAGGTATCTCTAGTCCTGTCCTTTCCCACATCGAACAACCAAGCCGAGTACGAGGCATTCCTCGTAGGATTTGGTTGACCGAAGACTTGGTTGCCAAGAAAGTGAAGATCTTCAGATATTCCCAACTCGTGGCATCCCAAGTACGAGGAGAATACCAAGCCAAAAATGAACACCTCGTCGAATACCTGACGTTGGTAAAAGAGAGGATAGCTAAGTTCGACGCATGGGAAGTCCAGCACATCCCTCGCAAACAAAACACTTGAGCATGTCCTATCGAAACTGGCTAGCACCAGAAAGAAGGTTGGTAATAAATCTGTTATACATGAGGTACTCTCCCGCCCAAGTATTGAAAAGCCATCGGGGCTGCTCGACGTCAACGCCATTGGCGACATCAGCTGCTAGATGACTTTGGTATATGAGTACCTCACTATGGGGGAGCTTCCCGAAGACTACAAGGAGGCCGGCGTGACCAAACGAAGGGCATGCTCCTACGTCCTGGTCAATGACAAACTCTACCGTTAGGGATTTTCCATTCCCCTCCTGAAATGCGTTGAGGAGGACAAAGTCCCTGAAGTTCTCCAGGAAATTCACGAGGGTATCAATGCGCAACACTTGGGAGGAAGATCATTGGCACAAAATTCCATGCAAGCAGGATACTATTGGCCGACCATGCAGCACAACGCTAAGGAGCATGTCCAAAAATGTGACCGCTTCTAGTACCACGGGGACATGCACTTGGCACCCCCTAACGAGTTGAAGACTCTATCCTCGCCTTAGCCCTTCGCCTGGTGAGGGATGGATATCCTCGGCCCCTTCACAATAGGGTCTTACCAAAACAAATTTCTGATTATGGCCGTCGATTACTTTACAAAGTGGATTGAAGCCGAAGCTCTTGCCAAGATCACAGCCTTCAACATACTTCGTTTCTACAAAGGAAACGTCCTCGCACGATTCGGGGTACCCCAGGCCCTTGTGATCGACAATGGAACCCAATTCATGGACAAAAATTTCCAAGACTTCGTCGCCAAACTAGGCACGAAGCAACACTTCACTTCTGTCAAGCACCCCTAGACTAATGGGCAAGCAGAGGCTACGAACAGGGTAATCCTTTGAGGTCTAAAATGAAGTCTAGGTGAAGCCAAGAAGAGATGGGTCGAGGAGCTACAAACATGCTCTGGGCCTATAGAACAACCTCACACTCCATCACCGGGGAAACTCCCTTCCGACTAGCCTACGGGACCGAGGCGGTGATACCGGTGGAGATCAGGGAACCTTCAAGACAAACGGAAGCTCCTCTCGACGAAAAGATGAATGACGAGGCTCTGAGGGAAGAGCTCGACCTGGTCAAAGAGGTACGATCAGGGATGGCTCTCCGCGAAGCTTCGCTGAAACAAAAAATCACGTTGCACCACGACTCCAAAGTTGTAAAGCGCAACTTCCCAGTTGGTAGCCTGGTCCTACGCAGAAACCAAAATGATTCGCACGAGGGCAAGTTGGCCTCAAACTGGGAAGGACCTTATAGAGTCAAATAAAAAACAGGCACTGGAGCCTACTACCTAGAAACGTTGGATGAAGAACCGTTTGCTCGGCCATGGAACACTGAAAAGTTTAAACAATACTGTAGCTAGAACTATCCGCTAGTCTAGACCTATTGCTGACGATATCACCCCACGGCAGGGAGATGGCTCGGTCACAAGAGCGTGACTCGGTGAAAGCACATTCCTCAACTGGACAACGTCAGCCAGTTTCTGTTCATGGGACGAGCAGATTTTGTGCCCAACGGGGATACCTCAATCAAGCTCCGCCGTTGCCGCACTAGTAGGGCAGGACACCCAGCTCGCGATGGGAATAGTCTAAGCTCGTGGGATCAAGACCTCGACCGAGATCCTAGTTCCACCACCTGCGGAAACACTTCGCCTCCTCGACGAGTCCCCCAAACTGTCGAGCGTAACTATACGAGTCGAGCAAAACATCCATACTTAGCATTCAAGGTTAAAAGCATCCACAAATAAATGCAATATACATAATGCAAACATAAGATATTTATATAAATATGGCAACAAGGCCAGAATAAGTTAATGTTACAAAAGAAGGGCTATGCCCAACAAACAGGTCACAAACCAAAAGGCACGCAGGCCAACAAAATACAAAGTACAAATTCAAAAAACTAAACAGCATCGCCGAGAACTTCCGGAGGAACCACCTCGCCATTGACGACCATGTTGAGAACGCCCATCCCCTCAGTCAGCAGCTGGACATCACAGTTGAGAGCTTTCATCTGCTCCACGGCAGCATTGAAACCAAACTCGGCTGCCCCCAAGTTATCTTGCTCGAGGATACGGATCCTCTCGACCAGGTCCATCCGGGTCTTCAGAGCCTTCTCATCGTCGGTCTAATCCTGACCAACCGCCGACGATCCCTCTAGCTCGACTATCTTCGCCTTCAGAAGGGCATTATCTTCATTCACCCTGGTCACCTCCCCCTTCATCTGGGTCACCTCCTTCTGGAGTTCAATCTTGGCCTCCAGATTGCCTTGAAGCTTCGTCAAGTCGTTGTGAATCTCCGCGTTCTCCAGCTCCAGGTCAGAGATCTGAGCTTGCGCCCTCTTAAGGTCTGCTAGCAGAACCGTCTCCGTATCCCCGAGGGCCAACGCCGCCTCCAACACTCTGATCACAGCCGCCGCAACCTGGAAGAAAAGCTTTCTATGCACCTGAGGGTCGGCGGACAGGATGGTCGACGCCTCGAGTTCGGGGACAACGACAGAGCTCTCCCCGTAAAAAATTCTTCCTTGGAGATAGCACGGAGGCAATACAAATTTTCCCCTGACGAAACCGCCCAAACAACCAGCCGGCAAAGAGCCAACATTATCCTGCTTCCTCTTGTGGGTCGTGTCCGGGGTAAGAGGTGTAATACCTCAAAATTTTCCCTCCTCTTGCTAACTCTAACTGGCTTATGCTTCTTTCATTTTGCATCATCATTTTGCATTTGCATAGTTCTTTAGGGCATGTGATCAAGGTATTTCTTGCACCTCAGTGTTTCATCCAATTCCGAGAACATTTCAACAGTATACAGAGCTAAACTGATGGCTTTCAAGGTCTTTTCGAGCATTTATTTTGTTCCACGGATGATTTAATCATCAAAAGTTTCGACAGTTATTTTTGCTCAGTGATTCGGCACCGGACAATATTACTTCAGTCGGGTATTTTTAGGTGTCAGGGAGAATTTTTGATTTATTTCAGGTGTTACTCAGTAGCAATATCAATTATTGAGTTTTGGAGGCTTAACAGAGTTCAGAACAGCAGTCAAAGGCCATTTCTCTAGGATTCCCTCCAAAAGGAGCCATTATTCAAAATTTGAACTGGGTAACTGATTACTGCATATAGGGTAACCGGTTACTCTGGGCGCAGTTTGAAAAAAATTAAGTTTCAGCAATTGTTATCATGTGATTTCCATGTGCATTGTGAGAAGAATCTAGAATTGATTCAATTTTGGTTCATTTCCAACATTTCCCTCCAAAATTCAAATTTCCTCCAACATTTTCCACGCTAATTCCACATTCCCTTTCCTAGTTCATTTTCCACTTCCAATTCCACTCACTAAACCTCATTCCAAACCCAAACTTAACTCCTAACCTAGGGGTTATTTAACCAAATTAATTCTAAACCTCAAAGGGGGAATCATCATTTTCACTCATAATTCACTCTTAATTTTCAGAATTCTCTCAATTCTCTCTCACATTTTCACTCTCAACCTCTATTTTCAACCTCACTTAGAGCTCTTCCGTAGAGATTAACAAGTTCTTCATTGGAACTTGTTAATTCTTGAGCTAAAGCCTCTCATTACCACTCCATTACTTGATTTCATTGGTGATTTTCGTTTGGATCTAGATCTGAATTTTAGAGGTGCTTATTGGAAGTGATTTTGAAGCATTTCTAGCTTATTGCTTAGATTTTCACCTCTTTTTGCAAGGAGATCTTAGATTTCTTGTTTTCTAGCTTGGATTCATTGATTGCGGCTTTACAACACTTACGAAAGTAATTCTCAGCTTTGTAGGTTGGTTAATTTTAGATCTACACTTGATTTAGCTTAATTTCAACTTATGCAATGTAGATCCATGGGTTTTAATGTGTTTTGATCCATTTGCTTGATTTTGATTGTTGATGTTGTTGTTTGGTTGGATCTAATTGATGTTTGATTGCTGTAATTTAATGTAATTTCGTGCTTAATTGATTGCATGTCCATTTGGATGTTTGTATAAGTCATTTGCTGCTGAAAAGTGCTATTGAAACTTGTTTTTTCTGCTACTATCCCAGAGTAACCGGTTACTGCATATAGGGTAACGGGTTACTTTGTTGCTTTTCTGTGTGTTTTGGCTGATTTTGAACTGAGTAACTGGTTACTGCATATAGGGTAACCGGTTACCCTGTTGTTTTTCTGCGTTTTGGCTGATTTTGAACTAAGTAACTGATTACTGCATATAGAGTAACTGCTTACTGCTGTTGCTGAATGACTTTTGCTTGCATTTTCTTGCTTGTTTGCATTCCTTTGCATCTCTAATCATCATGCATTGATATGGCATGATTGTGCGGATTATTTTGGGGTTGTTTGTCATCACTTTGCAGGGAATTCGAGTTTTCTCGACACGTGACTTGTGTTTTTTCGAAATATGACATAAATGTTAATGTATGCAATGTATTTGGTTCGTTCATGCTTATTTGCATGATGCTTAATTGGATGCATGCTTGACATGATTGTGCATTATTGAGATCTTTCCATGAGCATTTGTTTGGATTTGTTGTTTGCTGCCTGAGTTTTTACAGGTGCTGTCTTAGATTGTTATGTTCTGTCAATTGTATATCCTTGCTGCCTTGTTACTTTTTACACCTGTTTTGTGTTGGAAACTTGAGCTGTTAAATGATGTTTGGTGTATTTGCTGGATTTTAGTGTTGTATTGGTGCAGCGCTGTTGTAGCTGCTATTTTTTGTTTTTTTCTTGGTTTTGGTTTGCTTTGGCATGCTAACATTAAGATAGAATTTCCTTTCTCATCCTCCACCTTAGGGACATATTGCATGCTAACATTAGGTAGAATTCCCCTTCTAACCTCAACCTTAGGGCCACCATTGCATAATAACTTCTAGGAAGGAGTTTCCCCTAGTTGTTTTCTTTTCAACCTTTGAGTCTTCTCTTCTCATCTCAAAAACAAGTCCAAAAACACTTAATAAATGCAACGAGCATTGTGAGCCATGAGCCTTAAGTACATAGGAAATGAAGAATGAGGGGTCTCCCTTCACTCTTCTAGAGTGTTTAGCATACGTCCCATTGGGGGCGACCATGCGACGCATTCGCTCCTATGTCATAGACTTTAGTGGAATGTGAGTTTCAAACTAACTTCAATCCACTTCTGTCTAAAAAACACAAACCAAGTTCAAATCATTTTTATCCTTCGGGATTGTTGGGTTTCAAGCCATTTTCAGAAAAGAGCTCTTCGCTCATAAAAAACACTCATCAACTCGTATGTCGAACTACGACTTCTCTGACTTCCTCTCTCTCGTCCGATTGAGGATACGTAGGCACAAGACGACGATGTCTTGGAGAGCAACCTCCCCCTTAGTGCGTAGTCCGTCAAACTACGTCGACTCTAGTTCTTCGTTCGTCCACGAAGATACGTAGGCATAGGATTGCGGTAATCTTTGCGAGTCCGTTTTTTTCTTTCCCTTCTCATTTCTGTTTAACAGTAGGCTTTAGGTAACTCACCCTTTGATTAAACAATAAGCGTGGATCCCATCGAGTACGATGGATGCAAGGGGGTGCTAATACCTTTCCCTCGCGTAATCGACTCCCGAACCCGGACTATAATTGCAATGACCATGCCTTCTTCCTTTCTTCAGGTTTTCTTTGATCGTTTCCTTTCCCTTCATCGGGATAAATAACATTCGGTGGCGACTCTTTTGTTTCTGTTTTCACCGGTTATTTTTTCGTAGTTGCGACAGCTGGCGACTCTGCTGGGGAGCGAACCCAGATTCTCTGGATGGAAGATTGGCCATTGGTTCATTTCAGAAGAGGTTCAATTGATTAGTTGCTTGATAATCAAGAAATTGAGGAAAAAGTCAACTGTGCAGTGAAAAAGTCAACTCTTGACTTTTTAAGGTAAAATTCGTGAAATTCAAGTTATATATGTTCATTGGACAAGATTTGATCAAGAAATGGTGGACGAATCATGAAAAATCAAGAAATTACAAAACTGCCAAAAATAGAAACTTTAGGGTTTCCAAAAATGGCAAGTTTGGACCATTTTGCACCACACTTTGAGGCTTTCTTTCTCCATGATAAAAGCTTCAAACCTCAGGCCCAAGTTGAGCCAATTAAATTTCATGTTCTAAGCTTCAAATCCATATAAAGAACTCTTCCATCGGATCAAAATTGAGGGAGTTATGATCAATCAAAGTTTGGTAAAATCAAGGCAAAAAACCAAGTCATGGCAAGGCAAGCGCAGGCCCATAGGCCATAATTTCATCGAACAGTTTTCGTGCCAAATGTCAAGCCAATTTTCTCTATCAAGTAAGCTTCAAATATAAAACTTTCCAACATCAAAGTTGTTCCTTTCCATGCCCTCTTCAATGTTCATGTTGGACATTTTTTCATTTGAACGAGTTATGAAGGTCATATGAGGGCTCGAACATGGTGGTTTCATGCTGAAAGTTCACAAGTCACAAGGCCTTGCTTGCAGCCCAAGTCACACACCCATACACTAGTTGTGGTTCCTTGTTTTCCAAGCAACCGAGTTGATTCTGACTAACCGAGTTAACTAACTTGACTCAGTGAGTTGAGTCTAACTAACTCCGACCCTAGCTCCAAACCCAAACCTCATTCCAAACCTCTCACACTGCAAACCTAAAATCTATTTAAGAGATGCTTCACTCATTTTCAAGGACCTTAAACCATTTTCTCAAATTTCTCACATTTCACTCTCAATTCTCTCTCATTTCTCTCTTCACTTTGCTACAACTTCTACTTCTCTCTTCCAAAACCACACACAAAAGCTCTTATTTCTTGAATAATAATCACTTTTTACATTGAAAAGTGATTAATTCTTGAGCTAAACTTCATCTCTTGGTTTGTATTGGTTGGATTTTCTGGAATTGCAGCTTGTTCTTCTTCAATTCAAAGGTTTCTCACCATTTATTTTGGTGCAAGTTGGATTTTGGTGGATTTTCGCGATTTCGTTCGGTTTCGACGCGTTTTGGCAATCGATTGAGGAATCTCTGGTTTTCTTTCATTTTCTGCACCAAGATTACTTTGCAATAATTACCAAAGCAAGTCTCCACTTTGTAGGTTGGTTTTCCCTAAATCTACATTGTTTTTAGCTTATTCGCAACTTATTCGATGTAGATCTTTGTGGATTTTTGATTTGGATGCATGTGCTAGAATTTGATTCTTGATGTTGTTGATTATTGGATTCAATTGATGTTTGTTGACGGTAATTCAATGTAATTTCGTGCCTAATTGATTACATTTTCATTTGGAAGTTTGGAGAAGTGATTTGCTGCTGAAAAGTGCTTTTGAAACTGGTTTTTTTGGCCACTGACCCAGAGTAACCGATTACTCACCGTTTGTTAACCGGTTACTCTGTGTATTTTTTTGCGTAAATTGTCTGATTTTCAACTAAGTAACCGGTTACGCACCGTTTCTTAACCGGTTACTCTGGGACATAATGTGTATTTTTGTACATTTTCTTGCTTGTTTGACATCCTTAACATGTTTAAACTTCATGGATTAATGCATTGATGATCGGTGGATTATTTTTGAGATATCTTAACTCACACCACAGTACGAACTTGATTTTTCAACACGCGGCTTTTGATTATTAATCGATGAATGTCTATGTTTGCGTGGTTGATTAATTGATGCAACGATCACATAATGCACACACATTGAGCTTGTTAATTGCTAATTGATGTTATGTTGCTGGAATTACTATGCACATATTCATTTGCTTTCCATTTCAAGAGATGTATACTTGTTTTTTACTTGCTCATATTCTTGACAATGCGTATTCTTTTGTAATGTGCATTATAACATGTTTGATTTCAAGGATTGTTCACCATGATTTGTAATGTGATTGTGATCGTGTTTGTTTAATGAATGTGCAAGGCTTGAAGCATGATAATGGTTGTTCATGATTGAAATTGTTTGTGAATGCATGCTGCCTCTGATTTTTCATTGCTGTCTATACACATATACGCTGTAGTATGTGCTGCCAAATGCTTATTACACCCATTTTGTATGCTGAACATGAGTTGTTGTTGCTGTTTGGTATATGAAGATGAATTTACTGCTGTTCTGTTGCATGTGGGCTGTAATAGCTGCTGTTTTCATTATTTCCTTCCATTGGCTTTTTGACCAAGTTCTTTTACTTAGGATTTTTTGTGAATAATTTTTGAACTATCCTTTTCATGTAGGTGCAAATGGTAAGTAAGTGTGTGGATATGCTTCCACATGCATTTCTTTCTTTCATCCTCTCTTATTTCTTTTAATAATTCAAATTGTGATTTTGTTAAGCATGTATATGCTTTCTTTGAATAATTTCTTCTTCATCCCTCTTTAAAATCAACTTAACTTCCACCTTGGAAGTAAGTTGCTTCTTTTGCTCTTCTTCTCCTTTTTTTGGGTAGGTTTCTTAAACCACATTAACCTTAGGATCACCATGTATGATAACATTAAGATTGAGCCTTAGTATCCCTCATTAGTTTTCACCTTTTGCTCCTTTTGAGTCACTTCTTCTCATCTCAAAACTTCTTGAAAACACTTAATAAAGATAAAGAGTATTACGCACGAGCCTTAAGCGTGGGGAATGAGAAATGAGGGGCTTCCTCTCATCTTTCTAGAGTGCTTAGCGGGCGTCCTGTCTTGGGACGATTCGTTAAGTATTCATCCCTGTGCCCTAGACTTTGGTGCAATGCAAGTTACAAATAACTGCAAAAAACACTTCTTTCTAAAAAACTCCAAACAAACAATAACGTCTTTCCTTCGGGAATTCTCTTCTCATCTCACTCACTCTCGACGTACGAACGTGCTTCTTCTCGTTCTCTCGCAAGACGGTAATGCCTAAGTCTCCATACAACGAGCTGCAACACCTGAGCTAGAACGTTAGTCGTTCCATTAAAAAACACAAACAACTTTCCCTTAGCTGAGGGGAACTACGTCGCTCTGATTCTCATGTTCCCGATGAGATATGTAGGCAGTGGGGTAGGGCCCATTCGAGCACTTCTTTTATTTTCCCTACATTTGTTTCTTGCTCTCTTTCCGTTCCTTTTCCAGCATCTTTTCTATCACCCTTTGATCGAGACAAGCAAGCGTGGATCCCATCGGGTACGTTGGACGCGTGGGGGTGCTGATACCTTCCTCACGTGTAACCAACTCCCTAACCCAGTTCTCTTGGTCGCAAGACCATGCTTTGTTCCTTCCCTCAGGTTTATGCAGTGTTTCCTTTCCCTCTCCTGGGATAAATACACATTGCTGGCGACTCTGTTTCGGTGCCACTTTCGCGTTTGTACTTGGATGAAAATCCCGGGAGTGACACCCAGTTGATGATGTATAGGTATTGCTTCAAATCCCCAAACACCGGAGATATAAGGGAGATATACCCTTGTCAACCCCATCGAGCCTCGAAGTAGGAGTTTCCTTTCATTTGAAAGAACCCTAACATCTAACCCAGGGGCAGGGTAGTTGTCAATTGATTTGACCGAGCGTTCAACTTTCAAAAGGATTGCGCATCTGAGGATCCATTACCTTTCTTTTCTCACATATCAGGAGGTCAAGGGGCGTGAAATCACAATGGTGACCCCTCACCGGAAGGAGCGAAGTAGTCATAATCCTTTCAAAGAAGTCAAGACAGCCAGTGTCACACGATTTGTTCAAGAAAAAAAAAAGAAAAAATAGAGAAAGAAAGCCCGCTAAGTCGAAAGTTTGAAAACAAATGACTTAGGAAAAAGTTAGGGCATCCCGCTGGACCTCAAAATAAAAAAAAAATCAAAAGAATTCAGTCTAGGCAAAATCAGGGAAACAAAAGAAGAAAGAGCAAATAGAAAAAGCGAAAAGGCTTACAAAAGGGAAAACCCTCGAACAAAAGCACGTCGTGTGACTACAGGCACCAAAGACGAAAGGAGAGACTGCCACACCGAAAACATTATGGGCTTCCTAACCCTCGCTGATGACATGCAATAACCTTTTTGAAGGCGAGTGCTTGTGCCAAATGGACTGAACGTAGGACTGAAGGACATCAAGGAGAACGGGTGGGTGCAAACAAGATTTTGGGCCATAAATCTTTTTTCTGAAACCGTGAACCAGGCCACGTTACAACCCTCAAAAGTCCTAATTGAAGCAGGGTTATTCCGAAAGCGTACTTCAACGAGATAGCGTTCCTGACTCCCATGAGTTGTGATAATAAGATTTTGTTGGTATTGCATGTGCGTATTGTTTTCCATTCAAAAATGAATGTCGTAACTAGTGACTTATTCACAAGGTTTGGCGATATCTTTTTATTAAAACTTCAAGGTTAATATATGTGTTGCATTAGAATTATCATTCTTATAATAAACATTTTCTGCTTGCATACATGTGCTTAAGCATCAGGGAATCTTACTCAATAAACGTCAGTCGAGAAGCTTGATCCTACCAAGTTGAGATGCTCGAAAACTCCGAAGGACAGTCGTATCACGGGGAATGTTTCCAAGAGACTTTGTGCAGAATGGGTTTTCCTAATAAGTCAGGATAAGGTGTAGCCAATCTGAGTCAGCCACGTCGAGAAATCTCTCCAAAGTTCAGCCAAATATGGGCAATCACGTCGAGATTCGGCAAATCTCTCAAAGATCAATCAGTCAGGGGCAAAGTCACTTCAAGGCTCCTATCGAGGCAGTCAACCTCAAGAGCACGAGAAGGCATCCTCTCTAGAAGACGGTTAATCAAAAACACCTCTTCAAGATTCAGAATATTAGGGCAGAGTATTTCAGGTCATTACAAGTCCTCTCGAGGCAGATTACTTCATAGATTATGCAGTCTGGGGCCGTTACGTCGAGATCCGATAAATCTCTCTAAGAGTTTGAAGACCCGGGGGCATGTTAAAAGCCAGCTCTTCTATAAAATCCTCTTGAGACGATTTCTTCCGTTAGACCCTGTGGTATGGGACAAGTGGAGAGTTCAAAGGGTCATAGGTAACATATGATAATCAGCATGCAGTTGACCAGTAGAAGCGTGAAGCGCCAAAGTAGTTCCCGGTAGGGGGTTTCTCTTCCTCAGCAAAGCGCACCAAAGGGTATCTTTTCCCAACGAGGCATTGGAATCGCCATCCGTCCTCAGCAAAAATAGTTAAAGTTTTGTCGTTCGTGGCAGAGCATTATGAAAATTCTGACTATCCTCCCCAGCCAGAGTTCAGAAGTTTGCTCTCCCTCAGCCAGGTTGTTGAAGTTTATTGCTTTTCAGAATGAATTCGTATTCCCCCGTATAAGTCAAGAGTGTTGGGTCGGTGTTTCTCGAGTTTGTGGTAAGGTGGTTTCTGCCTCCCCAACAGAGTAATGGTAGAATGTCGTTCCCTAGCAGAGCAGATATTGTCAATTGTCGTTCCCCAAGCAGATTTGTGGGTGGTGATTAACTTTCCTTAGAAGGTCAGAGGCCAATTACCATTGGTACTTCTCTTTAGCAGAGCCTTGGGGCATTTTCAACAAATGTTTATTACAGAATGGAGGTTTGGTTGGATTCTCGAGCAGAGTCTATGAACATAGAAACAGTTCAGTTTACCGTATGGCTGCGGGTTGGCCTGATTTATTTCCCCCAGTAGAGTTTCTCTCCCCAACATTGAAATTTCATCATCCTCAACGAAGCATACTCTCCCCATCAATAGTGCATAGGATTGCTTTCCCAGGTCAGACTGGTTTATTATGCCCTAACAAGCATTCAGAAGTTGATCGCCCCAGACAGGACGATGTTGCATCTCCAGCAGGAACTTGTTGAACGTCTTTCTCGGGTGAAGATTTTATTTTCCCCACAGAGTCTGGATATCTACTGTTCTCATCAGATCAGGAAGTGTAGTCTCGTAGACATTGGTATGTTTTATCCTTAGCAGGGTAAAGTTATTTCTCCAACAGTAAGTTAAGCAATGATATCCCCCGGCAGGGTCGATTTTATTGACTTCTCTCCCCAAGCAGAGTTTGGTGTCAATCCTCACAACGGTTTGTTCATAGGTGGTTGACATCCCCATCAGGTTTTAAGTCCAACTGTTTTGTCACTTTTCAGTATCAGGTTTTGGGTTTTATGTTCAACAAGGGTTATTTGTAATCCCCAACAGTTGGGAAGTTCTCTTTGGGTTTCATCTTCAGTAGAGGTTATTAATCAGGAAGTTCGTTCAATGTGATTTTCCTCAGCAGGGTCTGTGACCTCAGAGACAATTTAGTTTGTAGTCCCCGGTGGAGTTGCCTTCGTTTTCAGCATTTATTTCGTTGAGGTGTTCCTTTTGCATAGCATAAGCATCATTCGAATTGCATCCTCCCAAATGCGTAGCATTTACATTTCGTATGGAGCATTACGCCATAGTAAAATTCAAACATATGCATTTGAAGCATAGTCCAGGTTTGGGTTCTCTTTTTCCAGGCGTTTCTCCAGAAGGAAGCACAATAACTCAGGTGATATCATTCAAGTTTATTCCCCAAGCAGTGGATTTGGTCATCCAAAGAGCCTATCTGGTATCCCCCTACAGAGTTGTTTATCAGGATCGTTAGTTTGTGGTTTCTTTTCTTTTCACCCCTTCGTCCAGGTGGTCTATTAAATTATCCACTCAAAGTTGTTAGCGTTAGTAAGACACCCGTCCGTGTTCTTTCAGCACCCGTCCGTGTTTGAATCCTTTTCATCAATACTTCGTCCGTATTGATCTTAGACACCCGTCTGTGTTCTTTCGACACCAGTCCGTGTTCGATCTCTTTTGCTTCAATACCCGTCCGTATTGACTTCTTAGACACCTGTTCATGTTCTTTCGGCACCCGTCCGTGTTCTTTCTCTTTTGCTTCAATACCTGTCCGTATTGACTTCTTAGACACCCGTTCATGTTCTTTCGGCACCCGTCCGTGTTCGTTCTCTTTTGCTTCAATACCCGTCCATATTGACTTCTTAGACACCCGTCCGTGTTCTTTCGACACCCGTCCGCGTTCGTTCTCTTTTGCTTCAATACCCGTCCGTATTGACTTCTTAGACACCCGTCCGTGTTTGAACCCTTTTCATCAATACCCGTCCGTATTGACCTCTTAGACACTCGTCCGTTTTCTTTTGGCACTCGTCCGTGTTCGATTTAGCATTTCAATCCCCAGTGAAGCTGCCATATTGATTTAGACACCCATCCGTGTTCTTTCAGCACCCATCCGTGTTTGAAGCTTTTCTTCAATACCCGTCCGTATTGACCTTTTAGACAGCCGTCCGTGTTCTTTCAGCACCCATCCGTGTTTGAACCTTTTCTTCAATACCCGTTTGTATTGACCCTTTAGAAACTCATCCGTGTTCTTTCAGCAACCGTCCGTGTTTGAACCTTTTCTTCAATACCCGTCTGTATTGACCCTCTAGACACCCGTCCGTGTTCTTTCAGCACCCGTCTGTGTTTGAACCTTTTCTTCAATACCCGTCCGTATTGACCCTTTAGACACTCGTCCATGTTCTTTCAGCACTCGTCCGTGTTTGAACCTTTTCTTCAATACCCATCTGTATTGACCCTTTAGACACCCGTCAGTGTTCTTTCAGCACCCGTTCGTATTTAAACCTTTTCTTCAATACCCGTCCGTATTGACCTTTTAGACACTCGTCCGTGTTCTTTCAGCACCCGTCCGTGTTTGAACTTTTTCTTCAATACCCGTCCGTATTGACTTTTTAGACACCCGTCCGTGTTCTTTTAGCACCTCCGTGTTTGAACCTTTTCTTCAATGCCCGTCCGTATTGACCTTTTAGACACCCGTCCGTGTTCTTTCAGCACCCGTTCGTGTTTGAACCTTTTCTTCAATACCCGTCCATATTGACCTTTTAGACACCCGTCCATGTTTTTCAACACCCGTCCGTGTTTGAACCTTTTCTTCAATACCCATCCGTATTAACCTTTTAGACACTCGTCCGTGTTCTTTTAGCACCCATCCGTGTTTGAACCTTTTCTTCAATACCCGTCCGTATTGACCTTTTAGATACCCGTCCGTATTGATTTCTTAGACACCCGTTCGTGTTCTTTCAGCACCCGTCCGTGTTCATTTTGGCTACTTTTTAGTACTCGATTGTATTGATGTTTCGACACTCGTCCATGTTTATCCCCAGCATAGTTAACACTCGTTCGTGCGCGCCTTATGATTTTTGATACTCGTCCGTATTGATCCTTGTCATTCGTCTATGTTCTTTCGACGCCCGTCTGTGTCTTGGTTATACCTCTTATTACTTGTCCCAAGCGGAGTCGTCCCTCCCTTTGCAGGTTGCAAATTTATGTGGTTATTTTGGTATTCAATCTCTGTGTATCCGGATTGTCTGGAAGTTGTTGCTTTCATACCTTCAGGTCAAAGAAGATTGAATAGGGGCAGCTGTAACATCTCAAAATTTGCCCTCCTCTTGCTATCCAGATTGCCGCTCAGATTTATCCACCTCTTGAGGAAAAAGAGATGACAAAAATCTTCTTGAAAACCTTGAGCTCATTTTACTATGACCGAATGGTCGCCAGTGCGCCCAATGATTTCACTGAAATGGTAGGCATGGGAGTTCATCTTGAGGAAGCAGTCCGAGAAGGACGTCTAGTTAAAGATGCTGGAGCATCAAGCAATACCAAAAGATACAGTAGTGCTCTCCCTAAGAAAAAAGAGCAAGATATTGGCAATATCTCTCTCGAAAAGTAAAGGCGACGATACCAACCAGTAGTAGCTGTAACTTCTGCTATCAACCCTGCGCCTGTTCCTACTTATCAACTTCAGGTTGCTCAGAGCTAACTGAATCAACAACAATATCAGCAAAGGACACAACAGTCTCTTCAGCAGGCTCGTCCTCAGTACAACAACAACCGTACAATGCGACCACCAGGGTTTGACCCTATACCAATGTTATACGTAGAACTGTTTCCACTACTACTGATCAAGGGGCGTGTCTAAACCAGGTCTCCTCTTACAGTACCGGAAAATCCTCCTTTTTGGTTCAAAGCGGATCAAACTTGCCCTTATCATCAAGGAGGACCAGGGCATAACATAGAAAACTGTCTCAGTTTCAAATCTGATGTGCAAAATCTTGTTATGAACGAGGTCTTATCCTTCAAGGATACAAATCCAAACGTTCAGACGAACTCGTTGGCTCAACACGAGAAAGCTGCGGTAAATTTGATAGAAGAAGAGTCTAAGGACAGCTATCGAATTCATGATGTGCTCTTATTGGGAACCAACCTGGTCAAGATGCATTGCAAACAGAGCGGGTACGGGCATGTACAATCTCACAACTATCATCAGTGTGATATCTGCTCTAAAAATGATCAAGGATGTTCTGTGGTGCAATCAGCTCTACAGGAACAAATGGATCTCGGATGGAACCAAGATCACCGAATTTGTGAGGTCAACATGACTTATACGGATTCCAACATCATCCAAAACTACGACATCCGTACAATGAATGTCAACTTGGTGGTAATGCACTCAAGGCAAATCCAACATCATAATCTACCACGACACGATTATAATTCCTATCTGGTCTGCTCGGTAAACAATCAGGGATGCTATTTTGTACAAGAGGCCCTCCAGCGTCAGATGGATCTTGGGTGGATTCAGGATTACCGTGATATAAGTTAGTATCAAGTGAATATGATTCAAATATTTGATATTCGCTTGATGAATACCAGCTTGGTGGAATTACACGCTACACAAGTCCAGCTCGGTTTTCTGACTTCGCACGATTATCAAAACTATAAGGTGTGTCGTGGGAATAACCAAGGATGTGCACTCGTTAGAGGACACTTCAACACTTATTGAACCACTGGTGGCTTCCGATCTATTTAGACGAAGACACCCAACAAGTCAGCATGACTAACGGGAACCCTACTAGGCATCAAAGTCAGGATGTTCGATCAACGGAAATAGACTTAGTGAGGTTACATTGCATACAAGGCGGACGTGGTCGGGTGCCACCACATAACTATGAGCTCTGTAGAGTTTGCTCAGAGAATAATCAAGGATGCTACCTCGTGCGGGCAACCCTTCAAAGTCAGTTGGACCACATCGAGATTCAACCATGGTCAAGCTTTGGTTCAAAGTCAGACTATCATCCTAATCAAGGCAAATATGTTGTCTTGATCCCTAAGTGAGAAATGGCCAAAGATGTGTGTTCCATGTTCCCTCTACTCCATGAATCAAGAGTTCCTCTTGATGGTGGAAGGATTCTCAACCTCGAACCAATTGAGGCCGGCTACGATGGTCAGAAAAATCAGAAGGCTCCTGTAGTTATTTATCTGCCGGGACCAGTACCATACAAATCCGATAAGGCAATCCCTTACAAATACGGTGCGACAACCATTGAAAATGGAAAGGAAATTCTGTTACCCTCCGTCGTGAATATTGCAGACATCAGTTGAGTAACACGGAGCGGTCGGATCTTCAACCGAGGAGTTGGAGAACCCAGGGAAAAGGAACCTTAAACAGAAGTTCCTGATCAACCAGTCGGTCAATCCTGTGATCCCGACCTTTCAAAGAACAACGATGAGATGCTGAAGCTCATCCAGAAGAGTGAATACAACATTGTTGATCAACTGTTGCAAACCCCTTCAAAAATCTCAGTGATGTCTCTTCTACTCAGTTCCGAATCTCACAGGGAAGCTCTACAGAAAGTCTTAGAGCAGGCCTTTGTGGAACAAGATGTAACAATAAGACGATTCGACAACATCATCTCCAACATCACTTCCTACAACAACTTAGGATTCAGTGATGAGGAACTGCCAGAAGAGGGCCCAAATCATAACATGGCGCTCAATATTACAGTCAACTGCCAAGACGATGCTTTAGCCAGCGTACTGGTAGACACCGGATCGGCTCTGAATGTTATGCCGATGCATATCAGCTGAGCATCATTGAAAAGAGTACATGCGTCCCCACCGAATCATGGGATCATTACTCAGGGCATTCAAAAAATATCCAGTACAACGATGAATATGCTAAGATTACAGGACAACAATTCATCAACTACTCTTTTCCTAAGGTCAACGTCATCGAAAGGGGTGACTCCTCCAGTTCCAAAGAAGTATGGGACACCTTAGGACAACCAAGTAGCAAGTACGACTTCCTGGTCAAGTACACCGCCCCTGAAAGCTCTCGTATCAGGCTCGAAGACATCCAGCCGACTGGATGGGGAGATCTGCCTGAGAGTGCAAACACTGTGCAAGATACAGCTGAAGAATCCTCCTACGACAACTCTGCCTGGGAGACAGATTCCAATCATCCTGCTCCACCAGAAATCAGTGTTGTTTCTGAAGAAAAGCAAAGAAAGAAGGTACCAAACTTTGTGATTCACCGAGGAGTTCATCGCTAATGGGTTATAGTCAACATTTCGAAAGTTGTCCATAAGTCTAAGTAATTGCCGTCTTTATCTTAACCTTTCACCTTGCCCAGGTGAAATGGATGTTTTATAGGGCTCACTTTCTGTAAATGTCTCTCTTCGCTTTGCCCAAAGCGACAGAGTTTTGTTTTATAGGGCTGTGTCATACCCCAAATTTTGACCACTAAGATTCCCATCATTGTGTAAATCATCATCACAATATGGATGTACCTTTGTGCCTCATCAGTCTCCCCAAAGATGGGTGAGCATCCACTACAATCAAACTTAGGGTTTCAAGCCCTCTCAGAGCTCTTAGACAAAGGATCAATCAAGGAGTGACATGATCTTCAACTTTCTAAACCTCTCAAACACCCATAAAGGATCAATAGGACTCCCACATCAAGGATCAAGCACAAGGCTGCAACATTCCAAGTGGATTAAGCCTCAAGATCGCCAGTGTCACCAAATTAGGGTTTTGGTCGACCAGGGCCTCCAGATGGAATTTTTCCTCTGGGCATGATCCAAGCTTTCAAAGCACAATCCAAAATACTCTAAGGGACCTCATGGACTTAATCATCAAGTCAATTTAACCTCAGGGGATGTATTCATCAAAAATCAGGAATTAGGGTTTCTTGACCTAATTCACCCCTAAGTTGACTTTTAGAACAAAGCATGAGCCAAAACCTCAAGACATGATTTGAGGGTCCTTAATACACTACATTGATCCATTTACAACAATGGATTGATTCAAGAAGCTTGATTCACAAGTTTCAAGTTCATCTGAACCACAATTAGGGTTTCGCGGAAAAAGTAAACTATGCCTTTGACTTTTGACCAGGACATGTTCCCAAACCTTGGGACATGATTCAATACACCCTATAACACCTATGAAATCAATCCATCAAGTTTGATTTAGGTCAAGGACTTGATTTCATAGAGGATGGCACAGTTTAGAATTCATCTGATAAAAAGTCAACTGTGCCCAAAAGTCAAAGTTTGACTTTTTGTTTTTTTAATCAATTATGGTTCCCTAACCCTAAAATGATGTTAATGTGTGATTGGAATCATCATTCATCAAGAAAAATCAAGAAAAGTGGGATAACTTGCAAAAGGGGTAACCATAAAAAACTTAGAAATTTTCTAAGTTATGGAACAAAGTGGCTAGGGTACCAACTTTCAAGGATCATAACTTGAGATCCAAGCAACCATTTGGGCTGATCCAAAGATGGATTTGTAGCTCTCCTGGCATAATGTAAAGGTGTCAACTACACCTCATTCCAATTCATCATGGATTTTGAGTTATGGTTGGAGCAAAATGGTTGAAAACATGAAATGTCACTTTTTCCAACACTTAGTGAAATTTTCACTAAGTCAGAATCTCTTTCACTTTTTCCAAAATGTAAGGGCATTTTTCACTTGGATCCAAAAAGTGTCAAGACAAACTATGATCACACATATGTTGTATCATATGAGAGCTTTCCAAAATGGCCAAGAACCCCATGAAGTTCTATTTGAGCTAAGAGTTATGACAGTGGCAATATGCCTTGCTGCAACTGTCATAACTAGGAAGATTTGTGCATTTTGTTCGATTTGAGCAATTTGTGCAAATGACAAATAAGTTTATCCATCTGAACACCTCAGGGAGAGACCAAGGAGGGACAAACACTGATCCATAAGCCTCCCGAGTCTTTGGAACTTAAAATAGCATGCCAAACCTAAAAAACCCTAAAGAGGGGACAAGACTCCAATTTTGTTTTGGGGCATTCAATGGATGCACCAAGGTGGCATGAACTGAGCCATTTCCAACTGAATGAGTCAAGGATGATCTTTGAACTAGGGAACCAAAGGCTTGTGCCCTAACCTCTAGTCGATGTCTAGAGGAGACTTGAGATTCCAAAATGCTCCAATTGGCCAAAGGTCTGTAGCAGCCTCCATTCACTATTACTTGCAAAAGAAACTTGCTCTACTATAAATAGAGCTCATTTGTGCTCAGTTTAAGTACACCAAAGCACTACAACACTTGCTTTCCTCAAAATCTCTTTCTCTAGGAAAAAATGCCTTCTTTAGCAAGGTAACTCTGAGTTTTTGAGTTAGAGAGCAATTCCACCACAGCTCATGATCCAAAAACATCCAATATGTCATATGTAAGCTGTCCAAACTCTCACAAGTGACCTGTAACACCAAAATCACAAAGTCCCCTCTCAAAACCTCAAAATAGGATTTTTTTTTGCATTTTTCAAGCCATGTCTTGATTCAGTCACTTTTAAAACCAGATAAAACCTCAAACACACTCCAAATATCATACTTGAACTGTACCAAATGGTTCCCCACATCTGGAACACCATTTGAGAGAGTTGCTATTTTGGTCACTTTTGCCCCTTTTGCAAGAAAGGGCCAATTTCCATTCCTGAGGTTTCCAGCTGATTCCAATCATCCTAAAAGCTTATAAGGGATCATTTGAGGGTGTTCAAAGCATCAAAACATTTCTGGAATAAAGCCCTTAACAGATTGCCCAAAAAGCTCCCAAAGAGGTAAGCATCTCAACTTGAACTCTTTAAAATATGCATTGCTTTGAAGTCCACTGATCATACACATCTCATACATGTTATATATGTTGTGTTGGGACCAATTCATCATGTGATTCATGCCTGTACCATGAGGTAGCACAGAAAATGCAAATGGAGGTCTATTTCAAAACCATTATCGGGTTTTAAAATGGGGACCTCATCTGAAAAAAAAAACCACCACCATTGGATTCCTAGTGAAATTCTAGGCAGGATAGACCTAAATTTTGTCCCAATCCATGGAGAAATGAGAAAGTTACAAACTTCACGTTTTTTGCCAAAGCATTGTCTTCCCTTGCCTTGGCTAGGCCAAAAACAAGGCAAGCCTTGTATATTTGTGGGTGAGCTTTGATATATGGATGTATCACCACCCCAGTGGTAGAGGGCGCGCACTGCACACAAAAGGTCTGGAGTTCGAATCCCCCTCGCCCCAGATCCTCTTTTTTACCACTTTTTCATATTTTTGTCATTTTTCTTATTATTTTTAATGCTTTGAAAAATTAATAATTCCCTCAATTTTAATTATTTTGATTGGTCCTTTTTGCAAAAAAAATCACAAAAATGTTGAAATATTTTATTCCACAAAAAATCAAATTTATATTATTTATTTAATATAGTTGGTATTTTTATGAATAAATTCATTTTTAATTGTTTTTAAAAATTTTAAAGTGAATACTCATCTTGAAAAATCAAAACCAAATGAGTTTTAATTCATGTTGTGATTAAAACCTCATTTTTCAAACCTTAACCAAAAATCACAAGTTGTTTATTTCAACTTATTTGGTATCTTTATCATTTTAATTAATTTTCTTTGAATAATTACTTTAAAAAATGATGAAATTAGGGTTTTGGTTGATTCCACCCTCATCAATCATTTTCAAACACTCATGTGCCTCTAATAGAGTGTAAGACCCAATCCCCTTTTAAACAAAACCATTTTGGGCCTCAGATATTGTATAAGTCCCTCTGCGTTAAAAGAAAAATCTCGACGCAATCGCCAGTTCAAAAATTAAATCATCTGGGCCTACCCTCGTGTTATAAGCCCCATTTCTTTTCTTTAAATCTCTTTGGGCCTCTAATAGAGTGTTAGACCCAACCCTTTTTTTTAAAACCAAAATGATTTGGGCCTCACATATTATATAAGTCCCTCTGTATAGTTTTCAAAACAACGGTGCGATCATCGTTAAAACTTGGGCCTCTCCTTGAGCTGTAAGCCCCAACAATCTTTTCAAAGCACTTTCTCCTTTGATTTTGAATCAAAATATATGTTGTTATCAAAACTTTCTTTAATTTCTTTGTTGAACAACTAACCAAACAACATGGAAGCTCTACAACGGGTAAGTGTTTATCTGCTTTCATTTACAACTTTCATATATATATATATATATATATATATATATATATATATATATATAACTGTATTGTGGGGCTGCTTCACTGTAAGTCTTCTTTGACATCCTTTTATATGCTTGTCACATATCCACTGTGTAATACTAGTATAGTTATTTAGAGTTTTCCCCGGCAACTACGTCTAGCACTAGGTAAAGCCCTGTTGGTCACTCTTAAATACAAACAAAACTAGATCCCCCATAGGATTCCAGATACAGTTTTCCCTCCTCTTGGGGTTAAACAATATGGAACAAAGAGAAAGGCAGTATTCTCAGTGAACCTTTTCTCAGATTGTCACCCTTAGAAATTGTCAAAGAAACTCTAACTCCCTAGAGATGACCTTTTCTCCGTGAATGGCATCTCTTGAGTTTCTTCCAAATTCTCGAACTTTCCTGGAATGATCTCTTCTCTGCGAATTGTATTTCTTGAACTTCTCTTGGTTTGGGGACCCACAGGCTTCCTAAAAGCATCCCCGCATCCTCTTGGGCGTTGTACAAGGACCCTTCGGCTTCTTAGAAGTTCTCATGCCTTCTCTTCGGCTTAATACAATGACCCTGACGACCTCTTAAAGGTATAAGACAGAACTTAGTCATCCTTTGCTAGAGTGGTCTTTCCAGTGTCTAAAATACGGCCATTTTAGGGTTGGTACTCATCCCTTAATACCCGTGCCTCCTCTTGGGCATTGTACAAAAGATAAAACTCTATACTTGGAAAATCTAAACCTCTTGAGTCTCAAAGACATTCTCAAGTTCCTTTCAAACGTAGGAACAAACACCGATCACTCTGGATCAATCTCCAGCAGAAACCCGGTCTCTCTCATGAGAGTTCCCCATACTTGGACCCGCTTCAAGATCTCAATAAGTCAGCCTCCTCTTGGGCTTTGTACAAATGACTCTCCCTAGCAGAGCTAACCTTTTCAGACTCTCTTGTTGAGTCAAACACCTTTAGCCTCCGTCTTGGGCTTTGTACAAGACATATAAATCACTCTCTTGTTGAGTATAAAAGACTCTCTTGTTGATTCAAACAACCTTCAGACTCTCTTGTTGAGTCAATCACCTGTTCAAGACTCTCTGGTTGAGTCAACCTTTTAGCCTCCATCTTGGGCTTTATACAGGACAGATAAAAGTACTCTCTTGTTGAGTCAAACCCTTTCAACCTCCATCTTGGGCTTTATACAAGATACATTCTCCCCAACGGAGTCAAAATCCCTTTTAGCCTCAATCTTGGGCGTTGTACAAGACGGAAAAAACATTTCCCCGGAAAAGTCAAACTCCTAGCCTCCTCTTAGGCTTTGAATAAAGAAAACCCCAGTTGAGTCAATCAACCTTTTAGCATCAAATTTGTGCCTTACTCACAGCATACAAACATCAACAACTCCTCTTTAGAGATGACAAATTCTCTCTCATCCAAAACCCTTTTGCTTCACATCTTGGGCTTTGAACAAGATACAAACCACCTTTAGCTTCATGTATTGGGCTTTGAACAAGACACCAAAACAACCTCTTTCCTACCATAGAATAGGAGGAACTACGATCGCTCTGATTTCCCTGTTTCGTTAAACGGGAATACGTATGCATAAGATTGCAAAATCTTAGCGAGCATACTAATAAAAAACCCAAAATCTTGTACCTTCATACATCCATCAAAAGCATCAGACCTAACACCATACTTGAAACCTAGCAAATAGTCTAGACACTATTTTTAAGTAAATAACCTAAGACAGACTCCCCTTTTGATAGCATCTGTAAACCAACCGTTTTGACTGTTTAACCTCAGTATGTAAGCAGGGTTAATTGGAGACATCTATTTCCCTTCCTTAATCAGCTTCACAAGATAAAAAATGAATCAAACTGTAGTACCAAAGCGATAGTGATTCGAAACCACAAAAACCGCGCTACAGAAAAATGGCGACCACAGTGGGAGGCATCTATCTCTTGCAGTATTACGGTAAGAGAAGACCTTTTACAGGATTAGGTAGAAGGCATTGAATTCACAAAGTGTCACAGAAATGACATCTCTGCTGGGGAGTCATTGTCTGTATAGGATCATAAGACTAGAGGTCTAGGATGTTAGGACTTATATATATATATATATATACTGCTTTTCTTAATTGATATCAGTGTTTATTTTTCTGCTAATGGGAATGCGTGTGATGCCGCATGTGGAAAGATTGAGTATACACCTAAGATAAGTGATGGCATTATACGGGTAATCTTACGGGGAGTGAATCCCAGATAAGAGGTCCCGGTCGACCATCAAATCAGTAGAGATGCCCTTTGCGGATTCAATGCCTATACAATTTCGGTTGTTGAAAGCAGATTGTTCCATTGGGTTATCTGAGAAGCTGAAGATTTCAGTAGACTGAAACCATTTTGTAATGCGGAAGCTATCGGAAATAGTTGTCACATGATACTACCCTCATTTGAGATTACTCTAAAATACTACAGCTCGCTGGCGATCCGCTTGTTGTTATTATCCCAAGAGCGGTCAGTGATTTTGAGGACAGGTACAAAAAATCACAAGTATAAACCTTTGGGGATGGGTAGAGCCTTGACTTCATGACACCGACCCTTTGACCCCATGTTTTTTCTATGTTTTTGTGTGCTGCATTCATACATTCATTTAAAAAACATTAAAAAACAAAGAAAAACCTTTTCTTCTAGTCTCTCTTTTTTAAATTAAACTAAAACAATGATTGCAAATGTCAGAAAAAGAGATTGCTAATGGATTTCGGTAGAAGGAAAACTCACAAGTACACCTTCAAGGTTCCAAAATTAGAGGATTTAAGAGGATTGGCAAGGATGATAACCAACCCTGAGGCTTTTAGAGCTAAGTATGGGGGACTGCTGTCTCTGTTAAGGGTCCATGTAATCGAAGGAATCCTATCCACACTAATCCAGTTCTACGATCCGGTCTATCACTGTTTCAAATTCCCGGACTATCAGCTAGCACCAACACTGGAGGAGTACTCTCACCTGACTGATTTACATATTACTGATCAAGCTCCCTTTTCTGGACTGGAAGAAATTCCAAAGGATCAAACCATTGCAAGAGCAATCTATTTGGATGAGTCAGAAGTCAGGACTCACATGACCACTAAGGGTGGAATTCAGGGTTTGCCAGTCCCAGTTCTTAATAAAGAAAGCTCTGTACTTTTCTAGTATAGGGAACGTGGCCGCTTTCGAAAGAATCTTTGTTTTTCTCACCTATGGGTTATTTATGTTTCCCAACATTAATAACTTCGTTGATATCAATGCCATTAAGATTTTTCTGATTGGAAACTCTGTATCGACCTTGCTCGCAGATGCTTATCATTCTGTACATTTAAGGAGTTTGTATAGCGGAGGAATGTTCACATGCCGTGTACCCCTACTATAAAAATGGTTCATTTCCCATTTGCCAAAGTCTGATGTATTTTGGGATCAAAAGAATACTTTACGTTGGTCGTAGAGAATCATGTCTCTTACTAACTCTGACATCGATTGGTACAATCAAATCTATGACGGGATCAGGGTCATTGACCGTTGTGGAAATTTCCCAAATGTACCCCTCATAGGAATTAAAGGAGGAATCAATTATCATCCAATTTTGGTTCGTCATCAATTTGGATACCCAATGAGGCATGTTCCGCGTAATGCTCATCTGGAAGGTCTTTTCTTCAAGGAAGGAGAAACTAACAGGGCACTAAAGACAGAAATAGTGCATGCCTGGAAACACGTTCATTGGAAAGGAAGAGAGTCTCTAGGAATGCCTGACTGTGTCTCGGTGGAACCTTATCTCCACTGGGTACAAACTAGAGCTCTCAAACTGAGGATGCCTTACCCTCGTCAAGAAGTTCTTCCGTTAAGGGACCATGTCCTTTATTTTATGTCTGATACAGAAAAACTTCAGGTTACTCTTAACAAAGTTCAACAGGAGAAGAGGTATTGGAGGAACAAATACCGCATTCTCAATGTGGAGTGTAAGAAAATACAGCAACTGTTAAAAGAAAAAGACGCTCTGATTGAGATTTTAGAGCAACATGCTGTAGAAAATCAAGATGACCAAAGGAATTTGCTCGCTCCTTTCACTTGGCAAAGGAATGACAACTCGACAACGGCTCAAGAGCCCCGATCAAAGAAAAGGAAAGTACTAGAACCAGCACCTGAGCTCTCCTCAGAGAGGACTCGGGATCCAAAAGTTTAGATTTCCTGTTACAACACTTTGTAAATTACTGTATTCCCATTCCCCAATCTTTGAATTCAATAAAATGGGGTTTCCCCACTGTTTGATATTTGCAATCCAATTGTTGAAGTTTATTTTGATTAAACAAAAATTAATTAAAATATATTACTGCATTCATCATTCACACGTAACACATTCTTCTTACCTATGAATCTCACGTTTGTGTCTCGGTTCTAGAGTCAAACTATCTCATTCGTACAATACTCGGGCCAATTGCCAGAAAAAGATGGATGATCTTGAGGAAGAGAACAGAGAGTTGAGGGAAGAGATCGACACTCTTAAAGAGGATCTGAGAAAGCTTCATAACGACATGCAAGCTCTAGCAGAAGCTCAGATGCAACAACAAAGGACTGTGATCTCAGAGATCACATCAACGCCCATAGTGGAAAAGTATGATCCTAGGTACAGAATGCCGAAAGATCGTCCATGGGGCATGCCTATTAACTATATCCCGGAAGGATATGTTCCTCCGATCACGGAAGATCAGGGAACCGCAGCAGGAACCGATGGGCCTGAAGGTTACAAACTTCGGGAAAGCGAAGATGCCAGGGGCATGACAGCAACTCCTGAAGGTTATAAACTTCGGGAGAGGGAAGGACCTAGAGTCACTGCCATGATGACTATACCACCACCCGTGGTACACACTGTCCCGTAAGGACAAATTCCATAGATACCTTCTGGTGGAAACGAAAGTGTGAATAACAGAATGAGTGAGTTCTAGGAACAGTTCCTGGAGATGCAGAAAGAGCTGCAAGCCCTTCGCGGTCAGGATCTATTTGGAAAAGATGCCGCAGACCTTTGTTTGGTCCCCAATGTGAAAGTTCCGCATAAATTTAAAGTGCCCGAATTTGAAAAGTACAAGGGTAACTCTTGCCCTCAAAGCCATTTGGTGATGTACGCTCGGCGAATGTCAACTCAGACAAAGAACCAGGAGCTATTGATTCACTACTTTCAGGATAGTTTAACCGGTGCCACACTCAAGTGGTACATGGGTTTAAACCACACTAAGATCAGCACTTTCAGAGATCTTGGCGCTGCTTTTATTCAGCAGTATAAGTATAACCTGGACATGGCACCAGACAGAGATCAACTCAGATCGATGTCACAAAAGGACAAGGAAACCTTTAAAGAATATGCTCAAAGATGGCGTGAAATTTCCGCCCAGATTTGTCCACCTCTTGAGAAAAAAAGAGATGACAAAGATCTTCTTAAAGACCTTGAGCTCATTTTACTACGACCGAATGGTCACCAGTGCGCCCAGTGACTTTACTGAAAAGCTAGGCATGTGATTTCGTCTCGAAGAAGCAGTCTGAGAAGGACGTTTAGTTAAAGACGATGGATCGTCAAGTAGTACAAAATGATACAGTAGTGCCCTCCCTAAGAAAAAAGAGCAAGATATTGGCAATATCTCTCTCGAAAAGCAAAGGCGGCGGTACCAACCAGTAGCAGCTGTAACTCCTGCTATCAACCCTGCGCCTGTTCCTACATATCAACCTCAGGTTTCTCAGAGCCAACCGGATCAACAGCAATATCAGCAAAGGACACAACAACCTCTTCAGCAGCTCGTCCTCCATATAACAACAACCGTACAACGCGACCACCAGGGTTTGACCCTATACCCATGTTGTACGCATAATTGTTTCCACTCTTACTGGTCAAGGGGCATGTCCAAACCAGGGCTCCTCTTACAATACCAGAAAATATGCCTTTTTGGTTCAAATCGGATCAGCTTGCCCTTACCATCAAGGAGGACCAGGGCATAACATAGAAAACCGTCTCAGTTTCAAATCCGATGTGCAAAAGCTTGTTGGGAGCGGGGTCTTATATTTCAAAGATACGAATCCGAATGTTCTCACGAACCCGCTGCCTCAACACAAGAAAGCTACGGTAAATTTGATAGAGGGAGAGTCCAATAACAGCTATCAAATTCATGATGTACTCTTATTAAGGGCCAACTTGGTCAAGATACATTGTAGACATAGTGGATACGGCCATGTACCACCTCATAATTATCACCAGTGTGATATCTGCTCTAAAAACAATAAAGGATGTTCTGTGGTGCAATCAGCTCTACAGGAACAATTGGATCTCAGATGGATCCAAGAGCACCGAGTTCATGGGGTCAACTTGACTTATACGAATTCCAACATCATTCAGAACCACGATATCCGTACAATGAATATCAACTTAGTGGAAATGCACTCAAGGCAAAGCCAGTACCATAATCTGCCACTGCATGATTACAATTCCTGTCTGACTTGCTCGGTAAATAAACATGGATGCTCTTTTGTACAAGAGGCCCTCCAGCATCAGTTGGATCTTAGATAAATTTAGGATTACCGCAATGGAAATCAGTATCAAGTAAATATGATTCAAATATTTGATATTCGCTTGATGAATACCGGCTTAGTGGAGTTTCACGCTACGCAAGTCCAACTCGGTTTTCTGACTTCGCATAATTATCAGAACTGTACAGTATGCTGCGAGAGTAACCAAGGGTGCGCTCTCGTGCAAAGAACTTTGCAACACTTGTTAAACCACTGGTGGCTTCCGATCTATATGGATGAAGACATGCAACAAATCAGTGTGGTTAATGGGAACCCTACTAGGCATCAAAGTCAGGATGTTCGATCAATGGAAACAGATCTAGTGAGGTTGTACTGCATTCAAAGTGGACGTGGCCAGGTGCCACCGCACAACTACGAGCGTTGTAGAGTCTGCTCGGAAAATAACCAAGGATGTTACCTCGTGCGAGCAGCCCTCAAGAGTCAGTTGGACCATAAAGAGATTCGACCATGCCCAAGTTCTGGATCAATCAACTGGACGCCAGACTATTTCGCTGATCAGATTAAGGATGTTGTCATGATCTCTGATCGCGAAAGGACCAAAGATGTTTGTATCATCATCCCTCTAGTTGACGAATCGAAGGTTCTTAACCAAGAACTGATTGAAGTTACTTACGACAGTCAGAGAAATCAAAAGTCTCATGTAGTTATCTATCTGTCGGGACCACTGTCATACAAGTCTGATAAAGCTATCCCTTACAAATACGGTGCGACAACAATTGATAATGGAAAGGAAATTCCATTACCCTCCGTCGTGAATATTGCAGACATCGGTCGAGTAACACGGAGCGATCAAATCTTCAACAGAGGAGTTGGAGAACCTAACAGAGAAAAGGAACTTCAGAAAAAAGTTCCTAATCCACCAGCCGGTCAATTCAGTGATCCCGACCTTTCAAGGAACGATGATGAGATGCTGAAGCTCATCCAAAGGAGTGAATACAACATTGTTGATCAGCTATTACAAACTCCTTCAAAGATATCTGTGTTATCTCTTTTAATCAGTTCTGAAGCCCACAGAGAGGCTCTACATAAAGTCTTAGAACAGGCCTTTGCGGAACAGGATGTGTCGATAAGGTAATTCGACAGTATCGTCTCTAACATCATTTTCTGCAACAACTTAGGGTTTAGTGACGAGGAATTACCGGAAGAAGGCCCAAGTCACAACATGGAGCTCAATATCACAGTCAACTGCCAGGATGATGCTTTGGCCAGCGTACTGGTAGATACCGGATCAGCCCTCAATGTTATGCCGAAGTCCACCCTAATGCGACTATCATTCAAAGGATCTCCGATGAGAGGCAGTGAGGTCGTCGTCAAAGTATTTGACGGGTCCAAAAAAATAGTTATCGGCGAAGTCGACCTTCCCATCACTATCGGTCCTCACACTTTCCAAGTCACTTTCCAGGTCATGGACATCCGAGCAATATACAACTATTTGTTGGGAAGACCTTGGATACACCAGGCTGGTGCAGTCACTTCGACACTTCACCAGAAGCTAAAATTCGTCAAGAATGACCAACTCGTCACGGTCTGCGGAGAGCAGGAATTGATTGTGAGTAACATATCGTTGTCCACTTGTGTAGAACCATAAGAGGTTATTGGAACTCAGTTCCAAGCACTTTTGGTGAGCAATGAGAATCAATTAGAGAAAGGAACATTGATCTCCTCGTACAAAGATGCTCTCGAGGTGATCAAAAGTAACAATGCGAAGGGATGGGGACAGCTTGTCATTCCTACTGACAATAAAACAAAGAAGGGTCTTGGTTTTTCTGCAACATGTACCCAGACAGCTACTAACGATGAAAGTCTTCATCCCATTCAGAACTTTTTCCATAGTGGAGGTTTCCTTCACCCAGTGTCTCAAGAAGTACATACCATCAACGAGGGAGATTCCTTCGACACAGATGAGGAATGGAAGTCCTATCTTAACGAGGACGGTTATATGTCTCAGGAAGAGGTGCCTACGCCATTTTGTTATCCCGCACAGAGTCCGAGATTTATACCAAGGTCAGATGTTGAAATGATATACGGAGATTGTGATTCGGAAGGATGTCGTGCTCCACCAAATTCATTAGAGGAGGACACTTCGATGAAACACAACTTTGACCACGACTATTATGGCCCGATGGATAACCTACTTATGTGGCAGACGTACCCAAGAGACTCGGGGCAAGAGAATCAGCCCAACGA
Source organism: Lathyrus tuberosus (assembly GCA_022829125.1). Classification (NCBI taxonomy): domain Eukaryota; kingdom Viridiplantae; phylum Streptophyta; class Magnoliopsida; order Fabales; family Fabaceae; genus Lathyrus; species Lathyrus tuberosus. The sequence goes on along the minus strand of JALAZF010000085.1, from coordinate 436,437 downwards.
TGCTTATCAGCTCAGCATCATCGAAAAGAATACCGGTGTCCCCACCGAATCATGGGATCAACACTCAGGGCATTCAAAAAATATCCAGCACGATGATGAATTTGCTAAGTTTGCAGGACTAGAATTCATTAACTATGCTTTTCCCGAGGTCAGCATCATCGAGAGAGGTGACTCCTCCAGTTCCAAAGAGGTGTGGGACACCTTGGGACAACCGAGTGGAAAATACGACTTCATGGTCAAATACACCGCTCCTGAAAGCTCTCGTATCAGGCTCGAAGACATCCAGCCAACTGGATGGGGAGATATACCTGAGAGTACAAATACTATGCAAAACACAACTGAGGAATCCTCCTACGACAACTCTCCTTGGGAGACAGATTCCAATGATCCTGCTCCACCAGAAATCAGTGTTAATTCTGAAGATAAATCAAGGAAGGTACTAGACTTTGTGATTCACCGAGGAGTTCGCTGCCAATGGGTTGCTATCGATGTTCTGAAGACCGTTCATAAGTCAAAGTAATGGCCATCTTTGTTTTAACCTTTCACCCTGCCCAGGTGAAACTGAAGTTTTGATAGGGCTCACTTTCTGTAAATATCCCTCTTCGCTTCGCCCAAAGCGATAGAGTTTTGTTTTATAGGGATGTAGTTTCAAGAATCGACAAAATCATAAATAAAATAATGTCGTTCTGTAATTTCCGCATTTATTGCTGTTTCCTCTACTCTTTCTTCAGAAAATGGTAATCATAAAAAATAATTCAAATAATAAAAACAAGCCATAAAAAAATACACTGCACACACTCTTGCATTTCTCTCTATCTCTTCTGAAAAACAATCATCACGTCTTGCAGATTGCTTGTTTTAAACCCCGTTGAAACATACGATCTGATGCCTTCTCCCAACTTTGAATTCCCGGTATTTGAGGCTGAAGAAGAAGATGACAAAGAAATTCCAGAAGAGATCTCCCGATTACTCAGACAAGTGGAAAGGTCCATTGAACCTCACAAAGAGCCGTTGGAAACGGTCAACTTGCGTTCAGAAGAAGAGAGAAAAGAAGTCAAGGTTGGGGCACTGCTCAGTCCAACTGTCAAAGAAAGTTTGACAAAGCTTCTCAAAGAGTTTCCCGATGTATTCGCTAGGTCCTATCAGGACATGCCAGGGTTGGATACCAGCATCATGGAACATCATCTACCGTTGAGATAAGAATGTCCGCTAGTAAAACAGAGGTTGAGACGGACTCACCCAGACATGGCCATCAAAATAAAAAAGGAAGTACCTAAATAGATTAACGCAGATTTCCTCACCAAATCAGAATATCCTCAATGGTTAGCCAACATCGTACCAGTTCCGAAACAGGACGGAAAGGTCAGAATGTGTGAGGATTATAAAGATCTAAACAAGGCTAGTCCAAAGGACAACTTTTCTTTACCACACATTGACATACTGGTTGACAGTACAACAAAGTTCAAAGTATTCTCCTTTATGGATGGATTCTCGGGCTATAATCAGATAAAAATGGCGCCGAAAGACATGGAGAAAACTTCATTCATTACCCCATGGGGCACCTTTTATTACAAGGTAATGCGGTTCGGTTTAAAGATCGTCGGGGCAACCTATCAAAGGGCCATGACTACTCTGTTTCATGACTTGATACATAAAGAAATCGAGGTATATGTCGATGTTATGATTGCCAAATCTAAAATAGAGGAGGAGCATGTAACCCACCTGTCAAAACTGTTCGAGCGGCTGAGAAAGTACAAACTCCGCTTGAATCCCAATAAGTGCACATTTAGTGTCCGTTCAAGGAAACTTTTAGGGTTCATCGTCAGCCAGAAAGGAATTGAGGTTGATCCTGACAAGGTCAAGGCCATTCAAGAAATGCCTTCTCCAAAGACTGAAAAACAAGCCAAGGGATTCCTGGGACGTTTGAACTACATCTCCATATTCATATTCCTCATGACCGCGACATGCGCGCTGATCTTCAAATTACTCAAAAAGAATCAGGATTGCGTTTGGACAAAAGACTGCCAAATCGCCTTTGACAGTATCAAGGGATACCTGTTGAACCCACCGATTCTATCACCTCCAGTTGAAGGAAGACCACTGATCATTTACTTAACAGTCTTGGAAGAATCCATGGGCTGTGTATTTGACCAACAAGACAAAACAAAAAGGAAAGAGTCTGCCATTTACTATTTGAGCAAGAAGTTTACAAATTGTGAAACTCGGTATACTATGCTCGAGAAAACTTGTTGTGCTCTGGCTTGGGTAGCCAAACGTCTTCGCCAGTATATGATTCGTCACACTACTTGGTTAATCTCAGAAATGGATCCGATCAAGTACGTCTTTGAAAAACCTGCTCTCATGAGAAGGATTGCCCGTTGGCAGATGTTGTTATCAGAATATGACATCGAGTACCACGCTCAGAAAGCCGTAAAAGGAAGTGTTTTAGCCAATCATTTGGCTCATCAACCGATTGACGATCAGGAATCAGTCGGGTTTGACTTCCGAGATGAAGATGTCATGTATCTAAAAATGAAAGATTGCGATGAACCACTACCCAGTGAAGGGCCAGAACTAGGTTCCCAATGGGGACTAATCTTTGATGGAGTTGTTAATCATTATGGAAACGGAATTGGGGCAATCATCATAACACCCCAGGGTACCCATATTCCTTTCACCGCCCGACTGACATTCAAGTGTACAAACAACGAGGCCGAATACGAAGCTTGTATCATGGGTCTCGAAGAAGAGATTGATTTAAGGATCAAGAACTTGGATGTATATGGCGACTCAGCCCTGGTTATCAATCATATAAAAGGAGATTGGAACACATACCAATCAGGATTGATTCCTTACAAAGATTACGCAAGAAGGTTGTTGCCCTTCTTGAACAAAATCGGGTTTCATCATATCCCTCGTGAGGAAAATCACATGGATGATGCATTAGCCACTCTCTCTTTCATGATTAGTGTAGGTCAATGGAATGACCTACCTAAGATCGACATAATGCACCTTGAATGGCCCGCTTACATCTTCACGATTGAGGCGGTCATAGACAACAAACCTTGGTACCACGATATCAAGTGCTTCCTTCAAAAACTGGAGTACCCACATGGGGCATCCAGAAAGGACAGAAAGACCCTCAGAAGATTGGCAGGCAGCTTCTTCCTGAGCAGTGATACCCTCTATAAGAGAAACTTTGACATGGCCTTGCTTCGATGTGTAGACAGACCAGAAGTAGGCATGTTGATGAAAGAAATTCATGAAGGATCCTTTGGCACTCATGCCAACGGACACACAATGGCGAGAAAAATTCTAAGAGCAGGGTACTATTGGTTGACAATGGAATCCGATTGCTACAAGTACATGAGGAAGTGTCACAAGTGTCAGATATACTCAGACAAAATCCATGTACCGCCAACGAATCTCAAAGTTCTTTCTTCCCAATGGCCTTTTTCCATATGGGGAATCGACATGATTGGCATGATTAAACCAAAAGCTTCAAACGGACATCGGTTCATCCTGGCAGCCATTGATTACTTCACCAAGTGGGTCGAAGCACTGTTATACGCCAATGTAACCCGACAAGTCATGGTCCGCTTTATCAAAAACAATATCATTTGTCGTTATGGTGTTCCAAGCCCGATCATTACGGATAATGGATCTAACTTGAACAATAAGATGATGAAAGAGTTGTGTGCTAAGTTCAAGATCGAACACCGTAACTCATCTCTCTAGCGACCTAAGATGAACAGAGCGGTAGAAGTGGCTAACAAGAACATCAAGAAGATTGTCCAGAAGATGGTTGTAACCTATAAAGACTGGCACGAGATGCTACCCTTTGCTCTTCACGGTTATCGCACATCTGTCTGCACTACAACAGGGGCAACCCCTTTCTCTCTAGTATATGGCATGGAGGCAGTACTCCCCATTGAAGTAGAGATCCCATTAATCCGGGTATTGATGGAAGCTAAGCTAACAAAAGCTGAATGGTGTCAAAGTCGACACAACAAAGTAAATCTGATCGATGAGAAGTGAATAACGGCTCTGTTCCATGGTCAGTTGTATCAACAGAGGATGAAGAAAGTGTTTGACAAAAAGTTCTGACCACGTGTCTTTAGAAAAGGAGACCTCGTGATCAAGAAGATACAATCATTTATCACTGATTCCCGGGGCAAATGGACTCCGAATTATGGCGGCCCATATGTTTTCAAGAAAGCCTTCTCAGGCGGCGCCTTGAGGTTCGCAACCATGGACGAAGAGGAATTTTCCTACCCCACAAATGTTGACGTAGTCAAGAAATACTTCGCCTAAACAAAATATTAAAAAAATAGAAGAAAAAATGTCTCGGTGGATTGAAAACCCGAAAGGGCGGTCCAGGCAAAAATTAGAGACATAATCAAAAATCATCCCGATGGATTGGAAACATCACAGTACAATCCAGGCAAAAATTAGGGATAATGGCAAGTAACTATGTTCAACAAAGGGGCAAATCCCTCAGCAACAATACTGCCATAGGTTAGGAAAACGCCAGTCAAGGTCATCTTCGACAGAAGCTCAGGATGTCCAGAATTCAAAGTTGGTAGAAGGATAGCGGTTGTTATGTTTCAATGTAGCCCTTTTCCCTTAAATTACCATTTTCTAAACTTTGTAAATTCTCTATGGAATCACGCGCTTGGCTGATTTCCATCCTATCAATAAAATTTGAGCCCTAGTGCTTTTGTTTGCAATTCTCATTTGTTTTAGCTTTATAGAATGACATTTTAACATGATCAACAATTCTTGAAATAAAACAAAAATGAATTTACTTGTCAACTTTTTCTGCTTTTAAAATAAAGATGGCAATTTCTTTTGACTGTTGAACATTGAAAGAACATTGATCGCTTCTCCAGAAGTAATCGAGCTTCAAAGTGCAGAATCAAGGTACTCCTTCTAAACCAATGCACCTGAATGAATGATCAGCTATGTAGGATGCGAATATTCCGTCCGACATCCTCGGCAGAGTTCTTATCTCCTAAGCCCGACCAACGGTTGTTCCCCACAGGGACTATCTCTCTTAAGCAAGGCAGAATTGCTATTTTGAACCCGGTGGTACCTCTTCATTCCCCGCAGTGGCCAAGTATCCAGTCATGTTCATCCATTAGTCTGTATGTCGTGTCAGTTTCATCAGCATATACATACATACATCATGCATTATTAATTTACATTCATATTCATATTGCATCACTATCACTCTAGTCGGTCTTGTTCCCGAGTGATAAAAGTCCTTTCAATCGAGTTGTCAGTTCTTTCCTCGTCAGGAAATGTCTAGTTTTCGACCACTTTGATAACTTGAACCTCTGAAAAGCAAGAGACCTTTCAACAAACATCACTCTTCACCATTGAAGATGTTATCTTCTCTTTCTCGGATTAAGGAAAATCCGCAGAGAAAGCCTCTTAATCAAAGATTTGGCAGTACAACCGTTTTTTTCTGGAAAATTCGCTGACGAAAAGGTCATCAGCACCTCAAAATTGGATTACATCACATGGAATTTCCTCTGAGAAGATCTCGAGGAAAAGTATGATGTAATATCCCCAAGCAAGAAACAGTCTCTCAAAAGACTCGTTTTCCCCGATAGAATCCACAAATGGCGTCTCCCACAGAGAAGTTTATACACCTCTATAACTCAGACGACTGGGTTCCCCAGCAACTCTGACATCAAATCTTTTTCCATCAAATGGAATCTCCCCAGGAAAATTCGGCAAGAAGTTTGAGGAAAACCGCTACGAATAGCGTCCCTTGTCAAGAAAGTTTATTGACAAAAGAAACTGAGACCAGTTCCTTGGTAGGAAACCGGGATCGAGGGGAAGTTTATTTCAGAAACTAAGACCAGTTCCTTGGTAGGAAACCAGGATCGAGGGGAAGTTTATATCAGAAACTGAGACCAGTTCCTTGGTAGGAAACCAGGATTGGGGGAAGGTTTATATCAGAAACTGAGACCAATTCCTTGGTAGGAAACCAGGATCGAGGGGAAGTTTATTTCAGAAACTGAGACCAGTTTCTTGGTAGGAAACCAGGATCGAGGGGAAGTTTCTACCTTTTCTAAGCATCATTACTTAGCAAAAGAAGATGGATGCGCAAGCTACCATTCATAACCACCATCAAAATTTTGGGTATTCCGATATTTAATCCTCTTGCACCCCGAATGCCCGAATACCTTCGCCATTCACACCTTCGGGTCCAAGAAGATAAAAATAGGGGCATCTGTCATACCCCAAATTTTGACCACTAAGATTCCCATCATTGTGCAAATCATCATCACAATATGGATGTACCTTTGTGCCTCATCAGTCTCCCCAAAGATGGGTGAGCATCCACTACAATCAAACTTAGGGTTTCAAGCCCTCTTAGAGCTCTTAGACAAAGGATCAATCAAGGAGTGACATTATCTTCAACTTGTCTAAACCTATCAAACACCAATAAAGGATCAAGAGGACTCCCACATCAAGGATCAAGCACAAGGCTGCAACATTCCAAGTGGATTAAGCCTCAAGATCGCCAGTGTCACCAAATTAGGGTTTTGGTCGACCAGGGCCTCCAGATGAAATTTTTCCTCTAGGAATGAGCCAAGGCTTCAAAGTACAACCCAAAATACTCTAAGGGACCTCATGTACTTAATCATCAAGTCAATTTAACCTCAGGGGATGTATTCATCAAAAATCATGAATTAGGGTTTCTTGACCTAATTCACCCCTAAGTTGACTTTTGGGACAAAGCATGAGCCAAAACCTCAAGACATGATTTGAGGGTCCCTAATACACTACATTGATCCATTTGCAATAATGGATGGATCCAAGAAGCTTGATTCACAAGTTTCAAGTTCATCAGAACCACAGTTAGGGTTTCGCAGAAAAAGTCAACTGTGACTTTGACTTTTGACCAGGACATGCTCCCAAACCTTGGGACATGATTCAATACACCCTATAACACCTATGAAATCAATAAATCAATTTTTATTTAAGTCAAGGACTTGATTTCATAGAGGATCGCACAGTTTGGAATTCATCTGATAAAAAGTCAACTGTGCCCAAAAGTCAAAGTTAGACTGTTTGTTTTTTTGATCAATTATGGTTCCCTAACCCTAAATGATGTTAATGTGTGATTGGAATCATCATTCATCAAGAAAAATCAAGAAAAGTGGGATAACTTGCAAAAGGGGTAACCATAAAAAACTTAGAAATTTTCTAAGTTATGGAACAAAGTGGCTAGGGTACCAACTTTCAAGGATCATAACTTGAGATCCAAGCAACCATTTGGGCTGATCCAAAGATGGATTTGTAGCTCTCATGGCATACTTTAAAAGTGTCAACTACACCTCATTCCAATTCATCATGGATTTTGAGTTATGGTTGGAGCAAAATGGCTGAAAACATTAAATGTCACTTTTTCCAACACTTAGTGAAATTTTCCATAAGTCAGAATCTGTTTCACTTTTTCCAAAATGTAAGGGAATTTTTCACTTGGATCCAAAAATTGTCAAGATAAACTATGATCACACATATGTTGTATCATATGAGAGCTTTCCAAAATGGCCAAGAACTCCATGAAATTCCATTTGAGCTAAGAGTTATGACAGTGGCAATATGCCTTGCTGCAACTGTCATAACTAGGCAGATTTGTGCATTTTGCTCAATTTGAGCAATTTGTGCAAATGACAAACAAGTTTATCCATCTGAACACCTCAGGGAGAGACCAAGGAGGGACAAACACTGATCCATAAGCCTCCCAAGTCTTTGGAACTAAAAATAGCATGCCAAATCTAAAAAACCCTAAAGAGGGGACAAGACTCCAATTTTGTTTTGGAGCATTCAATGGATGCACCAAGGTTGCATGAACTGAGTCATTTCCAACTAAATGAGTCAAGGATGATCTCTAAACTAGGGAACCAAAGGCCTGTGCCCTAACCTCTAGTCAATGGCTAGAGGAGACTTGAGATTCCAAAATGCTCCAATTGGCCAAAGGTCCGCAGTAGCCTCCATTCACTATTGCTTGCAAAACAAACTTGCTCAACTATAAATAGAGCTCATTTATGCTCAGTTTAAGTACACCAAAGCACTAAAACACTTGCTTTCCTCAAAATCTCTTTCTCTAGGCAAAAATGCCTTCTTTAGCAAGGTAACTCTGAGTTTTTGAGTTAGAGAGCAATTCCACCACAGCTCATGATCCAAACACATCCAATATGTCATATCTAAGCTGTCCAAACTCTCACAAGTGACCTGTAACACCAAAATCGGTAAGTCCCCTCTCAAAACCTCAAAATAGGACTTTTTGCATTTTTCAAGCCATGTCTTGATTCAGTCACTTTCAAAACCAGATAAAACCTCAAGCACACTCCAAATATCATCCTTGAACTGTACTAAATGGTTCCTCACATCTGGAACACCATTTGAGCGAGTTGCTATTTTGGTCACTTTTGCCCCTTTTGCAAGAAAGGGCCAATTTCCATTCCTGAGATTTCCAGCAGATTCCAATCATCCTAAAAGCTTCTAAGGGATCATTTGAGGGTGTTTAAAGCATCAAAACATTTATGGAACAAAGCCCTTGACAGATTGCCCAAAAAGCTCCAAAAGAGGTAAGCATCTCAACTTGAACTCTTTAAAATATGCATTGCTTTGAAGTCACAGATTATACATATCTCATACATGTTATATATGTTGTGTTTTGACCAATTCATCATGTGATTCATGCCTGTACCATGAGGTAGCACAGAAAATGCAAATGGAGGCCTATTTCAAAACCACTATCGAGTTTTAAAATGGGGACCTCATCTGAAAAAAAAAACACCACCACCATTGGATTCCTTGTGAAATTCTAGGCAGGATAGACCTAAATTTTGTCCCAATCCATGGAGAAATGAGAAAGTTACAAGCTTCACATTTTTTTCCAAAACCTTGTCTTGCCTTGCCTTGGCCAGGCCAAAAACAAGGCAAGCCTTGTATATTTGTGGGTGAGCTTTGATACACGAATGTATCACCACCCCAGTGGTAGAGGGTGTGCACTGCACACAAGAGGTCTGGGGTTCGAATCCCCCTCGCCCCAGATCCTCTTTTTTACCACTTTTTCATATTTTTGTCATTTTTCTTATTATTTTTAATGATTTGAAAAATTAATAACTCCCTCAATTTTAATTATTTTTTATTGGTTCTTTTTGCAAAAAAATCACAAAAATGTTGAAATATTTTATTCCACAAAAAAATCAAATTTATATTATTTATTTAATATAGTTGGTATTTTTATGAATAAATTCATTTTTAATTGGTTTTAAACATTTTAAAGTGAATATTCATCTTGAAAAATCAAAACCAAATGAGTTTTAATTCATCTTGTGATTAAAACCTCATTTTTCAAACCTTAACCAAAAATCACAAGTTGTTTATTTCAACTTATTTGGTATCTTTATCATTTTAATTAATTTTCTTTGAATAATTACTTTAAAAAATGATAAAATTAGGGTTTTGGTTGATTCCACCCTCATCAATCATTTTCAAGCACTCATGGGCCTCTAATAGAGTGTAAGACCCAATCCCCTTTTAACCAAACCCATTTTGGGCCTCAGATATTGTATAAGTCCCTCTGCGTTAAAAGAAAAATCTCGACGCAATCGCCAGTTCAAAAATTAAATCATCTGGGCCTACCCTCGTGTTATAAGCCCCATTTCTTTTCTTTAAATCTCTTTGGGCCTCTAATAGAGTGTAAGACCCAACCCTTTTTTTTGAAACCAAAATGATTTGGGCCTCACATATTGTATAAGTCCCTCTGTATAGTTTTCAAAACAACGGTGCGATCATCGTTAAAACTTGGGCCTCTCCTTGAGCTGTAAGCCCCAACAATCTTTTCAAAGCACTTTATCCTTTTATTTTGAATCAAAATATATGTGGTTATCAAAACTTTCTTTAATTTCTTTCTTGAACAACTAACCAAACATCATGGAAGCTCTACAACGGGTAAGTGTTTATCCGCTTTCATTTACCGCTTTCATATATATATAAGTGTATTGTGGGGCTGCTTCACTGTAAGTCTTCTTTCACATCCTTTTATATACTTGTCACATATCCACTGTGTAATACTAGTATAGTTATTTAGAGTTTTCCCCGGCAACTACGTCTAGCACTAGGTAAAGCCCTGTTGGTCACTCTTAAATACAAACAAAACTAGATCCCCCATAGGATTCCAGATACAGTCTTCCCTCCTCTTGGGGTTAAACAATATGGAACAAAGAGAAAGGCAGTATTCTCGGTGAACATTTTCTCAGATTGTCACCCTTAGAAATTGTCAAAGAAACTCTAACTCCCCAGAGACGATCTTTTCTCCGTGAATGACATCTCTTGAGTTTCTTCCAAATTCTCGAACTTTCCTGGAATGATCTCTTCTCTGTGAATTGCATTTCTTGAACTTCTCTTGGTTTAGGGACCCACATGCTTCCTAAAAGCATCCCCGCCTCCTCTTGGGCGTTGTACAAGGACCCTTCGGCTTCTTAGAAGTTCTCATGCCTTCTCTTGGGCTTAATACAAGGATCCTGATGACCTCTTAAAGGTATAAGGCAGAACCTAGTCATCCTTTGTTAGAGCGGTCTTTCCAGTGTCAAAACTCCGCCATTTTAGGGTTGGTACTCATCCCTTAATACCCGCGCCTCCTCTTGGGCATTGTACAAAAGATAAAACTCTAGACTTGGACAGTCTAAACCTCTTGAGTCTCAAAGACATTCTCAAGTTCCTTTCAAAAGTAGGAAAAAACACCGATCACTCTGGATCAATCTCCAGCAGAAACCCGGTCTCTCTCATGAGAGTTCCCCACACTTGGACCCGCTTCAAGATCTCAATAAGTCAGCCTCCTCTTGAGCTTTGTGCAAATGACTCTCCCTAGCAAAGCTAACCTTTTCAGACTCTCTTGTTGAGTCAAACACCATTAGCCTCCGTCTTGGGCTTTGTACAAGACATATAAATCACTCTCTTGTTGAGTATAAAAGACTCTCTTGTTGAGTCAATCTCCTTTTAGCCTCCATCTTGGGCTTTGTACAAGACATATAAATCACTCTCTTGTTGAGTATAAAAGACTCTCTTGTTGAGTCAATCTCCTTTTAACCTCCGTCTTGGGCTTTGTACAAGACATATAAATCACTCTCTTGTTGAGTATAAAAGACTCACTTATTGAGTCAATCTCCTTTTAGCCTCCGTCTTGGGCTTTGTACAAGACATATAAATCACTCTCTTGTTGAGTATAAAAGACTCTCTTGTTGAGTCAAACAACCATCAGACTCTCTTGTTGAGTCAATCACCTGTTCAAGACTCTCTGGTTGAGTAAACCTTTTTAGCCTCCGTCTTGGGCTTTATACATGACAGATAAAAGTACTCTCTTGTTGAGTCAAACCCTTTCAGCCTCCATCTTGGGCTTTATACAAGATACATTCTCCCCAACGGAGTCAAAATCCCTTTTAGCCTCAATCTTGGGCATTGTACAAGACGGAAAGAACATTTTCCTCGGAAAAGTCAAACTCCTAGCCTCCTCTTAGGCTTTGAATAAAGAAAACCCCGGTTGAGTCAATCAACCTTTTAGCATCAAATTTGTGTCTTGCTCACAGCATACAAACATCAACAACTCCTCTTTAGAGATGACAAATTCTCTCTCATCCAAAACCCTTTTGCTTCACATCTTGGGCTTTGAACAAGATATAAACCACCTTTAGCTTCATGTCTTGGGCTTTGAACAAGACACCAAAACAACCTCTTTCCTACCATAGAATAGGAGGAACTACGATCGCTCTGATTTCCCTGTTTCGTTAAACGGGAATACGTATGCATAAGATTGCAAAATCTTAGCGAGCATACTAATAAAAAACCCAAAATCTTGTACCTTCATACATCCATCAAAAGCATCAGACCTAACACCATACTTGAAACCTAGCAAATAGTCTAGACACTGTTTTTAAGCAAATAACCTAAGACAGACTCCCCTTTTGATAGCATCTGTAAACCAACCGTTTTGACTGTTTAACCTCAGTATGCAAGCAGGGTTAATTGGAGACATCTATTTCCCTTCCTTAATCAGCTTCACAGGATAAAAAAAATGAATTAAACTGTAGTACCAAAGCGATAGTGATTCGAAACCACAAAAACCGTGCTACAGGCTGTAGTTTCCAGAATTGTCCAAATCATAAATAAAATAACGTCATTCTGTAATTTCCACATTTATTGTTGTTTTCTCTTTTTGCTTTTTCAGAAAATGGTAATCCTAAAAAACAACTCAAATAATAAAAACGAGCAGTTTTCAGAAATTACATTGCACACACTCTTGCATTTCTCTCTATCTCTTCTAAAAACAAATCATCATGTCATGCAGATTGCTTGTTTTAAACCCCATTGAAACATACGATCCATTACCTTCTCCCAACTTTGAATTCCCGGTATTTGGAGGTGAAGAAGAAGACGACGAAGAAATTCTAGAAGAGATCTCCCGATTACTCAAACAAGAGGAAAGGTCCATTGAACCTCACAAAGAGCCGTTGGAAACGGTCAAGTTGGGTTCAGAAGAAGAGAGAAAAAAAGTCAAGATTGGGGCACTGCTCAGTCCAACTGTCAAAGAGTGTTTGATAAAGCTTCTAAAAGAATTTCCCGATGTATTCGCTTGGTCCTATCAGGATATGCCAGGGTTGGATACCAACATCGTGGAACATCATCTGCCGTTGACATCAGAATGTCTCCCGGTAAAACAAAGGCTAAGACGGACACACTCGGACATGGCCGTCAAAATCAAAAAGGAAGTACAGAAACAGATTGACGCAGCTTTCCTCGCCACATCAGAATACCCTCAATGGTTAGCCAACATAGTACCAGTTTCGAAAAAGGACAGAAAGGTCAGAATGTGTGTAGACTACAGGGACCTGAACAAAGCCAGACCGAAGGATGATTTTCCCTTACCGCACATTGACATGCTGGTAGACAGTACAACAAAGTTCACAGTATTCTCCTTCATGGATGGATTCTCTAGCTACAATCAAATCAAAATGGCGCCGAAAGACATAGAGAAAACTTCATTCATCACCCCATGGGGTATCTTTTGTTACAAGGTAATGCCGTTCGGTTTGAAGAACGTCGGGGCAACCTATCAACGGGCCATGACAACTCTGTTTCATGACATGATACACAAAGAAATCGAAGTGTATGTCGATGATATGATTGCCAAATCTAAAATAGAGGAGGAGCATGTGACCCACCTGTCAAAACTATTCGAGCGTCTGAGAAAGTACAAGCTTCGCTTGAATCCCAACAAATGCACATTCGGTGTCCATTCAGGGAAAATTTTAGGGTTCATCGTCAGCCAGAAAGGAATTGAGGTTGGTCCTGACAAAGTCAAGGCCATTCAAGAAATGCCTTCTCCAAAGACTGAAAAACAAGTCAGGGGATTCCTGGGACGTCTGAATTACATTTCCAGATTTATATTCCTTATGACCGCGACATGTGTGCTGATCTTCAAATTACTCAAAAAGAATCAGGATTGTGTTTGGATATAAGACTGCCAAACTGCCTTCGATAGTATCAAGGAATACCTGTTGAACCCACCAATTCTATCACCTCCAGTGGAAGAAAGACCACTGATCATCTACCTAACAGTCTTGGAAGACTCAATGGGTTGTGTACTTGGCCAACAAGATCAAACCAAAAGGAAAGAGTCTGCCATTTACTATTTGAGCAAGAAATTCAACGACTGGGAGACTCGGTACACTATGCTTGAGAAAACTTATTGTGTTTTGGCTTGGGCAGCCAAACGTCTCCCCCAGTATATGATTCGTCACACTACTTGGTTAATCTCCAAAATGGATCCAATCAAGTATGTCTTTGAAAAGCCTGCTCTCACGGGAAGGATCGCCCGTTGACAGATGTTGTTATCAAAATACGACACGAGTACCATGCTCAGAAAGCCATTAAAGGAAGCGTTTTAGCCGATCATTTGGCTCATCAACCGATTGACGATCAGGAATCAGTCATATTTGACTTCCCAGGCGAAGATGACTTGTACTTAAAAATGAAAGATTGCGATGAACCGCTACCCAGTGAAGGGCCAGAATCAGGTTCTCAATGGGGACTAATCTTTGACGGAGCTGTCAATCATTTTGGAAACGGAATTGGGCAATCATTATAACACCTCAGGGTGCCCACATTCCTTTCACCGCCTGACTGACATTCAAGTGTACAAACAACGAGGCCGAATACGAAGCTTGTATCATGGGTCTCGAAGAAGCAATTGACTTAAGGATTAATAACTTGGATGTATATGGAGACTCAGTCCTGGTTATCAATCAAATCAAAAGAGATTGGAACACATACCAATCAGGATTGATTCCTTACAAAGATTACGCGAGAAGGTTGTTACCATTCTTCAACAGAATCGACTTTCATCATATCCCTCGTGAGGAGAATCACATGGCTGATGCATTAGCCACTCTCTCTTCCATGATTAGTGTAGGTCAATGGAACGACATACCTAAGATTGACATAATGTGCCTTGAACGGCCCGCTTACATCTTCACGATTGAAGCAGTCATAGACGACAAACCTTGGTATCACAATATCAAATGCTTCCTTCAAAGACAAGAGTACCCACCTGGGGCATTAAGAAAAGACAGAAAGACCCTCAGAAGACTAGCAAGAAACTTCTTCCTGAGCGGTGATACACTCTATAAGAGAAACTTTGACATGGTCTTGCTCTAATGCGTAGATAGACCAGAAGCAAACATGCTAATAAAAGAAATTCATGAAGGCTCCTTTAGCACTCATGCCAACGGACACACAATGGCGAAAAAATTCTGAGAGCATGGTACTATTGGTTGACAATGGAATCCGACTGTTACAAGTACATGAGGAAGTGTCACAAGTGTCAGATATACTCAGACAAAATCCATGTACCGCCAACACATCTCAAAGTTCTTTCTTCTCCATGGCCTTTTTCCATATGGGGAATGGACATGATTGGCATGATCAAATTCAAGGCTTCAAACGGACATCGGTTTATTCTGGTAGTCATTGACTACTTCACCAAGTGGGTTGAAGCAGCATCATACGCTAATGTAACTCGACAAGTGGTGGTCCGATTTATCAAAAATAATCTCATATGCCGTTATGGTGTTCCAAGCCAGATCATTACGGATAATGGATCTAACTTAAACAACAAGATGATGAAGGAGTTGTGTGTTGAATTCAAGATCGAACACCATAACTCATCTACCTACCGGCCTAAGATGAACGAAACGGTAGAAGCGGCTAACAAGAACATCAAAAGATCGTTCAGAAGATGGTTGTAACCTACAAAGATTGGCACGAAATGCTGCCCTTTGCTCTTCAGGGTTATCGCACATCTGTCCGCACTTCAACAGGGGCAACCCCTTTTTCTCTAGTATATGGCATGGAGGCAGTCCTTCCCATAGAACTAGAGATCCCATCAATCCGGGTATTGATGGAAGCTAAGCTAACAGAAGCTAAATGGTGTCAAAGTCGACACGACAAACTGAACCTAATCGAAGAAAAATGAAAACGACTCTATGCCATGGTCAGTTGTATCAGCAAAGAATGAAGAAGGCGTTTGATAAAAAGGTCCGACCTCGCGTCTTCAGAAAAGGAGACCTTGTGCTCAAGAAAATACGATCATTCCTCACTGATTCCCGGGGCAAATGGACCCCGAATTATGACGGTCCCTATGTGGTCAAGAAAGCTTTCTCAGGCGGCGCCTTGAGACTCACGACCATGGATGGAGAAGAATTTGCTTACCCCACAAATGTTGACGTAGTCAAGAATTACTTCGCCTAAATAAAAAAAATAAAAAAAATAAAAAACGTCTCGGTGGATTGAAAACCCGAAAGGGCGGTCCAGGCAAAAATTAGAGACATAATCAAAAATTGTCCCGATGGATTGGAAATCTCAAAGTACAATCTAGGCAAAAGTTAGGGACAATGGCAAGTAACTACGTCCAGCTAAGAGGCAAATCCCTCAGCAGCAGTCATGTCATCCATCAGGAAAAATCCAGTCAAGGTCATCTTCGACAGAAGCTCCGGATGTCCAGAATTCAAAGTTGGTAGAAGGATTGTGGTCGTTATGTTTCAATGTAGCCCTTTTTCCTGTAAATTACCATTTTCTAACTTTGTAAATACTCCATGGGATCACGCCCTTGGCTGATTTCCATTCTATCAATGAAATTTGAGCCCTAGTTCTTTTGTTCGCAATTCTTTTTAGCTTTACAGAACGAAATTTTAATATGATTAACGATTCTTGGAATAAAACAATAACAAATTTACTTGTCAAAATTTTTCTGCTTTTAAAATAAAGATGGCAATTCCTTTTGGTTGTTGAACATCAAAAGAACATCGATCGCTTCTCCAGAAGTAATCAAACCTCAAAGTGCATAATCAAAGTACTCCTTCTTAATCAGTACGCCTGAATGAAGGATCAATTATTTCAGAAACCGTGTTTCATCTGACACCCCTGGCAGAGTTCTTATCTCCTAAGCCCGGCCAACGTTGTTCCCCACAGGCACTATCTCTCCTAAGTAAGGCAGAATTGCTACTTTTGGACCAGTGATACTTTTCATCCCCTGCAGTGGCCGAGTATCCAGTCATGTTCATCTATTAGTCTGTATGTCATGTCAGTTTTGTCAACATAAACATACATACATCATGCATTATTGATTCATACTCATATTCATATTGCATCACTATCACTTCGGTCGATCTTATCCCTTATCGATAAAAGTCCTCTCAATCGAGTTGTCAGTTCTTTCCTCGTCAAGAAATGTTGCGTCTGAACAATCTCTCTTCCAGATTTTTTTGGGATGGAGACGGTCTTCGAACACTTTGAAAACTTGAACCTATGAAAGCCTTTTAATCAAAGCTTCAGCAATACAGCAGTTCTTCTCCAGAGAATTCGCTGACGGAAAGGTCATCAGAACCTCAAAATTGGATTACATCACATGGCATTTCTCCGAGAAGATCTAGGGGAAAAGTAAGATGTAATATCCCCAAGCAGAAAGCAGTCTCTCAAGAGACTCCTTTTCCCCAGTAGAGTCGACAAATGGCATCTCCAACAGAGAAGTTTATGCACCTTTACAACTCAGATGAATGGGTTCCCCAACAAGTCTGACATCAAATCTTTTTCCATCAAATGGCATCTCCCCAGGAAAATTCGGCGAGAAGTTTGAGGAAAACCGCTACAAACAACGTCCCTTATCAAGAAAGTTTATTGACAAAAGAAAGTAAGACCAGTTCCATGGCTGAAGACCAGGATCGAGGGGAGGTTTATTCCAAAAGAAAACTCATACCAGTTCCTTGGTAGGAAACCAGGATCTAGGGGAAGTTTATATCAGAAACTTAGACCAGTTCCTTAGTAGGAAACCATGATCGAGGGGAAGTTTATATCATAAACTGAGACCAGTTCCTTGGTAGGAAACCATGATCGAGGGGAAGTTTATATCAGAAAAATTAGACCAGTTCCTTGGTAGGAAACCAGGATCGAGGGGAAGTTTGTATCAGAAACTGAGACCAGTTCCATGGCTGAAGACCAGGATCGAGGGGAAGTTTTTACCTCTTCTAAGCATCATTTCTTAGTGAAAGAAAATGGATGAGCAAACTGCTATTCATAACCACCATCAAAATTTTGGGTATTCCGATATTTAATCCTCTTGCACCCCGAATGCCCGAATAACTTTGCCATTCACACCTTCGGGTCCAAGAAGATTAAATATGGGCATCTGTCATACCCCAAATTTTGACCACTAAGATTTCCCATCATTGTGAAAATCATTACCATAATATGTATATACCATCATGCCTCATCAATTTCCTCAAGGATTGTTGAGCATTCACTACAATCAAAGATTAGGGTTTTGATCTCTCCTAGAGCACTTAGACAAAGGGCCAATCAAGAAATGACATGATCTTCAACTTGTATAACCTCTCAAACCTCTATAAGGAATCAAGAGGACTCCCACATCAAGAATCAAGCACAGGGTTACAACATTCCAAGTGGATCGAGCCTCAAGATCACCAGTGTCACCAAATTAGGGTTTTGGTCGACTGAGATCTCCAGATGGAAATTTTCCTCTGGGCATGAGCCATTGCTTCAAAGCACAACTTAAGATACTCCAATGGACCTTATGGACCCAATCATCTAGTTAATTCAGCCTCAGGGGATGCATTCACCAAAAATCAGGAATTAGGGTTTCTTGACCTAATTCACCCCTAAGTTGACTTTTGGGACAAAACATGAGCCAAGACCTCAAGACATGGTTTGAGGGTCTCTAATACACTACATTGATCCATTTGCAACAATGGATTGATCCAAGAAGCTTGATCCACAAGTTTCAATTTCGTCTGGACCACAATTAGGGTTTCAAGGGAAAAGTCAACTGTACCTTTGACTTTTGACCAAGACATGCTCCCAAACCTTGGGACATGATTCAATACACCCTATAACACCTATGGAATATGTACATTAGGTTTGATTTAGGTCAAGAACTTGATTTACAAAGGATCGTACAGTTTAGATTTCATCTGATAAAAAGTCAACTGTGCACAAAATCAAGTTTGACTTTTTGGAATTTTTCACAATTATGGTTCTTTAACCCTAAAACAATGTTAATATGTGATTGGAATCATCATTCATCAAGACAAATCAAGGAAAGTGAGTTAGCTTGTAAAAGGGGTAACCATAAAAAACTTAGAATTTTTCTAAGTTATGGAACAAAGTGGCTAGGGTACCAACTTCCAAGGACCATAACTTGAGATCCAAGCAACCATTTTAGATGGTCCAAGGCTTTATTTGTAGCTCTCATGGCATAATTCAAAAGTGCCAACTACATCTGATTCCAATTCTCCATGGATTTTTAGTTATGGAGTGATCAAAATGGCAAAAAACATGAGAGTGACATTTTTCCAACACTTAGTGAAATTTTCACTAAGTCAGAATCTGCCTTATTTTTTCCCAAATGTAGAGGCATTTTTCATTTTAATTCAAGTTGGTTCAAAACCAAAGTTGGACATCATGTTGAAATAGGATATATCAACTTTCCAAAGTGACCAAGAACTCCCTCAAACTCCATCTGAGCTAGGAGTTATGACAGCTGCAACATGCCTTGCTGCAAACTATTTTGCAAGGCAAATTTGTACATTAAGGCTCGAATTGATCAAATTGTACAAAAACAAACATGGTTATCCATCTGCATACCTCAGGGGGAGACCAATGAGGAACAAGCACTGATCCATAAGTCTCCCAAGTCTTTGGAACTACATATAGGGGTGGCATCCCTAAAAGCTAAAGATGCCTCAAGACTCCAATTTTGTTTTAAGGCATTCAATGGATGCATAGAGCTGGCATGTATCAGTCCATGACCAAACAAATGAGTCAAGATAAGCTCATGCAACAGAGAACCATAGGCATGTGCTCTAATCTCAAGTCAATGGCTAGAGGAGACTTGAGATTCCATTTGATCACAATTGGCCAAAGGCCTGCTTCATATGCCACACACTGTTGCTTGCAAAACAAACTTAACACACTATAAATAGGCCTCATTTGTGATCAGTTTGAGCACACCAAAGGTCCTAAACAGATGCCACTTTCACTCCAATTTTGCCTTCTAACTCAAGTCACTATCGGGTTTTGAGTTTGAGAGCAATTCCAACCAAACCAATCACACACACACCTCATAAACATCATGTATGAGTGGTCCATAACACAAAATCACACATGGAACATCAAATTCACAAAATCACCAGCCAATTGCTCAAGTTCTTGATAGATTTGCAGTTGAGGTACCACAACCAGTTCCAGATCATTTCCATCCATTCAAGCATTCAAACACACTCCTTGGAACGTAAGGAAGTTGTCCAGATCATTGGAACCTATCTGTAACACCTCCATCACCAAACTCGATCACCAGTTGCAAGAGGTAAGCATGAACTCTTCAAACTCCATGATGCATGCATATTTTACTGCACAATAATTTTGCCACATGTTCATAATCATGTATGGAGTGATAACCCTCAATCAATTGACATGAATCAATCGTGTATGGAATTTCATTGTGTTCATGTTGAAATTAGGGTTCTTGAGGTTTTCTTCTTATTTCTCACTCAATACTCAAAATAAATGCAATTAAACTATATGATTGTGATCCTTGTTCAAAAGCGAACAAGATTGATACTGGAATTGTGCAAAACCATTAAGAAATCATGGAGAAAAGTGAGAAAATGCAAATCTGAAAAAACAGAGGGCGCGGGCAAGAACCAAGTGTTCTTGGCGCCATAATTCAAATTTTTGAATTTTTGTTATTTTTGTTAATTGATTCAAAAATTAATTTCTCTCTAAATATTTATGTTTTTGAAATTGATTCTTTTTCTCAAAATTCATAAAAATGTTAAATTATTTTATTTTACAAAAAAATCCAATTTATATTATTTATTTAATATAGTTAGAATTTTTGTAATTAATTTCATTTTAATTGTTTTTAAACATTTTAAAATGGAATTCCCACTTTGATCTTTCAAAACCAATTGAATTTCAAACTCTCATGTAATTAAACATGATTTTTCAAAATATTTTTCAAGGTGTACAAATTATTTTGAATACATTTGGTATTTTATATCATTTTTTTCATTTAATTTCCTTTGAAAAATAACTTTTTAATTTAAAATTAGGGTTTCCTCTTGATTTTAAATTTTAAACACTTTGGGCCTCTGATATAGTGTAAGACCCAATCCTTTGTAAATGCAAACCATTTTGGGCCTCAGGTGTTTTATAAGTCCCGTTGTATTTTCAAAATTACGGTGCGGTCGTCGCCTTTTAGAACAAAAATATCTGGGCCTCCCCTCATGTTGTAAGTTCCATCTTTCTTTTTCAAAACATCTTTGGGCCTCTTGAAAGAGTATAAGACCCAACCCTTTTATAAATAAACCTTTTTGGGCCTCAGTCGTTGTATAAGTCCCGATACGATCTTCAAAACAACGGTGCGATCACTGTTAAACCTTGGGCCTCTCTTTGAGTATAAGCCCCAACAATCTTTTCAAAAACAACTTCTCTTTTGATTTAGATTCAAATATACAGTTGTTATCAAAACTTTCTTTAATTTCTTTGAACAACTAACAATACAACATGGAAGCTTGCTCACCTGTAAGTTTTTATCAGTTTTCTTTTACATGCTTTAATATATATAACTGTATTGTGGGAATCTGCTCCCCTGTAAGTCCTTCTTTCATATCCTTTTAAATACTTGTCATATATCAACTGTATATATACTAGTATAGTTATTTAGAGTTTTCCCCGACAACTAGGTCTAGAACTAGGTAAAGCTAGTTGGCCACTCTTTAAATACAGTCAAAACTAGATCCCCATAGGATTTCCAGATACAGTCTTACCTTCTCTTGGGCTTAAACAATATGGAACAAAGAGAAAGGCATTATTCTTCGTGAAACTTTTCTCAGGCTGTCACTATTTAGAAATTGTCAAAGAAATTCTACTCCCCAGAGTTGATCTATTCTCGGTGAATAACATCTCTTGAATTTCTTCAAACCTCACAACTATTCGCTAAATTATCTATTCTCGGTGAATATCATTTCTTGAACTTTTCTTTGGCTTGGGACCCACAGGCTTCCTAAAAGCATCCCTACCTCCTCTTGGGCTTTGTACAAGGACCCTCCGGCTTCTTAGAAGTTCTCATGCCTTCTCTTGGGCTTAATACAAGGACCCTGAAGACCTCTTAATGGTATAAGACAGAACTTAGTCATCCTTTGCTAGAGCAGTCTTTCCAGTGTCAAGTCTCAAACCAATTTAGGGTTGATTCTCATCCCTTAAAATACTTGCCTCCTCTTAGGCATCATACAACGATAAACTCTTCCATACCAGTAGACTTGGACAATCTAATCCCCTCTCGGATCTCAAAGACATTCTCAAACTTCTAGCCTCCTCTTAGGCTTTGTATAAAGATATCCCCCAAAGAGTCAGTCTCTTTTAGCCTCAATCTTGGGCATTGTACAAGATAGATAAACACTCTCTTGTTGAGTCGGTCATTTCCAGCCTCCTCTTAGGCTTTGTATAAGGACTTCCCCAGTGAAGTCAATAAACCTCTTAGCTTCAACCTTGGGCTTTGATCAAGGCACACAAAAATCAACATCCCCTCAGAGGAAATCCAAGTCCCTCTGTAGGAAGTCATTTCTCTGTTTATCACTTATCAAAACAGACATTCAAAACAAACCCTAATCCCAGATAACTGCTGTAAGTGGCACACTTGTTGATTTAAATAACCAAGCTGTTGTCCATCTTTTATCCCGGTAAATCCCCTCTTTCATCTAATTGTTGTAAGCGGCAAGCCTCTGGATTATTTACATCCACGCCACTGTCCCTATCTTAGCATGGGAAATTCCTAAGGAAAAATGGCATTGCTCTACATTGAGTTAAAGTTTTCCCCTTCAGGATAACACCCCTATAAAGGAAATTATGGCATTGTTGGATTCATATATCCCAGTTAAAGTAATTCTCCTTTATAAACAGTCACCCAACAGTCATGATAAATAGACGAAATGTCTTCCTTTAGAGATGCCAAATTCTCTCTCAGTCAAAACCTTTAGCTTCAATCTTGGGCTTTGAACAAGATACAAATACTCAACCTTTTAGCTTCAATCTTGGGCTTTGAACAAGACACCAAAATATCTTTTTCCTCCCTTAGAATAAGAGGAACTACGATTGCTCTGATTTCCCTGTTTCGTTTAAACGGGAATACGTAGGCATAAGATTGCGAAATCTTAGCGAGCATACTAATAAAAAACTTTAGGTCCAGTGCCTTCATACTAATCAAAAAATTTAGGTCCAATACCTTCATACTAATCAAAACTTAGGTCCAGTACCTTACCAAAAACATCGGAAAAACCCGAGCATCAACAAAAACTCACTATCTCTCTCATATTTTCCAAGAAACTTTCCCAACCCATTAACGGATAAACACCATCAAGTACAAAGCGAAACCTAAAG
Organism: Lathyrus tuberosus; assembly: GCA_022829125.1. NCBI lineage: Eukaryota > Viridiplantae > Streptophyta > Magnoliopsida > Fabales > Fabaceae > Lathyrus > Lathyrus tuberosus. The sequence goes on along the minus strand of JALAZF010000085.1, from coordinate 413,397 downwards.
CTAAAAACCTGTGGATAACCACATATAGGATGGGTAATTGACAACTCCCCATTGTATAACCTGACCCCGAACTCCCCGAATCTCTTTTAAGCGTTTGTTCAGGTACAAGGTTAGTTTTAGATAGTTTCCCTTTCCCTTCCAGCTTCACGGGATAAATAAGAAATCAGAAAGTAGCATCCCCTCCTCTTCATTATGGAGAAAACCCAAATTCCACGATAAGGTGGTCGCGTCACCGACAAAAATCGTGCGCTACACCCACATTGACGTGTTAGTCGACAACACTGCTCAATATTCTGTATTTTCCTTCAAGGATGGCTTCTCTGGGTATAACCAAATCAAAATGGCCCCAGAGGACACGGAGAAGACGACATTCATTACACCGTGGGGAACTTTTTGCTACAAGGTCATGCCCTTTGGATTGAAAAACGTTGGGGCAACCTATCAGCGGGCTATGGTGACTCTCTTTCATGATATGATTCATAAGGAGATTGAGGTCTATGTTGATGACATGATCGCGAAGTCACAGATGGAGGAAGAGCATTTGGTGAATCTTCAAAAGCTGTTTGAAAGGTTAAGGAAATTCATACTAAGGTTGAATCCGAACAAGTGCACCTTTGGGGTGAGATCTCGTAAATTGCTGGGCTTCATTGTTAGTGAAAGAGGTACGAGGTAGATCCTGCTAAAGTAAAAGCCATACACGATATGCCTAACCCGAGAACGGAGAAAGAGGTTCATGGTTTCTTGGGGAGACTGAACTACATAGTCTGGTTCATCTCTCATCTCACAGCCACGTGTGAACCTATATTTAAACTGTTGAGAAAAGATCAAGAGGTCAGGTGGAATGAAAATTGTCAAAAGGCGTTTGATAAGATAAAAGAATATTTACAGGAACCTCCAATCCTCATACCGCCAGTGCCAGGACGGCCATTGATTATGTATCTTACAGTTCTTGAGAATTCGATGGGGTGTGTACTCGGTCAACATGACGAGACAGGTACGAAAGAGCATGCCATCTACTACCTGAGTAAAAAGTTCACTGATTGTGAGTCAAGATACTCAATGCTGGAGAAGACATATAATGCACTTGCTTGGGCAGCTAAGCGTTTAAGGCAATATATGCTAAATCACACAACCCTGCTGATTTCGAAGATGGATCCGATAAAGTATGTGTTTGAGAAGCAAGCACTCTTCGGGAGAATTGCTCGTTGGCAAATGGTTTTGACAGAGTATGATATTTAGTATGTTTCCCAGAAAGGCATTAAGGGAAGTGTTCTGTCAGAATATCTAGCTCAACAACCGATCGAGGATTATCAACCTATGAAGTTTGAATTTCCAGATGAGCACATCACGTTTTTGAAGATGAAAAACTATGATGAACCGTTGCCTGACGAAGAACTAGAGATTGGATCCCAGTGGAGTTTGATCTTTGTTGGGGCTGTAAATTCATATGGTAACGGAATCGGGGCAATCATTACTACTCCGCAGGGTTCTCATATACCTTTCACCGCCTGATTGGCGTTCATATGAACCAACAATGAGGCAGAGTATGAAGCATGCATCATGGGGTTAGAAGAAGCTATTGATTTGAGAATTAAGAACCTCAATGTATATGGTGATTCTGTGTTGGTGATTAATCAGATCAAAGGAGAATGGGAAACTCTTCAGGCAAACTTGGTGCCGTATAAGAATTATGCCAGAAGGTTGTTACCGTTCTTTGATAGGGTGGAATTTCATCACGTACCCCGAACTGAGAATCATATGGCCGATGCGTTGGCCACGTTGGCTTCCAAGTACAAGGTGAATCGGTGGAATGAAACTCCAACCATGAGAATTATGCGTCTGGACAGACCGACTTTCGTGTTTGCAGCAAAAGAAGTGTCAGATGGCAAGCCTTGGTATCACGACATCAAGCGCTTTCTCAAAAGTCAAGAGTATCTGGCTGGGGCATCCACCAAGGATAAGAAAACTCTGAGGAGGTTAGTGAGTAATTTCCTGTTGAATGAAGACGATGTATTGTACAAAAGGAATTTCGACAAGGTCTTGCTACGGTGTGTTGATGAACACGAGGCAAGCCAGTTGATGGAAGAAGTTCATGAGGGTTCTTTCGGCACTCATGCCAATGGGCATGCTATGGTCAGAAAGCTGTTGAGGGCAGAGTATTACTGGATGACTATGGAGTCTGATTGTTTTAAATACGCCAGGAAATGCCATAAATGCCAGATTTATGCTGATAAGGTGCATGTGTTGCCTACTCCTCTGAACGCATTGTCATCTCCATGGCCCTTTGCTATGTGGGGCTTTGACATAATTGGGAAGATTGGGCCGACTGCTTCCAATGGGCATCGTTTTATCCTGGTTGCCATTGATTACTTCACAAAGTGGGTAGAAGCAGCCTCGTTCGCCAACGTCACCAAACAAGTAGTAGCCCGGTTCATAAAGAAGGACATCATCTGTCGTTATGATATCCTGAAGAGAATCATCACTGATAATGGTTCGAATTTAAACAACAAGATGATGAAGGAACTATGCCAGAGTTTCAAAACCGAGCACCACAATTCTTCCCCATATCGTCTGAAGATGAATGGTGTTGTTGAGGCAGCAAATAAAAACATCAAGAAGATTGTGCAGAAGATAGTGGTAACGTATAAAGATTGGCATGAGATGTTACCTTTCGCTTTACACAGTTATCACACTTCGGTGCGTACGTTGACTGGGGCAACTCCTTTCTCGCTGGTGTATGGTATGGAGGCAGCCCTACCATTAGAAGTGGAGATTCCTTCCTTGAGAATTCTGGCAGACGTGAAACTCGATGAAGTCGAATGGGTGCGACCCAGGTTGGATCAGCTGAACCTTATCAAGAAGAAGAGATTGGTAGCCATTGCACATGGCCAATTATATCAGAGTAGGATAAAGAGGGCCTTTGATCAGAAAGTACGTCCTTGGTGTTTTCAGACAGACGAATTGGTGTTGAAAAGTATCCTTCCTCCTCAAACAGATCACAGGGGGAAAATGGACTACAAACTACGAAGGGTCGTATATTGTGAGACAAGTTTTCTCTGGTGGAGCTTTGCTACTCTCAACTATGGATGGCAAAGATTTTACATACCCTGTGAACGCAGACGTAGTAAAAAAATACTTCGCATGAAAAAGACCCGCTAGACAACAAAAATAAAAGTCCAGAAAAAAAGGGCATCCCGACGAACCGCAAAAAGAAAGAGGTTCGGGCAAAAATTAGGGATAAAAGAAAAGAATAAACCCGCAAAGTTGAAAACCTAAAAAGGCAGCTTTGGAAAAAATGGGTATCCCGGTGGATTGAAAACCCGAAAGGGCAATCCCGAAAAAAATTAGGGATTTGAAAGCGAGAGGCTGCGATCTGCGTTCGATCTGTGAACACTTTTGCTACTTGGGAATTTCGAAGGCAAGGAATCAGCCCAGTCAGTCCTTTTTAGAGGCCGAAGCATCTGCAGATATAGAAGACATATGAGGCATAGCTGAGTCAAAACATGGTGGATATCTGTTCCCACATTGCCGACATATGTATTTTTTTTATGTCTTGCACAATTACCTCTTTTTAGGAATTGCTTCCAAGTGTAAATGCCTATTTACAGGCCGTTTCAGTCAATAAAAGTTTCATTTCACTCAAAAAGTTATTCATTCATGTTTTTACTTTTACTGTTTTGTTTGCCAAAACGTTCGGTATTTTTGATAAACATTGCAGGTGAAAACATATAGCTTTACAGGGCATGTTGGAGACAATGAAAATTACTTGAGCAAGGGATATTATGAATGGCGACCGAGGTGGCCAATTCGCATATAGAACACTTTGTTGATTGATGTGTGTTTGCAGGATTGCGTGATTTATTCTCCCCAATAAAGTTTATCTCTCCGGCATAGAAAATTTAGCATCCTCAACAGAGCATTGAGAATTTTTCTCCCCCCAGCATGAGTGCAGATGATTGCTTTCTCCCGGTCAGAATGGTTTATTACTCCCCAACGAGTATTCAGAAGCCGACCGCCTTAGACAGGATAATGTTGCATCTCCAGCAAGAGATTTGTTTGGCGTCTCTCCTCGACAAAGATCCTACATTCCCCACAGTTTTGTAGCGTCTACTTTCCTCATCAGGTCAGGAAGGGGAATCTCACCAGCAAAGGTGTGTTATCATCCTCAGCAGGTTAAAGTCGTTTCCTCAGCAGCAGGTTGAGTTCAAGGGTATTCTCCGGCAGGTTTGGTGTTATTGACTTCATTCCCCAAGCAGAGTTTGGCGCTAGTCATCTCAACGGTTTAGTCAGCAGTGGTTGACATCCTTGGCAGTTTCCAAGTCCAATGGTTATTGGCACCTTTTCCATATCAGATCTTTGGGTTCTATCGACAAGGGTTATTTGTAATCCCTAATGGAGTGGGAGTTCACTTTGGGTTCTATCAACAAGGGTTATTCGTAATCCCCAACGGAGTGGGAGTTCTCTTCGGGTTCCATCTTCAGCAGTTGTCATTCTTGATTCCCAGCGTAGGGGAAATCATTTTGGGTTTGACCTTCAGCAGGTACATTCGTAATCCCCAACAGAGTGAGAGTTCTCTTTGGATTTCATCTTCAGCAGAAGTTTTGATCAGGAAGGTTGTTCAACTTGTCTTCCTCAGCAAGGGTTGTGACCCTAAGGATAATTTGGTTTGTCATCCCCAGTGGAGTTGCCTCCATATCTTCAGCATTTATTTTGCTGAGGAGCCTCTTTTGCATAGCATAGATATCTTTGCATGGCATCCTCCAAATGCGTAGCATTTCCATTTCGTACGGAGCATTACGCCATAGAAAAATTCAAACATATGCATTCAAAGCATAAGCCAGGTTTGCTACTTTCTTTTCAAGGGGTTTCCCTAGCAGCAACGGTGTATTTCAGGAGATTCAATCTTGCGTTATCCCCGGTGAAATTAACAATGAATTCGTTCATCATGCTTATCCTCCCCTGTAGAGTTGTATGGTTAGATTTCTCTTTTCCCCAACGGAGTCATCTTTGTAGATCTGTTGATTTTACTAACCTTTGGTTATGAGATCATCTGTGTGTCGGCCTATCTTTGTGTTTGGATCTGAGTATGCCCGTGTGTCGGCCTTCTTTTTGAAAATCCATCTTATGATGGTAACCTTTGGTTATGAGACCGCTCGTGTGTCGTCCTACCTTTGTGTTTGGATCTGAGTCCACCCATGTGTCGACCTTCCTTTTTGAAAATCCATCTTGTGTTGGTAACCTTTGGTTATGAGACCGCCTGTGTGTCGACCTACCTTTGTGTTTGGATCTGAGTCCGCCCGTGTGTCAGCCTTCCTTTTAAAAATCCATCTTGTGATGGTAACCTCTAGTTATGAGTCCGCCCGTGTGTCGGCCTACCTTTGTGTTTGGATCTGAGTTCGCCCGTGTGTCGGCCTTCCTTTTTGAAAATCCATCTTGCGATGGTAACCTCTGGTTATGAGACCGCCCGTGTGTCGACCTACCTTTGTGTTTGGATATGAGTCCACCTGTGTGTCAGCCTTCCTTTTTGAAAATCCATCTTGTGATGGTAACCTCTAGTTATGAGTTCGCCCGTGTGTCGACCTACCTTTGTGTTTGGATCTGAGTCCGCCAGTGTGTCGACCTACCTTTGTGTTTGGATCTGAGTCCACCCGTGTGTCAGCCTTCCTTTTTGAAAATCCATCTTGTGATGGTAACCTCTAGTTATGAGTTCGCCCGTGTGTCGACCTACCTTTGTGTTTGGATCTGAGTCCGCCAGTGTGTCAGCCTTCCTTTTTGAAAATCCATCTTGTGATGGTAACCTTTAGTTATGAGATCTTACGTGTGTCGGCCTACCTTTGTGTTTGGATCTGAGTCCGCCCGTGTGTCGGCCTTCTTTTTTAAAATCCATCTTGTGATGGTAACCTCTGGTTATGAGACCGCCCATGTGTTGGCCTACCTTTGTGTTTGGATCTGAGTCCGCCCGTGTGTCGGCCTTCCTTTTGAAAATCCATCTTGTGATGGTAACCTCTGGTTATGAGACCGCTTGTGTGTCGGCCTACCTTTGTGTTTGGATCTGAGTCCGCCCATGTGTCGGCCTTCCTTTTGAAAATCCATCTTGTGATGGTAACCTCTAGTTATGAGACCGCCCGTGTGTCGGCCTACCTTAGTGTTTAGGTCTGAGTCCGCCCGTGTGTCATCCTTCCTTTTGAAAATCCATCTTGGGATGGTGACCTTTGGTTATGAAACCACCTATATGATGGCCTACCTTTGTGTTTTTGAACCATTTCATTGTGAGTCCTCTTGCGTGTCGGCATCCCTTTCAAGTCCACTTTCGAGTGGCATCCCCACTTTGAGTCCATCCTTCGGTTGGCAAACACTTTATAATATATATCCCCACAAAATGCAAATTTCTTGGTTCTTTTGGTATTCAATCTCCGTGTACCTCGAATGTCTAAAAGTCGTTGCTATCGACCCTTCAGGTCCAAGTCGATTGAATAGGGGGTAGCTGTAACACCCCACAATTTTCCCTCCTATTTATACCCTCGTTAGTGGCTTATGTTAAACATTTAATGTACTTTTAGGTCATAAACATTGCATAGGCATCATTGGCTTTCATAAGGCATGGATCAAGGGTACCACTATCATTGACTTGGAAAAGTAAAGAGAATAGGATGTGTTAAAATACTCAAACCACAAAGGCTCATCATGTCTCAAGACACCTCATAGGGTTCACCATTTCATCAAGAGATTGAGGTTGGCAAGTGGATTAAAGAGGATCACACCCTCTTAACTATTGATCCTCAACTAGGGTTTTGGATGTCCATGCTCAGGACACCTTCATAAGCAAGGATCTTGGAGCTTTAACATCATAGTACCACATGAATCATCTTGGTTTAAGGCAATCTGCATCATGGTCAGATGAATCAGGGTTTTGAAGAATCAGTCAATTTCTCCTGACTTTTGGGGACCAAATTAGGGTTTTGCCTAAAGTTAGTTTATTTCTGATTTTTTGGGCAAGACTTGATTCCATGGTGTTCTATGTGTTCTCAAGTGTCTAAGATTGAATTATGGACCACCAATATCATTCACAAGGTTTTCGATTGGATGGGTGATTGAAAATCAGGAGAATTAGAAATAAAGTCAATTCATCAAGGAAAAAGTCAACTCCTGACTTTTTGAGGTCAAAATCATGTTCCTCATGTCAAACATGGTCTATGGGTGGAATTTGATCAAGAAATGTCCAAAGAATCAAGAAAAATCAAAGAATTGTGAAAGTTTCCATATTGGGAAAACTAGGGTTTTTAAGAACTTTCCATTTTGGGAAAGTTTTTCTTAAGGTTCAGCCATCTTCAAGCCCAGATTTGAGCATGATACAAGCCTCATTTGGAATTTTTTTTCAAATGAAAGTTGTAGTATGATCTCTCACCTTTCCAACCATATAAAGAACTCCTAATTTGGATTGATAAATCAAGAGTTATGGTCATTTGAAGTTGGGATCATTAAGTTGACTAAATGAAAAAACATAGAATTTTTCTAAGTTTCAAAATTCAGTTTAATGGTCATGATTTCAAGTCCATTTTTCATGATGTTTGAGATCTCAATTTCACTTTCTTCCAACATGAAAAGTGTAGTGTCAAACCTCCCCTTCAAAATGGTTACAAGAACCATAGAATTTGGATCACTATTCAAGGAGTTCTAGCCTTACAAAATCCCTAAAAAACTATCCTTTTGGATTCATGAAAAAAACTCATGTCATTGTCTTCTCATGGCAGCATGGAACACTTGATTTCAACCTCATTTTTCTTCATGTTAAAGACCTTAATTCCACTTACTTCCAACATCAAAATTATTCCATGAAATACCACCTTTGCAAAGCAACAAAAATCATCCATTTTGAATCAAAATTCACCAAGATATGCATGTCCAAAGTCACCATCATGGAACATAATCTCCACTATTATGGTACACTTGATTTTCAAAAATCCAAAGTTATGCTATCACTTAGCCATGCGTATGATTAAATCCCAACACCAACATGTCATGTTACCACATTTAACCATCCAAAACCTTCACAAACCATGACATGCTATAACCATTCCATATATACCATGCATGAAAAAACTGAAAACCTAATAAACAAGTTGTTGCTTTCTCCATACCAGTACATCAACACCATTACCATCATCCACATCATGCCATGATAATCATTCTAAAACTTACCATAAACGTAACCCGTGTGCACTACAACCCACTTCCGTTCTTCATTTTTTCTTAACCTCACTTTAAACATTAACTAACCATGATTAAATCTCCTTAACCATCCATATGTAAACTCTAAAACCCTAACAAATTCAGTTAGAGTCCATTGTTCACAAAATCAGATAAAAAACTTTAAGAAACTCCATTGACAGCAATTTTTGAGGGTTGCGAATCTGCACCAGTTTTGGAGCTTTCTTCATTCTTTCTTCACTATCTTCATCTCCATAACACAATCTCTCTTCTGTATGCATTATCATTGAGCTAAACTCACCATAATAATGCAACAACTTCAACATCATTTTGGAATTTTAGCAAGATCCAAGGAGATTAGAGCATTTATTTTGCTCTAGGTGTGTAGATTAGAAGATTTACATGAAGTATTAGGGTTTCTTGTACGTGAGAAAAGCTTCATCAAGGTTTACGATTCTTGAAACTTTAGCATCATTTTAGAACTCACATAGGCCCTGGAATCATGTGGTTAACATGCATCTAAAGTCTTCTATAAAGAGGCAATGTGTTTGGATAAATATTGGTTAAAAATGTGATGTTTCAAAGTTTCAAGTTCTAATTTATCCCCTTTATATCTTCTTGTGTGTGGTTTGTTTGAGGATTCTAACCCTGGATTCATAATCTACGTGGCGAGGGCTTTAATTTGGACTTTTATTTTGAGTAAAATGGTCAAGATTTGAGTGAGTAATGTGTTGTTAAAGATTGCTATGTTCACCTTGTATTTGCACATGAGTTCTTGGCTATGGAGGTGAAACTTACATTTGCTGCATGAAGGCTTGGAGAAGACGACCACGTGTCGTCCTCTCATTCGCCATGGCCCTATTTCGTCTTTTTCCCACTTAATAAACGTGACCAGTTAATAATGTTCTTAATGCAACATTTTTTCATGTGTTGAGTTAATGTGCATGGCAATATTATGTGTGATGGCATGCGAAAATTCGTTGTCGTAGGATGATCCATGATCCAAGGGAAGAGGGCGTGTCAGTGCATTAATGAGCGCGTGGCCTGGCACGTGACCTCAAGGTCTCATACTTTCCTTGTTTTGTGGCTGATTAGTCATGGAAAAAGATGAGTGTTTTTTGTGGTGCGTTGGGCTTACAGAAAATAATATTCGCACCACTCTCCTCCAGGCCCACATGGGAATTGTACTAGGACCTTACTAGTGAGACATCCCCCCCCCCCCCAACCCCCTTTTCTTATTTTTTTAATTTCTTTTTTTGAATGCGTTTTAAATCATTTTTCTAAAAATAGTAGAAATTGTTCTAAAATCATGAATAAATTCATGGAGGCACCTGAGGATTTTAATTAATTTTTACTGAAATTTATTTTCACTTTTGGGTGAAGTTAGTATTTTTTTTCTCAATTTCTGACTATGATGTGTTCATTTTGAGATACCTTGTAAAGCAAGCCATAGAAAGGGACCTTCCTCTAATATTTTGAGCCTAATTTTTGGTGTGCAATTAGACCTTGAATTTATTAACATGTTGATGCTTGATTGGTGCATTGTCCATGAATTTTGGAATGCTTTTGAATTTCATCTTGTGAGCTTTGCTTTCTATGATCATCCTTGACATGTGCTTGATGTTTGCAATTAATTGAATGCTTTTGATGATTGATTTGGATCCAATCTTTTTCATATGATTACTCACTGGTCTTAAAATGACTTGGTTGATTGTTCATAATTTTCAAAGGCCTTTTGATATTTTTCATCAATTTTCCAATGTGAACCTATCACGTGGATACATGCTTAGAACTAGGTCATGGTTTGGCATTTGTATGAGGCAACTTTAGGCAACTTTGGGGATGTGATTGAGCATGTTCATGGTGATGTTTTGAGGCATAATTGGGATGCTTGGGGGTTATTTCTTGATCATGAATTACATGCTTTGTATGAACCTAATTGGATGCTCGATGCTACTTGATATTTGCCGAGATGTCTTGATTTGATCATACCTTTATGCCACCTTCCTTTAGGGATATTTTGTACATATTTTCATCTATGTCTTAGCATGAGGTAGGACCTATCCACATGGATTCATATGACATTTTATATGCCCTTAAATGATGATGTGCTTCATTAAGTTTGAACATGAATTGTGCTTTCACTTTGACCACTCTTTTGACATCACTTGTATGCCATATTTGCACATTGCTTTTGGGATTCAAATGGGAGGTTTTTATGGGTCATTTTCCTCGAGTGTGGGTGCTTGAACATTCTCTTATCATGTTCTTTCATGTATCTTACTTAAGTGGCAGGTTGCACACTTTTAGGAGAAGTTTAAGTGCGATTTTGCTCTTGACTTGCTTTACCTTTGGAGAAGGTGTTGGATGTAAACTTTTGTGACATGTTGGGATTGGTTTTAAGCATTAAATACATGGTTTAAATTCTGACTTAGGTCCATCACATGTCAACTTTGTGTGTGCTTAATCATTGTTTGTTCACAAATGTTTGGTGTGTGAGTTAGGTGATATCTTTGCATAGAATTGCCTAAACATTTGGATGCAAATTGGTATGAATCTAATGAGTCATCCTTAACATTTTAAACTTCATTCACATGTTATATGCTACTGCCTCATGTACTTATGTACACATTTGATTTGGTTTGAACTAGCTTTTACTTGCATTACACTAAACATGACATTAGAGAATTGTTTAAGTGCTAGTCTTGTTAGATGCTTGTAATACCTTTGGAGTTTGATTTGCCATGATGATATGGATGTTGGTTTGAGATGTCGACTATTGCTTTTTATCTAGTGCTTTCATTTTTTTTATATGGTTTTAAAGCAAGGGTGTCACATGCAAGTATACATGCTTGATAATGCAGCAAGTGATAAAGAAAAGGTCGAACCCACAGGAAGTGATGAAAGCTTTGAACTATAAGTATTAATTTCTTTGTTTAAGAGAAAGTATGAGCAAGGTAACAAAATAACAATAATAAATGGCAGGAGCCACACACAATTAACAAAGATAAAGATGATAAATAAAAAGGAGTTAAAATATCATAGAGAGCAGTTGATGAGCTAAAATCCATTAGTATAGTTGTTGCTAAAATTCTTTCATGATGTTAAGTGTCGTGCCTCAAAAGGTCAGAACGTGATCTAGTGGTGTATCTCTACAACATCAAAAACATGCATAACTAGGGCAAGGGAACAAATCTCTAAGCCTCACTTGTAACCCTAAAATACGTCTGCTTTTAATTCTAAAATTCTTTATGGTCTCAACTTCTTATCTCTAAGCAAGTTGAATTAAGTGAATATCGATATCCTACTTTATTAACCACTTTTGTTATGAAATCCACTTGTTTGTTGGATCTCTATCAACAATAAGCTTTTACCTTTTCCCTAGTTGATCGCTCTAAAAATCAAGTGTATAGCATAAAAACCCATAACAAAATAAGACGGGAAACATCACATCATTTCAACATAAAAATAACTTTTATACTAACTTCATTAAGCTCATCAAACAAGGGTTTAGCTCATAGTGAACTGAGTACAAACTACTGAAGTGAAACTAAGAAGAGACATGTTCTTACAAAGACAAGTAAAGAAATATAACCTAATGGTAACTTGGAGATCTCTTGCGTTGGGTAAACAACAACAACTCTCTTCAGTCACGACAACTTTCAACGAAATGCACAAGACTGGATGAGAAGAGAAGGCCCTCTACAATTACTCTAACCCTTAAATGAAAATAAACTAAAATTGAATAAAAAATGTTTGTTGTGTGTAAAATCTCTCGCTCTCTTTCTTCAATGCGCAAGTCTTCTTTATATAGAGGTGAGTGGGAGTGAGAGTTGCTACTTTCTTGGATCATGGGCTTCTTGATAAAATTAAGGTTAGGCACATATCAAATCCGAATGTGGACCAGCTGTCCATCAACGCTTCCTTTGCAAGTTATCTGGTACATATGTTAGTGGGAGACAAAGTTGGTTTTGCAGGCTGCTGTGGCAGAGTGGTGGAGCAGTGCGGACGACTGGTGGCTTGGTGCTGGGCGCTCTTTTGCAGCATGGTCCCCACCGTACTACCATTTGTCTTCTAGCTTCCTTAATCTTATCCAATTTATCTTGCTCTATTGCTCTTCAAAAATAATGCCACGTGAGCCCTAGTAACTTTCTTCTCCAATTCTCTTGATGAAATAATTGATTAATTTGTCAACCACTTCCTTTTCTTTAGCTTCCCATTCTGCTCCAGAATCCGTCTCTCAGGGTCACGCCTCAACTTGCCATCAACTGACTTCCCTTTTAGACAAAAACACATTGAAAACCTTAAAAGAAGCACCTCGCGTGCTCAAAGCTAAAACATACTGAAATATGCTAAATTCACATTAAATCAGCAAATCCTAAACTAAAATGCCATATAAAATGGGTCAAAGTAACACACTAAAATAGTGTTATCACTCCCCAAACTTGAATGATCACCTGTCCTCAGGTGATGTGACAGTGAATGACTAGGGTAATGAAGTTGGAGAACCACAGTTTCGGTCAAGTTAGAAAGATGAAGTGGCTTTAGATTTGGGGGGGGTAATAAAACTATATTAAGTGAAACTTGCTCAGCTTTGCAATTAGTCAAAGTGGTGTCAAGTGCAAGAGAGAACCGACATCTCTTGTCACGACTCTACCTTTCTAAAAAACAAGCCAAAATTTCTCTCTTTTGATCCCTTTTTTGTGTACTCTTGTGAGTGGGGTCTCTTCCTTTGGTTTCATTAGGGAATTCTTTTCTGACTCTCAAATGGTATTTTTGACTTTCACAATTGGGACCACACTTTTCCACTTATTTTTGTATTTTTGTTATTTTTCTTTTTCTCTCTTTTTTTGGCAAAGCATCCCATCTCAAAAGGATCTCACTTGTGATGAGTCCCACAAAATATTATGATGAAATGCTTGTTGTTCCTCCAGTTTCTGGCACATGAACTTTATTGTTGGTGGTCTTTGCCACTTTTGCACACTTTTGTGTGTTTTCATGTGGAGTGTGCCTCTTTCGTAATCATCTCAACCATCATTCGAGTCTTTTTGTCCTTCCCTTTGTGATTCTTAAGGTTTTAACCTTCCTCTTTATTTCCAACAAATCAGTTCTCTTTTTTTTTTTTGAAAAAAATTTAAGCTGGTTTGAAAGATTAGTGGTGTCGTGACAGAGAACATCAGCTTCCTCTGCCAAAACTCACTAGCTCAATCACTACACTTTGCTTTGTTCATTTCTCAATAGATTCCTTCCCCTTTTTATTCTCAAGCACACAAATTTGAAATTTGAAATTCCTGACCTTTTGTTGTTTAAACCAAACATTCCCTTGCATATTAACTCTAAACTAAATCATGCAACTAAAGCGACTAAAAATAAAATAGCTAACAACTAAATAAAACAACTAACAATTAACTGAAAATATCATGCAGATTAAAAAGCGGATCATAAAGTACTTGGGGCATCAAAACTGCCCCACAAAAGATTCAAACATCCATGGCTCAAAACACGGCCATCCAAAACATAATCCCAAAAGCAAAAAATGCAACAACAGTAGACAAAATATCCAAATTGTGTCAATAAAGGGTTAGAATGGTGAAGATAGGCTAAGCGTCAGTGTCCTCCCCCACACTTAAAGTAAGGACAGTGTCTTCACTGTTTAGTGGAGAGAGAAGGCATGCCACTGCTTGGCTATTTCACCTTACCACATTAGGGCCTTAGCCTGGAGCTTTTTCTGGGTGCAGCCACGTCATGCTTCTTTTTCTTCCTCTTAGCCTCAACAACCTTTCCTTCTTGATCCTTCTTCTCTTTGTCTTGGACATTACTTTCCTTCGTTGCGACACTAGATACCTTCTTCTCAGCGGCCTTCTTTGGACTCTTTGTCTTTTTCTGGCGCGTCACGTCTTGCCATGGGCTGATACCACAAACACTTAAATGATCCTTCACAAAAATAAAAATAAAAGAGATTGCATAAAGTTAGGCTGCCTCCCAGTAGCGCTATTTTAAGGTCTTATCGCCTGGCCAAAATAAGTATCCATTAATCAATAAAATGGAGGGAACCCCTTGTGTTGTGTGAGGTTTCTCCAAAATAAGTCTTGACCCTTTGGCCATTAACCTTGAATCTTTCTCCATTTTTCTCATTCAAAAACTCTACAACACCATGGGGGTAAATCTCTTCCAGAATAAAGGGTCTAGACCATCTTGATTTTAATTTTCCAGGAAATAACTTTAGCCTTGAGTTAAAAAGTAGAACTTTTTGGCCTTTTACCAATTCCCTCTTCTGACATCTCCTGTCATGCCACTTCTTGGTCTTTTCTTTATACAACTCAGCATTCTCGTATGAGAACAACCTATGTTCATCCAACTCATTCAATTGGAGCATTCTAGCTTGGCCAACATTTTTAAGATTAAAGTTTAGTTGCTTCACAGCCAAAAAAGCCTTATGCTCCAATTCAATGGGTAGGTGACACGCCTTTCCATAGACAAGTCTATAAGGAGACATGTCTAAGGGAGTCTTATAGGCAATCCGATACGGCCATAGTGCTTCGTCCAAGTGCTTGGACCAATCCTTCCTTGTGGGGTTAACCACCTTTTCCAAAATTCTCTTGATTTCTCTATTGGAAAGCTCCACTTTCCCACTAGTCTGTGGATGATAAGTTGTAGCAACCTTGTGCTTTATCCCATATTTTGCCATTAATTTTTCAAAAAGTTTGTTGCAAAAATGGGATCCACCGTCACTGATGATGGCTCTAGGCATGCCATGTCTTGTCAAGATGTTCTTGAGCAAGAACTTGGTCACCACCTTAGCATCATTGGATGGTGTTGCTACTGCTTCAATCCACTTGGATACGTAATCCACAGCTACAAGGATGTAAAGATTGCTGAAGGATGGAGGGAAAGGTCCCATGAAATCAATGCCCCATACATCAAAGATTTCTATTTCAAGAATGCTTGTGAGTGGCATTTCTTGTCTCATGGATACATTCCCAACCCTCTGACATCTATCACACCTTTTGATTAAGTCATGAGCATCCTTAAAAATAGAAGGCCAGAAATAACCTGATTGCAACACTTTTACTGCAGTTCTAACTCCTCCAAAGTGTCCACCATAGGGGGCTTTGTGGCAGGCCGACAAGATCTGTCGTGCCTCCTCATAGTCAACACATCTCCTCAATAACTAATCAGCACACTTCTTGTACAGGTAGGGCTCGTCCCAAAAATAGCTCTTGATAGTGTGGAAGAACCTCTTTCTTTGTTGGAAGTTGAATTCTGGTGGTCTTACTCTACTGACCAAGTAGTTAACAATGTCATCGTACCAAGGAGTCGTGCCATCAGTAATCAACAACAACTTCTCATCCGGAAAATTTTCTTTAATGTCCCCATGTTTTAGGGTTGAACTTCTTCAGGTAGCCTTGAGAGATGATCAGTAACTGAGTTTTCAACTCCTTTTTTATCCCTTATTTCTAGGTCAAACTCCTGTAATAAGATAACCCATCTTATGAGTTGTGACTTTGCATCTATTTTGGTAATCAACTACTTGATTGTTGCATGATCAGTGTACACAATGACTTTAGTTCCTACCAAATAAGGTCTGAACTTATCAAAGGCAAACACTACTGCCAACAACTCCTTCTTTGTGGTTGTGTAGTTGATTTGTGCTTCTATCAAAGTCTTGCTTGCATAGTAGATGGTGTGAAAAACTTTGTTGCGCCTTTGGCCTAACACAGCACCAATGGCAAAGTCACTGGCGTCACACATTAATTCAAATGGCTTGGACCAATCAGGGGTTTTGACTACAGGTGCAGAAATGAGAGCCTTCTTCAAAAGATTGAAAGATTCAAGGCACTCCTTACTGAAGACAAAAGGCGTGCCATGCTGCAGCAGCTGACATAGGGGTTTGGTTATTTTTGAGAAATCTTTTATGAACCTCCTATAAAATCCAGCATGTCCCAAGAAACTCCTAATGCCCTTGATGTTGACTGGTGGGGGTAACTTTTCAATTACCTCTACCTTTGCTTGATCCACCTCTAATCCTTCTTTTGAAATTCTATGACCAAGAACAATCCCTTCTTTTACCATGAAATGACATTTTTCCCAATTAAGAACCAGGTTGTTCTCTTCACATCTTGCCAACACCAACTCTAGATTCTTTAGACAATCCTTGAATGACTCTCCAAAAACCAAAAAGTCATTCATGAAGACTTCCATGGAATTCTCTATGATGTCTGAAAAGATAGCCATCATGCAACGTTGGAAGGTGGCTAATGCATTGCACAGTCCAAACGACATCCTTCTAAAGGCAAAGGTGCCATAAGGGCAAGTGAATGTTATTTTCTCTTGATCTTCCCGGGATATTGCGATTTGGTTGTAGCCCGAATATCCATCTAAGAAGCAATAATACTCCTTTCCAACTAGCCTATCCAAAATTTTATCAACGAAAGGCAAACAGAAGTGTTCCTTCCTAGTTGCCTTGTTCAGCTTCCTACAATCCATGCAAATCCTCCAACCAGAAACAGTTCTAGTGGGGATAAGCTCATTCTTTTCATTAATTATCACTCTCATGCCCCTTCTTCGGTACACACTGGATGAGACTCACCCACCCACTATTAGAGATAGGTTAAATAATTCCTGCATCCAGCCACTTGATAATTTCTTTCTTTACAACCTCCTTCATGATTGGGTTCAGCCTTCGTTGACTTTCAATGCTATTCTTAGCATTTTCTTCCAACAAGATTTTGTGCATGCAAATTGCTGGACTGATTCCCTTAATGTCAGAAATCTGCCATGCAATTGCCTTCTTGTGTCTCTTCAGTAGTGAAATTAGTTGCTCCTTCTGCTCTTCTTGCAGATCTGTAGCAATGATAACTGGCAGCTTCTGTCCTGCCTCTAGATATGCATACTGTAAATGCTCCGACAGTTGCTTAAGCTCCAATTCAAGAGGTTCCTCTATGGAAGGCAGCTGTTGCTTGTGAGCAACAGTGGTAGATTCTATCACTTCCACAGATTCTTCCTCTTGCTTCTTCATTGGACCATAAATGATCCCATCTTCTAGTCCTTCATCTTCCAATTTGCCTAGCTCCATTTTCAACACATCACTAGCTTTTAGGAGGTTCTTATGAATTAAACCTTCCCAACTAGATATCATGGAACTGTCAGCTACCTCTTCTTCTGGGTATTACAAGGCATTGAGTATGTTGAACACTACGTGCTGCCCGTTCACTCTCATAGTGAGTTCTCCTCTTTCTACATCAATTAAGGTTCTACCCGTTGCTAGGAATAGCCTTCCCAACAAGATGGGTGTTTCCTCATCAGCCTCAAAGTCCATAATAATGAAATCAGCAGGGAAGACAAATTTGTTAACCCTTACCAGAACATCTTCTATCTTTCCTTGTGGGTAGCAAATACTTCTATCTGCCAGTTGCAAGGTGATAGTTGTAGGCCTGGCAACGCCTATCCCTAGCTTCTTGAAATAGATAGGGGCATGAGATTAATGCTAGCCCCTAAATCATAAAGTGCCTTTCCATAAAAGGTATCTCCAATGGTGCATGGAATAGTAAAACTTCCAAGATCCTTCAGTTTGGGAGGGAGTTTGCCTTGAACCAATTGACTACACTCTTGTATAAGTCCAACCGTAGCAAATTCTCCTACCCTTTTTTCTCTTGGTGAGCACATCCTTCATGAAATTTGAGTAGTTTGGCATCTGTTGAATAGCCTTAATCAATGGTATGTTGATGTGAAGCTGCTTTAAGATCTCCATAAACTTCGCAAATTATTGCTCTTCCTTGGCCTTTTTTATCCTTTGTGGAAAAGGAGGTGGTGACCTTTCTTGAAAAAACTTTTGCTTTCTATTGGATTCAGTAATGACTTCTTGATTCTCTTGAGGAATGAGGTCTGCAGTAGGTACATCATCTTTGTACTTTTGTTGCCTAGATGAAGACGGTTCTTCATCAACTTGGTTTCTTGCTCCAGAACTGTCTGGCGTAGACAGATCAGTGCTTGACTCTTTGCTCTTTGTAGCGGCCTCTTCAATTTCTTTACCATTTGTGAGTTTGAGCACTTGGCATGTTTCAACTTTCTTCACTCCAACTTATGTATTTGGAGTCTCAGTAGAGCAAGGGAGAGTTCCCAAGTTTCTTGAGCTCAAAGCAGTGGCAATTTGCCCTACTTGATTTTTCAAGTTCTTGATACTCACCCCTTGTGATTGAAATTGATTATTTGCTTCTTGAATAAAGGACTTAAGAACATTCTCCATATGGTTGTTCCTTGATTAACCCCAGCATAGTTAGGGTTAGAAAAACCAGGTGGGACTTATGGTGTTGTTTCTTGTGGCTTCGGTTGACTTTGATTGTTACTCCATGAAAAATTGGAATGGTTGCGCCATCCTGGGTTGTAAGTGTTGTTGTATGGATTATTGTATCTGTTGTTGTTGTTGGGATTGCCAACATAGTTAACAGAAATAGGATTTCCAAAACATTCTTCAAACAAATGTGGTCCTCCACAGTAGACACAGGCAACCTCAGTAGCGTCAGTAACCACCTTAACTGGTTCAGGCTTTGTCACTTCAGGACTCATCAGATTCTTTATCATCTAGTGGATCTGAACCACTTAAGCAGCAAGAGCTGTGGTCTCAGTGACTTCATGCACTCCAGCAGGTTTCTTTTGAGTTGAACTTGCAGTGGCCCTAGTGACTGACCATTGATAAGTGTTGGCAGTAATGCTTTCAATCAACTTGTAACCATCATCATAAGATTTAGACAAAAGAGCTCCACCATTGGATGCATCTAACATATTCCTTGAGGATGGAATTAATCCATTGTATAAAGTCTCAAGTTGTATGCAGATGGGAATCCCATGATGAGGACATTGTCTCAACAGCTCCTTAAATCTTTCCCATGCATCAAACAACGATTCATCATCTCCTTGCCTAAATGAAGTGATCTAATTTTTCATCTTTGCATTATTGGAAGGAGGAAAATACTTGGACAAAAACTTTTCTGCCAAAGCGTTCCATGTAGTAATGGAATTTGGTTCCAAAGAATTAAGCCAGCTCTTAGCTCTATCCCTTAGAGAGTATGGAAACAGCCTTAACCTAAAGGTATCGACAGGCACATCAAGGATCTTAAAGTTGTCAGCAACATCCAGAAATTGTTTTAAATGCAGGTGTGGATCTTCATGGGGAGAGCCTGAATATTGACCAGCAACTTGCAACATTTGGAACATCATAGGCTTGAACTCAAACTGTGGTACTGTGATGGCTGGTCTAGCAATGCTATTATTCACAGCATTAGGATCAAAGACAGTGTAGTCCCTGATGCTGCATGCTCGGTCATTGGCAGTACCAATGATGTTTGGTTCCGCCATGTCTGCCTCTTGCAGTGACCCATCTAATGATGATGATGAACTTTCTTCGTCTGTGTCCACCTCGTGCACTACTCCTTCAGGTTCAGCCACGACTGAGGTTGAGGAATCTCTAGATATTTGCTAAGAACGTAAAAATCTCCTTCGTGCATTGAGAATTCTTTCAGGTTCAGGATAACCAATGTAAACTGGTTGTAACGACCTGCGCATGCAACAGCTTAAGCCTGTCATGACACCAAATCACATCAAATGTTAAAGGCTCAAATACAATCTTTCTTAAACAAAAAATAAATACAGTAATTCAAATTTTTATACACTTCCCCGGCAACGACGCCAAAAACTTGTTGCTTTTTATCTAGTGCTTTCTTTTTTTTTATATGGTTTTAAAGCAAGGGTGTCACATGCAAGTATACATGCTTGATAATGCAGCAAGTGATAAAGTAAATGTCGAACCCACAGGAAGTGATGAAAGCTTTGAACTATAATTATTAATTTCACCTTGTATTTGCGCATGAGTTCTTGGCTATGGAGGTGAAACTTACGATTTGTTGCATGAAGGCTTGGAGAAGACGACCACGTGTCGTCCTCTCATTCGTCATGGCCCTATTTCGTCTTTTTCCCACTTAATAAATGTGACCAGTTGATAATGTTCTTAATGCAGCGTTTTATCATGCGTGCTGAGTTAATGCGCATGACAATATTATGTGTGATGACATGCGAAAATTCGTGGCCGTAGGATGATCCATGATCCAAGATCCAAGGGAAGAGGGCGTGCCAGCGCATTAATGAGCGCGTGGCCTGGCACGTGACCTCAAGGTCTCATAATTTCCTTGTTTTGTGGCTGATTAGTCATGGAAAAAGATGAGTGTTTTTTGTGGTGCGTTGGGCTTACAGAAAATGATATTTGCACCACTCTCCTCTAGGCCCACATGGGAATTGTACTAGGACCTTACTAGTGTGACACCCCCCCCCCCCCCCCTTTTTCGTGGTTTTTTAAATTTCTTTTTTCTGAATGCGTTTCAAATCATTTTTTTTAAAATAGTAGAAGTTGCTCTAAAATCCTAAATAAATTCATGGAGGTACCTGAGAATTTTAATTAATTTTTAGTGAATTTTATTTTCACTTTTGGATGCAGTTAGTATATTTTTCTTAATTTCTGACTATGATGTGTTCATTTTGAGATACCTTGTAAAGCAAGCCATAGAAAGGGACCTTCCTCTAATGTTTTGAGCCTGATTTTTGGTGTGCAATTAGAAATTGGATTTATTAACATGTTAATGCTTGATTGGTGCATTGTCCATGAATTTTGGAATGCTTTTGAACTTCATCTTGTGAGCTTTGCTTTGTATGATCATCCTTGACATGTGCTTGATGTTTGTAATTAATTGAATGCTTTTAATGCATGATTTGGATCCAATCTTTTGCTTGTGATTACTCACTGGCCTTGACATGAATTGGTTGATTGTTAATAATTTTCAAAGGCCTTTTTCTATTTTTCATCAATTTTCCAATGTGAACCTATCACGTGGATACATGCTTAGAACTAGGTCATGGTTTGGCATTTGTATGAGGCTACTTTAGGCAACTTTGGGGATGTGATTGAGCATGTTCATGGTGATGTTTTGAGGCATAATTGGGATGCTTGGGGGTTATTTCTTGATCATGAATTACATGCTTTGTATGAACCTAATTGGATGCTCGATGCTACTTGATATTTGCCTAGATGTCTTGATTTGATCATACCTTTATGCCACCTTCCTTTAGGGATATTTTGTACATATTTTCATGTATGTATTAGCATGAGGTAGGAAAGGACCACATGATTTCATATGACATTTTATATGCCCTTAAATGATGATGTGCTTCATTAAGTTTGAACATGAATTGTGCTTTCACTTTGACCACTCTTTTGACATCACTTGTATGCCATATTTGCACATTGCTTTTGGGATTCAAATGGGAGGTTTTTATGGGCCATTTTCCTCTGGTGTGGGTGCTTGAACATTGTCTTATCATGTTCTTTCATGTATCTTACTTAAGTGACAGGTTGCACACTTTTAGGAGAAGTTTAAGTGTGATTTTTCTCTTGACTTGCTTTGCCTTTGGAGAAGGTGTTGGATGTAAACTTTATGACATGCTGGGATTGGTTTTAAGCATTAAATACATGGTTTTAATTCTAACTTAGGTCCATCACATGTCAACTTCGTGTGTGCTTAATCATTGTTTGTTCACAAATGTTTGGTGCATGAGTTAGGTGATATCTTTGCATAGAATTGCCTAAACCTTTGGATGCAAATTGGTATGAATCTCATGAGCCATCCTTAACATTTTAAACTTCATTCACATGTTATATACTACTGCCTCATGTACTTATGTACACATTTGATTTGGTTTGAACTAGCTTTTACTTGCATTACACTAAACATGACTTTAGAGAATTGTTTAAGTGCTAGTCTTGTTAGATGCTTGTAATACCTTTGGAGTTTGATTTGCCATTATGATATGGATGTTGGTTTGAGA
Source organism: Lathyrus tuberosus (assembly GCA_022829125.1). Classification (NCBI taxonomy): domain Eukaryota; kingdom Viridiplantae; phylum Streptophyta; class Magnoliopsida; order Fabales; family Fabaceae; genus Lathyrus; species Lathyrus tuberosus. Next base: position 391,317 of record JALAZF010000085.1, on the reverse strand, counting down.
TGTTGACTGTTGCTTTTTATCTAATGCTTTCTTTTTTGATATGGTTTTAAAGCAAGGGTGTCACATGCAAGTATAGATGCTTGATAATGCAGTAAGTGATAAAGTAAAGGTCGAACCCACAGAAAGTGATTAAATCTTTGAACTATAAGTATTAATTTCTTTGTTTAAGAGAAAGTATGAGCAAGGTAACAAAATAATAATAATAAATGGCAGGAGCAACACACAATTAACTAAGATAAAGATGATAAATAAAAAGGAGTTAAAATATCAGAGAGAGCAGTTGATGAGCTAAAATCCATTAGTTTAATTGTTGCTAAAATGCTTTCATTATGTGAAGTGTCGTGCCTCAAAAGGTCAGAACGTGATCTAGTGGTGTATCTCTACAACATCAAAAACATGCATAACTAGGGCAAGGGAACAAATCTCTAAGCCTCACTTGTAACCCTAAAATACGTCTGGTTTTAATTCTGAAATTCTTTATGGTCTCAACTTCTTATCTGTAAGCAAGTTGAATTAAGTGAATATCTCTATCCTACTTTATTAACCACTTTTGTTATGAAATCCACTTGTTTGTTGAATCTCTCTCAATAATAAGCTTTTACCTTTTCCTTAGTTGATCACTCTAAGAATCAAGTATATAGCATAAAAACACATAACAAAATAAGACACGAAACATCACATCATTTCAACATAAAAACAACTTTTATACTAACTTCATTAAGCTCATCAAACAAGGGTTTAGCTCATAGTGAACTGAGTACAAACTACTGAAGTGAAACTAAGAAGAGACATGTTCTTACAAAGACAAGTAAAGAAATGCAACCTTATATTAACTTGGAGATCTCTTGCGTTGGGTAAACAACAACATCTCTCTTCAGTCACGACAGCTTTCAGCAGAATGCACAAGACTGGATGAGAAGAGAAGACCCTCTACAACTACTCTAACCCTTAAATGAAAATAAACTAAAACTAAATAAAAAATGTTTGTTGTGTGTAAAATCTCCCGCTCTCTTTATTCAATGCACAAGTCTTCTTTATATAGAGGTGAGTGGGAGTGAGAGTTGCTACTTTCTTGGATCATGGGCTTCTTGATAAAATTAAGGTTAGGCCCATATAAAATCCGAAAGTGGACCAGCTATCCCTCAACCCTTCCTTTGCAAGTTATCTGGTACAGATGTTGGTGGGAGACATAGTTGCTTTTGCAAGCTGCTGTGGCAGAGTGGTGGAGCAGTGCGGACGGTTGGTGGCTTGGTGTTGGGCGCTCTTTTGTAGCATGGTCCCCACCGTACTACCATTTGTCTTCTAGCTTCCTTGATCTTATCCAATTTCTCTTGCTCTATTTCTCGTCAAAATAATGCCACGTGAGCCCTAGTAACTTTCTTCTCCTATCCTCTTGATGATATAATTGATTAATTTATCAACCACTTCCTTTTCTTCAGCTTCCCATTTTGCTCCATAATCCGTCTCTCAGGGTCACGCCTCAACTTGCCATCAACTGACTTCCTTTTTAGACAAAAACACATTGAAAACCATAAAAGAAGCACCTCGTGTGCTCAAAGCTAAAACATACTGAAATAAGCTAAATTCACATTAAATCCACATAAAATAGGTCAAAGTAACACACTAAAATAGTGCTATCATTGACACATTGGATAACATGGTTCACTTCTGGCCTAAGCCCTTGCATGAGTTCTTTTCATGTTTGTTTGTTCATAATGTTCATGTTGGATTGAAACATGTTTGAGATGACACATTTGTGTGTAACTTGTAAACCTTCTGAACAAGATGTAAGATAATTTCATGATCACTTATCATTACTTCAAACTTGGAAATTACATATTTACATCTCATATGTGGCCTGGATACTTGGCTTGGCTCCCATTTGTGGGACTCTTAGAAATCATTTTGATTTGGTATGTGGATGACAATTGTTTGGATATTGGTGTAGGACATAGTTTGCATTCTTGTATGCTTTCTTAGGATATTGACATGGATAGGATTTGGTGTGTTTATCTACTGCCCTTAGTAGGTTTTCATGCTTCTAGGACACTTCTAAATTTGGTTGTTGTTGGATATGCATCCTAGTGTAGTCTTAGGATTTTAACATAGCCATAATTGCATGTTTGCACACTTTGCTTTCAACTATTCATTAGTTGAGCTTGGCTTGGAGATGGTAAGTTTGTGGAGCTTTACATAGTTGCTTATACTTACATGAATTCTATTTCATCTTACTTCTTTCTTCTCTTTTATCTCTGGTGATTGTTTAGTCTAATGTTTACTTGTGGTGTTCACATGATCCCTTAGGATTCCTAGCTCCACTTAATTTCCAATTAAGATGGAGGTAGGAGAGACATTAAGTTTGCAATCCATGTATGATAACAAACATGATAGCCCTCTAACCTCAATCTTAGGCCACTTTGTATGACAACATTAGGACCTAGTCTCCCTTAGTTGTTTTTCTTTGCAACTTTGAGTCTTTCTCTTCTCATCTCAAAATAAGTTCAAAGCACATTATAAATACAACGAGTATTGTACACCATGAGCCTTAAGTACATGGGAAATGGAGAGTGGGGGGCTTCCTTTCACTTTCCTAGAGTGTTTAGCATGCGTCCCGTCTTGGGTCGATGTGCGATGCATTCGGTCCTATGTCATAGACTTTAGTGCAATACAAGTTCCAAACTAACTTAAGCCACTTCTGTCTAAAAAACACAAACAAAGTTCAAATCATTTTATCCTTCGGGATTAACTGGGTTTCAAATCATTTTCAGAAAAGAGCACGTTACTTCCGTTTTGTCGTAAACAGGCATCGACCCTAACTGCCGGACGCGAACTTAACGACGCTCATAAAAAACACTTAATGGCCTTGTAGGTCAAACTACGACTGCTCTGATTTCCTCTTTCTCGTCAGATTGAGGATTCGTGGGCACAATACGGTAATGTCTTGGCGAGCAACCTTCCCCCACAATCCTGTAGTCTCCGAACTACGTTGACTTTGATTTTCCCGTTCCCGAGGGAATACGTAGGCCTAGGACGGCGATGTCCTACCAAGTCACCTTTTCTTTTTCCTTTCTAGTTAGCAGTAGGCTTTAGATAACTCACCCTTTGATTAGACAACAAGCGTGGATCCCATCGAGTACGATGGACGCGAGGGGGTGCTAATACCTTCCTCTCGCGTAACCGACTCCCGAATCCGGACTATGGTTGTGATGACCATGTCTTTCCCTTTTGAGGTTTTCTTCGATCGTTTTCGTTCCCTTCATCGGGATAAATAACGTTCGGTGGCGACTCTTCTGTTCTTTTCCTCCGGTTAATTTTCGCAGATGCGACACTTTTCCCCTTGAATACTGATAAACCAAATCCTTTACCATGCACCAAATGAGCAGGAATATGCCTTGAGATCAAAGGATTTATGATTTGAAATGTGAATCCTCAACACATTGCACAAACCCTAATTGGAAATGATTTGAATCCTATGATCTTCAACCACGGAATACTCGATTTTGCCACAACCTCATAACTTGATAATGAAACATACTTCTGGTTTGACCACGATTAAGTCAAATTCCACTTGAATCTTATCATTGAAGAATAATCACATTTGACCAGATAGCCCTGATTAAATCCTCTGGCTCGCATCCTGACTAAATATCCTCCAAACTTGACTTGTTCAGACAAATCTCTGAATTTCTGATAATAAATGAAATAAGTTTTAAATCACTTTGAATTTGTCTAAAACCATTTATGGGAAAATAAATCCACAGAGGAACACAATTTGGACTGATGGACCTTGATCATGATAACCTGAACCAAACTTCTCATCGAACACTGCTTGATATCCTGATGAATTCCAATAAAACACAACTTGGCCTTGAACATTCACCGCTTGAGAAATAGACCACTGCCACAACCAATTTGAAATTGAAGCGAGCTCTTAATGGTTTGACCAAGATTAAGTCAAACTTCCATCTGATCTTGACCATAACTGAATAGCCACACAATCTCTAAGCCATGCCTTTGTTATCAATCTCCCTGCAAAACCCTGAACACAAAGAGAAGAAGAAACAGGCAAACTGTAAAATATTTTTGGTATTTTGGTTAGAGGATAGTAAATATAAACAACAAAAAGAAAATAAGGAAAACACAGGTGCTTGGTGATCTCGTTTGTAATGTAATAATACAAAATGAAGTGTGATCTTAGGGGTAAAAATTTGGGTGTTACGGGCGGTCCAGGCAAAAATTAGAGACATAAACAGAAATAATAATCCTGGTGGATTGAAAAACCCGAAAGGGAAATCTAGGCAAAAGTTAGGGATTATGGAAAGTAACTGCATCTGGCCAATCTTAATCACTTGAAGCAACATTGCTTGTCAATAATTCTCATTCAACCATTCTCAACGGAAGATTTGTGCATAGTGGATTCAAAATTGTTAGGGAGAATAACGGTCATTGTATTTCAATGTAGCCATTTCCATTGTATTTACCATTTTTCAAACTTTGTAATGGTCCATGGAGTTACGCCATTTGCGGACTTCCATTCTATCAATAAAATTTGGGCCTTTGTCCCTTTGTTTGCAATTCTTATTTTGTTCTGTTTGCAAAATTTCATTTATTTTTTATAATAATTTTTGAAACAAATAGATAAACGAATAATCATGCTCTTTGAAAATTATAAAAAAAACATTTTCCTTTAATTCATGAACAATAAAATAAATGTCAATGGTTACTCCAAAAATGGTAAGATCCTGAAGCGCAGATTTCAATGTTCTCCCCGGTAAAGTCTATTGGTAATCTTCCAAGCATTTCGATTTAGTTGATACATTCCTCAGCCGAGCACTAGTTCAAGCATCCCAAACTTGGACTCCCCTGCTAAGTCTTGATTCAGATTTCCTCAGCTGAGCATGGTTCTTCTTCCTCGGCCTGGTTGTGATCAAGCATATATAAGGGCTAATGTGATTGTTCGATCCCATCTCTTTTTGTGATAAAATTTGATGAGGAATCCCCAACAGGTTGTTACCGCCTTTGTTATGGTTCATTTCTCTTATGGCTAATCTGAATCATATTCTCCTCTTAAGAAGTGTTGATATAGCAGTTAATTATTGGGTTTTCTCTCACCCTATGTTGAGTTTTAAAATCCCCTGTAGATTGACTTTCTGCTATGATGTTAACTTCTTAATTATCCCCATGATTCCAAGATGTTTCTCTCAAGGTTGTTAGTACCCAGAGAATTATCTTTGCTGATCTCCAGCGGAGGTTATGCATTTATCACTACTGGTTGTGAAAGATAGGATATAACCCTCATCAGATCCATGTTTTTTCCCAGTGAAGTCAAGCAGAATTTTGTATTTAGAAGATTCATCTTTCCATCTCCTACGGTTGTTAGTGAATTCCTTTCAGATTGTTACGATGTGTTCGACTCATGAAATCCAATATTCCCCAGTTGAACGCCAATTCGGCTTTTCCCCAGACAAGTAGTATTTTGGTGTTCTTCATTTAAGTCTTGATTCAGATCTTCTCCAGCTGAGTATGTTTCTTTTCTCTATCCAGGTTGTGATCAGGCAGTTGAGTAGTTTTAAGTTCCACCTCTCCTTGATGTGGAATCCCCAAGCAGAGTTTTATCCTCTGGTTATGATGTTATTGCTTTGGTTGCTTCCCGAGCAGAGAACAATGTTTCCTTCTAAGAAGTGTTGATATAGCAGTCACCTATCAGGTTTTCTCTCACCTTGTGTTAGGTATTGATTTAAAATCCCCTGTAGCTTGACCTCTTGCTATGACGTCAACTTCCTATTCCCCCAGCAAGTCCAGGATGCTTTTCTCAGAGATGGCTAATTCCAAGAGAGTTTTCTTGTATCCCCAGCAGATCTGCGTTATTCCCTGGTAGAGTTTGTATAACTGTTTACATGGTTACAATCCATAGTGGATCCATCATTTTCCGCAGCATATCTCTCCATCCCCTTGAAGCGGAGTTCATGTTGTTATCACCTTTGTGGATTATTGATGTTAGAAGATTGATATTTGGGTTTCTCCCCAAGCAGTATCTTCCTCTCCTCAGCGAGATTTGAGCCTTGTAGTAGGATTTAACTTCTTTGATGGTTTTTGTTAATCCCTAGCAGGATCTCCAGTGATATCTCCATCATGTTGAGATTAGTCGAGTATTCGGCTATGTTGCGATGTTTATTCATCCTCTGTTTATCTTTATGTCTGCTCTGTCAGCATATTCATACTCATATTCATTTCATGCACATTCATTTGTTATGCATAGCATCTTGTTGTTGCATTGCTCATTTTGCATTTCTTGGTGCTTTGGTCCACTCTTTGGATTTTTTATCCTCACAGAGTGTGTATTCTCTCCATTAGAGTGTCTACCTTAAGCATAAAGAGTTTATCCTTTCTGATTTCCCACTGAGTTTATTCCTCGTGGATGATGTTTGTTTTAGCTTTCCCTCCCAGTTCATTATCAGGATAAAATTAATCCCCAGTTGAGATATTTCCTCATTGGGTGGAGTTTTGCTTGACCGTTTCTTTCAAGTTCATTCCTGGATTGAACTTTGGTCTCCTGAGTTTATTACCTTCTTTTAAGCTGCCCAGTAATCGGTAGTAGGTAATATATCTCTTTGTTTAAGCTACCCAGTAACAGGTGGTTGATAATGTTTTCCTTTTCCTACCCAGTAATAGGTAGTTAATATTTCTTACCCCGAGTTTATTACCATTGCTTAAACTACCCAGTAATCAATAGTTGGCAATATTTCTCGTATCCTTTTTGGTTGGTTACCTTGGTGAGCTACCCAGTAAGCCGGTAGTAAGTAATTCTTCCCTTTGAGTTTATTACCTTTTGTTGTCTACCAAGTAATCGATAATTGGTAATATTTCTCGTATCCTTGTTGGTTGGTCACCTTTGTGAGATACCCAGTAAGCCGGTAGCAGGTAATTCTCCCTTTTGAGTTTATTACCTTTTATTGTCTACCAAGTAATCAGTAGTTGATAATATTTCTCGTATCCTTGTTGGTTGGTTACTTTTGTGAGCTACCCAGTAAGCCGGTAGCAGGTAATTCTTCCCTTTGAGTTTATTACCTTTTGTTGTCTAGTAGTTGGTAATATTTTTCGTATCCTTTTTGGTCTGGTTACCTTGTGTTTAAGCTATCACTTGGTTGGTAGTCGGTAATCTTTCCCTCCTGAGTTTATTGGTTGTATTAGCATACCATATGCTTAGTAGTAGGTAATATTTCTCCCCTCTTTTGGTTAGTTACCTTTGTGAACTACCCAGTAAACCAGTAGCAGGTAATTTTTCCCTTTTGAGTTTATTGCCTGTATTAGCCTACCATATGCTTGGTAGTAGGTAATATTTCTCCCCCTTTTGGTTTGTTACCTTTGTTTATTACCCAGTGACTAGTATTCGATAATCTTTTCATGTAAGTTTGTTGCCTATATTTTCTACCCAATGACCGGTAGCAGGTAATGTTCTTTCACCGTTTGAGTTTGTTACCTATATTTTCTACCCGGTGACTGGTAGTAGGTGATGTTTCTCATCCTTTTTGGTTGGTTATCTTTGTTTTCTACCCAGTAAACGGCAGATGATAATCCTTTCTTTTGTGTTTATTGCATTTGTTTTATACCCAGTGACCGGTAGAAGGTAATATATCTCCTCTATTACGTGGTTTGAGCACCTTTGTTATCTACCCAGTAAACGGTAGTTGGTATCTCTTCCCCAATTGATTAGGTTTTCTTCCCTTGGTGGAAGTAGGTATTCCTTTTATCTTTCCTTTCCCTATTCCGTTGTTTATTTTGTCTCTTGTGGTGCTATATTCCCCACATAAGTCTTGTGTCTGCATGACATTAGCATAATCATATCATCTTGTGGTCTCTTAGGGCAAAAAATTAGGTTTTATGTATTTAAGTCTCTTCTATCTTGTCGAGACAAAGATGCCAATCTTCATATCTCCGGATAGAAGAAAGTTAAATAGGCGCAGCTGTAATACCCTAATTTTTACCCCTAAGATCCCGCCTCATTTGCATTCTCGCATACAAATAAGATCACAAACATTGGTCCTCCTGCCCTCCTCTGTGGATTTGTTTCTGAGGGAGAACACCAAGCACCTGTCTGTTTCTTACTTGCTTTATACCAAAAATATTTTGCAATTTGTTTGTTTCTTCTTCTCTGTGTGTTTAAGGTTTTGCAGGGAGATTGATGGCAAGGGCATGACTTCGATTCAAGTGTGGCTATTCAATTATGGTCAAGATCAGATGGAAGTTTGACCTAATATTGGTCAAAATATCAGAAGATTGCTTCAATTGCAAGTATATGTGTCAGTGGGCTATTTCTCAGACAGTGCGCATCCAAGGTCAAGTTGTCTTGTAAGGAATTCATCAGATTAGCAAGCAGTGATCCATGGAAGTTTGGTTCATAGTCAGATTCATCAAAGGGCCACCAGTCCAAATTGTGTTCATCTGTGGATTTATTTTCCCCGAGATTAATTCAGGACAAATTTAAAGTGATTCCAAACTTATTTCATTCTAATCATAAATTCAGAGAATTATGGAAAAGTTCAAGTGGATTCAAATTGTTGTTGCTTCAGTTGCAAGTTATTCAGTGGTTCAGGAGTAAGTTCATTCATTTTTAATCAGAGGGTGATGGAGAAAGTTCAAGATTGATTTTGGATCAAGATTTCACATCCAATTCTATACCAATATTCCAAATATTCAATAACCATTTTTCTTATATCCATTTTGACTATCCATTTTTCAATATCATTATTCATTACCCATCCTAAATGTCCAAAATCTATTTTCAATATCCATGATCCAAAATTAATTTATCCAATGTCAAATATCCATTATCTATTATATGCATTTTGATAATTCATATTTCCAATTCCAATTATCCAATTTCCATTTAAATCTGATAACCATTTTTTAATCCAAACCATGTTTATCCATTTTTAAACCTATTTCATATCCATTTCAAAATCCAATTCTAAATTTCCAAAACCAAATACATTTCCAATATTCAAAACCCATGTTACAAATAACGTCATAATCCAAAATCCATCAAAAAATTTACAAAAGCTCATTACTATACATTAAAGTTGCAAACAAGTGCCAAAAACAAGAAAGATCAAGCGAGCTCATGAACAAATACAACACAGCTGCTACACGATGAAGCTATTACACGGCCCATGCTAAAGTTACTTCATGCTACTTGCAAGCCAACACAAAATGCATAAATAAGCCACACCAACTTTTCAACCGAGCCATGTCCAAGCTGCTATATTCCCAAGCCATCTACAAAAGACAATATTCCAAAACTTCTGCTTCTACAAGCCAAAGCAACCTCAGCTTCCATGACCACATCGGACAATATATGGCCTGAACATGTGTTTATAAGTGGGGTCAATCCTCACTCTACCAACCGGTTTTGTAGGGTTGAGTTAGGCCCAAGCACATTTGTCCCGAATCAAAAATCAAGTCATTTTTGTAAGCGAGATTGTCAGCCTCCTACTCTCTATAGTGTAGTGTGAAATAGATTGTCTCTTTATCATTTAAGAGAGCTAGTGGCATATTTGTCGATTTTATCCAAGTTGGAGCATTTCTCTTAATGATGTATAGATTCATGTTTTCATGCTTATAGATGACTAGTCGAGTATTCTCCGAAAAATGAAAAAATATTCTTCATCACTAATACTAACCATTTAACTATATTGTTGCACTAACTTTACTTTGTGCCATTTAATTCTTGCTCTTTATTTCTTGTCATTTATTTTAAGCTTTTACTTTTAGCATTTCATATCATATTATCATCTTGTTTTTCTCTTTGTCCACTTGGACCTTTGTGTATGCTTATGCTCTTTTTGTTTAGTCCATTTGGAATTTCTCTTAAAACATTAATAAATATATAAATACTTAAAACTTGGTTCTCTTAATCTCAGACTGTTGTGACCTTGTTATTGGACTTGGAATTTGGACTTAGATCTAGGATCCTTGCCCAATGCTCTTGGAGTTGTGATTTGAGACCTTAGACCTTTGTGTTTCCTTTGTCTGTTTGTTGAGAAATTTTCTGTGTACAGGTATTGTTATTTTGACATTATGAAAATCATCTATTGCATGACTCTCCTAATTGGCTTTTAACCCTTGGGAAGATCTTGCTTGGACTTTGCTACGACTTAACTTGGGAGTTCCTCTGATGCTTTAATTCATCTGGTTATTATGCTTGTGGCTTAAATCCAAAAGGGAAAGAGAATGCTTATGTTGACTTGTTGTCAAGTGTTTTCTCCTTGTGTGGTTAGATTTTTTTCCTTCTTTAGCTTTTATTTCGTGTTTTAAGGTAGTCACTTCATCTCATCCCCTTCTTCAATTTTCAAAATCTTCTCCCTTTTTTCAAAACCTTATTGTTTTCAAACTATAATCGTTTTTTTTACAACAAACCTTGACTTTTGTCAAGTGATTTTTCAAACTTCATTTTCTTTAATAAATGCTAATCAACCTTAAGCATATTTTGACCATTTCAAAAAGACATAAAAAACACTTGAACTCATTCAAACTTTTGTGCCTTTGTGCACTTTTCCTTTCAAAACTTTTCATAAAGTTTAGACATGAGTCATTTTCATAGTTGAGATGTAATTCTCCTATTCCCCGTAGTATTTAAGATGTTGAAATTTTCCACTTAGATGTTGAGTGATAGACTTGTTGATTTTTATCCAAGCAAAAATCCTCCATCTCAAGGTGATGCAAATGTTGTTTTCTTATACTTGTGGATGACTAGTTGTAGTTTTCTCCTTAAAATTATAACTTGTCTTTTCATTTTAAAATGAACCAAAACAAATCCATTATGTTATTTGTACCACGAACTACGAGGTTTTGATCCTATATTGTACTTTGTGGGTACGTAGGCATGAGGCTCAAGAAGTCTCTTCAAACACCAAAATCTTAAAAACTATTTCTTCTCTCATCTCCCCAATCTCATTTCAAGCAAAAATTTCAAACCAAAAAGCGTAGATTTTTTCAAAGAGGTTCCTATAAAGTACTATAGACGTTTCGGGTGCTAACACATTCCCATTGCGTAACCAACTCCCTTACCATGTCTCTGTTTATTTGTTCTTGTTTAGAACTTGTTTAGATTTTGTTCGCTCTTTTTCCTTTCCTTTTGGATAAAATAAAAGTGCAGTGACGACTCTTGTTTCATGAGTTAAGTTAGTCAATAGCTTACACTCACAATTTTTACCGCTACACTACACATTTAACTTATCATACCCATTGTACCAAACATTGTGTCTGATAACTTGTCATCCAAAAAATAGAATGTCACCTTTTAATTCCCTCATCATCTTCATTCGAGTTACATGCTTATTGAATGGACTGTAAATCCATAAATCTTAAGTATACCACATACTTTTGTATCTTTCTTAGAGAAAATCTTATTTCTTGGAAATTTAAAAAATAAGATATTGTATCTCACTCGTCTATAGAAGTTGAGTATTATGTTATGACATCTACCACTACTGAAAAGTTTTTGTTGTGATGCTTACTTTATAATATGGGTGTCCTTCTTTCTGAACTAACTTTCATGTATTGTGATAAGAAACGTGTTATTTAAATTTCGCATATCTCAGTATTTCATGAACATACTAAGCGCATTGAGATTAATTATCACTTCATTCGTCACCGTATTCACCATAGAACAATTACTCTATTATTTGCCTCATCCTCTTTGCATATAGTTGAGTTATTTACAAAGACGTGTTTCATTAAATGTTTTTGTTTCTTGATTGACAAACTCTAGATAATTCTTGTTAATACTATCTCTGGTCACTATTATAAGTAAAAAAGTGATGATAAATCTTGGTCACTAATACAATCAAAAGTCTTTAACTTTCAAACTAATTAATTCTTATATTACTAGTATACCCTTGAATTAGTTCAAAAACATTTAATGTTGGTAGTTGATTTATCAAATATAACAATGGATATTATAGTAAAATTCACTTTGATTGTACATGAAATCAAGAAAATTAATTACACTTAAATAATTTTTTTAATTAGTGTGAAAGTAGTCATTTTTGCTTATAACATTAATTTGAGGTAAGATGTTTTATAATATATAGTGGGCCTTTTTGTTTTAAGTGGGTTAAGAGTATCTTAGTCTTTTGATGTTTTACTATATATATTTTCCTTGTGATCTTTATTTCTACTAGTTATATTATTCATTCATTGAAAGTCTAGTCTCTTTCTTATTCTCATGTTTTGTCATCTCAATTGTTAACAAAGATCATCAAATATCTTCTTATTTGAAAGTAAATTTACATTCAAGAGTTATAGATTCTTGGATGAACATTTTAAGGTTAATTTACTATTGTAGTATGCTAGAAGCACATATGCATAAGTCATTCAATTGATGGCTATAAGTACATATGCATAAGTCAGGGTTTGAATTTTAAATTACACTTTCACCGTATATAAAAATGTTTTAATTCTTGATATTATCATACCTTCTAAAATCAATTTTGACTCCTCCAAATATTAAATCAACCATACACTCAGAAAAGAGTACAAGAAATATGTTAATAATATTTCTCAAAATCTTAAAACGAAAACTGGTTCTATTCGAGATAAACCAAACATGTCAAAATACATTATACATCTCTAAAATAATTTTTTTAACTCTTCAAATAAGAAACTACTATTCTAAATTGTTACATCCTCATAAGTGCATCCTTGACTTTGATAAGTGTAGTGGTCAAAAGGCTGTTGACATCTGATACAGCTTCTATAGTCAACATCATAGGTCCATCTAAACCACATGCCAAAGTTTGACAAGCTAGAGTCAACAAAGATTCATCTTTTGAATTCTCACCTTCTTTTTTACTTGAACACACAACAAAACCAGAAGAAAGCATATGAATTCCTCTTTGGTTTCCACCATTAATGGCAAAATCTAAAGATGTAGCATCTGTTGGAGCATAGATAACATAAGATCCCACATCTGATACAAAACTTTCTTGAATAATCACAGGTTGGTTATCAATACCCAGTATCGAAGGCTGATCCACATATAAAAAAAAAAAAATTATATTTGGTTCTACGGTGACAAAAATTAATGTAAAAAATTAAATTTTATATAGAATTTGAAATATAATTTTTAAATAAATAATAAATACCTGGATAATAGATACAAAATTTGTTGGATGTTCATAAGAGATATGTGCAATCTTTTTCACTGGATTCCCATATGAAAGAACATCCCACTAAAAAAAATATATACTCAATATATTACTTATAATAATTAAAACTATAAGTATGATATTATTAAGCAAATTAACAAACCTGAGTTCTTTTAGTATGGTCCATGAGAAATTCAAAAACTTTATTAGGTGCTAGAGGAATGATAAGTGTGGAAGTAGCACAAACAATCAATCCTTTAGGCTTTCCTTCGCTTGTATTTTTGTTGATAGCTATCTTTATGTCTCCAATGTTGTTTTGAATAAAATTATGAAATTCCAATTTATTTGGCATGGCCAAACTTTCAAAAAACATCTTCACCATTCGTTGAGCAAGCTTCATCACACTCATCCTTCCTTTAGCGGTTTGGATTACTGAATAATAAAATATGTTAACCCAACAACTACTTATTAACTTGATCGGTTAAAAAAATATATAATTTATTTATGACTTAAATGCATTTTTGGTCCCTGTAAATAAGTGAGTTTTTGAGTTTAGTCCCTGTAATTTTTTTGGTCTGAATTCCTATATCTCACTTTTTGCGTGCATTTTAGTCCTAAAGCCAAAATTCGCAAGAAAATCTAAAGAATAATCCGCATGAAACCTGCGGATTTTACCATTAAGGATTAAACCACACACAAAAATTAAGATATAGAGACTCAGACAAAAAAAAAAAAAAAGATACCAAACTCAAAAACTCGTTAACTTACAGGAACCAATAGATTATTTAAGCCTTTATTTATAAAGTAAAAGTGAGAAAGTGTAACCTCCCACGAATTCTTGATCACTTATAATTTGAGCATAGAAAGTAGCGGCCTTCTCACTCATTCTTTGGAGCTCCTTAACCCAAATTTTTGCTCCATATAAATCATATGTATCAATAAGATATCTATATAGATAGTGTGTATGAATATTATCATCCACTTCCACATGTTCAATCCAAGTAACCTAAAAAATAAAACATGTAACAAATAAAGTAGTCTAAAAAATAAAATATCTTAAAATTTTGATTGTAAAAGTGTTTCACAAATATGTAATTATACTCACCATGCAAGAATTTATAGATATTTTTTTGATCATACATCCAGATGGATGTTTCCAAGAGCGAGCAAGAGGGGTGATTGTTGATTGAGAGGAATCATATGACACATCAGTTATTATCCATATGTCAACATCAACTTGTTTACAATAGCGAATGATGTTAAATTCACGAGTTTGCACAAGAGGTGTCAGAATGTGCATTTGTTCATACATCTACCATAAAATTCACACCACAATATTTAAAAATCTATGAGAGTTAACAGTCGATACAAGGTTTTATGCAAAATTAAAATTACCAATTGCAATGCTCCATCTCGATTTTCGAATGATCCATTTTCAAACACTTTAATTGTTTCAGATTTTGAAACAAGTGTTGGAAATATGTTTGTCCATTTCTCCTACAAAGTTGAACAATTTATACTACTCTTGTAAATATATTTATTACTCCCTCCGTCTCATAAAAAGTGTCATATTTGAGCAATGTGCAGTTTTTAAGAAAATGATTATATGTATTGGTTTTAATGAAAAAGCAAATATCATTTACTAAAATACCCTTATTAAATGTAGTTAATAGAGTTGTTGGATAAAGTGAAAGCTAGTCAATAGGGGTATAGTAGTGGAAACATTATAATAAATAATGTATTGGTAATATAAATAAACAATTATTTTGAGACAAAAAAAAAATGCAAATGAAACACTTTTTATGAGACGGAGTGAGTAACAAAAACAAATAATATCAAAAGTGCATTCTTACCATATCTATAAACATGTCAATCAATTCTATGATAGAAATGTTGACAATTGCTGTATACTTTGATGATTCCTTAACTACATTGTCACCATTGAAGTGATTTTGTTTTGGAAAAGATTGATCATAATGTTCATAAGAAAGAGTCAATTTCTCTTCTTTCACACTAGAAGAATTCATCCAAAAAGGTTCTTTCACGCACAAAAGTATAACCAATTCATTCATTGCAAAAGCCGCAATTTGAGATATTCTTGATTTCTCCACATTACAAATCGGTTCTGTCTCATTCTTTAGCATACCATGATTGTGATTATGACTTGAACTTCCACCAATTTCTTGTCTTAGTGGAATTTCAACTTCTAAGTTTCTTGCAAATGCTTTTGTTTGAGAAAGAGATTCTTCAAACTCAGGTAGTGATATCTCTTTCCTTGTATACCTTGTTATAAGGGTCCACATTTTGTCAACCTAAATAAGCGAAATGCGATTCATAAATAAATAATCTATTTTTAAAGAATTAATCTTATAACTAATATGCCTTTTGTTAATTACAAGACATTAGATCGAACATGTGAAACTTTTAGATCATGGTTCAATCAGTTCAACCACAATCGAATCAGATATAAAATATAATCAATGAAAGAAAGTTACTAACCTCATCTCTAAGTCGGTTGTTTTGCTCTCCCATCTTTTGCATGTAAAGTTCATGCTCTTTAGAAGGAAATGGAGGACCCCCACAAGTTGTACAAACTATGGCATTTAATGCCTCTTTTATTTTAAGATTTTCTTGAAGAAGATTATCATTCTCAGCACGAAGAGCATTATTATTTGCTCTCTTGTCTTGATTCTAAATGTAACAAATATGTAAAATAATTTTAAATATGTGAAATCAATTTGGACTAAAATTAAGAGATTAGTGAAACTAAAATACCTTCATTAGAGTTCTTCTATTTTGAAACCAATGTTTTACTTGTATGGGCTCAAGTCCAGTCTCCCTAGCTAATTGATTTCGTTGGGCCTCATTTGGATGACTATCCACTTCTAAGAATCTATATTCAAAAAAATATATACATATTATTTAGTAATAGAGAAATATAATCATTTTAACGTGAAAGAAGGGAAATATAGAATATAATCATAGAATTTATATATGTTTACTCATTATTCCTTTTTAATCTCTAATTTTTATATATGAAATCATAGTGATTTTTTTGCAAATAAAAAAACCTCCTAAAATCATTTACCATTCATATTACTTAATTAAAAGAGGGAAACAAAATTTACCAAACTATCTACATTTTTGAAAAACCACATATGATTTTGAACTGTACTTTTTGACAGAAATAACAAAATAGGAATTTTTTTTTAATATAATTTATATTTTCAAAAAAAATACTAAATAAACCAATTTTTCAAAAAAAATTCCAAAATGGCATGGTTTGGATAGGGTGTATAAGGGAGGCGCCATTTGGGATGGCGCCTCAGTTTGAGGCCAGAAGCCATTCCAAATGGCGCCTCAGGCCAAATTAAAATTGAAAAAAATCAACTGAGATGCGCCATCCCAGATGGCGCCTCAGTGCATTCTATTTTTTTTTTTTTAATTTATGCATGCCTACACATGGCAGACTGTAAAGGTTAAGAAGCATGCATGCCTACACATGTGACTCCCCCACACTATTATAAAAACCCATTCACATTTACAATTTTCATCTCATCCCAAACTACTCTCACTTCTTTTTCTCTTATTTTCTGAAACCTTTGCATCCCAAACCTTTGCATCTCACAACCAGTTACGAAAATGACTTTACTCACGATGGGAAGCAATCACCGAGGAACGCCGGAAAACATTGAAGACTTCGTAAGTTTTCTTGTAGTATTTTGTTTGACAATATTAAACCTTGATGTATTTTATTCAGTTAGTAATTTTGCTTGTTTTTTTTGTTCAGGAGGTTTCAAGGTTCTGTTGTCGTGAGCACGCATACTTCCCTCACGACCCTATCACTGAACCATATCTAATAGGATGTGGATTTGGAGATGTGATAAAAATCCCATCATACCATGTAGACCCAAAGTTCATTCTGGCCTTGCTAGAAAGATGGAGGTCGGAGACCCACACCTTTCACCTTCCTTTTGGTGAATGCACGGTCACTCTACAAGACGTGTATATGTTACTGGGCCTCCGCAAAGATGGCATGGCCGTCAACGGCCCCGTAAATATAAATAGCCAATTTTGCTTCGACTTGTTGGGCACCCCCCTTGAGATTGAAGAAGCTGAGCCTTCACCCGACGGTAGGTGTAGGGGGCAAGGTATTAACTTAAAACGCCTTAGGGAATACCATGACTCCATTGTATTAGACGAGGATTCCCTCCCCTTACACATAATACAAAAAACTAGATGTTATTTGTTGCTATTGTTCGGTCGTTTTTTGTTTTCAGAGAGCACTGGAAACACTGTAAATATTATGTATCTCCCGTTGTTGTCTAACATTAACAGTGTGCACGAATATAGTTGGGGTTCAGCTGTCCTGGCACATCTGTATAGTGC
Source organism: Lathyrus tuberosus (assembly GCA_022829125.1). Lineage (NCBI taxonomy): Eukaryota > Viridiplantae > Streptophyta > Magnoliopsida > Fabales > Fabaceae > Lathyrus > Lathyrus tuberosus. The sequence continues at coordinate 373,780 of JALAZF010000085.1, read as the reverse complement.
ACTCTGCAAAAATGCCAAAAAAAATGCGTGTACATTTTATGGTTGCGCCTATCTCCTTCAGGCGTGGGGTTGGTCGAGAATGCCAACACTAGCTCCAATAAACCGGAACCCATTTACATTTCCATACGCATTAAGGTAAGACTATACACATCCATGCGCCTATATTGATATGTTCAAGTGTAACTAATTCATTTTCTAACTACATTTTCAGGTGGGCAGTTCCGAAAATGAGCTACGATAGAAACCCCCAAAACGCCATAACAGTCTACTGCAACCTGCTAGACCACATTGGCCCTGACGACGTATGTTTCCCTACAACTTTTGTAACATTTCATCCATAGATATTTCTAACATTTTGTATACTTACTCATTAAACTATTTTTTCTTGTAGTTTGTCTGGAGGCCTTACGACGATCTCGACCACCATCCCAACGCAAATGATGCTGCTGTGTGGACTTCAAAAACACCAATAATTCGGTTCACAACTGTTGAGATGCACCAAAGCGACCGAGTGAAACTACAATTCGGTATGCATCAGGACATTCCGGTGGATCCTACCAACTTGGGAAAGTGGCACCTACGCAGAGTCGACACGCAGTGGAAGGATGGTGTGTGGACCAACTTTGCAGCAGCGTTGTGTCACCAGTGGGAGATGCGCCACCAGCTCGTCTTAACAGACCCCGTTGTACAACCTGCTCGGCCAACGGAACTATATATGAGCTGGTTTAGGTCTGTTACCACACCACAACCTTTCCTCTCTCAGCCGACGTATCTAGTTGACCCCCGCCAACGTGCGTCTTCCTCCCAGCAATATGCCCAACATCATTCACCAACCTCTCCACCACAATAACAAAACCCTTATTATAGCCCTGACGAGTCATTCGAACCTACCGAAGCCCACCAAAACGCCCCACACATGAGTCCCCCACAAATGAACCCCCCACAAATGATGACCCCATCTTCCTACCACTCAGAACCACAATCATCATACACCCAACAAACCCCCCTCTTTTCAACTATCAAACCCCACATCAACCACTGCATCAATACCAACACCCATCAATGCATCATTTTGGCCAACCATACCGTATGGAACCAACCCAACCCCCTCATACAAATTACATGAACATGGGCATGCAGCTGGATTACGGAAGTGCTGTCGGCGACAACCCCCCGGCTATTGGGGACATATGCTGCAAAATTTGTCTCATGCTCCAGGGTCATCGTCTGATGCGCCGGGGCCATCTGAACAAACACAGAGACCAGCCACGCCTCAACAACCTCGTGGTGCTAGACAGAGACGTCAAACAAGAGCCCCTGATTGTGGGACCGGTGGTCGGTTAAATAGGCACAATCATTGATTTTCTTTTTGTATCCAACATTTGTATTATTGTACTAAATATTTTAAAAAAAATTAATGTTGTTTTTTTTTTATTATCCATTCTTAAAATAAAATAAATTAAAAAAAAAAGGGGGGACACCTGAGGCGCCATCCCAGATGGCGCCTCCCTTAAAAAAATTTGAAAAAATTTAGGGCTTTTAATTTGGCCTGAGGCGCCATTTAGAATGGCTTCTGGCCTCTAACTGAGGCGCCATCCCAAATGGCGCCACCCTTATAACCCAATCCCAAACCATGCCATTTTGGAATTTTTTTTGAAAAACTGGTTTATTTAGTATTTTTTTTGAAAAAATAAGTTATATTAAAAAAAAATTCACAAAATAGGCTTAGCATTTTATTAAGAGTTACAAAGATTTTCAGAGTACTATTTTTTTATATCATTAATGAAATAAAATAGAGTACTATGTTTTTGAAAAAGCTAAATTAAATTTAAAAAATTGAGTTAATAACATAATCTGTCTAAAAAAAAATATTGGATTTTAGAAGCCACTTAAACGAGATAGCTCAATCTTAATAAAAAAACAAAAAAAAACAAAATAAATAAATAAATAAATAAATATATATATATATATATATATATATATATATATATATATATATATATATATATATATATAAATAAATAAATAAATAAATATATATATATATATATATATATATATATATATATATATATATATATATATATATATATATATATAATATTGAAAAAACCAAGTCCCATACATTGATAATTTGGGCCACCCACCGTTTATATCCACGCACCAACCCCAATAGTGTTGGACGTGAGGGGGTGTATTGGGAAAAATCCAAGTCCCACATTGATTAAAGATAGAATCCATAAAGGGTTTATATAGAGTGACACTCCTCACCTTGCAAGCTGGTTTTGTACGGATGAGTTAAGTCAAACTCTAATTCTATTATGGTATCACGAGCCTATTGATTCGGGAAACCCACCATTTATTTATGCGCACCAAGCCAAAAAAAAAGTGATAGGCGCAAGGGGTGTATTGGAAAAACCAAGTTCCATACATCGATAATTTGGGTAACCTACCGTTTATATCCACGCACCAAGCTCAATAGTGCTGAGTGTGAGGGGGTGTATTGGGAAAAACCCAAGTCCCACATTGGTTAAAGATATAATCTATTAAGGATTTATATAGAGTGACGCCCCTCACCTTGCAAGCTGGTTTTGTAGGGATGAGTTATACCAAACTCTAATTCTATCAAAAATAAAATAAAAACTTAGCATCTCGCTGTCAACTCAAGAATTAATTTCATATTAAATCTCATAATTTAAATAATAAGTATTTTGAGACTCTACTACAAATCAAAGATCTTAGTTGTAATGGATTAAAAAAATGGATCATGTTATATATATATATGCATACAAAAAGGAGTGGAAAATGGGCATGACCGACTCGGTTAAAGGTTATCCTGCAAAAACTCGTCAAAAACAAGTTGAGGTGGGGCAGGCTTGAATCATTGGCTTGCCCTGGTAAAAACGGGCGAGGGAAGAGTGAGTCTTGTACCCCTAGAGTTTTAAGGTGGCAAAGAGTCATGTATGCTCCGTTAATGCATGTGTCTGTCAAAACTTGCCAAAAAATGGTTCAGGGTAAGACAAGCAGAGTAGAGGGTGTAGGCTGGTCCGCCAAAATGCATATTCGGCAAATCTGTCCTATTTTTCCACCCCTAAATACAAACAAGAATTCATTTGTGCTTCATCCGTTCTTATGACCAAAAGTAATAAAAATATATAATTATTATTGTTGTTATTTTTTTTTATTATATAATTATTGTAGCAATTAAAATTACACTAAAATCAAGCATTTAGTAATTTGATATAAAGTCAAATATCAAAAATATTTTATTAAATAATTAAGCAAAAGTAAGTAACCGAAAAATTGAGCATATGTGATTAATATGCATAAAATGATAAAATTGGGGAGCGAATAAGCTAAAAGATTTGGGTTCAATCCTTAACAAAGAAGAAAATACTAATATAAAACTAACATATTATTCGATCTCATTTCACTTGATCCTTTATTTTTATTCCATCCAATTTGAAGTGTATGCAATAGAATGAGATATTATTAATAAAATATTAAAATAACAAAATGAAATATTTGTTCCATTTCGCTCTGCTTTCATTTCATTCCATTATGTTTCATTCCAATGCACTATGTTATAATCATTAATCAAAATATAACTTTAATTAAACACAAAATATATTTTTATAAAAAACCAAACACAAAATATTTTAATATGAAAATGGATTATGCTCCCATTAAACCAATAAATAGAGAAAAATAATAATTTAAAATGAATATAAATTAACAAAAAGGACATCTTACTTACTTTTCAAGTATGGATGTTTGGTTGGTCGTGAAACGCGTGTAGGATGGTTGATCTCCATCATTTAAGTTATCAGTGTCTTCTTCATTAGATCTACCAATGCCTCTTCCAAAGGGATTCATTTGTGACGTGCTAGATATTGAAATACGCACGCACGAATATTGAAATATGTTTCTTTTACCTCTATTTTATGTCTGAGATATGTGAATTTAGGGTGTTTATATACACAAAATAAATATTCAGGAAGCTTCGAGTTAATCTTTAAAAAAAAACATAGAAGAAAAGAATATGGTAAAAAAAAGGAAATTATATAATTACTATATGGTCTTGGATTTTTCTCTAGATTCGTATATATTAACAAATAAAAAGTTTGTTGATCATTTTATAAAGATTTCCTCTTCTTTTAAAAAGTTGGAAAGGCAAAATTATTATTAATTAAAGGTGTATTATTGATATTTTTATAAAAAAAATATTTGAATTTGAACTCAATATCTTAATGTTATTAGGTTAAACTCTATTAAGTACTTCCAGAGTCGTCTCAAATTTTTGGAGGCCCTGTGTAGCTTAGTTATAGTTTAATCATGAAAAGCAATAGTTAAATATGTTTGTAGTCCCCCAAAATATCTCAAATTTTATTTTTAGCCCCTCAAAATATTTTTCTTCAAAGAATGATCCTCCTAATATTTTCATCCACACTTTTGGTCGCTCCTGCTAACGTTCGTTAACAATAGCTGACGTGACATGATACATGACAGTGCCAGCGTGGCAAAGATGCTGACATGGATTTCACGTGACATTTTGTCCTCGTTTTATATTAATTAAATTTATAGTGACGGAAACATAAATATCATACATAAACCCATAAAGCATAGCTAATATGTAACTAATATGTAGTTAATCCATAACTAATTCAAACACATCATTTTTATAACCTAGTCTTCTTTTTTTCATGATTTTTTGAAAAAAAAAATTATCACATTATAAGGATCTCTCACAAAAATTTAATTTTTTTTTACTTGATATGAAATAAATATGAATTTTTTAAACATGAATTTTTCATGAAACGAAAACAACGCAAGCGTTGACATATGATTGAATTGCCAGCTAATCTTTTGTAGGGACTTATATCATAATACATAAAAAATGATCTACAAATTTTTATGACATCTCAAATAATTCTCGATTAATTTTGATTTTTCGATAAAACTCATATAAATGTGTTTTTTTCAAAAGACGAAATGAGAAATTTAACCCTATAGGTTTTAAAAAGACTTACATACTTTAAATTTATTCATGTTAGTGTATCAATTTATAAGTATCTCTCTCACAAAAATTAATTTTGTTTGGCATGAGATGTATTAAATAAGAATTTTTTAGGCATCGATTTTCCATGACACGAAAACAATGCAACATTGGCATATGATTGAATTTTGAGATAATATTTTGTAATAAATTACATAATAACATATAAAAATAATCTACAAAATTTCATGGCATTTTGAATAAGTCTCGATTTACTTTGATTTTTCGATCAAAACACATATATGTATGTGTTTCAATAGAAAAATCAAAATAATCGAGACTTATTCGGAATGAGATGAAACTCTGAAGATAGGTTATATATGTTATGATATAAGTCCCTGCAAAATAATAGCTCAAAATTCAATTATATGCTAACGTTTTCTTTGTTTTCATTTCATAGAAAATCGGTTCTTAAAAAATTCATATTTAATTCATCTCAAGTAAAAAGAATTAAATCTTTGTGAGACAAATCCTTATAAAGTGATAAACTTTCTTGCAAAAAATATGAAAAAAAATATGAAGTCTAGTTCGTAAGAATGTTGTGTTTAAATTAGCAAGGGATTACCTATAGATTAGCTACATATTAGCTATAATTTCTAGTTTTATGTATGATGTTCATGCATGTTAGCGACAGATTTACCGGCATAATCAACGTAGCTATAAATTTAATAATAATAATAATAATAATAATAATATTAAATGGGAACAAATTGTCATGTGTCGTCCATACCAGCATCTTTTCTATGTTGGCATTGCCACATGTCATGTCATGTCAACTTCCGTTAACGGACGTTAACAGGAAGGATTAAAAATGTGGATGAAAAATATTATGAGGATCTTTTTTTAAAGAATTTTTTTTAAGGACTAGAAGTGAAATGTGAAATAATTAAGGGAGTTTCAAATATATTTAACCCGAAAAACAAATAACCCTATATACTTATAATTTAATTTAAAAAATATTTTATGATATTCAATTAACTATAATTTAATCTAAAAAATTTGAGACTCTATACGATAACCTGTTTTGCATGCAGCCCTAAATACTGCAAGTGTAAATTTCCTTTTCAATAAAGTCAATTTTAATTGATTAATAATCTTGAATCATAATAATGGTAAAAAAAAAGTATAGTTGTATAAATAAATTTATATTAATAACATATAGTCTTTTTTATTTTATTTTATTTTATTACACATATCTCAATATTACTTCAAATAATGTATTAATTGCCCTTTTGAAAATTTGAACTCAACGTTTTATTTAAAATATATTATTATATAATTTAAGTAATAATAAAACTTTGAGGTGTCTTATAAAAGTGAAGTCAACAACGATTAAATATTCAATTGATATCTAAGATAAAAAGAATTAATAATGTTAAAAAAAATTTAAATTATAGGTTAAATTACAGTTTTTGTTCCTTACTTTTAATTTACTTATGAAATTAGTTTTTCTATTTTAAATTCAAACAATTTTGATTTCCCTTTCATACTTTTGCATTTGAAATTATTGATGTTTTCATTTTCTAAACGACAAGTTACTTGTGAAACATGACAAATCATCGTATATAAACATATTGTTGAACTTTATAGAAAAATATATAAGTTAAAAAATGAAGAGATGTTCGGTTTTCAAATTCAAATAGTTTTAGTTCTCCTCTCACATTTTTTTCATAGAATATCGAAGAGATGCTTGTTTTTTAACATATATTTTTATCTATAAATTTTAACAATATGTTTATACACGATGATTTGTCATGCTCCACAAGTAACTTGTCATTTAAAAAATAAAAACACCATTAATTATAAATACAAAAGTATAAGAGAATGAAAATTGTTTAAATTTAAAATAGGGAGATCAATTTTAGGAATCAGATAAAATAGGATGACCAAAACTATAATTAAGCTTAAATTATATTATACCCTCTCAAAGGATAGTGAAACAACGTAAATAGAAAAGTTCTTCATTTTAAATATATTAATTTTGTTTTCTCTTTTCGATAAGGTAGACTTGAGTTTTCAATTTTTCCTATTTTTTAATATAAAAAAATTTCATGGCCGCCAAAGAATCGGTACCCACTATTTTGTGTCGGCCAAAACCTTGGGATCTGTAACACCCCAATTCTCATCACGGATAAATAATACATAAATAAATCAGAGTGAATAAAAATTTATTCTTAGACAGAAACAAGGATGCCACATTTAAAGAAAGAAAACACAATCTCTGCTCATAAATTTGATACATAACACAAAATGGAATAAACATAAAAGGGAAACTTTTTCCAACAAAAGGAAAGTTCAATTATGGAATAAAGCAGAAAGATCCATAACTGACTTGTTTTACAAAATAAATTGTTGTATAACATCAAAATATTCATACAAAGGTAATACAAATTAGATCCAACAAATGTATACATATATAACAAAAGCGTTCCCCGACTCCCGTGTTATGTATCAGAGCAGACAGACCGACAAAAGGATAGAGAACTAATCTTCACAAAAGCCTCCAAGATACTAATCTGCAATTGCCTCATAGGGCATCAAACCACAGCAGAAGGGTGAGAAATAACAACTAAATCAAGGTTGCATAATAATATGCAAACACATATAAATTCATATGCATAATTATTCTCACCACAAGCATCACATACTAATACATATAGCATGCCACAGATACATAACATATTTCTAATAATCCAACCACATAGCATATATCAATTATACCAACATAATCACATATTCACACATAAGGCATACCAAAGTTATGACATATGGAAACACACCACCACATCGCATATATTCATATATAGCATGTCATAGATAATTAATACAATCATTGTAATGTACAACATCCCCACACAACATAGCATATGTCTCTACATAAAACATATCATCCATACACTATGCCAAAGAAGGGCTTTGACAGCGCTTTTTTTGGGCTTAGACAGCGCTTAAAAGCGCTGCCTATTCAGGCGCTACTATAAGTAAAGACAACGCTTTAGTTAATGAGAAAGCGCTGCTAAATGTCAGCTTTAGCTAGCGCTTTTACTTTGAAAGTGCTTTCTGTTTTTCACTTTAGCCAGCGCTTTGTCTGTAAAAGCGCTGTCTAAAGAACCCCTTTAGGCAGCGCTTTGACTTTAGACAGCGCTTTTGGTTATCTGTAGGCATTGCTTTAGACAACGCTTTTCTTTAAAAGCGCTGTCTATTCTCTACTTTAAGCAGCGCTTCTTATTTAAAGCGTTGTCTAATCCCCACTTCAGGCAGCGCTTTTTTCTTTGAAGCGCTGTCTAATGTCCACGAAATTTTTTATATATAAAACTTAAAAAAAGCGCTGTCTGATATATACAATAAATATTTACCAGATTATCACCATATTTTGCACCAGGTTTTCACCACATTTTGCACCAGAATATGCATTTAGAATTTGCACCAAATTTTCATAAATTAGAGTTTCAATCCAATAAATATGCACCAAATTTGTCTATTTATATATACATCTTTAATCCAATAATTTATATATACAAAAAATTAATGATATTCAAGCTAAAAAACAACAACAATTCATATATCTTGTTAGCTACAAAAAATCTGATATTCAAGCTAAAAAAACAACAACAATGAACTTGTTAGCTCTATCTTCTACATCTGCACATATAACCTGAAACAAAACAACAACAACATTAGACAAAATATAGAAGAAAACAAAGAAGGCATTGTTCTTATCTGATATTCAAGCTGCAAGCATTGCCAAATCTGATATTCAAGCTGCAAGCATTGCCAAAAATATCAACAAATGATCATGAGTTATTGAATATTGCCAAGTGCCTATGAAAATCAGTATATGATTCCAACCTTCTATGGCCAAGATATCAATCAATATTTGGCAGCACCAACACAATTTATGATTCCAACCTTCTATAACAAACAACAACAACATTGCAACACAATTTAATATACTAATGACGACATATTATCTCATCAAAACTCAAACTTATATATACTCAAAATTCTCATCAATGAAAGAAAGACAATATACCTTATAAAACTCTCAGCTCAATAATGAATTGACACCATTCCTCCTTAAGTTCATCCATTTGATCTTTTGAGTAATGAGCACATTTGAATTCATCAAAGTACTACATAATAATATAACATAGTATGATTTAGCTAAAACTATTTAATTATATGAGACATGTGGTAAATATTAAAATAATTCCTAAGTTAGAAATCCATACCTTGGATGGAATATTTATTCGATCCAAAAGAAGAGTTTCTTTCATAAACCTCAACATGAAATATCCACAATCTATTCCATTACGCTGACGAGGACACTACACATGGAAAGAAAATACGGATATATATCAAGATATACCCCTTAACTAGTTTTATCAAGTATCATCACTAATATATTCAAAATTGTGAAAATATACCTCCACTCTAATCCATGTAATGTTGTTGGCTTTGCTCTTTGGAACTTGAATATCTCTTTGTGATCAAAAAACTTGTATAACGCTAATAAAATATAAACGAATATTTAGAACATGTCACATAAATAAATAAATATACACACAAATATTTAGAACAATCTCACTTACGTATCAATCAACTTCTTCATATCTGGGTATGTTGCTTGATCATTGTGTAAAGAATCCAGATAATATACAATTTCTCTTATCGGATTAATTGCCACCAACAACCAATGTCCACTGTAAGATTAAACAAAGGTTAGATGGAAACTTTCTACACAACTTCAAAAAACAAAAAATTATAATAGATGAAGTTAGAATGAAAATCTAACCCGTTGCCAGTATTATATGGTAAAAAGAACAACTTTTCTGTATCTTTGCTGGCCATAAATAAACCGAGTACATACTATATGACTTCATCTGGTTTCTGTACGATTAACCATGAGTTGATAGTCATGGGAGATAAGAAAGTGAATCTTTGTCCCAATCCACGTGGGCGCATCAATTTGTCATACAGAAACCTTAAATAAAAACATCATTAACATATTAGACTATTCATTTGAAATGAGTAAATAAATTGTTCAATTTATTAAACAAAGTTGATCGAAGTATACCTAACGTAAGTATCGACAACACCGATGCCTATTTCCAAATGTTTAAAAACTTGCTCCATATCCTCTCTACCAATTGTTTCCGAATATTCAAAACCAAAAATACCTTCCTCCATAGGTATAAGCCGAGTACCACCATCAGGAATATCTGTTATAAGTAAACATGTCTGAAGGCACGACCTATACTGAAAAGTAGGTTTTTTTCTAGCCGCGGTCTTCTTAGCAACACCCTTTGTTTGTGTGGGAATGTTGCTAATTTCAGGCATCTTACCCCTACTGATTTGTTCAATCTCTTTAGCCTGAATCTAAATATCATATAATTAGTTAGGTGAAGTATAAGATCACGAATTAACATTTTTCATGCATAAATATCATATAATTATGTTGTACCTCTTTTCTCGATGCAATTGACTCGGTTTGCCGCATAATCCCCTTATCATTTGATTTGGATTTTGTTGGAGTCTAACATTACCATGTAAAAAAAATGTACGTAAAATGCCCGTAAAAAATTTGAATACCCAAAGGTTCATAATGGTTTTAAGCTTACCTTATCATCTAGGCAAATGAGGCTTGACGACCATGCAACAAACGATCCTATTGCATCTCCCAACAATGTTGCATCCGAAACATCGTCAGGTAGTGGTAATAAGGCATCCCCCTCTAAAACAATATCAATCGATACTTTCAAAAATCCAGTGGGGAGCGGTTTATGGTGAAGCATTTCTCCCAAAGTGTTATGCACTTTTCCCTTGCCAACCATCCGATAAGTCGGTGACGATAAATAGAGTTGACAACGGGAAATGCCCTAAAACCAATAATAAATATGACATTGTAAATGTGTATATATGTCAATTAAATAAATTAAGCTAATTTAATTTCATAATAATATATATAATTACCTCAGGAATATTCGGTTGAAAATTACAATTGATACTATCTTTCTCACTAGTATCTTTAAAAGCTGAAGCTTGATCTCTTTCTTTTTTATCTCTTTCTTTTTCCTTTTTCAATTCACGAACTTCAGATTGTAATGCTTCCAACTTTTCCTGCAGTTCTTTATTGCTAGCTGTTTTTTTCTTTGGTTTTTTCAAGGATGTTGGAGTGATCCCATATCCCTTACCCCTCACACGACCAGAATACTCACGAACATCTAATGCTCGACTAAGTAGGCTCCTGCAATCATTGTCTTCATCTGGAGATATAGACTGAGATAGAGTCTCCTGAAATTCATATGAATATCGAAAATTTGACTTAATTATATGTTAATAAACTTTTGATTTAATTCAAGCAATAATGTTATACTTACACATTTCTCAAAAATTTGTTGAACATCTTCTTTAACAACTCCATCCTTACCCACACGGGCTTCCTTCCACAAAACATGTTCCGGAAGAGATGTTTCAGAAATTTTCTCCTTTGTTAACTACACATTAAGCCAAATAACATGATAAAAAATAACTCATGATGAACAAGTATATCATTGCAATTTATAGATACTTACTATAGATTGTTGTAAGCGTGCATATCCCATACGCCCTTTTTTGTATGGATACGCGGGACTTGATGCTCGTTGCCGATTTATGTCACTTACACTCTCAAATTCTGGGGTTTTTCGTTTGGATTTAAAAGTTTCCCATTCTTGAGGTGTAATCAAATCTGCATATTTTCGTGGAAGCTCTGCATCAATAAATTTTTTATCCGCATCCTTAAGAAACTTGTTTGATAAAAAAGATCTAAACCCTCTATGTATTTTTCTGGCCAATCCGAGTATATAATCTTTTTTGGTATCATCAATGTTGAAAGACCTCTACGAAAATCATACACAGAGTGCGTTAGTATAAGTAATTTAAATACATAATCGTCATTAAAGACAAATAACATCACATATGGTACCTGTATCTCAATCCATATTTTGTCTTTAGCGTCTTTCAACGCTTTGTTTCTCCAATCATCACAAGTAATTAGAACTTCTCTCCTTGTAACTGAACCAAGATAACTTGTCAACGTTGAACCGGTAGGCTCAATTAGTTGGTTATCTTGACTCCAATGCACATCATGTTTTATGCCTCGATCTCTATCACGAATGAGTCTCTTCATAATTGTTATTCCTCGTCTAATTTCCCTTTCCACTGCATTACCGGTCTCATATCCATCATGAATAGAATCATCATGTGGGTGATCCTCGTTACTAGCCATCTAACCTGTAATAAGAGATTGTAATAGTTACAATTCCAACGAAAACTCATAAACATTTTTACTGAAACACTGAATTAGCCGACACTCTTATTGAGTTCTACTATTTCATTTTGTTTTCTTTCCACAATCAACAGAACAGAACAATCGAAATTAAACTTCAAACAAACAAAAAACCTAGAGTTCAGAACAACAACATCAACAGAGTCAAAAAATGGGGAACGTTACAGTTCCTTTTGTAGGGATGATACTTGCAGAGTGTGTTCAAGTTGCGTTAATCATATTAAGCAAACAAGTCAATGCACAAGGAATGAACAATTCCAACGAAAACTATCAAACTTCATAGCAATGAGTAACAAGAGAAGAAAATAATTGAAAATCCTAAATTGATGAACACTAAACTAAGCATAGAAATTAAGAACCGAATCAATCAAATAAAAAGTATACCGTGAAAAAGCTTCAGTTAAAAGATTGTAACTCTATCTTCTTCCTTTGATTGTAGAACCCAGGAGCCTCGCCGGAGAGAGCAAACAGCCTTATGAAGGAATGGATGTAATAAGGACTATGTAATAAAAGATTGATGATTACAATGAAGAGGACGGAGGTGCGTGAGAGAAGAAGAGAATATTTTTTCTGGTTTTAGGGTTTTTCAATTGCCTCATAGGGTAACCTGAAGTTTTTCCGTCTCAGACATAAAATAAAGGGCAGAGTCCCTTAATGGAAGAACTTCCTGGCAAGGGTAAGGCATCCTCAGCTTGAGAGCTCTAGTTTGTACCCAGTGGAGATAAGGCTCCACCGAGACACAGTCTGGTTTTCCAAGAGACTCTCTTCCTTTTCTATGAATGTGTTTCCAGGCATGCACTATTTCCGTCTTTAGTGCCCTTTCATTTTCTCCTTCCTTGAAGAAAAGACCTTCCAGATGAGCATTACGCGGGATATGCATCATCGGGTATCCAAATTGACGACGAACTAAAACTGGATATTATTGATTCCTCCCTTAGTTCCTAAAAGGGGTACATTTGGGAAATTTCCACAATGGTCAATGATTCTGATCTATCATAGATTCGATTGTACCAATCGATGTCAGAGTTGGTAAGAGACATGATTCTCTGCGACCAACGTAAAGTATTCTTTTGATCCCAAAATGCAGTAGACTTGGGCAAGTGAGAAGTGAACCATTTGTACAGCAGGGGTACACAACAGGTGATCATTCCTCCACTATACAAATTCCTTAAGTGTACCGAATGATAAGCATCTGCGAGCAAAGTCGGTACAGGGTTTCCAATCAGGAAAATCTTAATGGCATTGATATCTACAAAGTTATCGATGTTGGGAAACAAAATTAACCCGTAGGTGAGCAAAACAAAGATGCTCTCGAAAGCGGCCATGTTCTCTATACTAGCAAAGTATAGAGCCTTCTTTGTCAAGAACTGGGCTGGCAAACCCTGGATTCCCCCCTCAGTGGTCATGTGAGTCCTAACCTCTGACTCATCCAAATAGATTGCTCTTGCAATGGTTTGATCTTTTAGAATCTCTTCCAGTCCAGAAAAGGGAGCCTGATCAGTGATATGTAAATCAGTTAGGTGAGAGTACTCCTCCAGCGTTGGTGCTAGTTGATAATCCGGGAATGTGAAACAGTGATAGACCGGATCGTAGAACTGGATTAGTGTGGACAGGATTCCTTCAATTACATGGACCCTTAACAAGGACAGCATCCCTCCGTACTTGGCTCTGAAAGCCTCGTGGTTGGTGATTATTCTCGCCAGACCTCTTAAATCCTCTAGTTTTGGAACCTTGAAGGTGTACTTATGAGTTTTCCTTCTACCGAAATCCATTAGCGCAATCTCCCTTCTCTGACATTTGCAAGCATAGTCTTAGTTTAATTTGAAAAAGAGAAACTAGAAGAGAAGATTTTTTTTTGTTTTAATGTTTTTTAGATGAATGCATGAATGCAGCACACAAAAACATAGAAAAAAATGGGGTCAAAGGGTCGGTGTCATGAAGTCAAGGCTCTACCCCCCCCAAAGGTTTATACTGGTGATTTTTTGTACCTGTCCGCAAAATCATTGACCCCTCTTGGGATAACAACAGCAAGCGGATCGCCAGCGAGCTGATGTATCCTAGATCAATCTCAAATGAGGGTAGTATCACATGACAATTATTTTCGATAGCTTCCGCACTACAAAATGGTTTAAGTCTACTAAAAACCCCAGCTTCTCAGATAACCCAGTCGACCACACTACTTTCAACAACCGAAGTCGTATAGGCAATGTATCTGCAAAGGGAATCTCCACTGAGTTTGATGGTCGATCGGGGACTCTTAACTGGGATTCACTCCCCGCAAGATTACCCGCATTGCCATCACCTATCTTAGGTGTATACTCAATCTTTCCACATGCGGCATCACACGCATTCCCATTAGCAGGAAAATAAACACATATATCAATTAGGAAAAGCAGTATATATATTTGTCTTAATCATCCTAGACCTCTAGTCTGATGATCCTATACAGACAATGACTCCCTAGCAGAGTCGTCATTTCTGTGACATTTTGTTGAATTTTAAATGTTTTCACCCTAAAAGAGACTAGAAAGAATGTCTCCCACTGTGGTCGCCATTTTTCTGTAGCGCAATTTTTGTGGTTTCGAATCACTATCGCTTTGGTACTACAGTTCGATTCATTTTTTATCCTGTTGAGCTGATTAAAGAAGGGAAATAGATGTCTCCAATTAACCCTGCTTGTAAACTGAGATTAAACAGTCAAAACTGTTGGTTTACAGATGTTATCAAGAGGGGGTTCTTCTTTAGGGTTATTTGCTTAAGAACAGTGTCTAGGCTATTGGTAGGATGTTATGTCGGATGCTTTTCGATTGATGTATGAAGGTACGGGATTTTGGGTTTTTTATTAGTATGCTCGCTAAGATTTTTGAAATCTTATGCTTACGTATTCCCGAAACAGGGAAATCAGAGCGATCGTAGTTCCTCCTATTCTAAGGGAGGAAAAAGGTGTTTTGGTGTCTTGTTCAAAGCCCAAGATTGAAGCTAAACAGGTGATTTATATCTTGTTCAAAGCCCAAGATGTGAAGCTGAAGGGTCTATTTGTATCTTGTTCAAAGCCCAAGATGTGAAGCTGAAGGGTTTATGCTGAGAGAGAATTTGTCATCTCTAAAGAGGAGTTGTTTATGTTTGTATGCTGTGAGCAAGGCACAACTTTGATGCTAAAAGGTTGATTGACTCAACCGGGGTTTTCTTTATACAAAGCCTAAGAGGAGGCTAGAAGTTGACTTTTTCGGGGAAAATGTTCTTTCTGTCTTGTACAAAGCCCAAGATTGAGGCTAAAAGGGTTTGACTCAACAAGAGAGTCTGTCATACTCAACAAGAGAGTAATTTGGTGTCTCGTATGAAGCCCGAGATGGAGGCGAAAAGGGAAGATGGACTGAACAAGAGAGTCTGAAATGGTTATTGACTCAACGAGAGAGTCTGAGAGTTTATTGACCCAACAAGAGAGTCTTTTATACTCAACAATGTAGCGAGCGATTTTGGACGTGGTTCTTAAGCACTTCCGCTATGGGGTACTACAGGTCAATTCATTTTTTATCCTATTGAAGTTGATGAAGGAAGGGAAATAGATGTCTCCAACTAACCCTGCTTGCATACTGAGTTTAAACAGCGGTCTGTTAGGTTACGGATGCTATGTGGAAGTGGGGTCTCTTTCTGCTTATTTTGTTAAGACTGAAATGAAAGGACTATGTTATTGGCAAGATGTTAGGACTGATGCTTTTCGATTGATGTATAAAGGTACGAGATTTTGGGTTTTTGATTAGTGTGCTCGCTAAGATTTCTCTTTCAGAGCGAAATAGGGAAATCAGAGCGATCGTAGTTCCTCCTATTCTATGGGAGGAAATGGTGTTTTGGTGTCTTGTTCAAAGCCCAAGACATGAAGCTAAAGGTGGTTTGTATCTTGTTCAAAGCCCAAGATGTGAAGCTGAAGGGTCTATTTGTATTTTGTTCGAAGCGCAAGATATGAAGCTAAAGGGTTTTGACTTTAGAGAGAATTTGTCATCTCTAAAGAGGGTTATTTGATCTGTTTGTCACAGCTGTTGCGTGACTGGTTATAAAGGAGAATTACTTTAACTGGGATATGTGAATCCAGCAATGCCATAATTTCCTTTATAGGGGATTTTTAACCTGAATGAGAAGACTTTAACTCAGTTTAGAGCAATGCCATCTTTCCTTAGGAATTTCTCATGCTAAAAGAGGGACAGTGGCGTGGATGTAAATAATCCAGAGGCTTGCCGCTTACAGCCAATAGATGAAGGGAAAAGGAGTTGTTGATGTTTATATACTGTGAACGAGGCACAACTTTGATGCTAAAAGGTTGATTGACTCAACCGGGGTTTTCTTATACAAAGCCTAAGAGGAGGCTATTGGCCCAACAAGAGGGTGTTTTTATGTGTCCCGTACGAAGCCCGAGAGAGAGGCTAAAAGGGTTGACTCAACAAGAGAGTGCTTTTGTATGTGTCTTGTACGAAGCCCAAGACGGAGGCTAAAGGTTGTTTGACTCAACAATAGAGTCTTTTATACTCAACAAGAGAGTGTTTTTGTATCTCGTACGAAGCCCGAGATGGAGGGTAAAGGTGTTTGACTCAACAAGAGAGTCTTTTATACTCAACAAGAGAGTGATTTTGTATCTCGTACGAAGCCCGAGATGGAGGATGAAAGGTTTGACTCAACAAGAGAGTCTTTTATACTCAACAAGAGAGTGATTTTGTATCTCGTACGAAGCCCGAGATGGAGGCTAAAATGTTTACTCCGCTGGGGAGAATCATTTGTACAAAGCTCAAGAGAAGGCTAGGGTAACTGTTTCAGTTGAGTGACAGGTCCAGCATGTTGGTTAAAAGAGAAAATCAGTTCTTATATGGGTAATGTTGTACTCATGGATTTGATCTGAGGATCGGGATTATTTCCTGTTCTCTAAGGAAACGGGGAATCTAAAGGAGCTTTAGACTGTCCGAGTCTACGGGTTTTATCTTTTGTACTATGCTTAAGAAACAGTAGTAGTAAGATCTAGACTCTTTGAAAGACTGTTCTATTAAGATGACTAATTTCTATTCCTATACCTCTAAGAGGTCGTCGGGACAATTTGTACGAAGCCCAAGAGGAGGCGAGAAAAACTTTTAAGAAGCCGAAGGGACAATTTGTACGAAGCCCAAGAGTAGGCTATCTTCCCGGAGGAAGAATCATTATACGAAGCCTAAGAGGAGGCTGTGAAAACTTCTAAGAAGCTGACGGGTCCTTGTACAACGACCAAGAGGAGGAGGGGATGCTTTTAGGAAGCCTGTGGGTCCTTGCACTAAGCCCAAGAGGAGGCTGATGAATAGTTCCAGAAGGGGTTTTGCTTGGAACATTGACCTTCTGTATATGAACTGTTCAAGGGGGGAGATTTCTTAAATCTAGTTATCTAAAATTGTTGTAAAAGAAAATTCTCATGGCTTAGGTTATGTTGAAATATTCGGTATAACGTCGGATGTAGGGAGACGAGGTTTTGTCTAGTTCTAGACGTAGTTGTCGGGGAAACTCTAAATATCTATACTATTATTACACAGTCGATATGTGTTTATGAAAGAAGACTTACAGTGAAACAACCTCACAGTACAGTTATATACATATGAAAGCGGTAAATGAAAGCGGGTAAACACTTACTCGGTTGTAGAGCTTCCATACTGTTTGGTTAGTTTGTTCAACAAAGAAAACTTTGATAACAATATTATATTCAAAATCAAAGGAGAAAGTGCTTTTGAAAGGAAAATTGGGGCTTACAGCTCAAGGAGAGGCCCAGGGCTTTATCAGTGATCGCACTGTCATTTTGTACAGGGACTTATACAAGTGACTGAGGCCCAAAAAGATTTTCTGTACAAAGGGATGGGTCTTACACTCTCTCAAGAGGCCCAAAATAATTGAAAGAAAAAAGAATGGGGCTTATAACACGAGGGTAGGCCCAGATGATTCTTTTGAACTGGCGATCGCGCCGAGCTTTTCTTTTAACGCAGAGGGACTTATACAATATCTGAGGCCCAAAATTGTTTTGGTTAAAAGGGGATTGGGTCTTACACTTTATTAGAGGCCCAAAAATGATTTTGAATGGGTCTTATAGCTCGAAGAGAGACCCAGATGGTTTGTTTTAAACGGGCGATGATCCCGCCGAACTTTTGAAATACAACGTGACTTATACAATAAGTGAGACCCAAAATAGGTTTGTATTTACAAAGGATTGGGTCTTACACTCTATTAGAGGCCCATGAGTGTTTGGAAAAGTTTGTTAGGGAGAAAATCAATAAAACCCTAATTTCATTTTTTTAAAGGCATTTTTCAAAGAAAAATCAAGTAAAAAATGATAAAAATATCAAATAAAATCATTAATCATGTTATAAACAATGATTAAGGTTTATAAAAAAGTATTTTATCCACATGAATATTTAAAATCATTTTGGTTTTAAAAATCAAGAAAAAGAAATCATTTTAAAAGCATTTAAAACAATTTAAAACAATATTTTTGAATATATTAAAAATATATCAAATAATAATATTTTTTTGTGATTTTTTGTGGATTAAAATATTATGGAGTATGAATAAGAAGTGTGCAAAACAAAATTAGAAAATGATGATTTTTGCTATGTAAAAGAATTGGTTGAGTTTTTGAAAATAAACTAAGAAAAAGAGGAAAGATGTCACAACATCACATTCGACATCTTTCATGAGTTTTGAAGATAAGAGAAAAAGGAAAGATGTCACAACATCACATTCGACATCTTAAAAAAATCAGAATTGAAACTTTAGTTTCAACATCTTTTTTATCAAACTTCAAACATTCATAACTCTCAATTTTTAACGAAATTAAAATCCGTAAGAACCTATCTTGATCGATTTTTCGCAAGGAATCCAATGGTATTACTCATGCACACTGAAACTTAATGTACAGTGAAGATGGCTGGTTTCTACCTGAGTGAATCGCACACTCAAAGATACAACAGAGTCGCCACCGAACTTTATTTAGTCCCAAAGGACAGGGAAAATATCGATAAAACCCAAGGGAAGAGAAACGAGAACGGGGGGTCGGTTATGCGAAAGGAAGGTATTAACACCTATCGCATCCTTCATACTCGACGGGAACCATTTCGCTTTCTTCTAGGCTTGGATGGGTTAACTATCTAAAGGCTTCTAGCTAAAGAAAAGGAGAGAGAGAAGAAAAAGGGGAAAAAAGAAGGAAAGGAAAGAAAGTGCTCGCGGAGGAACGAAGTCCTCGTGCCTATGCACCCTTATAGTGCAATGAGGAAGTCAGAGCGCTGTAGTTCATGGAACCAGGGGACGAAGAAAAGGAAAGAAAGGAGGAAGACAGAAGAAAGGTGGAAGTGTGCTCGCCGAGATCATTGCGGTCTCATGCCTACGTATCATACATCCAAAAAGGATGCAGAATCAGAGCTTCCGTAGTTCAGGGAACTGAGCGGAAAAGAAAAACAAGAAAGAAACAAGGAGACGAAAGCAGTTGTGTCGAAACCAAGAGCAAGAGATGGAGAAATATCCGCTAGGGATGCAAAAGAGAATTGGTGTCGAAACCAAGAGAGTAAGAGCAAAGGGAATAGAAAGGACTCCGCTGGGGATCCAACTAAAGGGATGGTGTCATAACCAAGAGAAAAAAGGGACTCGGTATATTAACTGGCTGGCAGTGGTTAACCGAGGAAAGAGAGTAAGACCATGCGGGGAAAAGACTGGTGTCAACAGACGGACTGTGATAAACCAAGAGAGAGAGAGTGCTGAATCGAGAGAAGGTGTTTGACTCTGAAGGGGCCTCGGTATATTAACCGGTAAACAATGGTTAACCGAGGAACGAAAGGACTGCAACTCTGCGGGGTAGAGAAGCATTGGTTTTAACAGAGAAAACTGTGATTAACCAAAAGCACAGGTGTAGGACCGAATAAAGATCATAACCCAAAGGACGGGTATAGGATCGAGCAAAGATCGTGACCCAAAGGGGTTCGGTAAACTGACTGAACAAACAGTACTCAACCGAAGAAAGGGTATTTGAACCAAAGAAAGGTTACTAACCTAAGGGTGCAAGTATTCGAACCAAGAGGAGGTTGCCAACTGCGGGGGATTCGGTGTTTACAGACGGACTGTGATTAACCGAAGAGAACATCGAGTGATTAACCAAAAGAAGGTGATTAACTCGAAAAAGGGTTCAGTATTTTAACAGACGGACTGTGGTTAACTGAAGAAACGGGTGATTAACCAAGAGAAGGTGATTAAACCAAGGTGCTCAGTGATTAACAGACAGACTGTGATTAACTGAAGAGACGGGTGATTAACCAAGAGAAGGTGATTAACCCAAGAAAGGAGAAGAACCAAGAGAAGGTTGCGAACTCCAGGGGAATATGGTCGTGACAGGAAAACTGTGTTGGACCAAAGAGAGAGAATTGAAACTCTTCAGGGGAATCAAAAGCAATGATTGATTACAAGAAAAGCATACGGTATTGAAACGAAGACAGCTTGCTAACCCAAGGATCAAAGGATCATAACCAAGAAGAATGGCGATAGATCAAGAGAGAGATTGAGAGAGATAAGAGTGATCAAAGATCGAAAGAGATCGCAAAGAGAGAAGAGTGATCAAGGATCACCTCGACTGGGGAAGGAAAACACATTACCGCCTGGAGATAGAGATGACTAAGCCAAGCACAGGGTCATTCGTCCCCTACCTGAAGTAGTCAGAATGAGAGTAGGAATTCTCCCTTCTCATCCCTTCCCTAACACACACAGGGTGTAATGTGGAAGTTGAACCGGACGGCCCAACAGCTCCAAGTTGTACAATGCTCCTACGTAGAGAAACGGACAACATAACGACGTCAATTTGTACAGTGCTCCGATGCAAGGCGCAGCGCGAAACTCCAACTCCACGGGGGGAATGAGAGAGAAAGCTCTAAAGGAGGCCTAAAGAGAGGAAAAGGGAAGATCGATTAATCGAAACAAAGTTTCGATCAATTAATCAAGGGAGAAATATGCTAACAACTTTCCAAAGAGGATGAAAAGTCATTAAAGCAAAAAGGAGTGAATTATTGATTATACAAGATTAAGTTTATCCATGAAGAATAAACTTAATGCAAACTGAAATGGAAGGTGTAAAATAGTGCCAAATGATCACCAAAATGCCACACAAATGCATGTATCATGTGAACAAAATAGTGCAAGAATTGCTATGTTCATACAATGCTAAGAACATGAAACAAATGAATAATCGAAAATGCGCATCGAAAGTTCACGAACATGCTTTAACCAGAAGTGAAATGACATTAAAAACATCCATAAAATCAAGCATGACAATCAATGGAAGTTAAAATGAGGAAAGCATGGCAAACACACTTGAAAATGCAAGAAAATGGCCTTCTAGTTCAGTGTTAATCGATTAACATAATTGCACTGCAAAGTGTTAATCGATTAACACGTGAAAAAGTGCAAAAAAATACTGGTTAATCGATTTACACAATTGCACTGCAATGTGTTAATCAATTAACACTGTACAGGGAGCAGAAAATCAGTTTTGAAAAGCGCTTTTGGCCAACTTTTTGATTGTGCAATCACTCCAATGCTAGGGCAAACAATTATGCACGAAAAATCAAGCTTAGAAACAGCAAATGATCAACAATAGAATCAATTAACAATCAAGATCAAGGATCAAGCAAAAGTGTAATCAATTCACATGCAAGAGTATCGAAATTAGAGAAAACCAGAGGATCCTTGAATTGTAGACGAAACGCGTCGAAACCGATCAAAAACGCGAAAATGCACCGAAACCGAACTTGCACCAAAATAAATGGTGTGAAATCCTTGGATTGAAGTAGAATGAGATGTACTTCCAGAAATCTAACCAAAGAATGCCAAATGATGAAGGTTAAGCTCAAGAATTAATCACTTTCAATGTGAAAAGTGATTAATCTTCAAGAATAAGAGCTTTTGGTGAGGTTTGATGGAGAAGAATTGAGATGAAGATGAAGGATGAGTAGAGAAATCAGAGAAAAAAGTGAGAGAATTGAGAGTGAAATGTGAGAAGCTTGGTGAAAAATGGTAGAGAATGGTTGAGGAATTGAAAAGTGAGTGGAGGTGAGTTTATATAGAATTTAGGTTTGGAGCATGAGATGGTTTGGAATTTGGTTTGGAATTAGCTTTGGGTTTGGAGCTAGGTTAGGAGTTAGTTGGACTTGACTCACCAAGTCAAGGCGGTTAACTTGGTTAGTTAGAACCAACTCGGTAACCATCCCAAGGTGAATTCCAACATCCAAAGATCCACATTACTTGGAGAACAAGGAACATGGTGCACTTGATTTGAAGTGAAATATCATAGCAAATGCACTTGGAATGAATTGTGTAGCTTGGAAATGTTTAGAAGTGTCTAGAATATTCCATATGCTGCTAGAATCTAAGACCAAAATGTGTGCAAAGGTGCTGTCATGAAAAAGCAGCAAATTGTGCCTATTTTGCATGTGTTAATCGATTAACACAATTGCACTGCAAATGGTTAATCGATTAACCAGGCCAAAATATGCCCAATTTGCCTAAAAAATGGTGATGTGGTCTCAGTTCCGATTTTCGACCTCTTGCTTTGATAAATAGGTATGAAAACCTTCATTTTGTGCTTGTTTTGATGAGGTGATGACCTTGTGAGGATATGATTAATCGGGCTTGGAAAACTTGAATATCCTGCAATCAAAACACCAGAGGAAAAAATGCGAATGCGTATGCCCGCGATGCGAATGCTTATGCTCATACAAAAGGCAAAAGAGGGAGGTCAAAGTTCGGGTTACGACAGCTGCCCCTATTTAATCCGCTTGGACCTGAATGTATAAATTGCGCCAGCTTTTCGATGATTCGAGGTAAAAGGGGATTAAATAAAAGAGTAGCTTGAGAGTTTGGCCGATGGCGACAAAAGAAGAGTTGAAAGTGGTGAAGGTTGATAAGTGCAAGGATAGTTGAAAATCTGCTGGGAGATAAGTCAGGAAAAAAAGAGAGGGAGTATGATCGATGCATATGCTATGTATGTGTTTCTACATGATGCTTGATATCATGCAATGCAAAGGCTCAAGATGAGGCACAGCGAGAAGTGATTAGGCAGAAACCGTAGCAAAACGAATTCGACATCCTCGGTCGGGGAACGAACCCGTAGATGAAGACAATCTTTGTTGGAGACAACAGTTCACAAAAGACGATGATTCCGCCAGGGAAAGAAACTGAGAACATCTCAGGTTTCTAGATCACCATGGCTATCCTTTTTGGGGATGAAAGAACTAAGTCAATCCTTTCTACCAAGACTAGCTATGCATGGGGAAAAGAGATTCCTGAATCACGCTGACTCAGCTGAGGGGAAACCACTGCTGCTGGTGACCGATAGCTCCTAATCAATTGAGATGATGCACAACCCTTGCTGGGGAAAAATGAACAAAACGTCTTTGCTGGGGAACACCTTGGCCACCTGCTGGGAGAATGATGACTCTGCTGAGGAACTGCCGAGGAAACAACAACTTCTTCACTGAATCAAAACATTGCCAGCCAGGCGTTAGGCTTACCAAGGGATATTACCGATTATCATGCAGGAGTTACCAGTAACACATGCAATGCATAATGCTTTCTCGATTAATTGAGCTTTTTATTATTCTCAACGTTTTTTAGTATTACGTGATCATAAATAATTGTTTTATTTTGCAAACAAAATACTGGAATGGAAACAAATTGAGATAACAAAGAATGCATTTTATTGAATGTAAAACTTCTGTACATAAAGTGTGTACAAGGATGCAAAATCCTTAATGAGGAAGTTTGCAATAAAATTGAAAAACAAATGTAAATGACAAAGGTAAATCATGCTTTGCATTGATTACAACATTGGCCACCATCCACTGTAAGTCTAGGTTCCAACGCTTTTCACCAGTTGATGATGATTGGACTGCCCTGTTACCATCTGAGGTCTAGCCATGAGGAAGAGAGGCTCAAGTGTTCACAGTCAATGCCTTTATCCCTAATTTTTGCCTGGACATGTTTTCTCTATTTTTTTTCATCCACCGGGATGCCCATTTTTGCCTAAGTCGCCCTTTCGGGTTTTCAACTTAGTGGGTCATTATTGTTTTTCATTGTCCCTAACTTTTGCATGGACATCTCTTTTTTTCAATCCATCGGGACATCCATTTTTGCCTAGATTGTCCTTGCGGATGTCAATCTAGCGGACTTTTATCCATTTTTTTTCAGGCATAATATTTTTTGACTGTATCGGAGTTCACGGGCGATGGCAACTCCTCCCCAACCATTGTGGTGAGGATCAGGGCTCCACCTGAGAAGGCTTTCTTAACAACAAAAGGTCCTTCGTAATTGGGAGTCCATTTGCCTCGTGGATCCGAGTGAACAGGTGAATATCTCTTGAGCACGAGTTCGCCTTCGCAGAATGTTCGAGGGAGAACTTTCTTGTCAAAAGCTCGCTTGAGGCGACTCTGATACAATTGACCATGACAAACTGCTGTAAGGCGCTTCTCTTCGATGAGATTCAGCTGGTCGTAGTGGGATTGAACCCATTCAGCTTCGTCAAGACCTGCTTCCATGATGACTCTGAGCGAAGGAATTTCGACTTCGATGGGTAGAACCGCCTCCATACCATACACTAGCGAATATGGAGTTCCCCCAGTAGAAGTGCGAACTGAAGTTCGGTAGCCATGTAGTGCAAAGGGAAGCATTTCATGCCAATCCTTGTAAGTCTTGACCATTTTCTGGACAATCTTCTTGATGTTTTTGTTTGTTGCTTCAACGACGCCATTCATCTTGGGCCGATATGGTGAAGAGTTGTGGTGCTCGATCTTAAATTCTTGACACAACTCCTTCATCATGTTGTTATTCAGGTTGCTTGCATTGTCCGTGATAATGTTGCTAGGAATGCCATAGCGACAGATTATCTCTTTCTTGATGAATCTGGCAACCACTTGTCGTGTAACATTTGCATAAGAAGCAGCCTCAACCCACTTGGTAAAGTAGTCGATAGCAACTAGAATGAATCGATGACCGTTGGAAGCCTTTAGCTCGATTATTCCAATCATATCTATACCCCACATGGAGAATGGCCAAGGTGAAGTCAAAACATTCAATGGATTTGGAGGCACATGTATCTTATCTCTGTAGATTTGACACTTATGACATTTTTTGGTAAAGTTGTAACAATCTACCTCCATTGTTGTCCAGTAATACCCAGCCCGAAGGATCTTCTTAGCCATAGCAGGACCTTTAGCATGTACACCCTCGCAGCCCTCATGTATGGACCTTATGATCGTGTTTGCTTTGTGTCTATCCACGCATCTGAGCAACACGAAATCATAATTCCTCTTGTACAATATACCACCACTTAAGAAGAATTTGGCGCAAAGCCGTCTAAGAGCCTTCTTGTCAGTGATAGTGATACCCTCGGGATACTCCTGTTTTTCCAGATATCTTTTGATGTCGTAGAACCAAGGCTTATCATCATACTCAACCTCGATTGCCAAACAGTGTGCTGGTTCGTTCAAGTAATCAATGCGGATATGAGGAGCTTCATTCTTCCACTTGACCTTGAACATGGATACTAGAGTGGCAAGAGCATCAGCTAGTTGATTTTCCTCTCTGGGAATATGATGAAAATTGATCTCATCAAAGTAAGGAATCAACTTCGCTATGTGTTGTTGGTACGGAACCAGCTTGGAATCCCGAGTCACAAAGTTCCCTCTGACTTGACCGATGACCAAGGCAGAATCTCCATAGACCTCAAGAATCTTGATTCTCATGTCGATTGCCGCTTCAATGCCGTAGATACATGCTTCGTATTCAGCCATATTGTTGGTGCATGCAAAGCATAATCTAGCAGTGAAGGGAAGGTGAAAACCTATTGGAGAGATGAGGATAGCACCAATTCCACGACCTTTAGCGTTGGAGGCACCGTCGAACACGAGCGTCCATCGCGCCCCTGGTTCAGGTCCTATATCAGGGTCTGGAGTCTCATAATATCTGATAAACAGAACATCCTCATCGGGAAAGTCAAACTTCATTTGTTGATAACCCTCTATAGGTTGATGGCCAAGGTAGTCAGACAAGACACTCCCTTTTATTGCTTTCTGGGTAACATGTTGGATATCATACTCAGTTAGCAGCATTTGCCACCGAGCAATCCTTCCAGAGACAGCAGGCTTTTCAAAGATGTACTTTATTGGATCCATTTTGGATATCACTAAAGTAGTATGGAAAATCATGTATTGTCGTAGGCGTCGAGCAGTCTAGACCAGAGCACAACAAGTTTTCTCCAAGGGTGAGTATCTGGTCTCACAATCAGTGAACTTCTTGCTCAAATAGTAAATTGCATGTTCTTTTCTGCCAGTGTCGTCATGCTGACCCAATACACATCCCATCAATTCATCGAGAACGGTGAGATACATGATTAATGGCCTACTAGGAACCGACGGTACTAAGATCGGTGGTTCTTGCAAGTATTGTTTTATTTTGTCAAATGCTTCCTGACAATCATTATTCCATTCAACCGATTGATTTTTTCTTAGTAATTTAGACATTGGTTCACAGGTAGCCGTCAAATGGGAGATGAACCTTGAAATGTAATTGAGTCTGCCTAGAAAGCCACAGACTTCTTTTTCTGTTTTGGGAGGCGACATGTTCTGAATTGCCCGAACCTTATCAGGATCAACTTCAATGCCCTTCTGACTTACAATAAAGCCCAACAGTTTACCAGATCGAACTCCGAAGGTGCACTTCGCAGGATTTAACCGCAGTCTAAACTTCTGGAGTCTGTCAAACAGCTTCTTCAAATGAACCAAGTGATCACCCTCATTTCTGGACTTGGCAATCATATCATCCACGTAAATCTCAATCTCTTTATGAATCATATCGTGAAAGAGGGTTGTCATGGCACGCTGGTATGTTGCCCCTGCATTCTTTAGACCGAATGGCATGACTTTGTAGCAATATGTACCCCATGGCGTGATAAAAGTAGTCTTCTCCATATCAATTGGGGACATCTTGATCTGATTATATCCTGAAAAACCGTCCATGAAGGAAAAGACAGAGAACTGTGCAGTGTTGTCTACCAAGACATCAATATGAGGCAAAGGAAAATCATCCTTCGGGCTTGCCTTGTTGAGATCTCGATAATCCACACACATTCTGACTTTACCATCCTTCTTGGGAACCGGGACGATGTTAGCAATCTATTCAGGATACTCGGAAGTGACTAGGAACCCAGCGTCAAGCTGTTTCCTTACCTCTTCTCTGATTTTGAGTGCCATGTCGGGTCTAGTCTTCCTGAGTTTCTGCTTGACAGAAGGACATCCGGGCTTGAGCGGCAAGTAATGTTCAAAGATGTTGGTATCCAACCCAGGCATATATTGATAGGACCAGGCGATGATATCAACATACTCTTTCAATAACTTGACCAACTCGGAGTGTACATGCTCAGCGAGGGAGGCGCCAACCTTGACTTCTCTTCTAATCTCATCAGTACCAAGATTAACAACTTCCACTGGCTCTTTGTGTGGCTGAATCTCTCTACGCTCGTGCTCAAGGAGCCTTTCCAGTTTAGCCGGTAATTCACAATCTTCCTCACCATCTTCTTCGGTTTGGTTAATTGGAATTCCAGAATTATAATGGATGTTTACCATGTTGTTATCAATGCTTTTATTAGTTCTGCATGTTTATGAATAGAATGAGCTATTTTGAAAAGTGAAAAGAAAAAGAAACTTTTTCCATTTGTTTGTGAAAAAGTAAAATAAAGAAAGAAAATAGAGCATGATTTTGAATGCAAAAAAACTTTTATTTATTGATCACATAATATTGCAAAAATGTGAGGCCCTTTACAAGCTATCCACTCGTCTCGGGCGAGGACGAGGGAATGAGAAAGCAAAATGCATTACATGTTATATGGGAAAACCACAGGAATCACGGTAGATGTCCAATTGTTGAACTTGAAACCCGGCAGACACTTGCGCACAAAGCTTGAAGTCTGATTACTGGGACCATCATCATCAGTAGCTGCCACGATGTCACCTTGCTGGAAACCCGCGCTATTGAACTTGATTAAGTTGAACTGCTTCTGATCAGAGGAACCAGATTGACGACCATGATGATAACTTACTCCAAAACGATTATGCTTCTCAACTATATCAATCATGTTCCCCCAGCCTGGCAAGGCACCTCTATCGATGGTCTCTTTAGTGCTCTTAACAGATGCTAAAATCAATTATGGTGATCTACTTTGACTAGTTGAAGCAGAGCTGACATCTTTGAACTCGAGACACTGCAACGGCACCTCAGCTATGCCTTCTTCGGTCTCGACATATCGAAAAGATGATAACTTGCTTACAATCAAATCTTCTTCCCCACATACAATGACAAGCCGGTCGTCAAACATGAATTTCAACTTCTGATGTAAGGTGGACGTAACTGCCCCTGCCGCGTGGATCCATGGACGACCCAATAGGCAACTGTACGCTGGATGAATA
Organism: Lathyrus tuberosus; assembly: GCA_022829125.1. NCBI lineage: Eukaryota > Viridiplantae > Streptophyta > Magnoliopsida > Fabales > Fabaceae > Lathyrus > Lathyrus tuberosus. The sequence continues at coordinate 344,901 of JALAZF010000085.1, read as the reverse complement.
TCCATCACTTGGAAGGTAATGGTAAACAAATGTGGCCCAATATTGATGGGTAAATCCACTTCTCCAATGACCTGTCTTCGAGAACCGTCAAAGGCTCTGACGACTAAGGCGCTTGGTCTCATCTCGATTCCTTCCACTGGTAATTGACTCAACGTGCCCTTAGGCATCACATTGAGAGAAGAACTGGTATCCACTAGAACACGAGATAACATGATGTCTGTGCAGGTTACTGATATGTGCAACGCTTTATTGTGGGCAGTTCCTTCAGGAGACAATTCCGATTCATTGAAACCCAAATACCGACTTGCAGTTATATTGGCCACAACATCATCGAATTCGATGACGGATATATCTTGCACGACATGGGCACTGTTCAACACTTTCAACAAAGCTGGTCTGTGCGTAGGCGAACTCATGAGTAAGGACAAAATTGAGATCCTCGAGGGAGTCTGACCCAACTGATCCACAATTTTTAAGTCACTTTTCTTGATCAGCTTAAGGAACTCTTGATCATCAAGGGTCTCCTTGCTCTTTGAAACATCCTCAGACGGGATAGTCGGTACTGGAATAGCAGTATATGCCCCTTGTTAAAAAGCAGGGGTTATAGATGCAGGCGTTTCTTTGGGAGAAACAACAGTTGGAATTTGAACAGGCTTCGTAATGACTTTCGGGGCGAACACTCGTCCACTACGAGTCATACCTCCACCAGCTGTAACATTCATGATCTCTGATTCGGCGAAACTTATCTCTTGACCTCCAGAAAACACAGAAGACCCATACTTCCATGGTACCTCCTTAGAATTCTGATACAGAAACGGCTTCGACGGACAAACCACGATAGGTTGCACCTTCTTCTGTTTAGGGGATTCCACAGGAACCTTCCTATAGACGATGGTAAACGGCTCAATAGCAGCAACTTCCACAACAAGTTTAGATCTGGAAAATTACACTTCACCACGGTTCATCAGAATATGGACACAACCCTTTAGCTTTCGACATTGGTTGGGATTATCGTCACAAATCTGACACTTACCATGCAAACCTTTCAACAGCCCATGTTCCTTTAATTTCTTGAAAACCACGGACATCGGGGTCTTTACTTCGTCGACATCCATGATCAATTCAGCCTTCGGACTATCCTCAATCATGTTAATTGCAGGTTCACCGTGATTCGGCAACAGATTACTCTGAATGTTGGGTCCTTCCTCAGCAAAAGTTAGAACCTTCTTATCAATGAGTTCCTGAACCTTGGTTTTGAAAACAAAGCAATCCTCTGTTGCATGTCCTATGTATCCAGCATGATAAGCACAGGATGCATTTGGGTTATGCTTCGGGCCAAATGGAGGAATTGCAGGTGCAATCTGCTTGGGGACAATTACCCCTTGGTGAACCAGATAAGGGAACAGTTCCGTGCATGACACCGGAATTCTATCGAAATTCAAACGCTTACGGTTTCCTTGATTGTTGTTGTTCTGACGGTTCTAATTCTGCTGATTTTTGTTCTGTTGATTCTGTTACTGATTCTGAGCATTCTGTACTGGTTGTTGCGGATGATACTGATATGGAGGTTGTTGATACTGTGCAGTAGCAATGTACAGATACAGATAGTACGGCAAGGGAGCCATGGGTGTTGGATACTGAGGAGAAACTTGAGCTGTCACAGCGTTGGCTTCACCTTCCTTTTTCTTGGAATGACTGTTCTGAGATTTCCTAGTGGCCGGCTGCTGGGAAGCAACTCCAGGAATCTTTCCAGTCTTCAACCCATTCTCAATCCTTTCACCAATGGTTACAACATCAGCAAAACTCGATGAAGAACTACCCACCATTTTATCATAGTAAGATCCTTGTAATGTACCCATAAAGATGTCAACCAACTCATTGTCAGAGAGAGCAGGTCGTACACGAGATGCCATCTCACGCCATCTTTGTGCATACTCCTTGAATGTTTTAGCTGAGCGCTGGGATTGATTCTGCAATTGCAATCTGGTTGGCGCCAGATCAAGGTTATATTTGTATTGTCTCACGAACGCTTCAGATAGATCCCTCCAAGTATGAATTTTACTGCGCTCCAGGCCCATGTACCAATCCAATGAAGTACTAGACAAACTATCTTGAAAACAATGAACTAGCAATTCATCATTATCAATATGGGATGCCATTTTCCTGCAATACATAGTGATGTGACTACGCGGGCAGCTCAAACCTTTATACTTTGACAAATCAGTTATCTTGAATTTCTGCGGCAGAACAACATTTGGAACCAAACACAAGTCTTTGGCTTCCATACCAAAAGCAGAGAACCCTTCGATAGCTCTGATACGATCTTCCAACAACTTGTAGTCAACCGATCTATTCTGATTAGTGGGCCTGACAAGAATATGAGGATTTGGCAACTGAGAAGCGGCAGGAGCATTCACTTGCGGAGTAGCAAACTGAGAAGGATACACCAAACCCGGATTAACCATCTGACCCATCGGAACACCATACAGATAATTCAGAGGAGGCATCATAGCAGCTGAGGAAGATACCCCAGGATAGAAAATCCCAGGATGAGCATTTAGAACAATGGTTTGAGCAGTCTGAGATGAAACCAGAACATGAATAGGAGGACCCCTATACACATGCTCTTCATCATCAGGAGTTTCAGTATCGACCAATTTGGCAGTTTGATGAGTTTGAGCCTGAATATTCTCAGGATCATCATTCACCACTGGAGGCGGGACTGGAGTAGGCATAACCCATGGATAGGTGGAAGCATTCCCATTAGGCATGGGTGCAACAAAAGGCTGATATGGCATGAAGGCACTACCATTATTTGAAATCTGAGGAGTGTAATTCAGAGGCATGCCCCAAGGAAAACCAGCGGGCATCTGGTTCAAACTGGGTTGAATGGCAGGCTGATTCACAGGCTCAACTGGCACTTAAACTCTAGCAGGAGAAGGAACAACAACAGCAGGAGTAGCTATAACAACAAGAGGAACAGTCACAGGAGTGACAACAGTTGCATCGATAGTAGTTGCAACAACAGTGGCAGCAGCAGCAGCATCCCTCTGAGCACGAAGGAGCTCTATAATGACATCCATGTTCGTCTGGAACTGATCCATCCGACCTTGGAATTGTGTCAGAGTTTCCTTGTAAGCAGCGTTCTCAGCTTCAAAGTCCGCCATGATTCTGGATTTGCTTGAACGAGTAAAATACCGATGTTGAGTCGTCATCTTGCTACAAGGAATGCGGACAAGGATGAGCAACGGTTTCAGATGAAGGGGCGTGCATATGTGTGCAGATGAATGTATGATATGCATGCAAAAATAAAGTTTTAAATTCTAGGAATTCTTAAACTTATCTTTGTTGACAATAATCATAAAGCATACTAGTAAAGGCACAATAGATAGAGTGAGCAAGAATCTTCATTCATTCACTCAATAGAGGAAAGAAGTACAAGTTGAATACAAGTCAAACATCTGCCTTTTGGGCTACAACAAAATCCGCAGGGATCTTATTAAATACCACCCTACACACAGATAAGAAATGAAAAATAGTCCAAGGAAGCCGGTGCGACAATGCATCAGTATATTCATCCCTCAATAGCCCTGGTAGGTCCTCCAATGCATGCTCAGTAAATCTGGCTAGACGGCCGTGCCTCTCACTCCAGTACTTCGCATCCTTCATAAGGTTGCGCAGCAAAGAATGATTAGGTCCCTAAAGCATGTTCTGAAAAAAGGCCTCTTTCTGATCCAGGAGGTTTTGTAGATGACGACTTTGATGCTCCCAATGAGTGCTCTTTGTGTTGAGCTGACTAATCTGCTATTGGCTCTGATGTGCTTGATCTTGCAGCTTCTGAATCTCACCGAAGACTTTGTCGAGCTTAGATTGACATTGGGAAAAGTCCTTTGGTAACTGATTAGCATGGTCTTATTCACTTTGCCACTTTGCCTTGAACTCGGATAACTTCCCTCGAAGCTCTTCAAGTTGCCTGTTGTAACTCAGCTCCTCTTTGTAGGCTTGATAATGAGCATCGGGGAGTTGTCTCTTCTTTGAAGCAAGTCCCTCATAGGTGCTCTTCAAAGCATCACCCACCTTCCTACGCTTGTTTTGTTTAACCTCCACCTCTTTGAGCATGAGCTCACGCTTCTGATAGAGCTCAATCTGTAGACTATCCTTCTCGAAAGTGACTCTATCAAGGTTAAGACGAAGATCAGCATTCTCCTTCTTCAACTTCTCGACAATCAGCTTGAGTTGATTGACCTCAGATGGAGGAACAATGGCAAGTTCAGGAAGCTTGGCATTCATGGAAGGCTCAGGAGAGAATGGCAATAGATCTCTTTGACGTGCTCTTTGACCCAAAGTGTGTAAGCTTCCTTGGCTACGCAATTCTTCTTACCCAAATCGGCTCTTCCTTCGAGATGAATCTGACTCCAAGCGGTACTAAACCTCTTTAGTAAACCCGCGTCGTCAACCCCTTCATGAAAGATGAACTCTTCCACTACCTCAGGATCAGGTTTGTCAACCATAGGGTATCCCAACTGTCGGAAAGCCATTCTTGGATTGTAGTTAATTCCACCCTTTGTACCCAAGAGAGGCACATTGGAGAATTTCCCACAATGAAGAATGATCGGAATGTCATCGAAGACTCGAGAATACCAAGAAATATCATCAGCGGTAAGAGACATGATGCGTTGAGACCACTTGAGATTATCTTTATTCTCAACAAAGGGACCCTTCTGTGGAAGGTGAGACATGAACCATCGGTACAACAAAGGAGCATAACAGACAATGGTTCCCTTCTTCTTTTCATTCCTGGAATGAATAGAATGGTAGTGTAACACCCCAAAATTTGCCCTCTTGTTGTTGCCTAGATTATGTTTCATTGCATTGCATTTACATCTCATATCTCATACGCGTTGCAAAGGGCATGTGATCAGTGGATTTCAGAGCATAGATCATTCAAAGCAGGAGAGCTAAAGCCTAAGGTCTTCAAGCAAGCCTAAAGAGTCTATTATGTCTCATATGATCTCAATTGATCCCTCAAGTCATTGGAATAAGAGAATTCACTAAGAAGTTGGATAGTTCATCATCTCCTAGCAAAAGCAGTCCAAATTAGGGTTTTGAGTTCAAGCAGTCTCCTGATGAAATTTTGGTTCAAACTTGATCTCAATGTTTTCTACATGATGTCAAGTATCTAAGGATGGAAGATTGTTCATTGGCTTATTTCAGAAGAGGTTCAATTGGTCAGTTGCTTGAGAATCAAGAAATTAGGGAAAAGTCAACTCCGCAAAGGAAAAAGTCAACTCCTGACTTTTTAAGGTCAAATTCATGAAATTCAAGTCACATATGTTCATTAAACAATATTTGATCAAGAAATGTCAGGAGGTTCATGGAAAAATCAAGAAATCACAAAACTGCCCAAAATAGAAACTTAAAGGTTTCTAAAAATGGAAAGTTTAGGCCATTTTGCACTCTACTTCAAGGCATTCTTTCTCCAAGATAAAAGCTTCAAACTTCAGGCCTAAGTTGAGACAATTAAAGATCACATTCCAAGCTTCAAATCCATACCAAGAACTCTTCCATTGGATCAAAATTGAGAGAGTTATGATCAATCAAAGTTTGACAAAATCAAGGCAAATCTCAAGTCATGGCAAGGCAGATTCAGGCCTCCAGGCCATAATTTCATCGAACACTTGGTGTGCCAAATGTCAAGCTGGTTTTCTCCATCAAGAAGGCTTCAAATGGAAAATTGTTGAACATCAAAGTTGTTCATCTCCATGTCCTCTTTAACTTTGATGTTGGGCATTTTTTCATTTGAACAAGTTATAGAGATCATACGAGGGCTCAAACATGGTGGTCTCACACTGAAAATTCATAGGCACCAAGGCCTTGCTTGCAGACCAAGTCACATGCCCATACACCAGTTGTGATTCCTTGTTTTCCAATCATCTCCACCCTTGGATGTTGAAATTCACCTTGGGATTATTACCGAGTTGATCCTAACTAACCGAGTTAACCACCTTGACTCGGTGAGTTGAGTCTAACTAACTCCGACCCTAACTCCAAACCCAAAGCTAAGTCCAAAGCTAATCCCAAACCTCCAACACTCCAAACCTAAAGTCTATATAAGAAATCCTTCACTCATTTTTAAGGGATTCACCATTATTCACCATTTTTCACCAAATTTCTCACATTGCACTCTCAATTCTCTCTTCCAAACCCTCACAAAAAGCTCTTATTTCTTGAAGGATAATCACTTTTCACATTGAAAAGTGATTAATTCTTGAGCTCAAACTCCATCATTTGGCTTTTTTTTGGCTGGATTACTGGAAGTTCAGATTATTCTACTTCAATCCAAGGGTTTCACACCATTTATTTTGGTGCAAGTTCGATCTTGGTGATTTTCCGCGACTTTGCTCGGTTTCGACGCATTTCGGCTACTAATCAAGGAATATATGGTTTTCTTTAATTTTCTGCACCAAGATCACTTTGAAACAATTACCAAAGCAAATCTCCGCTTTGTAGGTTGGTTTTCTTCAAATCTATACTTGATTTAGCTTATTTGCAACTTATTCGATGTAGATTTTTGGTGATTTTTGGTTTGGATCCATGGTGCTTGAATTTGATTCTTGAGTTGATGATTGTTTGATCTAATTGATGTTTGATTGCTGTGATTGAACTCAATTTTCGTGCATGATTATTTACAAGATCATTTGGATGTTTGGATAAGTGATTTACTGCTGAAAAGTGCTTTTCAAAGTTGAATTTTTGCCTCTGTTTCAGTGGTAATCGATTACTCTGCCTTATTTTCAAGTTTTTAGCCAATTTTCAACTGAGTAATCGATTACCCTATGTGAGTAATCGATTACCACTGAAGCAGATTGTGTTTTTCTTGCATTTTCTTGCTTGTTTGAGATCTCTTGCATGTCTAAACTTCATGGATTGATACGTTGATGATTAGTGGACTATTCTTGAGCTGTTTCACTTCACACTATTGCATGAGCATGATTTTTTGACACGCGGTTCTTGATGGTTAATCGATGAATGTTTATGTTTGTGTTGTTGATTAATTGATGTAATGATCACATAATGCACACACATTGAGCTTGTTAATTGTTAATTGATGCTTGTGTTGCTGGAATTGTTAGGTGCATGTTCATTTGCTTTCTATTTTAATAGGTGCACATTTGTTTTAATTTGTTCACATGCTTAATAATGTGTATTCTCTTACAATGTGCATTATTCCATGGTGATCTCAAGAATTGTTTACTATGATTTATGGTGTGATTGTGATCATGTTTAATTGAATAATGTGCAAGGCTTGAAGCATGTTTGTTCTTTTATGAATGAATCATTTGTGAGTGTATGCTGCCCTTGATTTTTCATTGCTGTCTATACACATATATGTTGTTGTATGTGCTGCTATTTGCTTTTTACACCCATTTTGTAGGCTGAACATGTGTTGTTAATTGCTGTTTGGTACATGATGATAGATTTTACTGCTGCGTTGCACTTATGAGCTGTAATTGTTGTTGTTTTCATTGTTTCCTTCCATTCTATTTTCTTATTTGGATAGCATGATATGTTGTTTTGTGTAGAATTTTCTTCACACCTTTAGGATCCTTCTTCCTTAGTTCCTAACTTGGTTGATATTTACTTGTTAGTCTTTCCTTACTTCATTACTTGTATGTAGTTTTGCTAACATTTTCAGGGGCCTATGGTAAGTCAAGTGTGTGGGTGTGCACCCACATACAACCTCTTTTCTTATCTTTTAAAGTTTTCAACTTGTGATTGTGATAAGCATCTCATTGCTTTCCTTTTTCAACTTCTCTCATCCCTTTGAGTTCTTAACTTAACTTCAATCTTTGAAGTAAGTTAAAACTCACTCTTCTTCTCTTTTCTTTTAGACCTAGGTTTCTAAACCACACTAAACCATTAGGAACATCCAAGCATGATAACTCTTAGGATTATTAGTCTCCCTTTAGACTTTTACCTTTCTTAACACCTTTGAGTCTCTCTTTTCTCATCTCAAAACAAAAGCAAAAAAACGCTTAATAAAGGGTTAACGTATATTGCACGTGAGCTTAGAGCACGCGAAATGGAAGGAGGGGAGTTTCTCTCCGCCTTTCTAGAATGTCTAGCATACGTCCTGTTAGGATGACCATGCGATGCATTCGATCTTATGTAATATACTTGAATGCAATACGCGTTACTAACACAAAAAGATAAAAACACTTCTTTCTAAAATACAAAAACAAACAAATTCTCTTCTCATCTCCTTCATTCTATTCCTTAAGGACTCGTCATGTCCATTCTACCGCAAACAGGTAACGCCTAAGTCTCCATACAGCGAGCTGCAACACCTAACTGCTAGGACGCGCACTCTGACGTTTCCATTAAAAAAGAACACAAACAAAGCAACCCTTGTTGAGCCGAACTACATTTTCTCTGATTCTTCTTTCTCGTCTGATTGAAGATATGTAGGCACGAGATGCGATATCTCGACGAGCAAACCTTTCCCCGTAGTCCGTCGAACTACGTTGACTCTGACTTTCCCATTGCACCGAGGGAATACGTAGGCCTAGGACTCCGAGGATGTCCTATCGAGTCACTTCTTTTTCTTTTCTTCCTCGTTTCTTTGTTCTTTCCAGTACCTGTTCCTTTCCCTTTCCAGTAGCAGTTGATTTCCAGTTTCCTACACCCTTTGATCGAAACAGCAAGCGTGGATCCCGTCGAGTACGACGGACGTGAAGGGGTGCGATAACCTTCCCTTCATGTAACCGACTCCCTTACCCATTTCTCTTGGTCGCGAGACCTCGTTCTTTCCTTCCCTCAGGTTTACGCAGTGTTTCCTTTCCCTCTCTTGGGATAAATACACATTGCTGGCGACTCTGTTTCCACGCCACTTTCGCGTTTGTACTTGGATGAAAATCCCGGGAGCGACAGCTGGCGACTCTGCTGGGGACACTTGAGACCAGAATCTCTGGTTTCCTAAGCGAGTCAATCCTAGCGCCTGTTTGTTTTCTTTCATTGGGTGTTTACTTGGATGCTGTATTTTGCCGTATGTACCGCTTTACTGTACTTTACTGTATTTATCGCATTTATTGCATTGCACGTCATTACATACTGGATTGTGATGTGCTGTTGTTTTCTGTTTGGTGGGCAGGGTGTTCTGAGAGATAAGCTCACTACCCAGGCTTGAGCATACCCATAGGTATTAGAGTGGATAGTCATGACGCTTGCATGGTGGTGACCACGTAATGTTGTTCATGAGACCCACAACCAGACGAGGTTCTATCAGGAGCTATCTGCTACTGTATGTTTATACAGGCCAGTAGTTATTCTGTTGAGGAACCGTCAACTCTGGTGACCATTCCCGAGGACTCAGTTGTGGCACTCCTCCCGAGATGTGATAATGGTAGACCAGAAATGGCAAACCCATTACACATTCTCGATCCGAGGACCCAATGCTGGGAACTCGCTATAGGATATCCTTTTAAAAGAGAATCAGTGGAGGCACTCCTCGATTGGCGATAGTACTGTACCCCGAGGGATAAATGTACTATTACTTCTCGACCTCAGTGCCAGAAGCTGAGGACCTTTCGTTTTGGAGAATCAGTTAAAGCCTCCTCGATTGATGATGATACCAAACCAGAAATGGTGAACGTATCATCATTTTTAGACCTGAGAGCCCGAGATATTGAGGATCCTAGCACACACATGTGAGAGGGGCAGGTTGTTTACAGGTTTGCAGGTAACCATAACCTCCTACATACCCGGTTTTCTGTTGTCATTACACAAAAGGAGAATTCATCCTATTGTATTCAGATGGTTCCTATCTATGGTTCTATATTGTTCTCAGAGCTACACTGACACCGTTCACAGTCTAGCACAGACACTTGGCACCTTGATACCATGCCTTTTGCATTGCATTTAAATATCCTAACATACATGTTTACTCATTTCCAGGTGCATATTTTACCCTCGATTCCAGTCATCAAGTTTTCACCAGGATGAATACTAAAGAGAAGAAGAATATCATCAGTTACAAATTCCTCACGCCTACTCTAGGCCCTATTATTGTCCTGAAAGGAATGGCGAGCCCTGAGGTGTTGGAAGCTTTCAAAGAAAAGTATGGGTGGATTTTATCTTTTGTTTGCAATGTCAGTGATTACGAATACAGGGGTCTTCATACTTTGATGCAGTTCTACGATCCCCCTCTGAGGTGTTTTGTATTTCCAGATTATTTGTTGGTACCTACTTTAGAAGAGTATTCCAACATGCTAGGGATTGCTATCAAGGATGAGCCTTCTTTCTTTGGGTCTAAGGGTGATCTGGACTTAGGAAAGGTGGCTGGTGCTCTTTATTTGAGCAAGTCAGAGTTAGAAGCCAATATCTCTAACAAAGGAAAGCTTCGTGGTTATAAGCTGGGGTATCTGATAAAGAAAGCTCAGGAGGCAGCGAAAGACGAGAAATGGGTTGTTTTTAATGCATTGCTAGCCCTTTGTGTATATGGTATTGTATTGTTCCCCAACGAGCCTATTTTTGTTGACACGAACGCCATTAGGATATTCATAATGAAATATCCAGTACCGACACTATTGGGAGATCTTCATTACACCTTATACAATAGAAACAAAAAGAAAAGAGGAGGGGTAGTTCGCTGCTGTGCACCTTTGTTCTATAAGTGGTTCGCAAATCGCCTACCACAATCAGGGGCTTTCGTGGCTTCTAAAGGTTCTCTAGAATGGAGTCAGCGCTTAATGGGACGAGTTGCCAAAGAAATCATATGGATAGATCATGGGCTAATCGGCAAGAACATTATCCATAGCTGTGGTGAGTTCCCTAATGTTCCATTGATAGGAAGAAAGGGGGAATCAACTACAATCCTTCCTTGGCCATTTGGCAGTTCGGGTACTCTCTGACGGGTCCGCCCATTAAGAGGGATGTGGAAGAGTCACTGTATTTCCATGCATCAGATGGTTTGGAAACAGCACAAGAAGTCTCTGAGAGCTGGGCCAGTGTGCTAAAGAAAGGAAAAGTTGCTCTAGGCAAACCCAACAATCGGGCTTATCCAGCATATGAGGAGTGGGTAAAGAAGAGAGTTGAAGACTTTTACTTGCCTTTTGATAGGGCACTCCTGTTGTATCCTGAGAATGAGAAAGAAAGAAATACTGACACTATGGAAGACATCGACAAATTTCAAGCCTCGGTGAAAAAGCTTCGAGGAGAGAACTCTGAGCTAAGCAACCGTCTTCAAGAAGCACTGCATACCAACAAAAAATTGGAACAGAAAGCCCAAGACACCGAAAAAATCTTAGCAGCAAGAGAAAGGGATTTTTTGCCGAAAGAGCTCAACATTTCCAGAAAATCAGTAAGGGTGCCGATGCTTCCACTCAAGCTCATATGAAGACCAAACAGGCCTTAGCCCAGACTAAAGATACGCTAGCCAGGTTTCAGCAAGCCTGGGATGAGGCTAGAATCGAAAACACAGAGTTACAAGAATAACTAAAGATCAAGGATGACGAGCTTAAAAAGGCACATGAACAACGGAGGAAGTATCGGGAGAACCTTGGCAAAAGTCAAGAGCAATTGGAAAGCGCCGGAGAGGAGCTGAAGACTTCCAAAAAGGAGCTTGAAGAGGCTATGATAGATATGGGGAAACTCAAGATGCAAGCCGGCGTGAAAAGGCATAAAGGGGTATGTGATGATGAAGCTCTCCTGATGCATATGGATTCGCTGACTGAAGCTCTCGCGAAAAGAGATGTTCTGATTAAGGAGTTAATCGAAAGACCAAATCACCAGCGTACTCGCATACTCTTCAAGGAAGTCAAGTATTCCAGTGAAAATTTGAAGGATTTGGATTTGTCAGATTGACAGTTTTTTCTCTCATTCTCTTAATATAGTTTTTGTTGGTGGATATCATCAGGCTTGTTGATGAATCCTCTATTTGGATGTATGATGTTTGAACTCATTGTTGAACGTTGTGCGTATGTCTGGTTTCTTTTTAATTAAAACGAGTTGTTTATCCAGAAATATTCCTTTGGCGGTTATCTGTACACAAGCACATAATCACGACACGTCTCTTCATATCACGATTTCTGATCTTTAGATTTCTGTGGTTAAGATTGGAATCAGGGTGTAAGGCACCTCGAAAATGATAAACATGGCATTTGCATTGCATTGCACTGCATATCATTTTTGCATGACAGGTACTTGTTGCAGGTCCTCTAACCTTTATTTGGTTTCAGGTACTATAGCTGATAACCACGTCCACCGGTACGCAACTCGCAGAAACCAAACTAAGATCATGGATCAGATGCAGACTAAATTGGCTGAGCTGAGGAACAGGATGGACTAGTTCATGACATTAATGACTGGTATGGCTCAAAATCAGGAAAGACTCAGGGTAATGGTCGAGCGGCCAGAAGTAGAGGTGCAGAATGGCAACGGTAATAATAGAGGTCATAGAATCATCGATGAAACTGGTAATCACACTGGCGTTAATGCTGGCGGTGACCCTCTTAGAAATACTGGGGTTTGTCATGTTATGGAAGACAACCAAGATGAGCAGTTCACTCTGTTAGATGCTGAAGATGAGAATACTCGCAGATTCGACGAGCTCGCTGAAAAAATTAGGTCCGTTGAATCCCAAAACACTCTTGGCTTTGATGTTTCCGACTTGGGATTGGTACCTGGAGTAAGAATCCCACACAAGTTCAAGCCGCCAACATTTGACAAGTACAATGGCACTACTTGTCCTAAAACTCATCTCCAATCTTATGTAGGGAGGATAGTCGCTCATACTGACGATGAAAAATTGTGGATGTATTATTTTTAAGACAGCCTTACTGGGGCATCTCAAGAATGGTATATGAAGTAGAGCAGGACTTCTGTAAGGAACTGGAAGGAGTTATCTCATGCTTTCGTCAAGCAGTATCAATACAACATGGATATGGCACCAAACTCTACTCAGCTGCAGAGTATGGCTCAGAATACGAAGGAGAGTTTTAAAAAATATGCTCAAAGATGGCGCCAATTGGCTGCCATGGTTCAACCTCCACTACAGGATCGAGAGATGGCCGACATGTTTATGGGTACTCTTCAGGGAACTTATCTTGATAGTTTGGCTGCATGTCCTTCAACTGGGTTTGCGAACATTGTAATTGCTGGGGAAAGGATTGAAAGTTTGTTGAAGCTCGGAAAGATACAAGATGTCAGTGGTGCTAGTTCTTCAGGAGTGAGGAAGCCATTTGCTGGAGCTACCAGAAAGAGAGATGGGGAGGCTAATGCTGTTTATAAGAACAGAGGAAGAGGTAGAGGCTATCAAGATTCCTATAATCAGGTTGTCGCTGTTACCATTCCTAGTCCACAAGTTCAAGCACAGCCACAACAACAGAATGTTCAACCACAGAATAATCAACAGCCATGGAGATCATATCAGCAGAGACAAACTGAAAGGCACATAGACCCTCTACCTTTGACTTACACAGCTTTGTTACCTCAATTGTTGAAGCTTAATCTGGTGGAGCTTCGTACGATGGGCCCGACTCCTGTTGTGTTACCAAAGGGTTATGATGTTAATGCCCGCTGTGAGTTTCATTCTGGGGTTCCAGGTCATACTATTGAAAAGTGTCAGACATTTCAGCATAAGGTACAAGATTTGATTGATGCCAAGGCAATTGATTTCTCGCCTCCACCAAATGTGCTTCAGAATCCCATGCCAGATCATAATGTGCCAAAGGTCAATACCATCGAAGATGGGAATGTTTTGAATTTGGTAACTGATGTGAACAGGGTGAGGACTCCTTTGAGTTTTGTGAAGGCTCGGTTGTTGAAGGGGCAAGTGTTCCCTGGCTGTGAAGAAGGTTGTGTTGATTGCAAGGATCAGAGTAATGGTTGTGATAAACTGAAGGCCGGTATTCAAAATTTGATTGATGGGGGTTGTCTACAGTTCGATCAGGGGGACAAAAAGGATGATGATGTGTCAGCTGTTACCATTTATTTTACGCCAGCTGAAATTCAAGTGCCATCGCCTGCTGCTATCATTGTGCCTGATGAGGTGAGTCCTGTTACTATTACGGTACCAGGGCCAGTTCCTTATACTAGTGAGCGGACTGTCCCCTGGCACTACGGTGCAGATGTTTACTACCAAGGAGAAAAGCAAGAAGTGGAAACTCCAGCTGGGGGTAGTTCTAGTATTGATAATGTTGGAGGTCTTGGTGGCTTCACCAGAAGTGGACGCTTGTTTGCTCCACAGACTCTAAGAACTAATGCTGAAGCTGAGGCAGCAGCCAAAGCCAAGGGTAAACAGGTGGCTATAGAGGAGGTTGTTGTTCCTGAATCTGTGCAGAAAGGTACTTTCGAGAAAGAGGCCGAGGAGTTCATGAGACTTATCAAAAAGAGTGATTATAAGGTGGATGATCAGTTGAACCAAATGCCATCAAATATTTCTATCTTGTCGTTGCTTATGTGTTCTGCAGCTCATCGAGAGGCACTTTTGAAGGTCTTGAATATGGCCTATGTACCTCAAGAGATTACTGTGAATCAATTGGAATCTGTTGTTTCTAATGTCAATGCTAGCCATGGGTTAGGTTTTACAGATTATGATTTGACTACTGAGGGTCGCAATCATAACAGGGCATTACACATCACCCTGGAGTGTAAGGGGGCAGTATTATCTCATGTATTGGTAGACACGGGGTCTTCCCTGAATGTGTTACCAAAGAAGGCCTTAATGAAGTTAGACGCTGACTGAATTATTCTAAGACCAAGTGATTTGGTAGTGAGGGCTTTCGATGGCTCGAAACGTTCTGTATTCGGAGAGGTAGAACTCCCAGTAAAGATCGGTCCTCAAGTGTTTAAGTGCGTGTTCTACGTGATGGACATTCAACCTGCATTTAGTTGCTTGTTAGGCAGACCGTGGATCCATGCCGCTGGGGCAGTGACATCTACGCTGCACCAAAAGTTGAAATATGTGGTTGATGGTCAAGTGGTGACTGTATGTGGAGAGGAAGACATCTTCATCAGTCAGCTGTCTACCTTTAAGTATGTGGAAATGGATGGAGAGATCCATGAGATGTTGTGTCAAGCATTTGAGGCAGACAATATTGGTGATTCGTCTTCAAAGGCAGTATCTTCTCAGAGCAAAGAACAGGTGGGTACTGTAATACCCTAAAATTTGCTCTCCCTTTTTTGCATCTTAGCATAGCATTATCATTTACAATATCATATCCATCTCATTAGCATTGCATTGCATTTAACATAGAAAAATGAAGCATAGCATTCCTCTTACCATCAAGGCATGTGATCAGGGGGAAGATGGACAATCAAGGGATCATTCAAAGCACAAGAAGGTCAATCAAGTTGCCTCCAGGCAAGCCAAGAGTCTCTCATGTCTCATACCATCTCAATTGATCATCCACAATCTCAAGGAAGTGAGATCCAATGGGAGATTGAAGCAATACATACTTCAACATGCAAGAGGTTCAAAAACTGAAGGAAAACCCTCAGAATAGATAGCTCATTGATCCAAAGTCATCCTCAAATGGTATATCTCATCATCATTTAAGAGGATACACAACATACTCTGAGGAATTTGAAATTGAAGACTGCACATTTTTCTCCTAGGAGTGGGCACCAAAACTAGGGTTTCCCATTAAATCAGAGAATCTTTGATTTTTTGGACAAAACTTGATGTCATGGTATTCTACATGTTCTTAAGTGTATGAGTATGGAAAATTGCCTCTCAATTGGTTTTAGAAGTGGTTCAATTGGAAGAAAGATCAAAATCAGGAAAATTGGGGCCAAGTCAAATAATTAGAGGAAAAAGTCAACTCTTGACTTTTTGAGGCCAAATCCATAAAATTCATGTTATATGTGTCCAATGTACAAAATTTGGTCAAGAAACTCCAAAGGAATCATGAAAAAATCAAGAAGTGGAAAGTTGCCATTTTTGGAAGAAGAAGGGTTACTAAAAATAGCAAGTTTTGGCCATTTTGCATCAGAGTTTGAACCAAGGCCATTTAAAATTGAAGCACCAAATGAAAATTCCACTCGGCCACAACAAAAGATCTTGCTTTAAGCTTCAAATTCATGTGTAGAACATCTCCATTGGATAAAAATTGAGGGAGATATGATGGATCAAAGTTGGAGGAAAGTAGGGCAAAAACCATGTCAGGACCAAGGATTTTCAAGGCACGCGCGCAGTCATTTTCACAAGCATGTGGTGGGCCAAATGTCCACCTATTTTTCATCAAGATAAAAGCTTCAAATGGAAAAGTTTTCAACATCAAAGCGGTTCCTTGTGGTGTCATCTTCAATACTCATGTTGGACAAAATTCCATTTGATCAGTTTATGTGGGAGAAATCTTGGTCTCAAGTTAGGTTGATTAGGCTGAATTTTCATGCATGTCACTTGCCATGCCATGACTTGCCTTGCGCGCATATGTACCAGTTTTTTTTTTCCATCTGTTTGTGGTCATTTTAAGGCATGTTTGAGGCACCATTTCACTTCAATTTTCAAACCAACATTGTGCTCCAATGTGTCCTCTTTCTAAAGACCCTAAAATCTCATCAAATGGTTTAATGGTTAGAGAGAAAAACTTCAACGAACTACCCTATGTTGGCATGGATACATTGACAGCATGTTGCATGATTCTGGTTCACTCACACCACAAACACTTCCTCACTTCGGTTTCCTCATTTGGCCAAGCACATAACACTTACACAATGTTTAGTATCACGTGCCTTGCATGAGAATGGAGAGAACAACTTGTTGAGCAAGTTTCTATCGTGACAGTCCTACCATTCCAAGCTTCTTTCTTCATCCCACCATAACATGTGATAAACCAACCTCACCATATCACAACCCTCAATGACTCGCCCCTAACTAACTTGACTCAGTTAGTTAGGGTGCACTCAATTAACCAAGCTGTGACTCATTTAACTGGCTCATTAAACCATGGTTAAAGCTTACTATAAAACAAATTTTCACTTCACAATTCATCTCTCCAACTTCATTTTTCACACTCTCATTCAGAAACACTCCCATTCTCTCTCAATCTCTCCACATTGCAATTGATTTTCGAGCTCCATTTCATTCATTTTCCTCATCTTCATCTCAGAATCTCTCTGATTTTCTCTCCAGTTTCATCATATTGCAACTGTTTTGAGGCTTGGATTTCATTTCTTCTCCATTGAAGCTCCATCCATTTCTTTGCATCTAAGCCTTTATTTGGCCAGAAGAAGCTCAAAGAGGAAGCAATCTCTGGTTTTCTGAAGAGTACCTCCAAATCTCCAATATTCAGGTACGAATTTCTCCCATTATAGACACAATGTGAAGATGTTATCAGGTTCTTGATGCTTCCTATAAGCTCAAGAACTTGCCTGGCTAGTTGATAGGCCTTTAGAGGTGTAGTTCAAATGTTAGGGCAATTCTGTTTTTGTTCGATTCTCTCATCTCATGGATGTTTTGTGCATTTTATCATTGGATTCATGATCTACATAAGTTCAGCATCATTTTGGTGTAATATTTGTGCATTTCTGGGAGTTGCAAAGTTGCAGACGGTGGTGGTGTGGCCGGAGAAGGTGACCGGAGGTCCCTCTCCGGCCGGTGAGTTGAATGCTAGGGTTTAACATGTTCTAATCGTGTACGTTTATTTTTCCATGATCGTGTGGTTTGTAAGTTGACAGCGCATTAAAAATCATGTGCAAGTCACATGCGCATTTCTGAACTGGACTTAAATCATAATGCTATCTACACCTCCATTTTCTAAGGCCCAAACGAATTGAAGTGTGGATTTGCTATGTTTGCACCCCATTCACATTGCATTTCAATTTTTTATTTTCATTTCTTTCTACACGTTTCATATTTGCATTTAAAAAATATCAAAATATCATCAAAAATTCCATAAAAATTCATGTTGCATCTTGACATATTAAAGTAATTTTATATTATTTTTAATTCCAATTTTGTGAGAATTTGAATATTAATTCATGATTTTCTTTTATTCCTTTTGGAAATTGTTCCTATTTTCATACCTTTACTTCAAACTTTTATTTCTCCTAAACCATTAAACATTTTTTATTAATTCTTGTTGCATTCATTTCATACCACATTAAAATTCATAAAAAAAATTTTTTTACAATTTTTTACATTTTTTTCATTACATTTTGACTTCACTCTTTGGCATGATTAATTTTGGTTCTTCACTCTCTTTGACCCCTAATCTAAATGACTAATTTTGTGGATCTTTGAGTGAAATTTTGTGACATGTTTTGCTTATGTTTGTAGAATATCTTGACCAAGTTTCATAATTTTTGTATGTGGTTAGCTATTTTAGTTGAATTGTTCTTTAAGGTACCTCTAATTGAGTCCTAATTGCATGAACCTAACTTTAATTGATGAAAGGCACTTGTGCCATTGTTTGAAGTTTCTTTTTAGGTTATCTTAGATACTTTAAGACTTGCATGAATCATATTTGGTCAGTGGTGCATCATTTTGCCATGTCTTGATTACTCATCTAAAGTTGAACATCTTATGTGAACCTTTTTTGACTTAAATGACTTGTGTTTGCATTTATATTCCTCCATTCATACTTGTATGCTCATTCATGCATGATCAATGGCATTTTGAACATGTTAACCTACTGACCTCATTCATTCTCAACTCATTCCATAAATGTATGATCATTCCATCTCATGTAGGTGACTTAAATGCATTCAAAACATGAAAACTCCTTCACTTCATCTCTTCTTCATCCATTCACCAATGATTGTATGCTTTTGTGATGGACTTAAGCTACTTGTAATTGACATTTATAGGGCATTTTAAGACATGTTTGAATTCTGAACTTGATTTAACTTGGTTTGTTTGGCCATTTTAACATCATCTTTCTTACTTCTTCATCTTCTTTCTTCTTCCACAAGTAAAGGTAGTTACTTAGAACTTACCCTCACTTCTTTTACCCAATTTAGATGTGCTACTATTAGGAGTCAATTAGGACCTTTAGCTACTGCCCCTAAGTGGTTTGAGCCTTTAATTGTTGGTTCTTCTTTGGTTGTGTGCTTACTTGCTTATCATTTGTTCATATGTGATATTTCTAACATTTTTAGGTGCAAGTGGTAAGTAAATTGGATGTGGATATGCTTCCACCTCCTACCTTCTTCCCTTAACTCCTTTAATGCCTTCAAAGTGTGATTGTGAAGCATGTAATGCTATCATTTGCTTAATTGCACACCATCCCTTCTTAGGTTCTTTCTTCACTTCATTAAGAAGTAAGAAGAATACTAAGCTTCCTTCTCTTCTTCTTCTCATCTTCTTTTATCTTCTCTTCAAGAAAGGAGCACATACAACACTAAGGAGTTTCTTTCTTCTCTTTTAAACCTCACTAACCTTAGGATATCCATGCATGATAACACTAGGGTGTGTCTTAGTTCTCCAGGCCGCCGAGTGTTCGTGACAATCCAATGCCTAATCATGGAGGTGCGAGCACGAATGCTATTTCTGATGGTGAGAAATTGAATCTGATCACCGACATTAACTTGGTAAAGACTCCGTTGTTGACCGTAAAAGAACGTTTGTTAAAGGGACAAGTATTTCCTGGGTATGGTTCTGATTGTGAGGGCTGTGCGAAACGAATTAATGGCTGCAGTAAATTGAACGCTGGACTGCAGAGTCTTATGGACGAAGGAAGCCTTCAGTTTGATAAAGTAGAGAAAGAACAGGATGTTTCTGCCGTTACCATTTACTATAATCCAGTCGAGATACAGGTGCCTGTTGCAGAGCCTGTTGCTATCATCGTGCCCGAGAGGCCGAGACCAGTTACGATTATAGTTCCTGAATTGGCTGCTTATGTGTCTAATAGGGCAGTTTCGTGGCAGTATGGAACTGATACTCGTCAAGGAGGAAGCCGGCAGAAGGCAGAGGCTGTTGGTACTAGCATTGAGAATGTCAGTGGACCAAGTGGTTTTACTAGGAGTGGTCGACTGTTTGCTCCCCAGACTCTAAGGAATGATAAAGAGGCTGAAGCCGCTGCAAGAGCGAAAGGAAAACAGGTTGTTGATGACAAGGTGCCTGCTCAGGAAGAGGACCCTAAAGTCAATTTTGATAATGATGTTGAGGAATTTATGAGGGTTATCAAAAAGAGTGATTATAAGATCATTGACCAGCTTAATCAGACACCCTCTAAAATTTCGATATTATCCCTGTTAATGAGTTCAGATGCACATCGGGCTGCCTTGTTGAAAGTTCTGAATATGGCATACGTTCCCCAAGAGATTACAGTGAATCAGTTGGAGGGGGTAATTTCTAATGTGAATGTGAGCCACAGGTTGGGATTTACGAACAGGGATTTGACACCAGATGGACGTAACCACAACAAAGCACTGCACATCACACTTGAATGCAAAGGAGCAGTTTTGTCGCATGTGCTGGTTGACACAGGTTCTTCCTTAAATGTGTTACCTAAAAAGGCCCTGATGAAAATTGAAGTAGATGGATTGGTTCTGAGACCCAGCGATCTGATTGTGAGAGCTTTCGATGGATCCCAAAGATCGGTGTTTGGGGAGGTTGAACTACCTATACAAGTTGGTCCACAGATATTCAAGACGACCTTTCATGTTATGGACATTCAGCCTGCTTATAGCTATTTGTTGGGCCGACCATGGATTCACGCAGCAGGCGCAGTTACCTCCACACTTCATCAGAAGCTTAAGTATGTGTTCGAGGGTCAAGTGGTTACTGTTTGCGGCGAGGAAGATATATTCGTGAGTCATCTATCCACTTTCAAATATGTGGAAATGGATGGAGAGATTCATGAAACATTGTGCCAATATTTTGAAGCCCTGAATATCAATAACTTACCAGAATCTACTTCAGCAGCGGTGGTGTCGAATGTGCCAGGTGGGCCGAGTGCATCAATTGCGTCGTACAACCAGGCCAGAGAAGTAGTCGAAATCGGAAATGCCCAAGGTTGGGGTAAAGCTATAGATGTGTTCGTGAAAGAAGATAAGTTTGGCATTGGATATCAGCCGGGCCGGACGCCAGTTCCCCGATTCCGTGGGCCAATCAACTTCAACAGTGGAGGAATTATCAATCCCAATCAGTCCTGCTCAGCAGTAGAAGAGGACGCTGAAAGCTCAGATTATCTGGACAGATGGGTATATGCACTGGCTCCAGGCGAGGCGTTGCAAAATTGGTCTAGCGAAGAAATCGTTCATGTTGTTCACCATGCAGAGTAACAATTCTTGTCTTTCATAATGCATGAAATCCCGCACTCTGCCCAAGGTGTGAGGATCCATTTGTAGGGCCACCATATTTTCTCATATAATGTTCAAATATCAATAAAAAGGACGTTTTTGTTTACAAATTTGTGTTCCTTTACTCTTTCTTTATTTTTATTTTTGCACAAAGAAAATTAAAAATGATAATGCACTTTCTTTTCTTTTGTTTTCAAGCAAAACTAATCTAAAATAAAGCATAAACCCAATCATGCAGACTGGATTCTGTGGATTTCTCTGAAAATGATTCTGTTATGCCCACGTATGATTTCGACAATCCGATCTATCAAGCTGAGGAAGAAAGTGATGAAGACTATGAACTCCCGGAAGAGTTGGCTAGGTTGTTGAAACAGGAAGAGAGGACCATTCAGCCTCATCAGGAAGCTCTTGAGATCATCAATATTGGGTCAGAGGAAAGCAAGAAAGAGATCAAGATTGGTGCGAGTCTGCGGGCTGATGTAAAGCAAGAGCTGATAGTCATGCTACGTGAATACGTTGATATTTTTGCTTGGTCATACCAAGATATGCCAGGTTTAGATACAGACATAGTTGTGCATAGACTACCATTGAAAGAGGACTGCCCACCGGTCAAACAGAAGCTGCGCAGAACAAAACCAGAAATGGCCTTGAAGATCAAGGAAGAGGTACAGAAGCAGTTGGATGCAGGTTTTCTAGCAGTAACCAACTATCCTCCCTGGGTGGCCAATATAGTGCCGGTGCCGAAGAAAGATGGCAAAGTCAGAATGTGTGTGGATTACAGAGATCTCAACAGGGCGAGCCCTAAAGACGATTTTCCACTCCCTCATATTGATGTGCTGGTTGATAATACCGCTCAGTTTTCAGTGTTCTCATTCATGGATGGATTCTCCGGGTATAATCAGATAAAGATGGCGCCTGAAGACATGGAGAAGATGACATTCATTACCCCGTGGGGTACCTTCTGTTACAAAGTAATGCCTTTTGGGTTGAAGAACGCAGGGGCAACTTATCAAAGAGCAATGGTGACGTTATTCCACGATCTAATTCATAAAGAGATTGAGTGCTATGTGGATGACATGATTGCTAAATCAAAGACAGAAGAGGAACATCTGATCAACTTGAAGAAGTTATTTGAGAGGCTGAGGAAATTCAGGTTGAGACTGAATCCTAACAAGTGTACTTTTGGCGTGCGGTCCGGAAAATTGCTTGGTTTCATTGTCAGTGAAAAAGGGATAGAGGTTGATCCTGCTAAAGTGAAAGCTATACAAGATATGCCTGTACCGAGAACTGAAAAAGAAGTTCGCGGCTTTCTAGGAAGATTGAACTACATTTCAAGGTTCATATCGCACCTAACTGCCACTTGCGAACCAATATTCAAAATGCTACGAAAATATCAAACGGTCAGGTGGAATAATGATTGTCAAAATGCATTCGACAAAATAAAAAGATATTTGCAGGAACCTCCAGTTCTGATACCTCCAGTTGAAGGGAGACCACTGATTATGTACTTGACAGTGCTCGAAGGATCCATGGGTTGTGTTCTCGGTCAACACGACGAGACAGGTAGGAAAGAACATGCTATCTACTACCTGAGCAAGAAATTTATAGATTATGAATCGCGTTATTCAATGCTTGAGAAGACATGTTGTGCACTCGCATGGGCCGCCAAGCGATTGAGATAATACATGCTCACACATACAACCCTGTTGATCTCTAAATTGGATCCGGTCAAGTATATTTTTGAGAAACCAGCATTACAGGCAGAGTTGCAAGGTGGCAGATGGTACTGACAGAGTACGATATTTAATTTACTTCGCAAAAGGCAATCAAAGGAAGTATACTGTCAGATTATCTTGCGCAACAGCCTCTTGATGATTACCAGCCCATGAGATTTGATTTCCCTGATGAGGACATCATGTTTCTCAAAGCGAAAGACTGCGAGGAACCACTTTTGGAGGAGGGGCCTAACCCTGAGTCCAAATGGAGTTTGATGTTTGATGGGGCAGTTAATATGAATGGGTGCGGAGTTGGTGCAGTCCTTATTACGCCTGAAGGTGTTCACATGCCCTTCACTGCCCGAGTAACTTTCGGGTGTACCAACAATGAAGCAGAATACGAAGCTTGCATACTAGGGATCGAGGAAGCTATTGATTTACGAATCAAGACCCTCGATATCTTTGGTGATTCAGCACTGGTAATCAATCAAGTAAAGGGAACTTGGCACACACATCAGCAGAATTTGATTCCGTATAGAGATTATACGAGGAGATTGCTGACCTTCTTTACAACTGTCAAGTTGTACCATGTTCCTAGAGAGGAAAATAAGTTTGCAGATGCCTTGGCCACTATCTCTTCGATGATCAAAGTGCATGGTTGGAACTTTGTGCCCAGGATTGATGTATCTCGTCTTGATAGGCCTGCTTTTGTGTTTGAGGTTGATGCAGTGTCTGACGATAAGCCTTGGTACCATGACATCAAATGCTTCTTAAAAAATCAAGAATACCCGCCTGGGGCATCTTCCAATGACAAGAAGACATTAAGAAGGCTAGCTGGTAGTTTCTTCTTGAACAAAGATGGCGTGCTGTATAAAAGGAATTTTGACACGGTTCTGCTCAGATGTGTGGATAGACACGAGGCAGACCTGTTGATGATTGAAGTGCACGAAGGCTCTTTCGGTACCCATGCCGGAGGACATGCGATGGCTAAGAAATTGTTGAGATTAGGGTATTATTGGCTGACCATGGAGTCAGATTGCTGCAAGTATGCTCGCAAATGTCATAAATGCCAGATCTATGCAGACAAAGTGCGCGTTCCTCCCAATCCGTTGAGTATCATGTCCTCTCCATGGCCATTTGCAATGTGGGGCATTGATATGATCGGAAAAATTGAGCC
Source organism: Lathyrus tuberosus (assembly GCA_022829125.1). Classification (NCBI taxonomy): domain Eukaryota; kingdom Viridiplantae; phylum Streptophyta; class Magnoliopsida; order Fabales; family Fabaceae; genus Lathyrus; species Lathyrus tuberosus. The sequence continues at coordinate 320,763 of JALAZF010000085.1, read as the reverse complement.
TACTGCTTCAAACGGCCATCGTTTCATCTTGGTCGCCATTGATTACTTCACTAAATGGGTTGAAGCAGCATCTTACGCCAATGTCACTAAGCAAGTAGTGGCTCGTTTCTTGAAACGAGATATCATTTGTCGATATGGAGTGCCCGAAAGAATCATTACGGATAATGGTTCTAATTTGAACAACAAGATGATGGCTGAGCTATGCCGGGACTTCAAAATTGAGCACCAAAATTCCTCTCCGTACCGCCCGAAGATGAATGGCGCGGTTGAAGCGGCCAACAAAAATATCAAGAAGATTGTGCAGAAGATGGTTGTCACGTACAAATATTGGCATGAAATGTTACCACTGGCTTTGCATGGGTATCGAACATCAGTCCGCACGTCCACTGGGGCAACACCATACTCGCTTGTATACGGTATGGAGGCAGTTCTACCGATAGAAGTTGAGATCCCCTCTCTCCGAGTATTGATGGACGTTAAGCTAGATGAAGCTGAATGGGTACGAGCCAGATTTGATCAGCTGAGCCTTATTGAGGAGAAGCGATTAGCAGCGGTATGCCATGGCCAGTTATATCAGCGCAGAATGAAGAGGGCATTCGATCAAAAGGTTCGACCTCAAGTCTACAAGGTCGGGGATGTGGTAATCAAGAGAATACTTCCTCCGAGTACAGATCACAGGGGCAAATGGACTCCTAACTATGAAGGTCCATTCGTGGTAAAAAAGGTCTTCTCAGGAGGAGCCTTGTTGCTGACAACCATGGATGGTGAAGATTTTTCATCCCCTGTTAATTCAGATGCAGTTAAAAAATACTTCGTATAAAGAGACCCGCTGGATAAAAAAAAAGAGAAGAAGAAGAATCCAGGCAGAAAAGGGCATCCCGGCGAACCAAAAACAGAATAAAGGTTCGGGCAAAAATTAGGGATATAAATGAAAAGAATTGTACACCCGGTAAGTTGAAAACCCGAAAGGGCAACTTAGGCAAAAATGGGTATCCCGGTGGATTGAAAACTTGAAAAGGCGATCCACACAAAAGAGGGATTAAAGCGAATGACTGCAGTCTGAATTAATCTGTACGTTTTCTACTCTTCAGCAAACTGGCAAAATTCCAAAGGAGGAATTGGTCCAATCATGAACTTCTGAAGGCAAAGATAATCAGGAGAGTTGGAGTATATACTGGCTATAACAGAATCAGAAATCAGTCGGAATCCAATTTCCGCATTATCATTAGGATAGATTTCTTTTCTCAATTTTATGGCAATCGCCTCTTTCAGGGGTTTGCTTCTGATTGTAAATTCGCCAATTTTTGGCATTTCATCAATAAAATTGAATATTCAGTCACGAGCTTTTATTTTCATTTTACTATTTTGTTTGCAAAAACGTCCAATTTTTGATAATAAAACATTACTTTGAAAATATATTGGCCTTGCAAAAGCACGCACAAAAAGACGATTAGAATTACTTTGCTTGTTGGACAACCTTGGATGGTGGACTCAAAAAACCACGCAATATCCTGGGGCATGTGCATATTCTTTTTCTGTTGCAGGTAATGAGCGCGATTGATCCAAGCAGCATGATCGTAACCACGAGCAGATATTTGCTATGACTTGATACTGTTGTATCTTATTAAGTTAATTCTTCCATTCAAGAGATCCCACCGAGTTTTTGTGACGGCAACGGTGGTCGAAGATGGATTTCTTCTGTGTTGATAACGGTTATTAATGCAGTGAAGACTCCGGGTCAATAACGAGTGCCAATTATCCAGTACCTTGCATACGATGTGATGGGTAGTTCAAGGCAGAGTGTTCGTACAAGAGTTGGAAAACGTTTGGTTCTCTATAAAATCCTCTTAAGAGACGAAACTTGTAGTACTAACATCCCTTGTGGAATTTACTCTTGGCAGGATGTACCAGCAAGTGGTAGTGTCATATTTCCCGCAGGTTTCAGCATGTGAAATTTGTCAAAGAATAATCCCCAGCGGAGTTATTGATCCTCCCAAGCCTGGGGCATGTTATCTCCCCAGCAAAAGATGTTCCAGATCTAATATCCCCAGTAGAGTTTGGAGACACTTGGTCTTCTGTAAAATCCTCTTAAAAGGGAATTCCCCAGCACGAGATGCTTTGAAGCAATTTTCTCTAGCAGAGTGTGTTGTAAACTCATTATCCCCAGCGGAGTCGTCAAAGGGAAAGTTTGCCCAACATGGGGCATTGTGACATTTATCCTAAACTCGACAGTCATCTTCCTCAGCAGATTACCGAGGAATTGCTTTGGGTTTCCCTAACAGATCTCTAGGGACTCTTTCTCAGCATGTTGCAACGGATTGTCTTTCAACCAAGATTTGCATATCCACGGCAGAGCAGCCCTGATCCCCAGCAAGATCGCATCTCCGGTAATGGTACCCCCACAGAGTTCAGCATTGAATCTTGTCTGCTATACTCCCCAGCCGAGTCGCGGTAGGTTCCCCAGCAGGGTTTAAAGAGATCGACAGAATCTCTCCTTCAGCAAGATGTCAACATATGATATTACCCAGCCGGTAGTGTAATTCTCAACATTGCTCATTTACAACTCAAAGTCCAATTTATTTTTGGCATGCGTACAGTTTGGTCATGTTATTCCGGCAGGTGGAGTAATCATCTGGAAATTTTAAGTTTCCAACGACAGTTTGGTAATCATGAAAGTCCAACGACAGTTTGGCAAAGCTTCCAACGACAGTTTGGTAAGCGTTCAAGTCCAAACGACAGTTTGGCAGAGATTCCAACGACAGTTTGGCAATCATTAAAATCCAACGACAGTTTGGTAATCAGTAAAATCCAACGACAGATTGGTAGAAATCCAACGACAGATTGGTAGAAATCCAACACGAATTGGTAAAAGCTGCGAAAGTCCATCTGAAAATGGCAAGTGTGAGATTCCAACGACAGTTTGGTAATCATTAAAAATCTAACGACAGATTGGTAGAAATCCAACGCAAATTGGTAAAAGTCCAACGACAGTTTGGCAAAGCTACCAACGACAGTTTGGTAAGCACCAGAAGTCCTACGACAGATTGGCAGAACAGCCCAAGTCCATCGACAGTATGGCAGGCCAGTAGTCGTCTGGCGTTGTTCAAAAGACAGATATCTCTGACACTTGAAGATTCAATCCAACCATCGCAGGGGGTTTATATCCTTTTTCTTTTTCATCATCCAGAGCAAATTTTTGGTTATATTTGGTATTCAATCACTATATACCTTGAAAGTCTGAAAGCATTCGCTTTCAGACATTCAGGTCTACAGTGTTTGAATAGGGGCAGCTGTAATACCCTAAAATTTGCTCTCCCTTTTTTGCATCTTAGCATAGCATTATCATTTACAATATCATATCCATCTCATTAGCATTGCATTGCATTTAACATAGAAAAATGAAGCATAGCATTCCTCTTACCATCAAGGCATGTGATCAGGGGGAAGATGGACAATCAAGGGATCATTCAAAGCACAAGAAGGTCAATCAAGTTGCCTCCAGGCAAGCCAAGAGTCTCTCATGTCTCATACCATCTCAATTGATCATCCACAATCTCAAGGAAGTGAGATCCAATGGGAGATTGAAGCAATACATACTTCAACATGCAAGAGGTTCAAAAACTGAAGGAAAACCCTCAGAATAGATAGCTCATTGATCCAAAGTCATCCTTAAATGGTATATCTCATCATCATTTAAGAGGATACACAACATACTCTGAGGAATTTGAAATTGAAGACTGCACATTTTTCTCCTAGGAGGTGGGCACCAAAACTAGGGTTTTCCATTAAATCAGAGAATCTTTGATTTTTTGGACAAAAATTGATGTCATGGTATTCTACATGTTCTTAAGTGTATGAGTATGGAAAATTGCCTCTCAATTGGTTTTAGAAGTGGTTCAATTGGAAGAAAGATCAAAATCAGGAAAATTGGGGCCAAGTCAAATAATCAGAGGAAAACGTCAACTCTTGACTTTTTGAGGCCAAATCCATAAAATTCATGTTATATGTGTCCAATGTACAAAATTTGGTCAAGAAACTCCAAAGGAATCATGAAAAAATCAAGAAGTGGAAAGTTGCCATTTTTGGAAGAAGAAGGGTTACTAAAAATAGCAAGTTTTGGCCATTTTGCATCAGAGTTTGAACCAAGGCCATTTAAAATTGAAGCACCAAATGAAAATTCCACTCGGCCACAACAAAAGATCTTGCTTTAAGCTTCAAATTCATGTGTAGAACATCTCCATTGGATAAAAATTGAGGGAGATATGATGGATCAAAGTTGGAGGAAAGTAGGGCAAAAACCATGTCAGGACCAAGGATTTTCAAGGCACGCGCGCAGTCATTTTCACAAGCATGTGGTGGGCCAAATGTACACCTATTTTTCATCAAGATAAAAGCTTCAAATGGAAAAGTTTTCAACAGCAAAGCGGTTCCTTGTGGTGTCATCTTCAATACTCATGTTGGACAAAATTCCATTTGATCAGTTTATGTGGGGGAAATCTTGGTCTCAAGTTAGGTTGATTAGGCTGAATTTTCATGCATGTCACTTGCCATGCCATGACTTGCCTTGCGCGTATATGTACCAGTTTTTTTTTCCATCTGTTTGTGGTCATTTTAAGGCATGTTTGAGGCACCATTTCATTTCAATTTTCAAACCAACATTGTGCTCCAATGTGTCCTTTTTCCAAAGACCCCAAAATCTCATCAAATGGTTTAATGGTTAGAGAGAAAAACTTCAACGAACTACCCTATGTTGGCATGGATACATTGACAGCATGTTGCATGATTCTGGTTCACTCACACCACAAACACTTCCTCACTTCGGTTTCCTCATTTGGCCAAGCACATAACACTTACACAATGTTTAGTATTACGTGCCTTGCATGAGAATGGAGAGAACAACTTGTTGAGCAAGTCTCTATCGTGACAATCCTACCATTCCAAGCTTCTTTCTTCATCCCACCATAACATGTGATAAACCAACCTCACCATATCACAACCCTCAATGACTCGCCCCTAACTAACTTGACTCAGTTAGTTAGGGTGCACTCAATTAACCAAGCTGTGACTCATTTAACTGGCTCATTAAACCATGGTTAAAGCTTACTATAAAACAAATTTTCACTTCACAATTCATCTCTCCAACTTCATTTTTCACACTCTCATTCAGAAACACTCCCATTCTCTCTCAATCTCTCCACATTGCAATTGATTTTCGAGCTCCATTTCATTCATTTTCCTCATCTTCATCTCAGAATCTCTCTGATTTTCTCTCCAGTTTCATCATATTGCAACTGTTTTAAGGCTTGGATTTCATTTCTTCTCCATTGAAGCTCCATCCATTTATTTGCATCTAAGCCTTTATTTGGCCAGAAGAAGCTCAAAGAGGAAGCAATCTCTGGTTTTCTGAAGAGTACCTCCAAATCTCCAATATTCAGGTACGAATTTCTCCCATTATAGACACAATGTGAAGATGTTATCAGGTTCTTGATGCTTCCTATAAGCTCAAGAACTTGCTTGGCTAGTTGATGGGCCTTTAGAGGTGTAGTTCAAATGTTAGGGCAATTCTGTTTTTGTTCGATTCTCTCATCTCATGGATGTTTTGTGCATTTTATCATTGGATTCATGATCTACATAAGTTCAGCATCATTTTGGTGTAATATTTGTGCATTTCTGGGAGTTGCAAAGTTGCAGACGGTGGTGGTGTGGCCGGAGAAGGTGACCGGAGGTCCCTCTCCGGCCGGTGAGTTGAATGCTAGGGTTTAACATGTTCTAATCGTGTACGTTTATTTTTCCATGATCGTGTGGTTTGTAAGTTGACAGCGCATTAAAAATCATGTGCAAGTCACATGCGCATTTCTGAACTGGACTTAAATCATAATGCTATCTACACCTCCATTTTCTAAGGCCCAAACGAATTGAAGTGTGGATTTGCTATGTTTGCACCCCATTCACATTGCATTTCAATTTTTATTTTCATTTCTTTCTACACGTTTCATATTTGCATTTAAAAAATATCAAAATATCATCAAAAATTCCATAAAAATTCATGTTGCATCTTGACATATTAAAGTAATTTTATATTATTTTTAATTCCAATTTTGTGAGTATTTGAATATTAATTCATGATTTTCTTTTATTCCTTTTGGAAATTGTTCCTATTTTCATACCTTTACTTCAAACTTTTATTTCTCCTAAACCATTAAACATTTTTGATTCATTGTTGTTTAATTCATTTCATACCACATTAAACTTCATAAAAACATTTTTTTACAATTTTTTACATTTTTTTCATTACATTTTGACTTCACTCTTTGGCATGATTAATTTTGGTTCTTCACTCTCTTTGACCCCTAATCTAAATGACTAATTTTGTGGATCTTTAAGTGAAATTTTGTGACATGTTTTGCTTCTGTTTGTAGAATATCTTGACCAAGTTTCATAATTTTTAGATGTGGTTAGCTATTTTAGTTGAATTGTTCTTTAAGGTACCTCTAATTGAGTCCTAATTGCATGAACCTAACTTTAATTGATGAAAGGCACTTGTGCCATTGTTTGAAGTTTCTTTTTAGGTTATATTAGATACTTTAAGACTTGCATGAATCATATTTGGTCAGTGGTGCATCATTTTGCCATGTCTTGATTACTCATCTAAAGTTGAACATCTTATGTGAACCTTTTTTGACTTAAATGACTTGTGTTTGCATTTATATTCCTCCATTCATACTTGTATGCTCATTCATGCATGATCAATGGCATTTTGAACATGTTAACCTACTGACCTCATTCATTCTCAACTCATTCCATAAATGTATGATCATTCCATCTCATGTAGGTGACTTAAATGCATTCAAAACATGAAAACTCCTTCACTTCATCTCTTCTTCATCCATTCACCAATGATTGTATGCTTTTGTGATGGACTTAAGCTACTTGTAATTGACATTTATAGGGCATTTTAAGACATGTTTGAATTCTGAACTTGATTTAACTTGGTTTGTTTGGCCATTTTAACATCATCTTTCTTACTTCTTCATCTTCTTTCTTCTTCCACAAGTAAAGGTAGTTACTTAGAACTTACCCTCACTTCTTTTACCCAATTTAGATGTGCTACTATTAGGAGTTAATTAGGACCTTTAGCTACTGCCCCTAAGTGGTTTGAGCCTTTAATTGTTGGTTCTTCTTTGGTTGTGTGCTTACTTGCTTATCATTTGTTCATATGTGATATTTCTAACATTTTTAGGTGCAAGTGGTAAGTAAATTGGATGTGGATATGCTTCCACCTCCTACCTTCTTCCCTTAACTCCTTTAATGCCTTCAAAGTGTGATTGTGAAGCATGTAATGCTATCATTTTCTTAATTGCACACCATCCCTTCTTAGGTTCTTTCTTCACTTCATTAAGAAGTAAGAAGAATACTAAGCTTCCTTCTCTTATTCTTCTCATCTTCTTTTATCTTCTCTTCAAGCAAGGAGCACATACAACACTAAGGAGTTTCTTTCTTCTCTTTTAAACCTCACTAACCTTAGGATATCCATGCATGATAACACTAGGGTGTGTCTTAGTTCCCATTAGAGTTTACCTTTTCTCCTCTCTTGAGTCTCTCTTCTCATCTCAAAGAAAATTCAAAATATCTAATAAAGGTAGGCATTTATTGCATTTAGGCCTTTCATATAAAGAAAAGATTATAAGGGGTCTTCTCTTATAATTTTAGAATGTGTAGCATATGCCCCATCTTGGGTCAATGTGTTAAACATTTGATCTTGTATGAGGGACTTAAATGCAATACTTGTTGAAGGTACAAGTAATAAAAAAACATTTCTTCATTTCATAATCAACAAAAACACTTAATAAACACAAGTATGCTAGTGTGTTTGTACCTTGACAATTGGAACTAAGTGTGGGGGTCTTCTTCACTCTTAGTATATTTTCTTACTCATTCCATCTTGGAATGTGAGAAGATATACAATCCAATGATTAAGATTTAGATACACTATCATGTGCAAACAAATGAAAAAACTTCTAAAAGACAAAAACAAACAATAACGTCTTTCCTACGGGAATTCTTTCCTCATCTCCTTCAATCATTCCTTAAGGATGCGTCATTTCCGTTCTACCGCAAACAGGTAACGCCTAAGTCTCCCTACAGCGAGCTGCAACACCTAAACTGCTAGGACGCGAACGTTGATGTATTCCGCTAAAAAACACAAACAACTTTCCCTTAGGTGAGGGGAACTACGTCGCTCTGATTCTCATGCTCCCGATGAGATACGTAGGCAGTGGGGTAGGGCCCATTCGAGCACTTCTTTTATTTTCCCTACATTTATTTCTCTTTCTCTTTCTCTTTCTTTCTTTCAGTTCCTTTTTTCCAGCATTCTTTTCTTACACCCTTTGACTGAAGCAGCAAGCGTGGATCCCATCGGGTACGATGGACGTGAGGGGGTGCTAATACCTTCCTCTTGCGTAACCGACTCCCTTACCCTTTCTCTTGGTCGCAAGACCATGCTCTTTCCTTCCTCTCAGGTTTATGCGGTGTTTCCTTTCCCTCTCTTGGGATAAATACACATTGCTGGCGACTCTGTTTCGGTGCCACTTTCGCGTTTGTACTAGGATGAAAATCCCGGGAGCGACAGGTACTTCTATTGCTTCTTACAAACAGGCAGTGGAAGTAGTCAAAGAAGGTAATGCCCAAGGCTGGGGCAAATTGATTGAAGTCTCTGCAAAGGAAGATAAGTTCGGTGTAGGCTATAATCCGTATCAAGCTGCTGCAACAGAGCGCAAGGGGCCGATTACCTTCTATAGCGGGGGAACCATTAATCCAAATCAGATGTGTGCTGCAAGAGCTTTGCAATTGGTCTGTTTAAGAAATTGTTCAAGTTACTCTTCAAATAGAGTAATTTTCTTTATTTTTCTCTGTTGCATGTTAAAATCCCGCGCTCTGCCCAAGGCGTTTAGATCCATTTGTAGGGCCTCATAATTGCATTTGCAAGTTTTTTATCATTAATAAAGGACGTTTTACATGCAAATTTTGTGTTCCTTGCCTTTCATTTTTATTTTTGCAGAAAAAAACAATAAAAATGGCAATGTTTTATTTTTGTTTCTTTTTCAAAAAGTCTCATTCTAAAATAAAGCATGACCCTCAATCATGCAGACTTAATCACCCGGATTTCATTGATAACGATTCTGCTATGGCCAAGTATGACTTTGATAATCCAATCTATCAAGCTGAAGAGGGGGATGAAGAAGACTGTGAACTTCCTGAAGAATTGGCCAGATTGTTGAAGCAGGAGGAGAGGGCCATTCAACCTCACCAAGAGACAATTGAGGTTATCAACATAGGTTGTCGTTGAAAGAGGGTTGTCCTCCTGTCAAACAGAAGCTACGGAGAACTAAACCAGAAATGGCTCTTAAAATCAAGGAGGAGGTACAAAAACAGTTAGACGCGGGATTTCTGGCCGTCACTAATTATCCACCATGGGTTGCAAATATTGTCCCTGTGCCAAAGAAATATGGTAAGGTCAGAATGTGCGTTGATTACCGGGATCTAAACAGAGCAAGTCCGAAAGATGACTTTCCTTTACCTCATATTGATGTACTGGTTGACAACACTGCTCAGTTCTCGGTATTCTCCTTCATGGATGGCTTCTCCAGGTATAATCAAATCAAGATGGTGCCGGAAGACATGGAGAAGACAACGTTTATTACCCCGTGGGGTACCTTCTGTTACAAGGTGATGCCTTTTGGGTTGAAGAACGTTGGGGCAACATATCAGCGAGCTATGGTAACACTATTCCATGATATAATTCAGAAAGAGATCGAGTGTTATGTAGATGATATGATTACCAAGTCTTGAACAGAAGAAGAGCATCTGGTTAATCTGCAGAAACTGTTTGAGAGGTTGAGAAAGTTTCGACTAAGGCTGAATCCGAACAAGTGCACTTTCGGAGTGCAGTCCGGTAAATTGCTGGGTTTCATCGTAAGTGAAAAAGGAATTGAGGTTGATCCTGCTAAAATAAAAGCAATACAAGAAATGCCTATACCTAGAACAGAAAAAGAAGTACGTGGGTTCCTAGGTAGATTGAACTACATTGCATGGTTCATATCTCACCTCACAGCCACTTGTGAACCAATATTTAAGCTGTTAAGAAAATAGCAAGTGGTCAGGTGGAATGACGATTGCCAAAGGGCTTTCGAGAAAATAAAAGAATATTTGCGGGAACCTCCAATTCTCATGCCTCCAGTTCCAGGGAGACCATTGATCATGTATTTGACTGTGCTTGAAGGATCCATGGGTCGTGTTCTCGGTCAACATGACGAGACAGGTAAAAAGGAGCATGCCATCTACTACTTGAGTAAAAAATTCAATGATTGCGAATCACGATACTCAATGCTTGAGAGGACATGTTGTGCACTTGCATGGGCTGCTAAGCGATTGAGGCAGTATATGCTCACTCATACAACCTTGTTAATCCAAAGATGGATCCTGTCAAGTACATATTTGAGAAACCAGCATTGTCCGGACGGGTTGCACGTTGGCAGATGGTGCTGACTGAATATGATATCCAGTATACTTCTCAGAAAGCCATCAAAGGAAGTATTTTGTTGGATTATCTTGCGCAGCAACCAATTGATGACTATCAGCCGATGAGGTTTGATTTCCCTGATGAGGACATCATGTTTCTCAAAGCTAAAGATTGCGAGGAACCACTCCCGGAGGAGGGGCCAGACCCTGAATCCAAATGGAGTTTGATGTTTGATGGGGCCATCAACATGAATGGATGCGGAGTTGGGGCAGTTCTTATCACGCCGAAAGGGTCTCATATACCTTTCACTGCCAGATTAACTTTTGATGTCACCAACAATGAAGCAGAATATGAAGCTTGCATTATGGGCATTGAAGAAGCCATTGACTTAAGGATCAAGACTCTTGAAATATTTGGGGACTCTTCTCTGGTGATCAATCAGATCAATGGAGATTGGCATACCCATCAACCAAACTTGATTCCTTACAGAGACTATGCGAGAAGGTTGTTGACTTTCTTTACAACAGTGAAATTGTACCATATACCTCGAGATGGGAATTAGATGGCTGACGCTTTGGCAACATTATCTTCCATGATTCAAGTGAATGGGTGGAACCATGTGCCCAAAATTGAGGTGTCTCATCTTGACAGGCCTGCACATGTGTTTGTTGTTGACGCAGTGTCTAACGACAAGCCGTGGTTTCATGATATCAAATGCTTCTTGAAGATTCAAGAGTATCTGCCTGGAGCATCCAACAACGATAAAAAGACTCTGAGGAGGTTAGCTGGTAGTTTCTTCTTGAATGAGGATGTGCTGTACAAACGAAACTTTGACATGGTTTTGCTCAGATGCGTGGATAGACACGAAGCAAACATGTTGATGCAAGAAGTGCACGAAGGCTCTTTTGGTACCCATGCCGAAGGACATGCAATGGCAAAGTAATTGTTGAGATCGGGGTACTACTAGATGACTATGGATGCAGATTATTGTTCATATGCCCGCAAACGCCACAAATGTCAGATTTATGCGGATAAAGTGCATGTACCTCCGAGTCCGTTGAATGTCATGTCTTCTCCTTGGCCCTTTGCAATGTGGGGCATTGATATGATCGTAAAGATTGAGCCAACTGCTTCCAACGGCCATCGCTTCATCTTGGTTGCTATTAATTACTTTACCAAATGGGTGGAAGCAGCGTCTTATGCTAATGTCACCAAGCAGGTGGTAGCCAGATTTCTGAAAAGAGATATCATATGTCGCTATGGAGTGCCCGAAAGAATCATTACTGATAATGGTTCTAATCTCAACAACAAAATGATGGCAGAATTATGCCGGGACTTCAAAATTGAGCATCACAATTCTTCGCCGTACCGTCCAAAGATGAATGGCGCCGTTGAAGCGGCCAACAAGAACACCAAGAAGATTGTGCAAAAGATGGTGGTGACCTACAAAGATTGGCATGAGATGCTACCATTTGCCTTGCATGGGTACCGAACATCAGTAAGGACATCTACTGGGGTAACACCGTTCTCACTCGTGTATGGTATGGAGGCAGTCCTACCAGTTGAAGTGGAGATTCCCTCGCTGAGGATTATGATGGATGTCAAACTGGATGAGGCAGAATGGGTTCGCACCCGATTCAATGAGCTGAGCTTAGTCGAGGAAAAGAGATTAGCAGCTATTTGCCATGGTCAATTGTATCAAAGGAGGATGAAGCGGGCGTTTGATTAGAAAGTGCGACCTTGGGAGTATCAAGTTGGTGAATTGGTACTTAGAAAGATCCATCCTCCAAACACAGATCACAGGGGAAAATGGATACCGAATTATGAAGGTCCATATGTGGTTAAAAAGGTTTTCTCTGGCGGAGCCTTAATGCTTACAACCATGGATGGTGCAGATTTTCCATCCCCTGTCAACTCAGACGCAATCAAAAAATACTTCGCATAAATAGACCCGCTGGACGAAAAAAAAGAAGAAAAAGTCCAGGAAAAAAGGGCATCCCGGCGAACCATAAAAACAGAATAAATGGGTTCGGGCAAAAATTAGGGATAAATAAATAAATTATACACCCGGTGAGTTGAAAATCCGTAAGGACAACTCAGGCAAGAAAGGGTATCCCGGTGGATTGAAAACCCGAAAAGGGAGGTCCACGCAAAAGAGGGATTAAGCAAAGACTGCGATCTGAGTCATCTGTACTGCCTCATTGTTACACTCAAACTGGCAATCTCCAAAGGATAGGAATCAGTCCAATCATCCCCTTTAGAAAGTGAAGATAATCAGAAAGTCTTGAAGACATATTGGTCATAACAGAATTGAAACTCAGTGAAAATCCGTTTTCACGTTGCCATTAGGATAGTTTCTTTTCTCAATTTTCAGCGATCACCTCTTTCCAGGGATTGCTTCTTGATGTACTTGCCTATTCTAGGCATTTCAATCAATAAAGTGGTTATTCAGTCAAAAAGCTTCGTATTTGTTTTCATTTTACTGTTTTGTTTGCAAAAAGCGTCCGAATTTTTGATAAAAAGCATTGCATTATTGAAAACATTGAGGCTTTATAATAACATGCGCAAGGAAAACATTTAAAATTGCTTTGAATGTTGATTAACCCCGGACGGTGGATTCAAACCATGCAGTCACCGGGACATATGGGTGCATTTCTTTTGTTGCAGGTTTATATTAAGAAGCCTAACATGAAGTCATCTCCAGCACAAAGCATTGTTGGATGCTCTCCCCAACAAGTGATGGTTCAGAGTTGGATTTTCTCAGTTGCAGAAGTCATATCCAGCACGGGGCATATGTACATATCTTTTGCTTGCAGGTAGCAGCCTCGTATCAGGCTCGAAAGCAAGATTGAAGCAGTTGCAAAAACACGAGAGCATGAGCCATTTTTTTCCAGACAAGTGATCACTCACCCCTAAGGCAGAATACCGGGGCAATCATGTTCTGGAAAGGGTTCGCATGCCACCCTTTTGTCACAACTGTTACTGATTGAGTCCATCATTCGGCCGACGGTCGCTCACGATGTCATACCCCAAATTTGTCCTACTTGTATATATTTTCATCTGTACATCCATCCATTAACCATTATTCAGAAAAATCCAAAAAAATAGGTTGTGTTCCTATTGTTTAAGGTTATCCAGTCAGGAGGGTGTGCAATTTGGATTGCGGATCATTTTGGTTTGACTTAGTCGGGCAGGGGTCCATTCCAAGATCAAGGTCATGGCTTAAAACTTATCTTGTTCATGGGATCCATGGTAATGCTCATTAAGGCTCAAGTGAAGATTCAAAGGTTTTTCAAGTTGTAAGTGGCAAAGTTCAAGATGAATTCAAGATCCATTTGTGGTTTCAATTCATTCAAAGCGCAAAAGTGATGTTTGAGATCTCATTTCAAGTAAGAGTTTAACAAGGATGGAATTTGGTGCGATTCAATTCAAGTGTGATATTAATCCAATCACCATGTTCAAGCTTTAAGCATTATTCAAAAAGCAAGGTGCAAATTACAAGTCCAAAATATTTATACAAAAGAACTCAATACAAGTCACAAGTCAATTTCCAAAAGTTCAACAAAGGTCCAATAAAGGCTCATGAAAATATGAAAGCTCTTTCATACAAAAAATGAATTCTACACAAAAATATATGGGCCCATTACATTTTGTCAAAACCAAGTCCATTTTATACTCATGGAAAATGTCATTTTACAATACAAACCATTCACACGGAAAAATCCTACACTAAAAAGCCCATCAAGAAAAGTGTTTTACAACAATACAAAAGACCATAATAACAAAATGGAAGTTGCACATGAGGACCCCACACCGTTTAGCAGCCAAACTACACCATTTGCCTTACCTTGCCATATGCACCTGCGCAAAGAAAAAACAACAACATTACACAACATCAAAAACCTGCAACTATTTTTCAAAGCAGCTGCAAGATATCAACAACAACATTGTCACGAGCAGATGCGTCTTGAAAAATATCACACTATGCTAGCAGCCATCACGCCTTACAATATTGACCACAAACAAACCAGGTCCCTACAAAACTTGTACCTGCAGCGACCATAATAAGGCCTTCAGCACATGATGAATTGCAAGCCAAAGCCACATTGTTGTGTTGAAAAAGCATGTATTTTCTTAACATCAAGGAAAATAAAAGAAATCAATAGCAGTGAAAAGAGCCACAAATCCCATGTTACACACACAAGTTACAACAGGGATAAACCATCACTTTGGATTCAAAATCACAAGATCATACCAATGGAGGAATTCTTTTCAAAACTCAGCTAACATAACAGAAATAATATATAGATGAGTAAACAGGAAGCAAACCTCGTATCAATGAAAAGCCTTGTGCAATGAAAAGCTTAGTACCTGCTATGAAATAGGAAGATTGTTGAGAATATCGATTGCAGTAACAGAAGGTTTAAAGATTCTTCTCATTCTCACCTCTAGACTTTGGTTGAAGAGCCAGGACAAATGTAGGAAGAGCATCTGGGGACCTTGAGAGAGTGACTTCAGTTCGTTTCAAATCTCCTGATTTCGTACCCTGCCGTGATCACCTTATAATGCACATGAGTGCATCTATGCCACCTACATAATCAAGAGATGATATTTGATCAAGAAATTGAATGGTTTGGTTATTCCAAAGGAAAAGCCAAGTAGCTGGTTTAATGGTAGTAATAAATATTGATTGATTTTTGAATCTTTACCAAGAAGTTTTAAGTCAAGTTATGAAATCTTCTTGATCCAATTCCACCAGCTACTCCTAGAATGGTAACCTGCATCAGTTCAGTCCAAGATTAGAAAAGCTGCCAAGACACTTTCAAGCATTAAAAAGCATATCAGAAGTAAAAATGATGTTCTCAGCCAAATAAACCAAAGTAGCAGGATAGTCACAAAGTCCATCTGGCTCCAAGTCAATCTCAAAACCATTATATACTTTGGATTCCAAGTTACAAATGAGTGCTAAGTTTTGTTATTCAAATGAGCATCAAGCATTGCCACATTATAACAATTGGATTCAAATGGATAAATAACCTTACCTTGTCCATGACCATACCAAGATTCTTAACAAGGATGAATAAGACAATCATGGAAAATTATGCATAGAAACAAAAAAACAAATGTCAACTATTGTTTTGAGTCAACCAAAGCCACATCAGCACAATGAAAATTCTTGCAGAAAAAATCAGCCAAAAATCACCTATTCTAGAAGCTCACTACAGACAAACAATGAGTCACTATCACCAAAGGGTCCCCACAAAATCCCACTGCAAATTCCCTCTGACGGTATTGAAATTTCCAGCTAATTCTCACGCATGTGAAAGAGGAATATTCCTCAGATTTTTTCCTAATTCTACACGTACCAGAAAAGCACAAACCCTCTATAAATAGGAACCCAATCATTAGCAAAGGAAGGAGAAAAAACCCTACATTGGCTGCGCAAAAATCCTACCATTCACTAAAGCTCAGGTAAAAAAAAAAAAGAAGCTCTATGAGTCTCACACTGAGACTCAAAGTTGCTCGAGCTAAAAGCCTCTCAGAGAAGTTTTGTTCACACAGAAAGATCACAAAGAAAAAGAAAGGAAAAGATTAAGCTCAGAAAGAAGAGAAGCGGACCTGAGAGTACTTGGACGTGAATAAAGACATTCTCAAAGGATTCTTCAACTGGTATCTATTTCTCCTTCGCTTTAAAATCCATTTGCACGAACCTTCGCTTGATGATGACTTCTAAGTACATTATTTGCTCGTCTCCGCTCGATTTAGGTTGATTTTGAGTTAATCTTGAATTAGGGTTTATCTTCGGAAAACTTTCGATCCATTAGATTGGTTAGGTTTTAGGGACTTTTGAGGTCTGATTTGAGAAGAGGGTGAGAAAGTAGTTAGGGTTTGTTTAGGTTTTTTCTTGGTTTAGGTGTGTCTCGCCGGAGAAGACGGTGCCGACCGCCGCGCGCCGCCGCTTCTCCAGACGATTTAGGTTTCCGGTGAAAGAGTTGAGAGAGATTTTAGAGAGAACGACGAGTGAGAGAGAGAATTGAATGGGGAAATGAGGTGTCTTCGCCTTTCCTTTCCTTTGATAAGTGTGGTTGAGTTGGCACGGTGAGGCTCTGCACCGGTGACAAGTGTCACCGACCATGGCTTTTGTTTCAATCTCACGTGCCTCTCTCTCCGCCTACCCACCGTGTGCATGTGTCTCAGACCCTTAGATCTAGGGTTTTGTTGCCCCTGTGATTATCAGACGTTCCAGAGTTTCTGAGGGTCCATGGTGGACTCTCACTTCAGCGTACGGGATTATTTCCTTTGGGCCTGGGATGGATCACTAACACACCCCATTATTTTCTGTTGCTTCTGGCCCATTTGTTTTTTTCCCTTATTTGTTTTTTAGTTCTAATTTCTAAAACTTAATTTTAATAATACTTAATAATAAAAATCTAAAAAAAACATTTTATTTTCTTTTAAAAAAACAAAGCTGTTGAAATATTATTAATAAATTAATTTAGTTAATTTTATTAAAAAATTTCATTTAATATTAATTAATCTTTTTATGATTAATTTTATTAAATATTTAATTTTAATTTAATTAATTATTAATTTGGTTTCAATTCTAAAAATTCTAAAAATACTTTTATTTAATAGGTCCTCAATTCTTATTTAATTAATTTTATTAAATTATTTTATTTAATATTAATTAATTTTTGATAATTAATTTTATTAAATATTTTGATTTAATCTTAATTAATTATTGGAACTTTATTCTAAAAAACCTAGAAATTAATTTTAGTGTAGGATTTCCCTCCTTTAAGACTAACATTAGAGTGAGGTTACTAATCACTAACCTATTTTGATCATCTCCCCCATCTTATGCTATAATCATTATATTTTATTTCATGCTTTGAATGCAATTTATGCCATAAACTTAAAGTAATTTTTTTTCACTTAATCAAATCTTAATTAAGTCTTAATCTCTTAAGATAATTCAATTTTTTTTTTATAATTAACAATGAAAGGAGTGGGCTTTTGGGGTCTAGCACTCCTTGGGTCCTTGGATGGATGCTCTTGAGGCGCACGCTTCGAGTTGTGTTCATCTCGTCTTTCGCTTAAAAAATACACTAAAATTTGTTAAACCTTAATCAAAATACTCATTTAAAACAAGCCATATTCATTTATACTTTAATCATTTTTTTTAAAAAACACTTAAAACTTCCAATTTTAATCAAAACATTTAACCCTTAAAAAATACAACTCATGTTCTCAAACTAAAAGACTTAATCCAATTAATTTCTTAACTTTTAAAAAACATATTTCTCAAATCAAACTAAGTCATAATTATTTCCTTTAAGACAAAACTCAAAACATTTCTTAAGACATTTAAACTTTTTCTAATCAACAATGGAAGTAGTGGGCTTTTGGAGTCTAGCACTTCTTGGGTCCTTGAACGATCGCTCTTGGGGCGCACGCCTTGGGTTTGGATCGTGCCGTCTTTCATTCCAAAACACTTAATTCACTTAAACTCTCATACTTAAAACATTCAATCTTTTAAAAACACTTTCTTAAGATCATAATCAACATTTTAATACTAAAAATATTCTCATAGAATATTTAGGTCAAGCTTCTTAAACCATTCACATAATTCATTATTGGAAGTAATGGGCTTTTAGAGTCTAGCAGTCTTTGGGTCTTGAAACGATCGCTCTGGGGGCCCACGCCTTGGGTTGTGTTCGTTTCGGTCTTCCATTTCAAAACTTAAAAACTCTCAACCCAATTAAAATACTTAATCCTCCTTGAACCTCTTAATTTAATCAAACCCTAATCCGATTAATACGCCTAATTAAGATACTCCGATCAAATTCAAATCATTTTTCTAATTAAATTACGAAAGTAGTGGACTCTTGAGGTCTAGCACTTCTTGGGCCCTTGAATGAACGCTCTTGAGGCGCACGCTTTGAGTTGTGTTCATTTTGATCTTTCGTTCCTAAAACACTCGCCCTAATTACATGGAAAAAGAAGCCCATTATCCAATAAACATAATTTCATAATTAATAGAATGAAAAAGGTGTCGTTGAGATCTAGCATCTCAGTAATACCCCGATTAATTGGTTGCGAGGCCGACGTCTTGTTTATCGAATAATCGTCATTCTTCCTCTAAAATACTTAACAAACCAAACATTTCCCATGCAACCAAAACCCTAATACACTTAATCCACAACTCAAACCCCTTTCTCAAAGAACATTGTTTAAGTCATTCTTTCGCGCATATGAACTCGTGCTTCAGCCTCCCCTAGCGAGCAGACAAGCCAATGTTTAGCAGTTAGAATGCAACCTAAACTCTCGTTCGCCTAAAAGACGTCCAAATCAAACCTTTTTTCTCAATCAAATCTCTAACACACTTAATCCAATTCAAACAACTTTTCTCAAGAGAACATTGTTTAGTCCATTCTTCCACGCATATAAACTAGTGCTTCCGCCTCCCCTGACAAGCAGACTAGCCAATGTTTAGCAGTTAGAATGCGAATTAAACACTCGTTCGTTTAAAAAACACAAACCAACCGTAGTCCCACGAACTACGAATGCTCTGACTTTCCCATTGCACGAGGGAATACGTAGGCCCAAGGGTTCAAATCCTTGCCGAGCACACTAATAAAAAACCACCCATTTCCCCCTTAGAAAGCAATACTACATTACAAGAAAACAAACAAACCAAGCTAACATTTCTCTCGAATCGAATCAAGAGGTTCCCGTTGAGTACAACAGACGTAGACGTTCTAACACCTTCCCTTTGCGTAATCAACTCCCGAACCTAGAATTTGGTTGCGATGACCATTTTCTTATCCCTTTAAAGGTTTTATCGATATTTTCCTATTCCTTCCTTGGAATGAATAAAGTTCGGTGGCGACTCTGTTTCGAACAGTTTTTTCCGCGTCCATCGCGAGGATTGTATTTTTCGAGGTACGACAGATGGCGACTCTGCTGGGGATACTCGCATTGCCCTATGCTCGAGAGAGTCAAGCCTAACTTGACTCGATTCGAGAGTGTTAGCTTCGCTTGTTTGATTTCTTCCTGTTTGTTTTCTCCTATTACTTCTTTATTCGCTTTGTGTTGCTTTCTCTTTATCATATGTTGTTTATCATACTTGACTGTTGGATTTTGGGATAACATCACAAGTAAAGCTCTACACCCGAGCTTTGGAAAAAGAAGAGAGAACACCTAGTTTAGATTTTGGAAGTAATTAGTGTTAGTCCCCAAGGACTCACTCCTTGTGTACCTAGCATAAAAGCTTCCCCTAGAGTAGACCTTTTCGTAGATCTTGTTGTAACGCAGCTAGCCTGTCACACGACTTGATTCATGAAGGGTCCGTGACTCTGGGAACCACTCTTAGCACCAATTTCCATCTTGGTGGTCGTTAGTGTCAGTCTCTGAGGACTCGCTTCTCGTGGGCCTAGCATGAAGATTACACTCAGGATGGACCTTTTCGTATCCTCGTCATAATGCAGCTAGCCTGTTGCGTGGTGTTGATACAATTAACGTCCGTAATTCTGGGAATCTTATCCATCAACGTATGAGCTATCCCGTGAGTGGATTTATGGGTAAAGAATCTAGAACTTCCCTTATAAAGCCTACCTGTTAGGGTGTTTTGTAAATGCTCGTGTTATCTTGGATCCTGCATCTACCCGCATTGCATTCATTGGCATACCATTGCATTGGCATTGCATATCATCTTCCAAAACCAAAAACTCATTCATCCTTTGTCCATAACCCGCAGTTGATTTCCCGACACTTGTATCGGACTTGAAGCCGCTTTTGGAAGAATCATGGACTCAGAAGAGCAGAACCAGTTTGCGTCAAGAGCATATGTAGATTTGATGAAGAACCAGCTAGACCAACTTGTGGAAGCTATGATAGCCTTGGCAAGGAAAGAGGACAACATTCAAAGGCCTAGAGTCACTGAGAACGTCATTCTGCCTCAAGTGAACAATCTTGCCCAATTTCAGCCTGTGCGAATTCCTGTTGGGGACCAGGTTATACAAGAACGTCACACTATTCAAGATGAACATGCCTCGTCTCATCATGCAGTTGAATACCATAGCTTTGCATTCACTACACCGAATTCCCGAGGGACAAGCCTGGTGGTGAATACTGAACGAACTCAAGATGTTGAGTTTGCTGAAAGATGCCGTGTGTTGGAAGAGAAGCTTGAAACCATAAAAGGGCGTGATGCTTTTGATCTGAATGCTTTGAACATGTGTTTGGTACCCGGACTTGTATTACCTCCAAAGTTCAAGATGCCAAAATTTGAGAAGTACAAAGGAGATAGCTGTCCAAAACAACATTTGGTGATGTTTTGCAGAAAGATGACCTCCAATGCTCTCAATGACAAACTTATGATCCACTGTTTCCAAGACAGTCTGAGTGGGGCATCACTGAGTTGGTATATGCAGCTAGAGAGTAGCCACATCCAATCATGGTTGGATCTAGCCGGTGCATTTGTGAAGCAATACCAATACAATATTGACGTGGCTCCCAACCGCATACAGTTGCAAGGCTTATCTCAAGAGGAGAATGAATCGTTCAGAGGGTATGTTCAGAGATGGAGAGAGGTAGTTGCTCGCGTTCAACCATCACTTTTAGATAGAGAATTGGTTGACTTGTTCATAGATTCTTTGCAAGGCCCATACCTGGAAAAGATGATGAGCAATGGGACATCAAACTTCTCTGACTTGGTCTTAGTAGGAGAACGTATTGAGAGTCATATCAAGAGTGGAAAGATCCAAGACGCCTCGAGCATCCAGGCTAGTGAGACTGAATCTGTTGTCAGTTCTCAAGAGGAAGAGGAGGATGAAATAAATGCAATCTGGGACACTTTACAAGCTCCGTCTCCGGTACCTTATCCTCAATACCCAAGCATCTCAAATGTTCAAAGCCAGCAATCCCATGGGCCTCCCTGTACGATTCCATTCTCTCCACATGGTCAATATACTCCTATTAATAGAGGTCCCTCTCGTCAACAACAGATTGTACAACAACACTCTTCACAACCCCGACGCTACTATAATCAAAGACCAAAAAGGCATTTTGATCATTTACCAGTGCCATTCAGTCATATATTGTCACGTTTGATTAGTAGCGGGATAATAGTGCCAAAGGGCTTGGATCCTGTTATTCCTCCATACCCACTGTCGCACCTCGAAAAATCATCAATCGAAGGACGCGACCCTTCGCGCAAAAGGCACGGAAAATGGTTCGACAGAGTCGCCACCGAACTTTATTTATCCCAAAAGAGGGAAAGGAAAATATCGAGAAAACCTTTAAGGAAGGGTAAGAACATGGTCGTCGCAACCACATTCCGGGTTCGGGAGTCGGTTACGTGAGGGGAAGGTACACGCAACCCCTCACGTCCGTTGTACTCAACGGGAACCTCTTAGTTCGATTTGTGAGGAATGTTATCTAAGCTTGTTTGTTTTCTTCTCAATGGTAAACGTGAAACGATAAGGTAAATGGTTTCGATTACTAAGGGAAATAGGGTGGTTTTAGGATAGGGTGCTCGGCAAGATCATCGCGATCTCGGGCCTACGTATGCTCATTCGGACGAGAATGAGAAATCAGAGCAATCGTAGTTCGACTACGGGAGAGGATAGAGGGAATACAGAAGATGGAGGGAAGGTAGCTCGCCAAGATCATCGCAATCTTGTGCCTACGTATCTTTACTCGGACGAGAATAAAGAATCAGAGCAGTCGTAGTTCGTGGTACGCCCACGAAAAGAGGGGTTAGGATTTGAATTTTAGGAGACGAAAGATTGAACGACATACAACCCAAGGGGCGTGCCTCGAGAGCAGTCACTCAAGAATCCAAGGAATGCTAGACTCCAAGAATTCAGTTCTTTCGTGAGTTAATTGTGAAAATGTTCGATAAAAATTAAGTGTTTTAAGACGAAAGGGTGAATGAATAACAACCTAAGGGGCGTGCCTCAAGAGCCATTCATTCGAAGATCCGAGGAATGCTAGATTCCAAGAATCTCCTCCTTTCGTAAGTTGATTAAGAAAAAAGTTTGAAAAAAGATTGAGTCAGATTGGTTGAGAAAAGAGGCGAGGTTCGATACTAGTCCCTAGGGGTGCTCCTAGTAACGAAACCACGAGATGTGCAAGTGCGCATTTGACGACGAGTCAAAAGGCACTCGACTTACGAGAATGTTTTGAAGAGTGGTTCGACGACGAGTCGAGAATTGGTTTGGAAATGGCTTGATTTGTTAAGTGTTTTAAGGAGAATGACGATTATTCGATAAACGAGACGTCGGCCTCACAACCAATTAATCGGGGCATAATTGGGATGCTAGATCCCAACGACACCTTTTTCATTCGATTAATTTACGAAATATTGTTTGATGAACAACGAAAGTACCACGTGGAATGCTAGACTCCAATGGCATTCCTTTGTCCAAATAGTTAAGACGAGTGTTTTAGGAGTGAAAGGTCGAATGATCACCACCTAAGGCGTGCGCCTCAATGGTGGTCACTCAAGAACCCAAAAGGTGCTAGACCTCAAGAATTCAGCTCTTTCGCGATTTAATTAAAAAAGATTTGAATAGGTGTTGAGTATTTTAATCGGGAAGTAGCAAATGAAAATGGTTAGATAAGCATGAATATGAATATGATATGGATGTGAATAAGAATGAACGATAATATAATCGAGATAAAATGGACACGAGATAATATTGACATAAAATAAAATTGGTCTCGTCTTAATCACGATTTAATCGATAAATTGATAATCGACGACTTTTGACTTTCATTGACCAAAATGAAAATAAAAGAAATACAAAATGACAAGTAAGAAATTAAATCAAAAATATGAATACCAAGAATAAATGTCTCACCTTTATCGAGATTTAACCGAGAAATCGATAAATCAATCGATATTTAGTTTTCATGGACCCAAAATGAATAAAAATGAAATAAAATCGAAATAATAGGAAGAAGAATAAAGGTCTCACCTTTATCGAGATTTAATCGAAAAATCGATAAATCAATCGATATTTAGGTTTTCATTGACTCAAAGTGAATAAAAATAATAAAAATGAAATAAAATCGAAATAAATAGGAAAAAGAATAAAGGTCTCACCTTTATCGAGATTTAGTCGAGAAATCGATAAATCAATCGATGTTTGGTTTTCATTGACCCAAAATAAATGAGTAAAAATAATGTAATGAAATAAATTGAAATAAAAAATAAATAAATAGGCCTCATATAAATCAAGACTTTGAATCGATTTGAGAAAACCAACTTTAATCAAGATGTTTTTGATATCATTGGCCCAAAACAAAATTGAAAATCGAAAATGACAATCAAGATGAAAATAAAGGTGAAGATCAATCGAGAAACTACAAGTTAAAAAGTATCACCAACGGTGCAACGATAACCACTTTGCGATTTAAGATCGCAAATCTCAAATAACGACTAAATCACACACGAGGTCTAATAGGCTCTTCACAAAAATCTCATTCCTCAAATTAATCCTAAGAACTAAATATTTTTGTATTTTTTGAAATTTTATTATTTTTGTTCATTTTCCAATATTAAAAATAAAATCTAAACTTTTAAAAACACTAACTCTAAAAATTAAAACTAATTCTAAGACTAAGTTAAAGTTAAAAAAAAAACTAAATCTTAAATCCAAAATGTCAATTACTAAAAAAAATCTAAAAGGCTAAGTTATTAAAATTTTTATCTAACTTCTCCTATGTTTTAACAAAACAAAAATAAACAAAAGACTCTAAAAAAATAAAAAGAAAATGACCAAAAACGCACGGCCCAGCTTATGTTAGACCCGGGTCAGACTCCCTTTGGGTCAACCCGGTCCAGCTTCATCAATTGATTAAGGGTTATGTGAAACCCTACACTCACCAGCCGTTTATTCTCAGAGAGAAGACACAAGATAATGCATCGTGGAAAAAACTCAAACATAAAAACACGCTTCTGCCATGGCCAAATCCGAAACTTCTCTTTCCGTGGGTTCTCTCACGATCATCTCATCTCTCTCGCGTTTCCTCTCACGTTCGCGGTTCTCTCGCTTAGCAAGTCTCTCGACGACTTTCTTCTTCTTCTCAATCTCACTCGGCTACTCTCTCTCTGTTCGCGGCGGTGGATGGCGGTTGAACGGCGGTTTGTGAAATCCGAAGATTTGAAGTGGTTTGTGGTTGAAGGAGGTTTCGAAGAGGTTGAAGGGAGAGAAAGAAGGTTGGGTCGGCGGTTTGTTGTGGTGTATTCGTTTTCTGAAGCTTGAAGGAAAAGAGATTTTTTTTTGGTTTTTCGAAGGTTGTTGCAAGGTGTGGAGTGGCGGCTGGGAAGAAGAGGGTTTGAGGTTCAAGGTGGTGGTTTGAGCGAGTTAAGGAAGGGTTATTTCAAGTGGTTGAAAAGAGAATGGTTGTGGAGGTTTGCGATGTTGTTGATTTGAGTTTGTGTGAGGAAGATTGGTTTTGGTTCAGCAGAGAAGATGAAAGAGGAGTGTTTTTTGAGATTGAATAGGGTTATTGAAGGTGAATGGGTGACGGATTGTAATGCGGACAGAGGGAGGTTTGATGGTTCAAGATGCTCCGATTCAAGAACCTGAAGGTTTGTATTTAAGGTTTTTTTTTTCAGAAATTCCTTTTTTATGTTTTCTCCTTTTTCTTTTTAAACCAAAATAATTCTTCTCCCTTAAGTTTTCAAGTACACACTTTTTGTCTTGTAATTGTTGATACATCACTTTCATGCCATAAGCTATGCAGATTGTTGTTGGTTGTTGCAGGATGCAGGTTTGGCAGCATATTTTCATGTGGTGATGTTGCAAGAGAAATGGTAACAGGTACAAGGTGCGGTGGTTTTGGGGTGTAGTGTTTTTGGAGCAAATTGGCAGTGATGCAGCTTTGTAGCATGGAGAGGTCGCTGTAGGACAAAGCCTTTTGTGGCAGAAATTTTTATTATTTTTTGTATTTTTGTTGTGGATGTAAATGGACTTTCTCTTGAAATGAAAAATGGGCCTTTTTGTAGAATTTTCTTTGAGCCTTTATTTTTGTAGAGTTTTTTTGTATAATTAATGGGCTTTTGAGTTTTGAATTTTGTTGAAATGGTTGTAAAATAAAAAAATAGACAATGACCTTCTCTTTTGAAAATGAGTTATTGAATTTGGTGAATTCAGAAATTGAAAATTGGGTATGAAAATGTGGATTTAAGATAAGAATGACAATGGGCTAAAAAAGATGGGCTTGTATAGAAAGAAAAGAAACAAAGGTGTGTTCAATTTTTCTATATTTTGATTTTGTTTGGTAATGAAGTAATGGATAATGGTTTAGAAGAAAAAGAAAGGTTAATTGAAATTGGAAAATGGAACGAAAGGAATCGAATATATTTTTTTGAATTTTTGAATAATTGTCTGTGGGTGGATGTACAGATGAAAGTTATACACAGGTAGGACAAATTTGGGGTATGACAGATGCCCCTATCTAATTGGCTTAAACTGAGTAGGATGAATTGCTACGGAGTTCGATCTTTCGAGGTAGAAGACAATTAGATATGAAGAAGACCACGAATTTGTCCGTAAAGAAAGAAAAGGGATTAGGAAATTGAAATACAAGAAATCTGACACCAAAAGGATGACAGACCTATCACCAAAAGGATGATAGTGAACACACACACAGAACCTTCCACCAAAAGGATAAAAATGAGGTCAAAGCCTGCTATTACCAACGAGATAATAGGGCACACACACACACACAGACCCTTTCACCAAAAGGATGAAAATAAGGTCAACGCCTGCTATTACCGACGAGATAATAGGGCACACACACACAGACCCTTCCACCAAAAAGGATGAAAATGAGGTCAAAGCCTGCTATTACCGACGAGATAATACGGCACACACACACAAACCCTTCCACCAAAAGGATGAAAATGAGGTCAACGCCTGCTATTACCGACGAGATAATAGGGCACACACACAGACCCTTCCACCAAAAGGATGAAAATGAGGTCACCGCCTGCTATTGCCGACGAGATAATAGGGCACACACACACACAGACCCTTCCACCAAAAGGATGAAAATGAGGTCAACGCCTGCTATTACCGACGAGATAATAGGGCACACACACACAGACCCTTCCACCAAAAGGATTAAAATGAGGTCAAAGCCTGCTATTACCAAAAGGATAATAGGGCACGCAACACAGCCTGCTATTACCAAAAGGATAATAGGGCACACACACACAGCCTGCTATTACCAAAAGGATAATAGGGTACACACACAGTCTGCTATTACCAAAAGGATAATAGGGCACACAACACAGCCTGCTATTACCAAAAGGATAATAGGGCACACAACACAGCCTGCTATTACCAAAAGGATAATAGGGCACACAACACAGCCTGCTACTACCAAAAGGATAGTAGGGCACACACATAAAGGCTGTCACTCACCAAAAGGATGACACACTGACCAAGGGTTTACGGGTCGGCGACACCAAAAGGATGACGGATCAAACAACACAAGTTGCTACCACCAAAAGGATGATAGGAACTTCCCACTTGCGAGGACCAATGTAACACCCCCAATCTATACCCCCAATTAATAAAAGCAGTAAAAGAAAATTCAAAATTTCATTAGAGTATATTTAGAAATTCACAGCATAGACCGAGGGGTCACATCAAATTGAAACAAACATACAACACCTGCCCATAAAGATATGTAACACTCGCAAGTAGCAAATAAACAGAGGAACTTAGTTCCTACTACCCACAATTCCAATATAGAATAAAGCGGAAAATCTGAACTGAATCTCATATACATATATATATCACATAAAAAGTTTGTCATACATCAAGTCATACATGCACAATCCAAAAGATATATATACATATACACATTAAACTACAAAATGATCCCCCTGACTACCCGGTGCCACATATCAGAGCCGACCAACAAAAGAATGAAGTCCTAAGCTTCACAAAAAGACCTCCAGCATCTAATCTGCAATGCCTCATAGAGCATTATAAAACAGCAGAAGGGTGAGAAAAATAATCATAATATAATTGCATACAATTATATATAACACAAGAAAATACACATATATACGGTTCTCACCACAACGCATCCCCAGAATTCAAACACAAAACAACACAATGTGTATTTCATATTTCCATCACCAAAGTATACCAACCATGCACAATACAAGTATCACCAACACATATACATATATCAATTCATCAATTTTATCCAAAATTTCACACATAAACACACCATTAATGATTTATACAAATGCAAGAGACCGACACAACGACTCTATGCATATGCACATGCGGTACCGACTTCCATAAATTCTCAACACCAGTTCACTCAGGAACTATTGGAACCATCGCTCGTTACTTTGTGTAACTCCCCGTCGGGCATACGATGTTCCCCGTCGCTTTCGGTCCTCTTTGTATAAGGCTCACGATCCGATCGCTCACACCCCACATGGGCACACGATCGTCTATAACCATCTCTTTCGGTCCTATTATTTTTAAGGCTCACGATCCAATCAGATCGCTTTCAGTCCTCTTATTTTTAAGGCTCACGATGTTATAGCAGATTCCCTCTGGAATCAATCCGTCACTCAGGACGTCGCAAGAATGCATATCATGATACTCAGCATACAATGACCCATGACATTCAAATGCACACATATATGCAACCATCTCACTTAACATAAATCATGCTTTGTAATTCAAGCCCAAAACAATGCCTTTATTTGCCATACAGCCACAAACCATCATCACGCCATCTAAACACATGCATTTATATCATATAATCCGCACACAAGTCATACAACTATATCTCAAGCCTGTTGCGTAATAACACCTCAAATACACACAGTTAAAACGGTAAAAGTCGACACACAACACATTTCCAGATTCCTGACATAATTAAATCGGCTAATAATCTCAAAACCATTACAATAATAAAGAACATTTCACAAGCTTTCTAACGCATCAAACCACGCCTCAAACCGACTCACGGATCGAAAGTTATAAGGAAAACAAGTTGGGAAAAACTGTCATGTTCGCAGTGCGAAGCTCCTAGCGAGTCCTTCGCTTCTCCATTCGCAGTGCGAATGTCCTAGCGAATAGTGGCAGAATGAAAAATAGCCTAGAAAATTCCCAACGTTCGCAGTGTGAACCATCCAGCAAATGCTCGCTACCCCATTCACAATGCGAATCCTCCAGCGAACAGTGGCAGAATGAAAAATAATACAACGTTCGCAATGCGAACCTCACGCGAACGCTCGCCACTCCTTCGCTGGCCATTCACAGTGCGAACCTGCGATTTTAGCAAAACCCAGCAGCGTACCAGTTCATCCAAAAATGATGTTTTCTCAATCAAAACATTTCCAAACCAACCTATAACAATTAGAACTTAACTCAATCATGGTAACAAGTATTCTACTACGTTTACACCGATTTTCGACCGTGAAACCATCGATATCACATTATATTTCTCATTTCAACCTAGAATCCAAAACTAGAGAAATACAATAGCATATGCAAACACATACATACATAATCATACACAAGCATAAGATAATCGAGTTTCACACCCTTACCCGATTTAATCGTGTTCTAGAAAGTCGGTTGATTGATTTCCAAGTTTTCTCAAATTCTCTCTTTTTCTTCTCTTCTCCTCTTCTTTTCTCTTTCTCTTCTTTTTCTTACTATTTTTCTCCCTTCCTATTTTTTATTATATTCTAACTTAACAAAATAAATCAAAATGCCCAAAATACCCCTACACTCAAGCATCTCGCAAATGTTCCCAAAACGCGATAAAATATTTTCGCGACGAAAAATAACATATTTTCACATAAAAGTCAGAAATAAAATAATATAATAATAAAATACTCAAAACGACTCAAATAAATAAAAAACTGACAAAACTGGGGCGTTACAACTCTCCCCCACTTAGAAATTTCCGTCCTCGAAAATATACCTGAGACGAACAACTCTGGATACGACTCCCGCATCTGACTCTCCAACTCCCAAGTCAAATTTCCCTCAGCAGCGCCTCCCCACGCCACTTTCACAAGTGCAATAAACTTGCCTCTCAACCGTTTCACCTCGCGATCCAAAACCCTAACTGGTAATGCCTCCACCGTAAGGTTCTCCCTTACCTCAACCTCGTCCATCGGAATCACATGTGAAGGATCCGAAACATACTTCCGAAGCTGCGAAACATGGAACACATCGTGCAAATTCGACAGATTCGGCGGCAACGCCACCCTATAAGCCACAGCACCCACTCTCGCGGATATCTGGTAAGGACCAATAAACCGAGAAGTAAGTTTCTTCAATTTCAATGCACGACCAACACCCGTTACCGGCGTAACTCTAAAAAATACATGATCGCCCTCTTGAAACTCAAGATCTTTTCTTCTCCGATCATGATAACTCTTTTTCCTACTCTGAGAAGCCTTCATTTTCTCACGAATAACCTTCACTTTTTCCGTAGTCTGTTGCACCAACTCTGGTCCAACTACCGAACTCTCACCTGATTCGTGCCAACACAACGGTGTTTGACATCTTTGTCCATACAGTGCTTCAAACGGTGCCATTCCAATACTCGAATGGAAAATGTTATTATACGTGAATTCAATCAATGCAAGATAACTATCCCACGTACCACCTTGTTCAAGAACACAAGCTCTCAACAAATCTTCCAAAGACTGAATTGTTCTCTCCGTCTGTCCATCCGTCTGCGGATGATAAGCCGAACTCAATCTCAATTTAGAACCCAACGCCTTCTGTAAACTTTCCCAAAATCTCGAGGTAAACCTCGGATCTCGATCCGAAACAATACTCAATGGAACCCCATGCAACTTCATAATCACACTGATGTAAATCTCAGCCAACCTCTCCAAAGTAAAACTGATGTCAATCGGAATAAAATGAGCCGATTTAGTCAGCCTATCAACAACCACCCAAATAGCATTATGCCCTCGCTGTGTATTCGGCAACCCTGTCACAAAATCCATGGAGATGTTATCCCACTTCCACTCAGGAATATCCAACGGTTGCAACAAACCACTAGGCCTCAGATGTTCCACCTTTGATTTCTGACAAGTCAAACATGCATACACAAACTGAGCCACATCTCTTTTCAATCCAGACCACCAGAAAATCTTCTTCAAATCTTGGTACATCTTATTAGCTCCCAGATGTATACTCAAATTACTCCGGTGTCCCTCCTCCAAAATCATCTTTTTCAACTCCACATCATCAGGAATACAAATTCGACCTCGGAACCTCAAAACACCATTAATATCCACTTTAAAATCACTATTCGCATCTTTTCCTCCAACCAACATCAAATCCACAAATTTCACATCTAGCTTCTATTTCTCACTAAGAGTCATCAGAAAATCATTAGTAATCGTTAGCATTCCAAGCCTCACGCTATCCGACGTCACTTCACAAACCAAACTCAAATCTCTAAACGATTCCAAAAGTTCCCACTCCTTAACCATTAAAGCGGACATATGTAAAGATTTCCGGCTCAATGCGTCGGCTACCACATTAGCTTTAACAGGATGGTAATTCAAGCCAAAGTCGTAGTCCTTCAAAAATTCCAACCATCTACGCTGCCTCATATTTAACTCCTTCTGATCAAACAAATATTTCAAACTTTTATGATCACTAAAGACTTCAAACCTTGCACCGTAGAGATAATGCCTCCAAATCTTCAACACAAAAACCACAGCCGCTAATTCAAGATCATGAGTAGGATAATTCTTTTCATGCACCCTTAACTGCCTCGAAGCATACGCCACGACCTTACCATCTTGCATCAGAACACCACCTAGACCAATCAAAGACGCATCACAATACACCACAAACGGTTCATTAGGATTCGGTAAAATCAAAATCGGAGCTGTCGTCAATCTTCTCTTCAGCTCATTAAAACTTTCCTCACACCGAATATCCCAAATGAACGCTTACCCCTTACAAGTCAACTGGGTCAAAGGAAGTGCTAGCTTAGAAAATCCTTCAATGAACCTTCGATAATATCCGGCCAAACCCAAAAAGCTTCGAATTTCAGTAACAGATCTCGGAGCCTCCCATTGTAGAACTGCTTCTACTTTAGATGGGTCCACAGAAATACCATTACCTAAAATCACGTGCCCAAGAAAACTCACCTCCGACAACCAAAACTCACACTTGGACAATTTGGCAAAAAGCTTCCTTTCTTTCAAAACCTACAAAACAAGACGCAAATGCTCCGCGTGCTCCTCCCGAGACTTAGAATAAATCAAAATGTCATCAATAAACACAACAACAAATCGATCCAAATGCTCGTGAAAAATACGATTCATGTACTCCATAAACACACCTGGCACATTAGAAACCCTGAACGACATCACAAAATATTCATAATGACCGTAACGTGTCCTAAAAGCCGTCTTCTGAATATCTTCCTCTTTCACCCTGATCTGATGATATCCCGACCTTAAGTCAATCTTACTGAACACACAAGCACCAACCAACTGATCCATCAAATCATCAATTCTCGGAAGAGGATACTTATTCTTAATCGTCACCTTATTCAACTGGCGATAATCAATACACAATCGCATACTTCCGTCTTTCTTTTTCACCAATAAAACTGGAGCACCCCAAGGCGACACACTTGGTCTCACAAACCTCTTCTCCAACAATTCATTCAATTGTTTCTTTAACTCAACCAACTCAGATGCCGACATACGATATGGTGCCATAGAAACAGGTCTAGTACCAGGAACTAGATCTATAGAAAACTCCACCTCTCTCTCTGGCGACAAGTCTGAAATATCCTCGGGAAACACTTCTGGAAACTCACACACAACAGGAAACACATCAAGTGAAACTTGACTATCCACAGTCAAAGATGCAAACAACCCGAACAACTGAGCTTCATCCGCCAAAAGTCTCTTCAACTCTTTGGTAGATAAGAAACTCGAGTCTTCATCTTCCTCAAGAGAAGGAAACCTTACCAGCTTATGATAACAATCAATATGAACCCTATTGAACTGCAACCAATTCATTCCCAAAACCACATCTAAACCCTCCAACGGTAAACACACCAAATCCATCTCAAAGTCTTTACCATAAATGGTCAAAGGACAACTTTAACAAACCAAAGAAGTAGTTACTGACACCATTACTGGAGTATCAATAACCATCTTACTACCCATCGAAGACAACACAAGATTTAAACGCTTCGCGCACTCAGACAAAATAAATGAATGAGTCGCTCCAGTATCAATAATAGCAACTAAATGAGTACTATTAATAAAACAAGTACCTCTGATCAGACGATCTGCACTTGAAGTCTGAGTTCCCGCTAATGCAAAAACTTTCCCACCAGCTGGAGCTTGCTTCGGTTTTGGACACTTCGTACTAATATGACCAGGTTCACCACAGTTGAAACACTTCACCACATTCTTCCTTGCACAATCAGCTGCGACATGTCCTAAACCTCCACAATTAGAACACTTCCTCAAATCTTTCCTACATTCAGACTGACGAAGTCCCACATCACCACATCTATAACATCTCAGAGGACCAGACATTCCTCCTCCACTTGACCTTCTTTCAAAATTACCCCTTTGTTTACCCTTATCAGCTGGTGTTACATACGGACCACCACAGAACTGTTGCTTCCCTTTTCTCTCGCTCACACTCTTATAGTGCGTAGAACGAGCCTTACTATCCTCCTCATAGATCCTATAACAATCCACCAAATCAGAAAACCTCCGAATCCTTTGATAACCAATTGCCTGCTTTATCTCAGGACGCAATCTGTTCTCAAACTTTACACACTTAGAAAATTTCGCGGTCGCTTCAGCATAATGAGGATAGAACTGTACAAGTTCCACAAACTTAGCAGTATAATCAACAACAAACATATTACCTTGTTTTAACTCCAAGAACTCAATTTCCTTCTTTCCTCTTACATCTTCAGGAAAATACCTCCTCAGAAACTCAGTGCTAAACACAACCCAAGTGATCTCCTCCTCTGCAGCTTCCAACACATGACGTGTACTAACCCACCAATCATCAGCTTCTTCCAGTAACATGTGAGTACCCAGTCTCACCTTCTGATCCTCAGCACAATCCATCACTCGGAAGATCCTTTCAATCTCTTTCAGCCAAATCTGTGCACCATCAGGATCATACCTTCCTTTGAAGATAGGCGATTTGTTCTTCCTGAACTCATCATTACCTGCAGCATGAGGTGCACCCTGCACAGCCCGAGCCATAGCTTGCATAGCAGCAGCCAAAGCAGCGTCATTCCTACCAGCCATATTCTGTTCATTTCCAATAACAACAACTATGGTTAAACAAACAGCTCACCCAACACCAAGACCAACAAGGACTGACACAACTGACACAGACTGGCTTTGATACCACTTAATGTAACACCCCCAATCTATACCCCCAATTAATAAAAGCAGTAAAAGAAAATTCAAAATTTCATCAGAGTATATTTATAAATTCACAGCATAGACCGAGGGGTCACATCAAATTGAAACAAACATACAACACCTGCCCATAAAGATATGCAACACTCGCAGGTAGCAAATAAACAGAGGAACTTAGTTCCTACTACCCACAATTCCAATACAGAATAAAGCGGAAAATTTGTACTGAATCTCATATACATATATATATCACATAAAAATTTTGTCATACATCAAGTCATACATGCACAAGCCAAAAGATATATATACATATACACATCAAACTACAAAACGATCCCCCTGACTACCCGGTGCCACATATCAGAGCCGACCGACAAAAGAATGAAGTTCTAAGCTTCACAAAAAGACCTCCAGCATCTAATCTACAATGCCTCATAGAGCATTATAAAATAGCAGAAGGGTGAGAAAAACAATCATAATATAATTGCATACAATTATATATAACACAAGAAAATACACATATATACGGTTCTCACCACAACGCACCCCAGAATTCAAACACAAAACAAAACAATGTGTATTTCATATTTCCATCACCAAAGTATACCAACCATGCAGAATACAAGTATCACCAACACATATACATATATCAATTTATCAATTTTATCCACAATTTCACACATAAACACACCATTAATGATTTATGCAAATGCAAGAGACCGACACAATGACTCTATGCATATGCACATGCGGTACCGACTTCCATCAATTCTCAACACCAGTTCACTCAGGAACTATTGGAACCATCGCTCGTTACTTAGTGTAACTCCCCGTCGGGCATACGATGTTCCCCGTCGCTTTCGGTCCTCTTTGTATAAGGCTCACGACGTTTATGGATCGCTTTCGGTCCTCTTTGTATAAGGCTCACGATCCGATCGCTCACACCCCACATGGGCACACGATCGTCTATAACCACCGCTTTCGGTCCTCTTATTTTTAAGGCTCACGATCCAATCAGATCGCTTTCAGTCCTCTTATTTTTAAGGCTCATGATGTTATAGCAGATTCCCTCTAGAATCAATCCGTCACTCAGGACGTCGCAAGAATGCATATCATGATGCTCAGCATACAATGACCCATGACATTCAAATGCACACATATATGCAACCATCTCACTTAACATAAATCATGCTTTGCAATTCAAGCCCAAAACAATGCCTTTATTTTCCATACGGCCACAAACTATCATCATGCCATCTAAACACATGCATTTATATCATATAATCCGCACACAAGTCATACAACTATATCTCAAGCCTGTTGCGTAATAACGCCTCAAATACACACAGTTAAAACGAT
The DNA here is from genome assembly GCA_022829125.1 of Lathyrus tuberosus. Classification (NCBI taxonomy): domain Eukaryota; kingdom Viridiplantae; phylum Streptophyta; class Magnoliopsida; order Fabales; family Fabaceae; genus Lathyrus; species Lathyrus tuberosus. The sequence goes on along the minus strand of JALAZF010000085.1, from coordinate 285,430 downwards.
AAAAGTCGACACACAACACATTTCCAGATTCCCTACATAATTAAATCAGCTAACAATCTCAAAACCATTACAATAATAAAGAACATTTCATAAGCTTTCTAATGCATCAAACCACGCCTCAAACCGACTCACGGATCGAAAGTTATAAGGAAAACAAGTTGGGAAAAACTGTCATGTTCGCAGTGCGAAGCTCCTAGCGAGTCCTTCGCTTCTCCATTCGCAGTGCGAATGTCCTAGCGAATAGTGGCAGAATGAAAAATAGCCTAGAAAATTCCCAACGTTTGCAGTGCGAACCATCCAGCAAATGCTCGCTACCCCATTCGCAATGCGAATCCTCTAGCGAACAGTGGCAGAATGAAAAATAATACAACGTTCGCAGTGCGAACCTCACGCGAACGCTCGCCACTCCTTCGCTGGCCATTCGCAATGCGAACCTATGATTTCAGCAAAACCCAGCAACGCACCAGTTCATCCAAAAATGATGTTTTCTCAACCAAAACATTTCCTAACCAACCTATAACAATTAGAACATAACTCAGTCATGGTAACAAGTATTCTACTACGTTTACACCGATTTTCGACCGTGAAACCATCGATATCACATTATATTTCTCATTTCAAACTAGAATCCAAAACTAGAGAAAGACAATAGCATATGCAAACACATACATACATAATCATACACAAGCATAAGATAATCGAGTTTCACACCCTTACCCGATTTAATCGTGTTCTAGAAAGTCGGTTGATTGATTTCCAAGTTTTCTCAAATTCTCTCTTTTTCTTCTCTTCTCCTCTTCTTTTCTCCTTCTCTTCTTTTTCTTACTATTTTTCTCTCTTCCTATTTTCTATTATATTCTAACTTAACAAAATAAATCAAAATGCCCAAAATACCCCTACACTCAAGCATCTCGCAAATGTTCCCAAAACGCGATAAAATATATTCACGACGAAAAATAACATATTTTCACATAAAAGTCAGAAATAAAATAATATAATAATAAAATACTCATAACGACTCAAATAAATAAAAACTGACAAAAATGGGGCGTTACAACCAACACCAAAAGGATGCAGGTTAGGTTGAAATGACATGAGTGGCTACCACCAAAAGGATGATAGAAAAGTTTTTATTTGAGGGTTACCAACACCAAAAGGATGTAGGTTGAATTGAGTTGATCGGGTTTGGCGATCACCAAAAGGATGATAGTAAGGCAATTGAAAAAAGGTCAAGTTTGCTGGGGACGTGATGAGATTTATTTGGAGATATTAACAAAAGGTTGAAGTAAAGAAATCAATGAGGAGATCCCACGAAAAAGAAAGGGAAATAGCGAAAAATGGAGAAGGTAACCCGCCAAGATCTACGCAATCTTGTGCCTACGTATCTTTACTCGGACAAGAATAAAGAATCAGGGCAGTCGTAGTTCGACTTGAAGAAAAGATTCAATGAGGAACGCCCACTGACTCGGAGGAATGTTTAATGGTTGGGATGAGGATGACGGCCTCAACAACAAAAGGTTGAGGAACACCACCCAATGAGGAATGCACACTGACTTGCTTGGAGATCACAGCTTCATCAACAAGAGGTTGAAGAACTTCACGAGGAACGCCCATGAACTTGAAAGAGATGCCCCTGTCCGGCTGAAGATTACTTGAACTTGATCAACAAAAGGTTGAAATAACTTTGTGAGGAACGCCCACAGATTTGTTGAAGATGCCCCTGGCTGGGCTGAAGATTGTCTTGAGATCTTCATGGAGAGCGTCCACGGATTTGCTGAAGATGCCCCTGACTGGGCTGAAGATCGTCTTGGAGTCTTGAGATTGATCCTGGATCTTGACATGCATATGTGAATGCTTTTATTTTGTAATGATGTTCCATGACGAATGGAAATGCAAATGCAAATGCTGACGCGCGGAGATGCAAGTGCTAGGGAAGTATGATTGGGTTTTGGTATGCATATGATGCAAATGATGCTGAATGTGATGCATATGATGCGCATGATTGCAGACGGGTGATTGGATAAGTTTGGAAAGGGTGCCAGCATGGTGGACTTTTGGGTAGTTGCCAATGCGGATTGGACTTTGGGTGGTGGGAGGGATTTGATTTCCTCGACACTCAGTTTGTTGAAGACGCCATGATTGAAGCGGACGAAGATGCTCTGGATGCCTCAAGTTTGGTCACTTGATGATAAGTCGTTTCTGAGAAGACCATGGCCTTGTTTTTGTCGGTTAGGATGACCTTCTGCAACAAGACTTTCCCCAGTCTGAACATGGTAATGGTCTGCCCCTGATTAACCAGTTCTGAAGTGGTCTGATCTTTGGAAGATGAACTTTTGATGTGCTTTGAGGTAGCTTGCCCCTGATTGAGCTGTTGAAGGATTTGCCCCAGTCTGAGGGTTTTGAGGGAGTCTTGCTTCTGGTTAACACCGCTGAAAGCTCAAGTTCTTCTTTGATTGCCCCTAGTTGGAATTGCTTTGATTGTCTAGCACTGATTTGCAGTTAAAATTGTACATTCACAAATGGTAATCTTAATGTAATGCTCATACAAGTTTTGAAAAAGAGTTGTTTATTGGAGTTTCGTGAAAGTGAAACGAATGGACCGTTAGCCCAAACGTGTGCTGATTTTGATGGTGTGAAAGATATAGCAAGGAGAATGACACCAATGCCGAAGATTAGCAAATATGGGGAGTCAGTTTACGCAACCTTGCGATAGTATGCTTTCAGAATAAACCTCGCCTCAATTAGGTCTTTTGAGGGTTGTAACGTGGTCTGGTTTACGGTTTATGAAACAAAGGATATTAGGCTCAAAATTTGATTTGTACCCACCCCTTCTTCGTGATGATCTCCAGTCCTACGTTCAGTTAATTCTACACATGTTTGTCTTCCAAAAGGGTTGACAATGTAAGCGGGATGATTCAAGGTATGCCCGAAATGGCAGTCACCTTTATTTTGTTTTTGATGGATGTCAGTGGCCCTTTAGTTTTGATATGATGGTCACTGGATCTTATCTTGTTTTTGTTGAGGATTTGAAGGCCTCTTTTGTTTGCGCTTTTAATCCCTATCTTTTGCATGGACTGATTTTGCTTGTCGAGTCCATCAGGGTAGCCTTGATTTTTGCCTAAGTCTCCTCTGATGTGCTCGACTTAGCAGGCTTTTGACTTTTTTTCTTGTTCTTTTTTTCGATTTTGTTGGAGGATTGTGACTTCCAAATCTTGGGTCATTGATGAACAACCGTCATGTCTTTTGGATTTTGTTTTGGTGATTTGAGTGTGTAATTGGATTAGCTGAACACTACCCTGCCCCAGGTTGAGTGTAAGGGTTTGAATATCCGAAGAAAACTACTACTTCCAGGCTCGAAGTGGTTTACTAGGGATTAACTCCTTGTCTCTCCAGTGTTTGGGGGTTGAAACAATGCCTGTACATCATCGGCGGGATTCTATCCGAAAGCATACATTTGCAATTATGGGTATTTCGTTGTCATCATCCTCCCTCCAATCATTTCTAAGCGACAGTTGACAAAGAGAGTGAAATGGATAAATGTGTCGGTGATTTGCAATAAATGGAAGAAATGAGTGGATATGACATAACTGATTCAAAACATGCATAATCATTACATTAAGAAAACCAAATATGACAGGCAATGTTCAAAGCATACAGTACTTAAACAAATAAAGACAAAATACAAGAATGCAAATGACGGGATGGCAACATGACTGCCTTCTTTGGGGAATAAACTTGACTTGGTTTGACTTGAATTCATGCTGGCATTAGTTTGGCGGTGGCATAGGGTTGTTGACGACATTTGGAGCCCTCCCATTGAACATGAGAAACTTTGAGTCAATCATGTCTTGAACCTTGTGTTTGAAAGCTCTGCAGTCCTCGATCGTATGCCCTGGAGCACCCTTATGAAACTCACAATAAGCATTAGCATCATAATCTGGAGGGATGACAGTTGGAGGAGCCAAATCTCTGGGAGTAACAGCCTTCTTTTCCAGCAATTGAGCAAAGATCTGAGCATAGGATGTTGGCAGCCGATCAAAGTCTCTATCAGACCTCCTTGTCCTCTGTTGATTAGGCTGACGTTGTTGAGCAGCTCTCTATTGTTGATATTGAGGAGGATACTGGTACCCTTGTTGATTGTAGGATTATTGCTGAGGAGCCTGTTGTTGAGGCGTTGGAGCTTGAACAGCTTGAACAGTTGGCTGATAAGGCATTGGAGCGTATTGCGCAGCAGCAACATATGGATACTGGAAGTATGGCATTTGATAAGGCATTGGAGCTGGAGCTTGTGGAGCTTGCCCCTTCTGAGCATAGACAGCATTTGTTTCGCCCTCTTTTTTCTTGTATCCATTGTTGAAAGGTTTCTTGGCTTGAGACTGGCTGCTAGAACCTCCTTGGATCTTTCCGCTCTTCAGACCTTCTTCGATCCTCTCACCGATAATTACCAAATCAGAGAATCCGTCAGAAACATTACCAATCAACTTCTCATAGTATTGGCCTTGCAAAGTACCCATGAAGATGTCAATCAGTTCACGATCAACAAGAGGTGGATGCACCCTTGCAGCTAGCTCTATCCAGCGTTGTGCGTACTCCTTAAAGGATTCCTTGTCCTTTTGAGCCATACTCTGAAGTTGAGTATGATTCGGAGCAAGGTCGGTGTTGTATTTGTATTGCTTAACAAATGCATCGGCTAGATCATCCCAAGTGCGCACATTGCTACGCTCCAGCTGCATGTACCATTCGAGTGATGCCCCAGACAAGCTATCTTGGAAGCAATGGATCATCAACTTTTCATCTTTGGCATGGGCAGCCATCTTGCAACAGTACATCCTTAGATGCATGTGGGGACAACTGAGGCCTTTGTACTTCGGGAATTCCTGTACCTTGAACTTGGGAGGAATAACAACATCTGGCACCAAGCACATTTCCAGAGCGTTCAGATATTTTGAGTTGCGCCCCTCCATGACTCGGAGTTTTTCAGCTAGATCGCGACACATTTTGATAGCTTCAGAATCTTGAGCAGCAGTAGGATTGATAATTGGGACAGCAGCATGGTAGTTCTGTACCTCATCATATTGATCTACCAGATTTTCTTCAACATGAGGGATAGGAATCTGAGTGACAACAGGTTGGGCTTGCAGAATAGCTCCAGCAGTAACTCCAGGGGTTGGAAGTGGTTGAGTGGTGGCTCCTTCAGCGGCAGGAGTGAAGTTCATTGGTATCCCATAAGTGATGGGGTTGGGAACATGAGCTGAGAGCCTTGAGGGTGACCCTTGAACCTGTGCATTGTTGTTGGCGGCAGCGGCTTCACGTAGTTCTTCTTCTCTTCTAGCCATCATGATGGCTTCAAGAATCTGATCAATCTTTCCGTTCATAGAGTCTATTTCTTCTCTGAAGCAGGTTGCTCTTGCTGAATCTGCTCCATCGTTCTTCTTGTGTTGGCTCGAGTTGCGTACTGGTGTCGAGGAATTAACTTGATTTACTGGAGATGAAGGAAGGAGAAATGAGATTCTGAGGTTGTAAATGAAATGTAGGATGTATAACAGGTGCAATGCAATGCAATGACATGAGATGCAATGCAAGATGCAAGATCCAAGATCGCAGATCGCAGGTTCAAACATTTCTGAGGTTGGCCGTTCACGGGTAGATGACCAAAGTCTCTGATCAAATAAGCCTTATAGGTAGACTCTATGAGGAAAGTTCTAGATTCTTCACCCACAAACCCACTTACGGGATGGTTCCTACGTTGACGGATAAGGTTCCCAGGATTACGGACACAAATCGCATCAATGTCACGCAACAGGCTAGCTGCATTACGACGATAATGATGACAAGGTCTCCCCTGAGCGGGGTCTTCATGCTAGGCGCACAAGGAGCGAGTCCTTGGAGACTAACACTACATGACCACCAATATAGAATTTGGTTCTAAGGGCGGTTCATAGAGTCACGGACCCTTCATGAATCAAGTTGTGCGACAGGCTAGCTGCGTTACAACAAGATCTACGAAAAGGTCTACTCTAGGGGAGCTTTCATGCTAGGCACACAAGGAGCGAGTCCTTGGGGACTAACACTGCTCGACATCCAATTCTAAACTATGTGTTCTCTCTGCTTTTACCAAAGCTCGGGTGTAGAGCTTTACTCATGATATCATCCCAGGATCCAACAACCAAGAACAATAGGAGAAAGCAATAAGAGAACAAATACGTAAACGAGAAAAAAAAATATGCAAACAAAGATAACGCTCCTCAAAAATCGCTCTAAGATAGGCTTGACTATCTCTTGCATGGAGCAAATGTCCCCAGCAGAGTCGCCATCTGTCGCACCTCGAAAAAATCGCTTAATCGAAGACACGACCCTCCACGCAAAAGGCGTAGAAAACGGTTCGACAGAGTCGCCACCAAACTTTATTTATCCCAAAAGAGGGAAAGGAAAATATTGAGAAAACCTTTAAGGAAGGGTAAGAACATGGTCGTCGCAACCCCATTCCGGGTTCGGGAGTCGGTTACGCGAGGGGAAGGTACGCGCACCCTCTCACGTCTGTTGTACTCAACGGGAACCTCTTAGTTCGATTTGTGAGGAATGTTATCTAAGCTTGTTTGTTTTCTTCTCAATGGTAAACGTGAAACGATAAGGTAAACAGTTTCGATTACTAAGGGAAATGGGGTGGTTTTAGGATAGGGTGCTCGGCAAGATCATCGCGATCTCGGGCCTACGTATGCTCATTCGGACGAGAATGAGAAATCAAAGCAATCGTAGTTCGACTACGGGAGAGGATAGAGGGAATACGGAAGATAGAGGGAAGGTAGCTCGCCAAGATCATCGCAATCTTGTGCCTACGTATCTTTACTCGGACAAGAATAAAGAATCAGAGCAGTCGTAGTTAGTGGTACGCCCACGAAAAGAGGGGTTAGGATTTGAATTTTAGGAGACGAAAGATTGAATGACATACAACCCAAGGGGCGTGCCTCGAGAGCAGTCACTCAAGAATCCAAGGAATGCTAGACTCCAAGAATTCAGTTCTTTGGTGAGTTGATTGCAAAAATGTTCGATAAAAATTAAGTGTTTTAAGACGAAAGGGTGAATGAATAACAACCTAAGGGGCGTTCCTCAAGAGCCATTCATTCGAAGATCCGAGGAATGCTAGATTCCAAGAATCTCCTCCTTTCGTAAGTTGATTAAGAAAAACGTTTGAAACAAGATTGAGTCGGATTGGTTGAGAAAAGAGGCGAGGTTCGATACTAGTCCCTAGGGGTGCTCCTAGTAACGAAACCACGAGATGTACAAGTGTGCATTTGACGACGAGTCAAAAGGCACTCGACTTACGAGAATATTTTGAAGAGTGGTTCGACGACGAGTCGAGAATTGGTTTGGAAATGGCTTGATTTGTTAAGTGTTTTAGGGAGAATGACGATTATTCGATAAACGAGACATCGGCCTCGCAACCAATTAATCGGGGCATTATTGGGATGCTAAATCCCAACGACACCTTTTTCATTCGATTGATTTACGAAATATTGTTTGATGAACAACGAAAGTACCAAGTGGAATGCTAGACTCCAATGGCATTCCTTTGTCCAAATAGTTAAGACGAGTGTTTTAGGAGTGAAAGGTCGAATGATCACCACCTAAGGCGTGCGCCTCAATGGTGGTCACTCAAGAACCCAAAAGGTGCTAGACCTCAAGAATTCAGCTCTTTCGCGATTTAATTAAAAAAGATTTGAATAGGTGTTGAGTATTTTAATCGGGAAGTAGCAAATGAAAATGGTTAGATAAGCATGAATATGAATATGATATGGATTTGAATAAGAATGAACGATAATATAATTGAGATAAAATGAACAAGCGATAATATTGACATAAAATAAAATTGGTCTCGTCTTAATCACGATTTAATCGATAAATTGATAATCGACGACTTTTGACTTTCATTGACCAAAATGAAAATAAAAGAAATAAAAAATGACAATTAAGAAATTAAATCGAAAATATGAATACCAAGAATAAAGGTCTCACCTTTATCGAGATATAACCGAGAAATCGATAAATCAATCGATATTTAGTTTTCATGGACCCAAAATGAATAAAAATGAAATAAAATCGAAATAATAGGAAGAAGAATAAAGGTCTCACCTTTATCGAGATTTAATCGAAAAATCGATAAATCAATCGATATTTAGGTTTTCATTGACCCAGAGTGAATAAAAATAATAAAAATGAAATAAAATTGAAATAAATAGGAAAAAGAATAAAGGTCTCACCTTTATCGAGATTTAGTCGAGAAATCGATAAATCAATCGATGTTTGGTTTTCATTGACCCAAAATAAATGAGTAAAAATAACGTAATGAAATAAATTGAAATAAAAAAAAAATAAATAGGCCTCATATAAATCAAGACTTTGAATCGATTTGAGAAACCAACTTTAATCAAGATGTTTCTGATATCATTGGCCCAAAACAAAATTGAAAATCGAAAATGACAATCAAGATGAAAATAAAGGTGAAGATCAATCGAGAAACTACAAGTTAAAAAGTATCACCAACGGTGCAACGATAACCAATTTGCAATTTAAGATCGCAAATCTCAAATAACGACTAAATCACACACGAGGTCAAATAGGCTCTTCACAAAAATCTCATTTCTCAAATTAATCCTAAGAACTAAATATTTTTGTATTTTTTGAAATTTTATTATTTTTGTTCATTTTCCAATATTAAAAATAAAATCTAAACTTTTAAAAACACTAACTCTAAAAATTAAAACTAATTCTAAGACTAAGTTAAAGTTAAAAAAAAAAACTAAATCTTAAATCCAAAATGTCAGTAATCAAAATTACTAAAAAAAAATCTAAAAGGCTAAGATATTCTTAAAATTTTTATCTAACTTCTCCTATGTTTTAACAAAACAAAAATAAACAAAAGACTATAAAAAAATAAAAAGAAAAGGACCAAAAACGCACGGCCCAGCTTATGTTAGACCCGGGTCAGACTCCCTTTGGGTCAACCCGGTCCAGCTTCATCAATTGATTAAGGGTTATGTGAAACCCTACACTCACCAGCCGTTTATTCTCAGAGAGAAGACACAAGATAATGCATCGTGGAAAAAACTCAAACATAAAAACACGCTTCTGCCATGGCCAAATCCGAAACTTCTTTTTCCGTGGGTTCTCTCACGATCATCTCATCTCTCTCGCGTTTCCTCTCACGTTCGCGGTTCTCTCGCTTCGCAAGTCTCTTGACGGCTTTCTTCTTCTTCTCAATCTCACTCGGCTACTCTCTCTCTCTGTTCGCGGCGGCGGATGGCGGTTGAACGGCGGTTTGTGAAATGCAAAGATTTGAAGTGGTTTGTGGTTGAAGGAGGTTTTGAAGAGGTTGAAGGGAGAGGAAGTAGGCTGGGTCGGCGGTTTGTTGTGGTGTATTCGTTTTCTGAAGCTTGAAGTAAAAGAGATTTTTTTTTTGTTTTTCGAAGGTTGTTGTAAGGCGTGGAGTGGCGGCTGGGAAGAAGAGGGTTTGAGGTTCAAGGTGGTGGTTTGAGCGAGTTAAGGAAGGGTTATTTCGAGTGGTTGAAAAGAGAATGGTTGTGGAGGTTTGCGATGTTGTTGATTTGAGTTTGTGTGAGGAAGATTGGTTTTGGTTCAGCAGAGAAGATGAAAGAGGAGTTTTTTTTTAGATTGAATAGGGTTATTGAAGGTGAATGGGTGACGGATTGAAAAGCAGACAGAGGGAGGTTTGATGGTTCAAGATGCTCCGATTCAAGAACCTGAAGGTTTGTATTTAAGGTTTTTTTCAGAAATTCCTTTTTTATGTTTTCTCCTTTTTCTTTTTAAACCAAAATAATTCTTCTCCGTTAAGTTTTCAAGTACACACTTTTTGTCTTGTAATTGTTGATACATCACTTTCGTGCCATAAGCTATGCAGATTGTTGTTGGTTATTGCAGGATGCAGGTTTGGCAGCATATTTTCATGTGGTGATGTTGCAAGAGAAATGGTAACAGGTACAAGGTGCGGTGGTTTTGGCGTGTAGTGTTTTTGGAGCAAATTGGCAGTGATGCAGCTTTGTAGCATGGAGAGGTCGCTGTAGGACAAAGCCTTTTATGACAGAAATTTTTATTATTTTTTGTATTTTTGTTGTGGATGTAAATGGACTTTCTCTTGAAATGAAAAATGGGCCTTTTTTGTAGAATTTTCTTTGAGCCTTTATTTTTGTAGAGGTTTTTTGTATAATTAATGGGCTTTTGAGTTTTGAATTTTGTTGAAATAGTTGTAAAATAAAAAAAATAGACAATGACCTTCTCTTTTGAAAATGAGTTATTGAATTTGGTGAATTCAGAAATTGAAAATTTGGTATGAAAATGTGGATTTAAGATAAGAATGACAATGGGCTAAAAAAGATGGGCTTGTATAGAAAGAAAAGAAACAAAGGTGTGTTCAATTTTTCTATATTTTGATTTTGTTTGGTAATGAAGTAATGGATAATGGTTTAGAAGAAAAAGAAAGGTTAATTGAAATTGGAAAATGGAACGAAAGGAATCGAATATATTTTTTTGAATTTTTGAATAATTGTCTGTGGGTGGATGTACAGATGAAAGTTATACACAGGTAGGACAAATTTGGGGTATGACACCCACCAGGCTTCGACGCCAATGCACGATGTGGCTACCATGCTGGCGCCATGGGGCATTCAATTGAGGATTGCAAACAGCTAAAAAACAAGGTCCAAGACCTAATTGAGTCCAAGCTAATCTCATTTACGCCTCGAGGTCTTCAAATCAACGTCAATCCTTCACTTGATCAGGTGGGTCTATCAGCCCATGTTATGGGAGAAGTTGCTGAGAGTAGGTGTGAAGAAGGCTATCACAGTGGTCTCGATGAGCAAGAAAGCTAGCCCAACAACAACTCAAGAAAGAAAAGCTCAGCCCCCAATGCTGGCAATTTTTAGAACATGTCATTTCTATGCATTTGTAGTTTCTTTTTTGTTATGTGCTATTTGCTTTTAGACATTGTTGTTTATTAATGGTAATATTAATGAAGTGATCATGCATTTTTTGAACTAATCATGTCGCATTCGTTCACATTTTCTTCACTTATATCAAAAAACAAAAAAAATATTCACCTATATACCTCTCATTCACTTTCTTAACCAAATTGTGTTTAGCAAAGATTAGAGGGAGGATGACGAAAATGAGATACCCATAATTGCTGATGGTATGCTTTCGGATAAAATCCTGCCAAGGATGTACATGCATTGTTTCAAATTCCCAAACACTGGAGAGATAAGGAGCTAATCCCTAGTTAACCACTTCGAGCCAAGAAGTGGGAGTTTCCTTCGGATTTCTAAACCCTTACGCTTAACATGGGGCAGGGTAGTGTTCAGTTAATCTGACTCCGTATTCTTTGTACACGTCTTGAGGTGACGAAGAAATCATGCAAAATCCAAAAGTTATGGTGGTTGTTCTTCAATGACTACTGACTTGCCAGTCACAAAGCCTTACTAAAAAAAAAGAGAGAGCCCGCTAAGTCAAACGCCTCAAAAAGGATACTTAGGCAAAAACTAGGGCAATCCCGATGGACTCGTAGAATAAAATCAGTCCATGCAAAATTAGGGATAAAAAAAAACAAAAGGTCCTTAAATCCTCGAGCGAAGCAAAATAAGATTCAGTGACCACCATATCAAAAATCAAAAGGTCACTGGCGTCCATCAAAAACAAAATAAGATGGCTGTCATTTCAAGCAAATCTTGGATTATCATCTTCACCGTCAAAATCCAAGCGTGTGTCGATTTAACTGAACGTAGGACTGAAGTTCATCACGAAGAAGGGGTGGGTACAAATATAACTTTGAGCCTTATATCCTTTGTTTCTATAACCGTCAACCAGACCACGTTACAACCCTCAAAAGACCTAATTGAGGCGGGGTTTATTCTGAAAGCATACTACAGCAAGGTTGCGTAAACTGACTCCTACATATTTGTTAATCTTTTGCATTGGTGTCATATTATTGTTGTATCTTTCACACCAGATAAATTAGCAATGCGTTTGGACTAACGGTCCACTCGTCACACACTTTCACACCATTTCAATAAATGATTTTTCAAAACTTGCATGAACGTCGCATTAAAATTACCATTTCTGAATGATCAATTTTAATCATAAATCAGCATTTGACATTAGGAAAATTCCAACAAAGTGCAATCAGAGAAGAAACTTGAGTATTCATTGGCACTTACTCGAATCGAGACTATCTCACAACCTTGTGAATCTGGGGCAAGTCCTTCCAAGCAATACTTAGTCAATCTGAGGCAAGTCTTTCAAAGGCCAATAATAGGGGCAGACCACTGCAAAATCCAGACACAGGGGCATACCACTGCAAAATCCAGACACTGGGGCAGATCATCTCATTACCCTCCAGACAGGGGCAAATTCCCTTCATACATTCAAGTTGGTCAAGCTGGCCATGTCATGCACTAAGTGACCCTTGAATTCAACGAGTATTAAAAGCCTTGGGGCAGAGCAAATGCACAATCAGAATGCATTGGTTAAGTCGCTACGCTCACACAATCAACATGCATTGGTTACGTCGCTGCGCTCATACAACCATTTGCAAGCCATCAGGGCATATCAGCTAGAAGTGAGGTTCTCTCATGAACCAAGCACGCAATTTCTGCAAAGGATCATACTTGGGGCAACAAGAGAATCATATTGGCTTACTGATCATAATATCTTCCATTTTCGAGTGTCGGGAAATCAAATCTTTCCTACCAAAAGTCCAACCCTGCTTGGCAACCACCAAAAGTCCAACCCCGCTTGGCACCTCCAAAAGTCCAATCCGTATTGGCAACTACCAAAAGTCCAACCTTGCTTGGCACCTACCAAAAGTCCAACCCTGCTTGGCACCTCTTAAAGTCCAACCTTGCTTGGCACCCTCCTAAAGTCCATTTCATATTGGCAACTACTAAAAGTCCAACCCTGCTTGGCACCTCCAAAAGCCCAACCTTTCATTGGCAACCACTAAAAGTCCAACCTTGCTTGACAACCACCAAAAGTCCACCCTGTTGGCACCTTCATAAGACCAATAACATGCTTGCATCCACATATGCATCATATACAACATATGTGCACCATATGCATAACCTATTTCCTTCCTCAACCCCTGCGTTGGTATATATTGATTTGTTCTTGACCCCTGAGTTAATGTTGTCTTTATTTTTCTTTGGCCCCCGAGTCGATGTTTACCTTTCTTTCAACCCCCGAGTTGATATTTTGCTTTTACCTTCAACCCCCGAGTTGATATTTTGTTTTTTCCTTCAACCCCCGAGTTGATAGATTACCTTGTCTTTATCTTCAACCCCCGAGTTGACATCTTATTGCTTGTACTGACCCCCGAGTCATTATTGTCTTTATTTCCTCGACCCCCGAGTCGATATTGCCTTTATCTCTACCCTCGACCCCCGAGTCGATATTTGCTTTTACCTTCAACCCCCGAGTTGATATTTTGTTATTTCCTTCAACCCCCGAGTTGATAGATTACCTCGCCTTTATTTTCTCGACCCCTGAGTCGATATTGTCTTTATTTTCTCGACCCCCGAGTCGATATTACCTTTACCTTTCTTTCAACCCCCGAGTTAACGACAGTTTATCTTAATGTTTCTCAACCCCCGAGTCGATCGTGTATTTCCTTTTCTCAACCCCGAGTTGATATGCCAGTATTCCCAGTGAGTCTTTCACCTTGCTGCATCTAATCCCCTTTAATCCTTATTTGGAAACCAGAAGTAAAGCCTTGCCCAGTTGCATTTCCATATGCATCTCATAATAAACAAGTTCATTTGCATTCCTGTATGCATGGCATATCCATCCCCAGCATAGCATAACAGGATCTAGGATCAGTTTGCAAGCATCTTGGCCAGTCCTCCATCAAAGTGAGCAATGTTCTTCTAAAGGAGTTGGTACCCCGCACGTGCTCATGGAATCCTATTCCCCAGCAAGTCATTCTTCAGCCAGGCAGTTGATAATGACAATCCCAGCAGCTGTTGCTTTTATTTACTCCCCAAGCAGAGGATATCCTAGAAAGTTTCTTGTGAGCTCCCTCCTGCAAAGCCAACACATTTCCTCTGACAGGAATCATGCTCAACTATTCCTCAGCAAGTTTACCGCAAAGATACTGCTTTGGTATCGTTGAGGAACCTTAACGGATAAGGGACTGCTTCGATGACCCAGAGAATCTTCTGCTTCCAAAGATACTGCTTTGGTATCGTCGAGGAACCTTAAATGTCAGATTTATGCGGATAAAGTGCATGTACCTCCGAGTCCGTTGAATGTCATGTCTTCTCCTTGGCCCTTTGCAATGTGGGGCATTGATATGATCGTAAAGATTGAGCCAATGCTTCCAACGGCCATCGCTTCATCTTGGTCGCTATTGATTACTTTACCAAATGGGTGGAAACAGCGTCTTATGCTAATGTCACCAAGCAGGTGGTAGCCAGATTTCTAAAAAGAGATATCATCTGTCGCTATGGAGTGCCCGAAAGAATCATTACTGATAATGGTTCTAATCTCAACAACAAAATGATGGCAGAATTATGCCGAGACTTCAAAATTGAGCATCACAATTCTTCGCCGTACCGTCCAAAGATGAATGGCGCCGTTGAAGCAGCCAACAAGAACACCAAGAAGATTGTGCAAAAGATGGTGGTGACCTACAAAGATTGGCATGAGATGCTACCATTTGCCTTGCATGGGTACCAAACATCAGTAAGGACATCTACTGGGGCAACACCGTTCTCACTCGTGTATGGTATGGAGGCAGTCCTACCAGTTGAAGTGGAGATTCCCTCGCTAAGGATTATGATTGATGTCAAACTGGATGAGGCAGAATGGGTTCGCACCCGATTCAATGAGCTGAGCTTAGTCGAGGAAAATAGATTAGCAGCTATTTGCCATGGTCAATTGTATCAGAGGAGGATAAAGCGGGCGTTTGATTAGAAAGTGCGACCTTGGGAGTATCAAGTTGGTGAATTGGTACTTAGAAAGATCCATCCTCCAAACACAGATCACAGGGGAAAATGGACACCGAATTATGAAGGTCCATATGTGGTTAAAAAGGTTTTCTTTGGCAGAGCCTTAATGCTTACAACCATGGATGGTGCAGATTTTCCATCCCCTGTCAACTCAGACGCAGTCAAAAAATATTTCGCATAAATAGACCCGCTGGACGAAAAAAAAGAAGAAAAAGTCCAGGAAAAAAAAGGGCATCCCGGCGAACCATAAAAACAGAATAAATGGGTTTGGGCAAAAATTAGGGATAAATAAAAAAATTGTACACCCGGTGAGTTGAAAATCCGTAAGGACAACTCAGGCAAGAAAGGGTATCCCGGTGGATTGAAAACCCGAAAAGGGCGGTCCACGCAAAAGAGGGATTAAGCAAAGACTGCGATCTGAGTCATCTGTACTACCTCATTGTTGCACTCAAACTGGCAATCTCCAAAGGATAGGAATCAGTCCAATCATCCCCTTTAGAAAGTGAAGATAATCGGAAAGTCTTGAAGACATACTGGTCATAGCAGAATTGAAACTCAGTGAATATCCGTTTTCACGTTGCCATTAGGATAATTTCTTTTCTCAATTTTCAGCGATCACCTCTTTCCAGGGATTGCTTCTTGATGTACTTGCCTATTCTGGGCATTTCAATCAATAAAGTGGTTATTCAGTCAAAAAGCTTCGTATTTGTTTTCATTTTACTATTTTGTTTGCAAAAAGCGTCCAAATTTTTGATAAAAAGCATTGCATTGTTGAAAACATTGAGGCTTTATAATAACATGCGCAGGGAAAACATTTAAAATTGCTTTGAATGTTGATTAACCCCGGACGATGGATTCAAACCCTGCAGTCACCGGGACATATGGGTGCATTTATTTTGTTGCAGGTTTATATTAAGAAGCCTAACATGAAGTCATCTCTAGCACAAAGCATTGTTGGATGCTCTCCCCAACAAGTGATGGTTCAGAGTTGGATTTTCTCAGTTGCAGAAGTCATATCCAGCACGAGGCATATGTACATATCTTTTGCTTGCAGGTAGCAGCCTCGTATCAGGCTCGAAAGCAAGATTGAAGCAGTTGCAAAAACACAAGAGCATGAGCCATTTTTTTCCAGACAAGTGATCACTCACCCCTAAGGCAGAATACCGGGGCAATCATGTTCTGGAAAGGGTTCGCATGTCACCCTTTTGTCACAACTGTTATTGATTGAGTCCATCATTCGGCCGACGGTCGCTCACGATGTCATACCCCAAATTTTTCCTACTTGTATACATTTTCATCTGTACATCCATCCATTAACCATTATTCAGAAAAATCGAAAAAAATAGGTTGTGTTCCTGTTGTTTAAGGTTATCCAGTCAGGAGGGTGTGCAATTTGGATTGCGGATCATTTTGGTTTGACTTAGTCGGGCAGGGGTCCATTCCAAGATCAAGGTCATGGCTTAAAACTTATCTTGTTCATGGGATCCATGGTAATGCTCATTAAGGCTCAAGTGAAGATTCAAAGGTTTTTCAAGTTGTAAGTGGCAAAGTTCAAGATGAATTCAAGATCCATTTGTGGTTTCAATCCATTCAAAGCGCAAAAGTGATGTTTGAGATCTCATTTCAAGTAAGAGTTTAACAAGGATGGAATTTGGTGCGATTCAATTCAAGTGTGATATTCATCCAATCACCATGTTCAAGCTTTAAGCATTATTCAAAAAGCAAGGTGCAAATTACAAGTCCAAAATATTTATACAAAAGAACTCAATACAAGTCACAAGTCAATTTCCAAAAGTTCAACAAAGGTCCAATAAAGGCTCATGAAAATATGAAAGCTCTTTCATACAAAAAAGGAATTCTACACAAAAATATATGGGCCCATTACATTTTGTCAAAACCAAGTCCATTCATTATACTCATGGAAAATGTCATTTTACAATACAAACCATTCATACGGAAAAATCCTACACTAAAAAGCCCATCAAGAAAAGTGTTTTACAACAATACAAAAGACCATAATAACAAAATGGAAGTTGCACATGAGGACCCCACACCGTTTAGCAGCCAAACTACACCATTTGCCTTACCTTGCCATATGCACCTGCGCAAAGAAAAAACAACAACATTACACAGCATCAAAAACCTGCAACTAATTTTCAAAGCAGCTGCAAGATATCAACAACAACATCGTCACGAGCAGATGTGTCTTGAAAAAGATCACACTATGCTAGCAGCCATCACGCCTTACAATATTGACCACAAACAAACCAGGTACCTACAAAACTTATACCTGCAGCGACCATAATAAGACCTTCACACATGATGAATTGCAAGCCAAAGCCACATTATTATGTTGAAAAAGCATGTATTTTCTTAACATCAAGGAAAATAAAAGAAATCAATAGCAGTGAAAAGAGCCACAAATCCCATGTTATACACACAAGTTACAACAGGGATAAACCATCACTTTGGATTCAAAATCACAAGATCATACCAATGGAGGAATTCTTTTCAAAACTCAGCTAACATAACAGAAATAATATTTAGATGAGTAAACAGGAAGCAAACCTCGTATCAATGAAAAGCCTTATGCAATGAAAAGCTTAGTACCTACTATGAAATAGGAAGATTGTTGAGAATATCGATTGCAGTAACAGAAGGTTTAAAGATTCTTCTCATTCTCACCTCTAGACTTTGGTTGAAGAGCCAGGACAAATGTAGGAAGAGCATCTGGGGACCTTGAGAGAGTGACTTCAGTTCGTTTCAAATCTCCTGATTTCGTACCCTGCCGTGATCACCTTATAATTCACATGAGTGCATCTATGCCACCTACATAATCAAGAGATGATATTTGATCAAGAAATTGAATGGTTTGGTTATTCCAAAGGAAAAGCCAAGTAGCTGGTTTAATGGTAGTAATAAATATTGATTGATTTTTGAATCTTTACCAAGAAGTTTTAAGTCAAGTTATGAAATCTTCTTGATCCAATTCCACCAGCTACTCCCAGAATGGTAACCTGCATCAGTTCAGTCCAAGATTAGAAAAGCTGTCAAGACACTCTCAAGCATTAAAAAGCATATCAAAAGTAAAAATGATGTTCTCAGCCAAATAAACCAAAGTAGCAGGATAGTCACAAAGTCCATCTGGCTCCAAGTCAATCTCAAAACCATTATATACTTTGGATTCCAAGTTACAAATGAGTGCTAAGTTTTGTTATTCAAATGAGCATCAAGCATTGCCACATTATAATAATTGGATTCAAATGGATAAATAACCTTACCCTGTCCATGACCATACCAAGATTCTTAACAAGGATGAATAAGACAATCATGGAAAATTCTGCATAGAAACAAAAAAACAAATGTCAACTATTGTTTTGAGTCAACCAAAGCCACATCAGCACAATGAAAATTCTTGCAGAAAAAATCAGCCAAAAATCACCTATTCTAGAAGCTCACTACAGACAAACAATGAGTCACTATCACCAAAGGGTCCCCATAAAATCCCACTGCAAATTCCCTCTAACGGTATTGAAATTTCCAGCTAATTCTCATGCATGTGAAAGAGGAATATTCCTCAGATTTTTTCCTAACTCTACACGTACCAGAAAACCACAAACCCTCTATAAATAGGAACCCAATCATTAGCAAAGGAAGGAGAAAAAACCCTACATTGGCTGCGCAAAAATCCTACCATTCACTAAAGCTCAGGTAAAAAAAAAGAAGCTCTTTGAGTCTCACACTGAGACTCAAAGTTGCTCGAGCTAAAAGCCTCTCAGAGAAGTTTTGTTCACACAGAAAGATCACAAAGAAAAAGAAAGGAAAAGATTAAGCTCAGAAAGAAGAGAAACGGACCTGAGAGTACTTGGACGTGCATAAAGACATTCTCAAAGGATTCTTCAACTGGTATCTATTTCTCCTTCGCTTTAAAATCCATTTGCGCGAACCTTCGCTTGATGATGACTTCTAAGTACATTATTTGCTCGTCTCCGCTCGATTTAGGTTGATTTTGAGTTAATCTTGAATTAGGGTTTATCTTTGGAAAACTTTCGATCCATTCGATTGGTTAGGTTTTAGGGACTTTTGAGGTCTGATTTGAGAAGAGGGTGAGAAAGTAGTTAGGGTTTGTTTATGTTTTTTCTTGGTTCAGGTGTGTCTCACCGGAGAAGACGGTGGCGGCCGCCACGCGCCGCCGCTTCTCCGACCGTTTTAGGTTTCCGGTGAAAGAGTTGAGAGAGATTTTAGAGAGAACGACGAGTGAGAGAGAGAATTGAATGGGGGAAATGAGGTGTCTTCGCCTTTCCTTTCCTTTGATAAGTGTGGTTGAGTTGGCACGGTGAGCCTCTGCACCGGTGACAAGTGTCACCGACCATGGCTTTTGTTTCAATCTCACGTGTCTCTCTCTTCGCCTACCCACCGTGTGCATGCGTCTCAGACCCTTAGATCTAGGGTTTTGTTGCCCCTGTGATGATCAGACGTTCCAGAGTTCCTGAGGGTCCATGGTGGACTCTCACTTCAGCGTTCAGGCTTATTTCCTTTGGGCCTGGGATGGATCACTAACACACCCCCTTATTTTCTGTTGCTTCTGGCCCATTTGTTGTTTTTCCCTTATTTGTTTTTTAGTTCTAATTTCTAAAACTTAATTTTAATAATACTTAATAATAAAAATCTAAAAAAAACATTTTATTTTCTTTTAAAAAACAAAGCTTTTGAAATATTATTAATAAATTAATTTTGATAATTTTATTAAATTTTTTTATTTAATATTAATTAATCTTTTTATGATTAATTTTATTAAATATTTAATTTTAATTTAATTAATTATTAATTTGGTTTCAATTCTAAAAATTCTAAAAATACTTTTATTTAATAGGTCCTCAATTCTTATTTAATTAATTTTATTAAATTATTTTATTTAATATTAATTAATTTTTTATAATTAATTTTATTAAATATTTTGATTTAATCTAATTAATTATTGGAACTTTATTCTAAAAAACCTAGAAATTAATTTTAGTGTAGGATTTCCCTCCTTTAAGAGTAACGTTAGAGTGAGGATACTAATCACTAACCTATTTTGATCATCTCCCCCATCTTATGCTATAATCATTATATTTTATTTCATGCTTTGAATGAAATTTATGCCATAAACTTAAAGTAATTTTTTTTCACTTAATCAAATCTTAATTAAGTCTTAATCTCTTAAGATAATTCAATTTTTTTTATATAATTAACAACGAAAGTAGTGGGCTTTTGGGGTCTAGCACTCCTTGGGTCCTTGGATGGATGCTCTTGAGGCGCACGCTTCGAGTTGTGTTCATCTCGTCTTTCGCTTAAAAAATACACTAAAATTTGTTAAACCTTAATCAAAATACTCATTTAAAACAAGCCATATTCATTTATACTTTAATCATTTTTTTTAAAAAACACTTAAAACTTCCAATTTTAATCAAAACATTTAACCCTTAAAAATACAACTCATGTTCTCAAACTAAAAGACTTAATCCAATTAATTTCTTAACTTTTAAAAAACATCTTTCTCAAATCAAACTAAGTCATAATTATTTCCTTAAAGACAAAACTCAAAACATTTCTTAAGACATTTAAACTTTTTCTAATCAACAATGGAAGTAGTGGGCTTTTGGAGTCTAGCACTCCTTGGGTCCTTGAACGACCGCTCTTGGGGCGCACGCCTTGGGTTATGATCGTTCTGTCTTTCATTCCAAAACACTTAATTCACTTAAACTCTCATACTTAAAACATTCAATCTTTTAAAAACACTTTCTTAAGATCATAATCAACGTTTTAATACTTAAAATATTCTCATAGAATATTTAGGTCAAGCTTCTTAAACCATTCACATAATTAATTATTGGAAGTAATGGGCTTTTAGAGTCTAGCACTCTTTGGGTATTGAAACGATCGCTCTGGGGGCGCACGCCTTGGGTTGTGTTCGTTTCGATCTTCCATTTCAAAACTTAAAAACTCTCAACCCAATTAAAATACGTAATCCTCCTTGACCCTCTTAATTTTATCAAACCCTAATCCAATTAATACGCCTAATTAAGATACTCCGATCAAATTCAAATCATTTTTCTAATTAAATTACGAAAGTAGTGGACTCTTGAGGTCTAGCACTTCTTGGGCCCTTGAATGAACGCTCTTAAGGCGCACGCTTTGGGTTGTGTTCATTTCGATCTTTTGTTCCTAAAACACTCGCCCTAATTACATGGACAAAGAAGCCCATTGTCCAATAAACATAATTTCATAATTAATAGAATGAAAAAGGTGTCGTTGAGATCTAGCATCTCAGTAATACCCCGATTAATTGGTTGCAAGGCCGACGTCTTGTTTATCGAATAATCGTCATTCTTCCTCTAAAATACTTAACAAACCAAACATTTCCCATGCAACCAAAACCCTAATACACTTAATCCACAACTCAAACACCTTTCCCAAAGAACATTGTTTAAGTCATTCTTTCGCGCATATGAACTCGTGCTTCAGCCTCCCCTAACGAGCAGACAAGCCAATGTTTAGCAGTTAGAATGCAACCTAAACTCTCGTTCGCCTAAAACACGTCCAAATCAAACCTTTTTCTCAATCAAATCTCTAACACACTTAATCCAATTCAAACAAATTTTCTCAAGAGAACATTGTTTAGTCCATTCTTCCGCGCATATAAACTAGTGCTTCCGCCTCCCCTGACGAGCAGACAAGCCAACGTTTAGCAGTTAGAATGCGAATTAAACACTCGTTCGTTTAAAAAACACAAACCAACCGTAGTTCCACGAACTACGAATGCTCTGACTTTCCCATTGCACGAGGGAATACGTAGGCCCAAGGGTTCAAATCCTTGTCGAGCACACTAATAAAAAACCACCCATTTCCCCCTTAGAAAGCAATACTACATTAGAAGAAAACAAACAAACCAAGCTAACATTTCTCTCGAATCGAATCAAGAGGTTCCCGTTGAGTACAACGGACGTAGAGGGTGCTAACACCTTCCCTTTGCGTAATCGACTCCCGAACCTAGAATTTGGTTGCGATGACCATTTTATTATCCCTTTAAAGGTTTTATCGATATTTTCCTATACCTTCCTTGGAATGAATAAAGTTCGGTGGCGACTCTGTTTCGAACAGTTTTTTCCACGTCCATCGCGAGGATCATATTTTTCGAGGTATGACACACGACGATTCGATATAGACAAGTAAATTTCCACTGAGTGTCATTGTATCTTGTTAAGTCGATCCTCCCATTCAGTACTTCCAACAGCTACAAGCTTTTCTGTGTCGTTAACAGTTGCTGATTCCCCAGTAGTGTCGAAATTGAAGTATTTCCCAGCCGAGTCAGAAGGCTGATTATCCCCGCAAAGGATCTAGGGTTTCATAGATCCCCAAGCAGAGTTTTAATGACTTTTCTTCCTCAACAGAACTTCATTCATAAAGTTCTCATTCCCAGCGGAGTGCTATGAAAGGAGTAATCCCTCTCTAGGGCAGAGTCATTCAAGAGGAAACTTCCTCAACAGGATCATCACACCTCAGTGTATCTGCTAGCCAATTTATTTGTGGCAATTTATGGCAAGAGTTATTCTCGGCAGAAGGCTTAATCCTTACAGAGCAATTGAAGGATCGAATAATGATCTTTTCCCCGTGGAGTTGGATTCCTCGTCCGGAGTCTCTTTCGCATTTGGATATAGTTTGCATGGCATTTTTCTAAAGCGTAGCATTCCATTGATATGGAGCATTACGGCAAAAATCAAACATGTGCATACGAAACATAAGCCAGGTTCAACCGTTTACCTACAAGACAGAGCAATTCACAGACAAAACATTGTCGTCCAACCCCAGCAAAGCCTGCTACAACGCTTGATCATACAATCTTATTTCAATACTCGTCCGTATTGACCTTTGAGATACTCGTCTGTATCTTATTAATCATCGTCCGATACTCGTCCGTATCATCGACTTGGTCACTCCTCGTGTACCTTTGATGATTGTTTGATGCTCGTCCGCATCGTTAACCTTTGACACCCGTCCGTGTCCTTTCAGCACTCGTCCCTGTTTGAACTCTTATTTCAATACTCGTCCATATTGACCTTTGAGATACTCGTCCGTATCTTATTAATCATCGTCCGATACTCGTCCATATCGTCGACTTGGTCACTCGTCGTGTACCTTTGATGATTGTCCGATGCTCGTTCGCATCGTTGACCTTTGACACCCGTCCGTGTCCTTTAAGCACTCGTCCGTGTTTGAACTCTTATTTCAATACTCGTCCGTATTGACCTTTGAGATATTCGTCCGTATCTTATTAATCATCGTCTGATACCCGTCCGTATCGTCGACTTGGTCACTCATCGTGTACCTTTGATGATTATCCGATGCTCGTCCGTATCGTTGACCTTTAACACCCGTCCGTGTCCTTTCAGCACTCGTCTGTGTTTGAACTCTTACTTCAATACTCGTCCGTATTGACCTTTGACACTCGTCCGTGTCCTTTCAACACCCATCCATGTTTTCTTTCCATACTCGTCCGTATGGTCATTGATAATCGTCCGTATCCCTATTTCGATACACATCGTATCGAGCTATGTAGTTATTTGTTAATACTTCCAGAAGGGTTTATATCCCTTTTCTTCTTCATTCAGCGTGCAAATTTTCTGGTTGTTTTGGTATTCAATCACAATTCACCTTGATTGTATGAATAGTCGTTGCTTTCATCCTTCTCAGGTTAATAAATGATTGAATAGGGGCAGCTGTAACACCCCAAAATTTGCCCTCTTGTTGTTGCCTAGATTATGTTTCATTGCATTGCATTTACATCTCATTTCATCTCATACGCGTTGCAAAGGGCATGTGATCAGTGGATTTCATAGTATAGATCATTCAAAGCAGGAGAGCTAAAGCCTAAGGTCTTCAAGCAAGCCTCAAGAGTCTCTTATGTCTCATATGATCTCAATTGATCCCTCAAGTCATTGGAAGAAGAGAATTCACCAAGAAGTTGGACAATTCATCATCTCCTAGCAAAAGCAGTCCAAATTAGGGTTTTGAGTTCAAGCAGTCTCCTGATGAAATTTTGGTTCAAACTTGATCTCAATGTTTTCTACATGATGTCAAGTATCTAAGGATGGAAGATTGTTCATTGGCTCATTTAAGAAGAGGTTCAATTGGTCAGTTGCTTGAGAATCAAGAAATTGGGGAAAAGTCAACTGCGCAAAGGAAAAAGTCAACTCCTGACTTTTTAAGGTCAAATTCATGAAATTCAAGTCACATATGTTCATTAGACAAGATTTGATCAAGAAATGTCAGGAGGTTCATGGAAAAATCAAGAAATCACAAAACTGCCCAAAATAGAAACTTTAAGGTTTATAAAAATGGAAAGTTTAGGCCATTTTGCACTCTACTTCAAGGCATTCTTTCTCCAAGATAAAAGCTTCAAACTTCATGCCCAAGTTGAGCCAATTAAAGATCACATTCCAAGCTTCAAATCCATACCAAGAACTCTTCCATTGGATCAAAATTGAGAGAGTTATGATCAATCAAAGTTTGACAAAATCAAGGCAAATCTCAAGTCATGGCAAGGCAGATTCAGGCCTACAAGCCATAATTTCATCGAACACTTGGCGTGCCAAATGTTAAGCTGGTTTTCTCCATCAAGAAGGCTTAAAATGTAAAATTATTGAACATCAAAGTTGTTCATCTCCATGTCCTCTTTAACTTTGGTGTTGGGCATTTTTTCATTTGAACAAGTTATAGAGATCATACGAGGGCTCAAACATGGTGGTCTCACACTGAAAATTCATAGGCACCAAGGCCTTGCTTGCAGACCAAGTCACATGCCCATACACCAGTTGTGATTCCTTATTTTCCAAGCATCTCCACCCTTGGATGTTGAAATTCACCTTGGGATTATTACCGAGTTGATCCTAACTAACCGAGTTAACCACCTTGACTCGGTGAGTTGAGTCTAACTAACTCCGACCCTAACTCCAAACCCAAAGCTAAGTCCAAAGCTAATCCCAAACCTCTCACACTCCAAACCTAAAGTCTATTTAAGAAATCCTTCACTCATTTTTAAGGGATTTACCATTATTCACCATTTTTCACCAAATTTCTCACATTGCACTCTCAATTCTCTCTTCCAAACCCTCACAAAAAGCTCTTATTTCTTGAAGGATAATCACTTTTCACATTGAAAAGTGATTAATTCTTGAGCTCAAACTCCATCATTTGGCTTTTTTTCGGCTGGATTACTGGAAGTTCAGATTATTCTACTTCAATCCAAGGGTTTCACACCATTTATTTTGGTGCAAGTTCGATCTCGGTGATTTTCCGCGACTTTGCTCGGTTTCGACGCATTTTGGCTACTAATCGAGGAATATCTAGTTTTCTTTAATTTTCTTCACCAAGATCACTTTGTAACAATTACCAAAGCAAATCTCCGCTTTGTAGGTTGGTTTTCTTCAAATCTATACTTGATTTAGCTTATTTGCAACTTATTCGATGTAGATTTTTGGTGATTTTTGGTTTGGATCCATGGCGCTTGAATTTGATTTTTGACGTTGATGATTGTTTGATCTAATTGATGTTTGATTGCTATGATTGAACTCAATTTTTGTGCATGATAGTTTACAAGATCATTTGGATGTTTGGATAAGTGATTTACTGCTGAAAAGTGCTTTTCAAAGTTGAATTTTTGCCTCTGTTTCAGTGGTAATCGATTACTCTAACAGGGTAATCAATTACTCTGCCTTATTTTCATATTTTTAGCCAATTTTCAACTGAGTAATCGATTACCCTATGTGAGTAATCGATTACCACTGAAGCAGATTGTGTTTTTCTTGCATTTTCTTGCTTGTTTGATATCTCTTGCATGTCTAAACTTCATGGATTGATACGTTGATGATTAGTGGACTATTCTTGAGCTGTTTCACTTCACACTATTGCATGAGCATGATTTTTTGACACGCGGTTCTTGATGGTTAATCGATGAATGTTTATGTTTGTGTTGTTGATTAATTAATGTAATGATCACATAATGCACACACATTGAGCTTGTTAATTGTTAATTGATGCTTGTGTTGCTGGAATTTTTAGGTGCATGTTCATTTGCTTTCTATTTCAATAGGTGCACATTTGTTTTAATTTGTTCACATGCTTAATAATGTGTATTCTCTTACAATGTGCATTATTCCATGGTGATCTCAAGAATTGTTTACTATGATTTATGGTGTGATTGTGATCATGTTTGATTGAATAATGTGCAAGGCTTGAAGCATGTTTGTTCTTTTATGAATGAATCATTTGTGAGTGTATGCTGCCCCTGATTTTTCATTGCTGTCTATACACATATATGATGTTATATGTGCTGCTATTTGCTTTTTACACCCATTTTGTAGGCTGAACATATGCTGTTAATTGTTGTTTGGTACATGATGATAGATTTCACTGCTGCGTTGCACTTATGAGCTGTAATTGTTGTTGTTTTCATTGTTTCCTTCCATTCCATTTTCTTATTTGGATAGCATGATATGTTGTTTTGTGTAGAATTTTCTTCACACCTTTAGGATCCTTCTTCCTTAGTTCCTAACTTGGTTGATCTTTACTTGTTAGTCTTTCCTTACTTCATTACTTGTATGTAGTTTTGCTAACATTTTCAGGGGCCTATGGTAAGTCAAGTGTGTGGGTGTGCACCCACATACAACCTCTTTTCTTATCTTTTAAAGTTTTCAACTTGTGATTGTGATAAGCATCTCATTGCTTTCCTTTTTCAACTTCTCTCATCCCTTTGAGTTCTTAACTTAACTTCAATCTTTGAAGTAAGTTAGAACTCATTCTTCTTCTCTTTTCTTTTAGACCTAGGTTTCTAAACCACACTAAACCATTAGGAACATCCAAGCATGATAACTCTTAGGATTATTAGTCTCCCTTTAGACTTTTACCTTTCTTAACACCTTTGAGTCTCTCTTTTCTCATCTCAAAACAAAAGCAAAAAAACGCTTAATAAAGGATTAACGCATATTGCACGTGAGCTTAGAGCACGTGAAATGGAAGGAGGGGAGTTTCTCTCCGCCTTTCTAGAATGTCTAGCATACGTCCTGTTAGGACGACCATGCGATGCATTCGATCTTATGCAATAGACTTGAATGCAATATGCATTACTAACACAAAAAAGATCAAAACACTTCTTTCTAAAATACAAAAACAAACAAATTCTCTTCTCATCTCCTTCATTCTATTCCTTAAGGACTCGTCATGTCCGTTCTACCGCAAACAGGTAACGCCTAAGTCTCCATACAGCGAGCTGCAACACCTAAATGCTAGGACGCGCACTCTGATGTTTCCATTAAAAAAGAACACAAACAAAGCAACCCTTGTTGAGCCGAACTATGTTTGCTCTAATTCTTCTTTCTCGTCTGATTGAAGATATGTAGGCACGAGATGCGATATATCGACGAGCAAACCTTTCCCCGTAGTCCGTCGAACTACATTGACTCTGACTTTTCCATTGCACCGAGGGAATACGTAGGCCTAGGACTCCGAGGATGTCCTATCGAGTCACTTCTTTTTCTTTTCTTCCTTGTTTCTTTGTTCTTTCCCGTACCTGTTCCTTTCCCTTTCCAGTAGCAGTTGATTTCTAGTTTCCTACACCCTTTGATCGAAACAGCAAGCGTGAATCCCGTCGAGTACGACAGACGTGAAGGGGTACGATAACCTTCCCTTCACGTAACCGACTCCCTTACCCATTTCTCTTGGTCACGAGACCTCGTTCTCTCCTTCCCTCAGGTTTATGCAGTGTTTCCTTTCTCTCTCTTAGGATAAATACACATTGTTGGCGACTCTGTTTCCGCGCCACTTTCGCGTTTGTACTTGGATGAAAATCCCGGGAGCGACAGGTAGGTATCAGCAAGAAGCGTCGGAACAGGCTTCTTGGACAAGAAAATGTTGATGGCAGCCTGATCTACGAAATCCTCCATGTTCGGAAACAAGACAATCCCATATACCAGCAAAGTGAGAACGGCGTTGAAAGCCTTCCAGTTTCCTTCCTTAGCAAAAGTAGTGGCCTTGTCAACCAAGAACTTCGAAGCAAACCCTCGAATACCTTTCCCTTTGGTCTTGAGATTAACCTCCACATCTTTCTTACTAATGCAAAGCGCATCAGCAATAAGATGAAACTTCAGACAACCGCTAGTGTAAACATAAGGAACCTGCTTCTGGATCTCAACCCCCAGAATATAAGTATACTCCTCAAGTGTAGGTGCTAGTTGATAATCCTGAAATGTGAAGCACCTATATGGCGGGTCGTAGAACTGAACCAGAGTATGAATAACAGTGATGTTGACTTCAATGTTGATGATGGTCAACAGATTACCATAAGTACCTATGAAAACCCCTCTGTGATCTCCAACCAACAAAGATGCCAAACCTCTCAAAACACCCAGCTTAGGCTCCACAAACTTGTAACTGAAGATGCCTCGACGACCAGTACTCATCTCTATGATAATGTCAACAAAAGATAAGCCTTCGAATACCTGGAAATGCACATGCAAAAATTAATTTACATGATGAAATGTTATGCAACACAACAACAAGAAGCCAACACTGCCCGAATAATCAAATCTGCATAATCTGGATATCTGCATATAATCTGTGTCAGTGCAACATAATCTGATGTGTCGGTGAAGAAATCTGGCGTGTGTGAGAACAAGGGTATGAAGTGGCTTGTTTTCCTGCAAAAAACCCATCCCCCTCACAGGTGTGATCTAGACACAACAAGGTGGTCCCTAGAAAAGGTCGCCCAAACCATAGGACTCAGAATGAAAACCCCCCGCCGTAGTGAATTCTCACAGGACGGAGGTATTCTCAAACGAATCACGATCTTGGATGTGGGTCTCGTGATATCCCAACGCGCAAAACGCAGGCCTCACGACTATCCACGTTCTAGCCTATGTGTATACTAGGCCCGATGTTAGGACCTTTCTCTCCAATAATATCTACCCATCGCAACAACAGCAGAGAATAGCAGATATCCAGAATATGCAGCATAATGAATATTCAAAGCAGTAAAGAAATGCGATAAATAAACATAAAGCTAAAGCATAAAATAAAGCAAGTAAAGCGCGAAAGATAAACACCCAAACAAGCAAGAGAAAGCAAACAAAACTAGGCGAGACCCCTCAAGGGATGGACCAGCAATAGGTCAATCTCTCCCCAGCAGAGTCGCCAGCTGAAGATGGCTGGTTTCTACCTGAGTGAATCGTACACTCAAAGATACAACAGAGTCGCCACCGAACTTTATTTAGTCCCAAAGGACAGGGAAAATATCGATAAAACCCAAGGGAAGAGAAACGGGAACGGGGGGTTGGTTATGCGAAAGGAAGGTATTAGCACCTAACGCATCCGTCGTACTCGACGGGAACCATTTCGCTTGCTTCTAGGCTTGGATGGGTTAACTATCTAAAGGCTTCTAGCTAAAGAAAAGGAGAGAGAGAAGAAAAAGGAGAAAAAAGAAAGAAAGGAAAGAAAGTGTTCACGGAGGAACGAAGTCCTCGTGCCTACGTACCCTCATAGTGCAATGAGGAAGTCAGAGCATCGTAGTTCATGGAACCAGGGGACGAAGAAAAGGAAAGAAAGGAGGAAGACGGAAGAAAGGTGGAAGTGTGCTCGCCGAGATCATTGCGATCTCATGCCTACGTATCATACATCCAAAAAGGATGCAGAATCAGAGCTTCCGCAGTTCGGGGAACTGAGCGAAAAAGGAAAACAAGAAAGAAACAAGGAGACGAAAGCAGTGGTGTCGAAACCAAGAGCAAGAGATGGAGAAATATCCGCTGGGGATGCAAAAGAGAATTGGTGTCGAAACCAAGAGAGTAAGAGCAAAGGGAATAGAAAGGACTCCGATGGGGATCCAGCTAAAGGGATGGTGCCATAACCAAGAGAAAAAGGGGACTCGGTATATTAACTGGTTGGTAGTGGTTAACCGAGGAAAGAGAGTAAGACCCTGGCGGGGAAAAGACTGGTGTCAACAAACGGACTGTGATAAACAAAGAGAGAGAGTGTTGAACCGAGAGAAGGTGTTTGACTCTGAAGGGGCCTCGGTATATTAATCGGTAAACAATGGTTAACCGAGGAACGAAAGGACTGCAACTCTGCGGGGTAGAGAAGCATTGGTTTTAACAGAGAAAACTGTGATTAACCAAAAGCACAGGTGTAGGACCGAATAAAGATCATAACCCAAAGGACGGGTATAGGATCGAGCAAAGATCGTGACCCAAAGGGGTTCGGTAAACTGACTGAACAAACAGTACTCAACCGAAGAAAGGGTATTTGAACCAAAGAAAGGTTACTAACCTAAGGGTGCAAGTATTCGAACCAAGAGGAGGTTGCCAACTGCGGGGGATTCGGTGTTTACAGACGGACTGTGGTTAACCGAAGAGAACAGCGAGTGATTAACCAAAAGAAGGTGATTAACTCGAAAAAGGGTTCAGTATTTTAACAGACGGACTGTGGTTAACTGAAGAAACGGGTGATTAACCAAGAGAAGGTGATTAAACCAAGGTGCTCAGTGATTAACAGACAGACTGTGATTAACTGAAGAGACGGGTGATTAACCAAGAGAAGGTGATTAACCCAAGAAAGGAGAAGAACCAAGAGAAGGTTGCGAACTCCAGGGGAATATGGTCGTGACAGGAAAACTGTGTTGGACCAAAGAGAGAGAATTGAAACTCTTCAGGGGAATCAAAAGCAATGATTGATTACAAGAAAAGCATAGGGTATTGAAATGAAGACAGCTTGCTAACCCAAGGAACAAAGGATCGTAACCAAGAAGAATGGCGATAGATCAAGAGAGAGATTGAGAGAGATAAGAGTGATCAAAGATCAAAAGAGATCGCAAAGAGAGAAGAGTGATCAAGGATCACCTCGACTGGGGAAGGAAAGCACATTACCGCCTAGAGATAGAGATGACTAAGCCAAACACAGGGTCATTCGTCCCCTACCTGAAGTAGTCAGAATGAGAGTATGAATTCTCCCTTCTCATCCCTTCCCTAACACACACAGGGTGTAATGCGGAAGTTGAATCGAATGGCCCAACAGTGCTCCTGCGTAGAGAAACAGACAGCATAACGGCGTCAATTTGTACAGTGCTCCGATGCAAGGCGCAGCGCGAAACTCCAACTCCACGGGGGGAATGTGAGAGAAAGCTCTAAAGGAGGCCTAAAGAGAGGAAAAGGGAAGATCGATTAATCGAAACAAAGTTTCGATCAATTAATCAAGGGAGAAATATGCTAACAACTTTCCAAAGAGGATGAAAAGTCATTAAAGCAAAAAGGAGTGAATTATTGATTATACAAGATTAAGTTTATCCATGAAGAATAAACTTAATGCAAACTGAAATGGAAGGTGTAAAACAGTGCCAAATGATCACCAAAATGCCACACAAATGCATGTATCATGTGAACAAAATAGTGCAAGAATTGCTATGTTCATACAATGCTAAGAACATGAAACAAATGAATAATCGAAAATGCGCATCGAAAGTTCATGAACACAGAAGTGAAATGACATTAAAAACATCCATACAATCACGCATGACAATCTATGGAAGTTAAAATGAGGAAAGCATGGCAAACACACTTGAAAATGCAAGAAAATGGTCTTCTGGTTCAGTGTTAATCGATTAACATAATTGCACTGCAAAGTGTTAATCGATTAACACGTGAAAAAGTGTAAAAAAACACTGGTTAATCGATTAACACAATTGCACTGCAATGTGTTAATCGATTAACATTGTACAGGGAGCAGAAAATCAGTTTTGAAAAGTGCTTTTGGCCAACTTTTTTATTGTGCAATCACTCCAATGCTAGGGCAAACAATTATGTACGAAAAATCAAGCTTAGAAACAGCAAATGATCAAAAATAGAATCAATTAACAATCAAGATCAAGGATCAAGCAAAAGTGTAATCCATTCACATGCAAGAGTATCGAAATTACATCGCAAACGATACGAAAACAATCGAAATGATAAAATGAATGAAATCCACCAACCTACAAGGCTGAGATGTGCCTTGGTAAATGTTGCAAAGTGATCTTGGTGCAGAAAATTAGAGAAAACCAGAGGATCCTTGAATTGTAGACGAAACGCGTCGAAACCGATCAAAAACGCAAAAATGCACCGAAACCGAACTTGCACCAAAATAAATGGTGTGAAATCCTTGGATTGAAGTAGAATGAGATGTACTTCCAGAAATCCAACCAAAGAATGCCAAATGATGAAGGTTAAGCTCAAGAATTAATCACTTTCAATGTGAAAAGTGATTAATCTTCAAGAATAAGAGCTTTTGGTGGGGTTTGATGGAGAAGAATTGAGATGAATATGAAGGATGAGTAGAGAAATCAGAGAAAAAAGTGAGAGAATTGAGAGTGAAATGTGAGAAGCTTGGTGAAAAATGGTAGAGAATGGTTGAGGAATTGAAAAGTGAGTGGAGGTGAGTTTATATAGACTTTACGTTTGGAGCATGAGATGGTTTGGAATTTGGTTTGGAATTAGCTTTGGTTGACTCACCGAGTCAAGGCGGTTAACTCGGTTAGTTAGAACCAACTCGGTAACCATCCCAAGGTGAATTCCAACATCCAAAGATCCACATTACTTGGAGAACAAGGAACATAGTGCACTTGATTTGAAGTGAAGTATCATAGCAAATGCACTTGGAATGAATTGTGTAGCTTGGAAATGTTTAGAAGTGTCTAGAATATTCCATATGCTGCTAGAATCCAAGACCAAAATGTGTGCAAAGGTGCTGTCATGAAAAAGCAGCAAATTGTGCCTATTTTGCCTGTGTTAATCGATTAACACAATTGCACTGCAAATGGTTAATCGATTAACCAGGCCAAAATATGCCCAATTTGCCTAAAAAATGGTGTTGTGGTCTCAGTTCCGATTTTCGACCTCTTGCTTTGATAAATAGGTATGAAAACCTTCATTTTGTGCTTGTTTTGATGAGGTGATGACCTTGTGAGGATATGATTAATCGGACTTGGAAAACCTGAATATCTTGCAATCGAAACACCAGAGGAAAAAATGCGAATGCGTATGCCAGCGATGCGAATGCTTATGCTCTTGCAAAAGGCAAAAGAGGGAGGTCAAATTTCGGGTTACGACATACAGAACACACAAAGTAAAAAACCAGAACTGCACATGTAGTTTTTGACATCTTTTGTCGTCAAACTTCCAACATGCATAACTCTCTCAATTTTTAACGAAATTAAAATCCGTAAGAACCTATCTTGACCGATTTTTCGCAAGGAATCCAATGGTAATACTCATGCACACTGAAACCTAATGTACAGAACATACAAAGCAAAAAACCAGAACTGCATGTTGATTTTAAAACAACAAAAACTCCACATATAAACATGTTAAAGTGCAAACAGTAGGAGGATCACATCATACACATTAAGGACTACATTTTTGCTTCAAGAATTGTTCAATATGATGCATGTATGTGGACAACAAAGGAAAGCATGATTCAAAGAATTCAAGTTGTGAATTTTACCTCTTTTTTGGAGATTTTGTGCAACCAACCAAGTGCTTTGTTCCAGAAATAATTTGATGCTTTGGACACCCTCAAATGACCTCTTAGAAGCTTTTAGGATGGTTGGAATCAGCTGGAACCTGCAAGAACACAAACTGGTGTTCCAGATGTTGGGAACCATTTGGGACAGTTCAAGGATGATATTTAGAGTGTGTTTGAGGTTTTATCTGGTTTGGAAAGTGACTGAATCAAGACATGGCTTGAAAAATGCAAAAGAGGTCCAATTTTGAGGTTTTGAGAGGTGACTTTGTGATTTTGGTGTTATAGGTCACTTGTGAGAGTTTGGACAGCTTAGATATGACATATTGGATGTGTTTGGATCATGAGCTATGGTGGAAATGCTCTCTAACTCAAAAACTCAGAATTACCTTGCTAAAGAAGGCATTTTGGAGTGAAAGAAGTGATTTTGAGGAAAGCATCTGTTTGATGGCTTTGGTGTACTCAAACTGAGCACAAATGAGCTCTATTTATAGTAGAGCAAGTTTGTTTTGCAAGCAATAGTGAATGGTGGCTGCAGCAGAGGTTTGGCAAATGTTGGCCAATGAGAATCCAAGTCTCCTCTAGCCATTGACTAGAGGTTAGAGCACATGCTGCTGGTTCCCTAGTTGTTGGAGGAATCTTGACTGAATTCAGTTAGAGGAAGCTTAGTTCATGCCACCTCTAAGCATCCATTAAATGCTCCAAACCAAAATTGGAGTCTTGTCCCTCTTTTAGGGTTTTCTAGGTTTGGCATGCTACTTTTGGTTCCAAGGACTTTGGAGGCTTTGAGATCAGATCATCCCCCTTGGATTTGATCCTCAGATGTGTCCAAAATGATGACAAGGCTGAAAAATTCGTGTGGAACAAGAAATGTGCAAATCTGTCCTGAAACCTGTCTTAAAAATCAGCTGCAGCAAGCCTTGTTGTAAATCCATAACTTCTTGCTCAAGAATGATAAATGGTTGTTCCATGACTTTATGGAAAGCTGAGATGACATACTTCAACTTTGATGTTTGACCCTAGACTTGGTTCAACTTGGATCATGGAGAAAAACATCCTTGAAGTTGGGACATTCTTGCTGGAAAAATATTAATGATGTCCTATGAAATGTTGAAACATTTGACAACTTTGAACATTAACAATTCCAAACTCAAATCACTTATATCTTTTAATCCACTATGATAGTTTGAGTTGAAGTGAATTGCACCTTTGATGCTTGTCCTGCATGGTGACAAAGCTTGAAAATTGTGTGGCACAAGAAAAAGTGCACAAAATCTGTCCTAAAAAACAGCTACAGCAAGCCTTACTATACAGTCCATAACTTCCTGCTCGAGTATGATAAATGGACGTTCTACAACTTTCTGGAAAGCTGAGATTACGTACTTCAACTTTGATGTTCAAGGTTTGGCTTGAATCAACTTGGATCATGGAGAAAAACAACCTTGAAGTTGGGACATTCTTGCTGGAAAAATATTAAGGATGTCCTATGAAATGTCGGAACATTTGACATTAAGAATTCCCAACTTTGGTCACTTATATCTTTCAATCCTTATGATATTTTGAGTTGATTCCTTCTTCAATGTTGAAGTATCAAATACCCTCTTTAAAAGTAGCTCTTACATAAAATCAATGGATGCTTGGATCAATAGTTACAACCTTGAAAAGTTGTGCACTTGAACATGATTTTAACTTAGAAAAAATTTCTAAGTTTCTTTCAATTTGATCAATTTTGCAATTTTGCATGATTTCTTGATTTAAATTTGATCAAATTAAATCATCCATCATATTTTCTTGAGTAATGGCTTGTGAAGCTCAAAGTTGACCAAAAGTCAAACTTTGACTTTCTGCGTCAGTTGACTTTGTATTAGATGAACTTGAGGCTTGATCCACTTGAAATGTTGCACTCTTGTGCTTAATTCTTGAAGTGGGAGTCCTTTTTATCCATTGTAGAGGTTTAAGAGGTTAAACAAGTTGAAGATCATGTCATTTCTTGATTGATCCATTGTCTAAGGCTCAAAGAGGGCTTGAAACCCTAATTTTTGTTTGTAGTGAGTGCTCACCCATCTTTGGGGAGACTAATGGTTCATCCATATGGTGATGATGATTTGCACAATGATGGGAAATCTTAGTGGTCAAAATTTGGGGTATGACAGATGCCCCTATTTAATCTTCTTGGACCCGAAGGTGCGAATGGTAAAGGTATTCGGGCATTCGGGGTGCAAGAGGATTAAATATCAGAATACCCGAAATTTTGATGGCGGTTAGCAATGGTAATTCACGCATCCCCCTTCTTTTGCTAAGCAATGATACTTAGAAAAGGTAAACTTCCCCTCGATTCTGGTTTCCTACCAAGGAACTGGTCTCAGTTTCTGATACAAACTTGATCCTGGTTTCCTACCAAGGAACTGGTCTAAGTTTCTGATATAAACCTCGCCCCAATCCTGGTTTCCTACCAAGGAACTGGTCTAAGTTTCTTTTGTAAACTTCCCCTCGATCCTGGTTTCCTACCAAGGAACTGGTCTAAGTTTCTTTTGTAAACTTCCCCTCGATCCTGGTTTCCTACCAAGGAACTGGTCTAAGTTTCTTTTGTCAATAAACTTTATTGATAAGGGACGCTACTTGTAGCGATTCTCCTCAAACTTCTCGCCGAATTTTCCTGGGGAGATGCCATTTAATGGAAAAAGTTTTGATTGTAGAGAAGCACAAACTTCTCTGTTTGAGACGCCATTTGTCGACTCTACTGGGGAAAACGAGTCTTCTTGAGAGACTGATTTCATTTGGGGATATTACATCATACTTTTCTCGAGATCTTCTCAAAGAAATGCCATACGATGTACCCCGATTTTAAGGTGCCGATGACCTTTTCGTCAGTGAATTTTTTGGAGAAAAACTGTTGTAATGCCGAATCTCTAATTAAGAGGCTTTCTCTGGGGATTTTCCTTAATCCGGGAAAGCGAAGATATCATCTTCAATGGCGAAGAGTGACATTTGCTGAAAGTTTCTCTGGTTTTCTCAGAAGTTCAAGTTATCAAAGTGGTCGAAGACCGGACATTTCATGACGAGGAAAGAACTGACAAC
The DNA here is from genome assembly GCA_022829125.1 of Lathyrus tuberosus. NCBI lineage: Eukaryota > Viridiplantae > Streptophyta > Magnoliopsida > Fabales > Fabaceae > Lathyrus > Lathyrus tuberosus. Next base: position 248,765 of record JALAZF010000085.1, on the reverse strand, counting down.
TCGATTGAGAGGACTTTTATCACTCGGGAACAAGACCGACTAGAGTGATAGTGATGCAATATGAATACGAATGTAAATCAATAATGCATGATGTATGCATGTTTATGCTGACAAAACTGACGCGACATACAGACTAGTAGATGAACACAACTGGGTACTCAGCCACAGCGGGGGATGAAAAGTATCACTGGTTCACGATAGCAATTCTGCCTTGCTTAGGAGAGAAGGGCTTAGAAGATAAGGACTCTGCCGAGGATGTCAGACGGAGTTTTCGCATCTGACATAACTGATCTTTCCTTCAGGCGCACTGGTTTAGAAGGAGTACTTTGATTCTGCACTTTGAAGCTCGCTTACTTCTGGAGAAGCGATTGATGTTCTTTCAATGTTCAATAGTCAAAAGAATTGCCATCTTTATTCTAAAAGCAGAAAAAAGTTTAACAAGTACATCCATTTTTGTTTTATTTCAAGAATCGTTAATCATGTTAAAATGCCGTTCTATAAAGCTAAAACAAGTAAGAATTACAAACAAAAGCACAAGGGCTCAAATTTTATTGATAGGATGGAAATTAGCCAAACGCTTGATTCCAAAGAGTATGTACAAAGTTAGAAAATGGTAATTTACAGGGAAAAGGGCTACGTTGAAACATAACGACCGCTATCCTTCTACCAACTTTGAATTTTGTGTATCCTGAGCTTCTGTCGAAGATGAACTTGATCGATATTTCTGACGGACGGTATGAGTGCTACTGGGGGATTTGCCCCTGTTGGACGTAGTTACTTGCCATTATCCCTAACTTTTGCCTGGATTGTACTTCGAAATTTCCAATCCATCGGGATGATTTTTTTTATTATGTCTCTAATTTTTGCCTGGACCGCCCTTTTGGCCACCGAGACGTTTTTTTTTTTAGTTTAGGCGAAGTATTTCTTGACTACATCAACATTCGTGGGGTAGACAAATTCCTCTCCGTCCATGGTTTCAAGTCTCAAGGCGCCGCCTGAGAAGGCTTTCTTGACCATATATGGGCCATCATAATTCGGAGTCCATTTGCCCCGAGAGTCAGTGAGAAATGATTGTATCTTCTTGAGCAGTTTGAAGATTGGCGCGCATGTCGCGGTCATGAGGAATATAAATCTGGAAATGTAATTCAAATGTCCCAGGAATCCTCTGACATGTTTTTCAGTTTTCAGAGAAGGCATTTCTTCAATGGCCTTGACCTTGTCAAGATCAACCTCAATTCCTTTCTGGCTGACGATTAACCCTAAGAGTTTCCCCGAACGGACACCGAAAGTGCACTTGTTGGGATTCAAGCGGAGTTTGTACTTTCTCAACCGCTCGAATAGTTTTGACAGGTGGTTCACATGCTCCTCCTCTGTTTTAGATTTGGCAATCATATCATCGACATATACCTCGATTTCCTTGTGTATCATGTCATGAAACAGAGTATTCATGGCCCTTTGATAGGTTGCCCCGGTGTTCTTCAAACCGAATGGCATTACCTTGTAACAAAAGGTACCCCATGGGGTAATGAACGAAGTTTTCTCCATGTCTTTCGGCGCCATTTTTATCTGATTATAGCCCAAGAATCCATCCATGAAGGAGAAAACTTTGAATTTTGTTGTACTGTCTACCAGCATGTCAATGTGTGGTAAAGGAAAGTCGTCCTTCGGACTAGCCTTATTTAGATCTCTGTAATCGACACACATTCTGACTTTTCTGTCCTTTTTTGGAACGGGTACGATATTGGCTAGCCATTGAGGATATTTAGACGTAGCGAGGAAACCCACGTCAATCTGTTTCTGTACCTCCTCTTTGATTTTGACAGCCATGTCTGGATGAGTCCGTCTCAACCTTTGTTTTACCGGCGGACATTCTGATCTCAACGGTAGATGATGTTCCACGATGCTGGTATCCAACCCTGGCATATCCTGATAGGACCAAGCGAATACATCGGGGAACTCCTTGAGAAGCTTTGTCAAACTTTCTTTGACAGTTGGACTGAGAAGTGCCCCAATCTTGACTTCTTTTCTCTCTTCTTCCGATCCTAAGTTGACTGTTTCCAGCAACTCTTTGTGAGGCTCAATGGACCTTTCCTCTTGTCGGAGTAATCGGGAGATCTCTTCTGGAATTTCTTCGTCATTTTCTCCTTCAGCCTCAAATACCGGGAACTCAAAGTTGGGAGAAGGCATTGGATCGTATGTTTCAACTGGGTTTAAAACAAGCAATCTGCATGACGTGATGATTTGTGTTTAGAAGAGATAGAGAAAATGCAAGTGTGTGCAGTGTATTTCTTTTACTGCTTGTTTTTATTATTGAGTTGTTTTTTAGGATTACCATTTTCTGAGAAAAGCAAAAAGAGAAAACAGCAATTAATGCGGAAATTACAGAACGACGTTATTTTATTAACAAACAAGTCGATTCTTGAAACTACAGCCCTATAAAACAAAACTCTGTCACTTTGGGCGAAGCAAAGAGGGAAAATTTACAGAAAGTGAACCCTATCAAAACATCTGTTTCACCTGGGCAGAGTGAAAGGTTAAGATAAAAACGGCAATTACTTTGACTTATGAACAATCTTCGGAACATCGACAGTAACTCATTGGCGGCGAACTCCTCGGTGAATCACAAAGTCTGGTACTTTCCTTGATTTGTCTTCAGAAATGACGCTGATTTCTGGTGGAGCAGAATCATTGGAATCTGTCTCCCAGGCAGAGTTGTCGTAGGAGAATTCCTCTTTTGTATTTTGCGTAGTATTTGTACTCTCTGTTGTATCTCCCCACCCAGTTGGCTAGATGTCTTCGAGCCTGATACGAGAGCTTTCAGGAGCGGTGTATTTGACCATGAAGTCAAATTTTCCACTCGGCTGTCCCAGGGTGTCCCACACTTCTTTGGAACTGGAGGAGTCATCCCTCTCGATGACGTTGACCTTGGGAAAAGCATAGTTAATGAATTCTAGTCCTGCAAACATTGCAAATTCATCATCGTGCTGGGTATTTTCAGGATAACCTGGGTGTTGATCCCATGACATGGTGGGGACGCAGGTATTCTTTTCAATGATGCTCAGCTGATTTTCATTGTTCGGATGATTTTCTTGCCCTAAGTTTCCTGGGTAAGGCTGCCAAATAGGCAGACCATCCATCGGGCCATAGTAGTTGGTGTCAAAGTTGTCTTTCATCAGAGTGTCTTCCTCTAATGAATTTGGCGGAGCACGGCATCCTTCCGGATCACAATCTCCATATATCATTTCATGTCTGACCTCAGTATAAATCTCGGGCTTTGTGCAGGAAAGCAAAAGGGAGTCTGCGTTTTGCCCTGAGACGTATAATCGTCCTCGTTGAGATAGGACTTCCATACCTCATCTGTATCGGAGGAATCATCTTCATTGATGGTATGTACTTCTTGAGACACTGGGTGAAGGAAATCTCCACTGTGGAAGAAGTTCTGAATGGGACAAAGACTTTCATCGTTGGTAGCAGCCTGTGTACAGGTTGAGGAAAAGCCAAGACCTTTCCTTTTCTTATTGTCAATAGGAATGACAAGCTGCCCCCATCCTGTTGTGTTGGTACTCTCGACCGCTTTGATAGCATCTTTGTATGAGGAAATCGAGGTTCCTTTCTCTGATTGATTCTCATTGCTCACCATAAGCACTTGGAACTGAGTTCCAACAACCTCCTCGGGTTCTACACAAGTAGATAATGACAAGTTGCTCACTAGCAAGGCTTGTTCTCCACAGACTGTGATGAGTTGGCCCTTCTGGACGAACTTTAGCTTTTGGTGGAGGGTCGAAGTGACCGCCCCAGCCTGATGTATCCAAGGTCTTCCTAATAAACAATTGTATGTTGCCCGGATGTCCATGACCTGGAAAGTGACTTGGAAAGTGTGAGGACCAATAGTTATGGGAACGTCGACTTCGCCGATAACCGTTTTTCTGGATCCGTCAAATGCTTTGACGACGACCTCGCTGGTTCTCATCGAAGGTCCTTTGAATGATAATTGCATCAAAGTGGACTTTGGCATAACATTCAGGGCTGGCCCTGTGTCTACCAGTACGCTGGCTAAAGCATCGTCCTGGCAGTTGACTGTAATGTTGAGTGCCATGTTCTGACGGCGACCCTCTTCAAGTAATTCCTTATCACTAAATCCCAAGTTATTGCAGGAATTAATGTTAGAGACAATGTTATCGAACTGTCTGATGGTTACATCCTGTTCTATAAAGGCTTGCTCCAAGACTTTCTGTAGAGCCTCCCTGTGTACTTTTGAACTAAGTAACAGTGATAATACCGAGATCTTTAAAGGAGTTTGTAACAGTTGATCAACAATGTTGTATTCACTCCTTTGGATGAGCTTCAGCATCTCATCATTGTTTTTCGAAAGTTTGGGATTACTGGATTGAGCGACTGGTGGATCAGGAGGTTCCGTCTGAAGTTCCTTTTCTTTGTTAGGTTCCCTAACCCCTCAGTTGAAGATTCTTCCACTCCGTGTTACTCGACTGATGTCTGCAATATTCACGGCGGAGGGTAATGGAATTTCCTTTCCATTCTCAACCGTTGTTGCATCGTATTTGTAAGGGATAGCCTTAGTTGATTCATACGGTAGTGGTCCCGGTAGATAGATAACTATAGGAGCCTTCTGATTCTTCTGACCATCGTAAGTAATTTCGATCTACTCCCGGTTGGGAACTCTCGATTCGTCTAGTAGAGGGATAATGGTACAAACATCCCTAGTCCTCTGATGATCAGAGATTACGACGACGTCCTCGACTTAATCAGTGAAATAGTTGACTGATCCAGAACTTGACCATGGTTGAATCTCTTTGCGGTCCAACTGACTTTGAAGGGTTGCTCGCACGAGGTAGCATCCTTGATTATCCACTGAGCAAACTCCACACCGCTCATAGTTGTGTAGTGGCACCTGGCCACGTCCGCTTTGAATACAGTGTAACCTTACTAGATCTGTTTCCATTGACCGAACATCCTGACTTTGATATCTAGTAGGATTCCCGTTAGTGATACTAATTTGCTGGGTGTCTTTCTCCATATAGATTGGAAGCCACCAGTGGTTCAACAAGTGCTGAAGTATTTCCTGGACAAGGGCACAACCCTGATCGTTTTCGCAACCCGCTTTACAATTCTGATAATCATGTGATACCAGGAACCCGAGCCAGACCTGTTTAGCATGTAACTCCACCAGGCTGGTATTCATCAAGCGAATATCGAAGATTTGAACCATGTTGATTTGATAATGATTCCTATCATGGTAGTCTTGAATCCATCCAAGATCCATCTGACAGTGGAGGGCCTTTTGTACAAAAGAGCATCCCTGTTTGTTTACAGAGCATGTCAGACAGGAATTATAATCGTGACGCGGCAGATTATGATACTGGCTTTGCCTTGAGTGCATCGCCACCAGGTTGACATTCATCGCACGGATATCGTAGTTTTGAATAATGTTGGAATTTGTATCAACCATGTTAACTCCACGAACTCGGTGCTCTTGGATCCATCCGAGATCCATCTGTTCCTGTAGAGCTTATTGCACCATAGAACATCCTTGATTGCTTTTAGAGCAGATATCACACTGGTGATAATTATAAGGTGGCACATGGCCATATCCACTCTGTCTACAATGCATCTTGACCAAGTTGGCCCTTAACAAGAGTACATCATGAATTTGATAAGTGTTGTTAGACTCTCCCTCTATCAAATTGACTGCCGCTTTCTCATGTTGAGGCAGCGGGTTCGTGAGAACATTCGGATTCGTATCTTTAAAAGATAAGACCCCGCTCCTAACAAGCTTTTGCACGTCGGATTTGAAACTGAGACAGTTTTCTATGTTATGCCCTGGTCCTCCTTGATGGTAAGGGCAAGTCTGATCCACCTTAAACCAAAAAGGCGGATTTTCCGGTACTGTAAGAGGAGACTTAGTCTGGACATGCCCCTTGGCCAGTAGTAACAGAAATAGTTCTACGTGCGATACGGGTATAGGATCAAATCCCGGTGGCCGCGTTGTACGGTTGTTGTTGTATTGAGGACGAGCCTGCTGAAGAGGCTGTTGTGTCCTTTGCTGAAATTGCTGCAAATGTGGTTGGCTTTGAGCAACCTGAGGTTGATACGTAGAAATAGGCGTGGGTTGATAGCAAGAGTTACAGCTGCTACTGGTTGGTACCGTCGCCTTTGCTTTCCAAGAAAGATATTCCCAATATCTTGCTCTTTTTTCTTAGGGAGAGCACTATCGTATTTTTTAGTACCGCTTGTCGACCCAGTGTCTTTGACTAGACGTCCTTCTCAAACGGCTTCCTCGAGACACACTCCCATACCGACCATTTCGGTGAAGTCGCTGGGCGCACTGGCAACCATTCTGTCGTAGTAGAATGAGCTCAAGGTCTTTAAGAAAATCTTTGTCATCTCTTTTTCCTCAAGAGGTGGACAAATTTGAGCGGCAATTTCACGCCATCTCTGAGCGTATTCCTTAAAGGTTTCCTTTTCCTTTTGCGACATTGATCTGAGTTGATCTTTGTCTGGTGCCATGTCCAAATTGTATTTATATTGTTGGACGAAAGCAGTGCCAAGATTTCTGAAAGTGCTAATCGTAGTGCGGTTTAAACCCATGTACCATTTTAATGCGGCACTGGTTAAACTATCCTGAAAGTAGTGAATCAGTAGATCCTGGTTCTCTGTCTGAGCTGACATTCGCCGAGCGTATATCACCAAATGGCTTTGAGGGCAAGAGTTACCCTTGTACTTTTCAAAATCGGGTACTTGGAACTTGTGCGGGACTTTCACATTGGGGACCAAGCAAAGGTCTGCGACGTCCTTTCCAAATAGATCTTGATCGCGAATGGCTTGCAGTTCCTTCTGCATTTCCAGGAACTGCTCCTGGAATTCATCCATTCTATCGAACATCTTTCCTTTCTAGCATAAGGTATCTGTGGAATCTGCCCTTCCGGGACAGTGTGCACCACAGGGGGTGGTACCGTTACTACGGCAGTGAATCTTGGCGTTTCCCGAAGTTTGTAACCTTCAGGAGTCCTCATTATGCCTTTGGCATCCTCGCTTTCCCGAAGTTTGTAACCTTCAGGCCCAGTGGCTTCTGCTATGATTCCCTTATCTGCAGTGATCGGCGGAACATATCCTTCCGGGATATAGTTAACAGGCATGCCCTAGGGACGATCTTTCGGCATTTGATACCTAGGATCATACTTCTCCATTATGGGCGTTGAGGTGATCTTTGAGATCACAATTCTTTGTACCTGAGCTTCTGCCATGGTTTGCATGTCGTTACGAAGCTTTCTCATATCCTCTCTTAGAGCATTGATCTCTTCTTTCAACTCTCTGTTCTCTTCCTCGAGATCATCCATCTTTTTCTGATGATTGGCCCGAGTATTGTACGAATGAGACAGTTTGACTCTAGAACCGAGACACAAACGTGAGATTCGTAGGTAAGAAGAATACGTGACGTGAGAATGATGAATGCAATGATTATATTAATTATTTTTTTGGTTTAAGTAAAATAAACTTCGACAATTAGATTGCAAATATCAAATAGTGGGGAAATCCCCGTTTTATTGAATTCAAAGGATTGCGGAAATGGAAATACAGTAATTTACAAGGTGCGGAAACAGAAACCTAAGCTAATGGGTCCCGAGTCCTCTCTGAGGAGAACTCGGGTGCTGATTCTGGTACTTTCCAAGACCTCTTCTCCTGTTGAACTTTGTTGAGAGTAACCTGAAGTTTTTTCGTTTCAGTCATGAAGTACATGACAGATTCCCTTGGTGGAAGAACTCCGTGACGAGGATAAGGCATCTTTAGCTTGAGAGCTCTAGTTTGTACCCAGTGGAGATAAGGCTCCACCGAGACACAGTCCGGTTTTCCTAGAGACTCCCGTCCTTTCTTATGAACATGTTTCCAAGCGTGCACTATTTCTGTCTTTAGTGCCCTGTCATTTTCTCCTTCCTTGAAGAAAAGACCTTCCAGATGGGCATTACGCAGGACATGCCTCATCGGGTATCCAAATTGACGACGAACTAAAACTGGATGATAATTTATTCCTCCCTTAGTTCCTATGAGGGGTACGTTGGGGAAGTTTCCACAACAATCAATGATTCTTATCTCGTCATAAATCCTATTGTACCAATCTATGTTAGAGTTGGTAAGAGACATGATTTTCTGCGACCAATGTAAAGCACTCTTATGATCCCAAAATACAGCAGACTTTGGCAAATGGGAGATAAACCATTTATATAGCAGGGGTACACAGCACGTGATCATTCCTCCGCTGTATAAATTCCTTAAATGTACAGCATGATACGCATCTGCGAGCAAGGTTGGTACGGCGTTTCCAATGAGAAAAACCTTAATGGCGTTGATATCGACGAAGTTATCAATGTTGGGAAACAGAAATAACTCGTAGGTGAGTAAAACAAAGATGCTTTCAAAAGCAATTACGTTCCCTATACTAGCAAAGTATAGAGCCTTCTTTACCAGAAACTTGGCTGGTAAATCTGGGATTCCTCCTTTGGTGGTCAGGTGAGCCTTGACTTCTGACTCATCCAAATAAATTGCTCTTGCAATGATCTGATCCTTTGGAATTTATTCCAGTCCAGAAAAGGGAGCTCAATCAGTAATGGGTAGATCAATCAGATGAGAATACTCCTCCAGCGTTGGTGCGAGCTGGTAATCCGGGAATATGAAACAGTGATAAACCGGATCGTAAAACTGAATGAGTGCCTCCATGATTCTTTAAATTACATGGACCCTTAACAGAGGTAGCAGACCTCCGTACTTGGCTCTGAAAGCGTCAGGGTTAGTGATCATCCTTGCTAATCCTCTTAAATCCTCTAGTTTTGGAACCTTGAAGGTATACTTGTGAGTTTTCCGTCTACCGAAATCCATGAGCGCAATCCTTGTCTCTCTGACATTTGCAATCATTGTCTTAGTTTAATTTGAAAAAAGAGAGACTAGAAGAGAAAATTTTTCTTTGCTTAATGTTTTTTAAAATGAATGCATGAATGCAGCACACAAAAACATAGAAAAAACATGGGGTCAAAGGGTCGGCGTCATGAAGTCAAGGCTCTACCCATCCCAAAGGTTTATACTAGTGATTTTTGTACCTGTCTCTCAAAATCATTGATTCTTGTCGAGATAACATCAGCGGGGCGGGAACCGTGCTAGGTGATGTATTTCGAAGAATCTCAGAAGAGGGTAGTATCGCGTGACAACTATTTCCGATAGCTTTCGCACTACTGAAAAAGGTTTTTCCTAGGTGTATACTCAATCTTTCCACATGCGGCATCACACGCATTCCCATTAGCAGAAAAATAAACACAGATATCAATTAGGAAAAGCAGTATATATATTTGTCCTAATGTCCTAGACTTTTAAGAGCTATGAATCCTATGATCCTAACAGAAAATGGCTCCTCGGCGGAGTCGCCATTCTGTGGTACCTTCCCCACTTAAAGGTTTTGACCTAAGATCCTAGTGATGGCCGATTCTAGCAATAATGACATTCCCCGATGGAACCGTCATGAAAATAACTTGTCCAAGGTTTTCACCTTAAATTGTAAGAAAGAAAGACTGGCCCCACGGTGGGCGCCATTTTTCTGTAACGAGCGATTTTGGACGTGGTTCTTAAGCACTGTCGCTCTGGGGTACTACAGGTCGATTCATTTTTTATCCTATTGAAGCTGATGAAGGAAGGGAAATAGATGTCTCCAACTAACCCTGCTTTCATACTGAGTTTAAACAGCGGTCTGTTAGGTTACGGATGCTATGTGGAAGTGGGGCCTCTTTCTGCTTATTTTGTTAAGACTGAAATGACAGGACTATGTTATTGGTAGGATGTTAGGACTTATGGTTTTCGATTGATGTATGAAGGTACGGGATTTTAGGTTTTTTATTAGTGTGCTCGCTAAGATTTCTCTTTCAATCTTATGCCTACATATTCCCGTTTACCAAAACAGGGAAATCTGAGCGATCGTAGTTCCTCATATTCTATGGGAGGAAATGGTGTTTAAGTGTCTTGTTCAAAGCCCAAGACATGAAGATAAAGGTGGTTTGTATCTTATTCAAAGCCCAAGATGTGAAGCTGAAGGGTCTATTTGTATCTTGTTCGAAGCCCAAGATATGAAGCTAAAGGGTTTTGACTTTAGAGAGAATTTGTCATCTCTAAAGAGGGGTATTTGATCTGTTTGTCACAGCTGTTGCGTGACTGGTTATAAAGGAGAATTACTTTAACTGGGATATGTGAATCCAGCAATGCCATAATTTACTTTATAGAAGATTTTTAACCTAAAGGAGAAGACTTTAACTCAGTTTAGAGCAATGCCATCTTTCCCTAGGAATTTCTCATGCTAAAAGAGGGATAGTGGCGTGGATGTAAATAATCCAGAGGCTTGCCGCTTACAGCCAATAGATGAAGGGGAAATGAGTTGTCGATGTTTATATACTGTGAACGAGGCACAACTTTGATGCTAAAAGGTTGATTGACTCAACCGGGGTTTTCTTATACAAGCCTAAGAGGAGGCTATTGGCCCAACAAGAGGGTGTTTTTATGTGTCCCGTACGAAGCCCGAGAGAGAGGCTAAAAGGGTTGACTCAACAAGAGAGTGCTTTTGTATGTGTCTTGTACAAAGCCCAAGACGGAGGCTAAAGGTTGTTTGACTCAACAAGAGAGTGTTTTTGTATCTCGTACGAAGCCCGAGATGGAGGCTAAAGGTGTTTGACTCAACAAGAGAGTCTTTTATACTCAACAAGAGAGTGATTTTGTATCTCGTACAAAGCCCGAGATGGAGGCTGAAAGGTTTGACTCAACAAGAGAGTCTTTTATACTTAACAAGAGAGTGATTTTGTATCTCGTATGAAGCCCGAGATGGAGGCTAAAAGGTTTGCTCCGCTGGGGGGAATCATTTGTACAAAGCCCAAGAGAAGGCTAGGGTAACTGTTTCAGTTGAGTGACAGGTCCAGCATGTTGGTTAAAAGAGAAAATCAGTTCTTATATGGGTAATGTTGTACTCATGGATTTGATCTGAGGATCGGGATTATTTCCTGTTCTCTAAGGAAATGGGGAATCCAAAGGAGCTTTAGACTGTCCGAGTCTACGGGTTTTATCTTTTGTATTATGCTTAAGAAACAGTAGTAGTAAGATCTAGACTCTTTGAAAGACTGTTCTATTAAGATGACTAATTTCTGTTCCTATACCTCTAGGAGGTCGTTGGGACAATTTGTACGAAGCCCAAGAGGAGGCGAGAAAAACTTTGAAGAAGCCGAAGGGACAATTTGTACGAAGCCCAGGAGAAGGATATCTTCCCAGAGGAAGAATCATTATACGAAGCCTAAGAGGAGGCTGTGAAAACTTCTAAGAAGCCGACGGGTCCTTGTACAACGCCCAAGAGGAGGCAGGGATGCTTTTAGGAAGCCTGTGGGTCCTTGCACTAAGCCCAAGAGGAGGCTGATGAACAGTTCCAGAAGGGGTTTCACTTGGAACACTGGCCTTCTGTATATGAACTGTTCAAGGGGGGAGATTTCTTAAATCTAGTTATCTAAAATTGTTGTAAAAGAAAATTCTCATGGTTTAGGTTATGTTGAAATATCCGGTATAACGTCGGATGTAGGGAGACGAGGTTTTGTCTAGTTCTAGATGTAGTTGTCGGGGAAACTCTAAATATCTATACTATTATTACACAGTCGATATGAGTTTGTGAAATAAGACTTACAGTGAAACAGCCCCACAGTACAGTTATATACATATGAAAGCGGTAAATGAAAGCGGGTAAACACTTACTCGGTTGTAGAGCTTCCATGCTGTTTGGTTAGTTTGTTCAACAAAGAAAACTTTGATAACAATATTATATTCAAAATCAAAGGAGAAAGTGCTTTTGAAAGGAAAATTGGGGCTTACAGCTCAAGGAGAGGCCCAGGGTTTTATCAGTGATCGCATTGTCGTTTTGTACAGGGACTTATACAAGTGACTGAGGCCCAAAAAGGTTTTCTGTACAAAGGGATGAGTCTTACACTCTCTCAAGAGGCCCAAAATGATTGAAAGAAAAAATAATGGGGCTTATAACACGAGGGTAGGCCCAGATGATTCTTTTGAACTGGCGATCGCGCCGAGCTTTTCTTTAAACGCAGAGAGACTTATACAATATATGAGGCCCAAAATTGTTTTGGTTAAAAGGGGATTGGGTCTTACACTCTATTAGAGGTCCAAAAATGATTTTGAATGGGTCTTATAGCTCGAAGAGAGACCCAGATGGTTTGTTTTAAATGGGCGATGATCGCGCCGAACTTTTGAAATACAACAGGACTTATACAATAAGCGAGACCCAAAATAGGTTTGTATTTACAAAGGATTGGGTCTTACACTCTATTAGAGGCCCATGAGTGTTTGGAAAAGTTTGTTAGGGATAAAATCAATAAAACCCTAATTTCATTTTTTTAAAGGCATTTTTCAAAGAAAAATCAAATAAAAAATGATAAAAATATCAAATAAAATCATTAATCATGTTATAAACAATGATTAAGGTTTATAAAAATGTATTTTATCCACATGAATATTTAAAATCATTTTGGTATTAAAAATCAAGAAAAAGAAATCATTTTAAAAGCATTTAAAACAATTTAAAACAATATTTTTGAACATATTAAAAATATATCAAATAATAATATTTTTTTGTGATTTTTTGTGGATTAAAATATTATGGAGTATGAATAAGAAGTGTGCAAAACAAAATTGGAAAATGATGATTTTTGCTATGTAAAAGAATTGGTTGAGTTTTTGAAAATAAACTAAGAAAAAGAGGAAAGATGTCACAACATCACATTCGACATCTTTCATGAGTTTTGAAGATAAGAGAAAAAAGAAAGATGTCACAACATCACATTCGACATCTTAAAAAAATCAGAACTGAAACTTTAGTTTCAACATCTTTTTTATCAAACTTCAAACATTCATAACTCTCTCAATTTTTAACGAAATTAAAATCCGTAAGAACCTATCTTGACCGATTTTTCGCAAGGAATCCAATGGTATTACTCATGCACATAAAAAATTAATGTACAGAACACACAAAGTAAAAAACCAGAACTGCACATGTAGTTTTCGACATCTTTTGTCGTCAAACTTCCAACACGCATAACTCTCTCAATTTTTAACGAAATTAAAATCCGTAAGAACCTATCTTGACCGATTTTTCGCAAGGAATCCAATGGTATTACTCATGCACACTGAAACCTAATGTATAAGACACACAAAGCAAAAAACCAGAACTGCATGTTGATTTTAAAACAACAAAAACTCCACATATAAACATGTTAAAGTGAAAACAGTAGGAGGATCACATCATACACATTAAGGACTACATTTTTGCTTCAAGAATTGTTCAATATGATGCATGTATGTGGACAACAAAGGAAAGCATGATTCAAAGAATTCAAGTTGTGAATTTTACCTCTTTTTTGGAGATTTTGTGCAACCAACCAAGTGCTTTGTTCTAGAAATGATTTGATGCTTTGGACACCCTCAAATGACCTCTTAGAAGCTTTTAGGATGGTTGGAATCAGCTGGAACCTGCAAGAACACAAACCGGCCCTTCCTTGCAAAAGGGGTTAAAGTGACCAAAATAGTAACTCTCTCAAATGGTGTTCCAGATGTTGGGAACCATTTGGGACAGTTCAAGGATGATATTTAGAGTGTGTTTGAGGTTTTATCTGGTTTGGAAAGTGACTGAATCAAGACATGGCTTGAAAAATGCAAAAAAGGTCCAATTTTGAGGTTTTGAGAGGTGACTTTGTGATTTTGGTGTTATAGGTCACTTGTGAGAGTTTTGACAACTTAGATATGACATATTGGATGTGTTTGGATCATGAGCTGTGGTGGAAATGCTCTCTAACTCAAAAACTCAGAATTACCTTACTAAAGAAGGCATTTTGGAGTGAAAGAAGTGATTTTGAGGAAAGCATCTGTTTGATGGCTTTATGTACTCAAACTGAGCACAAATGAGGTCTATTTATAGTAGAGCAAGTTTGTTTTGCAAGCAATAGTGAATGGTGGCGGTAGCAGAGGATTGGAAAATGTTGGCCAATGAGAATCCAAGTCTCCTCTAGCCATTGACTAGAGGTTATAGCACATGCTACTGGTTCCCTAGTTGTTGGAGGAATCTTGACTAAATTCAGTTAGAGGAAGCTCAGTTCATGCCACCTCTAAGCATCCATTAAATGCTCCAAACCAAAATTGGAGTCTTGTCCCCTCTTTTAGGGTTTTCTAGGTTTGGCATGCTACTTTTGGTTCCAAGGAATTTGGAGGCTTGGAGATCAGATCATCCCCCTTGGATTTGATCCTCATATGTGTCCAAAATGATGACAAGGCTTAAAAATTTGTGTGGCACAAGAAATGTGCAAATCTGTCCTGAAACCTGTCTTAAAAATCAGCTGCAGCAAGCCTTGTTGTAAAATCCATAACTTCTTGCTCAAGAATGATAAATGGTTGTTCCATGACTTTATGGAAAGCTGAGATGACATACTTCAACTTTGATGTTTGACCCTAGACTTGGTTCAACTTGGATCATGGAGAAAAACATCCTTGAAGTTGGGACATTCTTGCTGGAAAAATATTAATGATGTCCTATGAAATGTTGAAACATTTGACAACTTTGAACATTAACAATTCCAAACTCAAATCACTTATATCTTTTAATCCACTATGATAGTTTGAGTTGAAGTGAATTACACCTTTGATTCTTGTCCTGCATGGTGACAAAGCTTGAAAATTGTGTGGCACAAGAAAAAGTGTACAAAATCTGTCCTAAAAAACAGCTGCAGCAAGCCTTACTGTACAGTCCATAACTTCCTGCTCGAGTATGATAAATGGACGTTCTACAACTTTCTGGAAAGCTGAGATTACGTACTTCAACTTTGATGTTCAAGGTTTGGCTTGAATCAACTTGGATCATGGAGAAAAACATCCTTGAAGTTGGGACATTCTTGCTGGAAAAATATTAAGGATGTCCTATGAAATGTCAGAACATTTGACATTAAGAATTCCCAACTTTGGTCACTTATATCTTTCAATCCTTATGATATTTTGAGTTGATTCCTTCTTCAATGTTAAAGTATCAAATACCCTCTTTAAAATTAGCTCTTACGCAAAATCAATGGATGCTTGGATCAATAGTTACAACCTTGAAAAGTTGTGCACTTGAACATGATTTTAACTTAGAAAAAATTTCTAAGTTTCTTTCAATTTGATCAATTTTGCAATTTTGCATGATTTCTTGATTTAAATTTGATCAAATTAAATCATCCATCATATTTTCTTGAGTAATGGCTTGTGAAGCTCAAAGTTGACCAAAAGTCAAACTTTGACTTTTTGCGTCAGTTGACTTTGTATTAGATGAACTTGAGGCTTGATCCACTTGAAATGTTGCACTCTTGTGCTTAATTCTTGAAGTGGGAGTCCTTTTGATCCATTTTAGAGGTTTGAGAGGTTAGACAAGTTGAAGATTATGTCATTTCTTGATTGATCCATTGTCTAAGGCTCAAAGAGGGCTTGAAACCCTAATTTTTGTTTGTAGTGAGTGCTCACCCATCTTTGGGGAGACTAATGGTTCATCCATATGGTGATGATGATTTGCACAATGATGGGAAATCTTAGTGGTCAAAATTTGGGGTATGACAAACAAGAGAGCGTTTCGCTGTCTCGTACGAAGCCCGAGATAGAGGCTAAAAGGAAACTGACTCAACAAGGGAGTCTGAAAGTTAATTGACCCAACAAGAGAGTCTTTTATACTCAACAAGAGAGTGTTTTATATGTGTCTTGTATGAAGCCCAAGACGGAGGCTAAAAGTGATTGACTCAACAAGAGAGTCTTTTATACTCAACAAGAGAGTGTTTTTATATGTCTTGTACAAAGCCCAAGACGGAGGCTAAAAGTGGTTGACTCAACAAGAAAGTCTTTTATACTCAACAAGAGAGTGATTTTCTATGTCTTGGACAAAGCCCAAGACGGAGGCTAAAAGTTGGTTGACTCGACAAGAGAGTCTTTTATACTCAACAAGAGTGTGATTTTCTATCTCGTACGAAACCCGAGATAGAGGCTAAAAGTGGGTGACTCAACAAGAGAGTCTGAAAAGGTTAGCTCCGTTGGGGAAGCCCAAGAGGAGGCTGTCTTACCACCGTGGATTTGGGAGATCCGGAAGCGAGTCCAAGTATGGGGAACTCTCATGAGAGAGACTGGATTTTTGCCTATGTTTGAAAGGGAACTTGAGAATTTCTTTTAGACTCAAGGGTCTTAGACTGTCCAAGTCTAGAGTTTTATCTTTTGTACAATGCCCAAGAGGAGGCATGGGCATTAAGGGATGAGTATCAACCCTCCAACGGCCGGAGTTTTTTGACGCTGGAAAGACTACTCTAGCAAAGGATGACTAAGTTCTATCTTATACCTTTAAGAGGTCGTCGGGGTCCTTGTATGAAGCCCAAGAGAAGGCATGAGAACTTCTAAGAAGCCGAATGGTCCTTGTACAATGCCCAAGAGGAGGCAGGGATGCTTTTAGGAAGCCTGTGGGTCCCCAAACCCCGATAAGTTCAAGACATGTTATTCACCGAGAATAGATCAAGCCAGGAAAGTCCAAGAATTTGGAAGAAACTCAAGAGATGCCATTCACGGAGAAAAGATCATCTCTGGGGAGTTAGAGTTTCTTTGACAATGTCTAAGGGTGACAGTCTGAGAAAGGGTTCACCGAGAATGCTGCCTTTCACGTCTCCATATTGTTTAACCCCAAGAGGAGGAAAGACTGTATCTGGAATCCTATGTGGGTCTAGTTTTGTTTGTATTTAAGAGTGACCAACAGGGCTTTACCTAGTGCAAGACGTAGTTGCCGGGGAAAACTCTAAATAGCTATACTAGTATTACACAGTGGATATTTGACAAGTATATAAAAGTTTGTGAAAGAAGACTTACAGTGAAATAGCCCCCACAATACAGTTATATACATATGAAAGCGGTAAATGAAAGTGGATAAACTCTTACCCATTGTAGAGCTTCCATGCTGTTTGGTTAGTTGTTCAAAAAAAAAGTTTTGATAACAACATATTCAAAATCAAAGGAGAAAGTGTTTTGAAAAGATTGTTGGGGCTTACAGCTCAAGGAGAGGCCCAAGGTTTTATCAGTGATTGCACTGTTGTTTGAATTCGTACAGTGGGACTTATACAATATGTGCAGCCCAAAAGGTTTTCTGTACAAAGAGATGGGTCTTACGCTCTCTCAAGAGGCCCAAAGAGTTTAAGGAAACTAAATGGGGCTTATAACACGAGGGTAGGCCCAGATGATTTGTTTTTGAACTGGCGATTGCGCCGAGATTTTTGAAAGCACCGTGGGTCTTATACAATGACTGAGGCCCAAATAATTTTGGTTTCAAAAAGAGGTTAGGTCTTACACTCTATTAGAGGCCCAAACAGGTTATTTTTGTACAAGAGATGGGGCTTATAGCTCAAGGAGAGGCCCAAAGGTTTTTGTTAAAAAGGCGACGATCGCGCCGAACTTTTTGATCGTATCGGGACTTATACAATACACTGAGGCCCAAATCATTTTGGTTTTCAAAAAGGGGTTGGGTCTTACACTCTATTAGAGGCCCAAAGAGTTACTTTTGTACAAGAGATGGGGCTTACAACTCAAGGAGAGGCCCAGGGTTAACGGCGATCGCGCCGAGGTTTTTGAAAACACAGTGGGTCTTATATAATATCTGAGGCCCAAAAGGGTTTATGTACAACAAGGATTGGGTCTTACACTCTATTAGAGGCCCATGGTGTTTGAAAATGATTGATGAGGGTGAAAACAAAGAAACCCTAATTTTGTTTTTCTTTAAAAGTAAATATTTAAAGAAAATCCATAAAAATGATAAAGATACCAAATAGATTTGAATAAACCACTTGTGATTTTTGTTTTTACGGTTTTAAAAATGAGGTTTTAATCACAAGATGATTTAGAACTCATTTGGTTTTTGATTTCCAAGATGAATATTCATTTTAAAAATGTTTAAAAACAATTAAAATGAATTTATTCATAAAAATACTAACTATATTAAATAAATAATATAACTTTGATTTTTTGTGGAATAAAATATTTCAACATTTTTGTGATTTTTTGCAAAAAGAACCAATAAAAAATAATTAAAATTGTGGAAGTTATTAATTTTTCAAACTATTAAAAATAATATGAAAAATAGTAAAAAGTGGAAAAAAAATAGAAAAAAGAGGGTCTGGGGCGAGGGGGATTCGAACCCTAGGCCTCTTGTGTAGAGCATACGCGCCTTACTACTGGGGTGGTGATACATCCGTGTATTGAAACACAACCACAAATATACAAGGCTTGCCTTGTATTTGGCCTGGCCAAGGCAAGGCAAGGCAAGATTTTTTGTCAGAAACGTGAAGGCCATAACTTTCTCATTTCTCCATGGATTGGGACAAAATTTAGGTCTATCCTGCCTAGAATTTCACAAGGAATCCAATAGTGGTGCTGTTTTTTCAGATCATGCTCCTATTGAAAAACCCGATAGTGGTTTTGAAATAGGCCATGATTTGCATTTTCTGTGCTACCTCTTGGTACAGGTGTGAATTACATGATAAATTGGTGCAAACACAACACATATAACATGTATAAGATGTGCATGGTCAATGGACATCAAAGGAAAGCATGATTCAAAGAATTCAAGTTGTGAGGCTTACCTCTTTTTGGAGCTTTTGTGCAATCTGCCAAGTGCTTTGTTCCAGAAATAATTTGATGCTTTGGACACCTTCAAATGATCTCTTAGAAGCTTTTAGGATGGTTGGAATCAGCTGGAAACCTCAGGAACAAATTTGAGCTCTTTCTTGCAAAAGGGGCAAAAGTGGCCAAAATAGAAACTCTCTCAAATGGTGTTCCAGATGTGGGGAACCATTTGGGATAGTTCAAGGATGATATTTAGAGTGTGTTTGAGGTTTTATCTGGTTTGGAAAGTGACTGAATCAAGACATGGCTTGAAAAATGCACGAAAATCCTATTTTTGAGGTTTTGAGAGGGGACTTTGTGATTTTGGTGTTACAGGTCACTTGTGAGAGTTTGGACAGCTTAGATATGACATATTGGATACGTTTGGATCATAAGTTGTGATCGAATTGCTCCCTAACTCAAAAACTCAGAGTTACCTTGCTAAAGAAGGCATTTTTGCCAAGAGAAAGATATTTTGAGGAAAGCAAGTGTTGTAGTGCTTTGGTGTACTCAAACTGAGCACAAATGAGTTCTATTTATAGTAGAGCAAGTTTGTTTTGGCTGCAATAGTGAATGGCAACTGCTACAGAGGTTTGGCCAATGTTAATTAATAGGAATCCAAGTCTCCTCTAGCCATTGACTAGAGGTTAGGGCACAGGCTGCTGGTTCCCTAGTTCTTAGATCATCCTTGACTAAATTCAGTTGGAAAAGGCTCAGTCCATGCCACCTTGGTGCATCCATTAAATGCTCCAAACCAAAATTGGAGTCTTGTCCCTCTTTTAGGCATTTCTAGGTTTGGCATGCTACTTTTGGTTACAAAGACTTGGGAGGCTGATGGATCAGTGTTTGTCCCTCCTTGGTCCCCTCTTGAGGTGTTCAGATGGATAGGTTTGCTTGCCCTTTGCAAAATTTGAGCAAATCGAGCAAAATACACAAATCTGGTTTGCCATGACAGTTTGCAGCAAGGCATATTGGCATGGTCATATCTCATGGCTTAAGTGGAGTTTCATGGAGTTCTTGGTCATTTTGGAAAGCCCTCATATGATACAACATATGGGTGATCATAGTTGGTCTTGATACTTTTTGAATCCAAGTGAAAAATCCCCCTATTTTTGGAAAAAAAGCAAGACAGATTCTGACTTAGTGAAAATTTCACTAAGTGTTGGAAAAAGTGACATTTCATGTTTTCAGTCATTTTGATCATTCCATAACTCAAAATCCATGATGAATTGGAATAAGGTGTAGTTGAAGCTTTTGTAGAGGGCCATTAAAGCTACAAATCCAGCTTTGAATGGGGAAAATGGTCTTGTTGTTTAGGAGATATGATCCTCCAAAGTTGGTACCCTAGCCACTTTGTTCCATAACTTAGAAAATTTCTAAGTTTTTTATGGTTACCCCTTTTACAAGTTATCCCACTTTTCTTGATTTTTCTTGATGAATGATGATCCCAATCACATATTAACATCATTTTAGGGTCAAAGAACCATAATTGTGAAAAATCTCAAAAAGTCAAAGTTGACTTTTGTGCACAATTGACTTTTTGTCAGATGAACTCCAAATTGTGCGATCCTCTATGAAATCAAGTCCTTGACCTAAATCAAACTTGATGGATTGATTTCATAGGTGTTATATGGTGTATTGAATCATGTCCCAAGGTTTGGGAGCATGCCTGGGTCAAAAGTCAAAGGCACAATTGACTTTTCCCGTGAAACCCTAATTGTGGTTCTGATGAATTTGAAACATGTTGATCAAGCTTCTTGGATCAATCCATTGTTGCAAATGGATCAATGTAGTGTGTTAGAGACCCTCAAATCCTCTCTTGAGGTCTTGGCTCATGTTTTGTCCCAAAAGTCAACTTAGGAGTGAATTAGGTCAAGAAACCCTAATTCCTGATTTTTTATGAATGCATCCCCTGAGGCAAAATTGACTTGATAATTGGGTTCATGATGTCCCTTGGAGCATCTTAGGTTGTACTTTGAAGCCTTTGGCTCATGCCCAGAGGAAAATTTCCATCTGGAGGCCCCAGTCGACCAAAACCCTAATTTGGTGACACTGGCGATCTTGAGGCTTAATCCCCTTGGAATGTTACAACTTTGTGCTTGATTCTTGAGGTGGGAGTCCTCTTGATCCATTGTGGATATTTGAGAGGTTTAAACAAGTTGAAGATCATGTCATTCCTTGATTGATCCTTGGTCTAAGAGCTCTTAGAGGGCTTGGAACCCTAAGTTTGATTGTAGTGGATACTCACCCCTTTTTAGGGAGACTAATGAGGTATAATGGTTCATCCATATTGTGATAATGATTTGCACAATGTTGGGGAATCTTAGTGGTCAAATTTTGGGGTATGACAATGAGTTGTTGACACTGGGAACTTTTTAGAATCTTGTTCTACAGATGATAATCCCATAGTACACACCTATTGGGATGGGTAGACCATGGCTCCACTCATGTGACCCTCAAACCTAGGCCTTGTGTGCTTTGTTGTGTGTACATATGTTTATGTTCATGTGTGTTTGTGCATTGCATACATCTCATTGCATCCATTATTGGTTTCAAGGAATTCAGATGTCCTTTCCTTTGCAAAGATCAATAGATATCATAGTTTTTAAAACAAGACTTTTCATTTATTCCAAAAGATGTTCGCAACTTGCTATTGAGCTCCTTAAATCCACTTGGATTGTGTTCGCATTGCATGTGCATGTCATTACATTTTCATTGCATTTACATTTCTCAGCCTTGAGTCTCGTCCATCCTTTGTTCGTCACCCAACCATTAACTTCCCGAAGCCTGCATTGGACTTGAGTTAGCTTTTGAGGGATCATGAACTCAGAAGAGCACAGCCAGTTTATGACAAGAGCGGATTTCAAATTGTTGAAGGATCAGTTAGATCGAATTGTGGAAGCTATAACAGCCTTGGAAAAAAGGGATGACAACATCCAAAGGACTTTTGTGACCAATGTTGCCCAAGATCAGCCTGTGCAGAAGCAAGGTTCAGACACTGCTTGATTCCGAAATGATCTCATTCACGGCTCAAGGCATTTAAATCAACAATCCTTCACTTAATCAGCCGGGCTCATTAGACTCTGATATGGAAGAAATTGTCGAGGATAGAGGTGAAGATGATTCTCATACAGATCTCGACAATCAACTTTGAAGATGATTATCTCAGTTTGGCAAGTCAAGAAAAGGGAAGCCCAGTTCCCCGAAGTTGGCAATCTTTTGGTTGTTGTAGCATTTTTGTTGTATTTTCTTTGCAATGTTGAATTTGTATTTGCTTATAAGCTGTTGTACTTTCAAATTGGCAAGATTAATGAAATGTTCATGCATTTTTTGGTCAATCCATTCGTGTTCACTCATTTACTATTATGTTCGTAAAAGCAAAAAGATTTATCTTGTTTCTATCCACTTATCTTTACCAAACTATTGTTCAAGCAAAGATTGGGGAGGATGACGAAACATTATATTCATAACTGTTGTTGGTATGCTTTCAATTAAACTTTGCCGATGATGTAAGGCATTGTTTTAATTCCCAAACACTGGAGAAATAAGGAAGATAATCCCTCGTTAACCCCTTCGAGCCTAGAAGTAGGAGTTTTCTTCTTTCCTTACAAAAAACAAAAAAAAAACTCGTAATCTCAACCTTGGGGTGGGTAGTTCTCAGTTTAACTTGGTTATGCATGTTAATGCAAGCGTTTCATGCAATACACCAGTCAGCTCCCTCAAATCAAATGAGTAAATGTTGTACAAGTTATTCCTCAAAGCAACAAATAAGGAAGGATCGTTATGAAATCCTTACCCGAAGAATGAGTTGAGTCCCTTTCGAGGCAAAAGCCAAGAAAGATGGGAAGCTCATGACCACTGCCTTATACAAAAAGGGCTTGTATGACAACCAAAAACAGGAGGTCTCAAAACCTCAAGCCAACAAGAAGAGGTCTCAAAACCTCAACGAAAGACAAAAAGAGGTCTTATAACCTCAGTGAAGAAAAGAATAGGTCTCAAAACCTCGGCAATAAAGGATAACCAAATATTGTAAGGGAGTAATGATTACCCTAGGTGTCTGAATCATCATCAGCTACAACAAATTCATTCCTAGCCTATAAGAACTTGAATGTATAGCTTGAGTTAACTGAGAGTAGGATTGGAGTTCATCAACAAGATTGGGTGGAGACAAACAAACTTTGAGCATTTATCCTTTGTTTCATGAACCGTGAACCAAACCACGTTACAACCTTTAAAAGACCTAATTGAGGTAAGGTTATTTTGAAAGCATACTATGGCAAGGTTGATTAACCTGACTCCTAATGATCTTTGCTAAATTGCGTGTGTCATTGACTAGATCCGCATTGTATTTGATTATTTAATCACTTCACTGTGTGTGCTCCATCAATGAATTTTGATTTTGAAAGCTTGCATGAATGCTACATTGAAATTGCCAATTTTTAATAAACAATACTTGTTTGCAAGACAATTCAAAATCCAAGGAATCCCAACAAATGCAGCCAGCTAGCGAATTTGACTTGATAAAGGAAGCTCGGTGAGGGGCAACCAAGCAGAAGGATATGCCAATCCACCATTCCAAGAGCTATTGAATCAGGGGCAGAACTCTTCAAGTTCAGAATATTGGGGCAAGTCTTCCTGAGGTCATCTTATGACAAGTTTGGACTCCAGTGACCCATCAGCAGGGGCAAGTTCGTTCCCCAATCGTTTCTACTACAGTCTAAAAGACTTGATATTTCAAATACAATTGAACTGGGGCAATTATGCCGAGGTTCATTTCTCTTCAAAAGTTTGAAGATATTGAAGCATCTGGTATGTCAATTCTTCTGTAAAATCCTTTTGATGACTTATCCTCACATGCCCGTCAATCAGAAGCAGTCAGGTCGAGATTCGACAAATCTCTGAAAGGTCAATTAGGCTAGGGCATCTGCTTCACAGATCAACCACCTAGCATGGGACAAGTTTGTTTCCCGGTTGTTACTCCCACAGTCTGAAGAACAAGTTCAAGGAATTTGTTGTGCAAAGGCAATTAATCTGGGGCAGTTACGCCGAGATTCATGAATCTCTCCAAGAGTTTAAAGATATCAAAGCATCTGGTATGCCAATTCTTTTGTAAAATCCTCTTGATAGACCATGTAATCTGGGGCAGATGCGTTATGCAGAACTACTCAGCTTTTGTGACATCTTTTTACTAGCTCCCCAGTAAGCTGTTACTTCGGCTAATCTTAGCAATTCTCCATGGATTTCCCTCCAATAAAGAGATGAGGCTCGTGATGGCAATCCTAGTGAAGTCATGGTGTTATACCAAGTGGAGTACTCTTCTCACCAGAGAAAGTGTAATCTTGAAGTAGAGCTATCGATTCCGCAAGTTCATCCCCAGTAATGGTCCAATCTGTTGAGTTTGGCTGGATATCCTGGTCGAGATATTTATATCATCTCTGGTCTCGCTTCTCTTTGGTTGTTTTGTCAGCATAAGCATAAGCATGGCATAAGCATTCATATGCATAGCATCTTAGCATTTTTGCTACCCATTCCTGGTGTTTACCTGTTTTTGTTCACTTTGGCGTTTATCTCCCCAAGTGACTGGGTTTGTCTATTCTCTCCAATAGAGTTGTCAACCCTAGGCATAAAGTGTTCATCCTTTCTAAATTCCCCACAGAGTTTGATCTTCGTGGATGATGGTTGGTTCAGTTATCTTTTTCATGCTTGGATAAGATAAATCCCCATTTGAGCTTATTCCTCAATGGTTGGAGTCTTGTCTGACCGTATCTTTCTAGCTTGTTCCTAGATCGATTTTTGGGCCCCTGGCAAGTATGATATTGGGCCTGTTTAGGTTGTTGAACCTAGTTTGTACGTGCATTTATTTTGCACCGTGTCTTGCAGGAAGAATCTTTTGCAAATCCTCGTTGAAGACAAAATCCTTTCTCCAACAGTGTTGTGATATCAACATCTCTTTGGAATTTTTAACCAACAATAAGTAGCAATATCTTGGAGAAGCTTGTTTTTCTATGGCGATAAGTGGCAGTCTTTTCTGAGAAGCTTATCTATCTCTAGTACTATCCAACCTTTTTGCAACCATAATTGGTATTCCCCAGGAAGTCTAATCTTCATTTATGCAACCCCGGTACTGACCTATCTGACACTTAATCTCCTCATATGGATACCTAAAGTCCAGTAATTGCTGGAATTGTTTGTTTAAGGTCAACTATGAACCTTAACCTCATGTCAACTATGAACCTTGGTCAACTATGAACCTAAACATTGGTCAACTATGAACCAAAAGTCCAGTGATTGCTGGCATTGTTTGTTTCAGGTCAACTGTGAACCTTGGTCAACTATGAACCTAAACCTCGGTCAACTATGAACCAAAAGTCCAGTGATTGTTGGCATTGTTTGTTTCAGGTCAACTGTGAACCTTGGTCAACTATGAACCTAAACCTTGGTCAACTATGAACCAAAAGTCTAGTGATTGCTAGCATTGTTTGTTTCAGGTCAACTGTGAACCTTGGTCAAATATGAACCTAAACCTTGGTCAACTATGAACCAAAAGTCCAGTGATTACTGGCATTATTTGTTTTAGGTCAACTGTGAACCTTGGTCAACTATGAACCTAAACCTTGGTCAACTATGAACCAAAAGTCCAGTAATCGATGGCATTGCTTATTTCAGGTCACCTATGAACCTTGGTCAACTATGAACCTAAACTTTGGTCACCTATGAACCATAAGTCCAGTAATCGCTGGCATTGCTTATTTCAGGTCACCTATGAACCTTGGTCAACTATGAACCTAAACTTTGGTCACCTATGAACCATAAGTCCAGTAATCGCTGGCATTGCTTATTTTAGGCCACCTATGAACCTTGGTCAACTATGAACCTAAAATTTGGTCACCTATGAACCATAAGTCCAGTAATCAGTGGCATTTCTTATTCCAGGTCACCTATGAACCTAAACCTCAGGTTAACTATGAACCCGTTGTTTGAACTCAGGTCACCTATGAACCTTAAGTCCAGTAATCACTGGCATTATTTATTTCAGGTCAACTATGAACCTTGGTCAACTATGAACCTAAATTCCAGGTCACCTATGAACTTTAAGTCCAGTAATCGCTGGCATTGTTTATTTCAGGTCAACTATGAACCTTGGTCAACTATGAACCTAAATTCCAGGTCACTTATGAACCTTAAGTCCAGTAATTACCGGCATTGTTTATTTCAGGTAAACTATGAACCTTGGTCAACTATGAACCTAAATTCCAGGTCACCTATGAACCTTAAGTCCAGTAATCGATGGCATTGTTTATTTCAAGTGAACTATGAACGTTGATCAACTATGAACCTAAATTCCAGGTCACCTATGAACCTTAAGTCCAGTAATCGCTGGCATTGTTTATTTCAGGTCAACTATGAACCTAAATTCCAGGTCACCTATGAACCTTAAGTCCAGTAATCGCTGGCATTGTTTATTTCAGGTCAACTATGAATCTTGGTCATCTATGAACCAAAATCTCAGGTCAACTATGAATCTTGGTCATCTATGAACCAAAATCTCCGGTCAATTATGAACCTTGGTCACCTATGAACCAAAATATCAGGTCAATTGTGAACCCTGATTCTTATCCAAATCATACGGGTTCCTTAACCTTATCCCCGGCCAAAAACCCGTCATATTTTATTGTATGGCGCACAAGTTCTTTTTTTTACCTTTTCGGGCTTTTTCTTGAAGATCCCGTTTGAACTCTACAGTATAAGAAGTCCCCAGAAAATCTTTTATTGGATGCTTATCCTTTTGTTTCAAACTGATCCCCAGTGGAGATCATGTCTTCTTTCTGGTTTCATGCCCAGTAAGAATGCGTCTTGTTTTCCCCAGCATCGTCCGGTCACCTATGAACTTGTCGTCCATCTCCCTGGATTTTCCCCCAGTGGAAAATAACTCTCTAGCTCCTATCTCCATTAAGGACCTGTAGGGTGTTCCACTTTACTTTTCTATCCCCAGTCTTTCCTTAGAGTCCTCCCCATTTAGTCTCTTTTGTCGGTTAGCTTGTATCCCCAGTGATTTTTCCTCATGGATACTAACCTTCATCCTTCCCCAGTGTACTCACCTGTGGTTGTTTGCTCTTTATCCCTGGTGTCTGGTCGATCTGTATATTTGCACTATCATGACATCATATCATCATACTAGAAGTTCATGGCATGTCAGCATTTGCATGTTCGTCGCTTGTCTTTAGCATCTGCATTCCATCTAAGGGAAAAAATTTTGGTTTGCTATATTTAAATACCTTTTCACCTTGATGTCCCGAGGACCTCCTTTCCTCGTGCCATCCGGTAAAGTTATTTAAATAGGGGCAACTATTGTACCCCAAATTTTACCTCTTAGATATCATAACATCTTGCATAGACATTTAGGATCAATCATATATGCATTATTTAACTAACCCACATTTTGCAGTTTGTTTCTCTTATGCCTGAAATTAGGGTTTACATAGAGAGATTCAAGGCCTCATAAGGTATTATCTAGCTCCATATAATCATAAAAAAGATTCACCAGTAGTTTGGAACCAAGATCCCAAGACTTTGAATCAAGTCAAGTCAACGGAGGATCACCAGACCAAAAGGTGGAATTAGGGTTTTAACCTGAGGAATCACTGAAGAATTTTGCCCTGTTAAGTCAAGATTTGATTGGTTCATCAACCAATTGATCTTGCCTACATTCAAGAGGTATCATTAAACAAGAATTCAATATCATTTGGCTCTCATCATGAGTAGTTTGAGCCACAGTTTCACCTTGCCTCCAAATTAGGGTTTCTGTTAAGACAAGTTGATCATTGACCTTGACTTTGATCAAGGGTTGTTCTCAAACCCTAGAACTTGACTCCACATGATAGATGACATCACTAGAGATCATCTATGAGCTTTAGATGTGATGAAAGAAGCAAGATCATGAGAGATTATCCCAGTGCATTCACAATTGAAATTAGGGTTTTGACTGAAACCCTAATCCTTGAGATTTTGATCCAAATGAAACATCCAAGGGCTCAATACATCATGACATGGCTCCATGATAGGTTAAGGTATGTGAAATCAAGTTTTAAGAAGTTTCTTTCAAGGGAAGCAAGGTTTGGTACATGAAACTTTTCATATGTGGAATTTCACTACTTGTGCAAAACTGAAACAGTCATAACTTTAAAACCACACATCCAATTTGAGTGACTCAAAGCTCAAATAGAAGCTCTTTCCATGATCTTCAAAGTGTATTAGAGGACCCTATTTCAGAATTTTCTTAGTTTTTAAGTTATGAGACTTGGAATACAATATGCCTTAGGGACTTGGTGAAATTTTCATCTTTTTGCTCAAATTTTGAACACTACTTCATGGTTGTTTTTCACCTAGTTCCAAACTCCAAACCAAAAATATTTGAACATTAGAGTTGTTCCTTGTTCTTCAAGCTTTACAAGCATGTGTAGAACTTCTCATTTGGATGAACCAATCTCAAGTTATGATGCTTTGAAGTTGAAGGTTTCAAATTAGAAAAAAACTCAAAAACTTAGAAAATTTTCTAAGTCCTTTTTTGCCTAATCGTGCGCATGACTTTGACCCAATTTTTCTCAATGTTATAAACCTCATTTCCAGTCACCTCCCAAATGAAAGTTGCTCTATAAAGTGTCCACTTTACATAGGATCAAAAATTTCTAGAATTGGTGAAGTGATTACCAAGATGTGGTGCACTAAAGTTGGCATGTTGAAATGATGTTTTATACTTAGAAAATTCAGATTTCATTTCCTTGTGATCACCAAACTTTGTCACGATTTTTACATGTTCCTTGGGCTCAATTTCAATTTGTCTCCAACATGGAATTTGTTCTATCATATGTTTTCTTTCCAAAGAACCAAAGGGCATGATGTATGGACCATTGCATGAGGAGAGATCGTGTGAAAAAGAGCACAGCACGGTCAGTGTCATAGCACCAAATTATGTATCCATTTGAATTACAAACCATGCCTCACAACTTGAAATAAGTATGAGCCATTATGCCAAGTGAGACAAACTTCTGCAGCAACCCCAAGCCTTATCCTTGGCGTGTTATCCACCCTTTTGTGAAGTCTCCAACCATTTCCTCTTTAAGCTCTCATGCTTATGACTCATTAAAAGTTACTTTAGGACATAACATTGTTCAGCATAAGGACTGTCATTGATCCATGTTCCTTAATCCCAACCATTTCCTCTTTTAATTTTCTCTCACATGACACAACAAAAAGAGTTTTGAGGTATACATGGGATAGTGAATGTAACAGACCTGAGCTCTATCCTCTGAAGCCTTTGTGCAGCATGTGAGGCGATATTTTCTCCAAGGTTGACCAAGTTTAAAGACTGAAAAGAGGTCCTTGCAAACCCTAATTCTTTATCCAGCAGGCAATGCGTTTCTCCATTGGTTTCAAGGAATCAAAACCAACCTTCCCAGCCTATAAAAGGAGGTCATCTCAGCACTTGTAAGAGACCAATAATCCAATATCTCATGATATTTCTTAGAGGAGCTTCAGTCAAGCAAGGAAGTGTTTGTGGGAAGTTGAAGCACGACTGTCCTAAGGAGTGAGAAGTTCAGTTCCACTCATTTTAAAGGTCTCAGAATAAGTAACTATTACTTCCTTTCATTAACTATGTGCATATTGTTCATACTTTCATCATCATTAACTCGCATTTAAGACATTCTGAAGTGTTTTGTTAAACATGATAATGTAAAGTTTGAAGCTGTATGACACACTGCTAGTTGTTGGCTTGTAGTATTTTGGTGTTAACATACTCATGTAATGACTTGTTAGACTGGATTGTTTGCTTCGAATGATTTCATTTCATATTAGTTTAAGCAATGTTATTTTGTTTAACTGTCTGGATCCATGTCTTCCCATAATACCATGCCTAAATATCATGATCACAATTTTTAAAATAAGGTGAACCCATTGTTGTTTGAGACCTTGTGTTTCAGTAACTTCATGAAAAATAAGTTGAGACTACGTGAGTATTGATTGAACCACTAGTGTTTTGAATGGTAGTTGGTCCATATCTTTGTTATGAAATCTGTTTATTTAGAGTTACCTAAACCAGTCATATTATGCTAATAGCACAGAAGGCTTTTGATTAAAAGTCAAGGTGTTGTTTCCATCCACTCATATGATTAACTCATGATGTTGCATTGTAATATAACATGAACTTGCACTTGGCATGCTACTGTTATGCACTTAACCCTCTTGGTATCATGAATGTTGGAGTATACTCCTTTCTGCCTTGTTTGTGGTGTAAGTTATGTGCCTTCAT
Organism: Lathyrus tuberosus; assembly: GCA_022829125.1. Classification (NCBI taxonomy): domain Eukaryota; kingdom Viridiplantae; phylum Streptophyta; class Magnoliopsida; order Fabales; family Fabaceae; genus Lathyrus; species Lathyrus tuberosus. The sequence goes on along the minus strand of JALAZF010000085.1, from coordinate 218,722 downwards.
GCTCTGGACATAAGACTTAGATGCTCATTGTTGTTTGGCTTTAGGATATTGTTGTTATGTTTGTCACTTGGAATGCAACTGTGAATGGTATCAGGATGCATCTTTGTATTATCAGTGTTAAAGTTTTGGTTTGTATTGATGCAAGTTTGTTCGAACATTTGTCCATCGTTTTTCTCCAAATTCTAGCTGTTACATTGTGTTGTTGATTAAGAAATAAGCTGGAAAATAGGCGAGCAAATAAATGGGTCTGCCATGGCTGCATCTTTTGTTTCACGATAGTTTAGGAGTTTAGTATGCATGATTTGCATGAAATGGGTGCGTGGTAGTTGTAGGATGGTGGTTTCGTAATTTTGTCCATTAGTCACTTAAAGGGTGTGTGACCGGTTGATACATAGTCATTAGCATCTCTTTTTAACATTTTCATGTGCTTTCCAGCTGGCTCATTGTGAAACAAATTTTGATTCATATGTTTATGGGGTGGGCATATACACTGGATGTATAGCCACCCCAGTGGTAAGCGAGCCGTACCTGTAACCAAGGGGTCTGGGGTTCGAATCCTCCTAGCCCCAGACCACCTTTTTGTGTTTTTCTTTACTTTTTCGTTCCTCATGTTAATGGCGTTTAGGCCAGGCGAATTTAACTTTCACACCCCCTGCCAAGGCCCATTTCGCCTATGCACTTGACCGCAACTCATTGGATAAATTGCCAATACACCCCCTCTATTTAGTTAGTGTTTTATTGTTTTTTTTCTTTTTCTTCTTCCTATTTTTTTCTATTTTTTTCTATTATTGTTATATAACTATCTCTTGTCATACATGAATGTTTGAATCTTGCCTTTGAGTCTGATCATGCTTAATTTTTATATATTTCTTTGAGCTCTTGAACTTATCTTGTCCATTTAGCATCAAGTTCCATTTGTAAAACTCTTGCTAATAAGTCGTTATCTTCCCCCTCCTTCCAAAGGAAAGACTCTCTATTGACTTTTTAGTCATAGAAAGCTCATCACCCTCTAGGCCTCCTAAGAGCCTTTATCCTTTTGGCCTCCTAAGAGCCATCTTTCCCCTAGGCCTCCTAAGAGCCTTGAATCTTACAATTTAGAATTAATTTTGAGTTCTTGGACTCTATGTGGTACTCATCATGTTGAGTACTCACTTTCTCCCCTATAACGTAGACTTAGAGAGTTTCCTTAAACTCTAAATGAGCTCATACTCATTCCCCTTAGAACTTTGGCCATAGTCAATGGTTCCTCAAATACACCCCTTAGTTAGGTGAACTACGGTTGCTCTGATTCTTTAGTCAGATACGTAGGCACAAGATGCGATGTCTTGGCGAGCAAACTTAGTATATATACCCTTAGCATTTCCTTAGCAAGCAAACATAACATAATACAAACTAAACAAGAGGTTCCTGTAGAATACTACAGATATTAAGGGTGCTAATACCTTCCCTTAGTATAACTAACCCCCGAACCTTAGATCTCCCCTCTTTAGGTTTTTCTCGATCTTGAACCTTTCCTTTGAATAAATCAAAGTCGGTGGTGAATTCAAAGTTTTGTGATGCAAGTTAATTAATAGCTTGTTATCTGATTCTCACTGCAACAGTAGGGAACTTGGAGAATGCCCTGCACTTGTTGGGGTTGGCTTTGATCCCTCGTTCCGTCAGATAGAAGCTGAGGAACTTGCCCGTACGCACCCCAAAAGTGCATTTCTCTGGGTTAAAATGCATCTGGTATTTCCTGGCTTGCTCGAAGACTTTTCTTAAATGGGTCGTGTGATCGGTTTCCTCGTGGGATTTCATGATCATATCGTTCATATAGACTTCGAGCATGTTGTCGATTTCTCCCCTGAAGACCTTGTTCATCATCCTTTGATAGGTCACGCCCGCGTTTTTCAAGCTGAAGGGCATTACATTGTAGTAATAATTGCCCAACTCGGTCATGAAGGCTGTGTATTATTTGTCACTTTTTGCCATTGGTGTTTGGTTGTAGCCCGAATAGGCGTCCATGAATAATAGTTAAAAACCGGCTGAATTATCAACAAGTTTATCAATATTGGGGAGGGGGTAAGCATCTTTAGGGTATGCCCTATTGAGATCAGTATAATCAACACATATACGCCACTTTCCATTAGATTTATTGACGAGTACAACGTTGGACAACCAAGTGGTGTACTTGGCTTTCGAAATAAATTTTGCCTCGAGGAGGTCTTTTACAGCTTGTTTTGCAGCCTCCGTTTTCTCCGGAGACTGCTTTCTCCTACGTTGTGCTACAGCCTTGACGGCGGGGTCAATTGTGAGTTGATGGCAGGCAACAGCAGGATCTAAGTCGGGCATTTCTGCGACACTCCAAGCGAACAAGTTTGCGTTTTCTCGGAGGCAAACTTTGAGTTGTTTGCTTGCTATTTCGGGGAGGCCGTTCCCTATCTTTATTCCGTACTGAGGGTCATCGCCGAGCCGGACGAGTTCGAACTCACCATCCGGAATCGGGCGCATCGGATGGGAGTTGTTGCTGGTGCTGGTTAAAGTGGATGAGCTGCTCAGGAAAGACTGGGTCTCCTTCTGATCATCTTCGGAGAAGCGGCTGTCGAGGTCGATGGAGTCGACGCGTGGCAGTGGCTTGGCTTCCTCGGAGCTGCTAGGCAAGGCTGGCTTGTTGGACGTCTTCGGCTTGGCAGCGATGGTGATGAGTCCTTTGGTGGCTGCTTTGAAGCATCTTCTTGCAGCCTCGATGTCCTCGTGTAAGGTGGCGACCATACCCTTCAAAGTGTAGTACTTCATTTTGAGATGAACAGTTGACGGTACAGCCACCAATTTGGCCAAGGTTGGCCGCCCGAATATGCACTGATAGAGAGACGGGCAGTCGATAACCAAGAATTGGACTTTGATATATCTGGCTGTCTCTTCAGATCCAAAAGTCACGATCAACTCGACATACCCCCAAGGCTTTGTGACTGACTCGTTGAAGCCCTGCAAGTCAGAGCCCACATAGGGACTGAGGTGCGATTCATCTAGCTGGAGGGTTGAAAACAGATGCGAGTACATGATTTCTACCGAGCTGCCTTGGTCGACTAAGATTCGGCGAACATCAAAATTTGCCATCTGGGCTCTTACGAGTAGTGGAATGCTTGAGTTTGGGGCCCCTCCGAGGAGTTCCTCTCGGTAGAAAGAGATGGGGACCGATTCTCCCTGGACCTTGTCGAGTGTTGTACTCTTGTGGAGCTTATGCTGAGTAGGTGCTCGAACTTTCTTTTCACATAGCCCATGGTGACTTTGTTGAAGCCCACTCCGAAAATGACCATGGCGGAGGGGAAAGTTTCCCACGGGTTGTGGGCTGCGAAGTAGGGGGGGCGCTGAGCTATTCAGGAACATAGAAGTTCTCAGGCCGCGATATGCTCATGGTGACCTGGAGGTTTGTCTCTTCTGAGGAAGGTACTTCTTCCTCGACTTTCTTCGACTCCTGGGCGTCTTGCCGGGGAGTTTCCTTCTTCTTCGTGAACTGCTTCAGGTGGCCGTACCTGATCAGTATCTCTATGGCATCCTTTAAGTGGATGCATTCATCAGTAGTGTGGCCGTGACTTTTGTGAAAACGGTAGTATTTCAACTTGTTGCTTAGGGAATCGAACCCCTGCTTGTTTGAACTCCGAGCTGGCGCATTCGGAGAGGATTTTCTCTCTGGAGACGATCAGGGGCATATAATCATGGAAGCGTCCGGAGGGCCCTTTGTTGTCCCGTGATTCCCGGGGACGATCTTCACATCTTCTATCTCCCCGGCGGGATATCGAGGGTTCATCACTTTCGGAGGCCCGGACACTTTCTTGATGGCGTGATACTCGGGCGGAGCTGGCCACTTCCTTTTCCTCATGCTGGATATATGCTTGTGCCTTAAGGAGGAAGGCATCCACAGTTCTGGGAGGAGCAATACCAACGGCTTTGGCGAACTCTGTGCGGGGACGAAGCCCTCGCTCGAGCAAGAACTTCTTCATGTCATCGGTGATGGGGACCTGCACATCTTCTTTGTTAAACCTCTCGATGTACGCTCAGAGAGGCTCATCTTTCCCTTGAATTATGGCCTCAATGGAGGCTTCATTCTTCGGGTGGCGGAGGGATACCGTGAAGTGTCTGGAAAACATCCTCCCTCCACGAAGTGATACACTCGTCGGGTAGTTGTTTATACCAGGTCATTGCCCCTTTCTGGAGCGTGGTAGGGAACAGGCGACATTTGATGGTGCCTCGAACGCCACGATAGTCGAGCAGTGCATCGATATTTTTGATGTGCTCGTCAGGGTCTATCGTATCGTTGTAAGTGCCCAAATACGGTGATTTCTCCAAGCCCTTGGGGAGGCACATAGCCATAATCTCCTGAGACAACGGGTCGTGAGGCTCGTCGTCGCTGCTGGAACTGGTCCATGATGGGGAGCGAGTGCTTCGTTCGGGGACAGGGTGATGGCTTCGGCGAGGAGACGGTGTTCGTTCCCAGCCCTTCGATCTGACGGAGGGTGACCACTGGTCTCTCCTGGTCCTCTTGTTGCCTGGGGAGTACTGGTTTCGCGGGGAAACATGGTCACGTTTCCAGACGGCGGGGGACTCTGGCTCCTGGCGCACTCGACGATCACCTTCACACCGGGGATGTGGACTTCTGGATCGTCGGTGATCTTTCCTCGGCTGAGGGGATCTTGGTTGGGCAGACTCTTTTAAGGCCCCAGTCCTCTCGTTTTGTTGGAGGATTAAGAGGTTTGTTTTGTTGAGAGCTTCAAGAAGTGCCGCCAGGGTCGGGTCGGCATTGGGCGGAACTAGAACGGGTTGGAGGTCTAGGGAGGGCTGGTCTTCAACATGATCAATGTGAGTGGGGGAGGGATATGCGGTGGCCCCATCTCTCAGATGGTGGGCGTCGCCTCCAAAGAAAGGAGCTGCCCCGTCAGTATCGGTCTTACTAACGGAGAGAAAAGAAAAGTTGCAAGCGTCACGAACGTGATCTTGGCTTGCCATGATCGGAGTTTTGGACAGAGAGTTGTCTTGGTCTTGAATCTGAGGTGGATGTTAAGACGGGGATAACAAGTTTCCCACAGATGGCGCCACTAATCTTGACACTTGATCAGAACCTGAAGCGGGCTAAGAAAGACGTCTGTGATGCTGGGTGTGTGAGATGAGGAAGGGGTGTACCTGCAAGGCACTCTGATGCTAAAGTGAGAATCGGGAGAGGAAAAAGGCAAGTACAAAGTATGTGTTTCTTAGGATGATTTAGAATACATGACCCTCTCAAGTGAGAGGGTTTTTATAATGCCCCCGGCGTGTAGCCAACGGTCCCTATTTTCGGGGAGAAATAATCGTTTCCCGAAGAATAAGTAACTGCCAGAAACTAGCTGTTAGGACGGGCAGAGGTGCCCGAAACTAGTCGTTGCTACAGGAAAAGATGCAGTTCCTGGCACGGGTGTCATGGTTGTTTCTGGATGGAAGAGTCGTGCATGACGGGTAGGAATGCCGAGGAGAAGCAGGCGACCCTGTGGGCCTTCTAACCCTATGTGCCCGACAGAGGGGCAGAAAGGTAAATGCTGCCCCATATTGGCTGGACATAGGCAATTGGGTCGTTTTGGGAGCAGAAGTGGATTGGGACATGCCTAATCATTGGTCTAGTCCGGAACAATTTATTTTTAACAAAGACAAAAATCAAAAAAATAAATAGAAGGGGACAAAAAAATTTAGATGCATTGCCTTATGGTTTCCCTTTCCCATCAAGACGTATCCCAAGAGAAGAAATTTATTTATGAATTAATTCCCCTAGCTAGAAATAATTTGGACTCATCATGGGTTGATTTGTTTGATCTTTAATTAAGTGTATGAATGCTTGCACATCTTGTGTGATACTTGTTAAAATTGTATGATCATATGTTATACTTGATTGTATGTCATTGTATGATTTACCTACTCTTGTATGTAGACCATTTAATTGCCAAGTAAAAATGATAAAATGAGCGCTTAAGAAAATTAAATTCTCAAGATAACTTTCAAACACTTGATCAAGATCTAGTTAGTTTTCAAAATCTTCTTAATTTCAAACTACTCTCAAAACCATTTTCAAAACCAAATCAAACACAATGCCGAAACTTTTTTTAAAAAAGCAAACACGAAAAAAGAGGACCGTTGGAATCTAGTATTCTAATGGGAACCCTCGAATGATCGATCCCGAGCCACACATTTTGGGTTGACCATTCATTCTTTCTTTCGTTCTTAAAACACTTAATTAACTTGGACAAAATAAGATTCGTTGGGATCTAGAATTCTAGCGTAACTCTTTGAACAATTGATTCCAAGACACATGTCTTGTTCTTATCGAGCATTCGTTGTCCATTAAACAATTTCTTAAAAAACATTGAATGAAAAAGGACCATTGGAATCTAGCATTCCAGTAGAACCCCAAATATTTGATCCCGAGGCTGATGTCTCATTCTCATCAAATGTTCCTTATTCACCAGTGAAATACATATAACCAATCAAACTCTTTCTTCTTGATGTTGTGCGATCTTAAAAACCTTTTTATAAACGAAATACATTTTGTCTTAAGATGATGCAAAATAATTATTCATCCACAATCGTTGAGTTGAGATAAGTGGCATTTTCCCGTGAATATTGATTTGTAAATCCATTCAATGGGATGCAAACGCCCGCTCCTCGCCTGTTTTGGGTAAAACAATGCTTTTCATCAATTAATACAAGATAAATTTCGCTAAAATTGACCAACAAACAAATATTTTCTACCCAAAATTACGTAAGCCTTGAGTTCTCTATTGCACCTGGAGATACGTATGAGCGAGATTCAAAGTCTCATAAAATACCTTAATAAAAAATCTTTTTTAGTCCTAGACACATTAATAAAAAAATCCAAAAATATTTCTCTTTTCTTTTCTCTCACTCAAATAAGTAAAAGATTACAAGGTAACATCATGCTAACATTCATTCAAAAAATAACTAAATGGTTCACGTTGAGTACAAAGGACACGAGGGGTGTTAATACCTTCCCCTTGTGTAACCGACTCTCGAACCCTGATTTGGTTGCGACGACCAATTTCATTGTCGTTCTTTCTTGAGTTTAATCGATATTTCCTTTTTACTTTTTAAGGAATAAATTAAGCTCGGTTGCAACTCTATTAAGTCCATTCCGCGAGCGTGCGATTGCGCTTTGCGAGGCCGTGTTCTCATTTTTCGAGGTACGACAATCATCATAAAAAAGGGGGAGATTGAGATGAAAAGTTCTTCTTGACCTTGGTTAAAATTTTGATTAAGACAAACACATCTACAAAAGAAGACAGAGCTTGAAGGCTAAAACAATCAAGCTCAAATGATCATAATCTTTAGAAAATAAAATGAAAGAATCAATATGGTTAAAGTATGTATCACAATTCATATTATATATCTTAATGGCTCAGAACAAATTTCATTTTTCATAACTAATCATCTATACATGTTGTGAAATGATTTGGAAAGAAACTATGTTGTTAAAAATCTATTTTCACATTTTCAAATAGTTGTAACTGGTTACACAAAATCTATAACAACTATGTTTTATTTATTAACAACTTTATTTTTTTAACAGGTGCAATTGTACTCGTTTAACCAAAACCGGTAACCGGTTACAGGCGCACATTTTTTAACAATTGTGTTTTATTTTTTAACAACTACAACTATAGTTGGTTAACAAAAACCTATAACTAATTACATCCATGAAAATTTCAAAAAAAAATTTAACAACTACAGTTGCAACCGGTTACAGCATTATGGTAACCAATTACGACTGAAGCAATAGATCTTTTCATCAATCTGTTTCATTCATAAAGATTACATTTCTTCATGGAACCACTCCAAACATTTTAATTCATTCAAAGCGGTTCCTATTGATGTATATAAGGTTTATACATCAATAAAACGAAAATCAACTCTTTCAAAATGAAGTTTTCAAATCAATTCAAACAAAGTTGTTAAGTGTTCATATACTCTCAAAATGGAACTTTGTGCATAAACTTTCATATCATTTAGCAATTTTCATTCATATCATTACCGAACACTTAAGTGTATATGTTTGAATTGTGATCAAAGAGAAAGGGAATGCCAAAACTTTTATATATATTGTAATGCAAACAATTCAAAAGAGATACAAACTCAAGTGTTAAATCTGTATTTTTGTGATCATCAAGTTGTTGGTGATTGTTGTAAAAACGTCATTTGAATTAGTTTAATTAAAAGTCTACCATATTTGTTGGTGTTTTAATATAAAGGAAGTGGTGTGCTTCTTTGTTATTGTTAGAAGATTGTAAGAGAAGTCTTAGTGGTAGGCTAGCGGGATTATACTTGAGTGAATCGCACACTCAAAGATACAACAGAGTCGCCACCGAACTTTATTTAGTCCCAAAGGATAGGGAAAATATCAATAAAGCCCAAGAGGGAGAGAAACGGGTAAAGGGGTCGGTTATGCGAGAGGAAGGTACTAGCACCTCACGCATCCGTCATACTCGACGGGAACCCTTTTGCTTACTTCTAGGCTTGAATGGATTATCTATCTAAAGGCTTCTAGATAAAGAGAAAAGAGAATAAGAAAAGAAAGAGAAAGTGCTCACGAAGGATTGGGGCCCTCGTGCCTACGTACCCTCATAGTGCAATGAGGAAATCAGAGCGTCGTAGTTCATGGAACCAGGGAAAAGAAAGGGGAAGGTGGAAGAAGGTGGCTCGCCAAGATCTCGCAATCTCGTGCTTACGTATCCTCATATTGCAATGAGGAATTCAGAGCCTACGCATTTCGGGGAACAAAGACGGAGAAAGAAAAGGAAATGGTGTCAAAACCAAGAAAAGGAGGTAGAAAGACTCTACTGGGGAACGCAAAAGAATGGTGTTAAAACCAAGAAAGAAAGGCAAAGGAGAAGTAGCGACTCTATTGAGGATAGGACAAAGAGATGGTGTCGAAACCAAGAGGATAAAGGAGCAAGGGATTGTGAATCGAGACAAAGTAAGAGACACTGAAGATTCAGTATATTAACTGACAGACAGTGGTTAACCGAAGAAAAACATAAGAGCGTGGCTCTGTGGGGGAAAAGAGTTAGTATCATATTGACTGTGATTAATCGAAAAAGGACTGTGACTTAGCTAGGGAAGAAGATAATTGGTTTTTAACATATTGACTGTGATTAACCAAAGAACGGGTGATTAACCAAGAGAAGGTGATTAACCCAAGGAAGACAATGATCTTGAACTAAGGAAAAGGTGATTGATCAAAGGAAAGGTAGAAGAGACAAGAATGATCAAGGATCAAGCTCAAGAGACACTACAGTTTGGGAATAGAGGTGACTATTCTAAGTTTATGGTCAAGCGCCCCCTACCAGAAATAGTCACAATGAGGGTAGGATATGCTTCATCCTCACTTCTTCTCTAGAACCCAAAGTCTAGTGTAGGAGTTGAAACCGACAAAGAAATATCGCCATCTTGTACAGTGCTCCAGTGCGTTGTGCAGACTTCCAACTCAACAGGGGATTAAGAGAACAAGGCTCTAAAAGATCCTAACGAGAGAAGAGATAGGGGATCAACTAATCAAAACAAGGTTTCGATCAATCAATCAAGGGAAATGAACAAGCCAACAATCTTTCACACGAGGCGCAAGATCGTCAAAGCAAAAGTGCAAAGTAATGATTATACAAGATTAAATTTATTTAATAAAGAACAAACTTAATGTGATCAAGAATGAATTTGCAAAACAGGATCAAACATCAATTAGCATGCATCTCAAATCATGTTATCATATGAACAAAAGTGTGCAAGAATCAACATGCTCATACAATTTCAAAAAATGAAAACAATTCCATAATCGATAAAACGTGCATCAAAGTTTGCAAACATGCTTTAAACCGATGTTAAAAAGCTCTTAAAAATTCCACAAATATCAAGCATATCAAGCCATGGACGTTAAAGGAGGAAAGAAAACCAAACAAGCATGAAAAAAACTCAAAAATGGCATTCTGTCCCAGTGTTAATCGGTAAACCATATATAGTTAATCGGTTAACACCTTGAAAAGTGCAAAAAAACACGTGAAAATGACTGGTTAATCGGTTAACCATATATGGCTAACCGATTAACACTAGGACAGTGGCAAAAAATCAATTTTCCAAAAGCACTTTCAGCAACTAATCACTTATCCAATCATCCACATGTTATGGCATGCATTTGTACACGAAAATTACATCAAGTAGAAGCAATTAATCATCAATTAAAAGCATCAAATATCAAGATCAACAAATCAAACAACCACATGATTAATTGACATCGAAAAGCCATCGGAACTACATTGTGAATATGCAAAAACGATCGAAAACAATAAATCAAGCAAGGATTACCAACCTACAAAGCGGAGGAGTGCCTTGGTAATTGTTGTAAGTGAAATATGGTGAGAATAAGCAAAGAAAACTAGAGAATTCCAAGCTTGAGATCAAATCGTAGCGAAACCGATAAAAACGCGATAAAAGCTCAGAAATCGAATATGCACCAAGATGATTGAAACGATCACTTGAATTAAAGTAGAAGCTACTGAAATTCCAGAAATCCAAATAGAAATGGAGTAGTATGGAGGTTTAGCTGAAGAGAATAACAATTTTGATGTGAAGATTATTACACTCTAATGGTGGAAATTGAGCTTTTGTGTGTGATTTGGGAAGAAGATGAAGATGAATGTGAAGAAGTTGCAGAAAAATAGAGAGAATTGAGAGAAATGAGAGAGTGATCAAGTGAAAATAGTGAGAATGATTGAAGTTCCTTTGTGAAATGGTGAAGGTTTCTTTATATAGAGTGGAGGTTTGGAGTTTGCTTTGGAGCTTCCTTTGGAGCTAGCTTTAGAGTTAGTTACATTTAACTCACTGATTCGGAAGTTAACTTAGTTAGTTATTTGTTAACTCGGAGGAGCAATCCCAATGCAAGTCCAAAATCCAATGGTTCACATACTTGGAAATGAAGTTACATAGTGGTCTTAATTGAAAATGATGTATTGTAGTAAGTGCAAATGGATTCTTGAAGTTTCTTGAAGTATCTAGAACATTCCACATGATGCTAGAACCAAGTAGACCCCAAAGAAGTAGAGGAACAGTTAGCATATATGGTTAATCGATAAACACAGCCAAAAACAACCCAATTTGCTTGAAAAAAAGGTCATATGGCCATGGTTCCGATTTTCGGCCTTTTGCTTTGATGAATAGGCATGGAAACCCTTGTATTTTGCTTGTGTTGATGATGTGATGACCTTGCGAGGATATGATTAATCGAGCTTTGAAAACCTTGAGAAATTCTAAACATTCCTGCAACAAAACCACAGAGAAAAAATGTGTATGCCAGCAACGCGAATGCTCATGCTTATGCAAAAAGGCAAAATGGGAGGTCAAATTTCGGGTTACGACAGCTGCCCCTATTTAATCCTCTTGGACCTGAATGTTCGAATTACGTCGGATTTTTAATTATTCAAGGTGGAAGGTGGAAGGGGATTGAATAAAAGAGTATGCTTGATGCGTATGCTATGTATGCTTTGATCTTACATGATGTTTGATGTTATGTCATGCAACGGTGTAGGTTAAGGTACAGTGTCGCAAGTTGGCAGGTTCTGGGTGGACCAGAGAGAACTAGAAACGTTCAGGATGGAACAGAGAAAGTAAAAATGGCATTGGATGGACCAAAGGAAAGGAAAGACTTTGGACTGACCAAAGATAAGGAAAAGACTTTGAAAAAGTTTGTCAGACGAGAACTGGACTTTGAAAAAGTTTTCCAGACGAGAACTGGACTTTAAAAAGTTTTCCAGACGAGAACTGGACTTTGAAAAAATTTGCCAGACGAGAACTGGACTCTGAAAAAATTTGCCAGATGAGAACTGGACCTTGCAAGGATAAGCTAGACGCGAACTGGTTGGATTTTGTAAAGATTGGTCAGACGAGAACTGACTACCAGACGAGAACTGGGCCTTGAAGAGACAAATCGGACGGGAACTGACTAGATTTTACAAATATTGGTCACACGATAATTGACTATCAGACGAGCACTGAGTTTTGAAGAGACAAATCAGAAGAAAACTGACTACCAAACAAGAACTGGATTTTGAAGAGACAAGTCAGACGAGAAATGACTACCAGACGAGAACTGGTTTTTGAAGAGACAAGTCAGACGAGAACTGGTTTTTGAAGAGACAAGTCAGACGAGAACTGACTACCAGACGAGAAATGGCTTTTGAAGAGACAAGTCAGACGAGAACTGACTACCATACGAGAAGTGGTTTTGCATGTTTGAACCTGTACGGCGTAATGCTCCATCTTGATGGATATGCTACACGTTTGAAGATGCAATGATATGCGATGACGATTACTATATGTAGAATGTCAGTAATCGGGTTTTGAAGAAATGTCAAGTATGATCGGGCTTATGTCAAGGCTTCATGTTATGCCAGATGAATGATATGCATGAGTGAAGCGACATGATTAATGCATGAGACTAGTTTGTGCAACGGTTCTTGAGAATCTATCAAGTGCTTTCATTGTGGGAGGTGAAAGAGTTGAGGTTAGGGTGTAGGCCATAAAGACGTGATTCCCCGACACCTACTTCAAATTCAGCAGTTGTTGACGCACCATTGCTCTTGCCTCAAAATAGGGAGAGAACTTGTACCTTGGTAGTCTATCTATGCCCCGGTCTATTGGGTATTTGCATGTGGACTACCCCAATTGCAAGTTACAGAGTGATCTTGTCATAGGATGATCTAGATTTGACTTGCCCTAGCGTATCAAAACAGTGTGCCCCTGATTAATCGTATTTTAGAGAGGTTAACTTCTTGTGCTCTTGAGATGGCATGCCCCAATGTGAGCCTTAAAGTGATTTAGCCCCTGGCTGATGGATCTTTGGAGGAATGCCCCTGATCTTTGAGATTTGTTGAGTCTCGCTGTGATTGTCCCAGATTGATTGAATCTTGAGGTGGCTAGGCCCTTTTGCTCAACGGAGTTTTCAGGCATTTTTTCCCCTTGAGATGATCAAATTTTCCACTGTGGAAACTTTCTTGATGTCAAGTGCTTGTTCATAAGTAAAAATGTCCGTTTTGAAAATGATAATGCTAATGCCATGCATATGTCAGTTTTGAAATCCAAGTATGTTCACTAAGATTATGACATATAGTGAATGAATCACCATTTAGAATGCCATGCCAATACCAACACAAATGATAAACAAAACCTTCAGGAGTCGGTTTCGACATGATCCCACTGTAATATGCTTTCAAAATAAACCCTGCTTTAGTTAGGTCTTTTGCAGGTTGTAACATGGTCTGGTTCATGGTTTCAGAAAGAAAGGATATAAGGCTCAAAATTTATTCTAACCTACCCATTCTCCTTGATGTTCTCCAGTCCTACATTCAGCTAGTTTGACACAAGCGTTCATCTTTCAAAAAAGGCTTTGAACGGTAGATGTGATGGTAGAGGAACCGACAAGGATTTTGGAGCGGCAGTCACTCACCTTTTGTTTTTGTCCCATGTGATCACATGAACTTGTTCTTATTGAGAATTTTTCTCTTTTGATTCTCTGTTTTGTTCTTTTTGTTTTCCTTAATTTTTGCGTAGACTGATTTTTTGAATTTGCAGTCTACCAGGATGCCCTAATTTTTGCATAAGTAATTTGTTTTTGACTTAGCGGGCTCTTTTTTCGTTTTTTTTTTTTGCTTTTGTGAATTTGATTTTTTTTAACAAAATCGTGTGACATTTGTTTATTTGATTTGCTGAATGAATTGTGACTGCCTCGTTCCTTTGATTGGTAAGGGACAACCATTGCGGATTTGTGATTCTTCGGCCTCTTGTGAGGGATAGAATGTGGTTGATCCACAGATGGGTTACTTCTCTTTTGAAATTTGAACGCATGGTCAAACTAACTGAAGACTACCCTGCCCCTGGTTAAGATTTGGTTCTTTTTGTAGAGAAAGAAACTCCTACTCCAAGGCCCAAAGGGGTTGACTATGGATTATCTTCCTTATACCTCTGGTGTTTGGGGATTTGAACAAATGCCTTACATCGTCATTAAGGTTTTATTCAAAAGCATACAGACAGTGATCTCGTGTCTTTTTTATTTCATCATTCTCTTTTGATTTTGCTTGATCAAATGTGTGATACTGATAAAAAGTATAAGTGAACACAAATGGATTTGTTCAAGACATGCATATTCATTTCATTATTATTATCATTTTAAAACACACAAGTTTTACAAGTGAACAATGTTTAATAAACAAAAAGATTACAGATGGAAATGATGGAATGACATAATGACTGTCAATGTTGAGGAGGTGCTCTCAGGCTTGATCAATTTGAAATTCTGGCCTATGCAGATAGCAGATGTCCTAACACATGTCAAGACATTGTGCTACATAATCATTTAAACTCAGAGGCTCAAGAGCAGACTGATACCTTGAATATCAGAACTGCACAATCACAGATGTCACGACATCTGATCCAACATGTTTATCATGAACCCTAACAGAAAACATAAATCTGCTAAATGATAAAGAACACAGTAATTGTTAACCCAGTTTAGTGCGACACACCTACATCTGGGGGATACCAGTCCAGGAAGAAGACTTCACTATCTATAGAACTGTTACAAAGCTAAACTCCCCCGTTTACAACTTCATACCTAACATCTACCCAATGAACATCTTTACCAAAGCTAAACTCAAACGTTTAGAACTCTGATATGAGATATCCCACTCACTTCCTTAATCACAACCTGTGATATCTCTGTCTTCTGCCAATTCATAATCTCTGTCATGCTTTCTTGACCAACAAGTCATCTTGGACTTACTTCAAAGCTTCGTCCAAGAACGATACACAGACCATTGCCTAAAGGCTTCTGGTTTTGTCCCTGTACCTAGGGGTGTTCATTGGTTCGGGCAAATCCGAATCAAACCGGAATCCAAACCAAACCGTTGTGTTTGGTTCGGACATTTTTTTAGTTCGGGCAAAAACTGAACCAAACCAATGAAACCCAATGTTAATTGGTTCGGGCAACGGATTTCCAAAATTTTACCCGCGAGTCCGTCTACCCGAAATAATCATAATTAATTAGTATAATATATATCATAATTATCATGGAAACTAGAATGAGGTATTCAAGTTCAAGAAGAAAAAAATGAAACGTCATTTGTGTGTGATATGCACAACCAATATGGAGAAACACTAAAATTAAGAATTTTATATTATTTTGGAAAATTAGTTAATGTAAGTTAATATTTTTTTAAAATATTTTTGCATATTTGTTTCTAATGTACCCGGTCAATCCAACTCAAACCAACCCATTGTTTATTGGCTTGGTTCGGTTTGGGCTTTATCACAAAATTGTGTAAATCTAATCCAAACCAATCCATATATTTTTTATCGGTTTGGGTATCTCATTCTCCCAAAACCGAACCAAACCGGCCTGCGAACACCCCTACCTGTACCTATGCCTTCCACTCTACATCCCATATTACAGAGGGAGACTTACAACTCCTAAGAGAGCCGACGACTCTCAAACTCTAAACCCTTATTCAACACAAGAGAACTAGGTTACAAAGTTACAAGTGATATAAAAGGTACATTCGATATCAAAACCCTAGGTCTAAGTCTTCTTATATAGTCTTCTGTTGGGCTTTCTATCTTTGATCCTATGATTCCTTGATATGTTCCTTAATTCTTGCAATAGATTATAACCTGCTAACTTAGTAAGTCAGTCAGGATGTCGAGACATTTCCTTCGACATCTTTTTCTTCTGCAGATTCTTCAAGATTATCATCATAATGTTTTAGCAAAATTTAGTCAAACATCAGGTGCTTTCTGTAAGAGCAAGAGTTGTCTCTACAAGTCAATCTATGTTTTGATGATAACAACATGTATTTGTGAAAGAACCATTTTATGTTCTAACGTATATTGTGTGCAGATCATAATTATAGAAAATATAAGATCCAACAAGCACCAGCCAGATGAGCGTAATTGATAATATGCGAAGTTACTATGTGTGACACAAGTCGCAAGAAGCAAGAACGCTTCTATATCAGATCGTGATCAGTCAGATCCAAGGATGTCGATATTGCTTATGCAATGCTCTTGTGGATGCTCTCTGAAAGTGGTCGAGATTCTGAAGATTGCGAAGCTTCTGAAGAAGAGAACCGAAGTGCTGAAGACTCTCATGACTTGAAGTTCTGAAGGCGGAAGGCTCTGAAGACCAAGTGCAAAAAGACTCTGAAGACTTATGTGTTCTGAAGATTAAGGTTCTGAAGATCAAGTATTGAAGACTCTGAAGACAGATTCCTAATGGATAAGTTCTGAAGTTTCGAAAGACTTGAAGAAGTAAAGGATAACGTGCTTAAAGACAAGTGCTGAAGTTCTGAAGACTGATTCCTAATGGACTTCCTCAAATAACTAAAGGCTTGAAGTATCAGATATCCCGTTAAGAAGACTCTACTCATGCTTCATCAATTAATCATCAGAAGCCTCTGAAGTTCAGAAGTCACATGTTACCGTTGTGAGTAACTGTACACGGCGCCCAAGAAAGATATATCTCGTCACTTCTCCCATAGCAAAAAGGAGATGTGTCAGTACAGGTAATTATTACACAACGTCTCTTTTCCAACAGCCAACAATATTTCAAACGGCTATATTTCTACTAGGCTATTTAAAGGAAAGAGTTCTCGCTTCTGAAGGTATCGATTCATTCCACAAAAGATGAATTGATCAAGTCATTGTGTGAAGATAGCAACAACGATGAGTTCTCGTTGTAACACTTAGAATATCCAAAGCTATCACCACTTACACATGGCCATTGTTGTTAAAGCTCAAAGATCATCAATAAACACAACAACAATGAATTGGTACAAAAGCTGTTGATGAAGAAGACAACATTGCAAATCAGTCAAGTCATCAACCACCTTCTCGTCAGCGCTACATTGAAGATCTGAAGCAAGGAGTTGTTGCTCAAAGCTTGCTCACCCAAGAAGACGAAGAATAAGAAGAAGATCTACTAGATGTCAACAGTTGTCAAATCATTATACATCTCTGTAGTTTCTTAGAATAGCAAGGAGTTGTTGCTCACATCTTGCTTGAACACTTGTGTGTTCTTTGTACTTAAACTTAGGAGTAATCTGCTTGTTAAGAAGCATCTTTGTAATCTCCTGTATAACTAATTCTTGGTGAATTAGGATTCCTTGAGTGGTCAGTGTGACCAGAGACTCGAGAAGATAATGGCGAGATGTCATTATGGGAAAAGCCTGAAATAGGGTCAGTAGCGTTATATTCATTGCGATGAATCCCTGAACGTCTAGCTGTGAAAGACTAGCAGTAGATCTTGCGAGATTGGAAACTGCAGGTCAATGTTCGTTATATTCATTAAGTTGAATCCCTGAATGGTTCATTGTATGTTAGTTACAGTGCGGCTGTGCAGTTTGTTAGTCACTAGCTATGTGCTCGTGCATCTGTAATCGAGACTGATTATAGTGGATTAAGACTTTGTGTTTAAAGCGAAATCACCTGAGGAGGGTGGACTGGATTAGCCTTTATGGTGAACCAGGATATATCGTGTGTTCTTTACTCTTATGCTTAATGTCTTGTTTATGTTTCTATATTGAGTATCAGAACCTTACACAAGCAAGTCAGAACCTTGCAACTCTGATAAGCTTCCGCTCTGCAAGTTCTGAATGTTACTCATAGTGTTCAGACTCTTGTAAGTTCTTATGCCTCATGCTTTGCAAGTCTGAATGCAACTTCGTTAGTCAGAGTCTCTCCACGAACTCTGATGTTATCCTAGTACTTTAATGACAAGATGCAAAATGTTGTTAAAAGAGTAAATACACAATTCAAACCCCCCATTTCTTGTGTCTTTCTCGCACCTTTAATTGGTATCAGAGCTCCGGTTCTGTTATTGATGGATATCAAACACTTAACAGTGTTAGAAAAAGATCCAGATGCGGTGCGTAGAAATACTCAGGGTGAGATTGAAATCCACTTACAATTTCTGTAACAGTTCAGAAGATGACTGTGTACAAAATTGTAATCAATCTGAGTACTTGAGCAAATCATTGATTCTTGAAGTTTTTGCAGTTTTTAAACAACTAAATCTTCCTCACTTAAGTTTTAATGAAGATTGGAGAATCAACTGATAAGATAGATTCATCAGATAATAAGTAGTATCTGTTGAATGCTTATCTTGGAAGATACGTGTGGATGAATCACGTATTTGCTCAAAGTTGAATCATCAGAAAACAAGAAGTCTTGTTTTCTGAAGATTAATTCTTTATGAGTTTTTGAGATGTTTTCAAGAAACGGATTAGGTCCACCCTTGACTTTCTCGTTTAAAGCACATTTAGAATTTCTTCATGTAAAGAAGAAAGATTGTTGTTCTATGATTTTGAACTTTAGAATCAAGTCTGATGAAGTCAGAAATCTGATAAGTTCAAACTCTTAGAAATGATTCAACATCTGAATCTTGACTAATCAATGAAGTACTGAATATTGTTTTCTCGGAAAGTTTAAACTGTAAAGAATATTCAGGAAGAAGAAATTAAATGATTCATCAAGTACTTAATCAAGAATGAACTCTTAAGTTTTGATTGAATCAGCATAACTAAGTTCTGATGGCTTGAGACCATCTCTCAATTGAATCAAATGTTATTGATTAATTTACTCTCTGATAAGTTATTCAGAACCTCTCAAGCGCTGGATTCAGAAGATGCTAAACCATACACTTAAGTTTTCCACTTAAAGTCAAAAGGAATTTAAACTACTAATGTTCTTCAAAAGGAAGAAATCAGTTGACATTCCTTAGAAGAAGATATATTGTTGATCTTTGATGGACTAAGTCTTTAGTCAAATTAAATCAGCATTGTGAGATCAAGAAGAGTCATGCAAACCATGTCTAGTTTATGTACATGCTTGATGATAATTAGTTCTGAACAAGAATTGCATTTGGCTTAAGAAACAAGCCAAAATTGCTATCAGTTCCAAAATGTTACTTCCGTCAAACGCTTGAAAAGTTATGCAGAAGATTTCTGTACACATAACCTCTCAACGGTTCATGTCAAAGCCTTGAACTTAATGATCTTCTGTAAACAAAAAGGCTCTTATGGACAAGGACTAGGTTCTGGCTATGAAAGAAGAACTTGATCAATTATGATGTTTGGGATTCAGTTCCAAAACCTAAGAATGTTCATTGGAACCAAGTGGGTATTCAGGAACAAGATTAATGAAAAGGGAGAAGTTGTCAGAAACAAGGCACGACTTGTTGCTCAAGGATACAATCAACAAGAAGGAATTGATTACACAAAACCTTTGCTCCGATTATCATACTTGAAGCAATACGAGTATCAATTCCCTTTCAGTAAATCATAACATCGCCTATATCAGTTGGATGTTGTGAAGTGCATTCTTAGATAGTTAAATATCCGAAGAAGTCTATCTCCTGGTTCTGAAAATTCTCAGAAATCAGATGAATGAGGTTGAATAAGAGAAGGAAAGAATTTGTGCTTAAAATGATTCCAGCTCTCTGCCTAGAATCAGAGTTCAGAAACCAAAATGCAAGTAAATATTGAAGAATCCAAGAACCCACAACAGTTCACTCAGAAGCAAGTAGAATCAAAGAATCAATAATCAAGAGCTCAGAACGAAATGCATCTATGAAAGGTATGATATGGAATTTTCAATTCTCCAGAAAGAAAGATCAAAATCAAGATGAGAATAAGTCTGTAAAGATCTTTAAGGTACCATTCTTCTTTCATTCATGACTTATTAAAACTTATGATAACAACCTGAAATACTCTAAGTTTTTAGTCATGTTGTGTTTAGTTTCGTGAGAATTGGTTAGAAAAATATTTAGAAAATCATTTATTCCTCTCCAAATATGTCTGCATATGCTTTGTGAATAGTTAAAGTAAAATCAGTCTTACACATAAGATTCTCTTCATCATATCACTATGTGTCAGCCACATCCTATAACCCATAAGTACACTCCAACTAGTGCTCCTATTCCAAACCTAACTCTCTCTCTCTCTCTCTCTTAGAATCCTTTCATCTAACTTAGTTAAGTCTTAGAAACTATGGTGTTCAATTAAATTGAACGACTCTCTTTTGATTTTTCTCATATAGGAAAATCCGTCCAAATCTTTAATTAGAAAACTCTTAGTCATCCAAACATCCTTGATATACGTGTATTGATGGTATCTGCTGCAAAATAGGGAAGCGTGCTACCTTGACCTAAATACCTCATCTCCTAGGCAATAGAATCTAATCAGTATATTCATAATATGTCAAGTTAGGATTCTCTTTAAGTATTGGAAATAATGAAAAATCTTTTTTCCTACATTCTTGGTTGTGCGCTAATTAATAGCTAATAAAAACCTTGAAAACAGAAAGTGTGTCCTTTTGTCTTCACTTCAAATTAATGACCTCATAACGCATTTACTTCAAACACCTAACCTCTGCCAAGAATAAAACGCATGCGTATCCTCTTGATCTTCCCTAGTATAAAAGTATGCTTGTCTCTCCTCATCTTTTAGACTACCCCTACTCTCTTTAGAGTCTAAGTATTCCAATCTTTCTAAGTCACTCTCGATTGTTGACCTATTCAGTTCAAATTCATCTATTTAAAGTCATAACATTTTCGAAAAAGAACTCTCTACTATCATTTATCTTCAACCTTCTTATCATCCTAATCGCTGCCAAACATGTCTCCTAGAACCTTCTATGGCAACGATGATCTTCTTGAAGTCATCAATGAAAAACGACCAAACCCAATGGATACTGATCATGATTTCCATCTTGGTATTCACTTTCAAAATTGGAATGGATACATACATATGCTTAGAGGCTCAATTTATCCAAACATCTTGAAATCCTTTTGGATCAATGCCTCTGTTAATAGTAATGGTTTGTCCATTTCTTCAGACATCTTTGGCCTTCCTGTCACCATCAACGCCACAAAGATCGCTGAAGCCATTGGCTGTCCTCCAGGAGGTGTCACACCTAATCATGCATCCATTTGATGCACTTCCGATGCTGAAATGCATTACATGTTTGATAAAAGCCTTGTCTTCGAACCCACGAACCCCGAAAAACTTCTGCCTATTGCTAGAGGATGGTTTAAGTTTATTCTGACAAATATCAAACCTTGCAGCACAAACAAAGATTTTTTGTATCATGATGATAAGCTTCTCATCATGTGTCTTCTCAGGTGAACTCCTATAGATCTGTCCCAAGTCATCTTTGACCATCTTAAGGACTCTATCTTTTTGTCAAGAACTACGCACGAAACGCTCATTCCCTATGGAAGAGTCTTATCAGAAGTACTCTTCAGAACAGGAATTATGCAAGCAATTTGCAGGATTCGGTGTGGCCCTGACACTGCTCTGGTTAGGAATTTCTGTGAAACCTTTGACAGCAGTTGGTTCTCATAGGATAAGATAGTTTCTAGTTAAAACTAGGTTAAAGCTATCAGTGTAAACTGATCTATCAAGTATATGTCTGTTTGTGTATTGCTTTTATGATGAATAAACCGATGTTGTGTTCTTCATTGTCATTTTACTCAATCTGTATTAAATCTGTTTCTAAAATCTTTATCTTGATTAAAACACTTAAAACTGAAATCATATGCAAAATTGTGAAAAACACATTAAACATTCTTCAAGAATAATATCATCACAAAAATTCAAAGCTAAATGGATGTTTCCAGTTCTTGTGTGAACCCCATAGAAATGAGAAATGTCTGGACTGAGTTCCATGAATGGATCTCAGAGGAAATTGTGAAGAGCAAGAAATTGACTGTCACTCAAGTAGAAGAAAAGTTGCATTCCTCAAAGAACTGATGATTCTGAAAGCTCACTCTCATCTTCCTCATCATCATTAGGCTCCCTTTAGTCTATGTTTTGATTACCTTTAGGATTAAGCTTAACCTATGCCTTATATGTTAAAATCATTTTGTGGTTCTGTGTTAATGCTATAACTAATCTCTGAAGATGTTGATCACTAGAACTGTTTCTTATCATATCAACCTTCCTATGATTAATGCTTAAATGATAATATCTTTTGAGTCTATTTATGTTCACTATCATATGCTTAAATGCTCAGATGCTCTATAACTTTTTGATGATGTCAAAAAGGGGGAGAAAGAATATGATTTTGATTGATGAATATATGAATATTGATATTGATTGGAAAGAAAGAAAGAAATCTTAAGGAAAAGAAAAGAAAAGAATGCAACTCAAACAAGTAACCACTCATATAAAATGTGTTACTACTAACGTTTGTTGTTTGATGTTATCCGAGGAACTCTGAACAAGTTCACTAGACATTCTAAGACAGGTTAAGAAAGAAGAACAGTGAAGTACACTTCTTAAGAAAAGAAAAGAATGCAACTCAAACAAGTAATCACTCATATAAAATGCGTTACTACTAACGTTTATTGTTTGATGTTATCCGAGGAACTCTGAACAAGTTCACTAGGCATTCTAAGACAGGTTAAGAAAGAAGAATAGTGAAGTACACTTCGTGAACATGTGTTCAGAATTAGATCTACCCAGTACTGTTCAGAAGTTGAGAACTATCTGAAAGTCAAAGTTTATCTTGATCTCTGTCTCACTTGGTTCAGATGCTGTAAGTTGTCTAAGTATCAGAAGAAGAAAATATGAAAGCAGTCAAGACAAAGTATACATCTCAAGATGCTTATTCAGAAGAACCGTGCAAATCAGAAGTCAAAGAACTGTCTGAAGATCCAGATTGATGATCCAAGAAGAAGTAATTCTGATGTTTACCAGGAACCAATTAAAATGAAAACGATTTGGTGTCAGACTAAATCAATAATTGGTAATTAGACTCAGTACACAAATATTAGTATCATACTCGTCAATCAGAACAAAGTTGTGGATTATTATTATCAAAATACCTTCATTGGTATCCTTTCAACACACTAAGGAAATACCTCTCAAGTGGTATGAGAAGAAATCCTTCACTTGGTATCAAACTCAACATACTCTGGTATAAGACTCAGCACATCACGTGGTATCAGACCAGAATCAAATCATGAGTACCAGATTCATAATCAAGCGTTGATTAATCACTATAATTAAACCTTCAATTGGTATCTGATAAAAAATCAAGCCTTGATGAACCAATGAGTTGTGACAATAACAAGGTTCTAAGATGAAGACCTGTGTTCAAAAGTTAAACTCTGAAAAAGTCATGATCTACATTGGTGATTAAAATCTTACCATCCTGAATTATGATTCTGAAGATCCCAATATCTGACTTATGGAACTTAGGGGGAGACTACCCAGAAGATTCAAATGATAAATCTTATAATCTTCACAAAGTCTGAAACTTAGGGGGAGTTTTCTTAAAAGACGGTGTATGTCTCTGATGAATAGCAAGGCTATGTTATCAGATAAGAACTGATCTGCTTGTGCTTAAATGAATCTGCTGAAAGGTAGAAATGCTTCAGAAGTCTCTGAAGATTACAAGCTCTGATACGACTACAAAGGAATTGAGTTCTGAAGATCTGAAGATGGAAGTTCTTATGAACTAGTCCAGATGCTAAAGACTCTCTGTTCTTTTAAAGACAAGATAGAGAAGTAGTCATTTTCTATTCTTCGCTCAGGCAACTCAAGTTGTTACTCTGTATGTCTTTGGATCATATAAGATTCAAGATGATCACAGATAAAACTCTGAGGATAACACATTCAGGGGGAGCTGTTGTTCCAGACTCTGAATATGTTTGTTTTTGGTGATTACCTTGTATAAAATGTTCAATCAAAATACTTGGTTTTGTCATCATCAAAAAGGGAGAGATTGTGAGAGCAAGAGTTGTCTCTACAAGTCTATCTATGTTTTGATGATAACAACACGTATTTGTGAAAGAACCATTTTATGTTCTAACGTGTGTTGTGTGCAGATCATAATTATAGAAAATATCAGATCCAACAAGCACCAGCCAGATGAGCGTAATTGATAATATCCGAAGCTACTATGTGTGACACAAGTCGTAAGAAGCAAGAACGCTTTTGTATCTGATCGTGATCAGTCAGATCCAAGGATGTCGATATTATTGATGCAATGCTTTTATAGATGCTCTCTGAAAGTGGTCGAGATTCAGAAGATTGTGAAGCTTCTGAAGAAGAGAACCGAAGTGCTGAAGACTCTCATGACTTAAAGTTCTAAAGGCGGAAGGCTCTGAAGACCAAGTGCAAAATGACTCTGAAGACTTATGTGTTCTGAAGATTAAGGTTCTAAAGATCAAGTATTGAAGACTCTGAAGACAGATTCCTAATGGACAAGTTCTGAAGTTTCGGAAGGCTTGAAGAAGTAAAGGATAACGTGCTTAAAGATAAGTGTTGAAGTTCTGAAGATTGGTTCCTAATGGACTTCTTCAAATAACTGAAGACTTGACGTATCAGATATCCTGTTAAGAAGACTCTACTCATGCTTCATCAATTAATCATCAGAAGCCTCTGAAGTTCAGAAGTCACATGTTACCGTTGTGAGTAACTGTACACGGCGCCCAAGAAAGATATATCCTATCACTTCTCCCATAGCAAAAAGGAGATGTGTTAGTACAGCTAATTATTACACAACGTCTCTTTTCCAACAGCCAACGATATTTCAAACGACTATATTTCTACTGGGCTATTTAAAGTAATGAGTTCTCGCTTCTGAAGGTATCGATTCATTCCACAAAAGATGAATTGATCAAGTCATTATGTGAAGATAGCAACAACGATGAGTTCTCGTTGTAACACTTAGAATATCCAAAGCTATCACCATTTACACATGGCCATTGTTGTTGAAGCTCAAAGATCATCAATAAACACAATAACAATGAATTGGTACATAATTTGTTGATGAAGAAGACAACATTGCAAATCAGTCAAGTCATCAACCACCTTCTCGTCAGTGCTACATTGAAGATCTGAAGCAAGGAGTTGTTGCTCAAAGCTTGCTCACCCAAGAAGACGAATAAGAAGAAGATCTACAAGATATCAATAACTGTCAAATCAGTATACATCTCTGTAGTTTCTTAGAATAGCAAGGAGTTGTTGCTCACATCTTGCTTGAACACTTGTGTATTCTTTGTACTTAAACTTAGGAATAATCTGCTTGTTAAGAAGCATCTTTGTAATCTCCTGTATAACTAATTCTTGGTGAATTAGGATTCCTTGAGTGGTCAGTGTGACCGGAGACTCGAGAAGATAATGGCGTTATATTCATTGCGATGAATCCCTGAACGTCTAGCTGTGAAAGCCTAGCAGTAGGTCTTGCGAGATTGGAAACTGCAGGTCAATGTTCATTATATTCATTAAGTTGAATCCCTGAACGGTTCATTGTATGTTAGTTACAGTGCGGCTGTGCAGTTTGTTAGTCACCAGCTATGTGCTCGTGCCTCTGTAATCGAGATTGATTATAGTGGATTAAGACCTTGTGTTCAAGGCGAAATCACCTGAGGAGGGTGGACTGGATTAGCCTTTATGGTGAACCAGGATATATCGTATGTTCTTTACTCTTATGCTTAATGTCTTGTTTATGTTTCTATATTGATTATCAGAACCTTACACAAGCAAGTCAGAACCTTGCAACTCTGATAAGCTTCCGCTCTGCAAGTTTTGAATGTTACTCATAGTGTTCAGACTTTTGTAAGTTCTCATGCCTCATTCTTTGCAAATCTGAATGCAACTTCGTTATTCAGAGTCTCTCAACGAACTCTGATGTTATCCTAGTACTTTAATGACAAGATGTGAAATGTTGTTAAAAGAGTACATACACAATTCAACCCTCCCCCCCCCCTTTCTTGTGTCTTTCTCGCACCTTCACTTTCAATCTCCCCCTTTTGACAAATTTTGGCTAAAACATTTTCTTCTGCATTCTGCAATGAGCAAGACTTCTTCATCAAGACTCCTTCATCTTGAGAATTGATTGGAGCTAAGTTCTGAGTGAGTCTCCCCCTTAACATATTCCCCCTCATTTCAAGAGAGGACTTGAGAATTGATTAGAGCTAAGGTCTGAGAGAGTCTCCCCCTCAACATATTCCCCCTCCTTTCAAGATAGGTCTTGAGACCCAGAAGACTCCTCCAAAAAAGAAACAACAGTTGTAGGCTTCGTAACACTGAGAGCATAGATTGCGTAACTCAGGTCACAAGACACAACCTGCTTCACGACTCAGATCACAAGACACAAGGAAAATAAGATTGTTAAGATGTCAGAACACCTTACCCAACATTCTTGCAAAACAACTACAGGAATGTACCCAATCCCAGACAGCATCAGAAAACCATTCTCCCCCTTTTTAGCCAAAACTTGGCAAAAGTGACCAAGACAGCCCCAAACCCAGACGCAACACGCCCAGATTTTGAAAAACCCCATATGTCGCCAACCTAAAGAGAGAGTACTTAGACTAAATAAGATCAAAGCAATCCTTATTTATAGTCGATCAATTTCCTTAGGAAGTAATGGACCACAGAAAATAACGCTAGTCAATTCAAAGGACCATTAATCGAAGGCAATTACTCCATCAGTAGTGCACTGACCAAGACTACTTTGACTGTTTCTCCTTTTAAGAATGCCGACCAAAGAACCCATTATATGCACACATGTTTTACAACAATGTCCTGACATCATATCAGACATTGTTTATTCTTCCTAGATTCTTCTTCTGATTTGACATTACAGAGATTTCTTCACAAAATTATAATCACAGTCTGCAGGAAAAATAAATTCCCCCAGACTCAACCAATGATTCTTAACCATCCAATAAGAATCGTGTAACTTGCACTGCCAAGTCTCCCCCAACTTGCAACAATACAAAATGTCAAGACATCCTTCTTGACATCTCATCCTCCCAGTATGGACACATAATCACAGCTTGCTTGACGCACAATGCAAACTAGAACTCCAACTGCATCCTCGCAGTAAAACATCTTAGATCAAGGAGCAACTCCCCCTACCTAAGGTAACCAGTGCTCCTCCACAGAACACCTAGCTAATGAATGGAAAATATAAGACGCATCTTCATGTCTTCAAGAGCGCACCCTCAGTTCAAGCTACCTGCTGAACACAATCATCAACTCTCTTATTGCTTCTTCTGACAAGAACCAATAATCACTCACACATGATCACCATCATGCTACCCGTGAGGAAATAATAAAAGGATAACAATCCTACCATAGCAAACTCTTGTCTTAAGATCAAAGTCCCATTGATCCCCCTCATCCTGAAACCATCTATACACCACACGAACTCCTCTTGAATTCTCATGTATAGACCTCCAGCTGCTTGAGGCACAAACCAATTGAATCAGAATGCTTCACATTCCTCAAAGAGCCGCACAGGGCCCCTTAGTTTGTTATAACGATGTCAGATATCGTATGCATGCTCCAGAACTTCACAGCTGCCAAACTGATCCACTACTAGCATGACTTGCAGCCAGGGGCAATATCCCCTTCGCAAGATTTTCCACTGACTTTACCAAGCCAGTAATAGAGATAGATACCCCACAATCCAAGATAGTCATTTCTTCATCATGCTCCCGTATGATAACCTGGAATACTTCTGATTTTCTGGTGAATATCCACTTCTAAACGCATCAGAAACCAGACCTTCATCCAATCAACCCGTGATCCACTCTAGTCTTCTAAAACACTTACAACAGACTTCCAAGACAGTTCTTCTACTCCATCATTCTCTCATATGACAATGTAGATACTTCTTAGACACGATGCAAGTAACCAGTTCCTCGACCAGAACTTAAGAATCCTCCACCAAGGATAACCAACCCAAATATGTTCTAACATTAGTTAGGACACCTTCCACACATCATAGACAGCACACACCATGGTTCTTGATATGCTCCACCACTGGACTTCCTATCAGCATAGTAATCCAAACTGAAGATCTTCACACAACACTGCGCCACCAGTTTGAACATAGAGAACTTCAGAAACCCAGAGAGAAATAAACTCTCATCCACCAAAAGAAGGTATACTTCCATCCTCAACCCAGAACTTCTGCCACAAGCTCCAAGAGAACCAGAACCTCCTTACATTTTCAACTAACTACTCTTCTGCACAAGAGCAATTAGTTTCAAGCATCCTGCTTGAATGAACATTATGAGACCAACCAAATGCCACTTTTTGATTGATATCACTCTTCTCCAGAATTCCCACAAGATACACTGATCCACCAATGAAATCAGATCTTCAAGTCACATGAACTACTTGCTCCATAGCAAGACATCTTGGATCCACCAAGCCTCTTAGTCATGTAACATCTTCCCATCCACAGCTCCCGCAAACTGCATGAGATCGACCTTTTTGAAGCATCAATAACTTCCATTCTCCTGTAGATCACCTTATCTTAAGTTGATGTGCCACACCACCAGCTGAGACTTCTGATGTTAAGCTAGATGTCAGAACATTTTGATATGACATCCAAATGTTGAATTCAGCTCCTCCTTCTACCACTTAGAAGAACCTCCTCCCTTTGCAGAACAAGAGTTCCATGCTCTCATAGACTTGATTCAACAACCAAGTTTGAGTAGACAACCTCCATCCTGCTTTGAAACTCCAAGGACTTCACACCTGCCACGTCTGAATCTTTAGAAAATAAGTAGTCCAAGACTACACCATAGCCATACCAAAGAATGCCACTTTCCTTAGTAGAGCAGACTGTAGAAAGTCAGAGATAACTGCCACTTAACTTTGATTTCCAAGAAGAGCAAGATCCATGCTCCAAAGCACCTAGATCAGAAATAAAGTGATCCAAGCGGTAACCATCAAGATTATGATGTCGTCATCTTCATCTTCAACAACATCAAAGTCCAAACTAGTTTCTTGCCAGGAAACTCTCCAGAGAACGCATGCTTCTATCACACCCGACTGAAGCCACTTCTTAGGTCACCACCTAAGACTAAAATAGATGCTAAAGCGTATGCAGTACGCCTCCCATGATTCTACACAAACTCTGATGATGAGATGTTCCAACATCTTGTTGAACATCAGCAATCTTGACTTTTAAGGATAATCAATTAAATACTTATGAACTCCACAAATAGAAATTGATCTTAAATCCTTGTCCAATAACCCTTCTTCACTGTTGTAGCTGAGCTCCACCAAATCACGTCATGAACACTTGTCAAGTATTCAATCTTTTGCAAGTATCTTCTTCAAAGGACAATATTGAGATACCATGGCTGCCACCCTTGACTCAAGTAACTAAGATTCTCTCTGAACGAATCTTATTTACCTCAATAATTCTTAAATCAGATTGGATCCACTCTTAGGGTCAAGAGAGATGAATCCTTCCTTGCTGTTTTTGGATGGTGAAAATAAATCACCCCCACTTTCTTCAGATTGTGTTTCAAAGAAACACCTTCTAGTCAGAAGAGTGACTAGAAGACTCCAGATACACGACTGAGATGCCTTTATGAGTGGACTTGAGAGAATTCTCAAGTATCTTTGATAACCTAGCTGATCAATAATTTATCAAACTCCCATAGCTAGAACTTGATAAACTTAACTCAACTCCTCTCCTTTTCAACTGACTCCAACTGCACCAGGAAATCAAGCTTCCAAGTACCAAGTCATTATAACAGATATCTACCAACAGCTCCCTTCATTCCATCGCTCCCGACTTTGGAATAAAAGAATGCAGATATCTTCACATATAGAGGTCGACGATTGAGATCTTCCACCAACTGTCTTCAGTAACAAATCCATAATCCCATAATTCTAGAGCTCTTCCATCAGAAACACATGCAGCGAAACCACCAAGGAATAGATCCTACTTGCCTTAATAAGATGTCAGAACATCTTATAAGACACACCAACAAGAGAACTAGCCACTTCTCCTGTAGTTGTTATACCTTAGCAACATGAACAACCTCTGGGTTGCTCCATTTGATCCAGAACATCCATCTCATCCATTAATACCCTTGAGTATGTCTGAGTTGATTGATCTGATCTTCAAAACTCCTCTTTGTTTAAACGCCAAAAAGTATCTCCCAAAGATCTCATCCATAACCAGACAGGATGCCTCCTCTGATACCAATTGAAATTCTGGCCTATGCAGATAGCAGATGTCCTACCACATGTCAAGACATTGTGCTACATAATCATTTAAACTCAGAGGCTCAACAGCAGACTGATACCTTGAATATCAGAACTGCACAATCACAGATGTCATGACATCTGATCCAACATGTTTATCATGAACCCTAACAGAAAACATAAATATGCTGAATGATAAAGAACACAGTAATTGTTAACCCAGTTTGGTGCAACTCACCTACATCTGGGGGATACCAATCCAGGAAGAAGACTTCACTATCTGTCGAACTGTTACAAAGCTAAACTCCCCCGTTTACAACTTCATACCTAACATCTACCCAATGAACATCTTTACCAAAGCTAAACTCAAACGTTTAGAACTCTGATATGAGATACCCCACTCACTTCCTTAATCACAACCTGTGATATCTCTGTCTTCTTCCAATTCAGAATCTCTGTCATGCTTTCTTGACCAACAAGTCATCTTGGACTTGCTTTAAAGCTTCGTCCAAGAACGATACACATACCATTTCCTAAAGGCTTCTGGTTTTGTCCCTGTACCTATGCCTTTCACTCTGCATCCCATATTACAGAGGGAGACTTACAACTCCTAAGAGAGCCGACGACTCTCAAACCCAAAACCCTTATTCAACACAAGAGAACTAGGTTACAAAGTTACAAGAGAACTAGGTTACAAAGTTACAAGTGATACAAAAGGTACATTCGATATCAAAACCCTAGGTCTAAGTCTTCTTATATAGTCTTCTGTTAGGCTTTCTATCTTTGCTAACTTAGTAAGTCAGTTAGGATGTCGAGACATTTCCTTCGACATCTTTTTCTTCTGCAGATTCTTCAAGATTATCATCAGAATGTTTTAGCAAAATTTAATCAAACATCAGGTGCTTTCACAATTATTTCAAGGGATGTTTTTGCAATCTTGGCCCCTACACGGACAAGGGATTTCCTTTCACCCACAGATTCTCACCTTGAATGGTTAAATGCTTTTTGTCAATCAACTGTTGGACTCTAGCTTTGAAAGCGTTGCAATCCTCGGTCGAATGCACAGCCGACCCAGCATGATATCCGCATTGCACATTAGGATCATACCCCAGGTGGGAACGGTTCTGGTGAGGGTTTCAGAGCTTTGAGAACAACCAACGAGTTCTGAATCAGATATGGGAGAAGTTGACTGTATGTCACAGGAATCAGATATAGAGGAGCATTCCTTCATTCTAGATTATTCTGGGGTTTGTGCTGGTTCTGACGCTCTCGGCCTTAGGCTCATTGATTATGAGCCTGAGGAGTTTGCGCTTGAAGGTGGACACTTGCCATGACAACACTTGTTTCCTCTTCCTTTTCTTTAGAGAACCTACCTTGTGGCTTATTGGCCCCTGATTGTTAATTCACAGTGCCAACAATTTTCCTTGTTTTGAGCCCATTCTCAATATGTTCCCCAATGGTCACAACATCTGCAAAATTGGAGGATGAGCTACCAACCATCTTCTTATAGTACAAACCCTGAAGAGTGCCCATGAATATGTCAACCAACTCTGTATCAGATAGAGCAGGCCGGACTCATGAAGCTATCTCATGCCACCATAGCTCACGCCACCTCTGAGCATATTCTCTGAATGATTCACCAGCTTTCTGAGCTTGATTTTGCAGTTGTAACCTGGTGGGAGCCATGCCCAAGTTGTACTTGTATTGCTTCAAGAACGCTTCAGATAAATCTTTCTAGGTTCTGATCTTACCTTGCTCAAGGTTCATGTACCAATCCAGAGAAGCCCCATATAGGCTATCCTAGAAACAGTGGATAAGTAGATCATCATTGTCTATGTAGGAAGCCATTTTTCTGCAATACATTGTAATGTGGCTTCGTGGACAACTCAACCCTTTGTACTTAGGCAAATCAGGCACCTTGAATTTCTAGGGTAGCACAACATTTGGAACCAAGCACAAGTCTTTGGCGTCCATGCCAAAGAAGGAGAAACCCTCAATAGCTTTGATTCTTTCCTCTAATAGCTTGTAGTCTATAGATTTGTTTTGATCAGCAAGTCTGACAAGAATCTAAGGATTCGGGAGCCGAGACGCGGCCGGAGCAGGCACTTGAGGAGAAGCAAACTGAGATGGATTACCAACCCTAAACCAACCATCTGACTAGAAGTCTGACCCATCTGAACACCATATGAATAACCAGGAGGAGGTACCATATCAGCTAAGGATGCCCCAGGGTAAGGCATTCCAGGATGAACATTCTGAACAACAGTTTGAGCAAATTGAGACAAAATCGGAACATGAATAGGAGGACCTCTATAGACATGCTCATCTTTATCAGGAGTCTCAATATCAGTTAGCATAGGAGTCTGGGGAGTATGTGCTTGAGGAATCTCATGATCATCATTGTTCACCACAGGAGGTGGAAGCGCAGTATGCATGCCCCAAGGATACACCGCAGAATTCCCATTGAGCACAGGCGCATCAAAAGGTTGATACGACACAAAGGCACTATCGCTGGTAATCTGAGGAGTGAAATTCGGGGGCATTCCCCATAGAAAGGCAGCAGGCATCTGATTTGGACCAAGCTGAGAGCTTGGTGGATTGAAAACAAGTCAGATCGCAGTCTTGAATGGCGCTTCAACAACAGCAGGAGAAGAATCAACATGAGTGACAACAGTTGCATCAGTGACAGTTGCGACAACAACTGAGGTAATAGTGGTATCCCTCCGAGTATGAAGGAGTTCCATGATGACGTCCATGTTATCTTGAAATTGAACCATCTTACCCTGGAACTGAGCCAAGGATTTTGTGTAAGCGGTATTCTTATAATCAGCCATGATCCTTAACTCATTGGGTGTGATGGAGTACCGGTGTCGGGTCGTAGTTGTCTTCTGGCTTATGAAGGGAATAAATTGAGCTTTTTCTGGTTTGTATGCATGCAATGTAAATGTATGTATGCATATGTTATTTATGCAGATGGAAATTCAAATAAGATATGCAACACCCATTGATTCAATGATTTGATGATGCAATAACGTAGGCTCAACAATGTGGTATATACAATGATGCCATAACTCAAGTTCAAAAGTTTGGCATACATGATGATGCAATAACAGTATGCAATAATGTAAGTTAGAGATGCAACATCTTCTGGATAGTCTGCATATGTAACTCTGTGTAGGTGCAAAGGTCTGATGTGGTAAGAAAACAACTGGTATGAAGAGTCTTGGTTTCCTGCACAAAATTGAAAAAGTCATATAAATCGAAGCAACTCACTGACAAACAAGAAAAATTCAAAGGATGTTTGTCATCATCAAAAAGAGGGCGATTGAGATGAAAAGTTCTTCTTGATTTTGGTTAAAATTTTGATGAAGACAAACACATCAATAAAAAGAAGACAAAGCTTGAAGGCTAGCACAATCAAGCTACAATGATCATAAGCTTTAGAAAATTTAATGAAAAAACTAAGCTAGTTAAAGTATGCATCACAATTCATACTATATATCTTAATGGCTCGAAACAAATTTCATTTTCAATAACTAATTATCCATTCATGTTTTGAATTATTTTGAAAGAAACTATGTTGTTACAAAGTTGTTTTCACATTTTTAAATAGCTTTAACCGGTTACACACAATCTGTAACAATTATGTTTTATTTTTAACAAATTTGTTTTATTTTTTAACAGGTACAACTATACCCGATTAACCAAAACCCGTAACCGGTTACAGGCACACATTTTTTAACAGTTGCGTTTTAGTTTTTAACAACTACAACTATAACCGGTTAACCAAAACCTGTAACTGGTTACAGTCATAAAAATTTCAAAAGCACTTTTAACAACTACACTTGTAATCGATTACAATATTATGGTAACCGATTACGACTGAAGCAATATCTCTTTTCATCAATATGTTCCATTCCTAAAGATTGCATTGCTTCATGGAACCACTTCAATCATTTTTATTCATTCAAAGGGGTTCCTATTGATGAATATAAGGTTTATACACCAATAAAACGAAAATTAACTCTTTTAAAATGTAGTTTTCAAATCAATTCAAACAAAGTTATTAAGTGTTCATATACTTTCAAAATGGAACTTTGTGCATAAACTTTCATATCATTTAAACAAGTTCCATTCATATCATTATTGAGCACTTAAGTGTACATGTTTGAATTGTGATCAAAGAGAAAGAGAAAAGCCAAAACTTTCATATATTTTGTAATGTAAGCAAGTCAAAATAAATACAAACTCAAGTGTTAAATCTTTATTTTCTTTTTATCATCAAGTTGCTGGTGATTGTTGTAAAGGGGTCTTTTGAATTAGTTTGACACAAAGTCCACATTATTTGTTTGTGTTTAGAAATCAAGGAAGTGGTGTTCTTTTTTGTTATTGTTAGAAGATTGTAAGAGAATTATTAGTGCTAGGCTTGTACAAAGATCTGGAAATAGTGAAATCTCTCACAGGATGTGAGGGGATTGGACTACTCTTATTTCGAAAGAGGAACTATGAGATATTGGATTGAACTCTAGTGCTGTTGACCGTGATAGCTTTCATGATTCGATAGGAGACAAGCATGAAGTCGAAGATTGTTCACATGTTGATGTCGAAGGGTTTACATACTGTAGTCGAAGTCAGTTCTAGTATGTAGTGTCAAATTATTATGTCGAATTGGGCCTTGTGTTAAGGATCCAATTATTTAGGTTAACTTTTTATTTAAGTTACCTTGTAGTCTATAAATAGGCTAGATCACTCAGGTTGTTGAGAGAGGCCAATTGTATTATTCATTTGTAAACCATAAATGAGAAAGTGAATAATAAACAATTTGCCCAAATCCTTCTTCCATCTTTCTACTTTATCTTTTCTTTTTTCTCTCTTTAGAAACCTAACTGTCTCATTGTTCAATCAAGAAACTTCATTTCTCATTCAAGAAAGTGTTGAAAGGTATTGTTTGTGATCACAACAAACTGGTGCGATGAGCGTGAAAAAATATGTCGTCAACAAAGTTTGAAATTGAGAAGTTCACTGGAGTTAATGATTTCGGTTTATGGTGCTTGAAGATGCGAGCCCTTTTTGTTCAACAGGGTTTAATATAAGTGTTAAAGGGAGGAGATGCCGTGGATGCTACATTGACGGAGAAGGATAAGACAACGATGATTGAGAAAGCCCATAGTGCAATTGCTCTGAGTCTTGGTGATAAGGTTCTCAGGCAGGTTTCGAAGAAGACGACGGCAGCTGGTGTTTGGCTGAAACTCGAAGGATTGTATATGACAAATTCATTGGTGAATCATTTTTACTTGAAGCAAGCTTTGTATTTATTCAAGATGAATGAAGATGAATCAGTGTCGGAGCAGCTGAATCTGTTCAGCAAGCTAATTCTTGATCTTGAAAATATTGATGTTACCATTAGTGACGAAGATCAAGCATTGTTATTGTTGTGTTCTTTACCTAAGTTGCATGCTCACTTCAAAGAAACCCTCTTGTATGGAAGAGAGTCCCAGACCTTTGAAGAAGATCAATCAACCTTGTATTAGAAGGATTTGAACGAAAGAAAGGAGTAGAAACCATCATCAGTTGGCGAAGGGTTGTCTGTGAAGGGGAAATTCTCGAAGAGGGTTGGTAGGTTCGACAAGAAGAAAGGTAAAACTCAGTAAAAGTGTTATGGTGGTGATATTTCTGGTATTAAGTGTTATCGTTATAAGAATGAGGGCCACACAAGAAAGGTGTGCCCTGAGCGCCTGAATAATCACGAAGGTAAACACAATTGCAATGCAGTTATTGTGTAAGATGATTATGAATCATCTGATGTCTTTGTGGTGTCGAGCAACAACACTTGCAAAGAGTGGATTATGGATTTAGGATATACTTGGCATATGACTCCAAACAAGAATGTGTTTGAAGAATTATGTGATCAATGATGAACAAGAAAAATTCAAAGAATGTTTGTCATTTTCATACCCTGAATTCCCCCCCCCCCCCCCCCCCCCCCCCCTAAAGCCATTCATTTTCATTTCAGTCATTTGCATTCATGATTCACTAGTACTTCATTTTTACAACATTTCTCATGAGCATTTCTTTTTGTAATAAGGATTTTTCCATGCATAAGTTCAACAATCAAAAACTAAGTAACTCTGGTTTGTGCTATCTTTGCTAAGTTTAACTCCTTCTTATCATACACCATTAGAGTCTCTGGAGTATTTAGCTTGGATAGTTCATGACCCTTGTGGACATCACTTTTTGTTGGGTAAAGGCTTGATTTTCAATTACATTTACTTGTTGTTATTTTTGAATATTTTGTGATTTACTCATGCATACACATATACCATGTCACTCATATATTTATTTTTCCATAACATTCTTTCTATTATGCATTGGCATCCATTTGGAATTTCATTAAGTATTATTTGATCTTTAATTATACCTTTTGGCATTTCAAATTCAAATAAATTGGCTTTTATTAGGATTTGTATTGGTTTTATTCTAGTTATTAAGTTCTAGCAAGAAAGTTTTTTGTGATGTTTGTAAATAATAATAATAATAATAATAATAATATGAACTTTTTATAATTTGAATTGTGACAAATCAAGAATTCAAAGAAAAGAGATAAACCTTGAGTTTTATTTACAAACCAAATCCCCTCATATCAAGGGTAATACATTGTTTTTACATTTCAAGCAAAATTACAAAAAATATTCCAAAGAGTGTACCTCTTCAAGTTTGCAGGTTTTTAGACTTGGTCATTTTGGCTCTTCCTTCGTGAGACCATATGGGTCTTTTCTCATCAACCATAGTGCTAACATAGATAGGTCTGACCTTGAGCAGAGACTTTGTCCTAGACAAGAAAGGATAGCAGAGCAACAATTAGCATAATTGTAGAAAAATGGCACAAGTTAAAAGAGTCAAAACAGAAAGTAAAGTGCAGGTTGCCTTAAGCATAAACTCAACAGAATTTGCATCAAAATGTCAAAATAATTTTTTACCGTGAAAAAATGAATCAAATTCAAATACCAAATTGTATCACTCAACAACTACAACCTTACCACAAACCCTAATATGAGATTTTTTTACCAAAATGCCACCTTCTGAAATCAAAAGTACCAAAATGCCACACGTTGAAAAAAATTACCAATCTGCCACCTTTTTGGTTTGGGTTCGTCCTTCTATTGGACGACCCAATGATGATTTTTCGTGGGCTTCATGGGTTCGGCCATTGGTTGGCCGACCCATTGAACGATCCTTTTTTTTTTTAATTTAAAATATTTTAAAAGTTAAAAATATATACAAAAAATATTAAATATTTTAATAAATAATAGAATAATAATAAAAATATAATAATTTTTTTAATTAATATTATAATTAAATTTATTATTATGAAAGCTCGACCACTCATTAGGCGAGTTCGTCCTTTCGTTGGCCGAGTCGGAAATATTTTAATATTTTTAATTTTTTATATAAAGCACTGTTTTGGGTTCCTCTAGATCTCAGATCATCCCAATCCATTGCTTCATTTCTGTTTTAACAGTTTCACCAAAAATGGAGTATTTTTATGATCCAAATACTCCTCTCACCAAAAGAGATGCTGTAGTGATTTTTTCTCCTGTGAAGCCACCGTTGAAGATCCGACTGTGGAATACACTCAAGTTCGAGCACTTTCAGAGAAGCCTGACCAGATGGTTAGAAGGAGAAATTCCTAAAGGAGAAAAGATAAAAAAAAATTGAAAGGCAAGTTAAAGATGGAGATGGGAAGGCCTGGAAAAAAAGTGGAAAGTGATTTAGATTGTGTTATGATGATGTATGGAGAAGCAGACATTGTCCTGATGGTTTTAATAGCCTCCTAGAAATGTTTAGATTTTAAATCGTTCTTATGTTTGTTGTCTTGTTTGTGTGGGTGCGGTTTATGTATTTTGATATTTTCGATTGTTCAATGAAAGTTGTTTCGGGAAAGTGATGGTTATGCTAATTGAAAAATGCAAGGTTTAATTTAATTGAAATCCCACAAAAGTAAAGTTACAATAATTGAAAGTTTAATAAAAAATGAACAAGTTAATCTAGACGGGCCTATTTGACGGGCCTGCAACATTCAGACATTTTCTACGCATATGACCAATTTCTCGACAAATCCCACATCTTCTTTTTTCTTTCTCAGGATTATCCATTTTGGTTCTAATTCTTGTACTATTTGGACGCCCTTTCTTATTCCTCCGCATCGTGTCGTCATGGCAAAGAGTAAAACCGTCATAAGTCGGCCAATTCTCGTGGTGTGGAAGTCCAAGGAAGCTCTCTTTGTAGACTTTGAAAACAGTCAGAACCTTGAAAACATCTGGTATGTGGAGGTTATGGTCCTGTCGTATACTAGCACATGTTGCGATGACATGGGAGCATGGTAAATGAAATGCTTGAAACCTCCCACAATCGCACGATCCTCTCCTGAGATCAACACCAAAAGTACCTAATGGTCGGCCATCGTTTTGATTAATCCTTTCAGCAACCATAAAACAAAATCTTTCGCGATCGAATTGGATGACATTATGGCTGCTAGATTTACGCGCTTCGTCGGCCATTCCCTTGTTACAGTTATCTGTGAAAATTTGACCGGATGCCAACATTTTGGTCCAATCATGTCCTCGTTTTCCAAACAGTGATCCCAGACGATAAAACGTAGACTTGACCAGTGCAGTAATAGGAAGGTTTCGGGTAGCCTTAAGAACCGATTTCGTCGCTTCGGCCAGATTTGATGTCATGTGCCCCCACCGTTGTCCTCCTTCAAACGCCCTCACCCACTTCTCTCTGGGAATATTGTCTATCCACTCCAAAACTGCTTTATTTGTTCTCCGTATTTCAGCCCGGTAGTAGTTAAATGTTGTCGCATTCAATGCATATCCTGTAGTAAAAATGATAAGAAAAATTATTCAGTAAAACATATGACAATCAATTAGCCAATTAATACTTATTGAATCATAAACATATGAAGATGTAGGCATACCCATGTTGCCAACTGTTTTCTTTAGTTCTTTGTCTCAGAACTCACGCACGAAGTTTTGCGTAATGTGTCTGATGCAGTAGCAATGTGAAGACGGAGGATACTGCCATCTATTTTCGGGATCATCGTAAGCACTCTTGATTGACGGATGTCGGTCGGATATGAGACATAAATTGGCCTGAGGGGTCACATACATTCTCAAATTCCTAAGAAAGAAACTCCAAGCATCCTTTGTCTCACCTTCAACCAATGTGAATGCTATCGGAAAAATGTTACCATTTCCATCTTGTGCCACTGCAATCAACAAAGTTCCTTTGTACTTTCCGTATAGCCAAGTTCCGTCAATTTGCACAACAGGTTTACAATAATTGAAACCACGTATACACGGCTCAAACGACCAAAATAGTCTGTGAAATTTGCGTTTGTCACCCAATTGGGTTCCGTCGGCTGTGATTATGGGCAACTTTTCTAACTGTATTACAGTTCCAAGAAGATACATCTTCATGACCAACAACCACTGTGGTAGTTCATTGTAAGACGTCTCCCAATTCCCGTAAAGTGATTCTATGGCTTTAATCTTTACAATCCAGGCTTTCCTATAGGAGATCCTATAACCGTATTTCTCTGCAATATGAGCTTGTATCACTTTAACTTTTAGTGAAGCGTCGCTGTTAACAAGATCCCTGATGTTGTGGCTAATAATTTCCGAATCTAATTTTCTATGATCCTGTGACATTGAAGTCGTTGTGCAAGTATGGGGTCCGCTTATAGTTCCAATCTCCCATGATGTGCTCTTTTTACGCAGTGCAGCTCGACATTTGAATTTACACTGTGGGTTCTTGCATTTTATTATATACCTTACTAAATCAGACTTATAAACTCCATAATCAAGATTGTTAGTAATATGCCAATGTTGCAAAAATAAAACACACGCTTCCTTGTTCTCAAACACCATCCCTACTTCCAAATTCTCACCAATATAATTTGGTGCGGTATTTTCAAAAATATAGATTGGTTATGAAGACTCAAGACATATGTTTGACATGTGCACTGGTGGATTGTATAGATTAATGGGTTCAACATTTATGGGTTCAGCATTTATTACCTGAGAATGCATGGGAAGAACATCCTCTTCATCGCTAGCACCGAAAATATCTTCATACCTAACATCATTTAGTTCATCTTCACTGTATTCACCAACCTCTTCGTTTCGTATGAAAGGTTCATTATTTTGTGTAATTTCTTCATCATTTACCTGGCTCACCCCGTATTCATGCGAATATGATGATTGTGTTAGATAAGCTTCGTCTTCAACACGAACATATAACTCAATCGTCTTCAACTGAGGCATTGAGTAGTGACACTGAAACATTGATTTGACTGCTTCGTTTGAATCTATCTGCTTCATTACGTAGAACACACTACCATCTACCTAATTAAATAATGGTTGACGGTAAATAATTTCATGCACCGAGCGTTGCACTTTTTTCCCGATGCATTCTCTTAGATGAATAATATCAGAATCACGATGAATTTTGAACATCACCGTTGTTGTATTGTTGAAAGAAAAAACAACAATTTGATCTGTGAAAATGGAACCATCATAATGCATGGTCACCAATGTATTTCTCTCTGCCATTGATATGATAATTATGAGCAGATAGTGTAAGTTGATACAAACAATACTAGATAGGAAAGAATATATAAAACGTCATGACAGTATGGGGTCGTCCGTCCAAAGGACGAGCTTACAGGCGAAACAGTTTAGGGTCTTCCTTTCAATGGACGAACCCATGAAGCAGTCACGTGCGAACAGTGTTGGGTCGTCCTTCCAATTGATGAACCCATGCAGAATATATGAAGGCACGTCCTTCCAAATGGCGTGCAGCAAAGGCCAGTGAGTTTTCATTTCAAGGCAGAATCTTTGCTGCCATATTAGTAGTTCAGCTAGTTACTAGGGGTGCAAGTGGAATAGCTTTGCATGGTGCATACCATTGACCAAAGGATTTTGCATGGCACTGCATTATTGTGTGCTTTACATGGTTTATAAATACCACCTATTCGTTCAATTGAAACATATCTACATCAATACATTATTTCATAAACCTTTCATAAATTAAAATCATAATGTTGTGGATGGGAGAGACGTACCGTGGAACACCGGCTAATGTTATCGCATGTGTAAGTAAATTTCCTTTTATTATTAAATCATTATGATTGTGATATTTTTTTTGTAACCCAAAATTTTGATTTTTTCGTATGTTTGAAACAGCCTGATGCAGAAAGATTTAGGCTGCATTCTCATGCTATAGATGCACCAAGTGACGCAATCAAACCATATTTGGCGCAAGCAGGTTTTGCAAAAGTTGCAGAAGTAAGCACAATCAAAGTTGATTCTAGTCTCGTGCTTGCGATGGTCGAAAGATGGAGACCCGAAACACATATTTTTCATCTCCCAACCGGTGAATGTACCATCACTTTGGAGGACGTAAGTATGTTATTTGGTCTCCGTGTTAATGGTAAGGCAGTCAATGGTCCTACTCAAGTAGGCAGTGACGTATATTCCAACACTTGGGTATTAAACCTTCAACAGCCGATAGAAGTAAAGGTTGTGTTAAAATTGTTTGGCTATAATCTGTATTAGCAGACTTAAAACAAAAAGAATCACCATCCGATGCGGACAACCTTCTCCATGCAAAAATTTATATATTACTACTCGTAGCTAAAGTATTGATGCCAGACAAGAGCCATAACTTTTTACATTCTTCTTGGATACCCTTGGTAGGAGATTTAGATAAATACAACGAATATAGTTGCTTGCTTAGCTACATTATATAGACATATGTGTAAAGCAACTAGGGTAGGGGTAAAAAGCATTGGAGGATGCGTGCTCCTACTAAGTGCTTGGACGTATTGGCATATACCACTAATTGCTCTAGAAAGTTCCTTCGAGATAAATCATCCATACGCAACAAGGTAAATATTAATGATACTTTCTTTTCTTTTGTACGAATTTATACTGAGGCATTCTTTTCTTCCCATTTTATCTCATTCTTTTTAAATTACAAGATTTGCGAGACGAGGCATGGCTTACCAAAAAAACCCTCGTCACCACATCCGAGGATATAGATTCGCACTAGATAGATTGAGGGAAGACGATGTAAGTTTGTTACCATCTTTATTCTATACGTCGCTGATAAAATCTATTTTTATACTTTAACTATTATATTTTCTGT
This sequence comes from Lathyrus tuberosus, assembly GCA_022829125.1. Lineage (NCBI taxonomy): Eukaryota > Viridiplantae > Streptophyta > Magnoliopsida > Fabales > Fabaceae > Lathyrus > Lathyrus tuberosus. The sequence continues at coordinate 176,426 of JALAZF010000085.1, read as the reverse complement.
AACAGTTCATTTGGAGGCCCTACCCAAATTACCCAGAATGCGTGCTAGAGGATTGCCAAATTTGGAGCGCGACCACTTATATCATCAGTTTTCATATTGTCGAAATGCATCATGTTGATAGGGTTAAAATGCAATTTGGATTTCAACAAGATATCCCTTCTGAGCCTAGATGTCTACGCCAACACCATGAAACTGAAATGCCAAATACATGGGGAGACCATTGGCGCCATGTAAATAGAAAAGAGAACAAAGAGTGGAGAAACAGAAAAAAAATTGACCTTGAAAGGTAACATGGTTACTGGTAACTATGTTCATAGCGCCGCATATATGCAATGGTATTTATCCATTCCATTTATGCATGCTTCTCAAGCCCAGCTCCTCGATGATCCCCGTCAGTATGCATCCTCTTCATCACAATAAAGAGCCTCGCCGCCCATGCAGCAGGAAATCCCCCAGATAAGCCCCTCGCAATTTCAATCTCAGACTTCTTCAAACCCCCAAACCACATACGACCACCCACAACCCACACAACCTCAACCGACATTTCAACGCACTCAGACCACACAACAACGCACATTCTTTGGCACCTCCTCTCAACAACCAACACCATTCACCCCCGCCCCTCAAGGAAACTTCTACTACCACCAAGAATACCAACAACAAATAACACTTCGACCATCCTTCCAATTCACCCCAATCCCATGACCTATCTTTGATTCATCTTACCCTCCATCCCAACAACAACCCTTTAACCCTTCTTTCTCTCAAGCCATTTCTACCTACCGCATTGACGAGGTTTATTACCCTCCCATCCAACAAAGCCCTCCCACCGCCTTCGACCAACCATCCCAGTCAGTCCCCAATTATCTCCTTAGTAGTGAACAGCTCATGGACTGGCCAGGTTTCTCAGTTACGGATGTTCCTATCGTCGATACATCACATCAACCAGAAAATGTATGCGACGACGAGGGTGTAGCAGAAGACAAGGGTGTAGCTGAAGATGAAGAGTTGTCTTCCGACTCTACTCCATCGCCCACAAGACGACAACTAGACATGGGAAGGGGAAAACGTGTGATTTTTCCAAAAAAGTGTGGAACTGGGGGTCATTTATTTAGACAAAAATGATATATCTTCACCCAATAATATTAATAAAATTTATGATATTTATAATTTTATTTAATAATTATATTATATTAATTATTTAATTACATATTGTAAAATATATTTAATTTTAATTTAAAATTAATTATAATATTTATTCAATAATATTTTAAAACAGAAAAATAGTTTTTTCCTTTTCAAACCAATTAAATATATTAAAATATAATATAACAATTATTTTAAATTTAAAAAAAAAAGGACCGTTCAATGGGTAGGCCAACCAATGGTCGAACCCATGAAGCCCACGAAAAATCATCATTGGGTCGTCCAATGGAAGGAAGAACCCAAACCAAAAAGGTGGCATATTGGTAATTTTTTTTCAACGTGTGGCATTTTGGTACTTTTGATTTCAGAAGGTGACATTTTGGTAAAAAAATCCTAATATGATAACTCATAAGCATTAATATAAATACAAAGTTCTATTAACATTAGGAAAACCCAAGTGTCAGGATCCAACAAAACCTAAGAAAATATTCAAAGAACCACAAAAGACCAGAATTTCAAAAAAAAACTAAGGAACACGAAAAAATTCAAGCAACTCAGATATCAGAATTTCAACAATTACTAAAAAAACCTTACAACAACAACAAGTGATTTTAAAATACAAAGAAATAAGAGGAGGATTAAAAGAGAAGCATCCATTAAAAAGGGTCGAGTGAATTTACTTTGAGCCATCGTGTCAAAAGCAGAGAGTGATTTCGTAGCATTTACAGGTCGGTTTCGTCCCTTTTCTTTTTATTCCTCCACGCATATCACCATCTTGAAATTGCTCGAGTCGAGGTTTATCAGTGTTTGCCTAGTTCCTGCTTCTTTTTGTTCTTGCGAAATTAATTTAGGGTTTAGGTTCAGAATTTTTTTCCTGTTGGTTTTGAGGTTGAGAGGTATATGAATAGAAGCCTCCATTGTTGAGACTTAGAGCACTACTGGTTATTGGTCTCTTGTGGAATCTGGATCGATGTAGAAGAGATAAGAGATGTTGGAAGAGGGGGAACAGTCGTTGAAAAAAGAAGATAATGTAGGGTTTTCTATAACTCGTGTTCTTTCTTCTACTTGGGAGAGATGGATCCGGGTGGGTTAAACCCAACCCGGCCCTCCTTTGATCTGCGGCCACATGGGCCAATTGTGAATCACACCCTGTTCCAACCCATTGACCCCCTGGCCTATGTGTTTGTTTTTTATTTTTACACCAAAATTTGTTTTTTGATATAACAATTTTAAGAGAAAAAAAATGAGAAGAATTTAGATTTGTAGTATTATTTAGTTTATCATTTTTACTTTCTTTATATATATATATATATATATATATATATATATATATATATATATATATATATATATATATATATATATATATATAAGTTTTATAATCAATGTCTTTCTTTACTATTTAAATTTATTTTTAACAAAGACAAAAATAAAAAAAATAAAAAAATAGAAAGGGACAAAAAAATTTAGATGCATTGCCTTAGGGTTTCCCTTTCCCATCAAGATGTATCTCAAGAGAAGAAATTTATTTATGAATTAATTCCCCTAGCTATAAATAATTTGGACTTATCATGGCTTGATTTGTTTGATCTTTAATTAAGTGTATGAATGCTTGCACATCTTGTGTGATACTTGTTAAAATTGTATGATCACATGTTATACTTTGAATGTATGTCATTGTATGATTTACCTACTCTTGTATGTAGACCATTTAATTGCCAAGTAAAAATGATAAAAATGAGTGCTTAAGAAAATTAAACTTTCAAGATAAGTTTCAAACACTTGATCAAGATCAAGTTAGTTTTCAAAATCTCCTTAACTTCAAACTACTCTCAAAACCATTTTCAAAACCAAATCAAACACAATGTCAATTTTTAAAAAAAAAACAAACATGAAAGAAGAGGACCATTAAAATCTATCATTTTGATGGGAACCCTTGAACGATTGGTCCCGAGCCACACATTTTGGGCTGACAGTTTATTCTTTCTTTCGTTCTTAAAACACTTAATTAACTTGGACAAAATAAGGTCAGTTGGGATCTAGCATTCTAGATTAACTCTTTGAACAATTGATTCCAAGACATATGTCTTGTTCTTATCGAGCGATCGATATCCATTAAACAGTTTCTTAAAAAACCTTGAATGAAAAAGGACCGTTGGAATCTAGCATTCCAGTGGAACCCTGAATAATTAATCCTGAGGTTGATGTCTCGTTCTCATCAAATGTTCGTCATTCACCTATAAAATACATCTAAACAATCAAATTCTTTCTTCTCGCCGTTGTGCGATCATAAAAACCTTGTGAGATTTGGGTCGAACTCATGTTGTGTCGAAGGAGAGCTTTCATGTGTTTTGACATGAGGCAAGCATGCAGTCGAAGCTTGTTCACTTGTTGGTGCCTGAGTGTTACATACTATAGTCAAAGTTTTGTTCTAGTATGTACTGTCGAATTATTCTGTCAAATTGGGGCTTGTGTTAAGGATCCAATTGTTTAGGTTTCTTGGGCTGCAAGTTACCTAGTTAGTCTATAAATAGGCTAGTACACTCAGTTTGTTGAGGGTGGCAAATTATGATATTCACTTGTAATCATTTGTGACCTTAATGAGAAAGTGAACAATAAACAGAATTTATATTTGCCCAATCCTTGTTGTTTCTTCTTCTTCTTGTGTTTTCTTTCTTGGTTTTCCGTTAACCCTTGTTTGGTTCTTGATCATCAAGAAACTGTTTTATACTTTGCTTAAAGATATCATTTTACACAACAAATTGGTGCGGTGAGCGTGGAGAAAATGTCTTTAACAAAGTATGAGATTGAAAAGTTCACCGGAGTGAACGATTTCGGTCTGTGGTGTTTAAAGATGAAAGCCTTATTGGTGCAACAGGGTTGTTTGGAAGCGTTGAAGGGAGAGGCAACCATGGATGTTGCGTTGACGAAAAGAGAAAAAATGGCAATGATTAAGAAAGCACACAGTGCAATATTGTTGAGCCTTGGTGATAAGGTTCTCCGGCAGGTATCAAAGGAAACTACGGAGTCAGGATTATGGGTGAAACTTGAAAGTTTGTATATGACCAAATCTATGGTGAATCGTCTCTACCTGAAGCAAGCGTTGTATTCTTTCAAGATGAGTGAAGACAAAGTTTTGGCTGAGCAGTTGGATATGTTCAACAAGCTGATTCTTGATCTTGAAAATATTGATGTGAAGATCGATGACGAAGATCAAGCATTATTATTGTTGTGTGCTTTGCCAAGAACGCATGCTCACTTCAAATAAACCCTCTTGTATGGAAGAGAGTCCCTGACCTTTGAAGAAGTTCAAGCAGCCTTGTATTCGAAGGATTTGAACAAAATAAAGGAGCAGAAACCATCATCAGTTGGCGAAGGGTTGTCCGTGAAAGGAAGATCGTCAAAGAAAGATGGTAGGTTTGACAAGAAGAAAGGTAAGGTTCAACAAAAGTCTTATGGTGGTGATATGTCTAGTATTAAATGTTATCACTGTAAGAAGGAGGGTCACACAAGAAAAGTGTGCCCTGAGCGCCTGAATAATCATGGAGGTAAGGACAATGGGAATGCAGCTATAGTGCAAGATGGTTATGAATCATCTGATGTCCTTGTGGTGTCGAGCAACAACTCTTGCAAAGAGTGGATTATGGATTCTGGATGTACTTGGCATATGACTCCAAACAAGAATGTGTTTGAAGAATTGTGTGATCAAGATGGTGGATCAGTGCTGCTGGGGAACAATAAAGCTTGCAAGATTGTAGGTATTGGATCTGTTAGATTCAAGCTCCATGATGAGTCAATAAAGCTATTGACTAGGGTTAGGTATGTACCTGATCTTAAGAGGAATTTAATTTCTCTTGGTGAATTCGACAGAAAGGGATATGTTTTTAAAGGAGAGCAAGGTATCCTGAAAGTCATGAAAAGGTCGAAGGAAGTCTTGAGAGGCGTGAAAAACCAAGGCTTGTATACCCTTGAGGCTGAGGTTGTAAGTGGTTCGACAAATGTTGTATCCACAAAACCTGTGTCGAAGACAAAATTATGACACATGAGATTGGGCCATGTCAGTGAAAGAGGCCTGGTCGAATTGGGGAAGCAGAACCTGCTAGGAAGTGACAAAGTCGAAAAGCTGGAGTTTTGTGAATCTTGTGTATTTAGTAAATCCTGTAGGGCAAAGTTTAACAAAGGCAAGCAAAGAACACATGGATCCCTTGATTACATTCATGCTGGTCTTTGGGGGCCTGCAAGGAATCCTTCACACTCAGGTGCAAGGTATTTTTTATCCATATTTGATGACTATTCCAGAAATCTATGGGTATTCATTTAGAAGACGAAGGACGAAACTTTTGAGAATTTCAAAAGTTGGAAGGTTCTGGTCGAAACTCAAACTGGAAGAAAGGTTAAGAGGTTGAGAACCGACAATGGCCTTGAATTCTGCAATGAAGCGTTCAACAGTTACTGTGTTAAGTCTAGGATTACAAGGCATAAGACTGTAGCAGGTACTCCTCAACAAAATGGCTTAGCTGAGAGATTCAATCGAACAATCCTTGAAAGGGTTAGATGCATGTTGGTTAGTGCTGGATTGAAGAAGGTGTTTTGGGTGGAGGCTGTTTTGACAGTAGCTTATCTGATAAATAGATGTCCCTCGACTGCGCTGGGAATAAAGACACCTGAAGAAGTTTGGTCAGGTCATCCACCAGATCTCGACAAATTGAGAGTATTTGGCTATTTAGCCTATGCTCACATTAGGCAAGACAAGGTCGAACCTAGAGCTCTGAGATGCATGTTCCTAGGATATCCTGAGAGAGTCAAGGGTTATAGGTTGTGGTGCCTAGAACCAGGTCACAGAAGATGTATCACAAGTCGTGATGTAGTTTTCAATGAAGTCGAAATGGCATTCAAGAAAACTGTTGATGTTAGTTGAAGTGCAGAAATCTCTGAAGAGGAACTAGAACAGGTAGAGATGCCTGTTGAGGTGGAGCATAGTGATGCTGAAGTGCATAGCCCAGATGAAGTCGAAGAAAAAAAGCAAGATACTGAAGAGGTTGAGGAAACTGCCGATGACTACCTACTGGTAAGAGATAGGTCGAGAAGAGTCATCAAGCCACCTCAGAGACTTGGTTATGCAGATCTTATAGCGTTTACCTTATTCTCTGCAAGTGAGGTACTTGACGAAGAACCTAGAGATTACAAGGAAGCTATAAGGAGTCGAAACAAGACTGAATGGAGAAAAGCCATGGATGACGAGATGAAATCTCTTCATGATAATAACACTTGGGAGCTGATTAAGAAACCTGCAGGAGCTAGGTTAGTCAGTTGTAAGTGGATTTTCAAGGTCAAGGAAGGAATCGAAAGAGTGATGTTGAAGCGCTTTAAGGCGAGGCTGGTTGCTAGAGGGTTCACTCAGAAAGAATGAGTCGACTTCAATGATGTGTTCTCACCTGTTGTAAAGCATATATCCATTCGAACGTTGTTGGCTATGGTGGCAAAGTTCGACTTGGAACTTGAGCAAATGGATATAAAGACAACATTTCTGTATGGTGATCTAGATGAAACGATCCCGGTGCGTCAACCTGAAGGGTATGCAGAAAAGGGTAAAGAAGATTATGTGTGCAAGCTGAATAGGTCTTTGTATGGCCTGAAACAATCTCCTCGACAGTGGAACAGGAGATTCGACAAGTTCATGGCACACATTGGTTTCACTAGAAGTCAGTTCGATCACTGTGTTTACTTCAGATTTTGACCTGGAAACTCACTTGTTATGTTGCTGCTGTATGTGGATGATATCCTCATACCTAGCAACAGTATTGAGGATGTAACGAAGGTGAAGGCTGAACTCAGTAAGGAGTTCGAAATGAAGGATCTGGGAGCTGCAGCCAGGATTCTTGGGATTGACATCTGGAGAGATAGAAAGCAGTCGAAGTTGTGCTTATCTCACGAGACATACCTACGGAAGCTTCTCGGCAAGTTTGGTATGTCGAATTCAAAGCCTGTTGTGACACCTACAAATCCTCAGTTTAAGCTTAGTACTACTCAAAGTCCGAGTACTGAAGCAGAAAGAATTTATATGAATAGCATTCCATATGCTAGTGTAGTGGGTTCTTTGATGTATGTTATGGTCTGTACGAGGCCAGACATAGCATATGGAGTGAGCCTTGTGAGCAGGTATATGGCCAATCCTGGAAAGGCGCACTGGCAAGCTGTAAAGTGGATTCTCAGGTACATAAATGGGTCTCTGAAAAGAGTCTTGATTTATGGTGGAGTCTGTGATGGTGATAGCATAGTCGAAATCGAAGGATTTGTTGACTCTGATTAAGCAGGTTGTATGGATTCCAGAAAGTCTATTTCTGAATATGTTTTCACAATGTTTGGCACAACAATCAGTTGGAAAGTGACGCTTCAGAAGGTTGTTGCCTTATCAACCACTGAAGCTGAATATATTGCCCTCACTAAAGCTGTGAAGGAAGCATTGTGGCTTGAAGGTTTTGCCAAGGAGCTGAAACTTCAAGGTCGAAGTATCACTGTTAAATGTGATAGTCAAAGTACAATACACCTGTCAAAGAATTTAGCCTATCATAAGCGAACTAAGCACATCGATGTGAGGCTGCACTTCTTCAGAGAGATAATCGAGTGTGGTGTGTAACGCCCCAGTTTTGGTCTTTTATTTTAATTGAGTCGTTTTTTATTATTTTATTATTATATTATTTTATTTCTGACTTTTATGTGAAAATATGTTATTTTTCGTCGTGAATATATTTTATCGGGTTTTGGGAACGTTTGCGAGATATTTGAGTGTAGGGGTATTTTGGGCATTTGGGCGTATTTTGTTAAGTTAATAAAGAAAAGAAAAATAGAAATAGAGAGAAAATTAGTAGAAGAGAAAAGAAAGAAAGAAGACAAGAAAAGAGGAGAAGAGAGAAAAGAGAGAAATTGGAGAAAAAGCTTGGGAAATCAAGAGAACAAGTTCTAGGAATCGATTAAATCGGGTAAGGGTGTGAAACTCGATTATCTTATTGTTGTGTATAATTATGTATGTGTGGTTGCATGTTGTTTTGTCTCGTTCGGTAGTTTTTCGGATATAGGTCGAAATCGCGTAATCGGGTAGAAATCGATGTTTTCACGGACGGAATTCGATATAATTTGTGTTGTATGATCTATGTATGTGTATGAACCATTGCTAGTAATTGTTTTGCTGTTGGAAATGATTTGGGGAAGAAAATGGGAAAAATTGGAGGTATGGAACAGTGTTCACACAGCAGAATTTTTCTGCTTCTGGTGCAAAGCGCCGGGCGAAAGGCTCTGAGCGCCGGGCGATGTGTCCTTTTCGCCGGGCGGTTTAGAGAGGCGCAGAGGTGCCAAGCTTCTGTATCTTTGAATTAATTTGGGGGATTGGTATCGCCTGTGCTTCGCCGGGCGAAGCAGAGGCGAAGCGCGTTTCGCCGGGCGGTGAGCATGCTTCGCCGGGCGGTTGGTTGTTTTTGAAAACAATTTTTCTTTTTTTTTTTTAAATTCATATCTCTTGAACCGTAAGTCGGTTTTAACCCCCGTTCAAAGCGTTGGAAAGCTAACGAGATGTTCTTTCTAGTAAAAATAGTTTTAGGGTCTGAACTTGGTCCAATCGGTACAGTATTTTCGAACAGTTTCGTAGTGTCGGGCGTCCGGTTTATGTTTTTGCATTATTTTGAAATATTCATATCTTATTAACCGTTTATCGTATTTAAGAGTTCTTTATACCGAATCGAAGCTGTCGATGAGTACTTTTTGATGATGATAGAAAATATTATTTTTGGCCGACTTTTAGCCAACTTTTTCGGAAAACCGAGTAATGGAATTTTGAGTTATTTTTCAATATTGTAAGACATATTGTGATATGTTATGAGATGGCTTGTGTGATGATTCTTTGATGGGAATTTGATGTTGTGGAATGGTATATTGGTGTTTGTGGCCATTTTGGGCAATTGTGTGCATTACTTTATATGTACTTGAAATACATGATTATTGTTAATGCATGAGCATTTGATGTTGGCATGAGTCATTAAGGTGTCAAGTATCATGATATGCATTCTTGCATTGGAAGATTCATAAATGAATCAGTTTTATCGTCTTACGCCCTGAAATAATGGTAGAAGCGATTAATCACAAATGATTGTGCGCCCTGAAATAGTGGACTATGGCAATCGGATTGTGCACCTTGAAATAGTGGACTAAAGCAATCCATAAACGTCGTACGCCCTGAAATAATGGTTTATAGTGACGGGGAACATCGTAGGCCCGACGGGGAGTTACTCTATGTAACGAGCGATGATTCCAAGAGTTCCTGGGGGACTAATGAATTACAAGGTTGGATTAGTACCGCATGCGTAGAGTCGTTGTGTCGGTCTCTGTGCATTTGCATAATTCATTACATGAATGTTTATGTGTTGAATTTTGAGAAGGATTTGTTATGCCTTGTGTTAACGTATATGCTTATGTGATTGATGTGTGAAATGGGTTTAATATGTCTTGTGTTGTTTACAAGTATCGTATTTGTGTGGTGAGAATAATTGTGCATATTTTGCTAAGTGTTATATAATGATATGCAATTATATTATAATCCTGTTTCTCACCCTTCTGCTGTGGTTTAATGCTGTAATGGCATTGCAGATTAGACGCTGGAGGTCTTTTGCGAAGATTAGTGTCTTTGTCTTTTTGTCGTTCCGTCGGCTCTGATATGTAACACGGGTAGTCGGGGTTCGAGTGTAGATGTTTCTTTTAGCTTGTATATAGTGGCCTTGTATGAATATGTATATGACATACTTATATTTTGTGATGACATCAGTTATGGATGTTCCGCTTTAATTCTGTAACTGAATGCTGATATTTTGGAACGGAGTTCCTTTGTTTATAAAAACTATCCAGGTGTTATATATCTTTATGAGCAGGTTGTTTTTAGTTCACGTTGATGTGACATCTCTGTTTATATCTAAATGACTTAATCTTTGCTCTGATGTTTTATTATAAGATTATTTTTTTTTATTCCGTTTTTGTACGGGGTATAGAAGAGGTGTTACATTAAGTGGTATCAGAGCCAGTGTCTGTTTGGTCTGTCCGACCGTGTCTTTGTGTCGTCGTTGGACTGTTGCACTCTGTTGAGTGGTTGTTTAACTATAATTTGCTATTATTGGGAATGTTCAGATTATGGCGGGAAGACGCGATGCTGCTATGACTGCGGTTATGCAAGCTATGGCGCAAGCGATGCAGAATTTACCCAATGCTGCGGCGGACGAGGAATCGCGTAGTATGGATAAGTTTCAGAAGAATAATCCACCGAGCTTCAAGGGTACTCATGATCCTGAGGGAGCACAGATTTGGCTGAAGAAGATTGAGAAGATCTTCTGTTTCATTAGGTGTTCCAAGGATCAGAAGGTGCAGTTTGGTACTCATGTGTTGGAAAAGGAAACTGAAGACTGGTGGGCGAATGCTTCTCAGAGGTTTGAGGAGGATGAGATAGTGGTTACATGGGCTGTGTTCAAAGATGCTTTTCTTGAAAAGTATTTTCCGGAAGATGAGAGAGGTAAAAAGGAAATTGAATTTCTTGAACTGAAGCAGGATAATTCCCCTGTTGCGGATTATGCTGCTAAGTTTGAGGAACTGGTGAAGTTTTGTCCCAATTATAATACGGCTGGTTCGGAGAGGTCTAAGTGTCTGAAATTTGTGAATGACTTGAGGCCAGAAATCAAGCAAGGTATCGGTTATCAGGAGATAAGACCGTTTTCAGTGTTGGTGAACAAGAGTCGGATTTTTGATGAGGATAGCAAAGTGCGTGCTACTCATTACAAGAATCTGAATGATAAGAAAGGAAAGGGGCAGTTCAGAGGTAGGCCTTATGCTACCCCTGTTGATAAAGGGAAACAGAAGTTTACTTTTGATAGGAAGCCTAGTGGAGGAGGAATGAATTCTGCTGTGAAATGTTACAATTGTGGTGGTTTAGGTCATCGTATATCGGAATGTAAGAGGAATATGAATAATGTGGATAACTGTGCTAATTGTGGTTTGAAGGGTCATGTGGCTGCTGATTGTAGGAGGAAGATTGGGGTTACATGTTATAATTGTGGGGAAGTTGGTCATGTAAGTACGAGGTGCACGAAACCGAAGCAAGCTCAACCTAGAGGGAAAATATTTGCATTGGTGGGAGCTCAGCCTACTAATGCAGATCGTTTGATCAGAGGTACTTGTTTTATTAATAATAATCTTTTAATTGCTATTATTGATACTAGAGCGACTCATTCGTTTATTTCGATTGATTGTGCGAAACGTTTGAATTTGGTGTTGTCTAAGATGGGTGGAGAGATGGTTATCGATACTCCAGCTTTGGGGTCGGTAACTACTTCTTTCGTTTGTTTAAGTTGTCCTTTGACAATTTTTGGTAGAGATTTTGTGATGGACTTGGTATGTTTGCCATTGGAGGATCTGGATGTGATTCTGGGAATAAACTGGTTAGAGTTCAATCGTGTTCATCTTGATTGTTATCTTAAGCGGGTGAGATTTCCTTCTCTTGAAGAAGAAAGGGAATCTGGTTTCTTATCTACCAAAGAGTTGAAGAAACTTTTGGCGGAGGAAGCTCAGTTGTTTGGATTGTTTGCATCGTTGTCTGTGGAGAGTCAAGTTGCAATTGGAAGTTTTCCTGTTGTGTGTGATTTTCAGGAGGTGTTTCCGGATGATTTTTCAGATGTGCCGCCAGAAAGGGAGGTGGAGTTTTCTATAGACCTAGTTCCTGGTACTAGACCTGTTTCTATGGCACCATATCGGATGTCAGCATCTGAGTTGGTGGAGTTGAAAAGACAATTGAATGAGTTGTTGGAAAAGAGGTTTGTAAGGCCTAGTGTATCACCTTGGGGTGCTCCTGTTTTGTTGGTCAAAAAGAAAGATGGAAGTATGCGTTTGTGTATCGATTATCGGCAGTTGAATAAAGTGACGATTAAGAACAAGTATCCACTTCCAAGGATCGATGACTTGATGGATCAACTAGTGGGTGCAAGTGTGTTTAGTAAGATCGATTTGAGGTCAGGATACCATCAGATTCGGGTTAAAGAGGAAGATAATCAAAAGACGGCCTTTAGGACACGATACGGACATTACGAGTTTTCTGTGATGCCGTTCGGGGTTTCTAATGCGCCGGGTGTGTTTATGGAGTATATGAATCGTATATTCCATGAGCATTTAGATCATTTTGTTGTTGTTTTTATTGATGACATTTTGGTTTATTCTAAGTCACAGGAGGAACATACGGAGCATTTGCGTATTGTGTTGCAGATTCTAAAGGAGAAGAAACTTTATGCCAAACTTTCCAAGTGTGAGTTCTGGTTGTCAGAAGTGAGTTTTCTTGGGCATGTGATTTCAGGTAATGGTATTGCTGTGGATCCATCCAAAGTAGAGGCAATTCTACAATGGGAGGCTCCTAGATCTGTTACTGAAATTCGAAGTTTTCTGGGTTTAGCTGGATATTACCGGAGGTTTATCGAAGGTTTCTCCAAGTTGGCACTTCCGTTGACTCAACTGACTTGTAAGGGTAAGGCATTTATTTGGGATATTCAATGTGAAGAAAGTTTCAACGAGCTGAAGAAGAGATTGACTACAGCTCCGATTTTGATCTTACCGAATCCTAATGAATCGTTCGTTGTGTATTGTGATGCATCTCTAATTGGTTTAGGTGGTGTTTTGATGCAAGATGGTAAGGTGGTTGCTTATGCTTCGAGGCAGTTACGAGTTCATGAGAAGAATTACCCTACTCACGATTTGGAATTAGCTGCGATGGTTTTTGTATTGAAGATTTGGAGGCATTATCTCTATGGTGCTAGATTCGAAGTCTTTAGTGATCATAAAAGTTTGAAATACTTATTTGATCAGAAAGAGTTAAATATGAGGCAACGGAGATGGTTGGAACTTCTGAAGGACTATGACTTTAGCTTGAATTACCATCCTGGTAAGGCCAATGTGGTAGCTGATGCTTTGAGTCGGAAATCTTTGCATATATCTGCTTTGATGGTGAAAGAGTGGGAACTTCTGGAACAATTTCGAGACTTGAGTTTGGTTTGTGAGCTTTCACATGAGAGTGTGAAGCTTGGTATGTTAAAGATCACTAATGATTTTCTGTTGTCTGTTATAGAGAAACAGAAGTTGGACTTGAAACTTGTTGATTTGTTGCTAGTTGGAAATCAAGAAGTGAACGGTGACTTTAAAGTGGATGATCAGGGTATTTTGAGATTCCGTGGTAGAATTTGTATACCGGATGATGCAGAGTTGAAAAAGATGATTCTTGAGGAAGGACACCGGAGTAGTATGAGTATACATCCTGGTGCTAATAAGATGTACCAAGATTTGAAGAAAATATTTTGGTGGTCTGGTTTGAAACGAGATGTGGCTCAGTTTGTTTATGCGTGTTTGACTTGTCAGAAGTCGAAAGTGGAACATCAGAGGCCTGCAGGATTAATGCAACCGTTGGATATTCCGGAGTGGAAATGGGATAGTATATCGATGGATTTTGTGACGGGTTTGCCTAATTCTCCGAGTGGGCATAATGCTATTTGGGTGATCGTTGATAGGCTGACTAAATCGGCGCATTTCATTCCGATTGATATCAGTTATTCTATGGAGCGTTTGGCTGAGATTTATATCTGTGGGATTGTGAAGTTGCATGGCGTCCCGTTGAGTATTGTTTCTGATCGTGATCCGAGGTTTACTTCCAGATTTTGGGAAAGTTTGCAAAAGGCGTTAGGTTCTAAGCTGAGATTGAGTTCTGCTTATCATCCGCAGACTGATGGTCAGACGGAGAGAACAATTCAGTCATTGGAAGATTTACTGAGATCTTGTGTTCTTGAGCAAGGTAGAGTTTGGGACAGTTTTCTTTCATTGATAGAGTTTACGTATAATAACAGTTTCCATTCTAGTATCGGAATGACACCTTTTGAGGCACTTTATGGAAGAAGATGTCGAACACCTTTGTGTTGGCATGAATCTGGTGAAAGTGCAGTAGTTGGACCTGAGTTAGTTCAACAAACGACGGAAAAGGTGAAACTTATTCGGGAGAAGATGAAAGCTTCTCAGAGTAGGCAAAAGAGTTATCATGATAAAAGGAAAAGAGATCTTGAGTTTCAAGCGGGTAATCATGTGTTTTTGAGGGTTTCGCCGGTGACTGGTGTTGGACGTGCTTTGAAGTCGAGGAAGCTTACTTCACGTTTTATTGGTCCATATCAGATATCCGAAAGAGTTGGTGCAGTGGCTTACAGGATATCATTGCCACCGAATCTTTCGAATCTACATGATGTTTTCCATGTTTCACAGCTACCGAAGTATGTTCCAGATCCGTCTCATGTGATTCCGATGGATGAAGTTGAGGTAAGAGAGAACCTTACAGTTGAGGCTTTACCTGTTAGGGTTTTGGATCGTGAGGTGAAGCAGTTGCGAGGCAAGGATATTGCTTTGGTGAAGGTAGCGTGGGGAGGCGCTGCTGAGGGCAATTTGACTTGGGAGTTGGAGAGCCGGATGCGGGAGTCGTATCCAGAGTTGTTTGTTTCAGGTGAGATTTTCGAGGACGAAAATTTCTAAGTGGGGGAGAGTTGTAACGCCCCAGTTTTGGTCTTTTATTTTAATTGAGTCGTTTTTGATTATCTTATTATTATATTATTTTATTTCTGACTTTTATGTGAAAATATGTTATTTTTCGCCGTGAATATATTTTATCGGGTTTTGGGAACGTTTGCGAGATATTTGAGTGTAGGGGTATTTTGGGCATTTGGGCGTATTTTGTTAAGTTAATAAAGAAAATAAAAATAGAAATAGAGAGAAAAATAGTAGAAGAGAAAAGAAAGAAAGAAGACAAGAAAAGAGGAGAAGAGAGAAAAGAGAGAAATTGGAGAAAAAGCTTGGGAAATCAAGAGAACAAGTTCTAGGAATCGATTAAATCGGGTAAGGGTGTGAAACTCGATTATCTTATTGTTGTGTATGATTATGTATGTGTGGTTGCATGTTGTTTTGTCTCGTTCGGTAGTTTTTCGGATATAGGTCGAAATCGCGTAATCGGGTAGAAATCGATGTTTTCACGGACGGAATTCGATATAATTTGTGTTGTATGATCTATGTATGTGTATGAACCATTGCTAGTAATTGTTTTGCTGTTGGAAATGATTTGGGGAAGAAAATGGGAAAAATTGGAGGTATGGAACAGTGTTCACGCAGCAGAATTTTTCTGCTTCTGGTGCAAAGCGCCGGGCGAAAGGCTCTGAGCGCCGGGCGATGCGTCCTTTTCGCCGGGCGGTTTAGAGAGGCGCAGAG
Organism: Lathyrus tuberosus; assembly: GCA_022829125.1. NCBI lineage: Eukaryota > Viridiplantae > Streptophyta > Magnoliopsida > Fabales > Fabaceae > Lathyrus > Lathyrus tuberosus. Next base: position 160,976 of record JALAZF010000085.1, on the reverse strand, counting down.
GTGCCAAGCTTCTGTCTCTTTGAATTAATTTGGGAGATTGGTATCGCCTGTGCTTCGCCGGGCGAAGCAGAGGCGAAGCGCGTTTCGCCGGGCGGTGAGCATGCTTCGCCGGACGGTTGGTTGTTTTTGAAAACAATTTTTCTTTTTTTTTAAAAATTCATATCTCTTGAACCGTAAGTCGGTTTTAACCCCCGTTCGAAGCGTTGGAAAGCTAACGAGATGTTCTTTCTAGGAAAAATAGTTTTGGGGTCTGAACTTGGTCCAATCGGTACAGTATTTTCGAACCGTTTCGTAGTGTCGGACGTCCGGTTTATGTTTTTGCATTATTTTGAAATATTCATATCTTATTAACCGTTTATCGTATTTAAGAGTTCTTTATACCGAATCGAAGCTGTCGATGAGTACTTTTTGATGATGATAGAAAATATTATTTTTGGCCGACTTTTAGCCGACTTTTTTGGAAAACCGAATAATGGAATTTTGAGTTATTTTTCAATATTGTAAGACATATTGTGATATGTTATGAGATGGCTTGTGTGATGATTCTTTGATGGGAATTTGATGTTGTGGAATGGTATATTGGTGTTTGTGGCCATTTTGGGCAATTGTGTGCATTACTTTATATGTACTTGAAATACATGATTATTGTTAATGCATGAGCATTTGATGTTGGCATGAGTCATTAAGGTGTCAAGTATCATGATATGCATTCTTGCATTGGAAGATTCATAAATGAATCAGTTTTATCGTCTTACGCCCTGAAATAATGGTAGAAGCGATTAATCACAAATGATTGTGCGCCCTGAAATAGTGGACTATGGCAATCGGATTGTGCGCCTTGAAATAGTGGACTAAAGCAATCCATAAACGTCGTACGCCCTGAAATAATGATTTATAGCGACGGGGAACATCGTAGGCCCGACGGGGAGTTACTCTATGTAACGAGCGATGATTCCAAGAGTTCCTGGGGGACTAATGAATTACAAGGTTGGATTGGTACCGCATGCGTAGAGTCGTTGTGTCGGTCTCTGTGCATTTGCATAATTCATTACATGAATGTTTATGTGTTGAATTTTGAGAAGGATTTGTTATGCCTTGTGTTAACGTATATGCTTATGTGATTGATGTGTGAAATGGTTTTAATATGTCTTGTGTTGTTTACAAGTATCGTATTTGTGTGGTGAGAATAATTGTGCATATTTTGCTAAGTGTTATATAATGATATGCAATTATATTATAATCCTGCTTCTCACCCTTCTGTTGTGGTTTAATGCTGTAATGGCATTGCAGATTAGACGCTGGAGGTCTTTTGCGAAGATTAGTGTCTTCGTCTTTTTGTCGTTCCGTCGGCTCTGATATGTAACACGGGTAGTCGGGGTTCGAGTGTAGATGTTTCTTTTAGCTTGTATATAGTGGCCTTGTATGAATATGTATATGACATACTTATATTTTGTGATGACATCAGTTATGGATGTTCCGCTTTAATTCTGTAACTGAATGCTGATATTTTGGAACGGAGTTCCTTTGTTTATAAAAACTATCCAGGTGTTATATATCTTTATGAGCAGGTTGTTTTTAGTTCACGTTGATGTGACATCTCTGTTTATATCTAAATGACTTAATCTTTGCTCTGATGTTTTATTATAAGATTATTTTATTTATTCCGTTTTTGTACGGGGTATAGAAGAGGTGTTACATGGTGAAGTCCAGGTGCTGAAGGTTTCGACTGAAGATAACGCTGCTGATATGATCACCAAGACGTTGCCAAGTTGCAAGTTTTTCCACTGTATGCTGTTGATAAAGCTGCATAATGAAAGCTAGTTGGTTCCCTTGTTATTGAGTTAGATCCAAGGTGGAGATTTGTGAGATTTGGGTCGAACTCATGCTGTGTTGAAGGAGAGCTTTCATGTGTTTCGACATGAGGTAAGCATACAGTCGAAGCTTGTTCACATGTTGGTGCCTGAGTGTTACATACTGTAGTCGGAGTTTTGTTCTGGTATGTACTGTCGAATTATTCTATCGAATTGGGCCTTGTGTTAAGGATCCAATTGTTTAGGTTTCTTGGGCTTCAAGTTACCTAGTTAGTCTATAAATAGGCTAGTACACTCAGTTTGTTGAGTGTGGCAAATTGTGATATTCACTTGTAATCATTTGTGACCTTAATGAGAAAGTAAATAGTAAACAGAATTTATATTTGCCCAATCCTTGTTGTTTCTTCTTCTTTTTGTGTTTTCTTTCTTGGTTTTCCGTTAACCCTTGTTTAGTTCTTGATCATCAAGAAACTATTTTATACTTTGCTTAAAGATATCGTTTTACACAACAAACCTTTTTATAAACGAAATACATTTTGTCTTAAGATGATGCAAAACAATTCTTCATCCACAATCGTTGAGTTGAGATAAGTGACATTTTCCCGTGAATATTGATTTGTAAATCCATTCAATGTGATGCAAACGTCCGCTCCTCACCTGTTTTGGGTAAAACAATGATTTTCGTTGATTAATACAAGATAACTTTTGCTAAAATTGACCAACAAAAAAACATTTTCTACCCATAACTACGTAAGCCTTGAGTTCACTATTACACCTGTAGATACGTATGAGCGAGATTTAAAGTCTCATTAGGTACCCTAATAAAAAATCTTTTTTTAGTCCTAGACACATTAATAAAAAAATCCAAAAATATTTCTCTTTTCTTTTCTCTCACTCAAATAAGTAGAAGATTACAAGCTAACATCACACTAACATTCATTCGAAAAATAACTAAATGGTTCACGTCGAGTACAACGGATGCAAGGGGTGTTAATACCTTCCCATTGCATATCCGACTCCCGAACCTTGATTTGGTTGCAACGACCAATTTCATTATCGTTCTTTCTTGGGTTTAATCGATATTTCATCTTTACTTTTTAAGGAATAAATTAAGTTCGGTGGCGACTCTGTTAAGTCCATTCCGCGAGCGTGCGATTGCGCTTTGCGAGGCCGTGTTCTCATTTTTCGAGGTACGACAGTCATCATCAAAAAGGGGGAGATTAAGATGAAAAGTTCTTCTTGACCTTGGTTAAAATTTTGATGAAGATAAACACATCAACAAAAGAAGACAGAGCTTGAAGGCTAAAACAATCAAGCTCAAATGATCATAAGCTTTAGAAAATAAAATGAAAGAATCAAGATGGTTAAAGTATGCATCACAATTTATATTATATATCTTAATGGCTCAGAACAATTTTCATTTTTCATAAATAATCATCCATACATGTTTTGAAATGATTTGGAAAAAAACTGTGTTGTTAAAAAGCTATTTTTCACATTTTCAAATAGTTGTAACCGGTTACACGAAATCTATAACAACTATGTTTTATTTATTAACATCTTTATTTTTTTAGCAAGTGCAGTTGTACTCAGTTAACCAAAACCAATAACTGGTTACAGACACACATTTTTTAACAGTTGTGTTTTATTTTTTAACAACTACAACTATAGTCGGTTAACAAAAACCTATAACTGGTTACAACCATGAAAATTTCAAAAAAAAATTTAACGACTACAGCTGCAATTAGTTACAGCATTATGGTAATCGATTACGACTGAAGCAATAGATCTTTTCATCAATCTGTTTCATTCCTAAAGATTGAATTTCTTCATGGAACCACTCCAAACATTTTAATTCATTCAAAGGGGTTCCTATTGATGTATATAAGGTTTATACATCAATAAAATGAAAATCAGCTCTTTCAAAATGAAGTTTCCAAACCAATTCAAACAAAGTTGTTAAGTGTTCATATACTCTCAAAATGGAACTTTGTGCATAAACTTTCATATCATTTAACAAGTTTCATTCATATCATTACTGAACACTTAAGTGTATATGTTTGAATTGTGATCAAAGAGAAAGGGAAAAGCCAAAACTTTTATATATATTGTAATGCAAACAATTCAAAAGAGATACAAACTCAAGTGTTAAATCTGTATTTTTGTGATCATCAAGTTGTTGGTGATTGTTATAAAAACGTCCTTTGAATTATTTTGATTCAAAGTCTAGCATATTTGTTGGTGTTTTGATATAAAGGAAGTGGTGTGCTTCTTTGTTATTGTTAGAAGATTGTAAGAGAAGTCTTAGTGGTAGGCATGTACAAAGATCTGACAATAGTAAAATCTCTCACAGGGTGTGATGGGGACTGGAGTACTCTTGTTTGTAAAGAGGAACCAAGATGTATCTTTGTGCCATTAAGTTTTCTACACTTTAATTTTCTGTTATACATATTTCAATACAACCTTTACACTTTATTCTAAACCAGCAAATTGAAAAAGAAAGGAACTTGCATAAAAACCAGAAAAATCTTGCAAGTCTAATTTACCTCATCCCCCCTTTTTAGATTGCGCATTCAATACTTATAAAGATAAGGTCACCGACACCACCCGAAAAGGAGGTTGTCGAAGAGGTAGAGAAGGAAACACCTTATGTTGCTCATTCTTCCTACAAGCCACCAATTCCTTTCCCACAAATATTTGTGGTATCTAAGGTAGAGGACCAAGCCAATACGCCTACAGAAATATTAGAAAACATCCACACCAATGTATCATTAACCAAGGTCCCATCTAAAAAGGAAAAATTAGGGGACCATAAAACCGGGGAAATTGTTAATGTTAAGAGGGGAAGGTTGACCCTTGAGGTGGGAGATGAAAAAGTTGAATTGATAAAGACAAAACTCCTAAAGATATCCCCACTGGTTCAGAAGTATGAACCACCCCAGAGGAATAAGAAAAAGAAGAGTAGTGGATACGAGAGATGGTTGGATAAATGGGCATGGTGACACTCATTGACCGTCGAGCTAAAATATGTTAAACAAAGCATTTCGTGGGGAGGCAACCCACGCTTTTAATTGCTAACGTATTTCATTTTGTTTCATTTTGCAGGTTTGTTTTGTTTTAATAAAGAAGAAAAACTCAAAGAGAAAAAGGCAAAAATAGAAGAACCTTTCCAATTCTCTTATTTGCTGCAATTTTTGTCTCCTTCAAGAGGCACTTTCTAAGTTTTTCTCTACCTCCCTCTATTTAAATTGGAAAATTGAGGCCAATATCCGATTTAAGTTAGGGGAGGGGGTATTTCCCTTATTTTATGCATTTTTGTTTTATTTGATTGTTATGTGTTTTTGTGATATTATGATAGTTTGCTTTGAATAAGGTGAAAGTATCGTTGTTGAAAATCCCAAAAATTGAGTTGTTAAATTTTTTTCCGAAAAAACTTTTGAATTTGAAAATTTGTTGATAAAGTATGTAAGACTTTAATGAGGACTGACTAAGTTTAGGGGCCCGTGGAAAATCGATAGAATTGGTCTTACCCGAACACCCTTAGTTTCCTGTGTAGGATACGAGTCTAACGTGTAGATTTGTACCATAGTACTCTGATTCTGAAAAGTACTCCCTAAGTGGTTTATTATGACAATATGACATAATTTAGATTCACATGTCATGTATGATTGATTGATAAAAAATATAATTTTAGCACCTGAATGATGAAAAAGGTGGTAAAAGGCAACTGCACCTTCTAAGTTAGGTAACCCTCACCCGGTTATTCAGCCCAACGGTGGTTGAACCCGGAACATTGTCCCAAAGTGGAAAATAAATAAACACGCAAAAATGTGTAATTCATCAATAAATAAAGATATCAATTGTTACTTATTCGGTGTCTAAACAAATATTATTGATCGATCATATGCATGTGATGATTATCAGAAATCCAATTGCCTTAATCTGATTGTCCGAATGAAAGGGGATGAAAATTGAAAAAGAGACTTAAGTACAAAGCATAGTTAGATAGGTGCCCAGAATAGGAAAATATTGACTGTATTTGTTTTGAGTTTGGGTAATACTACTAGTGTTGGTAAGTACAAGGGAACTCTTAATTAGTCGGAATAACAACCAATGTATGAGTATTAATTAATTTCATCTTTTTGAGTTTTTGAAGAACCGTAAACCGCTTAATCCTAATTCTTTCTAAGCAAGCTTGCTTCTTAAGGACAAACAATAATTCAAGTTTTGGGGTATTTGATAGGGGTAAATGCAAAGAGATTTTGGGGTATTCAAGTTTCAGACCATACAAAGATTTCTTAAAATTAAAAACAAAATCGGGGTTTTTATGATTTTCAAAACTAGGAGGTTGGTGTACATACACTTTTTCAGTTATGTAACCATTCATAAATTCACTCTTAACATCCATCTGATATAAGATGATGTTATGATTAACAGCAAACAAAATTAAGAAATAAATAGACTCTAACCTGGCAACTGGTGCAAATATATCAGTATTGCCAATCCCATTTTGCTGACTATAACATTTTGCCACCAGTCTGGCCTTGTTCCTTAACACTTCTCCTTTTGCATTCAACTTGTTTCTGAACACCCATTGTGTCCCAATGACATGAACTCCTTTGGTTTTAGGCACAAGATCCCATACATCATTTCTAGATAATTGGTTCAATTCTTCTTTCATTACCAGAATCCACTCAGTGTCCAGAAGAGCTTCATAAATAAATGTGGGTTCTACAAGGGACATTAAATCCAAAAACGTCTCTTCAAAAGGTTTGAATGAGGATTTGGTTATGACTGGTTCATTCTTATCTTCTAGAATCAATTCTTCAGAATATGAGGATCTTTGTCTGTGCTTCCATAATTCATAAGGACTCTTACCCAGAATAGGTCTTATAGATATCCTGTTTTAAATGTAACACATTGTGTTAATTGTCTCTATAGAAAAGTGATTTGCCATATTTGTCTTATTGATCATGGTTCTAGCCCTTTCTTGCAAACTCATATTCTTCCTCTCTACAACTTCATCATGTTGTGGAGTTCTAGGGCAGGAGAAATCATGGGAAATGCCATTCTCATTAAAAAGTTTCTCAAAATCTTTATTTTCAAATTCTCCACCATGATCACTTCTGACTTTTATAATTCTAAAGTCTTTCTCGTTTTGCACTTGAGAGCAGAAGGTAGAAAACACATAATGTGACTCATCCTTGTGTCTTAAGAATCCAACCCATGTCCATATGTTGTAGTCGTCTACAATGACTAAACCCTACTTCTTGTCATTGACAGAAGCAGTTTTCACTGGTCCAAAGAGGTCAACGTGCAGAAGTTACAAAGGCCTAGAGGTAGAAATAAATACTTTCCTTTGAAAGAAGTTTTTGAAAACTTGTCTTTCTAACATGCTTCACAAAGAGCATCTGAAGAGAACTTCATATTTGGAAGGCCTCAGACTAGATTAAGTTTATTTAGCTGAGAAATCCTCCTCATCCTAACATGACCAATCGTCTATGCCAAAACCATTGCTCTTCATTAACAGACATGAGACATTTTACATTTTGGTTTTTAAGATCAGAAAGTCTAGTTTTATAAATGTTATTTTTCCTCTTGCCATTGAAAAGAATAAAGCCATCTTTCTGACCAACAGTTTTACAAGACTTTTGATTAAAGATGATATCACAACCATTGTCACTTAATTGACTTGCGGACAATAAGTTATGCATTAATCCATAAACCAATAAAAAATTAGTAATAGAAGGGAGAAAACCATTACCAACTATTTTGGAGCCTATGATATTCCCTTTCTGATCACCTCCGAAACCCACAAAGTCAACTGGCTTAAGTTCCATCTCTTACAACATATGCCTTCTTCCATTCATGTGTCCTGAGCACCCAGAGTCTAGGTACCATGATTGGTGTTTTAACTGTGCTGCTAAGGATGTCTCTTCAGAGTCTAACTCAGATTTTGATTTTGATTCTAACTTTGTCTTATCTTTAGGTGCTTTTGTGCATGCCATCACCGCCACATTAGCTTGCCCTTCCTCAGAGTCATCTCTTGAGGAATTAGAGTCATCCCAGGTAGCCATCAAACATTTATTCTTCCCTCTGAAGTCTTTCTTCTTAGGTATATCTTTCTTCATTTTGGGACATTCATTATTATAGTGACCTGGCTCTATGCACTCAAAACAAGTAATGTCTTTGGTAGCACCTGACTTTTTCTGTCCAAATGTAGATTCAAAGCGATCACCTACCCCTATTGATCCTTTGAACTTGCCTTGTCTTATCTTTCAGAGTTGAATAACTCTTTTATAGAGAAGAGACAACTCCTCTTCTTCCTCAAAATCTTCTTCAGATTCCTCTTCTTCTTCAGCTTGAAAGGCTTTAGTCTTTTCAGACCTTCCTATGAATTTCAAGGCCACATACTTAGTTTTTATTTGAAGATCATCCTCTTCAAGCTCTATCTTGTGACTTCTCAAAGAACTTACAAGTTCTTCAAGAGATGTGTTGTTCAGATCCTTAGACAGCTTCAACATAATTACCATAGGCCTCCATCTCTTGGGTAAGCTTCTGATCATCTTCTTAACATGATTTGCACTAGAGTAACCTTTGTCCAAAACCTTCAGTCCCGCAACTAGAGTATGAAACCTTGAGAACAAGTTCTCAACTATTTCATCATCCTCCATTTTGAAGGATTCATACTTCTGTATCAAGGCAAACACCTTGGTTTCTTTCACTTGGGCATTTCCTTCATGATTCGTCTTCAATGAGTCAAATATAGACTTAATTATGTCTTTATTTGTGATCTTTTCATACTTAACATAGGATATAGCATTCAACAGAATTATTTTAGCTTTGTGATGATTCTTGTAATCTTTATTTTGTTGCTCAATCATCACTCTTGTTTCTAACTTGTTACATTGTTATTAACAGAATGTGTGTAGCCATAAAATACCACATCCCATAGATCAACACCATGGCTAAGAAACAAGCTTTCAATTTTATCTTTCTAATGGTTGAATTTTTCTCCATCAAAAACTGGGGGTTTGGCACTATAGTGATCTCTGTGATTGTTAGCAACGGGTGCAGGTGAGGGAAATACTCCTGCCATTGTGTTTAAAAAAATATGGATATTTATCTGGCAAGGTGAAATGTTTGATAAATAATCAATACCAGAACTGGAGCTTTGATGCCAATTGAAGGTAACAAAAACACAAGAAGGGGGGGGGGGGGGGGGGGGTTGAATTGGTTTACAAAATAAAAACTTTTGCTACCCAAAACAGCAAGGAGAGAACAAAAAACAAAAATGATGAACACCATTATTTTTATTCTGGTTCGCTGTTGACAAAGCCACCTCCAGTCCACCCGCCAAGGTGATTTCGCCTTATCAACAAGGACTTAATCCACTATAATCAAACTTAGTTACAATCATAAAGACTAATTGTTAATGTCTTCTTGAGTAATTCTGACTAAACCTAGTCACTCAAAGAAAATACAATCACAAGATTGAAATACAAAGCGTGCTTACAAAATGCTTCTAAGAAAGTAGAATACACAAATGAATTACAAAGTATCTCACACAAAATATTTTCTATGAAGAATATGAACAAAAGCTCCTGTGTGTTAGTTTCTCTTTCTCTCAAAAATATCACAGTATGCAATGTTCACGTAAATGATATTCTCAAAGTTGGCACTTTTTCCATTCTGTAAAGTCTCCTTTATATATGCATGAAAAGATCTGTTGGAGAGTAGAATATGAAATTATAAATGTAGTTGTATCATTGCATAACGATCTGTGAAAATGGGAGACACAATGGTACAATAGTACAATCCTTTTCCCACAAAATCAGTATAGTGGAAAGAATATTTGATTTTGTACTGTGTACTATTTCCCATGTAAAACCTTTTTGATATTATCTTCAAATATTCAGGGGCTTCAGATAGAGAGTTTATGAAGCATGCATAGAAGAAGGTTCAGAGTCCGTATGAGAGAGTCTTTAGAAACTTGGTATTCAGTGTCTTGATCCAGATCATCAAAATTTGGTCTTCAGAGTTCGGTGACACAGTTCATCAGAGTTGTTAAGCGTAAGATTTCAGAGCTTGACAATATCAGAGGCTTATATCTAGTATCTGCACACTTAACAAAACTATTAGCGTACAAAATTGTTCTCTATTAATCAATGCATTGTTATCATCAAAACATAATGTTAGATGCAAAACCAAATCTTGTTCTTACAGGCTCAAGATGATTGCACTGTGGGCTTTCTCCACCATCGTTGTCTTCTCTTTCTTTGTTAGCGCAACATCCATCTTATACGATCCTTTCAAAACTTTTAACAAACTTTGCTAAACCAATAGAGCTTGCATCTTTAAGCACCATAAACCAAATTCATTCACACCAGTGAATTTCTTAATCTTATACCTCGTTGACGACATCTTGATCCTCGCTCACCGCACCAGTTTATTACGACAATCACCGCACCAGGAACAAAACAATGATGTGAGAGACATATATGTTTTCTCTAACAAGCACAAGAAAACGATTCTGTTACAAAGGAGAGAGAAGAAGAAAGAAAAAGAAGAACAAAAATTTGTTAAACCCGTTATTCTATTCACTTTTCCAATTAGGGCAAAAGGTTACAAGTGAATAACAACAATCAACTCTTAATCCTCTCTTAACAACCTGCGAAAGCAGCCTATTTATAACTTAAGCACTAAGCTAACTTAAGCAACTAGCTAACTTATACAACTGCATACTAGAACATGCTTCGACTACAACATGCACATCTTCGACTCCTGCATGCTTGAACAAACTTCAACTACAGTATGCACAACTCTGTCGAAACATGAAGCTATCCCTGTTGAGACTAGAGTTCGATCCAAAATACCACATGCTATTTCCTTTTTTATTTCAACACATGTAGTACTTTAATCTTGCTTTTATCTTCATCTTATTTTGTTACTTTACTTGCTTTGCTATTTACTTTACTTACTTTTCAACCATTTACTTTTCTTGCAATGTCTTTTCATTTGTTTATTATTGTTGTTTATCTCACCATGTGTGAGTAGTCCCTGAAGGACTAAAGTTTTTGAAAGTTATGCTCTTAATAGAACCCCAGTGAATTATCCATTTTAAGTTACGAGAAGAAACTATAATTTATTTTTATTTTAGAATCCGAATGACAATTCACACGTCTATGTCGGTTGCGAAAGCAAAGACAACATATATATCGATCATGTAAAGAAAGATAATGATTCAATATCTGAAAGAGGATTGCTAAATAATAAATTAGCGAGGCGCCCGCCGTGACAAGGCAACTCGCTTTCTATTGAGAAAGCCGTTAGTTGTGTCTAAATCAAAGTCTAGAATTGTGCACGTCATGAAAGGGGGTGATACACATTTTTGTCTACTTTTCTATAAAAATGCTACAAAAATATTCTAGTAATCAAACTTGGAAATTCATTGTGGTGAACGTAGAGTAGCAATCATAATCCTATGTCCTTATTTTCATTACTGGTTCAAACTCTATTTTTAAATCTGCATCACTCAAACTCTTTGCGATCGCTTTAGATAAACATAGTTAAGGTAAAATTTGGTAATCACGTATCTCCCTATGAGTTCGATATTTTACTACTTGACACAATCGTGCACTTGCAGTTCACACGCATCAGTATCCAACATACTAAAAATAGAATTGAAGTTGATAGTTTTGTTAATTATGCTAGTGAACCAGCTCCAAATGTGAGAAGCAAACACTGACAAAAGTTTTGCACATTGAGGAAAAATTGCAACCTCTGACCACAAGGTCTCAACATGATTTCTAATGCTAATGAGATTTAGTTAATTAGTGCTATGGTTGATATTAAAATAACTCATAGTTAAAAATTGAAATTATTTGTGGTTAGAAACTTACTCAAGTTTGGTTCTTTTAACCTTCGTGTCTTATTATATTATCCCCTAGAAGCTCAATAGTAGTGGTTGAATTGTTAAGTCTTTGATTAAGTATATGTTCTTCTTTGTTTTACACAATTATCACTAAAGAAGCTATTGTGATGACAAGCTTCTTTGTTTTACACAATTATCACTAAAGAAGTATTGTGATGACAAGTTGATAGCCTTGACCTTTTAATATCTTCTTTTGTTTAATGAATCCATTGTCCTATTGTTATAGGTAACATTTTGTTAAAAATAGTTAGTTTCCTAATATCCTTTATTTTAATCTTTAGTAGAAATTTAGATATTATCCTCCTCTTTTGTAACACCTTCTGCTATCTTCTATTTCATTTAAAAGTGTCTTTGTAGGTTTTATCTTACTTAAAAAACCGAAATTTGATATTTTTCATAAAAGTAAAAAGAGATACAATTTTTAGAGTTTATTTAAAATAAAGATTTTGGAGATTCGAATGAGTATAAAATAAAAAGACAATTGGGTAAGATGAAAAAGATCATTATCTAAAGTTGCTTATAAAAAAAAATTCTTTCGAAAGTTCTTCTTTTAAAGAGATCTTGGTGCAATTGTAATTATATAAAAAACAAAGGAGAAAAAAAGAGAGGATAAAAACAAGAAAATAAAGATCGAAAATGATTTTAGTGTATTTTTTATGAGAAAAAATGCCGACATTGATATATATTTTTTTTTGAAGGGACCGACATTGATACTTACTTGAAAAACCACAACAATTTAGTTGGAGCTGAGTTGTAAAATCACCATTCTGTTCAGCCACCAAAGACAAAAATTCTTTATACAACAAAGTTGAGCAACATATATAAAATTAAAATTCTTTAATATTAAATGTCAAACTTAACACAATTATATTTTAAATAATTCTTTATAAAATATAAATCAAATAATTTTATACTATTTTAATATTTATGTATATAACATTTTAAATAATTTAAATATTTATTTATACATATTTTATTAATTTATATATATTAATTAACATTTAATACGTTAAAATATTATATATTACATGTGATAAATGATTATATAATTTCAAATTTCTATAATTTTTTATATAAATAATTTATTTAAGTAGTTTTTATTTTATTTTATTGACACGATTCTTACTAAATATAAAAAATATTTGTCAAAATATAATCATTGCTACGAAGATTTATTCACATATATATATATATATATATATATATATATCCTAAGTTCGAACTAAAACATTTGAGTTACTAAATTATTTAAAAAATTGACATAATGGTATAATAGTCTTGAATTTTTTATTTTTTAAATTTAATTGTGCATAAGTTTTTTTTCTTTGGATTTTTTTTTTGTGTTTTTAATTATTTATATTAAATTAAAATAAAATTTGTTGATTATAAAAAACTGATATAGAAATGAATGAATTAATTAATGAACATAATTGCCGACAAAAAAACAATTTAAAATTGAAATTTGAAAAACTCACAGCAAAGCAAACGTTTCATTTATTTTTGCATATTCTCTCTGTCAAATTCATTCATTTTATGTGAACCAAACAAATCATAAAAAAAAACTTTTTATTTTTTCGCATTCTTCATCTTCAACCTTTCGCCAATTCAGGAACCCCTCAAAAACCCTAGATCAAAAGAATCCACCACCGTCTCGTACGTGATTCTCGGTGGCTGAAATCTCCGTTCTCCGTTTCCGAAATTTTTGAATATCTAGGAATATTCTTTTCCCGTTGGGAATAGGTTCGATTTCAATTGCAGTTTCTAGGGTTTTTTTTGGGGTTTGAAATGGGAAGCAGAAAGCAAGAAGAGAAGATTGAGAAGATTATTAGGGGGCTTATGAAGCTTCCGCCGAATCGAAGATGTATCAACTGTAATAGTTTGGTAAATGCAGCTTTTTGTTCTTCTTTGATTTTAGCTGTTATAGTTTACGTCTATTGTGTTCTTGTGTTCTTTACCGTTTTGGTTTTAGATGTATCAACTGTAATAGTTTAGTGCTGAGAACTGTTGAGAACTGAGAAGGTTTGCAATGTTGATGAATTTTATGATCTAATGCTTTAGGAATTTTATGGTACTTATGCATGGTTTGGTCTCTTTTGTAAGTTGAGTTTTGGTTGATTGAAATCAAATTTTTGTGCAGGGACCTCAATATGCATGTACAACTTTTTGGACCTTCATTTGCATAACTTGCAGTGGAATACAGTGAGTTCCTTTCATTTTAATTATGCTTGCTTTGTAATCTTTCTTTATTATTCTTTGTTTGTCGTGTACTGAATGTTCAAATGTGTTTAGTTACTTGTTTGTGGGGAGCAATGAAGCACGGACACGATACGCAGATATGTTCGTTATTGAAAAATCTAGGATACCATACGTTTAAGATACATATATAAAAAATTAAAATTAAACATTAGTTAAATCGTTCTCTAACGAAAACCAATTTAGTTTGCGAAATTTGATAGTAATTGCTGGTAAAGGAATTATGAGAAAAAGAAAAGATAGTTAAAGTTGAGAGAAAAGTAATTAAAGGAAAAATTTGATTCTTGCAAGAGAAAAATGAAAATGATGAGGTAATTAAAGTTGAGAAAAGAAGAATTATTGATGAGGAAGATTGATTCATGTTTTAGAAATAGGAATAGTCGTATGAGATTAACTAGTTGTATCTGTAGTGTATCGGAGACACGTCGCTAGTGTATCGCGTTGTGTCGCCGCCATATTGGAATTTTTTAGTTTTTATTTTTTAAATAAAAAAATTTGGATCCTTCAATACGTATCGGAGCGTATTGGTATGTATTGGATATGATACGCTATAGATTTTAAAGTATCTGTGCTTCATTGGTGGCGAGTTTTTGAGTTTTCCAGACTTATTGTTATGCAGGACAAACATGTTTTTGTTTTTTTTTAATTATCATGTTTGGTTGTGATTTTCAAAATTTATTTTGCCTCCGAACTTCTGTTTGATTAGAAAGAAGTGAAAAAATCTAGTTTTTGCGTTGGGTGGGATTTCAATGGAGAAAAAACAGAGGTTCTGTATGAAGTTTGTGACTTTCTGTTGGAATATTTTGTATTAAATTTTTGAGTAAATACTAAACTTATATGCCACTATTTTTTAACAAAAGATTAAAAAGTAAAAAAGTTGTGTTTGGTTATAAGTTACAATAACAAAGAAATTCAAATACCCATAAGAAATATTATTAATATATGAGAAAGTCTCAAATTTCACTCACAATAAAATAATGATAAAAAATTGAATACCCGACAAGTACCGTACGGCGTATGCGTACCCAGTATGTATCTGGTATGGCTACTTCACCATTTTACATATACCCATGCTCCAGAGCATGCAATATTTTCGTATGAAAATGTACCGAATTCCATATTTGTTTCTGGCAATTTTGTGGTATTGTATGTTTCGAGCAATATTTGTGCCTTTGAAATATACACTATTCAGCATTTCTCTAAAAAACAATACCAATGAAACATGCAAACAGAAATAGGTATAAACATATTGTAAACAACTTAATTAGGATTAGGAATTCAAATTCATAGCACACATAGGGTGTGATTACCAGCTTCAGCTATTTATTATATTTAAATATTTGTGCCTTTGAAATATACACTATTCAGCATTTCTCTAAAAAACAATACCAATGAAACATGCAAACAGAAATAGGTATAAACATATTGTAAACAACTTAATTAGGATTAGGAATTCAAATTCATAGCACACATAGGGTGTGATTACCAGCTTCAGCTATTTATTATATTTAAATATTACTTATGAAGTCTTGACATATTTGCAATGTTATGATGATGCTAGATGTTCTTCTGGTTGAAAATATTCACGAACTTGCATTATTTTAATAATTTTATTTATGCACTCAATTTTCTTTAAACTTTGTGATACTGATTAAAAAATTTCTATATCAGGAATTAGATTATTATTCTTTTTATGGATTTATGCTTTACTTGTCAACAACTTTAAGTGTGAGATGTTCTTAGAAAAAAGGAATCCTCTTTGATAGTTATTGTTTTCTAAAGGAAATATTTGATTTTATATTTATTAAATAAACTCCACACGCATATTAAAAAATTAACGATTTAGAATCTTAATATTAAAAATTTTAAAAAATAATGACCTGGGTTCAACTTATAGTCATAGTTATGTGCCTTGTTTTATGTTTCCTAAACATCATGTTCTGTCTTCTACTATTAGTCTTTTTTAATTTATTTATTTATTTTTATTTTTAATTTTATTTTTTTATGTTTTATACTCATTGCACTGTCTATTTTAATGTCATGCAGTCGCGAGTTTACTCATCGTGTGAAGTCTGTGTCAATGTCAAAGTTCACTTTGCAAGAAGTTGATGCTCTTCAAAATGGCGGTAACCAGGTATAAGGGCAAATTTTTTTTTATATGTGGCTATTCTTTATTGAAATGAGATTTATCTGCGATTCTTTTGATTAAGCGTGCAAGGGATATATATTTGAAAAATTGGGACTTCCAAAAACAACGGTTGCCAGATAGCAGGTACAAATATAATTATGCGGCTTGCTGTTATAGCTATTAAGCTAATGTGCGGTTTACATATCTAAATATGCTTAATTCATTACGTGACATTATCATGTATGTTTTTGCAGCAACGTTGATAAAGTAAGGGAGTTCATAAGGAATGTGTATGTGGATAAACTATATGCTGGAACAAAGTCATCTGAAAGGCCTCCAAGAGATGCACAGGCAATATATTCTTAGACGTTGATTCTTTATATGAATATGTACATATATGGCTAAGCCTTGATTTGCCATTTCTTTTTCCATCTAAACAAAACCTCTATTCTAAATATTATAATTCAATTGCATCGAATTCTATTCAGTTAAAAAAAATGAAAAAAAAATATGTTATATATGAAACTGGCGATCACACCGATCGTAATTCCAATGCTGTGCATATAATTGTTAACTAAAAACTTAGACTAGTGAAGATGAATGACACCATAAAAACAATGAAAATATCAGCTAGATACATAATTAAATGCTCCAATGTCCTTATAGTCCCAATTAGTTTCAACCTTTAGTAAATGCTTAACAATTTTAACTGCAATTGTCTGTAGAGCCCCACAATTCATGATGACGAGATTAGACGTGCCAGTTCTTATCATTCATATTCACAAAGTCCTCCATATGATAATCAATATGAGGATCGGCGCTATGGAAAGCAAGCAGGGGCTCTGACGAGAAAGCCTGGTTCAGATAAAGTCCGTTATGAAGGGAAGATGTCTAGTATTATCTATAGTCCTGGTCGTTTCAGTGATAATACATATGATGAAAGATTTGCAAATGAGAGATCTGGTCCAAGAAATTCTGACTTTTCCGTGTCCAGTGGTCATGAGCAATTCAAATCCGATGTTCAGTCTCCTCAGTTTCGTAAGGACGTTGAGTTTAACAGCCCATCTCATAAACGTCCTGGTTCTAGTTCAAGTGAAGATGTGTGGACTCAAGCAAAAAATGCAGCTCTCGAATCTAATGCCGCTGCCAAGAGAGATGCAGACGGAATTCGTCATTCGCAGGTTTGTCTTACTCTTCTGATGTATTTCTATATATGCTTGGTTAAAATGGTTTTTTTTCTTCACTAGTAATGTCATACTAAAAGCCACCGAATAAAAGTAATGCCTAGGTTGTCAATAGCGCGCTATAGAGCGGCATAGCATAGCAGTACAGGACCTCGGTGCCACGCTTTTGGGCTGCTAACCACTATCTGTGATTGCGGTTCTGTAGCGGTTTAGAGACCGCCATTGTGAATATGAGGGCAATGGTGTTAGTTTGAAATTTTTTAAGGGTAAATTGGTATTTCTCCCTTTTATTTGACTAATATAGAAGCTGCTAGTGATGTTTTAGGAGTTGGAGGTGGAAGAAGAGTTTGAAATTGAATCATGTGATGAGTAACACGATATTAGTGTGGTGGAACTTAGAAGTGAAGATGAGGTGGATGGGATTTAGTCATTTTGTTTACGTTTAAAATTTGGTTTAGTCATTTTGAGCACATTTTTAATTTGATTTTGATATTGTGGCACTGTTGGATTTATTTATGTTGTTGGGACTTTTGTTTTTAAGGCATTGTGTATGTTGTTGGAATCTATTTTAAGTATTTATGTAGTCATGTTAAATATTTACCTCGCTTTTTAAAGCTCACAATAACGGTGATCCCGCTACCTGCTATGTCGCTATAACATTTTGGAGGCTTGGCGCTACGCGCTGCCATCCGAGATTAACAACCTTGAGTAATGCTATATCAATATTGTGGGAGTTCTTGAGATGCCAAATGAGATTTATTCACGTTTTCATTTTTCAATTGACCGTATTGGTTTGGAGAATTGGAATATTTTTTATAGGACGACATTTAAGAATTAGGATTTATGTTATATATCAAGTAACCATTAAGCTAAGACTTTCTATTAAAATTCACATTTTTATCCTGTGGTTGGTAGCGGAAGGGACTGTGTAGCTTTGTAATCCAAAGGGACTGTGTTCGAATCTCCACATCGGAATGTATGGCCTTGTGACTCCCCCCTAAATAAATAATATTTTCCCTCCCTTACTATTTTTTTCAAATGTAACATAATGCTAAGAAAATAATTTTTAGAGCATGAGATGATAGGAATGGTAAAATCTCGAATAGAAACAAGGAAAAATAAAATCATTTATAGTTTTCTCTAAGAGGGGAAGATAATCCATACATTGTATAAAGATAGTAAGATGACTTATAGAAGGGAGAAAATCAAGTCCTATTCATTAACAATGGTTTGCGATTGACTATTTTGATTGTTGCTTACTACACCTCATTGTTGTCAGTGTCAATCCCACTATTAAAAATTTAATTGCGAGTCTTCTTGTGATGTCCAATCATTCAAATTTAACTGTTTGAATTGACTTATTAGTTTGAAAAATTTATTATCATTAAATCTTTGGTTATACATTTCAATTTATTTATTAATTACATTACATTCACTGTGCTTTTGGTCATATTTTTTAAGCAAGTGGATCTTGTATTTCTGACATATTTTACATGAAACTGGTTTGTTTTCTTTCCTCAGAGAACTACATCATTGCAACCAACAGACAGCAACTTTTCAACCTTAAGATCTTACAATTCTGGCAGTTCAATTGATTTTTTCTCGGAAGCTGTCCAATCTTCAGGGTCCCTTCAAGATAAAGCATCAGGAACTTCACTGCCATCTGGTCCTGCAAGATCTGTTAGCTTGGATCTTTCCAAGGCACCAGTGGCATCAGCTTCATCTGTTGTTCTTTCTCAAACAGCTGCACCATCTCAAGCTCCATTGGGGGATCTGTTTCAGTTATCTGATACGGCTTCAGCTACATCTTTCAAGGGAAATCAACCTACACAAACATCCCAATTTGCATCTATTGATTTCTTTGTGGAGACTACTGCAACCTCTGATGCAAAATCAGCGGAGATATCCATCCCTAAAAATGAAGGGTGGGCAACATTTGATACGCCTCAGTTCACATCAGCTACTGCACAAGTGGAAACTCGTGCGGCAGTACCTTTAAGTGCTGAATCTTTGCAATGGTCATCTTTTGAAATTTCTAGTGTGGGTGTACCTTCTGTTACATCTGATGTATGGCACGACGGTGTATGGAATGCAAAAAAACAAGATCCTGTTGTGGCTACAGATACTCAAGTAAGTTCATAAGTTTGGTTCATTGTTGGTTTTGCATTCTTGTACTCGGTTGGATATAAAACTATTCACAAGCATAAGAAATGGACGGTGTTCTTTGCTTTTGTTCCGCATTAAACTTAAAAGAAGCATTACAGAATAATTTAACTCATGTTTTGTATTTTGCAACTTAACAGTCATGGAATGCATTTGAAGATTCTGGTACACACTTTCCTGTGGATGGCAGTAGTCAAGGATTAAATTTGCATTATTTTCCACCACAGATTTTGGGTTCAAGTGCTTCTGAGGTTGGTGTATGCTTGTTGTATTACCATGATAATCTATATGATCAGATTTTGGGTTTAAGTTCTTCTATGATAAAAACCAGGGACCCAATAAAGATGGAATCCAAGGTGTTGCTCCTATTGGAGGTGTTGATAATCATGTCATCCCATCACAAGTAAGTGACTCATCATATTTTTCACCACACTTTCTCTACTGGTTTTTGCTTAAGGTTGATTGTGATTTTCTTTTATTTGATATATATACATGTTTGGTTATTAATTTTGCATTCTTTTATTCAGGGAGATATTCAACCTAATGAAATCAGTCGTAAATCAACCAATCCATTTGATTTTCCCTTTGATTCTGATGTAGAGCAGAGCAATATGGTATGTCTTAGTCTCTTAGACCATGTATAGATGTAGATCTATTGATTAGTATCTTATTCTGCCCGTAACTTAATACTTCAAGTGTTTCTAGTCTTTTCATTTTTAAATTGTAATGTTTCAGATTGACATTATTAGTTTTTCAAACGTCACCACACACAACCACCACCACCAAGCCTTATCCCACTAAGTGGGGTCGACTCAATGGATCAACTTTCGCCATAATGTTCTATCCAGGACCATGCTTCTATCCAAATCGTTAATATCGAGATCTTTTTTAATAACTTCTCTTATAGTCTTTCTAGGTCTTCCTCTTCCTCTAATTGTTTGACTTTTCTCCATATGATCTATTCTCCGTACCACAGAATCTAAAGGTCTTCTTTCTACATGCCCAAACCACAGAATCTATACGTCACCGCACATCTTCAAAAATCTTTCAAAATTGATTTCAATTAATTATTGAAGCATGAATTTTAACACTCTATTCTGGTCATGTTTCCGCATTCTGAAAAGATACAAATTTTACGATGGAGACTGAGATATACTAACATGGTCTTCAGTTTCCCATCATATCTAATATGTCTGGTTTTCAATTGCAGTTCCTTGATATGGGCTCTTTGCAAGCTGCTCTTCCAGATGCCCTCTTACCAGCCACGTTTGGTGTTATCCCTGAACCCTGGCTCCCTCAAAATACAGCAACACCATATATTTCCTCTGCAGGTGAAGGTAATCCTAAAAACTTGAAGTGAAAGATTGAACCATCTCACGCGTACTCACATACATCTCAGTATAGTTAATTCAAATTGATATCGTCTGCAGTTTTCATACTAGAATTTTGCTCTTATTTTGATTCAATTATGCAGGTGGTTTATCATTCATGGCCGTGCAAACACCAAATTCTCACTTACAGTAAGTTCCATTGCATACATTGTCTTTTTGTCTCTGCTGTTTATTGCTATAGCATAGCGGAATTTAGACAAAACCGTTTCTGTTCCACATTACGTTATTTAGTACAAAATGTTGTTAAATATCTGGTATAGCACACTATTTTTACTTAGTGGGATTTTAACAAACTCCCATTTTCTGAAATCTGCGACTGGCAGCATGGTTTTCGTCTATGTGACCTATTAGCTCTTTCTTCTTCTATTTGTTTCTGAAACGTAGATGAAAGACGATATAGCCGATTCTATGCATTTGTTTTCACTTGAGTTACATGTTGACAGGAACATCCAAGCACAAGAACCAGTTGCTTCGATTGGCAGAAATCCTTTTGCGTAGAAACACGTCTTGTACATTGTACCATTGTTTCCTAATAGAAATTTGGGCGTAGCCAGTGTTAGGTACTGAGTGAAGTAATGTTGATGTTTTTTAGATCAAAATGTAACTCATTACTTCCACTCGAGGAAGCATTGCAATTCACAGTCCCTTAATATATTCATGCGATGGTTTGTAATACTAATTGAACAGATTATAGTTAGAATTCTTGATATTTTGAGATTGAGACTAGTTAAGGATATCTCACTTTGTTCATAATTTTGTAACTATAATCGCGCATCTCATAATGCTCAGCCTTTCAAATGACATGTAACATCATAGTCGTATTTAAGTTTGTTTTTGGAGGTTACGTTAATCACAAGTCAACTTTGAAAAAATAAAGAGAATTTCTGCTTCCTAGATTCTTGTACTGCACCACGTGAATTTTTACATATGCCTTTTGTTTTTAGAGGTATATCTCCAGACACATATTTTGCACAAGGTCACTCTGAGAGGCGTTCCATATGTTAGGTTATTTTTATTTTGGAGATAATATTTCTGGAACGAAAAACTTTAATTATTTATCAGTTTATTAGATATTCTGAAGATGTATCTTTGGAATTATGGGCGGCATTTTGAAACTATGTTCATTTGCGTGTTAGATATTTTCGGAAACCAATTGCATGATCACTCAGCCATCAACCAAACCCTTTCACGCTAAAAATCCTTTTGGTTCAACATAGTACAAGGAGCAAAACAAGATAGAGTTTCAGGTAAAGTTTTTTCTTTTCCCTTGCATTGCTCACATTAATCATCCATTTTTCTTGAAAAAAAGTTACGTTGTGTTTGGAAATGTATTTCAGTAATGTGTATGAATTTGTCCGAAAATGCATTTTCGGAAGTTGTCCGTGTTCATTTTTGAAGTCATTATGCAGCAGTAGTTGACCTTATGTTCTGTTATTGTTTTAATTGTTTTCATTAGATATGATGCATCCCAATGTTTTTCCAAAACAAGTTGTTTCTCCGAATGTCTAAGGTGTGGTTGTTTCTCCGAATGTTAAATGTGTTGTTGTGAAGGCGGTAGATGTTAGTAACGACTTTATAAACAAACAAGAGTTTGAATCTCGTGATCAAATGCTTGAATGGATTCGTATGGAGGCCTCTAAACTTGGATTTGGTGTGGTTATGAGAAGGTTCGATAATGGTCTGGATAGAAGATGCGCCTTTGTGATAATGACGTGCGAAAGAAGCAGAAAATATCGAACTCTTCTCCGGTATTTTAAAAGAGACGACACTGGTACAATAAAATGTGAGTGTCCGTTTAAAGTTCGTGGTTACATGTTGGCAAACAAAAATTGGAGATTTAATGTGATATGTGGTTGGCATAACAATGATTTGTGTTTAAAATTAGTCGATCATCCTACTGTCTGTTGGCTCAAGCCGGAAGAGAAGGAATGTATTGCTGACATGACCTTAAATCTTGTTCAATCGAAAAATACTTGCAACATTGAAACGGAAACGATTCGACAATATATCAAATATCAAGCAAGTGTATAATATTCGGTACCTCATTAACAAAGTGTTTAGGGGGGATATAACTGAGATGCTACAACTCTTGAAATTGTTGGATGATAACAGTTACGTGTCCAGGTATCGAACGTGCGATGATGGAGTTACGATTAGAGATATTTGTTTGGACTCATCTTGATTCCATTAAGTTGTTCAACACATTTCCTACAGTGCTCATACTTGATTCAACCCACAAGACCAATAAGTATAGACTTCCATTATTTGAGATGGTTGGTGTTACCTCAACTGAGAAGACATATTCTATTGGTTTTGCGTTTCTTGAGTGTGAAAAATAGGACAATTTTACTTGGCCATTAAAGGTGTGTCGGTCACTATTGAAGGTCCAAGGTGAGATGCCTAAAGAGATTGTTACTAACCGCGATATCGCATTGATGAATTCAGTTGCAAAGGTATTTCCTTCTTTTTATGCATTACTTTGTAGGTATCACATAACAAATAGAGTTCGAAGATGGAAAATTGGTGAAGGCGGGCATGGTTGTGGAAAAAATAATGAATGCATGGAATCATATAATAAATTCTTCAACAGAATAACTATATGCCGATTCCGTTATTCATTTCAGGAAAGTGTGTGAAAAGTATCAAGATTTGTTGAAATATGTTGAAAGCACAATTCTTGACCAGGTGAAGGAGAAGATAGTTTGTGCGTGGACTAATAATGTTAGAGACTTTGGAAATACAACAACTAACAGAGTTGATTCGGTACATGCTACTTTGAAAAATTGGTTGGGAAATAGTAAGGGGGATTTGTGTAGAGATTGAGACTCTGTAACCACATGATTCAAAACCAGCATAATGAGATACAAACAACATTTGGTCAGAGCATCACAGTTTGGGAACACAAATTTAAAGACAACACTATATTCTCAGTTGGTTGGTATCATTTCTTGGGCGAGTTTGAACTACATCTTTCACGAGGCTAAAAGAGCTGATAATGTAGGCTTCGATAACGCAAAGTGTGGATGCACAATTGTGAAAACATATGGTCTCCAATGTGCTTGTGTTATTGCTAAAAAAATGAAGCTTCGTGAACCAATAAGAATGGACGAGGTTTGCACTCATTGGAAGAGCCTTAGGTTTGATGATGATGGATGCATGGATGACAGTAAATCGAACATCTCTATTTTGACCGAATGAGAAGTGATACAAGAGGGATTTTTGAAGGCCGATGACAACATGAAACTCCACATCAAAAAACAATAGAGGAAGATTGCTTATCCAGAAACCACCGACATGAAACCTCCTTCTCAACCAGTAAAAACAAAAGGTGCTCCAAAAAAAATGAAGTCTACACAAAATGACAACTCGACTACACAGTCTCCTTTATATTTTGAACACATTAACATAGTTTTTCCCGACTCACCAACTCCAAAATCTCAAAAACGTGTTGTGAAATGAGCCCACATTAGCAAACCACATCCGACGCCGCTTCCACCGAAGATTCCATTATCGACGAGATCTCGGGTTTTATGCACAAATATATCGAGTAGATCGTCAATATTGTGGGGGACGGTAGTTGCGGTTACAAATCCGTTTCAGCTTTACTCGGTAAAGGAGAAGATAATCATACAATTGTCCGACATCAACTTATCAAAGAGTTGAAGACACATAAAGAATCATACACGTGGTTGTATGGAAATAAAGAAAATTTCGATGCGGTTTATAAGTCTTTTGTTCTTTGCTTGAGCGGTCCGGCATCAGAGGAAAAATAGATGTGCTTCCTTGAAATGGGTCACCTAATAACATGTGCGTATAATAAAGTGTGTGTTGACCTGACACACTACGGTTTTTCGGAAATCTTTTTCCCACTACGCACCACACCACTCAAAAATACAAATGATCGAATCATGTGTTTTTGGTGACTTTCAAAATCAAGTCATTCAACCACAAATGCCGAGACTTGACCGAATCATTTTATGGAAAAGATGCAAGAATTCAAGAGATTGAACAACATTGAAAAAAATTAAATGCACAAAAGTCCAAGGGGGTACCACCTATAGATTTAGCCGACGACACATGTTTCGATTCGTTTTAATTTCTTGTTTAATTAGACAAATAATTGTATAATTGTGTCTCAATATAAATGAAGTGTTATATATTCACCTTTTGTTCATATTTTGTCTTTATGCATTTTTTATCTACCCCATAACAACATGTATGTTTTATCAATGAAAAAAATGGTTCTGTTATAGTCTTCTGTTTTGATACTGGTTCAGGACAAGTTCCAGAGATGCATATCCGGAACAAGATACTAGGGTGCGCTCCCGGAGACATATCTCTGGAATCAATATGCCAGTTAATGAGTGGTCTAAATTGATCTATGTCTTCTATAAATTTAGGCACTCTAATGTCATATTTCACTCAAACTCAAAATGCCTCAAATGTCACAAATAAACATCGATTGGTATGTCGCAAATGTCTCCTTCTCCGACTCTACACCCGAGCGAACATTTAAGCTCACCAACTTCACATCCCTTGAAAATATCAAAGACAAAATCCACCATCTTCTACCATACAGAGACAATCGAAAGATTGTGAATCTCGAGTACCATTCACCATCAATTGATAACGGAGGGCATCTTGAGTTCAGTAAATTTGAGATCAAGATGCAAGAAGATGTAAGGGCTATGTGAAATACGTATTTCCGTTTTGAAGAAAAAATTCGGCTCAAATTGGAAGCAATTATTCCAAGATCGGTCGAAGATATTCTGAAGATGTGCAAGCGTCCACCAGGATATTGAAATGTAATATTGCATTTTATGTTGAAATCATCATTGTAATGCTTATTTTATGCTATAAATGATTACTTTATGTTGAAATGATCATTGTTGAAATTGCTTTTTTGTTGAAACAATACTGGTGTGGCTCCGGAGTGTCGCTACGTGAAAAACATCCGGCAAAGACACAAAGTCGCCATCAAAATTTATTTATCCTAACAGGGAAATGAAACATCGAGAAAACCTCAGAAGGGAAAGAACGTGGTCTCACAACCTAATTCGGGGTTCAGGAGTCAATTACGCGAGAGGAAGGTGTTAGCACCCTTCACGTTCGTTGTACTCAACGAGATCCACTCTTGTTGTTCTAATCAAAGGGTGTGTATATATAAAACTTACTTGCTAAGGGAATGCATGAATGAAACAGGATAATAAATGGGAGAAAAACGAAAGGGGGCTCGCCAGGATCTCGCAATCTCGTGCCTACGTATTCCCTTGTGCAATGGAAAAGTCAGAGCAATCGTAGTTCGGAGGACTACGGTGAAAAAAAGGAAGGTCTCTCGCCAAGGATTGCGGCCCTTGTGCCTACGTATTCTCAACGGGAATGAGAAATCAGAGCGTCCGTAGTTCGTGGGAGTAAGATTTGTTGGTGTTTTTTATGGACAATGCTAACGTTCACATTCTAGCAGTTAGGTGTATTGCCGCTCGCTCGTGGAGTCTTATGCATTACCTATATTGCGGTAGAACGGAAATAACATGTCCTTTCTGAAAAGGTTTTTTGAAGAAAATCCCAAAGGACAAAATGATTTGCATTTGTTGAAGTGTTTTTGTTAGGGTTTTGAAAAGAGTTTGAGATGCATATTGAAATAAAGTCTATGACATTAGGAGCGAATACTTTGCACAAACGATCCGAGACGGATCACACACAAAGCTCTCTAGAATAGGTAAGGAGAAATTCCCGCTCATCATTTCCCACGTACTTAAGGCTTGTGATGTACTGCACACATCGTGTTTACTAAGCGTTTTTGGGATTTTTATGCAAGAAAAGATTTGGATGCAAAAGAAAGAAAAAACTAAAGGAGTCTGGATCTTAAATTTTGTCATGCAATGATGGTCCTAAAGTTGAGATCAAAGGGGAAAATCTAACCTAAAGTGATCATGCAAGATGGACCTAAAGTTGAAGTTAAGGAAACCCTAATCTAAAGTTGTCGTGCTTGGATTAACGCTTAATGTCTATCCTACTTCAATCTTAATAAAAAATAAAGTTGAACTAGGAGATCCTAAGGGAACATGTGAATACACAAGCAAGCAAATAATCAAGATACAGTTCAAGAGTCAGGATGAATTAACAAGAAAAAGCAAACCTAAACACGGAAATGATTAACCATAAAATAGAATCAAATGAAAAGAGAAATACTATGACAAGACGAAAGATGCATGAGTTAGATGAATAATGATAAGCACAAATAATGAGAAAGAGATAGTCAATGCAAGAATCGAAATCATAAGATCTAGGTAATGGAATCTAAGTTACAAACTCACGAAGTTAGAAGCCAAATTGGTTAAAGAAATTAACTAAATAAAATCTAAATGATTCTAAACAAATAAATCCTAAACATAAATCAAAATCGAAAAAGACTAATTCAATGACTAACTAAAAAAATATTTTAGTTTTTTTAATTAATTAATTGAAAACAAGAGGACTATAATAAAAAAGTATTTGAATATTAGTTAAGAAATTTTTTCAAAAAAGGGAAAGGGGGGGGGGGGGGGGGGGGGGGGGGGGGGTTGGGTTTGAACTAATTGAGGGGCGTGTAAAAAAACATAGAGAAATGGGCTAAGGCCAAAGAGAAAGTTAAAAGAAGAAAAAATAAATAAATAAAACAAAACAAATCAGAAGAAGAAAAAAGAACAAGGTCACGACAAAAAGCAATTTGAAACTCAATTACCCAACCCTCTTCAACATCGTTCTCGCTCTCTCTTGCCGTTTTCTTCCTTTCTCCTCTCTGCTCGAACTCTCTCTTCTCGGTTCTCACTCCGTCTCATGAATCTCATTCGTACATGCTCAACAACAAGCCCCTCCGTGGTTTCTCTTCTGTTCTCACGACTCGACCCTTTCCTCTCTGTTCTCGCTATGTCTCGCGCGACGACACAGTTGGTGGTACGACGGTTTTAACGGAGGTAGTTGCTTCTGTTGATGTTGATTAACCGTTCTCGATTCGTTCACCTTCTGTGGCGGCAAGTTGTTATGTTGAAGTTGGGAATGTTGATTGTTGATGGTGGATGAATTTCAGTGATGGCGGAAAGAGGAAGGGTGAGTGATGTTGAGTGTTTGCAGAGGTTTATTCGTGGTATTTTTTAAGTAGTTTGGTGTAACGGTTGTGGAGGCGTTTGAGCGGTTCGTTGGTTGGTGTTAAGATTGTGAGGATGCTTTTGAGTGAGTGGCGGTCGTAATAGCTAACAGTGGCATCAGAAGGGATGTCGCAGCTAGCCATGGATGAGGGTGTTTTATGGTTGAAGTGTAAGGGAAAGAGGAAAGGATTGGTTTTACTGTGCATGGAGTAACGGGTTGTTGGTGTTACAATGTTGTTGTTCAGTTGAGGTTGGAGGATATGGCGGCCACGTTGACATTAGAGGAAGGTGGGGAAGACCTGTTGTTGTTGAGTTGCTTGTTGTGGTTGGAGTTGGTTCGATTAGAGTGTTGCAAGGCGATGGAGAGATAATTGGAGGAGGTGGTGGAGTGTGTTTGATTTACTGTTGTGAGTGTTATTCGTGAAGAGTTGTTGTTGCCTGATGGTGTGACATAGGAACATGCGGAAATTGCTGGTGAGTATTCTGTTGCTGCAAAAACGGGGAAGACTTCGAACGAGGTTGCTGCTGTTGTTGAAGCTGAGAGTATGTTACTTATTGCTGCACACATTGATTTGAAATCTGGTTAGAAACAACAGTGCCATTATTATAGTCGCGTTTTGACATGGTTGTTGTTGTTGTTTGGCGTGGAGAGGGTGCAATGAGGTGATGAAAACGTTGGAATGAAATAGTAGCAAGTGGAAATGACATTATATTGTTATGGTTGAGATGGAAATAACTTTGTGGCTGTGTTAGTATGCTGAAGGTTAGTTTGAAATCAAAGTGCAAGGATGCGTGGAGTGTTATGTACGTGGTGTGAGTTTGATGAAGGTGGTATACATGATGATGGAGGTTTGAGGAGAGTATGCTGCAAGGGGAGGATTGGGCTTGTGCTTCTTGGCCGTGTACAAGAGAGTGATAACACTGAATCACATTGCGTATTTGGTTCGGATTGCACATGTTTATTGTTGTTTAATTGTTTTTTTCTTGCATTATACTTGTGTTTTGTCTTGTTTTCAGGTAAGTTGCCTAATAAGAGCCTTTCACGAAGAAATGGAGCGAAAAGAGCAGAAACGGAGTTTTTTTGGTGCCAATTACATACATGGCGTTCCGCATGGCGTTGGCCATGGGGGTTGCCATGACGTGAAGGGTTTCACCCACGTTCCAACGGTCACTAGACCATGTCCACCACCTCTTGTACACATGGCGGACGCCATGTCTAGATGGCGGGCGCCATCTTTGATTTTCGTGGACCAATCAAGGACGGTTGGAGAATGAAGCCATGACAAGAGATTTTCTCTCCCACGATTTTTGAAGGCTCAGCTTGACTTCCAAGGAAATGTTTCACTATAAATAGGACTTAGTTTTCATTTTCGAGGCATCCACTCTTAGTTGCAGCATAGGCCATAAATTCACTTTGTTAAAGCGATACTTCTTCACATCGGAGAGTTATCGCACCATTGTTGTAATCGAGTTTGAAGTATCGTAGCGTAGAAGTTTAAATCTTGCCGTCATTTTTCTTACAAGTTTGTACCAGATCCAAGTCTCCGATTTGGAGCAGGTTCTTAATACAATTCGCATTATTATTATTTATTTCTCGCACTGCTTTTAATTTGTTTATTTCTCGCATCGCTTTACTTTGTTATTTCTTGCACTACCTTTAATTTGTTTACTTTATCGCTCTGCTTTACCTTCTTTATTTTCTCGCACGCATTACTTGATTTATTTTATCGCAAAAGATTCTTTTTCAAAACCGCACCTTATCGTATCATTCTTGTTATTACTTTTCAAAATCAATTGCACACTTAATACACATTTTTCTAAATGACTTATTCCGATAATCAATTATATGTTACGTTGTTTACCATAGTCATGTCCAGCTAAATCATTAGTGCTGGAATGTGAGGATCGTTGTTTCGACGATATTCCGTATGTTGTATCTGTAGGAATGCTTTATGGGCTGTTTTGGTTTTAATACAATTTTTTTGTGGTTTATTTGATCGGATACTACGAAAATAGATATGTGATTACGTCGGGTAATATCGAAATCCGTCCGACACTTAAGATAAAAATTGATTAGTTTTTGGTTAAGAAAAACCGCGGAAGCACTTTGTTAATCAATTAGGAAGATTTAACATTATTAGAAAGTGATTTTAAAACTATTTTCGGACGCGTTCATAGGTTTAAGATCCGGTTGGCCGAGCATATGCCAGAAACTATTTTGTGTTAAAAGATTCAATCAAAAGCACTTTTTAACTGAGTCTTAGAGGTAGTCACATAAAAAAGGATTTTTCACTTTAACGCAATACGCGACCGGTGCAGCGTGAGCAACTGGTATAGATTAGAGGTCAAATCTGGTTCCGATTACGCTAACGCGACGATTCCTTTTTACTTAAATCTTTTTCAAGGAAGAAAATATTGCCCCATAAGTAATTCTATTTAGACATAATAGGAGTATTGTCTGATCGAGGTGAATTGCATTCTAGTATTGTTTCTCTGAATTTATTCTATCTTCATTATTTTAATTTTCCGTGCACTTTACAATCTTGTTTGATTAGCCTAAAATAGACCACCGTAACGATAGTTATAGATAGCTTGACATTGGTCTCTGTGGGAACGATAATCTTTTATATTACTCTGACGTACTCCGTATACTTGCGGAAAACATGCACCAAGTTTTTGACACTGTTGCCGGGGACCAATTTCGTCAAATTTTTGTACCCTGTTTTTATACCGTCTAGATTTAGGTATCCATTTTTTACCGGTCAATGCGAAGAAATCGTAGTACCTGAAACTTAGTAGATCCAATAGAAGAACTCGAAAGATACGCACACGCACGTCTTTTGCTCCAAAAGATTAGAAGAGCTATGGCCCAAGAACAAAAGCAAAGACTTCTTAAGGACTTCGCCCTACCTTCTAATGAAGAACCCCATTCGAGTATTGTAAACCCAATGAGTTAAAACCCGCTCTGTTACAATTAGTGCAACAAAACCAGTTCGCTGGTCTCCCAACTGAAAACCCGAACCAACATTTAAAAGTTTTTATCTAATTAGCAAATACCTTAAAAGCTAATGGTTCTTCTCCTGAGGTGATAGGTCTAAGATTATTTCCTTTTTCCCTCAGAGATAGAGCACGAACATGGTTAGATTCCCTTCCACCCAGTTTAATAACCACATGGAATAATCTAAAGAAAATTTTCCTTGCTAGATATTTTCCACCAAGTAAGACCGCTGTCCTATGAAACCAAATAACTAGGCTTACCCAACAAGACGGCAAATATCTTTTCGACGCTTGGGAAAGATATAAAGAACTATTAAGAGCCTGTCCACATCATGGTTTAAAACAATGGCTGATTATTCACACCTTTTACAATGGACTTTTCTATAACACAAAGATGACCATTGACGCTACCGCCAGTGGTGCACTGATGAACAAACCTTACCCTGAGACTTGCGCTCTCATTGATGATATGGCACAAATCCATTACCAATGGGGGACGAAACGAACATCAGTGGAGAAGAATGAGCCCAAATGAGGTATATACGAAGTCAGTTGCCTAGACATGATGAAAGCTAAAATGGACGCACTTGCTCAAAAAGTTGAAAGTATGTCTATTAACCCTACAGCTACTGTAGATGCAGTGCAACCGAATGCGAAATCTGTGGAACCCCAGGACATATAACTGCTGAATATAGTCTATTAGCTTAACCAAACCCAGATCAGGTCAATTATGCCCAAGGAAACCCCTATTCAAATACTTATAACCCTGAATGGAGGAATCATCCAAACTTTTCTTACAAAAACAATAACCCTAATCAGAACTCTGCACCCCAAAGTCCCCTAGGTTTTCAAGCCCAAAGAACGACACCGCTTATGCAAGCTGCTCCTCAGAAATCAAATCTTGATAAAATCATGGAGAGCTTCATTACGGCCCAAACTCAGCAAAACAAAGAATACATGAACCAAAAAATTCACATAAACGAGCTGATTACTCAATTAGGCACCAAAGTCAATTATGTGGTAATCCATAACAAAATGCTTGAAACCCAAATCTCTCAAGTAGCTTAACAACAAGCTGCTCAGGCTACGCCAGGAGAACAATTTCCTAGACAACCTCAACCTAACCCCAAGGGGCATGCTAACATTAGTTCCCTGCGGAGTGGAACCACTTATGATGAACCAGTAGATCCCAGGTTGAAGAAGCCAGAACAATCGACGAAAAATGTTGTAGCCACGCCTGAGAAACAAAATGAGGAGAGTGTAGAACTTGAAAAACAAAAATAAGATAAAGATAAGGAAGGAGTTAAAGACAACCAAGTTTATATACCACCCCCTCCTTATAAACCACCTATCCCATATCCGCAAAGACTTAAACAAACCAAATTAGACAACCAATACATAAAGTTTGTAAAAGTGATTGAGAAACTCCACGTTGATATTTCATTCACCGAAGCCATTACCCAAATACCATCTGATGCTAAATTCCTTAAAGACATCTTAACCAACAAACGTAGACTTGATGACCCTAAACCATTAGAATGCAACTCTATTGCTGAAAATAAATTAGACAAAAAGGAGAAAAACCCCGAAAGTTTTTCTATACCTTGTGTTTTAGGAAATCATGTCATCGATAAAGCCCTTCTGGACCTAGGAGCCAGCGTGAGCTTAATGCCTTTAGCCGTCTATAACAGACTAAACCTAGGAGACATGCAACCAACTAGGATATCCCTTCAATTGGCCGATAGGTCAGTTAAATACCCTATAGGTATCTTGGAAGACATCTCAGTTAGAACCGGTCAACTTTACATTCCAACAGACTTCGTCATTATGGATATTAAAGAAGACGAAGAAATCCCTATCCTTCTAGGTAGAGCCTTTTTATCGACAACTGGAGCTATAATATATGTCAAGAAAGGAAAGATGACTTTCGAAGTAGGTGATGAGAAAGTAGAATTTATCTTATCCAAATTCTTAATGGCACCTACCATAGATGACTCATGTTGTGCCATCGATATCATCGATGAGTGCATAAGAGAGTTAGACCAAGAAGAACCCACCGAAACAATTAAATTACCCTCAACCCCTATCCCGGAGGACGACGAATTTATGGAACCATATATAGATGAAAATTTTTATGAATGCTTAGCACTCTCCCCGAACCATATGCCATGTTCTAAGAAACCATCAATAGAGCTTAAGGAGCTACCTAAGAATCTGAGATACAAGTTTTTGAATGAAGAACTAAATCATCCAGTCATAGTCAGCGCTACCTTAAATAGTGACGAAACTAATCAAATCTTAGATGTCTTGAGAAAGTATCTTGCAACCCTAGGTTATAACACATCTGATCTCAAAGGGATAAGTCCATCCGTGTGTATGCACCAAATTAAGCTAGAAGAGGATTCTAAACCCTCTAGAGAACATCAAAGAAGGATAAATCCTATAATGAGTGACATGGTAAAAAAGGAAGTGCTTAAATTACTAGAGTCTGGAAAAATTTATCAAATTTCCGATAGTAAGTGGGTAAGCCCTGTACATGTGGTACCATAAAAAGAATGTGTCACAGTTGTGCAAAACGAGAGAGGAGAACAAGTCGCAAAACATATAGAAAGTGGTTGGCGTATGTGTATCGACTATAGAAAGCTAAACAAAGTAACTAGGAAAGATCATTTCCCTCTTCCTTTTATAGATCAAATGCTTGAGCGTTTGGCCAGACATTCTTACTTTTGTTATTTAGATGGATACTCAAGATTTTTCCAAATTCCTTTTCATCCTATTGATCAAGAGAAAACAACCTTTACATGCCCTTATGGAACATTTGCGTATCGATAAATGCCATTCGGACTTTGCAATGCCCCAACTACTTTCCAATGCTGTATGATGTCAATCTTAGCTGATTTCTTTGACGAGATCATGGAAGTTTTCATGGACGATTTCTCGGCATGTGGATCCAGTTTTAAAAACTACTTAACTAACCTTGAAATAATTCTAGAAAGATGCGTGGAAGTAAACCTAGTTCTAAATCTAGGAAAATGTCATTTCATGGTCACCGAAGGTATAGTATTAGGACACATAGTATCTGAGTGAGGCATCGAGGTTGAAAAAGTTAAGATAGAGGTTATAGAAAACCTCTAACCAACAAAAACAGTTAGGGAAGTCCGGAGCTTGCTTGGACACGCCAGTTTCTACCGACGTTTTATCAAAGACTTCTCTAAGATAACCAAACATTAAACTGACCTTCTGATGAAAGATGTTGAATTCATTTTTGACGATAAATGTCTCGAAGCATTCAAACACCTCAAACAAGCACTGATTTCCACACCTATTATGCAACCTCCTGATTGGAACCAACCTTTCGAGATTATGTGCGATGCAAGTGATTTCGCTGTTGGTGGTGTTTTAGGACAAAGAAAGGACAAGAGATTACATGTTATTTATTATGCCAGTAGAACCGTAGACGCCGCCCAGCTTAATTATGCCACAACCTAAAAGGAACTCCTTGCTGTAGTTTTTGCTATAGACAAATTCCGATCCTATTTAGTTGGAGCCAAAATTATAGTTTACACCGATCACGCAGCCATTCGATATTTGTTGAGCAAAAAGGACTCTAAGCCCAGATTACTTCGCTGGATCCTTTTTCTACAAGAATTCTACCTGGAAATCCGTGATAAGAAAGGCACCAAAAATATGGTAGCTGACCACCTTTCGAGGCTAGAATATTTAAAACCCGACCTAGTACCCATAAATGATGATTTTACCTATGATAGACTTATAGCAGCTGTTAGAACCGGTCACAACGATGACCACGACCCTGAATTAGAATTAAACATTGAAAAGACTTTAGTAGTGACTCACGTTCCTTGGTACGCTAATTTTGTTAACTACCTAGCCGCCGATATCATACCCCTTGATCTAAACTATCAACAGAAGAAGAAGTTCTTTCACGATGTGAAACATTTTTATTAGGAAGAACCCCTCCTATTTAAGAGAGGTGCTGACAACATATTTCATTGTCACTCTGCACCTTATGGTGGACACGCAAGCACGTCTAAGACATGCGCAAAAATTCTTCAAGCAGGCCTTTTATGGCCAACCTTGTGGCGCGATGTCCATGCTTACATAGTCAGATTCGACTAGTGTCCACGCACTGGGAACGTTTCAAGACGTGATGAAATTCCATTAAGGAATATCCAAGAAGTAGGAGTCTTCAATGTCTGGGGAATAGATTTTAAGGGACTGTTTCCATCTTCGATGGGAAACAAATACATCTTAGTAGTCGTAGACTCGTGTCTAAATGGATTGAGGTCGTTGCCTCACCCACCAACGACACTCATGTAGTCATCAAATTATTCAAAAATAACATATTTCCTAGATTTGGAGTACCTCGCCTCGTTATAAGCGATGACGGATCACACTTCATATTAAGAATCTTCGATAAACTTTTAAATAAGTATGGAGTTAAGCATAGAGTAGCAACACCCTACCATCCGGAAACTAGTGGTCAAGTAGAGGTGTCAAATAGGGAGATTAAGCAAATCTTAGAAAAGACTGTTTCAATATCCAGAAAAGATTGGTCCCTAAGACTACAAGAAGCCATGTGGACTTACATGACCGTTTACAAAACCCCCATAGGAACAACCCCGTTTAAATTAGTCTATGGAAAATCCTGTCACTTACCCTTCGAGTTAGAGCA
The DNA here is from genome assembly GCA_022829125.1 of Lathyrus tuberosus. NCBI lineage: Eukaryota > Viridiplantae > Streptophyta > Magnoliopsida > Fabales > Fabaceae > Lathyrus > Lathyrus tuberosus. The sequence goes on along the minus strand of JALAZF010000085.1, from coordinate 125,295 downwards.
TAAGGTCTATTGGGCCATTAAAACCCTTAATATGGATTATTTAGCAGCCGGTGACAAGTGCACTCTCGACATTCACAGGTTAGAAGAACTTCGTCGTGACGCTTATGAAAATGCCATTATCTATAAGGAAGGAACTAAAGCATGGCATGATAAGAGAATAGTTAGGAAGGAATTTAACGTAGGCGACCCTGTACTTCTCTTTAATTCGAGATTACGACTTATCTTTGGTAAGTTACGCTCAAGGTGGACTGGCCCTTATGAGGTCACAAAAGTCCTGAAATCTGGGGCAGTAGAAATCCGGAACCATTCCTGTAGTCCTTTCATAGTAAACGGACAAAGACTAAAGCACTATAACGGAGGTGACATCCCTACCTATCACTCTGGCTATACTCTGATCGAGCCACCAATTGCTACTAATACGGTGTGATATCTATAATCTTCGAGCTACCGACGTTAAACAAGGGTTGCGTGGGAGGCAACCCACGACCTTTTTATATTTATTATTATTTTGCATTATTTCCTATTATTTTCAAAAGGTGAATTATTTACTCTATTATTTGCTTAACAGGAATGACTTGTGTGATGCTTATGTTGCAGGTTTCAGAATCTGTAACATATTCTCCACTAACCGTATTTTCAGGATGCAGAGCTTCGATGATATGCATGTTGCGTTTAGAGATGATACTCAGAGGAAACGATTTGTGGTTCTATCTGAGCAACCTATGTTCCCAACTAAATACTCTGATCCCAGTTGCCTATAAGTATTAGGTCTTGAAGCCAGTGTGAGAAACATATGCCATCAACTTCAATAGGAGGAATATTCTGATGCCATGAATGTTACATGCAAGAACCTAACCTTAGAATTCCTTAGCTCATTCTCCTATAAACCCTACGTTGGTAAAGGATTCAAAAGAGGCAGTATCAACTTTAGATTGTTTGGAAACTGAGTATACCTTTAACCATAAGAATTTTGCTAACCTACTGGGATTTCAGTGTGGCCTTGGTGCTATGCCTGAACTGCCTGTTGGTAATTTTATGCAGGAGGAGCTTGATAAGTTTCGGAGCGATATCACAGGTGGAGGAGGCCCTGATCCATCCACCCAACTCTCAAACCGCATCCATAACCCAACCTTTAGATACTTCCAGATGATCTTAGCCCAGACCTTTTTCGGGAAAAGTGAGATAGATGACCATGTTAATGCTGAGGAGATCTTTATGCTCTTTTGTGTCTCCCAGTCCCGTCGTGGCCTCTGGTAATTTCCTCATCCAAAACTTACACCTTACTGCCAGATCCTCCGAGGGACCTATATATGTAGGAGAAATCGTAACCCATATTGCTTATGCCTTAGGTCTTCTGAACCAATTGTCTCACCTAACCCCTTTTTGTGGCTATACCCTCATTGATTTGAACCACTGTTTAGACCATGGCCTAGTGAGGAGAGTTTAATTTAGTACCAAACATTACAAACTACTGATCAACAATCAAACAATCCACTATTTTGGCTTAACACACCAAGAAAAGACTAATGTCCAAAAGAAAAAAAAACTGGTCTTATCTTTTAGAGGCCCAGGGAGAGACACCTGCTAGACCTAAGACCCCTCCTGTTCCAGAATACCACCCTACACCTCTCCCGGATAGGACCACAGTTTATTTCTCTAATGTTAATTTGCAGCGGCGCAACATTTACTTTGAGTTCGACACCATGCGCAAAGAGATGATCTCCCTTCGCGAAGATCTTACTGACCTGACTTTGCAGATGGAGGTAGCCGATGCCACACATGCCACAGAGACTGATTGCCTTTATCAGGAAATCTATAATCTCCGTCGCCAATTAGCGGAGGCCCAGGCACTCTGTCCACATATGAACCAGGGTGCCCGACGCAGATCACTCTAGAGGAGTCACTGTAAGCATTGAGGACACTGCTCACATTGAGTGTGGGGAGATTTACCGCCTTATTATTATTACTATTATCTAATTCACCGCTATTAGACATATTTACATTATTATTAGATTTATTTCCGTATTGTAGATTTAAATTTCCGTTACTAAACTTATTATTCCCATTCAGTTATCTGATACACTTACTCATACAATTAGATACTTTGCACTTATTATGCAATTATATCAATATTATGTCGGTTGTATTTGTCGTGAAAATTTTAGATTTTCAAAAAAAATTTATTGTTATTATTTATATTAAATATCAGTATTTTTATCATTTTTTCTAAATCAATATATCATTTATGTTTCATGCATGTACCAATACAAAGAATAGCTTCAGAAGATGCTACATACACCCCAGATAAGGATCCAAACTAAGCCAAAGCCCAAAACCCGTACAAAAAAAATGGGCCAAAAGTCATTTTATGAAGATGGCGGACACCATCTACCTCTTGGTGAATGCCATGGAGTCTGTAGCCATAATTCGGGGCAGAATGTAGAAATGCCTTATTTTTCCCATTCAACTCATCTTCAACCTCTCCAAAGCCCGATTTTCTTCATTTTTGACCAACTTCAAAACTCACTCAACCTCATTAACATTCATTTACTCACTAATCCACTACCATTTCCATAACCCCACTCACTTTCCATCCATAAAAATCTCATCTTTCACCCAAAAATCCATAAAAACTCCATTTCACCATTTTTCACATAAACCTCCATTTTTCTTCAACAAACACCAACAATGGCGGAGATGGAACACGAAGGAGTCATTTTTTGCGAGGGAAAAGATGGGAGCAGGCAGAGACAAAAGTTTGAAGCATTGCAGACACGCGAAATTTTCGCGACGAGGTATATCGATGAAAATTGTCTGTATAGCTTAGGTATTTATCATAGTGTCTTCTACATGCTTGATAACTTAGGATTGCATGATATTTGCGAGCGTAAAGAACCTACTTATGAGAGGCTGACCCGGGAATTCTTGAGCTTCCTGATTTATATTGTTAGTCCTAACATTGCTAGTACCGTCGGCACGGTGAAATTTAGAATATTTAATGTCGAATATGAGTACACTACTGACTATCTGGCAGGTCTGTTAGGATTCTTTCACGGGGAAGGTTCTATTTGGGAAGTGCCTTTAGAAACTGATTGGCAAATTAAGGCTTTCTAATTGTGGAGAAATATGACAGGCCAAACCACTGCTTCCTTTGAATGAAACTTGGCCTCGGATATCCACAACCCGGTCATACGTGAGTTCCCCCATCTGTTGGCCGACACTATATTAGGTCGGGAGAACTCTAAAAAATTAAATTCCAAAGAATTCATCTTTTTGAAAGCTGCCCTCTTACGGAGGAGATTGAATTCCGTCCCTTTCATGATAGCACACATGTGTGCTATTGTGAAAAAGGGCAAAACTGTATCATTTGGAGGACTGATTACCTCCATCGCACGAGCTTTACAACTCGACACTAAGCTAGCAACATTAGAACCCCTTCCACCTCACATAATTGATTTGAAAATTTTGAGAAATATGCGATTGTACAAAGTAAGGAAAGAAGGAGGCTACAACCTCATGGTTCTTAATGTAGCTATCCCGAGAATTGTTTTACCTTGTTCTCATCATACCGATGTGCGACATGAAAGAAACTGGTCTTATGACCTACAGGCCCTATCTGTTGTTGGTCAGTTACCACCAAACATCCCGGAGGACGAAGGTGTGGGAACCGATGATGAATATGAGAGGAGGAACCAGTCTCCCGCTCATCATTCACCCCACCATATGCATCACCTACACACACATACACCATCTTTTACTCACCCTGCTGCAGGTACATCTCCTGGTTTCTATATCACTGAAGAGATGTAGAGAGAGCAAAGAGCTCGCGAAGAAGAACGTGATGGTCTGTTGTATGCCATGTATGAGCATCAATAGGACGCGATGGACTTCATGCCTGAGTTGCAGAGATAGACTGAACGCTCTATATGTTCCATTTTGGAAGCACAACACACCATAGCTTCCCAACAGCAACACCAGCAAGCCTATCTAAACAACAACTTCAGCCTGGTGGAGGCTACTCAAGGTTCCATACTTGGAAACCTCCGACAAATCTGGGAGTCTAATGCCTCGCCGAGGATTGAGCAAATTGAGCTTTCACAGAGTGCTTGCCACCACAGTAGAAGCCGTCATTCTCGATGTTCAGTAGGCATATCAATGGGGTGGGGTGGAGGCGGGTTTAGCTAGCCCCGTACCCGCCTCCCTGTTATAGACCCGCCCCGCCCCCAAACCCAGTCGGGGGTGAAAATTTACCACCCAGACCCGCACCCGATGGAAACGGGTTTGCCCGCACCCGCACCCGCCCGCACCTGTAAAAAATGATTTCTTTTAAATAGTAATAAGAATTAATAATTTTATTAAAAACTTGACCATTTTAATAATAAACTTGTTTCTAAAGATGAGGGTTTAAGTGAATGGTGAGAAATGACTAATGAGGATTTTTAATTACTTCTCCAAAAATGAATAAACGTGTAATAAAATAATTTAAATATGGGTATTAAAGTTGTTCTGGACTGGGCCGGGGTCTGCTCCTCAATCGAGCAGGCCCAACCTACACGTCCTGGGGTGGCCCAACAAAGGCCTCTTATCACAACCAACAGTGTCGGGCGCATGCAACACCTCGGCGGTGTTCGGGCACACGCGGCATAGAGCGTCGGGCAGAGGCGCTAAGTCTCTCCGAGCTCACACTTCCTCGACACTCAGGTACCCCTTCCCGCGAGGACCAGACCTCTAATGTAGTGTATATGTTTGTGTTTGATTATTATGTTTGTGCTTCTTATTTCTTTGGTTGAAATTTTGATGTTTGGTTGAATTAACAGAACTATATAGTACAACAATGACCTATAATGTTTGGTTGAATTAGCAGAACTATATCAGTACAGCAACATAACTTTGGTCGAATTAACAGACATATACCTTTAAAAATATGCTATTATCAGACTTATAATGACCTGTAATGTTTGGTTGAATTAACAGACATATACCTTTAAAAACATGCTAATATCAGACCTATAATGACCTGTAATGTTTGGTTAAATTAACAGAGATAATGACCTATAATGACCTGCAATAACAGACCTATAATTTTTGGTTGAATTAACAAACCTATAATTTTTGCATGCATATCTTTGTAAATATTAGTACAGACCTATAATTAACAGACCTATAAATCTTTGTAACATTAGTACCAGCATTAGCTTTGTAACATTAGTACATCACTAAATGATAGCTTTGTAAATATCAGTACCAACTTTGTAATTCCAAACATTAATTCAACATAACAAAATGCTAGCTTCATTACAAAATACTTAATCAAATTTTAGTACAGCCTGTAATGGCCACATAATTCAACATAACACTTAGGTCATGAAAGTTACAAAATACTTAATTCAGCATAACAAAGTACTTAATCCAAAATGACAACTTATGTCATGACAGTTACAAAATGACAGCTTAGAGAGCATGACAGTGTCATACCCCAAAATTTGACCACTAAGATTTCCCATCATTGTGCAAATTATCATCACAATATGGATGAACCATTAGTCTCCCCAAAGATGGGTGAGCATCCACTACCATCAGAATTAGGGTTTCAAGCCCTCTCAGAGCCTTTAGACAAAGGATCAATCAAGAAATGACATGATCTTCAACTTTTCTAGCCTCTCCAACATCCACAATGGATCAAAAGGACTCCCACTTCAAGGATCAAGCACAAGGCTGCTCCCTTTTAAGTGGATTAAGCCTCAAGATCGCCAGTGTCACCAAATTAGGGTTTTGGTCGACCAGGGCCTCCAGATGGAAATTCTCCTCTGGGCATGAGCCAATGCTTCAAAGCATAACCTATGATGCTCCAAGGGACATCATGAACCCAATCATCAAGTCAATTTTGCCTCAGGGGATGCACTCATAAAAAAATCAGGAATTAGGGTTTCTTGACCTAATTCACCCCTAAGTTGACTTTTGGGATAAAACACGAGCCAAGACCTCAAGGAAGGATTTGAGGGTCTCTAACACACTACATTGATCCATTTGCAAAAATGGATTGGTCCATGAAGCTTGAGCAACAAGTTTCAATTTCATCTGAACCACAGTTAGGGTTTCGCGAGAAAAGTCAACTGTACCTTTGACTTTTGACCAGGACATGCTCCCAAATCCTAGGACATCATTCAATACACCCTATAACACCTATGAAATCAATCCATGAAGTTTGATTTAGGTCAAGGACTTGATTTCATAAAGGATCGCACAGTTTGGAATTCATCTGACAAAAAGTCAACTGTGCACAAAAGTCAACTTTGACTTTTTGAGATTTTTCACAAAAATGGGTTTTTAACCCTAAAATGATGTTAATGTATGATTTGAATCATCATTCATCAAGAAAAATCAAGAAAAGTGGGATAACTTGTAAAAGGGGTAACCATAAAAACTTAGAAAATTTTCTAAGTTATGGAATAAAATGGCTAGGGTACCAACTTTGGAGGATCATAACTCCTAAACCACAAGGCCATTTTTTCCCATCCAAAGCTGGATTTGTAGCTCTCATGGCCCTCTACAAAAGGTTCAACTACACCTCATTCCAATTCATTATGGATTTCGAGTTATGGAATGATCAAAATGGCTGAAAACATGAAATGCCACTTTTTCCAACACTTAGTGAAATTTCACTAAGTTTTTTCCAAATGTAGGGACATTTTTCACTTGGGCCATATGAGGGCTTTCCAAAATGGCCAAGAACACAACCAAACTCAACTTGAGCCATGAGATATGACCATGGCAACATGCCTTGCTGAAAATTGCCAAGGCAAGGCAGATTTTGGAGTTTTGCTCGATTTGCTCAAATTTTGCAAGGGGCAAGCAACTCTATCCATCTGAACACCTCAAGGGGGGACCAAGGAGGAACCAACTTTGATCCCAAGCCTCCCAAGTCTTTGGAACCAAAAATAGCATGCCAAACCTAGAAATCCCTAAAAGAGGGACAAGACTCCAATTTTGGATTGGAGCATTTAATGGATGCACCAAGGTGGCATGGACTGACACATTTGCAACTAAATTCAGTTAAGAATGATCCAACAACTAGGGAACCATAGCTCTGTGCTCTAACCTCTAGTCAATGGCTAGGGGAGACTTGGATTCTCATTTACCAACATTGGCCAAACCTCTGCTGCAGTTGCCATTCACTATTGCTTGCAAAACAAACTCGCTCTACTATAAATAGAGCTCATTTGTGCTCAGTTTGAGTACACCAAAGCCATCAAACAGATGCTTTCCTCAAAATCTCCTTCTTCACTCCAAAATTTCCTTCCAAAGCAAGTCACTATCGGGTTTTGAGTTTGAGAGTTATTCCAACCAAACCAATCACACACACACCTCATAAATATCATATAGAGGTGATCCAAACACTCACATAACATCTGGAACACCAAAATCACAAAATCACCAGCCAATTGCTCAAGCCTTTGACAGATTTGCAGTTGGGGTATCATCTCAAGTTCCAGATCATTTCAATCCATTCCAAGCATCCAAACACACTCCATAGCACCTAGGGAAGCTGTCCATAACCTTGGAACCAAGCTATAACACCTCTAACACAAAACACGATCACCAGCTGCAAGTGGTAAGCATGAGCTCTTCTAACTCTATGATCCATGCAATTTTTGCTGCACAATAATTTGGCCATATGTTCATAATCATGCATGAAGTGTTTTTCCTCAATCAATTGCATTATTTGAATCGTGTATGGAATTTCTGAACCTTCATGCAGAATTTAGGGTTCTTGAGGTTTCTCTTTGATTTCTTATTCCATGCTTAAAATAAATGAAATTAAAGACCATAGACATGATCGTGAGGTTGAAACGAGTAGATTGATATGTAGATTGCATGATATAATCAAGTATTCAGTGAGATTGGATAGAAAATGCAAATCTGCAGAAACAGAGGATGACGCGTGTTCTTGCCCTTGTTCTTGGCGCCCTTTTTGAAAATTCAAATATTTGAATTTTGTGATTTTATTTAATTGATTCAAAAATTAATTTCTCTCTGAGTTTTAATGATTTTGAGTTGATTCTTTTTTTAATAATTCACAAAAATGTTAAAATATTTTATTTTTACCAAAAAATTCCAAAAATATTATTTATTTCATATAATTGATATTTTTACCAAGCATTAATATTTTAATTGTTTTTGACATTTAAAATATTTTTTCCTTCTTGATTTTGCAAATTTTTATGATTTTTAATCATTTTGTAGGTCAAAACATGATTTTTGAAACATTAATCCAAGATCACAATTTGTTTTCCACATGTTAAACAATTTTGATCATTTTAATTGAATTTTTTATTCAATTAAAATACATTTTAGAAATAAATTAGGGTTTTGATTAATTCAACCCTCATCAAACCTTTTAAAATAAACCTTGGGCCTCTAATAGAGTGTAAGACCCAATCCTTTGTAAATAAAAACCATTTTGGGCCTCAAATGTTGTATAAGTCCCGTTGTATTTTAAAAGTTCGGCGCGATCATCGCCCGTTCAAAACAAACCATCTAGGCCTCTCCTCGAGCTATAAGACCCATTCAAAATCATTTTTGGGCCTCTGATAGAGTGTAAGACCCAACCCCCCTTTTGAAACCAAAAACTTTTGGGCCTCAGTCATTGTATAAGACTCACGGTGTTTTCAAAACCTCGGCGCGATCGTCGCCCTTTTCAAAATCAATCATTGGGCTTCTCCGTGAGCTATAAGACCCATCTTTGTTCACTTTCAATCGTTTTGGGCCTCTTGAGAGAGTGTAAGACCCATACCCTTGTACATAAAATCTTTCTTGGGCCTCAGTCACTTGTATAAGTCCCTGTACAAAATGACAGTGCGATCACTGATTAAACCCTGGGCCTCTCCTTGAGCTGTAAGCCCCAACAATCTTTTCAAAGCACTTTCTCCTTTAATTTTGAATATAATATTGTTATCAAAGCTTTCTTTGTTGAACAAACTAACAAAACAGCATGGAAGCTCTACAACCGAGTAAGTGTTTACCCGCTTTTATTTACCGATTTCATATGTATATAACTGTATTGTGGGGCTGTTTCACTGTAAGTCTTCTTTCACAAACTCATATCGACTGTGTAATAATAGTATAGATATTTAGAGTTTCCCCGACAACTACGTCTAGCACTAGGAAAAGCCCCGTTAATCGCTCTTAAATACAGTCAAAACTAGATCCCCATAGGATCACCAAATACAGTCTTCCCTCCTCTTGGGGTTAAACAATATGGAGACGTGAAAGGCAGCATTCTCGGTGAACCCTTTCACAGACTGTCACCCTTAGACATTGTCAAAGAAACTCTAACTCCCCAGAGATGATCTTTTCTCCGTGAATGGCATCTCTTGAGTTTCTTCCAAATTCTCGAACTTTCCTGGCTTGATCTATTCTCAGTGAATGACATGTCTTGAATTTCTCAGGATTTGGGGACCCACAGGCTTTCTAAAAGCATCCCCGTCTCCTCTTGGGCGTTGTACAAGGACCCGTCGGCTTCTTAGAAGTTTTCACAGCCTCCTCTTAGGCTTCATATAATGATTCTTCCTCCGGGAAGATAGACTCCTCTTGGGCTTAGTACAAATTGTCCCTCGGCTTCTTAAAATTTTTCTCGCCTCCTCTTGGGCTTCGTACAAATTGTCCCGACGACCTCCTAGAGGTATAGGAACAAAAATTAGTCATCTTAATAGAACAGTCTTTCAAAGAGTCTAGATCTTACTACTATTGTTTCTTAAGCATAGTACAAAAGATAAGACCCGTAGACTTGGGCAATCTCAATACCCTTGGGATCCCCCGTTTCCTTAAAGAACAAGAAATAATCCCGGTCCTCAGATCAAATCCATGAGTACAACATTACCCATATAAGAACTAATTTTCTTTTTTAACCAACATACTGGACCTGTCACTCAACTGAAACAGTAGTCATAGCCTCCTCTTGGGCTTTGTACAATGATTCTCCCCAGCAGAGTTAACCTTTGCAGCCTCCATCTCGGGCTTCGTACGAGATACAAAAACACTCTCTTGTTGAGTATAAAAAGACTCTCTTGTTGAGTCGATCACCTTTAGCCTCCATCTTGGGCTTCGTACGAGATACAAATCACTCTCTTGGTGAGTATAAAAGACTCTCTTGTTGAGTCAAACCCTTTTGGCCTCCGTCTCGGGCTTCGTACAAGACACATATAAAAAACACTCTCTTGTTGATTCAACCCTTTTAGCCTCTATCTCGGGCTTCGTACGAGACATATAAAAGCATCCTCTTGTTGGGTCATTAGCCTCCTCTTAGGCTTTGTATAAGAAAACCCCGGTTGAGTCAATCAACCTTTTAGCGTCAAATTATGCTTTGGTCACAGCATACAAACATCAACAACTCCTTTTCCCTCGTCTAATTGCTGTAAGCGGCAAGCCTTTGGATTATTTACATCCACGCCACTGTCCCTCTTTTAGCATGAGAAATTCCTAAGGAAAGATGGCATTGCTCTAAACTGAGTTAAAGTCTTCTCCTTCAGGTTGAAAATCCCCTATAAAGGAAATTATGGCATTGTTGGATTCGCATATCCCAGTTAAAGTAATTCTCCTTTATAATCAGTCACCCAATAGTTATGCCAAACAGACCAAATATTCCCCTTTAGAGATGACAAATTCTCTCTAAAGCCAACACCCTTTTAGCTTCACATCTTGGGCTTCGAACAAGATACAAATAGACCCTTTAGCTTTACATCTTGGGCTTTGAACAAGATACAAACCACCTTTAGCTTCATGTCTTGGGCTTTGAACAAGACAGCAAAACACCATTTCCTCCCATAGAATAGGAGGAACTACGATCGCTCTGATTTCCCTGTTTCGGTAAATGGGAATACGTAAGCATAAGATTGAAAGAAAAATCTTAGCGAGCACACCACATCAAAAACCTCTGGCCACAAATCCTCACATATCCATCAAAACATCCGAGTCCGTATCCCCCACCAAAAGTCTAAACTCAATCAAAATAAACCTAAGAGAGGCCCCCCACATTGATCGCATATGTAAACCAATAGTTTTGACTGTTTAACCTCAGTTTGCAAAGCAGGGTTAGTTGGAGACATCTATTTCCCTTCCTTCATCAGCTTCAATAGGATAAAAAATGAATCGACCTGTAGTACCCTCCCAGTGCGACAGTGCTTAAGAACTACGTCCAAAATCACTCGCTACAGACAATTACAAAATGATAGCTTAGGAAAATACATAATCCTATTCTTGGGTAGGCTGTGGAGCTTGAGAACATGATCCAATCTCTTGAGTTGACTCATTTTGTTTCTTTTGCTTCTTTTGCTTCTTTGCCTTCTTTGCCTTTGCACCCTTTCCATCTTTATGCTTCTTCTGCTTACTGACAGTTTTTTGCTTTTTGTTCCCTCCCTTAGGCATCACTCTATCAGATGCTCTCTTCCCCTTGCAATTTCTCATGTTATGGCCAATGGAACCACACTTGTGGCATGTCACAGTTTGGAATTTCCTTGGTAACACATGTTGATTTTTTGGTTCATCATTGGTTTTGTTCCTCATTTTCTTTGGGCGTCCAATTGCCCTCCTCATCATAGGTGGATTGACTACCAGCTCATCATTTACAGGCCACAGCTGAGAACCATTAGTTGGGAAGATGATATGTGAATATGTTTTCTGGAAAGTAGCTTTCCTGCAGAAGTATAACACTAAGTTCAGTTGATAAAATGACAAAAAAAAAACAAAGTCACTAAAAATGGTAATAGTTTAATCATACTTGTAGTAATCAGAAGTGAATTCTTCTGGTTGTGTTTTGTTATGCCACATGCATGCTATTGCATGACTGCAAGGTATACCAGAGAGGTTCCATTTCCTACAAGCACATGTTCCCTCCTTAAGGTTGACACAATATGTTTCAATACCATTAGTCAAACCAAATATTGCCATATCATCATCACCATGCCAAGTTGGAATCCATCTTTCAGCAACCCTCTTATTTTTCTCAAGAACTACTTGAATTCTTGGGCAAAGATCACCAGCATATTTAACCATCAATTCTTTTTGTTGTGTAATCCTCTTGGTCAGGTAATGCTTAATCCCTTCTAAAAGGGCGATGATTGGTTTATCCCTATATTCTAGGATAGCCCTATTAAAAGCTTCACACATGTTATTTACCTGAAGGTCACACTTAGAGTAAGTCTTGAAATGAGACATACTCCAAAATTCAGCTGACACCTGTTTCATGTCTTGCCAAGCAGCTTCTTTCAAACCTTTCATCCTCAACATTGCTCTCTCCCACCCTTGCACAGTAGTGGCCCTTGCAGCACTCCACAATGCTTCCTTCAATTCCATACCTGCATACTTTTTCTTCCAATTTCCATACAGATGCTTGACACATAACCTCTGTTCCACATGCTCACTCAATCCTTGGACAGCTGGAACAAGTCCCTGTAATTCATAGTTTTATATCAGTTAACAATTATTGACAAGTTAAAGAATGAAATTGAAATCAATATAGTGTCATTTACCTTCTGTTGATCAGATATGAAAGCATAAGCCCTTTGATTAATTTTTTGCAAGTCATCAAGTAACAAATTAAGGAACCACTCCCAAGAGTCCTTTGTTTCAGCCTCCACAACAGCATATGCTATTGGAAATATTTGGTTATTTCCATCCCTTCCTACAGCTGATATCAACTGCCCACCAAAATCCCCTTTCAAAAAACAAGCATCAAGACCAATGAGTGGCCTAAAATAGTTTGCAAAACCTACCTTACATGCCTCTAAACATATGTAGATTCTTTCAAACACAGGTCCAACTGCAGAATCTGAGCATTGCAAGACTATGTTGCTATTAGGGTTTAATGCAAGAAGCTCATTTGCATAATTTCTTAGTTGCCTAAACTGGTCCCTTCCAGCACCTTGAATAATCTCCATAGCTCTTCTTTTAGCCATGTATGCTTGATCAGTAGACAATTTAACTCCCCACTTCTCAAAACTCATGGCAACTAAACCAGCTGGTTTCAAATTAGGACTATGCCTTAAAATATGGCTAAACTGCTTCCCCAACCATTCAGTCTTAGCCTGTCTATTCTGAGCAGTCCTATGACATGTATGTTCATCATACAAAGACACAACCTGCCAATACTGATTGCATACCCTCTTCCCAATCCTCATGTAAAATTTGCAGTCAGTGATACACTTAACCACCATCCTCTTTCCATCATTCTTATGCAAGTAAACATTTTTTTCTCCACCATGGCATACTCCTTTATAGCCTCCTTCACCAGATCCTTTGTATTAAATCTCATCCCTAACTCAAATCTGACTCCCTCACCAACTTTATAGGTTGGGAAACTCTCATATTCCTCATCATTTTCACTCTCATTTGGGGTTTGAAGTTGGTCAGAATCATCTCCATTGTTAAAGTCATTCATAATGGGTTCAACATTGTCTTTAGGTAATACACTTGTCCAATCAAAGGCATTAACTTCATCTTCAAATTCAGCATCCATTTCATCTTCCAATTCATCATAAATTTCACCATCCTTGTCCATAGCCTCCTCCACATTAACCTCATCCTCCTTTCCTCTTCCCTCTTCTTTATTCATCTTAGCCTCCTTTTCAATTCCCTCTTCATCATTAAACTCAGCCTCATTTTCAATTCCCTCTTCATCATTCACCTCATCCTCCTTTCCCAATCCCTCTTCATCATTCACCTCATCCTCCTTTCCCATTCCCTCTTCATCATTCACCTTAGCTTCTTTTTCCATTCCCACTTCATTATTCACCTCAACAACCTCATCATCAGAGAATACTTCATGACCTATATCTACCTCATCTACAATACCAGGTTCACTAATGCTATGTTCAACATACAAGTCAGCAGTTTCATAGCCATCAACATCTCTTATCATTTGCAAAACATCTTTGTCACAGTTCAGTGGCCTAAGACCAAGGGTAAAACTCTTCCTAGGGTTCAAATACCAGATACACTTAATGTCTACATATCTATCCTTCTTAATCAGTTCAAATAACTCCATATAGGACAAATAATCTACATCCCACTTCCAATCCATTTCTGTAACAAATCCACCAACATACAATCTCACAGGAGTTTCAACGAGTGCACCTCCATGGTGAATCCTAAACCTAATTGTTTGACACTTGGTTGGCCTGTATTAATTCATACATCATTGTCAGAATGGGACCACACAAACAAGACTTAAATAATGAAGAAATGGTAGGACCACAAAACCCTAAAAGACGAAGTTTTTTAAACCCTAACACAAAAAGGGACCACCAAGTACGGTAAAATACAACGAAAAAAACCCTAAACCATTTGGGGTCCACCATAACCATTAAACTATGAATGAAATGCAATAAGGGAAGAACGTGAGAAAACGACACGACAACATACCTGAGGCAGAACTTCACGCCTTTGCTCGTCTTGGAAAGGCCAGGATTTTCCATGGAATCTTCAGAGTACTTGGTGCGTTTGAAACGTTTGCTGTTCTAGGGTTCAATGTTTCTGGGAATTTTCCTCTTCAACAATGTCACGATGGAAATGCAATTAGGGATTCACTACTTATATTAAATATTCAGAATAATAATAATAAGGTTTAGAGATTTACTATTTATTTATTAATTAAGTTATTTATTAAAGTTAATATATTAATTATGTAAATGAATATAAAATAATACATAATCCTAGTCAGCTAATCCACGTCAGCAAGAAAAATGCCACATACCCTAATTTGGAGGGGGACCAAAAAAATCTCAAAAAAAATCAAAATAAGGGACCCAAAACTTGGGTTTTTTTTAAAGGGGATCAAAAGTTCAGAAAAATAATACTATGGGAACTGAAACTGCATTTAAGTCTTTATTTTTTTTAACATTCATACTAGTGTAGATCAGTTTTTCTTAAAGAGAGTGCTAAGGACTTCATTGATTGTAATACATTGTTCATCATTTTCTTTTACTTCAGTCAAAGATAGTGTTAATAACTTATTCACTGTAACACATTGTTCATCATTTTCTTTTATTTCAACCATTCAATGATAGACACAATGATAGAGAACTCAATATGAAAGAGAAAAAGATAAGATATCTTTCATAAGAGAAATAGAGACAAAGACAAGATATCTTTGAACTATATCTCATCTGCATTTAATTTGCAAACTACTTGAGAAACACAATCTTAATTGAATGGTGTGTAACATGTTTCTAGTTGTTGAAAATGTTTGAATAAAAGATATAAAGAACAAATTCTCATTAAATATTCTAACTACAAAAGCACATAATTGCCTCAAATCCTCTTTCCATCATGAATCCTACATCTGCCAAACACACTGCAACATCAACATAAATATCATGTCAGAATGCTTTATAACATGTTGCAACTTTAATGTTTTTCCTCTATATTACCAACCTCCTTTGTTAAATAATTAAACCCTTTCTTTTTCATATCCAAAATTCCCTCTTAACTGCATAACTCGATATTAACGTATTAACGTACGCGTCATCTGATCACTATTATAAGCACAAAATTCATTGTATTGATTGGATACATCAATTATTTAGTAAGTCTAAATGCTGCGTAAATCATCTTTATCACCAAAAGTTTTTAGGTAAATGTATTGATTTCAAATCTTTCTCTATGCTTGGAGGAGACTTAGAGTACCTCCTAAACCTATTCAACTTCAACTTCATAGCAGGAACTTTATGTGAAACAGCTTGCCAAATCATTTGTACAGCATCACCTTCTTTAGATGGAAAATTATATTCAAAAATATGTTCAACTTCTTTCAACTTTTTCCACATTTTTGTCCACTCATCTTTGCTTATACTCCTGATGAAATTTATGAGATAATTCTCCTTGACAGCGTCGCTAGTTCGAATGAATACGCAGAACTCGGAGTAGTCTAGGACATCCTCGAATGGTAACTCGATTTCGTCGCTGATGATCACAGGCACACAATGACTAGCAATTGCATCGAACAAACGGTTCGACGAAGGCGTGTCGCCTGCTATGTTGAGGCAGAACTTCGACGATCGCATGCCTTCCGTCGCTTTCTTGATCCCGTCTTTTTGAATGCTTCCGAATGAAAAATGTACATCAGGTTCATCTTTCAATGAGTAATATAGCTCTTGCCTTACATAACCTCCCTAATCATAAGATGAAACAAAAATTGAAGTCAATAAGCATAAGCATTTATATTCTAAAGACTTATCATATAAGTGCTTATATATAAGTTATTCCTATAACAAGAGTTAAAATAAAGTCAAACTTTTCATATAAGCAATTTTCATAAGCTCAGAGTGCTTATGGAAATAAGCTGAAAACAACTGATAGATAATATCATAAGTCATTTTCACAGTAGATGAGTTCAAATAAATCGAGCAAAACAAGAGAGACATACGTACATCTTTTCGATAAATTGCTCCTTGGAAATACAACAATGTCGTGCGGCTATCGAAGCTTGAATCATCATTGACATAAGAAGGGATTAAGTGCTTATAAGGTGCAATCACATCTTTTTCAACATTAGCTATACTTGAAGGATATCTTCCAAAATCTGAAAGTATGAATGTAGCTGGCCACAATTTGACTCTTGCATTCAACATACTATTAGGATGATGTGCCATAATCAAATGATCTTTTCCCTTTGATCTCTTCCATTCCTCTTGAGATGTTAGATACTTCACTAACTTCTCTTGAAGTATAATGTTCTTAGTTTTCTTCTCATGTGGCTTAGGTTTCGAGTTTCGGTTATAACTCAACGACGAAAAGAAGGGCACAAATATTATATCGGCTTCGCTAGAGTTTTGAACTCGAATCACGGTCTTCGCCTTTGGAGCATTCGGAATTTCAGAGGCAAGAATGTCTAATGTGAGCCAAAATTCTATACTATGTTGCAAGTTCAAACCTCCGGGGTAACCGGGTATTGTTGTTCTAACATTAGGCCAAACACTTTTGCCATCTTGTTTCCAATCCAAAAGCCCGAAATGAAATTCGGACGGTAAATCATACATGAAAACTTTTAGAAGAAAAGCATCATTTCTATCACTACATTTTGGATTCTCATTGGACTTGCTAGCTTCACTTTCATCTTCAACATCTTCGTTGTCCACGAGTATTGCTCGGTTCCCGAACGAGGACTCGACATTCGGGACTTTTGTATGAAACATGGAATCTTCAAGGGTGGAGAAAAGCTTTGAGCTTGGCAACAAGTTGTGATCAACGAAATACGGACGACTCGAGGATCGCAAGACGAAGAACCATGACATGAGGAACATGATTGATGTCATTGAGAAGAAGAAAAGCAACGATTTTTTAGAAACAAGTTTGAAAGAATCCAAATGTCTCTCAACCATTGTCATAGTTAGTAGTACTCACAACTCAAGAACACTAATTCAACACTTCTCTCTATTTGATATAATCACAATTCACAACCATGAAATGGTTCAATTTTTCAATGGTTTCAAAGAAAATATACAAAGACAATCATCAATGTATTCAATAATCAAACACATACATATTTACAAGGTTTATTCAAAGAATAACCTAACCTTAGATTTCTTGAGTGATTGATTACTAGCTACATAAACAAGATTATGCAATTTTGTTGACAACCCATTTGTGTTAAGGATAAAGGGTGACCAAAAGTACAAAACTTTATCAATGAATCTAACTAATTTTGACAATATCAATGCACACACTTTGGATAGAAGGTCAAGAAAGAAACATGAAGAAAGAAACAAAAGTGGTTGTTTAGTGAGTTGTTGTAGCTATTGTTGACATAAAAAAATAAAGATTATTTGATTTAATGTGTTATGGTGAGAATTGGAATGGAGTTGAAGAAGAGAGCGTGTGAATAGGATCTTACCATGGAATAGGACTTCTATGCTTTGAACTTCACTATTTTTGTGCCAAATAATAATTTAATGTTGTTACTTTTTTACATCAGAGGCGATAGATCCTAGATAAATATTGTAATAATGTATTTTTTAGGAACAAGTTTGAGTTTTTTTTTTTTTTTATATAAAATAAACAAATTTTTTGGTGCCTAAAAGTGTGATGTTGTAACTATAGTTTTTAAATATATTTAAATTACAAAAACAAAAATATTTTAGGATATGTATTTCTTTAATTTGCAAATAAACATTTCATTTTGTAGTTAGGTTCTCAAATTGTAAAGCTAGAAATTTGAATAAGATTATATAATATGTTTTAAAAATGATTATTTAATTAATGTACACTATCTATATAATTTTGTTTAATACTAACAATTATAATTGTTAATACTACTCTCTCCGTTTTAAAATGAGTATCATTTATTAAGATTTTTTTGCACAAATTAAAAAATATAATAATATTTTTTTTTGAAATAAAAGATGTATATGTATTTCAAAAATAGCAACAAAGGACATTGTGGGATCTTAGTGATCCACCTTACAACCAATCAAGCAAAAACAAAACAAATTAAATCATTAACAAAGCTAAATACTTTCTATACTTATTCCTCATCCACCCCTATACAATGTATTGTCTATAATCTTGCGTATTGTGCTAGTATAATCTTCTTCTCCACCAATAATATTTATCATAAAACATTACATTTTTATTAAATTTATTTTATAATTATATTGTAAATAATATACATAATAATTAAAAAATACAATTGAAAAAATAACAATTATTTTTATATTTAAAAATAAAATAACATTTATTTTAAAATAAATTTTATTTGCTAAAAAAACTGTCATTTTAAAACAAATGTTTTTTAGGCCCTTAAATGAATTGATAATAATTGTACGAAATTTCATTTTCGAATTCTGACAAGGTGTCCAATCTAAAAATACAGGCATTTGGCAATTCATATAGATTTTATCTACTAAATTATTCCCCAGTCTAAATCTAAAGTTACATGCACTCCAAAACTTTTTTTATTACAAGATTCATATAAATTTTATGGGTATTAAAAAAGGTGATTGTTACAATAAATTTGAAAAAGTTGTGTTATTTTTACTAATTATTTATACAATTATTGATAT
The DNA here is from genome assembly GCA_022829125.1 of Lathyrus tuberosus. Taxonomy (NCBI): domain Eukaryota; kingdom Viridiplantae; phylum Streptophyta; class Magnoliopsida; order Fabales; family Fabaceae; genus Lathyrus; species Lathyrus tuberosus. The sequence continues at coordinate 106,240 of JALAZF010000085.1, read as the reverse complement.
AATAAGAGAGAAAACAAATTTTTGTTTTAAAGATACAGATTTAATATAGATATTATTTAAAGAAAAGTCATTAATGCATGTAAAAATTAATAAAAAGTCTTATAATTAAAGACATAGAGAGTATAAATATTTGTGATTTGTTGTTTGTGCTATTTTTTACAAACTGAAAATTATAAATTTGTAATTTATTTAAATTTACTATTTGAAATAGTTAACACTTATTAAACAACTAGCTCAATATTTAAGGCTTTGTACGGAGGTGTTATGAATTTCTGGTTTAAAAATCAATTTTAAAATTAAAATTTGTTTGGTAAAAATGGAAATTTGACATAAAAAATTTGATGTATTATTCAAACTCCAACTCTACTATCAAATTTATTTCGGAGTCTGTTAATGTTTGATATTACTATGTTGTAATTCTTCAAAACAATGACTAATTATTCTCTAGAAAAAAGACAAGTTCAAATATTTTATACTCTTAAAAAAGTGAATGCTTGTGTTAATTATCTAACAAAATATGAAACTAGTAATGATGTCGCATACATTTCTTTTACGAAATCTCCTATAGAATCATTTTTGGCTACCTGATGTTAGTAGAATTTTATTTTTCAGACAGTTTCTTGTTTTTTTCTTTTCTATTTTCAACTTGGTTAAAAAATGTTATTTTCACTAAAACTCAAAATTGTCAATTGTCAACCACTATCAATTACCACTTTATCCTGACCATCATTATGAACACCACTTCGACCATTGTTAACCACCATCGATTACCATTATATCCACCAGCAATCACCATTGTGATAATCTTTAATCACTACTTTATCCACATTCGGCCTACAATTTAACCACCGCAAACTACCTCCCATTGTGATAATCTTTAATCACTACTTTATCCACATTCGGCCTACAATTTAACCACCGCAAACTACCTCTATGATAACCACTCAGACCACTGCCGAAAATCGCCAACCACGCCGTCTTCGACAACTGCTAACCACCACTTCAACTAAAACCAACCACCATAATTGATCACCTCCGATCACCACTTTATTCATTTATGATCTCCAATTTAACTCCAATGATCATTGTGCGTTTATGATAACCATTTTAACTACCATGAACTACCACATTGACCACACTTAATGACCATTTTGACTAACCTTTACCATGACTCTCATCCCTGCCAATCACCACTAAACACATCCTTGATTATTAATCTAACCAACATTCACCATCATCCACTACCACTCTAACCATCACTCCCCGACCATTCGTCATTACCACAGACTTCCACTCCTCTAACGACCATCACTTACTACTCCAATAAATATATATATATATATATATATATATATATATATATATATATATATATATATATATATATATATATATATATATATATATATATATATGTTGGGAATAATTATTTTTAATTAATATTACTAAAACTACTAATAAATAAATATATTATATACTTATAAAATTTTACAAAGCTAAATGATATGGATTGTTTGGATTAAAATATGTTTGTTATGAATATTTATTTTTATTGAAATTATGCTTAATTTTAAAAAATTTAATAATTTAAAACTAAAATTGATTTTGGTTTGTCATTTTTTAAATTCAAATTATAAATTAATTAAAATTTTAAAAAATTTCAAAACTAATAATTACTCGAAATGAGCCAACATATTGCATTTTCAGAGTTTAATCCATAGTTTTTTTACACTTCAACTTTTTAATCTTTAAATAAGGAAATTGATTTTTTTTCAATGTCATGTTAGGTTTTTAGTTTTGTGTGCCCTAACCATCGTATTGTCTTAAATGGTTGTATTGTACATGTCTTTATTTATTTAAAGTACGATAATGAATACTCTTTTACCTAATTCATTTATGTTTTATGCTCATATCCATGCCATGATGCTATTTATATAAAGAAATATTCTTGTAAATTCAAATGTCCCCTAACATTTTTGGATTATCTTACCTAATCACAAATGTAAGCTCATCATGGGTATATGGGCTCCATTGTGAAAGCTGATTGGGTCATACCCCCACACTTATTTTCATACTCTTATAATTTTGCGAATATTCTAAATTTATTTTTTTAATTTTATTTTATTTTTTTTGACTTTTTATTGCATAGTCAAATGAGTCAAAAAAATATTGTTTTGAATTTATACGACACTAATCGGATAACTTAAAATAAAGAAATCTGGAGTGTATTTTAATCAATCCGAAAAACACAAACAAATGAAATCCGTTTGTTTGGATTTAACAAACCGGATAACTTGTATGTTAGTTATCCGATTCACAAAATATTTCTGGATAATATTGACATACTCCCTCTGTCCCATATTATAAGAGAAATTCACTTTTTAGATTCATTGAATAATTAATGTATCTGGTCTATATATAGACCAGATACATTAATTATTCAATGAATCTAAAAAGTGAATTTCTCTTATAATATGGGACGGAGGGAGTACGTTTTCGGGTTTGTGTTTTTTTACGTTCCGGATAACTTGTATTGAAGAGTTTCGGTATTAGTTTTTTAATAACTGGATTTCTTGTCACCAAGAGATCCAGAGCACATTTTTAAATTTTTTTTAAATTTTTAAATTTTTAATTAATTTTTGTCACATTTATGTTAGGAGGCATTGACATTCCTTTGATGATATGTGATAAAAACCAGACATGTGTAGACACGACTGAGATATTCTCGACTACAGAAAAATTTGCTACACGAGAAGAGGCGACTAGGTGGATTAGGGAGGTTGGAATCAGAATAGAGTTACTGTCATAATAACTCATTCGAACACCAAAACCGGCAAGAGAGGAAGAAGTGCAAAGTTATATTTGGTTGTGATAGAGGTGGAAAATACTAAGAAGGAGATAGTGAACCACAAAGTGCTATTAAGAAATATGGTTGTCCATTCAAAATTAGGTCAACACCTTTAAAAGATGGTTATGGTTGGAATATTAACGTAAAATGTGGACTTCACAACCATGATTTACCGGATAGATTTGAAGGTCATGCGTTTGTAAGTCGACTTAATACTGATGAACAGCAACATATTGTTGATTTGACAAAACGTTATGTTTCCCAAGACACATATTGTTGTCATTGTAAGAACGAGATCCATAGAATGTGACTCGAATCAGCCAAATCTATAATCATAAGACTAAGATTCAAAAAGACATCAGGGGTCCTAGAACGGAAATGCAACAATTGTTTAAGCTGATAAAGGAATCTGGTTATGTTTATTGGAGTAGGAAAAAAGATGAGTCAGAAGTTGTGAGAGATATCTTCTGGGCCCATCCAGAATCAGTGAAGTTGTTGAATATGTTTCCTAATGTGTTGTTATGGACAGTACTTACAAAATATGGACAATACTTACAAATAAATAAGTACAGGCAACCTTTTTTTTGAAGTTGTTGGTATGACATCAACTGAGTTAATATTTGTTGTTGCATTTTCCTATATGGAATCTGAGCAAACAAAGAATTTGTGTTAGGTATTAGATAAGTTGAAACAGTTGTTCACTAAGCAAGGGTTATGGCCATAAGTGATTTTAACAGATAGAGATCTTGCTTTGATGAAAGCAATTGAAACAGTATTTCCAACGACAGTTAATTTGCTTTGTCGATTACACATCAACAAGAATGTGAAAGCGAAGTGAAAGGAGTATGTTGTAAATGATATGCGAGAGCCGATAGAGAAGTTACAGTATGAACTTGTAAGGGCTAATGATAAGGTGAAGTAGCATCAAAAGTTGCAACAACTTGAGCATGCCTGTGTGGATTTTAGACCATTTTTTGATTACGTGAAAGACACATGGTTGACGCCTCACAGGAATAGATTTGTTGAAGCTTGGATTAATAAAGTGTTGCATTTAGGAAACACCACGACTATCATCCTTTAGGTAGTAGCAATTTGTGTTGTACAATCCTACCGCCATCTTTTTGGTGTCGATAATCCTTGAATCTTTGGGTTGCTCATCATCCTTTTGATGATGGCAACCTATGAAATCTTTGTGTGCTTACTATCATCCTTTTGGTGATAACAAGTTGTGTTTCACCTTCATCCTTTTGGTGATGGTGATCATTGAGTCGTGTGCTTACTATCATCCTTTTGGTGATAGCGATTTGTGTGTGTTTACTATTATCCTTTTGGTGTCAGAGATCTTGGTGTGTGCTTACTATCATCCTTTTGGTGATAGCAAGTTGTGTTTCACCTCCATCCTTTTGACGATGGTGATCACTGAGTCGTGTGCTTACTATCATCCTTTTAGTGTTGGAGATCTGTGTGTGTGCTTACTATCATCTTTTTGGTGATAGCGAGTTATGTGTGTTTACTATTATCCTTTTGGTGATAGATCCATCATCCTTTTGGTGTTGGAGATCTTGGTGTGTGCTTACTATCATCCTTTTGGTGATAGCGAGTCGGGTGTGTTCACTATCATTCTTTTGGTGATAGGTCTGTCATCCTTTTGGTGTCGGAAATCTTTGCGTGTGTTCACTATCATCCTTTTAGTGATAGGTCTGTCATCCTTTTGGTGTTGGAAATATTTGTGTGTGTTTACTATCATCCTTTTGGTGATAGATCCGTCATCCTTTTGGTGTCAGAAATCTTTGCGTGTGTTTAATATCATCCTTTTGGTGATAGATCTGTCATCCTTTTGGTGTCGGAAATCTTTGCGTGTGTTCACTATCATCCTTTTGGTGATAGGTCCGTCATCCTTTTGGTGTCGGAAATTTGTGCGTGTGTTTATTATCATCCTTTTGGTGATAGCGAGTTGTGTCTCACCTTCATCCTTTTGGTGATGGTGATCAGATTGTGTACTTACTATCATCTTTTTTGGCGATAGCAAGTTTCGTAAATTGATCTTACTGTTATCCTTTTGGTAATAGCAAACTTTAGTATGATATTATCATCCTTTCGGTGGTAGTGATTTTTTAATATTGATTTATTCATCATCCTTTTAGGTGATGGCTGTTATCCTTTTGGTAATAGCAATCTTTAAGTTTGTTGGTTTAACTATCATCCTTTTGGTGATGTTGACTTTGGTCTTGATAGCTAATAATCATCCTTTTGGCAACAACAATTGTTAAAGTTTAATATAACCAATATCCTTTTGGTGTTGGCAATCTTTGAAGTCTTTGTGAGCTCAATATCATCCTTTTGATGATGGCCAACTTTATTGATCTCACTGATATCCTTTTTGTGTCAGCAATCTTTGCAGTTTTGATCTTATCGTCATCCTTTTGGTGTCGATAATTTCAGTCATGGTGATCTCATCATCGTCCTTTTGTCGATGAAAATGTTTGCAAGTTATTCAGTGTCCACTCGAAGGTCGACATTGATCCGTATCCTGCTTCCCAAGCATCTTGATTCTCTTTTAAGACAAATTCGGAGTCTTCTTCGTATCTAATTTACTTCTACCTTGAATGTATGAACACCATGGCAGTTCTCCTTACTAGGTTTAAGGCAATTAGATAGGGGCAACCGTCATACCCCAAATTTATCTTACCTATATAATATCACCCTCATTTGTGTTTCTATTGTTTACTAACCATTATTTAAAAATCCAAAATATGTTGCTTTTGCTTTCTTTGTTTTGTTGTCTAAGTTCTTGCAAGTTTAAATTAAGGTTCAGGCTAGATGATCGGGCAAGTGTGAATCAAATCCAAGTGCTATATCTGAACATCATCAAGGATCAAATCATTTTCCAATTAGGGTTTTATGTAGTGTGTTGAGGTCTATGTTTCAAGTCATGGTTCTATGATTTCAAGGCATGTTATTGTTCATTTAGTCCATAGTGAAGATTCTGATTCATCATGATTCAAATGGCTATGTGTTCAAGATCTATTCATTTTTTAGGTTCAGTTCTTAAAGATTGAGTCAGGGCATTGGTTCAAGAAATGTTCAAAGATGTTTGGGAGTTGGTTTCAAGTGAATTATTGGATTCAAGTCAATTGGAATCAACATGAAAATTCTAGAATAACAAGTCTATTAAAAAAAGTTGTTTAAAAAATAAAAATTTGAGGTGCAAATGGTATGTTTAGAGCCCAATACAATTCAAAGCCCAAATGATTTACAAGCAAAGTTCATAAATGGAAGGTGCATATAATTCATTAGGTCCCTTATATTTCCATTACATCAAGGCCCATTATACACATTACAAATTGCCAAAAAAAAAAAAAGAAGAAAAAGGCCATGGAACTACAACAAAAAATTGAGCCCATTATCATCTCACTAAATTACAAAAAATGAACAAACCAATTTTCACAAGCCATCACGAGCAAAACCACAACCACACAACAAATTCCAAGCCAAACAATTGAGCCAAAAATGCTACCTACATTCAGCAAAAGCAACCAAGGTTCCAAGCCATGACGAATACGCAAGCCAAACTTTCCAAAACATGACCCCACCTCCAAACTATTACGTTGCTAAGAATCCAAGTAAAAAAAACAATACCTCAAGCTACAACATACCAACCATCATACTTTCCAAGCCTCCCAATGCCAAGCCGTTGAAACACAGGAAACAAAGCTTCATCAGAACAAGCCAGCTTCACGCCAAAATCACAATTCTCAGCCTTCCAAATCACAAAAAGTAAATTACAAGCTATGACAAGGAGAAAACTTTACATAATACAAACTTGCATGCCATAAGCTTTTCCAAGCCACAACTCCCACACTGCACACCAAATGACCATGCTAACAATACATACCAGCCAACACATCACAACAGCGAGTGCAAAATGACAAAAACAAATACTACATGCACGTCACGCACCTGCCAAAATGAATTGCAACAAAAAACTTTGCAAAAACTTCAGCCAAACACGCACTCAGAACTTGGAGAAAAAGGTTCAGCACAAAATCCCATTCTACCCTTATAATTCCTCTATATATAAGGCCCCATCTTCACTCTCAATTCCAAGCTCTTGAGCCAAATAACCTCTGCTCAAATTCCTCCAAACACAAACCTCTTGTTCAACCTACAAAATACACTCCAAACATCAACCCAACAACGAATCGCAACTAACACAAATTCATTTTCAAACCTTCAAAGACCCACAAATCAACATCACCAATCAGTACACAACCTTCAACAACAATACGAAACACAAAGCGAAATCGATTTGAGAGATAAAACACAAGCCGAGTGAGAGAAAATCGAATTCAGAGAGTGAAGAAGAGAGAAACAATGAGGTTGAGAGATGGTAAGATGATGAAACTGATTTGAAGGAGAGAGTGAAATCGAAGTCGTCGCCATCGTGAGAGGTTAAACACAGAGAGAGAGTTGCAAAAGAAGGTTGGAACGGAATGACGTTGATATTGATTTTTTACCTTCTTTCATGACCTTGTTTTTGTTCCTTTTTGGTTTCTTTTTTGAAACAGTAATGCTATTCTTACACTGCACCTTACACATACACCGTACGTCCGTATGGTACGGACGATGCTATTTACCGTCCGTACGGTACGGACGACAATATTTACTGTCCGACCAAAATTGTTCCGTTACTATTCATGAACAGTAACTTTAAAGTAATGAAGCAAAATTGATTAATACGATGTAAAAACTTGGTTAATGCAGTAATGAACTTGGTTAATGCAACATCCAGGTATTAAAAATAATTTTTAGCAGTCACCAAACTTGGTTAATGCAGTATAAAAAGTTGGTTAATACAGTAATGAACTTGGTTAATGCAACGTCCAGGTATTAAAAATAATTTTTAGCAGTCATCAAACTTGGTTAATACAGTGTAAAAAGTTGGTTAATGCAGTTATGAAGTTGGTTAATAACCATTCAGATATTAAAATTAATTTTTAAATTTTTTTTTTAAAATTAAAAAAAAAAAAAAAAAATAATATTATAATATTTCACTGTTCACCGTATTGGTGAACAGTGAAATACAGTGTAGGTGTAGAAAGTAGTGTAGGAATATCATTTCTCTTTTTGAAAAAAGTCTGTTGATGTTTTTTTTTAAAAACAACTGTACCTTGCTTCATGTGGGCTTTTGAGCCCATTAAACATTTTCTCACCACACACCAATTTTTCAGTGATACACCCCCCGTCCCTTTAGTAATGATTCTCCTTTTCTTATCTACCCTAGTTTTTTTTAAAGTTTTCTTTGGATCTTCTTTTCTATTTTGTACTTAAAACCTCTTTTTTTTTAATTTTTTTTTTACATTTTCTTTCTTTGATCCTTGTTTCAATTTCATTTTCTTATTATTTTCATTTCCATTTTGATTTTGATTTTTTACTTTTGGTCAATGAGATCTTAAAAGTCATGGATTGTTGGTTTTCAAAGTTGTTTAACCTTTATTATTTCAAATATGTGGTTGAATGATCATTTGGATCGTTCTTTACACTTTGGGATAGTGATTGGTTACCTTTGATTAATCGATGGAAGTTCTTAATTAAGATGAGACCGTTCTCTTTTTTCTTTTCGTGTGACATTGCTTTAGAAGAATGATCTACATATCATTTCTCTAGCATGTTTTAACACAAACATTGTTATTTACCTGCCTCCCATAGTATGATATTTCTCATAGATTGTGCTACGATTGCTTAACATAACGCTAAATTGGTACAGATTCGAGAAAGTGATCATCCGATCAATAACTATTAACAACTAATGTCTAACTTTTACATTTCCGCTCTTTATCTTCTTGCTATTTTCTTTTCGCCATTTATTTTCTTGCTCTTTATTTCATTGTCCATATATTTCATTGCTCGTATTGTCATTCTCATCTTTATTTGTTCATCTTATTAAAAAACACAAAAACATGATAAAATGATCAAAAATCCTAAAAAACTTTCAAGTTTGGATTATGGTTACTATCCCTAGCATCATGCAGTTTGGACCTTGTACATAAACCCTAGCAAAAGAGCTTTGGATTGGACTTCTCTATCTTTTGTTGCTTTGTCTTAGGGCACCATTGCATATCATTCATAGCTTACTCTTGGGCTTTCTTACAATAAGACTTATTTGATCAATTACTTCTAGTTGGTCGTTTAAAAGACTAGCCCACTTTGCTAGTACACTTGTAGTTTATTGTTTGGGTTGTGTGCTTGTGTTTTTTCCATCCCCATTTGAGAAAATGTATCCCCACTCCCATGACGTGTAATAATGTTACCACTTTCTCTTTGTTTGCTTTTGCCTAGGTAGTCTCTAATTCAAGAATAAAACCAGTCACCTCTTTTCAAAAGAAAACAAATAAGCTTGATCCAACGTCAAAATTTTTCATAAAAAACCAATTCAATAGGGTTTTCATCACCATCAACCCCAAACCAATTACATTCCACTTTGCATTCACCCTTTGTAAGTTGATTGCTTTTGCATCACCCTCAACCTTCCCATCGACCAAGACATTTTCATAATCAACCAAACAAACCCTTGATCCAACATCAAATGGATTTTTCTCAAGCAAATTCAAAACACAATAAGATGCGATTAGGATTGTGCGCCACGAGCCTTAAGTGGTGGAGAAGGAGTGAGACTGGAGCTTTCCTACACTCTTTCTGATTATTTTGACACAAGACGTTTGGCTTGGTAGCTCGAAATAATCATATCTACCATATCCTTTAGTGCAATCCTAATAAAGAACAATCTCTTTCAAAAATACTAAAAACAAAATCAATTCATCAAACTTCTCTTTTTATGCCTTAGGGCCTCACTCCGAAAATCCTTTTTCAAGGTAAAATCAACCAAAAACACTAATTTTTTTAGGCTGAACCACGAAGCTCTGACTTCCTCATTACACCATGATGGTACGTAGGCATGAGGTTTCACCGCCGAGGTGAGTACCCTAATAAAAATCTCTCCATTCCCCTTTAGCAAATAAACCCTTAGGTAAACGATGCCCTTTCATCCGTAGACAACCTAGATGGTTCACGTTGAGTACATCAGATGTAGGGGGTGCTAATACCTTCTCCTTGCATAACCGACTTCTGAACCCGACATTGGTTGCGACGATCATGTCCTATCCTTTTTTCCTTCCACGGGTTTTATCGATATTTTCTCTTTCCCTCCTTTGGGAATAAATAAAGTCCGGTAGCGACTCTCTGTTAGTCCATCCGCAAGCTTTTCCTCACGAGGTCGTATTCTTTTTTTCCGAGGTACAACACCTCTAATAGTAGCTACCACATACAGGCAAGTCTCGAAATAGAGGTAAATATTTGCCTCTACAAGTGTAAAAGTCTTATCACCAAAAACAATGCAGCCAACTAACAACAACATGTAGGATCTAGCTGCACAGTCGAATCTGTTCACAGCTCACTGACAGATAAATAGCTGCTTCAACCAATCCAAGCTATAATAAGGACCTCTGCAACCACGAACCTCTTCAGTTGCATCCTCCAAAGAAACACCCAGGAGATCAATAGCTTGAGTAATATCATTTGAATTAGTGAACCCTTCTGTAGGGTTACAGAATTCCCCTTACACAGTAAATGAAGTAGATAAGAAACATCGTCCAAAGTAATAGTCATTTCGCCAAATGGCATATGAAATGACGATGTTTCTGGATGCCATCTCTCCAAAAATGTAAATACTAAGTTCTGATCTATCCTCGATAAACTGGTTCTCTATAGAAAGGATAGACCAGAATCATATAACCAACACTCAATACCTGGTGGGAGACTATGTGGAACCCATCTAATCAACTTGTTGCCATGTGCAACAACCTTCAACTCTTTTTTCGGAACTCTCTCCTGAAAATAAATCATAATATATGTTATAATATATAAATAATTAACATTAAATTTGATTCAACATGAAATGTCATAGACAAACTTACTTCGCCGTCCCACAAATGGCGAGCAACGTGGTTCTGATACCTCTCTAAAAGAGACATATCCGACGGTCCTCCGGGAAATGATAGATGCAGTAGAATAGGCGCAAATGCAGCTATCTGATCTTCCTCACGATTCGATGGCTGTTGAGTTGGACGTCCTTCACCATATCGCCGATAAGTGAATCCATCTCGTCCTCGGATGCGAGCCACTAAAAAAAGTCAAAATCCATCAAACTGGAAAACTACAAGTCAAATTCTCCGGTGAAGAAAATAAAAGAACCGGATAACATAAGGCCAAGTTATCCGGTGAGAAAAAACAACGAACCAAATAACTACACCACAAGTTATCCGGTGTGAAACAAATACTAACCGGATAACTACACCACAAGTTATCCGGTGTGTAAACATAAAAAATTTAGAACCGAAAAACTTACTCTCTAGTTCTCGGGAGTTGAAAAGTGTGAACCGGAAAACTTGCTGTTGGGTTCTCCGAAAGTCAAATTGATATGCACTATTTTTTCATGCTCTAGCTGGAAGAAAATGAGGAAAAAGTGTAAATTTTGAAATGTTGGGTGTTTATACAGGGGTATTTTTGTCCAATTTTTTAAATCGTAGGGGTATGGGGTAAAATTTTCTTATCCTCATTATGATAGTTTATAATTTTTATTATTAATGCACTCCATGACTTACACATCTCGCCAATATTTAAACAATACCCATGTTTCAAATTCAAAAATTGAATGCGCTTGAAATACAGAACAAAGCCTAAAACATGTCCAAACAAATGCTAAAAAAGAGTTTGGATTTTGGACTTTGTACACGCCCCACCACATCACATCCAAAGTCAATCTTCTATGATGTTGAAGGATTTTTTCGAATGTCAAAATTCAGATTCTTCCCTAATATTACCAATTAATCACAAACTCATAATAATATACTAGAGTTTTTTTCTTCGGATTTTGAAATCTGAAATACACACTGTTATAAAAAAACCATAAGCAATTCAAGACAAGAAATGAAGAAAAACACAAATTAACATAAATATTTGTTATCACATGCACAAAATGCGTAACATTACATAAATCTTTGTTAACATAAATCTAACATTATATTTCATGATTAAAAGATGATCGAGGATGTTTCAACATCTATAGAATATCGTTGGTCGATCTCGCCACTGTCACATCCACCTCGATCAGACCCTTTGTTGTGTAACGGTGAAATGTATTCTACATAAATCTTAAATCTTCATCCGTCTTCGGCTCAAACTTGTTGAACTTCACATTTCCTTCGCTATTAATCGAGGGTGAACGATAATCGATGATAACTATTCTTCGATTATTTAGGTATTGCAAGCGATTCTCCAGTTCGAACTTCAAATCTACAAGAGAGGTGTCCTCCATGACCTTAAATTAAAGAGGGGGTTTTACGTCGTTGAAATACATTAATGCGATAAACCAATTTTTTTTCATTCAGGTGTGTTTTTATTAACAACATATGAAGCATATTTATACAAGTTTTAGATCAATATGGACTGTGTAAAAGAATCCTATTTCAGGGGACATTCAGAAAATTTAAATATGAATTCAATGAGGTACAAATAAGGGTTTATAAGGAGATTAAAATCTGGATTAACTTGGTAAACTCTTTCAATTTCTATATCTATAGGTGGTTCCGCCTTTGACGTTTCCTAATTTGATTTTCTTTCAATTTAACTTAACTTGGTAAACTCTTCCACCTGATATAAAAAACTATTCGGCCAATTTCTCAGCTTATTTTATGATATGAGATGTCCACTCAGGGGATGTTCATGGTATAAGACATCCCCCAAAGAAGGGCTAACACCTGAAGAAGAACTAGTCCTCGAGGAAGGGCTAGCGCCCAAAGAAAGGCTAGACCCTACATAAGAGGGTCACCAACGTTTCTCTCTCAAATCAGTAAGATAATATGTATCACACATTTTAGTCCAAAGAGATAATCAAATGGAGGTGGTAAAACCGTTCTCCGTATTAGTGGGGAAGAAACCACTCCTCACTGAGAGGATTAAGGGGAAAGGTGGAGGAAGAGGGATTGACTTCCTTTCGTGTTTAGCACATGAAAGCGCTAAAAATACCTCAATCTTAGAGATGAAGAAGGACCTAATCAATAAAACCAATAAATGGTCACCTATATACTAGCTTCTCATATCACGTGATCTAGCTTTCAATATCCTAACAATTTTAAATCTTTTAACAACTCTTATTCAATAGAAGTTGTCATTTATATTGTACATTTATTCAGTACAATTGACACCCACTGTGGAACAGAGCCTGATAAAACTGAAACATTCCTCAAATTTAATCTATCCAAACTATGGTTTCCCCTACCTCTTGAGCAGTGTCACCGCCGGCCACTTGCTTACCGCTTCTATCTGAGTCGTACATATCTTTAATCATTTTACGAACTGATTCATATGAAATGATATATTTAATTATTATTTATCTTGGATTATGAAACCGATATTTATGGCCACATGAATCTTTCATTGAAAGTAAATATAAAGAATTATGCATAAGAAGTCTGACACGCGTTTATGTTAAAAGTAAATATAAATAATGATGTATAAGAAGTCTAAGGTCTACAAATGAATAATAAACCTGCGATAAAAAACAATGTGTGATAAAGGAATTTGATTAGACTGCATGTTACTTAAAGTTGTTAATAATAATAATAATAATAATAATAATAATAATAGTGGTTAAATATATTTATAATTCTAGTAATATTTTAATTTCGTTTTTAATTCTTTAAAATATTTCTTTTAAAGAATACTCTTCATAAAATTTTTAATTCACATTTTTTGTCCTCCTGCAATTTAGCGACGAATTTTACAACTTAACGACAGAATTAACAATGATTTTAGCGACGATTTTTAACTTAGAGATTAAATTAGCGATAATTTTAATGACGATTTTAATATTAGAGATAAAAAATATGAATGAAAATAATAATAATAATAATAATAATAATAATAATAATAAAAAAAAAAACATCAATATTTGAGCTTGTGTTATTGATAGTTATTCCCATATCAGAAGTTTATGATAAACGATCGACACTATTTATAGGGGGATATGGTAGGCACTGTTGGCGTGATTCTCAATGGTGGCAAGGGCTGAACAAAGATCCGAAGTCCGTTGACGCCCGTCCGAACCGAACACATAATTTTACAAATGGATGAATGTTCTCAATCTGTTAGCACTTCTAATGTATTTTTTCAGTTTCACATGGATATCAATCGATGAGTTAAGATCACGTAAATGAAATGGCAAAGATCTCAAAATTGTGAATACTTATACAATATTTCTTTAAATCAATCTTTTAAAAATCGGACTGGAAATCGAACCGGTAAAACTTACGGTTTAAAATTCAATTGGTTACACTACAAGAAAATGTAGATTAGTTACCATAAATTTACTACAAAATAATTTTGTAGCTAATTCCACTTTAAAAGACAGTAATTAAATTATAAATAATTATCAACTACAATTGCATATACTATTTATCTATATTTTATTTTATTTAACAAGTACTTATTTATAAGGTGTTATATAAAAAGTACTTATGTATCTATTGTTATTGATTAGACATTTTTTTTGGAATAAAAAAATTTATATATTTTTTTCTGAAATATATATATATATATATATATATATATATATATATATATATATATATAAAATTTAATAATATTGTATAAAAATATATTTTTTATATACTATTTCATGTTCACTCGCACCGGATCTAATCATATTCATCTCGTTCGACGACCGACCTGTTCCCTTCCGTTTTCGTCTCCGATCGCCACCGTATTCTTCCGACTTCGTTCGCCACCGTCTTCGATCGCCACCGTATTCCTCCGACTCTATCACCCTAGTTCCTCCATTTCCAATCAATATTGCCTTCCTCGTTCTCCAATTGAAATCGCTAGTCCCGTCAATCTCCAATCGATCCCTCATCGACTCTGTGTCTGATGGATTTATGTTCTTTCATCCTCTTTATCCCCCTCTGTCTTCGAATTATTGAGCGATCTCTTATCTCAAGCCTCAACTCCAAACCCTAGAATATAAGACTGATGAGAATTTTGTTCTTAACAAAGGTTTCAATGGTGAAAACGATATGTGTTATTTGGGTCTCTTTTCAAATGAACAAAATTGTTCAATTGGACACATTTTTTGTAATTTCCTTGTTGAGGTTGTAAGCTATTTTTTGATTTTTTTTCATTTCTCTAGTTAGCTTTTACACAAATTGAATTTAGGTTACTGAATTTGTTTTAAATTTTAGAAATTTCATACGTGATATTTTATACACGTTTTGGATTTTGAGTGTGACATTTGTCGGTCCTGTGTATTCGTTCTGGTCATTTTTGCAAGTTTGTTTTGCGTTTAGTGGAATGTGAAGGCTTGTGTATATCTCGTGTTTTGGAATGAAAGCTTGCTGAAAGTATGTAGCAGCTGATGAAGTTTGGTTCGCGTCTGGCTCAGGTAGTAGCTTGTATTTGCGTCTTGCTTGTGTTTAATCAAGTGTAATGGCTCAAGTGTATTTTCTTTTCATGTTGTAGCAACTGGTGTGTTAAACCTGGCTTCATGTGTGCATAACAGGCTTAGTTTGTGCGGCTCACGTTTTTGCTTTGTGGCTTTCTTGGTTGTGTTTCATGATGTAACAGCTTGTGATATCTATTGCTTTTGGTTGCAGCTTGTAGGAAAGCTTGGAATGTAGGGCGTTTGTAGCTCATGGCTTGTTTGAAGCTTGTTTGGTCATGCAGAAACCGTTTTCTCATCTCACAGTTAACATCATTATCGTATCCAGTTCTGTTTCGCAATTTTAATGTTAATTCAGTTTCAGTTTATGGCTGTCTTTTATTTGTGAATTTCAGGTTCACAGTTCATAAGCGGTTCTGTGATTGCAATTGGTGATGAGCAGGTTGTGAATTTGTTCTCGTCACGACGTCGCCGAACTCCACTAACACCCTTCAAAGCTCACTCGCGTTGAACTCCTCCTGCAACACAACATCTTGGTAAAATTAATGGCAGCAACTTCATTTTAGTTTCGGTTGCCTGAACTTATTTTAAGGCACAAAAGATGCTACTATTTAGGTAGGTGTTTTTACTTTTATGCATGTATTCAAAGTTGTGATGCCAAAGGTTGGTGTGGCCCCCAATGCATCCACTTATAATTCATTGATTTCTATGTTTTGTTACTATGCACGAGAAGAGGGAGCTATTGGCATTCTGAAGGAGCCTATGTAAGCCTGATATTCAGACTTATCATCCATTGATTAAGTCATGCTTTAAAATGAGGCAAATAGATAATTTACTGAATGATATATTAAATGACATGATAAATAAATATCATATTGGTCTTGATCTTTTAACTTATACACTGCAAATTCACGTGCTTTGTAGAGCAGATAGATGCAAGTGGGCATTCAATTTGTTTGAGGATATGGTCGATCACGATATACTACCTATGTATAGAACTTGTTGTTTGCTCTTGGATGAAGTCAAACAGAAAAATATGGATCAAGCTATTGAGAAAATTGAGATTTTTATGAAGAAACTTTAAATGAAAGTCTCTTTGATAGATACTGCTTTTACTTTTTAGGTACATGTAAAATTTGATTTTCAGATTACCGATAGTTCTCAGTCTGGCGGATCAATTTCAACAAAACAACAAGTCGGGAGGAGGATGAATCACAACAGTGAATCTAATGAGGGTCTAAGCTTCAACATGTGCAGAAAGCTGGTACATGTAGGTGCATAACTGTCTATATTATGTTATGTTTGTGTATCAAACATATGTCATTTTTTGTTTACATTTATTGCTACAAGGACGGGATTTGATTTGGCGAGTTTAATGTTGATCTGTTCATTCACAGTTTAGTAAGGTTAGAAAGTTTAGAATAACAATTAACCGTATGCTAGGGTCGAACCAATAACAGGTTGTTGCAAGAAATGGATTTTGTGACTCGAATCTGTGACCTTCTAGTCGCATGACAGAAACTCCAAACGTTGTGCCGAGACTCTTCTTTCACTGATTACTTATATTTGATAGTTTTTTGTAGATTCCTCTCCATACTGGTTCAACTATAAACTGACCATTCTATTGGTTATAACAAACACTTTTAACAAAAATTCGTATTAACTAAGAACATACTCGCTATCCTTTTATCCTAACAGTGACGCAGCTATTTTTCCCCATATCGGAATCAGATTCTGACTTTAGAGACATGAATAGGCGGATGTATTATTATATTGATAACAAAATAGTAAAGTAGCATCTTTTGTGCCTTAAAATAGTAAAGTAGCTTCATTTTAGCTTCATTTGCCTGAACTTATTTCAATGATAACTCAAACAAAAGTTTCGGTTGATCGAATTCAGGAATTCATACAGGAAGATCAAAATCAGTTCATGAATAAGCATGCTTCCAAAACTTGGTTATACAAAACTTCTAAGATAATATATCATCTATAGTAATAACCTCAAAATAGTTCAAGATTCAAGTCATAAATCAAATGATAAAATAAAAAAAACCTGATTATACAAAACTGACAAAGTGGCTGATTCACATTTAGGTAGTGATTCATCATAGTGAATTAGGATTCATCATAATGGATCATAACTCAAGATCAGATTCATGTTCAGAGTAGATACACGCTAGAGTTTTGTATATGTATAGTAAGATACTGATAAGTGATAACCAAGGTTGGTACTTCAGTTTTTATTAACTGTATTGTCTTCTCGTGCTTGAATTGCTAAATTGCAGATAACACCATTTGACCCTACTAAGAAGAAAAAGAAGAAGAAAGTTACTGTTATAGATCCTGCGGCTGATGAATCGGTGGATAAGTTGGCTCAGAAGACTGAAAATCTGTCAGGTATGAAAATTATAACAAGCATTAGCAATCTTTTGTCATTGTTTATGTTTTCAAAGTTATCTGAAAATGGTGCTTAGGCAATGTTGATTCTCATTAGCTATCCACTTGCAGTTACTGATGAGGCAGAGTCTTCATTTTCTAGTTTTAAAAAGAAAAAGAAGAAACCTGTAAGTCTCTTTTTTCCAGCGTTCAAGTTATTTTTTATAGCTAGAGTTGGGAGAAATTTCACTATTGTAAGTTTGTCATTTGATGATTGTAGGTTGAAATCAGCGACTTAACCGAGGAGAGTGGAGAGACAGCTGAAGATTTGGAAGGTAAACAGTCTAATAAATGCAAACGTTTTTGTATTGATGATGGGTTGTGTGCTTTGTTCTTGGAAGTGTAATGAATTCTAAACATTTGGTGGAAGTTTTTGCTTTTAGATCTTCCTGAAGAAGATGAAGAAGAAGCAGTTTCTTTGAATTGTTGGTTTCTTGAGAATTTGTTCAATTTCCTACTTTTGAATTGCAAGCATGGAAAAACTCGTGAGTTCTCCCTTGTTTTATGTTCTACTACTAGCAGTATTAGAAGTTCTCAACTACATGTGAAATGATTATGTAATTGTTGCTGATTAAAACGCTACAATTTTGCAGATTTTACTTCGATTTCAGTATGACTTATGTTGGAGCAGGAATGATCTGTTCTCATCTTGTAAATTTATCATTACTTCTTAGTGCTGTGGTTTTATGGGGCATCATGTGGCCATTAATCAGAGGACTAAAAGGAGAATGGTTCCCTGCAAGTATAAAAGAAAGTAGCATGAAGAGTGTCAATGGTTATAAGGTTTATGTTTAGCTATAGAATTAATTAAAGGACCTCAACGGAGTATTTGTTTTTAGACCTTATCAGATTTTATCCCTTGCTCCAGGTTTTCATTTCCATTGCCTTGATTCTCGGTGATTGGTTTTACAACTTTCTCAAAGTTCTCTATCTCACTGCCACAAATATCCATGCCAACATGAAAAAGTTTGAGATAATAATGGACCAATAGTTTATGGTGTCATTTGTTTAAGGTTAGTGGTGCCAATGACTATTTTTTCTTCTTCTTTCATGCATTTTCTAATTACACTTTCATTACATTATAAGAACTTAACAAGAAGTGAAAATTTTGTGCAGGAATGTCTTATGAAACTTTTATACGATAAAACCGTTGTCTATGCTACACATCAACTAGAATTCTCGGAAGCTGCTGATCTTATTTTGGTAAGCTATACTGAACACTTGTGTGTCGTCTTAGAAAATTTCTGCGCCTATTTGACTGAACTCGCGTCTCACCGATTTATATACTTTTTGTTAGGTTATGGAAGATGGAAAAATAGCGGAGTTTGGAAAGTATAAAGATCTCATCGCATGTCCTAATAGTGAATTTGTCCAACAAATGGCTGCTCATGAAGAAACAGAAAGCCAAATTCCAAGCCAGAAAGATGATTTTGTTAGTAGCTGCAGACCTTGCCAAAAAAATCGAACTGAAATTGCCGAAGAAAATATTCAAGAAATTATGATGGATTGGAAGAGAACGAGAGAAGAAGAAGTAATGACTGTTGCAAGTGTTCAGAGTTGCTTTTGCTTGCATCGTGCTCTGAGTTTTAATGTCCAAGCGCATAATGGTTTGAACATAACCCTTATTGTTGATTCTTCTTAGAACATCTGGATGGTGAACACTAAGATTCTTCTTAGAATATTCTTTGAGATGAGGATAAATATGTATCTTGTAGTTGATTAATGGATTAGTCATTGTCCCATTGAAGATATATTAATATGAAATTGCTTCTAGTGTTCTCATTCTACTAATTAAATATAATCTTAAATGAAAAATTATTAATTTTAGATTATTTTATTTAAACCAATGCTTAATTATCGACAAATATGATGTCTTCAAAAGTAGTTTTTTAGGAATAATTTATTATAATTTAAAGCCTAATCGGTTTTCATTAGAAAATTAAAAAACTAATATAGCCTTATTTAGCTTGAGATTTACTATGATTTTTTTGAGGCGAAGTTGTAGCTGTTTTGTTTAGAAACATAATAGAAGACTGGTATTTTGCTACGATTTAAATGTGGATTAGCTACGAATTACAAAATATTAGTTTGAGTTTTGCTAAAAAAATATGCTCTAGATAATTAGCCACCCAATCCAAGCTACGACATATTCTGTAGTTAATCCACAACTAATCTCTAGCTAACTCTATTTGATAGAGTTTCGCTTCAAATTTACTACGATTTTTGACGTAGCTAATCTCTGATTTTCTTGTAGTGTTAAACCGGTTAAACCTACGGTTGAACCGTTTATTAAATAAACTAATAATATGAAACTAAATTTCATAGATATGTCACACATTATTATGTGTTCTCAACTTAATAAAATAAATATTTCAAAAATTCATTACAAATTTAATACAACAATATCAATAATACATAACATTAACATAGTTCTACACTTCATTTCAACCTTCATTTAAGAATATCTTGACCAAACTAAAGAATTACAACAAAATAAATTAAACTAATTCAAACCAAGATTGAAATAATAGAATATAATAACTAAAATAAAGTTCAAATAATTAAGAATACCTAAATTAAATAAGATAGAATATCAAAATATAAATAATACAATATACTTCATTAAACAACAAAAAATCGAATTTAAGTTGAACTACGACAAATAAGTCTTAATAGACAACAACAAACAATATTGACTTGAACGACAATCAATAGAGTTGGACATCGTGACTATGTTTGAAAGAGACGGCATAATGATGATGAAGTGTGCTATAATGGAGTGAAAAATTTAAAAATTTGTATGGTTGTAAAAAACACACGAAATTCGTTTTTGTGATTGGGGAATGTATGTTAAGTTTTGATATTAACATACTAAAATTAAAAAAAAATTAAAAAAAATGGTCAATTTAATGAATTTTTTTGAACCGGGCGGTTTTACAAAACCGGCTCCGGTTCTTTGGTTCGAATGGTTTTGGACGGTTCAATCTGATTTTTTTTGGTTTAACCCCAGTTTTGACCCACTGTCGGTTTTGAAAGGTTGACCCAACCAGATTCATCTTCGATTCCCGATTTAACCGGTTGAACCGGCCGGTTCGGTCCGGTTTTTAAAACATTGCTTTAAATATAAAGTTTTTCTTATAAACTATTTAATTTATGTTTTTACAGTTATTTTTTTTAATGTACAGCTCATAGATTTGACTTTTCAAGCCTTTTGCTTTGTAGATCAAAACAAACCGTCATCTGTTGAAATCGAAATCCAAAAAAACCGTAGTATAAGTGAACGAGATTAGATCTAGATTTCATCGTATTAACATTTTATCAATCCTAGTGGCAAAATTTGTTTACTCATTATGGTACCTATTAATATAAGATACTTGTTTAATATTTTGGTACTTGTTTACGTTTACGTTTTATATATTTAATATGCTAAGTTATATGACATATTTTGTGTATTATATTATTAATATATATCAAGTTATACATCATTTCACATACCCCTGTGGTCATGCATGCCATATTTTTATGGAGAATATGATTGATTTCCATTGAATCTTAATTCCATTTTCAACCATTCATTTAAGGATTGTTTGAAAATTATAATTGTGCTTTTATTAAAAGAAGAAGGGTGCATATTACATGCATTTTTTGTTTCGTGTTGAATTCAATTATTGGTTATAAGCTAAATTCATGTCTTAATTTATTACTATGTATCATGGCTCTGCGAGCGAACCGACAAGCAAAAGCGACAAGCTAATTTGGCGGACAATGATGAACATATGCAAGTTTATGCTTTAAGTAATAATTTTTATTATGAGATAAGGAAAGTTAGGATCTCTCATTTATAATTTTTGTAAAAACTCTTTTAAGTCTTTTCTAAATAATGGAGTGATACTTTTTCCTGACGTGTATATGGTTTTTAACATACAGCCTCCTCTTTGTCTTGTTTTCTGTTTTTGCAGGCCACATGCTAAAATGGACCGGGGAAATTTAGAAGTAAATGCTAGACCTGCACCGAAGGATCCTTGCCACCCTTGAGGTGATTAAACATGTTGGATTTTTATTGAAGGATCCTGGCCACTCTACGAGGTGAATAAATATGTTAAACCCTCACTGAGAAATTCTTTAAACCTTATGGGGTAATACATTGTTGGATGTCTACTAGAAGATCCTTACCTCCTTACGGGGTAATACATTCCTAGACTTCCACATGAAGATCCTTTCCGCAAAACATGGTAATATACTGTTGGACTTCCACTAGAAGATTACACCGCTTATACGGTAATTACATCGTTGGACATTCACTAAAAGATCTTTTCGACCTCAATAGGTTACTTATTTAACACCAAATGAGGAAGCATTTCCACCCTGAGAGGCGACCTCGCCTAAGCCCTAAATTACAAAAAAAAATAACAATGCCAATAATTTTGTAAACGAATCACCAAAAGGCATAAATATATTCATTAAAGAGAAACCTTTAAGGGCGTGGTTACAACCGGCCTACAAAGGGTGAAGATATGAATAAATGTCCTGAGAGTGTACCTTTGGATTTTGAATGATGTCAAAACTAGGATAGTGTAGCGTTAATGTATATTGGACGGTATCCTCTGATTCTAGATGTGCATCTTAGCATTAGGAAGCATAACAACGTTTTGGATAGTTTAGAAATAATTTAGAAAAAGTTTCATGTGAAAAATAGGTTTATGGGTTGGCCTATACGAGTTTCAGGTTGACCTATGTAACTCATTTTTAAAGCCTGTTTTATGTGCTGACTGCATAGGTCGGCCTATACGACTTATTTTTAAAGCCTATTTTATGTGCTAACAGCATAGGTCGGCCTATAGAAAAATTTCTACAGTATAGGTTGACGCATGTTGTCAATAGGTCGGCACATAC
Source organism: Lathyrus tuberosus (assembly GCA_022829125.1). Taxonomy (NCBI): domain Eukaryota; kingdom Viridiplantae; phylum Streptophyta; class Magnoliopsida; order Fabales; family Fabaceae; genus Lathyrus; species Lathyrus tuberosus. Next base: position 83,573 of record JALAZF010000085.1, on the reverse strand, counting down.
ACTGCATTATTAAAGCCTGTAGGCTCTGTCCGTGTGTTGACTGCTATAGGCCGGCCTAAGACCTTTACAGGTCGACCTATTGCTTTCATAGGCCGATCTATTGCCTTCAAAACCTAAAATTTTGTTTTTCCTTTCAATTTTTCTTGCATTACTTTTGCTTCATTTCTCTCATGCATATATATACTCATACATGCATCTTTTTCTAGCAAGGTACTAGTGTAAAACCTAAACGAAACCAGAATTACAAATTTTTCCCACCATATTCAACCTTTCTTCTATGCATACACACAATTGAACTACACACAATCATTTTTTGATAGTTGGTTCAGTTAGACGATTCAATTCGGGTTGTTTCCGTTGTGCCATAGATTTTTGTAAACAAGTTTTTGCCAAAAGTTTTGGTTTTAAATTTATGATTTATTCACCCCTTCTAGATTGAATCCTATCGTCTAACAAGTGGTATCAGAGTCTGGTTCATTCTCTTCTTGAGATTTACTTTGTATAAGAATGGTTACCGAACCTAAAGGAGCGTACGATAGAACACCAATTTTCACCGGCGAAAATTATGGCCATTGGAAAGCTCTTATGCGTATTCATGTCAACTACGATATTAAAGGTATATGGGAGGCTATCCAAAATGGTCTGAATGAAATAACCCTGAGCAATGAAGGCGTTACCGTACCTAAACCGGAAGCACAATGGGATGCTAACGATTGGAAATTGTGGTCACATGATTGGAATGTGAAAAATATTCTTACATCCTCTTTGGGTGTTGATGATTTTTATCGTGTTTATCATTGTGAGACCACCAAAGCTATGTGGGACGCATTAGAGATTGCCCATGAGGGTACTAATAATTTTAAACAAGCTAGGATCAACACATTAAATCAAGAGTATGAGTTGTTTCGTATTGAGCATGGTGAAAACATTGCGGATATGCGAAAACGATTTACACATCTTATAAATCGATTAAATGCGCTAGGTAATCCTATTTCCAACAAACTTGCTACTAACAAAGTGTTGAGGTGTTTAAGTAGGGAATGACAACCAAAGGTCACCGCTATAAAGAGGGAAATGATCTTAAGTCACTTGATCTCACGACTTTGTTTGGTAAGTTGGAAGAGCATGAGCAAGAGCTCACTTGCTTAGCAAAATACGAAAAAGAATGGGAAAAGAAGGTGAAGAAGGAGAAAGGGAAAAACAAAGAAGAAGGAAAGACCCAATTCAAACCCCATTTCTTGTGTTTTTCACACCTTCAATTGGCATCAGAGCTCTGGTCCTAATTGTGATAAAAAGCTTTATCAACACTTCACCGTGTTCAGTACCGATCTAGTTTGTATGAGAAATAATGGCTGCTGGTGCTCCTGTTGTTAACAATGAGAAAGATCATTACAGTGTCAAACCACCAGTCTTTCATGGTGATAAGTTTGACTACTGGAAAGATAGAATCGAAAGCTTCTTTCTTGGTTATGATGTAGATCTTCGGGATCTTGTAGTTGATGGCTACACTCACCCGATTGATGTTGCAGGTAGCAAAGTACAAGAAATGCTATTCCTGATCAAAAAAAGAAGGACTATAAGAATCATCATAAGGCAAGAACTATATTGTTGAATGCTATTTCTTATACTAAGTATGAGAAAATAACAAACAGAGATATTGCTAAGTCCCTTTTTTATTCTTTAAGAATGACTCATGAATGAAACACTCAAGTAAAGGAGACAAAGGCTTTATCCCTAATCCAAAAATATGAGGCATTTAGAATGGAGGATGATGAAACCGTTGAGACTATGTTCTCAAGTTTTCAGATGCTGGTCGAAGGACTTAAGGTTCTGGACAAAGGATATTTAATTGGTGATCATGTTAAGAAGATCATCAGAAGTCTACCCAAGAAATAGAGACCCACGGTAACTGCCTTAAGCTATCTAAAGATCTGAATATTATAAGTTTTGAATAACTTGTTATTTCTTTAAGAAGTCATGAGATAGAGCTTGAAAGAGATGAACCTCAGAAGCGAGGTGAATTTATTACCTTAAAGTCCAAACCTGAAAAGGCAAGGGCTTATCTAGCGTAGGAAGAATTAGAAGATTCTGATGAAGACTCAGAAGATGATGATGATGAGCTATCACTGATTTCCATAAGGGTTAATAGACTCTGGAAACATTGGCAGAATGGTCAAGGGAAGTTCAAAGGAGCAAGGAAGACCCCTGGTCGTTCTGATTCATCATCTAGACAGAAGAAGCAAGGTTATGGGAAGGAAGTTATCTATTATGAATGTAAGGATCCAGGTCACTACAAAAATGAATGTCCTAAGCTCAAGAAGGACAAGAAGCCTAAGAATAAATTCTCCAAAGGCAAGAAGGGGCTCATGGCTACATGGGATGATTTAGATTCTGAAGAAGAATATTCTAAAGAGGAACAAGCCAATGTTGCTTTGATGGAAACTATAGCTGATGCTGAAGTCTCTGAAAAACCAGAAAGCAAGGAGCTGTCAGAATCAGGATCAGATTCTGACTCCAACTCTGAAGAGGTATTTTCTAAACTATCTCGTTCTGATTTAGAGTCATGTCTATCAGAAATGCTGGAAAAGTACCAAAATCTTCAAAAAAAAGTACAAGGATCTTAAACAAGTCTAAGTGGTTGCTTCTGAAGCTTGTAATAAGCTTGAATAGAATATTTCTTCTCTCAATGAGAAAATCTTTTCTTTAGAAAGTACAAATTCTGCTTTGAAAAGCAAAATTTCAAAATTGGAGGAAGAAATAGTCTATGATGCTTCTGGTACTGATTGCATCATCAGATATGACAGATCATTTCAGCACTTTTTGGCTAAAAGCATAGATAGAAGCAAAATGGCTTCCATGATCTATGGAGTTAGCAAAAATGGCAAGAAAGGTTTAGGTTGTACAAAAACTTCTAAAGTTGACGAAAGTCAAATTGTAAAACCAAAACCTCTCTTTGAACATTTTGTGTCTGCTGGCACTGAGCTTGACTGTTTTGAGCTTGTAGAGAAACCTTCATAGACACAGAACTTGTTCTAAAACCCAAGTATCATGCACAATTCCACTTGATTATCCTGCTACACAGAATCCCAAGGTTGTGAGAAAATTTGGGAAAACTAACAAAAAAGGACCCATAAAGTGGGTACATAAGGATAAGAATATTTATGTTGCAGAAATCCTTAGCAACTCAATTGAAACACCAGTCATGGTACCTGGACAGTGGTTGCTCGTGACACATGACGGGAAGAAGGTATATGTTCCAAGATTTGGAACTTAAGCCTGGAGGCTTTGTCGGTTTCGGAGGAAACCAAAAGGGAAATATCATTGACTCTGGAACTGTTTGTAATGGTAAACTTCCTTCTATTATTAATGTTCTTCTGGTATATGGTTTGATGCATAATTTATTGTCTATAAGTTAACTTAGTCACAATGGTTATGATATTATTTTCAATCAAAAGTCTTGTAAGGTTGTGAGTCAGAAAGATGGCGCAATCCTTCTTAACAGAAAGAGGAAAAACAACATTTATAAGATTAGACTTTATGATCTTAAGGACTAAAAGGTGTCTTGTTTAATGTCTGTTAATGAGGAGCAATGGGCATGGAATAGAAGTTTGGGCCATGTTAGCACGAGGAGGATTTCTCAGCTAAATAAGCTTGGATTAGTCAGAGGCTTACCCTACCTGAAGTTTGCTTCAGATTCTCTTTGTGAAGCATGCCAGAAAGGCAAGTTTTCCCAAATTTATTTCAAAGTTAAGAATGTTGTTTCCACTTCTAGACCGTTAGAGCTTCTGCAAATTAATTTGTTTGGTCTAGTGAAAACTGCATCCATCATTGGTAAGAAGTATGGATTGGTCATAATTGATTACTATAGTCGTTGGACACGGGTAAAGTTCTTGAAACACAAGGATGATTCACATTCTGTGTTCTATACCTTCTGCTCTCAAGTGCAAACAGAGAAGGATTTCAAAATAGTTAGAGTCAAAAGTGATCATGGTGGTGAATTTGAGAACATATACTTTGAGAATCTTTTTGATTCTTATGGCATTTCCCACGATTTCTCCTGTCCTAGAACTCCACAACAGAATGGGGTTGTAGAAAGGAAGAATAGGACTTTGCAAGAGATAGCTCGCACCATGATCCAAGAAACTGACATGGCTAAGCATTTCTGGGCAGAGGCAGTAAACACAACTTGTTATATTCAGAACATGATTTCTATTAGACCTATTCTAGGTAAGACTCCTTATGAATTATGGAAGAACAGAAAGCCCAACATTTCTTATTTCCATCTTTTTGGATGTATTTGTTTTATGTTGAACACTAAAGAGAATCTTACAAAGTTTGATTCTAAAGCACAAAAGTGTTTGTTGTTAGGGTGTTCTGAACGCTCAAAAGGCTACATAATCTATAACACAGAAACACAAATTATTAAGGAATCAATTCATGTTAGATTCATTGATAAGCTTGACCCTGAAAAGTCAAAGCTAGTTGAGAAACTTGCAGATTTGAAGATTACTTTCTCAGAATCCAAAGACAAAGATTCTGAAGACAAGGACTCAGAAGACAAAAACAAGGATGCTGAAGAAAAAGACTCAGAAACTACTCAACCAGAAACTGTTGTTAGTCCATCTCATCAGAAGAAGAATAGATCAAGAACTTCTCACTCTGAAGAATTAATTTTGGGAGATAAAGACGCACCAGTCAAAGCTCGATCTTCACTCAAACATTCTGAAGAAACTCTGATGTGTTTGGTATCTTTGATAAAGCCAACATCTATAGATGAAGCTCTTATGGATAATGAATGGATTCTGGCGATGCAAGAGGAACTTAATCAACTCACCAGATATGACGTTTGGGATCTTGTTCAGAAACCAAAGGGTGTCCATGTTATTGGAACCAAATGGGTGTTCAGAAACAAGCTCAATGAGAAATGTGAGGTCGTCGGAAACAAGGCTCGACTGGTAGCACAAGGTTATAGTCAACAATAGGGGATAGACTACACAGAAACCTTTGCACCAGTTGTCAGGTTAGAATCTATTTGTCTTTTAGTTTCATTTGCAATCAATTATAACACCACTCTATATCAAATGGATGTTAAGAGTGCATTCTTAAACGAATACAAATATTTGTTTCCGCTGTGGCATAAAGTTTTGTAAACAAATTCTTGCCAAAAGTTTTGGTTTTAAATTTGTGATCTATTCACCCCCTCTAGATCGAAGCATATCGTCTAACACTTCCAAAATACAAAAAAACAAGATTGAACTTGCCCTAAGCAATGCTTGAGGAACTTTCCCTCTGTGGGACTCGACATAAAGTCTTTCCTGGGGATTCAACCTAAAGTCTCTCCTGAGGGACTCAACTTAAAGTCTTTCCCGATGTATTAAATCACATCGCCCTATTTGAGCCCTTGTGCTTGAGGGACCGTGTACCAATATAATTCTACGGGGCCCTAAGAAAGGCTAGCGCCCAAAGAAGGGCTAGCCCCCAAATACGGTTTATAGATCGAAGAAGGGCTAACCCTCAAAGAAGGGCAAGTCCAAAAAAAGGCTAGCTCCAAAAAAGGGTTGGCCCCCAAAGAAGTGCTCCCCCTGTTCGCTGAGCAACAAAAGTAAGTTTTATATTTATCATATTGTTACAGGAAATGGAAGAACAACTTCGTTAGAATTTTTTGTTAAAACAAGATTTGGTTCTGCTGGTTATCTCTGAGTTTTGATAATAACAAGGTAGTATTTGTGTGAAAACAATTTTGGTACTCTAACGGTTTGTTATTCTGAAGTTTTAACAAACAGGTTTTGAATCTGATAGAGACCATATGCAACGTCATTCTGGTATGACAAAAGTCGCTTCTGCACCAAAGAAGCAAGTCTGCTTCTGTACCTACTCACATTCAGAAAGATTATAAGAAGACAATATTTTGCTGATGCTATGCTCTCTTGGATTCTGCCTCTGAGCGTGACTCTGATGATTTACTTTTGAAGGCTTTCTAGCTTCTGAAGTTGTTCTCTTCTGAAGACCAAGTGCTAAAGAATCTGAAGACAAGGTTCTGCTGAACAAAGTTCTGAAGACTCTAAAGACTTAAGTGTCTAAAGACTAAGGGTTCTGAAGACTAAGTGCTAAAGATTCTGAAGACAAGGTTCTGGTGAACAAGTTCTGAAGACTCTGAAGACCCGGTGATCAACTCTTCTACTCATGCTTCAAACATCTCTATCTAGAAGCCTCTGATGTACAGAAGATAAGATCAAAAGTTTACGAGGGAAATAGTACATAGTACATATCAAAACGTTCCATTCCACTACCATCATTTTATGGTGAAAAGGACAACTTTTGTGTACGATTTTCATCCATACGTAACAACATTCTTTTAAGTCGCCAGCTCACTCAAGGATATTCCTGATCTGTCCTCCAACAGATCTTTTACTGGCTATATAAGGACTTGATAACTTGAAGAAAATTTTGAAGAACTATAATACAACAATGCAAGAACACAACAACGAAAAATTCATATTGTGTGCAATTTTTCTTTAAGTCTTTTTAAGATATTCATTATGTTTATATCTGCTTGAATAAAAGCATTTCATTGTAAACATTTATATTTCACAAACTGTTGTTTGTAATTCCTTAAGGGACTAGTTAGGTCAGAATCCTTAAGAAGACTAAGACAGTTAGTCTTTGTGGTGGTTAGTCACCAGCGGTTTCTAGTGCAGATTGTAATCAATTGATTATATTGGATCAAGTCCTTGGGTATAAGGCAAAATCACCTTGGCGGGTGGACTGGATTAGCTTGATAGTTTTCAAGTGAACCAGGATATATCGTGTGTCTTTCTCTCTTGTTTAGTTTCTTTGTGATTTCTGTTTGAGTTTCATAAAAAGCTTTCATTTTTGAAAACCCAATTCAAACCCCCATTTCTTGTGTTTTTCTCACACCTTCATTTTTTTGTTATCAAAATTCTAATGTACTTAAAGTTTCATTCAAATTTGTTGTTACATTATCAGTGTATGTAACTTGTTTATCAGATTGTGATAACAAGTGTGTAAAAGAGGAAGTAAAGTTATTTCTCTTAGATTGAAAATTAAGGAAGTGGTGTGCTTCATAGTTGTTGTTATAAGTCTTGGTGTGAGGCTTGTTCAAAGATCTAACAATAGTAAAAATCTCTCACAGGGTGTGAGGAGACTAGATGTACCATTGATTGATAAGAGGAACTAGTATATTTGCTTGTGTTCATTTACTTTACTGCATTTATTTTTCTAAATATCACTTAAATCTTTTAAGCCAGAAAAATAAATCTTTAATTCATTTTCATAAACCAGTAAAATTGCAAGGCAAAAGTTTACTACTTTTTTCTAAAATTTCTTACAACCTAATTCATCCCCCTCTTAGGCACACTCAATAATTATAGTTGGTATCAGAGCAGTTTATAGGTAACCTGTTCCTAAGATCTAGAGAATGGCTTCAGCAAATCCAGTTTTTAGAGATGGTGGTAGTAACAATAAGCCTAATTACTTTGTCGAGAATACTATGATTTTTGAAAAATTTGAGTGAAAGTATATCTTGAAGCACAAGGCGATGATATTTGGGATGCTGTAGAAAATAGAGTGTTCATTCACACAAGTGTTTTCAATGGCATTCGTACATCCAAGATCAAAAGTTCTTGGAATAAATATGATAACAAAAAAATTCTCTATGACCAGATGGCGAAGAACATGCTACAATCGACACTTGGAATGTATGAGTTCTTTCATGTGTCTTAATCCACAACAATGAAAGAAATATGGGATATGTTAGAATTACTCATGAAGGAACTGCAGAAGTGAAAAGGTCAAAACTGAACACATTATCTCAAGAATACTAATTATTTAGGATGCAACCCCGAGAATCAATTCTTGACTTACATAAAAGATTCACACACTTGACTAATCACTTAATGGCGGTTGGTAAGACTTTCGGTAATGATGATCTCAATCTTAAAATTCTTAGATCTTTGACCAGGGAATGACAACCGAAAGTGACAACAATATCAGAAAATAAGAGCCCATCAAAAATGACGTTCACAACAATATTTGGAAAACTCCAAGAACATGAGATAAAACTTGGAAGACTGGATAAGCGTGAAGTTCAAGTAAAGAAGTCAAAAGATATTTCCTTAAAGACTAGATTCAAAAATCATGATAGCAATCAAAAGGATAAGTATACTAATGATGAAGATGATGATCTTATCAAAATGTTTGAAAAGTTTTTAAGAAAAGAAAAGAAAAAGGAGATCATTCAGAAAGAAGAACCAATAACGAAGGTTACATGCTTTGAATGTGGAGAAAGAGGACATGTTAAAAGTGAATACCTTACACATTAAAAGAAAAACAAATTCAAGAACAAGAAGGACAAAAGACCAAAGAAAGCATATGTAGCACGAGATGACAATGAAATAAGTTCATCTTTAGATGAAGATCATGCAAACAAGGCATTAATGGTATCACATCATTCAAGTGATGAAGAACACGACGTTAGTGATTCTGAAATTGATGATAGACCTTCACATGATGAATTACAAAGTGCTTTTAATGAATTACATGATGCATTTTTAAAACTTTCTATAAAATTTTCAAAATAAAAGAAAACTATTTTAAATCTAGAAAGTGAGGCTAATATAAAAAAAGTGGAGTTAGACTTAATAAAAAAATTCAGCATGTAATAATTGTTCTTCTTTTGTGAAATTTTGGCACTCTATCACATGTTAATACTGATGTCTTCACATCAGAACATAATATCAAGACAGATGTTACAACATCGTCTGTCTGATAGAACAAATAAACTAGACTGAAAAATAAATTGCAGAAATATAAATAACACAGTCAATTGGTAACCCAGTTCGGTGCAACATCACATGCATCCGGGGGCATCCAAGCCAGGAAGGAAATTCACTATGATAGCATTAGTTCAAAGCTAAACTCCCCGTTTACAACTTCTCTCCTAATCACTACCTTGTGCAACTTCTACCTAGAAACCCTCTAGATATGAGATCCACCTCTCACTTCCTAATCAGCCACAATCTCAGTGACAATACCTCGAGAAACAAAAAAAAAGAAAAAGAACACTCTTACAACTACAATACTTAGTTTTGCTTACAAGCTTCAACTAAGAACAATACACTCATGCTTAAAAGCTTTAGAGTGGACAATTAAAAATACATAATCAGTCTACCTCAATGTATCAAAAGATACAAGGGAGACATACAAAATTACACACAAGAGACTCTCTAAACCTAACACTACAAAACCTCCCATTTTTTTCAAAAGTGAAAGCCGTGGAATTACATTAGGTTTAGGTCTTCTTTTTAAATACTCCTCAGCAGTCCACGGGCTTCGAAATCTTCACCCAAATATAGCTTGATCCACACATTGAGAGCTGCATCAATTATGCAGAAAAAATCTCACTACTACAAAATGCGTAAACAACAACGCAATGGTCACCACGCTTATTCTCTACACTGTTGTGACATCTGTAAACCAAGGCGCTATCGTAATATTAAATTTTTTTTATTAAAAATTATTCGTATATAACAACGGTTAAGCAGCCAACCGTTGTGATAACCTCAAGATTTCATGGGTTCGAACCTCAGGGCCCCCATATATGTTATTCCTTTAATGTTAAGTGGCACCTTTTCTTTTTTAATTATTTTTAAATAAAAAAACTTTAAAGTTTATGACGACGGTTCAATGGTTCCACCGTTGTTAAGTTGCGCCTTTTCAGTTTTATTTATTTTTAAATAAAAAACTTTAAAGTTTATGACTACGGTTAATGTTTACAACCGTTGTGATATATTTTGTTTTTTATTTAAAATTTTTAATTTTTAATACTCTTGCGTTTTTTTATGAAATTTCACCATGAAAGTAAAATATCACTACGGTTGCAAGTATTGACCGTTGTGGTCGCGTGATAATATTATACACTCCTAGATAGCTTGTCTCTTCAGTATTCTTTTTTCCATTGCAAATAGAAACTAGACGAAACAATACACAATTTCAACCCAAACCCTAACGTTCATTACTGTGAAACATTACACGATTTCATCCAAACACCATCGTTCCTACTTCACTGTGTATTTGCCATTATCGTCATCATCGTCAACCAAGTTGACAAAACCATCACGATCAACCAAGTTGTTACCGTCTAGAAGGAAAACAACAACAACACTGTCATCACCCCAAACGAAGAAAGACAACACCATCACCAACACCAACATCATTAACTTAATCATCACGTTTAGGGTACGTAAAATATTTTTCCCCATGCATCTACAGTAAACTTCATTTGTCATTGTTGTGGTTGTTGTTGTTTTATTTTGTGGTTGATGTTTATGTTCTTGTTGTTTATGTTGTTGTTGTTTTTTTTGAACTTAGATGTCGACCTTGTTGAGTTCTTCATCAGAAACCAACGAAGAAACTCAAACAAATGAAACAACTGTAAGTCAAATGAAAAGATCATAAAGAGGCGTCCCAATGATGCCCCAATTCACATCTGTCCGGAACGTATCAGGTGAAAAAATTCCTATCCAATTTGATTCTTTGCACAGAGTAGTGGATTGTCAACACTACTATACTTTTAAGAGTTATGTTTCATTCCTTGCACGTAGCAAGGTCAGTATATTGATTGATGATTGGAAACAAGTTCATAATAAGGTCTAAGAAAGCATATGGACTGATGTTAAAGTATTACATACTATAATTTTCATATATCGCCGATATCAATATCTATAATTTCTAATACATACTTATATATTGATTTAAAAGTAGTTGAATGTTGAGTTTAACGACGAGGAATCAAATTTGAAAAGAAAGTGGATATCATATGCTGGTACTCACGATTGACTACATTAGGAGGCCTAAGACTGGTCTTGCTCATCCATGGATTCAATATAGTTTTATATCGAAGAAGCAATGGAAAAGGTTTGCAAAGATACGTCGTTATGAGGAATTTAAGGTTGCTACTATTCTCATGTAACCGATAATGTTATGCTAATGAGTTATAGATACTTGTAGCTGTCGCTCCCGAAATATTCGCATCTAACGGTACAAACGAGAGAGTGGCGCAGAAGACACAGAGTCGCCTGCAATGTGTATTTATCCCGAGAGAGGGAAAGGAAACACTGCATAAACCTGAAGAGAAAGGGGGAAAGACATGGTTATCGCAACCATAGTTCGGGTTCGGGAGTCGGTTATGCTAGGGGAAGGTGTTAGCACCCCACGCATCTATCGTACTCGATGGGATCCACGCTTGTTGTCTAAATGGAGGGTGAGCTGTCCTACTATCTATGGATGTACAAAAGAAAACGGGGATGGGGGTGACTAAGACGGACTCGGTAGGACATATTCGATGCCCTAGGCCTACGTACTCCCTCAGTGCAATGGGAAAGTCAGAGTCAACGTAGTTCGGACGGGAACTGTGGGGGAAGGTTGCTCGCCAAGACAATCGCTGTCTTGTGCCTACATATCCTCAATCGGACGAGAGAGAGGAATCAGAGCTAATGTAGTTCGTGGGTACGACCACGAATGGGTGAGTGTTTTTTATGAGCGACGTTAGAGTCGCGTCCGGCAGTTAGGGTCGATGTCTGTTTGAGACTCAGACGGAAGGTAACATGCTCTTTTCTGAAAATGGTCTGGAACCAAACAATCCCGAAGGATAAAAATATTTGAATTTGTTTTTGTGTTTTTTAGACAGAAGTGTTTTTTTGAGTTAGTTCATAACTTGCATTGCACCAAAGTCTAGGGCATAGGGACGAATACTTAACGAATCATCCCAAGACAGGACGCTCTCTAAGCACTCTAGAAAGATGAGAGGAAGCCCCTTATTTCTCATTCCCCACGCTTAAGGCTCGTGCGCAATACACTTTATCTTTATTAAGTGTTTTCAAGAAGTTTTGAGATGAGAAGAGAGAAGACACAAAGGAAACTCTAAAGGGAAACTAAGAGTCCTAATGTTATCATGCATGGATGACCTATGGTTAGTGAGGCTTAGGAGAGACGACTACCTAAAAACTAATGCTAATCCTACTCTAAGCTTAATCAAAAATTAAGTTGGACTTGGTAGCTCTAAAGGGAGAGAATCCAAGACTTAAACAAGTCTTGAGATCCATGGGAGGAAGGGAGTGAAAGCGAAGAAATGAGAAAGAGAAAGAGAAGATGAGATACAATACATGGCAGCAAGCACATCACATCATAAATGTCCAACTCAAATCATCAAAAATGTTTCAAAGCTCAATGCATAATAATTCAAGTAAGCATGCAAAGATAAACATGAAAAAAGACAAACATACTTGTATGAAATGCACAATTAAGCATACATGGACTTCATATCAAAATGAAATGAGAAAGATAAGATGAAGATGAAAACAAGTCATAACCAAGATCATATTATCATCAACAATTCACATATTCAAAAGTGATTCATATCATGAAGCATTATGATCCAAAGAAGTCCACAAAAGGAAAGGTAATGATATTCATCATACAATTCAAACCAAATGCATTTAACTATGAAAACCAAGTAAGGAGCTCAAGAGGCAGTAGCATATGCATCAATATCATACCAAACCAAACTTAAGTCATACAAGTCCAAACATCAAACAACACCTTCAAGACATGCACCAAAGTAATCCACAAATGGAAACTCAAAGTTCAAGCCCTTAAAACATACCCAAACATGATCCAAAAATTGTAAAATTTGGTCACAAGGGACCTCAACCAGGGGTAAACATCATACCAAAAGTTCATGCAAAGAATCACAAAGAAACTCAATCAATTAGGCATGTCAAAACAACTTGTGTAAAGAGGTGTCAAGATATAATCATGCATAAGTCATTTAAGCACAAATAAACAAACATATATCAAATGACATTCAAAAATTGTGAAATTAAAACTCAAATGACTTAAGTCAGAAACCAATAACATGTCAAAAGATCTCACAAAAATTCACAAGTTAAGCACCTCAAACAAATGAGCAAAGATCACATAAGAAACATGATTCAATATGAAAAAGAGAGGGACTAAAATGAAATATGAAAAGAGTTTAAAAATATGAGAAAAATATTTTTATGTACCTCAACATGTCCTCTAACAAATACAAAAAGAATGAGATGCAAATCATGTATAGATGATGAGAACAAAAATCAACAAGGCAGGGTGTGCATATATGAAACAATCCAAAAAGAAATTAATTAAGCAATTAATTCAGATGCACAAAATAGAATAAAAATGGAAAATAAAATTTTCCAAAATTTTATAAAACCCTAAATATGCTTCATGAATTTTTTCATAATTTTTGGATGCATTTAATTAATTTTAAAAAATAAAAAATGGAAATGCAACAATTAAGAAAATAAAAAGAAAGAAATAAACATGGGGGTTCAGATAGCAGCCCAAACACGCTCAAAACCAAACTGGACTCAAAGGGGGAGGTGTGGATATCAAGCCCAGGTTAAAAGACCTATCAGTGAAGTCAACACACCCCACATAGAGCTTAGTCAACAAATAGGACTCACACAAGCCATCTGATTGATCCAACGTTCACAATCAGTCAAACAAAAGCACCAGTAATCATGATGAGAGGCTCAGATTGAAAGGACATGATAACACCAATACACGCGCATACACCAAATCATCAGAAGTTAAAAAAACACACACGTGAATAGCACATGGCAATTTTAATGTGCTGGCAGAATCCAAACCATTAGATCACATCAACGTATCAGATCAGGTCAACAAAATCAAAAGCACACAAGATTAAGGGTTAAGATCTGAGGCACATGATAACAAACATGAATCAGCACACACACACACACACACATTAAAATAAACTCATGAAAATTAAATGCGTTGGCACACTTATGACCGTCAGATCAATAAATCCAACGGTCCAGACATCATCACCTTCATTGAATCTTCAGTTCACCTGAAAGTGAACCAGACGTCGGAGCCCTAGCTCCGGTCGTCTTCTCCGATGGCTCCCACGGTGGAGTTTCACAAAATTTCCCAGAAATCAAACATGAGCATACTATCTTGACCAGAATTCAACAAGGATTCCATATATGCAATTAGTTTTTACAAACAACCATCACACAAGCCAAATCGAACAGAATAAGTTTAGATCCAGAACTTTCTAACTCACAATACACACATGTTACACGTCCAAACTCAAAACAAAATAATCAGCATGCTCAGTACACATCACATATCATTATGCACACAGTAACATCAAGTTCTATAATGGTGAAAAGTAAGCTTACCTTAAAGTTGCAGAGCTCGAATTACACCAAGAACTCCTTCCAAAAGTTGCAGATCTTCCTCTTTTGAGCTCTATTTGCAAAATAATTGCAAATAGAGACTTGAATCTGGCTAGATCTAGGATTTTGAACTTGAACCCTCTTGAAATCAACTTGATGAAAACCTTGCTCTCAACTCAAAACAATGGTTGATTCTTGTTCTATGGAGTGTGTAGATCAAGAAAATAAAAAAAATCTTCAGAAACCCTTAAGATCAGAGAGTTTCGAAGGAGAGAAAGTGTGAGAGCAAAAATGAAATTCTGAGCAAGAATGAGTGCATGACCTAATTGTGAAGGCATGAGTAAGCTTATATACATCCCATTAGAGCTCTGATCACAATTAAAACTTGATTAATCCCTTGGTTAATGAGTTTTGAGTGGTTTTGCAATTTTGCAATTTGTGTTGCTTCCACTAATCCACACGTGCCAAGGCATGCTTTTCATCATGAATCACTCATATTTCTCTTGCTAATCACCCATGAATTGAAATTGGGCCTTGTGGTTGATTGGTTTGTGAGTTTTAATCCATCTTGCAAAAATGCATTTTGTGAAATAAGTGAGAAATATGGCACGAATTCACTTGCTTCAAGGGTTAAAAATGGTCCTCATGGCTTGTACTTTGATGTTGTAATGTGACATGAACCAATAAAAATCATTACAAGTCAATTGGAACCAAAATGCAAATGGTGGAAAAATTGGTGCATATGAAGAACCCTAAAAGCACCTTGCCTTGCCTTAGCCATAACTTGAGTTCTACAAATGATATGGAGATGTTCTAGTACTTGTTGGAAAGGGGAGAAAAAGATCTTCAACTTTCATGTTTAAGGAAAATTCATTTGAGGCTTATTTTATGATGAAAAGTCAAGTTGAATGTGGTGCAAAAACTTGCCAAAAATGGAAACTTCTCATTATAGGTCATTTTCCAAATTTAGTAACTTTTGCACAGACTTTTGATTCTTGATGAATAACATGAATCTTGACCTTTGAGGACCATATGAGGGCATAAGACCTTAAAAATCATGAAGAGGACCTCAAAATTCCATGGTTGACTTTCCTCCTTACAGTTGACTTTTGCTTATTTCACAAGTAACTGATCCACTGAACATCTTCCACAATGTACCACTAGCCAAGCCTTCCTCTATGAGCACTTGTGAGCACATGGAACCCATGAGAGCATGCTTGAATCCACAAAGTCCTTCAAGAATCCCTTTGAACCCAAAAACCCTAATTTGGTTCCCCTGATTAGGAGAGAAAGATTCACTTGAAATCCTTTGCCATTCTTGACCTTATGAAGATATGATGAACTCCTCAAACCACCTTGAGGCTTGAAACTCCCTTGATATGAACCAAGTACCTTGATCCCATTCTAAGAACCAATGCCATGCACAAATGCTAATGCAAGAAATGCAAAGAAACATAAGCCAGTTAGCCAAAAGTAAGAGGGCAAATTTTGGGGTGCTACAGCTGCCCCTATTCAATCAACTTGGACCTGAAAGGGTGATAGCAACGACTTTCAGACCTTCAAGGTAGAAGGTGATTGAATACAAAAAGAAACCAGAAATTTGCAACCTGTGGGGATCAAAGGTAAGTGTTCGCCAACCGAAAGTGGACCTAGACACAGTAGATACCAACCAATAGTTAGGATAAATGAAGGGTACCAACCAATAGTTGGGATAACCAAGAAAAGATACCAACCAATAGTTGGGATAAAAGAAGGGTACCAATCAATAGTTGGGATAACCAAGAAAAGATATCAACCAATAGTTGGGATAAAAGAAGGGTACCAACCAATAGTTGGGATAACCAAGAAAAGATACCAACCAATAGTTGGGATAAAAGAAGGGTACCAACCAATAGTTGGGATAACCAAGAAGAGATACCAACCAATAGTTGGGATAAAAGAAGGGTACCAACCAATAGTTGGGATAACCAAGAAGAGATACCAACCAATAGTTGGGATAAAAGAAGGGTACCAACCAATAGTTGGGATAACCAAGAAGAGATACCAACCAATAGTTGGGATAAAAGAAGGGTACCAACCAATAGTTGGGATAACCAAGAAAAGATACCAACCAATAGTTGGGATAAAAGAAGGGTACCAACTAATAGTTGGTATAACCAAGAAATGATACCAACTAATAGTTGGGATAAAAGAAGGGTACCAACCAATAGTTGGGATAACCAAGAAGAGATACCAACCAATAGTTGGGATAAAAGAAGGGTACCAACCAATAGTTGGGATAACCAAGAAAAGATACCAACCAATAGTTGGGATAAAAGAAGGGTACCAACCAATAGTTGGGATAACGAGGACGGCCGAAGGCGAACTCGAAAAGATGGACTTTCAAACCCGAAATAAGTAGAATCAAAAGGTCTACAGAAATGAATCCGCCGGGGAAGAAAGAAAACTAAACAGGCAACTCTGCGGGGGAGCGTAAGGAGGACCAACAAGGAGGACAAATCCACCAGTTGCGGTGTGATGTTTAAACAACATCTCCTGAATCATGCTACTTTCTGCTAGGGAAAGGAACTGGTAAGGAAATCAAACTTGGCTTATGCTTCAAATGCATATGTTTGAATTTTGCCGTAATGCTCCACACGAAGTGGAAATGCTACGCGTTTAGGAGGATGCCATGCAAGAATGCTTATGCAAAAGGAATGCCTCAGCAAAATAAATGCTGAAGACGAAGGAAAAACCACCGGGGACGACAAACTAAATTGTCCTCTGAAATAAGAGACCCTGCTGAGAAAGATTTCGCTCTGCTGGGAAAGGAACTGATCACCAACTCTGCTGGAGATGAAAACTCCGAGAGAAAACCCACTCCGTTGGGGATGGCTATGAATGAATACTGAAGATGGAACCCAAAGAGAGACTCTCTCCACTGAGAAATACCAACTGACTTCTAACGGGATCTGAAAGGATGCCAATAACAATTGGACTTAAGACCTGCTAGGGATATCAATTGTTGTTGAACAAAACCACTGAGAGGATCACCACCAAACTCTGCTTGGGGAGATAATTCAATAATTTCGAACCTGCTTGGGAGATGCTCTTACCTTTACCCCACTGGGGAATATCAGTCAATACCAGCAAATCTGCTTGGGGGACGGTAGATGATGACGTCAACTCTGCTAAAAGGTAACACCAAGCTTACCCATCTGAGGGAACTAACTCATACCGTTGCTGATGAGAAAAACACTTCTTGATTAGCTGAGTGCTCAGATCCTGTAGGGAAAATAACATCTTTACCCAAAAAAGATATTCCATAAGTCTCCTGCCAGGGATGCATCAGCATCAACTTCTGATTGTTTGCTGAGAAAGTGATGAATCTATCACAACTCTAGCTGGGAAATTAATCTTCTGTACTCCGCTGAGGAAGACAATTCTTGACACTCTGGTTGGGAAAACAACAACCTGCTGAGGAGAATGAGCTTTTCAATGTCGAGGAGAGTAGCTCTACTGGGGAAGAACAAACCTGTTATCCTGCAAACAAAATCAACAGAAAGTTCTATGCAAAATAGCTACTTCAATTACCATTACAATGACCGTCGCCCTAGCAATTTCCCCTGTTTTCCAATATGTTTCGCAAAGCTCAACACTTTAACATGTAATGTTTATCAAAAATATCGGACATTTTCACAAACAAAACAGGTAAAACAAAAACACAAATGGAAAGCTTTTTGAGTGAAATACAAATTTTATTGAATGGATTGGCCTGTAAATAGGCATTTACATCTGGAAGCAATTCCTGAAAAGAGGTAATTGCGCAAAAAGTAAAAGAAAATACACATGTCGGCAATGTGGGGAACAAACATCCACCATGACTCGACTCAGCTATAACCCATATGACTTGTTTATCCGCAGATGCTTTGACCTTTAAAGATGACTGACTGGACTGATTCCTTTCCTTCAAATTTTCCAAGTGTGAATAGTGATCACAGATCGAACGCGGATCGTAGTCTTTGCTTTTAAGTCCCTAACTTTTGCCTGGATCGCCCTTTTCGGGTTTTCAATCCACCGGGATACCCTTTTTTGCCAAAGTTGCCTTTTCAGGTTTTCAACCTTGCGGGTTTATTTCTTTTTCTTTTTATCCCTAATTTTTTCCCGAACCTTTTCTTTTTATGGTTCTCCAGGATGCCCCATTTTTGCCTGAACCTTCTTTTTATGTTCAACGGGTCTCTTTTATGCAAAGTATTTTTTGACAGCATCCGCGTTCACAGGGGACGTAAAATCTTCGCCATCCATAGTTGAGAGTAATAAGGCTCCACCAGAGAAAACCTGTCTTACTACATATGGCCCTTCGTAATTAGGAGTCCACTTGCCCCTGTGATCTGTTTGAGGAGGAAGGATCCTTTTCAAAACCAATTCACCAGCTTGAAAACACCGAGGACACACTTTCTGATCAAAGGCTTTCTTCATCCTGCTCTGATACAACCGACCATGTGCAATAGCTTTCAATCTCTTCTCTTCAATGAGGTTTAGTTCATTCAGCCGGGAATGTATCCACTCAGCTTCATCAAGCTTCACGTCTGTCAGAATTCTCAAAGAAGGAATCTCAACTTCTAATGGAAGAACTGCTTCTATACCATACACCAGTGAGAAAGGGGTTGCCCCAGTTGATGTGCGTACCGAAGTATGATATCCATGCTAAGCGTAAGGCAACATCTCATGCCAGTCTTTATATGTCACTACCATATTCTGCACAATCTTCTTTATGTTCTTATTAGCCGCTTCAACAGCCCCATTCATCTTCGGACGATAGGGAGAAGAATTGTGATGTTCGATTTTAAAGCTCTGACATAGCTCCTTCATCATCTTGTTATTTAGATTTGAACCATTATCAGTAATGATCCTCTCCGGGACTCCATACCGGCAGATGATGTCCTTCTTAATAAACCGGGCTACCACTTGTCTGGTGACGTTGGCATACGATGCTGCTTCCACCCACTTCGTGAAATAGTCAATAGCCACCAGGATAAAACGATGTCCATTCGAAGCGGTCGGCTCGATCTTCCCAATCATGTCAATGCCCCACATGGAAAAAGGCCAAGGTGACGACAAAACATTCAGAGGAGTAGGCGGTACGTGCACCATGTCAGCATAAATCTGGCATTTATGACATTTCCGGGCGTATTTAAAACAATCAGACTCCATAGTCATCCAGTAATACCCCGCTCTTAACAATTTTCTTGCCGTAGCATGCCCATTGGCATGAGTACCGAAGGAACCTTCGTGAACTTCTTCCATTAACAGGCCTGCCTCGTGTTCATCAACACAACGTAGCAAGACCAAGTCAAAGTTTCTCTTGTACAACACATCGTCTTTGTTCAAAAATAAGTTTCCTGATAACCTCCTCAATGTCTTTTTATCCTTGGAAGATGCCCCAGCTGGGTATTCCTGACTCTTCAAAAAGACTTTGATGTCATGATACCAAGGCTTGCCATCTGATACACCTTCAACTGTAAATACAAAAGCAGGTCTGTCCAAGCGCATGACTCTGATTGAAGGAGTTTCATTCCAACGATTCACTTGATACATTGATGACAACGTTGCCAACGCATCAGCCATCTGATTCTCTATCCGGGGAATGTGATGGAAGTTCACTCTGTCAAAGAAAGGTAATAACCTTCTGGCATAATTATTATATGGAACAAGATTCGCTTGACGAGTCTCCCATTCACCTGTAATCTGATTAACCACTAACGCAAAATCACCATAAACATCGAGGTTCTTGATTCTCAAATCAATTGCTTCTTCTAATCCCATGATGCATGCTTCATACTCTACCTCATTGTTGGTGCATACGAATGCTAATCGGGCTATGAAGGGTATATGAGAACCCTTTGGAGTCGTAATGATTGCCCCGATTCCGTTACCATATGAATTAACAGCTCCGTCAAAAACTAACTTCCACTGAGATCCAATCTCAGGTCCTTCATCAGGCAAAGGCTCTTCACAATCCTTCATCTTCAGATACATGATATGCTCATCCGGAAATTCAAACTTCATCGGTTGATAATCCTCAATTGGCTGTTCAACAAGATATTCTGACAAAACACTTCCCTTAATGGCCTTTTAGGAAACATACTGAATATCGTATTCTGTCAGAACCATCTGCCAACGGCCTATTCTACTAGAAAGTGCCTGCTTCTCAAACACATACTTGATCGGATCCATCTTCGAAATCAAAAGGGTTGTGTGGTTTAACATATACTACCTCAAACGCTTAGCGGCCCAAGCGAGTGCACAACATGTTTTCTCCAGCATCGAGTACCTCGACTCACAATCAGTAAACTTTTTATTCAGGTAGTAGATGGCGTGCTCTTTTCTACCTGACTCGTCGTGTTGACAGAGCATACAACCCATTGAATTCTCAAGAACTGTGAGATACATAATCAAAGGCCTTCCTGGCACTGGCGGCATAAGGACCGGAGGTTCCTGCAAATATTCTTTAATCTTTTCAAACGCCTTTTGACAATTTTCATTCCACCTGACCGCTTGATCTTTTCTCAACAACTTGAAGATTGGTTCACACGTGGCTGTGAGATACGAGATGAACCTAGCAATGTAGTTTAATCTCCCCAAGAAACCACGAACTTCTTTTTCTGTTTTCGGCACAGGCATTTCTTGTATGGCTTTTACCTTTGCAGGATCAACCTCGATACCTTTTTCACTAACAATAAACCCCAGCAGTTTTCCTGATCTCACCCCGAAGGTGCACTTGTTTGGATTCAACCTCAGTCTGAATTTTCTTAACCTTTCAAATAGCTTCTGAAGATTCACCAGATGTTCTTCCTCCGTCTGTGACTTCGCAATCCTGTCATCAACATAGACCTCAATCTCTTTGTGAATCATATCATGAAAGAGAGTCACCATCGCCCGCTGATAGGTTACCCCTGCATTTTTTAATCCAAAGGGCATCACTTTGTAGAAAAAAGTTCCCCACGGTGTTATGAATGTTGTTTTCTCCATGTCCTCTAGGGCCATCTTGATTTGGTTATACCCAGAGAAGCCATCCATGAAGGAAAACACCGAATACTGAGCAGTGTTGTCAACTAACACGTCAATATGAGGAAGCGGGAAATCGTCCTTTGGGCTTGATCTGTTCAAATCCATGTAATCAACACACATCCTAACCTTCCCATCCTTCTTAAGTACAGGCACGATGTTAGCAACCCACTGAGGATAATTCGTCACGACAAGAAATCTGGCGTCCAACTGTTTCTGAACCTCTTCTTTGATTTTGACAGACATCTCCGGTTTAGTTCTTCTCAACTTTTTGTTGACCGGAGCACAACCTTCCTTAAGTGGTAGCCGGTGTACAACAATATCAGTATCGAGCCCAGGCATGTCTTGGTAAGACCAGGCGAAGATGTCCACATACTCTTGGAGCATTTCAATCAATCTTCCCTTGACACTGTCTTTCAATGCAACCCCTATCCTTACTTCCTTTCTGGCGTCCTCGGTTCCCAGATTCACAATCTCAATTTCCTCCTGATGAGGTAAGATGACCCTCTCCTCTTGTTTCAACAATCTGGCCAACTCTTCGGGCAGTTCACAATCTTCGTCAGTCTCTTCTTCAGCCTGATAGATTGGATTGTCAAAGTCATACCGAGCTATAGCCGAGTCATGATCGGTGTCATCTGAACAAAAAGACCTGCATGATTGATGAGGTATGTTTTATTATGTATGCAACAAAGAAACACATTGCCATTTTGATGTGGGTTTTTTTTAATGCATAAAAATAAAAACAGAAAGACAGAGATCAAAATATTTGAGTGTGAAAAGTCCTTTATTGATGATAAAGCAAAACATGCAACAGTTAAAAGCCCTACAAATAAAATCACTACGTCTTGGGCAGAATGCAGGATTAACATAATAAGAAAACAAAGCAATTACTCGAAGCTAGTCACTTGAATGAATTTTTCAGAAGACCAGTTGCATAGACTTTCTCCTGGGACGCAAGGGCGGATCCAGCTATCCATGTCACAATCACTGTCCCCTTTTTTCTCAATGGCATTAACTCTGTCGAAAGAAACACCAGCACTAGTGAAACAGACTGGGCCATAGAATTTGGGAGGATCCCCATCTCTCCTGGATGGCTTGTATCCCAATCCATAGGTATCCCTCTACTCCTGAACCTCAACCATTTGGCCCCACCTCTGTGAGCCCCCAGCCTCAACCACAGCTTTGGCGCCTTTAAACGAAGACATGGAGATCTCATGCTGATTTGTCCCTGCAGGCTGCTCCATAGCTTCAGACTGGACAACCTCTTCAGAAACCTTCACCTTCTCAAACCCCTGACACAAAGTCTCATGGATTTCACCATCCACTTCCACGTATTTAAAAGTTGACAGCTGACTAATCATTATGTCTTCTTCTCTGCACACTGTCACTACGTGACCATCAACCATGTATTTCAGCTTTTGATGCAAAGTGGAGGTTACAACGCCTGCACCATGGATCCAAGGACGACCCAACAAACAGCTGTATGCTGGCTGAATATCCATTATATAAAATGTTGCATCAAAGATTTCTGGTCCAACCTTGATCGGAAGCACAATCTCACCAAAGACTGATCTCTTCGAGCCATCAAAAGCTCGCACCACCAAGTCACTTGGTGTACAAATAAGTCCCCTAGTATCCAACTTCATTAATGCTTTCTTTGGCAATACATTCAACGATGATCCAGTATCAACCAAAACATGTGACATCAGTGAACCACGACACTCAATCGAAATATGCAGGGCATTGTTATGATTCCTCCCAGCGGGAGTCAAATCAAGATCTGTAAAGCCTAGGCCATTGCCAGCATTCACGTGCGCTACAACCCCTTCCAGCTGGTTAACAGAAATCTCTTGAGGAACATAGGCTGCATTCAAAACTTTCAGAAGAGCATTCCTATGAGCTTCAGAGCATAACAACAATGACAGAATAGAAATCTTTGATGGGGTTTGATGTGACTGGTCCACAATTTTGTAATCACTTTTCCTGATGAGCCTCATAAACTCCTCTACACTTTCAGAAAAAGAGTTGTCAGCTGGCTTTACTGTAGAATCAATAATCGCTGGAGTCTGAACAGAACCATCCATTACCTGTTTTCCCTTATCTTGACTAGAAGTACTGGGTTGATCATTAACAGGAGTAAACACTCTACCACTTCTCGTTATAGCATCAGTCTCAACTTTAACCTCTGAACTAGTACTCACTAGTGGAGTAGTCATTAATTCCTGCTTTTGTCCATTAACAAATACACTAGCATCATAATTCCAAGGGACGGCTTGGGTACTTTCATACGGAATGGGTTTAGGACCTGAAATAACAACCGGCGCTGGTCTCGTTGGCCCTGATATTACAACTGTCTTGAAAGGAATAACAATAGTAGCAACATCATCATTAACAACCTCTTTTTGCTGATTACCTCTATCAAACTATAAACAGCCCTCATTAATCAGATTCTGGATACCCATCTTCAGCGAATCACAACCATTGTCCTTTGTCAAACAATCTGAACAATTCTCATCACAACCCGGATAGACGCCACCCTTCAATAACCTATTTTTAACCACAGCCAGCGGAGTTTTCAGCTCCTCAACATCCATGATCAAATTCAAAGCTTCACATTCCTCGATTATTGCATTCACCCTTGGCCCATTGTGATCAGGCATCGGGTTTTGCACAACATTAGGTCCATCATTAGCAAAGCTGATAGCCTTTGAATCTACCAAGTCCTGCACTTTATGCTTAAAAGCTTTACAGTCCTCGAGATGATGCCCCGGTGCCCCAGAATGAAAATCACAATGGGCGTTAGGATTGTACCCGGGAGGCGGAGTACCAGCAGGAAGAGCCAAAGTTCTCTTTTCAACTAACTTCAACTGAAGCAAATGCTAAAACAATTGTGAATACGGTAGAGGTGGAGTATCAAAGTGTCTATCAGCTGTTCTCTGCCTGGCTTGATACTGGCGTTGAACTCGGTTCTGTTGTTGAAGCGCTGATTGAGGTGGAAGTGCTGCAGGAATAACCACTGAAGCCACCCGCTGGTTATAGTTTTGCTGTTGTTTCCCCTTTCCCTTATAGGATGAGACAAAATTGGCTTCTTCTTTCTTTTTATAGTTCACAAATGGCTTCTTTCCATGCCCGGAGGACGATCCGTCACCACTGGAAACTTTTCCAGCCTTAATTCCAACCTCTATCTTTTGTCCAAGCGCAATCACATCTGCAAACTTGCCTAGCGAACAAGGCAATAGCTTTTCATAATAGTGCTTAGGCAGTGTGTCCATAAACATATCCAACATTTCCTTTTCCAGCATTGGTGGCTGCACCTTAGCCGCTAATTCACGCCACCTTTGCGCGTATTCTTTGAAACTTTCATCATTTTTCTGGGACATGCTCAATAGCTGAGTTCTGTTGGGAGCCATGTCTGTGTTGTACTGGTAATGCTTGATAAAAGCTGCAGCTAGCTCTCTCCAAGTACGAACATCTCTACTTTCCAGTGCCATGTACCACTCCAAAGACGCGCCGGACAGGCTGTCTTGGAAAAAGTGCATCATTAGCTTCTCATCCTTGGCATGGGCAGCCATCTTCCTGGTATATGCCTTCACATGAGTTCTCGGGCAAGTAGAACCATTATACTTCTCCAGTGTAGGAATCTAAATCTTGTGTGGAATGACAATATCAGGGACCAACCCTAGGTCGTCCAAATCTATTCCCAGATCATCCTGCTTCACAACCCCTTTCAGTTACGCCTCGATTAAACGGATCCTCTCATCACTGACCACAGGAAGACCAACATCCAAGCTTCTAACTGAAAAAACATCATCCTGTTGATCATCAAAATGATGGCCATGGATAGCTCGAACAGTGCTTCCTTCTCCAACCACTGAAGGAATCCCACCCCGTCCACCAGCACCAGTGATAGGAATGTTGATACCAGCACCACCTCCGCCCGGAGGAATAACATGATTAAGAAGACCACTGTGTAAGATACCATTTTCATCAACCTGCGACACCAAAGGATGAACTAGAGTTCTGAATTCATTCTGACTCTGCACCACACCCTGCATCATCTCCATGAATTGATCGATGCGAGCTTGCATAACTGCCAAGTCTGCCTGAACTTTGTCCATCACTCTGCTTTGATTAAGCCTGGTAGAATACCGATGAGTTGGTTGATCAATCCTAATTGTCAAAAAGAGAGAGCATAAGAAAACCAGAGAAACCAAGATAACCTGCTATGCAAAATGAGATGATTATGCAAATGCAAACATGTATGAACATTATCAAGGCGATCTATCCCCTGATTTCAGTTTTAACAACAGAAGAGAACTGAATTCCTGATCATATAAAGAGAATAAGCATCTGTTACAACACAAGTCTGAATAAGCGTAAACAAAGACCCCGACCAACAATCTTGGCGGTGATCCCAGAAATACAAAGAAAACAACAGCAAGGAAACTAAAGCATATCATCAAGACTCAGCCGTGCTAGAATTCCCCATTCGTCATTCTTTTTGCACCAATTCTGCACTTCCTTGAGAAGCTTCTTGGTATTAGGATGCTCTGGTCTCTGAATCAACTCCTGAATCAGAAGATCTCTCCTATGCAAGATTCCTGTTAAATAACGACTATGCAACTCCCAATCATCTTCTCCAAAAGCTCCACCTAAACTTGGACCTTCACTTCTGGCTCTTTTCACTTCGGCTTGGATCTTCAGCTGTTCCATATCTGCCATGGTTTCCTTGAGCTTTTCCTCAATTGCTCTCCTCTCAAAGATCCCTGATAAAATCTCTTTATCTTTTTTCCGAAGCTCTGTCTTCAAACCTTCAATCTGTTCCAGATACTTGTCCTCTTTCAACCTGTTGGCGATGATTGCTGTATTTCGACGGTCATGGAACTTGTGAATTCTTGACATAGCATAAGGTAACTCTTTGTTTTTGGACGAAAGGACCTTGCTAACACTTTTCAACGCTTGAGCCACTTTCTCTCTCGCTGTGGCTTCTTTCGACAATTCTTTCTCCTTCACAGCCAAAAGTTCTGATTTCAACCTGGCAGTATGGATAGCTTCACCTTTTTTGTGCTTTAACTGACCAACCTCTCTACCCAGCTCACGATTCTCCTCTCAGAGTTTCTCCTTCTCAGCCCATAACTTATCATACTTCTCCATATCAACAGTCGTGGGAGCCTCGAACATCAAAGGATACAAAGGTGGTTCCACCGGGAAGGGAAGAAGCTCCTCTTCTGCTCTCTTCTTAATCCACTCTTCATAGGAAGGAAAGGCCCGGTTGTTACATTTCCCGAATAAAGTTTTTCCCTTCTTGGTCACCTGCTTCCAAGCATTCACAATCTTTCTTATAATCTCTTGATCCCCAGTACCATTGAAGAATAAAGACTCTCTGATATCTCGCTCTTCAGGTGGACCTCTCAAAGGATAACCAAACTGCCTGATAACAAGGGAAGGATTATAGTTAATTCCACCTCTTCTCCCTATCAAGGGTACATTAGGGAATTCTCCGCACTTGTAAACAATCTCCATCCCTAACAAGTCATGGTTGAACCAAACAATGTTGTCAGCAGTCAATCCCATTAACCTCTTTGACCACTTCAGAGAATCTCTCGTGTCAACGAAAGCGCCAGCTTCGGGGAGATGACTCAGAAGCCAAGTAGATAAGAGTGGTGCACAGCAACTCACAGTTTTTCCACGCCTATTTTCATTCTTGTAGTGGACTGAGTGATACACATCACCTAGCAAGGTAGGTATAGGATTCTTTGAAATAAAGATCCTGACAGCATGCATATCCACCAGATCAGGAACATTGGGAAACAGGACAATCCCATAGATGCACATAGCCAGAATAGCTTGGAAAGCAGTCCAATTCTTCTCTTTAACATGTATGCAAGCTTGATCAAACAAGAACTTCAATAAGAAACCCTTATCTCCTTGTTTCTCCACAATATTATTGCTCAGAGCGGATTCACCAATATGAAGAGCAATGGCCATTTCTTTTATCCCAGGGCGTTCTTCAGAAAAGAATACTATGTCATGCCTGATGGGGATTCCCAAAATAAATGAGAACTCCTCCAACGTTGGAGTCAAGATATAGTCTGGGAAAGTGAAGCAACGCAAAGACGGATCATAGAACTGAAGAAGGGTATGAATGACATCCTTCTCATACTTGGAGATGATGTAGACAAACTTCAGAAGTCTCCCATACTCTCCACCAAACTCTGTACGAACTCCGGGACCAGCCATACTAATCAGCTTGTGAATCAACGTCAAGGTCGGGTCTGGGAACGAATAAACAACAGTCTTCTTTCTCTGGACATCCATGCAAAGGAAACCTCAGAAAACCGGAATCAAGAGTAAGATGCAAGCCCTGAAAAATGTCAAACATGTTAGAATACAAGAAAAATGATATGCACATGCAAGCATGGGATCAAGGCATCACTGCTGGATGTGTTGTGCTGCTAACTGAACAAGAACCACAACCCAGAAAACCAGAATTCTAGAATACCGAACCACTGAGATAACCAGAAACCCAGATAATCAAACACTGATGAGAAATCCAGAAAACCGGGTAGGTTAAAGGTTTCGGTTTCCTGCAAACCTGCAAACACCCATCCCATCTCACATGTGGGTTCTAGAAAGGCGAGGATCCTTAATATCACGGGTTCTCAGGTCAAGAAATGATGATACATTCACCATTTTTAGTTTGGCATCATCATCAATCAAGGAGGCCTCAACTGATTCCCCTAAAAAATAAGGTCATCCTATGCGAGTCCCTCAGCATTGGGTCCTCGGATCGAGAATGTGCAATGGGTTTGCCACGGAACGTGGTCTGCCACTGTCACATCTCGAGAGGAGAGGCGCAACTGAGGTATCGAAGAAACGGTCACCAGAGTCGACAGCCCTCTAGATCAACACCCCAACATGCGCAAGATACACTCGTCAGAATGCGTCCCAAGATAGCCTCGTCTGGTTATGAATTTCGTGAACACACAAACGTACCAAGCGGGCACGTAGGTCCCACTACTCTCCACTCTAGTCCTAGGGTGTACTCAAGCCTGGGTATTGGGCTTATCTCTCAGAACAACCCAACCTGCCAAACAGAAACCAGCCAGCACAACACAGCAATATCCAGTATGACAGTAATAAATTGAAATGCAATGCAATAAAAGCTGTAAAACAGTAATATACAACATAATAAAGCACAACAAATAAACACCCAACGAAAAAACAAACAAGTGCTAGGATCGACTCGCTAAAGGGGATGGACCAGCAAGAGGTCAACCAGAGATTCTGGGTTCGATCCCCAACAGAGTCGCCAGCTGTCGCTCCCGAGGATTTCGCATCCAACGGTACAAACGCGAGAGTGGCGCAGAAGACACAGAGTCACCAGCAATGTGTATTTATCCCGAGAGAGGAAAAGGAAACACTGCATAAACCTGAAGAGAAAGGGGGAAAGACATGGTCATCGTAACCATAGTCCGGGTTCAGGAGTCGGTTATGCGAGGGGAAGGTGTTAGCACCCCACGCATCCATCGTACTCGATGGGATCCACGCTTGTTGTCTAAACGGAGGGTGACCTGCCCTACTATCTATGGCAGTACAAAAGAAAACGGGGATAAGGGTGACTAAGACGGACTCGGTAGGACATATTCGATGCCCTAGGCCTACGTACTCCCTCAGTGCAATGGGAAAGTCAGAGTCAATGTAGTTCGGACGGGAACTGTGGGGGAAGGTTGCTTGCCAAGACAATCGCTATCTTGTGCCTACATATCCTCAATCGAACGAGAGAGAGGAATCAGAGCTAATGTAGTTCGTGGGTACGACCACAGATGGGTGAGTGTTTTTTATGAGCGACGTTAGATTCACGTCCGGCAGTTAGGGTCGATGCCTGTTTGCGACTCAGACGGAAGGTAACGTGCTCTTTTCTGAAAATGGTCTGGAACCAAATAATCCCGAAGGATAACAAAATTTGAATTTGTTTTTGTGTTTTTTAGACAGAAGTGTTTTTTTGAGTTAGTTCATAACTTGCATTGCACCAAAGTCTAGAGCACAGGGACGAATACTTAAAGAATCGTCCCAAGACAGGACGCTCGCTAAGCACTCTAGAAAGATGAGAGGAAGCCCCTCATTTCTCATTCCCCACGTTTAAGGCTCGTGCTCAATACACTTTATCTTTATTAAGTGTTTTCAAGAAGTTTTGAGATGAAAGAGAGAAGACACAAAGGAAACTCTAAAGGGAAACTAAGAGTCCTAATGTTATCATGCATGGATGACCTATGGTTAGTGAGGCTTAGGAGAGACGACTACCTAAAACCTAATGCTAATCCTACTCTAAGCTTAATCAAAAATTAAGTTGGACTAGGTAGCTCTAAAGGGAGAGAATCCAAGACTTAAACAAGTCTTGAGATCCATGGGAGGAAGGGAGTGAAAGAGAAGAAATGAGAAAGAGAAAGAGAAGATGAGATACAATACATGGCAGCAAGCACATCACATCATAAATGTCCAACTCAAATCATCAAAAATGTTTCAAAGCTCAATGCAAAACAATTCAAGTAAGCATGCAAAGATAAACATAAAAAAAGACAAACATACTTGTATGAAATGCACAATTAAGCATACATGGACTTCATATCAAAATGAAATGAGAAAGATAAGATGAAGATGAAAATAAGTCAGAACCAAGATCATATTATCATCAACAATTCACATATTCAAAAGTGATTCATATCATGAAGCATTATGATCCAAAGAAGTCCACAAAAGGAAAGGTAATGATATTCATCATACAATTCAAACCAAATGCATTTAACTATGCTCAAGTGAAATGAAAACCAAGTAAGGAGCTCAAGAGGCAGTAGCATATGCATCAATATCATACCAAACCAAACTTAAGTCATACAAGTCCAAACATCAAGCAACACCTTCAAGACATGCACCAAAGTAATCCACAAATGGAAACTCAAAGTTCAAGCCCTTAAAACATACCCAAACATGATCCAAAAATTACAAAATTTGGTCACAAGGGACCTCAACCAGGGGTAAACATCATAACAAAAGTTCATGCAAAGAATCACAAAGAAACTCAATCAATTAGGCATGGAAAAACAACTAGTGTAAAGAGGTGTCAAGATATAATCATGCATAAGTCATTTAAGCACAAATAAACAAACATATATCAAATGACATTCAAAAATTGTGAAATTAAAACTCAAATGACTTAAGTCAGAAGCCAATCACATGTCAAAAGATCTCACAAAAATTCACAAGTTAAGCACCTCAAACAAATGAGCAAAGATCACATAAGAAGCATGATTCAATATGAAAAAGAGAGGGACTAAAATGCAATATGAAAAGAGTTTAAAAATATAAGAAAAATATTTTTAAAGACCTCAACATGTCCTCTAACAAATGCAAAAAGAATGAGATGGAAATCATGTATAGATGATGAGAACAAAAATCAACAAGGCAGGGTGTGCATATATGAAACAATCCAAAAAGAAATTAATTAAACAATTAATTCAGATGCACAAAATAAAATAAAAATGGAAAATAAAATTTTCCAAAATTTTATAAAACCCTATATATGCTTCATGATTTTTTTCATAATTTTTGGATGCATTTAATTAATTTTAAAAAATAAAAAATGGAAATGCAACAATTAAGAAAATAAAAAGAAAGAAATAAACATGGGGGTTCAGATAGCAGCCCAAACATGCTCAAAACCAAACTGGACTCAAAGGGGGAGGTGTGGATATCAAGCCCAGGTCAAAAGACCCATCAGCGAAGTCAACACACCCCACATAGAGCTTAGTCAACAAATAGGACTCACACAAGCCATCTGATTAATCCAACGTTCACAATCAGTCAAACAAAAGCACCAGTAATCATGATGAGAGGCTCAGATTGAAAGGACATGATAACACCAATACACGCGCATACACCAAATCATCAGAAGTTAAAAAAAAACACACGTGAACAACACATGGCAATTTTAATGTGCTGGTAGAATCCAAACCATTAGATCACATCAACGTATCAGATCAGGTCAACAAAATCAAAATCACACAAGATTAAGGGTTAAGATCTGAGGCACATGATAACAAACATGAATCAGCGCACACACACATTAAAATAAACTCATGTAAATTAAATGCGTTGGCACACTTATGACCGTCAGATCAAAAGATCCAACGGTCCAGACATCATCACCTTCATTGAATCTTCAGTTCACCTGAAAGTGAACCAGACGCCGGAGCCCTAGCTCCGGTCGTCTTCTCCGGTGGCTCCCACGGTGGAGTTTCACAAAATTTCCCAGAAATCAAACATGAGCATACTATCTTGACCAGAATTCAACAAGGATTCCATATATGCAATTAGTTTTTACAAACAACCATCACATAAGCCAAATCGAACGGAATAAGTTTAGATCCAAAACTTTCAAACTCACAATACACACATGTTACACGTCCAAACTCAAAACAAAATACATCAGCATGCTCAGTACACATCACTGATCATTATGCACACAATAACATCAAGTTCTATAATGGTGAAAAGTAAGCTTACCTGAAAGTTGCAGAGCTCGAATTACACCAAGAACTCCTTCCAAAAGCTGCAGATCTTCCACTTTTGAGCTCTATTTGCAAAATAAATGCAAATAGAGACTTGAATCTGGCTAGATCTAGGATTTTGAACTTGAACCCTCTTGAAATCAACTTGATGAAAACCTTGCTCTCAGCTCAAAACAATGGTTGATTCTTGTTCTATGGAGTGTGTAGATCAAGAATATGAAAAAAAATCTTCAGAAACCCTTAAGATGAGAGAGTTTTGAAGGAGAGAAAGTGGGAGAGCAAAAATGAAATTCTGAGCAAGAATGAGTGCATGACCTAATTGTGAAGGCATGAGTAAGCTTATATACATCCCATTAGAGCTCTGATCACAATTAAAACTTGATTAATCCCTTGGTTAATTAGTTTTGAGTGGTTTTGCAATTTTGCAATTTGTGTTGCTTCCACTAATCCACACGTGCCAAGGCATGATTTTCATCATGAATCACTCACATTTCTCTTGCTGATCACCCATGAATTGAAATTGGGCCTTATGGTTGATTGGTTTGTGAGTTTTAATCCATCTTGCAAAAATGCATTTTGTGAAATAAGTGAGAAATATGGCACAAATTCACTTGCTTCAAGGGTTAAAAATGGTCCTCATGGCTTGTACTTTGATGTTGTAATGTGACATGAACCAATAAAAGTCATTACAAGTCAATTGGAACCAAAATGCAAATGGTGGAAAAATTGGTGCATATGAAGAACCCTAAAAACACCTTGCCTTGCCTTAGCCATAACTTGAGTTCTACAAATGATATGGAGATGTTCTAGTACTTGTTGGAAAGGGGAGAAAAAGATCTTCAACTTTCATGTTTGAGGAAAATTCATTTGAGGCTTCTTTGATGATGAAAAGTCAAGTTGAATATGGTGGAAAAAATTGCCAAAAATGGAAACTTCTCATTATAGGTCATTTTCCAAATTTAGTAACTTTTGCACAGACGTTTGATTCTTGATGAATAACATGAATATTGACCTTTGAGGACCATATGAGGGCATAAGACCTTAAAAATCATGAAGAGGACCTCAAAATTCCAGGGTTGACTTTCCTCCTTACAGTTGACTTTTGCTTATTTCACAAGTAACTGATCCACTGAACATCTTCCACAATGTACCACTAGCCAAGCCTTCCTCTATGAGCACTTGTGAGCACATGGAACCCATGAGAGCATGCTTGAATCCACAAAGTCCTTCAAGAAGCCCTTTGAACCTAAAAACCCTAATTTGGTTCCCCTGATTAGGAGAGAAATATTCACTTGAAATCCTTTGCCATTCTTGACCTTATAAAGATATGATGAACTCCTAAAACCACCTTGAGGCTTGAAACTCCCTTGAGATGAACCAAGTACCTTGATCCCAGGCTAAGAACTAATGCCATGCACAAATGGTAATGCAAGAAATGCAAAGAAACATAAGCCAGTTAGCCAAAAGTAAGAGGGCAAATTTTGGGGTGCTACAGTAGCGAGTGATTTTTGGATGTGGTTGCGAAGCACAATCGCTCTAGTACTACAGCTCGATTCATTTTTATCCTATTGAAGCTGATGAAGGAAGGGAAATAGATGTCTCCAACTAACCCTGCTTGCATACTGAGGTTAAACAGTCAAAACTGTTGGTTTACAGATGCTACAAAGATTCGGGGTCTCTCCTAGGTTATTTTGTTAAAAAAAAGTGTTTTAGGCTATCAGTTGAAATGTTAGGACGGATGTATGAAAGTATGGGATTTTGGGTTTTCGTTTAGGGTGCTCGCTAAGATTTTTCTTTCAATCTTATGTCTACGTATTCCCGTTTACCGAAACAGGGAAATCAGAGCGACCGTAGTTCCTCCTATTCTACGGGAGGAAATGGTGTTTTGGTGTCTTATTCAAAGCCCAAGACGTGAAGCTAAAGGTAGTTTGTATCTTGTTCAAAGCCCAAGACATGAAGCTAAAAGAGTTTGACTTTAGAGAGAATTTGTCATCTCTAAAGAGGGGTTTGTATGTCACAACTGTTTATAAAAGAGAATTACTTTAACCGGGATTTGTGAATCCGACAATGCCATAATTTCCTTTATAGGGGATTTCCAACCTGAAGGAGAAGACTTTAACTCAGTGTAGAGCAATGCTATCTTTCCTTAGGAATTTCTCATGCTAAAAGAGGGATAGTGGCGTGGATGTAAATAATCCAGAGGCTTGCCGCTTACAGCACTTAGATGAAGGGGAAGGAGTTGTTGATGTTTGTGTACTGTGAACGAGGCACAGCTTTCATGCTAAAAGGTTGATTGGATCAACCAGTGGTTTTCTTATACAAAGCCTAAGAGGAGGCTAACATGTGTCTCGTACAAAGCCCGAGAGAGAGGCTAAAAGGTTTTGACTCAACGAGGGAGTCTTTTGGTATCTCGTATAAATCCCAAGATGGAGGCTAAAGATGGTGACTTACCAAGAGAATCTTTTATACTCAACAAGAGAGTGATTTTATATCTCGTACGAAGCCCGATATGGAGGCTATTTGTTAGCTCCGCTGGGGAGAATCATTGTATAAAGCCCAAGAGAGAGGCTATGGTGCTGTTTCAGTTGAGTGACAGGTCCAGTATGCTGATTTAAAGAGAAAATCAGTTCTTATATGAGTAATGTTTGCACTCAGGGATTTGATTCGAGGATCGGGGTTATTTCCTGTTATTTTAAGGAAAGGGGAAATCCAAAGGGTATTGAGACTGTCCGAGTCTACGGGGTTCCTTCCTATTCTTGAAGGGTGCTTGAGAATGTCTTTGAGACTCAAGGAAATTAGACTGTCCAAGTCTAGAGTTTCATCTTTTGTACTATGCTTTAAGAAACAGTAGTAGACTCTTGGAAAGACTGCTCTATTAAGATGACTGATTTTTGTTCCTATACCTCTAGGAGGTCGTCGGGACAATTTGTACGAAGCCCAAGAGGAGGTTGGAAACTTTTAAGAAGCCGAGTGGTCCTTGTATGAAGCCCAAGAGGAGGCATTCCCGAAGGGAAGAATCATTATATGAAGCCTAAGAGGAGGCTATGAATACTTCTAAGAAGCCGACGGGTCCTTGTACAACGCCCAAGAGGAGGCGGGGATGCTTTTAAGAAGCCTGTGGGTCCCCAAACCCCGAGAAATTCAAGACAGGCTATTCACAAAGAATAGATCAAGCCAGGAAAGTTCGAGAATTTGGAAGAAACACAAGAGATGCCATTCACGGAGAAAAGATCATCTCTGGGGAGTAGAGTTTCTTGACAAGTGATTTTAAGAAGCCTGTGGGTCCCCAAACCCCGAGAAATTCAAGACAGGCTATTCACAAAGAATAGATCAAGCCAGGAAAGTTCGAGAATTTGGAAGAAACTTAAGAGATGCAATTCACGGAGAAGAGATCATCTCTGGGGAATAGAGTTTCTTTGACAACTTCTACGAGTGACAGTCTATGAAAGGGTTCACCGAGAATGCTGCCTTTCATGTCTCTTTATTGTTTAACCCCAAGAGGAGGGAAGACTGTGTCTGGTAATCCTATGGGGATCTAGTTTCGTCTACTTCTAAGAGTGATCAACGGGCTTAATGCTAGACGTAGTTGCCGGGGAAACTCTAAATATCTATACTATTATTACACAGTTGATATGAGTTTATGAAAGAAGACTTACAGCGAAACAGCCCCACAATACAGTTATATGTATATGAAAGCGGTAAATGAAAGCGTATAAACACTTACTCGGTTGTAGAGCTTCCATGCTGTTTGGTTAGTTGTTCAACAAAGAAAGATTGAAAACAACAGTATATTTCAAAATCAAAGGAGAAAGTGCTTTGAAAAAGAAAGATTTGGGGCTTACAGCTCAAGGAGAGGCCCAGGGTTTTATCAGTGAGTGCACTGTTGAATTTGTACAGAGGGACTTATACGAGTGACTGAGGCCCAAAAATTGTTTTCTGTATAAAGGGATGGGTCTTACACTCTCTCAAGAGGCCTAAAAATGTTTAAAAAAAGAGTGGGGCTTATAACACGAGGGTAGGCCCAGATGATTTTTCGTTTAAAATGGCGATCGTGCCGAGATTTTCTTTTAACGCAAAGGGGCTTATACAATATCTGAGGCCCGAAGTTGTTTTTGGTTAAAAGGGGATTGGGTCTTACACTCTAATAGAGGCCCAAAAGTTTTGAAATGGGTCTTACTACTCGAGGGTAGGCCCAGAGTTTGTTTTTCAACGGATGATGACCGCGCTGAACTTTTTGAAATACAACGGGACTTATACAATAAGTGAGGCCCAAAAAGGTTGTATTTACAAAAGGTTGGGTCTTACACTCTAATAGAGGCCCAAAGTGTTTTGAAAATGATTTATGAGGGTTGAATTAATCAAAAAACCCTAATTTGTTTTCAAAATGTGTTTTAATTGAATAAAAATTCAATTAAAATGATCAAAATTGTTTAACATATGGAAAACAAATTGTGATCTTGGATTAATGCTTCAAAAATTAAGTATTGACCTACAAAATAATTAGAAGGCATTAAAAGTTGCAAAATCAAGGTGGAAAGAATAGTTAAAATGTCAAAAAACAATTAAGATATTAATTCTTTGCAAAAATATCAATTATATGAAATAAATAATATTTTTGGGATTTTTTTGGGAAAATAAAATATTTTAACATTTTTGTGAATTATTAAGAGGCTTTCTCTAGGGATTTTCCTTAATCCGGGAAAGCAAGGATATCATCTTCAATGGCGAAGAGTGATGTTGACTGAAGGTTCTCTGGTTTTTCAGAGGTTCAAGTTATCAAAGTGGTCGAGGAGCCAACTTCCATCCAGAAATTAACTAGAAGAGAGAGATTGTTCAGACGCAGCATTTCCCGACGAGGAAAGAAACGACAACTCGATTGAGAGGACTTTTATCACTAGGGGATAAGACCGACTAGAGTGACAATGATGCAATGCGAATGCAAATGCAAATCAACAATGCATGATGTATGTATGTTTATGCTGACAGAACTGACGCGACATACAGACTAATGGATGAACATGACGGGATACTCGGCCACAGTGGGAGATGTAAAGTATCACTTGTTCACGATAGCGATTCTGCCTTGCTTAGGAGAGATAATCCCTGCGGGGAATACCGTTAATCGGGCTTAGGAGATAAAGACTCTGCCGAAGATGTCAGATGGATTAGTTGCATCCGACACTGTTGATCCTTCATTCAGGCGCACTGGCGTAGAAGGAGTACTTTGATTCTGCACTTTGAAGTTTGCTTACTTCTGGAGAAGCGGTTGATGCTCTTTTGATGTTCAACAGTAAAAAGAAATTGCCATCTTTATTTTAAAAGCAGAAAAAGTTTTACAAGTAAATTCATTTTTGTTTTATTTCAAGAATCGTTGAGCATGTTAAAATGTCGTTCTGTAAAGCTAAAACAAATGAGAATTACAAACAAAAGCACAAGGGCTCAAATTTTATTGATAAGATGGAGATCAGCCAAACGCGTGATTCCAAAGAGTATATACAAAGCTAGAAAATGGTAATTTTACAGGGAAAAAGGGCTACGTTGAAATATAACGACCACTATCCTTCTACCAACTTTGAATTCTGGGCATCCTGAGCTTCTGTCGAAGATGACCTTGACTGGAGTTTTCCTCCGATGGATGGTGTAACTGCTGCTGAGGGACTTGCCTCTGTTGAACATAGTTACTTGCCATTGTCCCTAACTTTTGCCTGGATTGTACTGTGATGTTTCCAATCCACCGGGATGATTTTTTATTATTTTGTCTCTAACTTTTGCCTGGACCTCCCTTTCGGGTTTTCAATCCACCGAGACGTTTTTTTTAGTTTAGGCAAAATATTTCTTGACTACATCAACATTTGTGGGCTAGGAAAATTCCTCTCCGTCCATGGTTGCAAGTCTCAAGGCGCCGCCTGAGAAAGGTTTCTTGACCACGTAGGGGCCATCATAATTCGGAGTCCATTTGCCCCGAGAATCAGTGAGAAATGATTGTATCTTCTTGAGCACAAGGTCTCCTTTCCTGAAGACGCGAGGTCGGACCTTTTTGTCAAACGCCCTCTTCATTCTTTGTTGATACAACTGACCGTGGCATAGTGCCGTGATTCGCTTCTCTTCGATCAGATTCAGTTCGTCGTGTCGACTTTGACACCACTAAGCTTCGGTGAGCTTAGCTTCCATCAATACCCTGATTGATGGGATCTCTACTTTTATGGGGAGCACTGCTTCCATGCCATATACTAGAGAGAAAGGGGTTGCCCCTGTTGAAGTGCGGACAGATGTGCGATAACCGTGAAGAGCAAAAGGTAGCATCTCGTGCCAATCTTTGTAGGTTACAACCATCTTTTGAACAATCTTCTTGATATTCTT
This sequence comes from Lathyrus tuberosus, assembly GCA_022829125.1. Classification (NCBI taxonomy): domain Eukaryota; kingdom Viridiplantae; phylum Streptophyta; class Magnoliopsida; order Fabales; family Fabaceae; genus Lathyrus; species Lathyrus tuberosus. Next base: position 45,331 of record JALAZF010000085.1, on the reverse strand, counting down.
GTTAGCCGCTTCTACCGCTCCATTCATCTTTGGTCGGTTGGGAGATGAGTTATGGTGTTCGATCTTGAACTCTGCACACAACTCTTTCATCATCTTATTGTTCAAGTTAGATCCATTATCAGTAATGATCTGGCTTGGAACACCATAATGGCAGATGATATTGTTTTTGATAAATCGGACCACCACTTGTCGGGTTACATTAGCATACGACGCTGCTTCGACCCACTTAGTGAAGTAGTCAATGGCTACCAGGATGAACCGATGTCCGTTTGAAGCTTTGGGCTCAATCAAGCCAATCATGTCGATTCCCCATATGGAAAAAGGCCATGGGGAAGAAAGAACTTTGAGATGCGCTGACGGTACATGGATTTTATCGGAGTATATCTGACACTTGTGACACCTCCTCATGTACTTGTAGCAGTCGGATTCCATTGTCAACCAATAGTACCCTGCTCTTAGAATTTTTCTCGCCATTGTGTGTCCATTGGCATGAGTGCCAAAGGTTCCTTCGTGAATTTCTTTCATCAGCATATTTGCTTCTGGTCTGTCGACGCATCAAAGCAAAACCAAGTCGAAGTTTCTCTTATAGAGTGTATCACCGCTCAGGAAGAAGTTGCCATCCAGTCTTCTGAGGGTCTTTCTATCTTTTCTTAGTGCCCCAGGTGGGTACTCTTGTTTTTGAAGGAAGCATTTGATATCGTGATACCAAGGTTTGTCGTCTATGATTGCTTCAATCGTGAAGATGTAAGCGGGCCGTTCTAGGCGCATTACGTCGATCTTAGGTATGTCATTCCATTGACCTACACTAATCATGGAAGAGAGTGTGGCTAATGCATCAGCCATGTGATTCTCCTCACGAGGGATGTGATGAAACTCAATTCTGTTGAAGAAAGGTAACAACCTTCTTGCATAGTCTTTGTAAGGAATCAATCCTGATTGGTATGTGTTCTAATCTCCTTTTATCTGATTGATAACCAGGGCTGAATCGCCATATACATCCAAGTTCTTGATCCTTAAATCAATCGCTTCTTTGAGACCCATAATACAAGCTTTGTATTCGGCCTCGTTATTCGTACATTTGAACGTGAGTCTGGCGGTGAAAGAAATGTGGGTACCCTGAGGGGTAATAATTATTGCCCCAATTCCGTTTCCATAATGGTTAACTGCTCCGTCAAAAATTAGTCCCCACTGGGAACCTGGTTCTGGCCCTTCACTGGGTAGCGGTTCGTCGCAATCTTTCATCTTTAGATACATGACATCTTCGTCTGGGAAGTCGAACCCGATTGATTCTTGATCGTCAATCGGTTGATGAGCTAAATGATCGGCTAAAATACTTCCTTTAACGGCTTTCTGAGCAAGGTACTCTATGTCATATTCTGATAACAACATCTGCCAACGGGCAATCCTTCCCTTGAGAGCAGGTTTTTCAAATACATACTTGATTGGATCCATTTCGGAGACCAACCAAGTAGTGTGACGAATCATGTACTGACGAAGACGTTTGGCTGCCCAAGCCAAAGCACAGCAAGTTTTCTCGAGCATCGTGTACCGAGTTTCACAGTCGGTGAACTTCTTGCTTAGATAGTAAATGGCATACTCTTTCCTTTTGGTTTCGTCTTGTTGGCAAGTACACACCCTATTGAGTCTTCCAAGACTGTGAGGTAGATGATCAGTGGTCTTTCTTCCACTGGAGGTGATAGAATCGGAGGATTCAACAGATATTCCTTAATACTGTCGAAGGCGGTTTGGCAGTCTTCTGTCCAAATGCAATCCCGATTCTTTTTGAGTAACTTGAAAATCGGCGCACACGTGACGGTCATAAGGAATATGAATCTGGAGATGTAATTCAAATGTCCCAGGAATCCTCTGACTTGTTTTTCAGTTTTCGGAGAAGGCATTTCTTGAATGGCCTTAACCTTGTCAGGATCAACCTCAATTCCTTTCTGGATGACGATGAACCCTAAAAGTTCCCCTGAACGGACACCGAAGGTGCATTTGTTGGGATTCAAGCGGAGTTTGTACTTTCTCAGACGCTCGAATAGTTTCAACAGGTGGGTCACATGCTCCTCCTCTGTTTTAGATTTGGCAATCATGTCATCGGCATATACCTCGATTTCTTTATGTATCATGTCATGAAACAGAGTAGTCATGGCCCTTTGATAGGTTGCCCCGGCGTTCTTCAAACTGAACGGCATTACCTTGTAACAAAAGGTACCCCATGGGGTAATGAAAGAAGTTTTCTCCATGTCTTTCGGCGCCATCTTGATCTGGTTATAGCCCGAGAATCCATCCAGGAAGGAGAAAACTTTGAACTTTGTTGTACTGTTAACCAGCATGTCAATGTGTGGTAAAGGAAAGTTGTCCTTTGGACTTGCCTTGTTCAGATCCCTGTAGTCGACACACATTCTGACTTTTCCGTCCTTTTTCGGAACATGCACTATGTTGGCAAACCGTTGAGGATATTCAGATGTAGCGAGGAAACCCACGTCAATCTGTTTCTGTACCTCCTCTTTGATTTTGATGGCCATGTCTGGGTGAGTCCGTCTCAACCTCTGTTTTACAGGCGGACATTCTGATCTTAACGGTAAGTGATGTTCCGCGATGCTGGTATCCAACCCTGGCATATCCTGATAGGACCAAGCGAATACATCGGGGAATTCTTGGAGAAGCTTTGTCAAACTCTCTTTGGCAGTTGGACTGAGCAGTGCCCCAATCCTGATTTATTTTCTCTCTTTTTTCGAACCCAAGTTAACCGTTTCCAACGGCTCTTTGTGAGGTTCAATGAACCTTTCCTCTTGTCTGAGTAATCGGGAGATCTCTTCTGGAATTTCGTTGTCAACTTCTTCTTCAGCCCCAAATAACGGGAACTCAAAGTTGGGAGAAGGCATCGGATCGTATGTTTCAACGGGGTTTAAAACAAGCAATCTGCATGACGTGATGATTCGTGTTTAGAAGAGATAGAGAGAATGCAAAAGTGTGCAGTGTATTTTTCTTATTACTGCTTGTTTTTATTATTGAATTGTTTTTTAGGATTACCATTTTCTGAGAAAAAGCAAAAAGAGAAAACAGCAATTAATGCGGAAATTACAGAACGACGTTATTTTATTAATGAACAAGTCGATTCTTGAAACTACAGCCCTATAAAACAAAACTCTGTCACTTTGGGCAAAGCGAAGAGGGAAAATTTACAGAAAGCGAGCCCTATCAAAACATCTGTTTCACCTGGGCAGGGTGAAAGGTTAAAGATGGCAATTACTTTGATTGGCGAACGACCTTCGGAACATCGACAACAACCCATTGCCGGCGAACTCCTCGGTGAATCACAAAGTCTGGCACCTTCCTTGATTTATCTTCAGAAATAACGCTGATTTCTGGTGGAGCAGGATCATTGGAATCTGTCTCCCAGGCCGAGTTATCGTAGGAGGATTCCTCAATTGTATTTTGCATAGCATTTGCGCTCTCAGCTGTATCTCCCCATCCAGTTGGCTGGATATCTTCGAGCCTGATACGAGAGCTTTCGGGAGCGGTGTACTTGGCCATGTAGTCGTATTTTCCACTCGGTTATCCCAAGGTGTTCCACACTTCTTTGGAACTGGAGGGGTCATCTCTCTCGATGACGTTGACCTCAGGAAAGGCATAGTTGATGAATTCAAGTCCTGCAAAAACGTTGCAAATTCATCGTCGTACTGATTAGTTTCTGAATAACCTGAGTGTTGATCCCATGACATGGTGGGGACACAGGTATTCTATTCAATGATGCTCAGCTGAGTTTCATTACTCGGCTGACTTTCTGGCCTTAAGTCTCCTGGGTAAGGCTGCCACATTGGCAGGCCATCCATCGGGCCATAGTAATTATGGTCAAAGTTGTCTTTCATCAGAGTGTCCTCCTCTAATGAATTTGGCGGAGCACGACATCCTTCCAGATCACAACCTCCGTATATCATTTCGACATCTGACCGTGGTATAAATCTCGAACTCTGTGCGGGATAGCAAAATAGCGTAGGCACCTCTTCCTGAGACATATAATCGTCCTCGTTAAGATATGACTTCCATCCTTCATCCATGTCGGAGGAATCATCTTTATTGATGGTATGCACTTCTTGAGGCACTGGGTGAAGGAACCCTCCACTGTGAAAGAAGTTCTGAATGGGATGAAGACTTTCATCGTTAGCAGCTGTCCGGGTACAGGTTGCAGAAAAACCAAGACCCTTCTTTGTTGTATTGCTAGTAGGAATGACAAGCTGTCCCCATCCTGTTGTATCGGTACTCTCGACCGCTTTAATAGCATCTTTGTATGAGGAAATCGAAGTTCCTCCTCCGGATTGATCGTCCTTGTGTAACGAAAGCGCTTGGAACTGGGTTCCGATTATCCCTTCTGGTTCCACATAAGTGGATGACGATAAATAGCTGACGAGCAAGGCCTCTTCCCCATAGACTGTGATGAGTTGGCCGTTCTGGACGAACTTTAGCTTTTGGTGGAGGGTTGAAGTGACCGCTCCAGCCTGATGTATCCAAGGTCTTCCTAATAAACAACTGTACATTGCTCGGATGTCCATGACCTGGAAGGTGACTTGGAAAGTGTGAGGACCAATAGTTATAGGAAGGTCAACTTCGCCGATAACCATTTTTCTGGATCCGTCGAACGCTTTGACGACGACCTCGCTGGTTCTCATCGGAGGGCCCTTGAATAATAATTACATCAAAGTGGACTTCGGCATAACATTCAGGGCTGACCCTGTGTCTACCAGTACGCTGGCTAAAGCATCATCCTGGCAGTTGACTGTGATATTGAGCGCCATGTTATGACGGCGACCCTCTTCAGGTATTCCTCATCACTAAATCCCAAATTATTGCAAGAAGTGATGTTAGAGGCAATACAATCGAACTGTCTGATTGTTACATCCTGTTCCACAAAGGCTTGCTCCAAGACTTTCTGTAGAGCCTCCCTGTGCGCTTCTGAACTGAGTAACAGTGATAATACTGAGATCTTTGAAGGGAGTCTGTGTTGTACCCCAAATTTTACCCCTTAGATGTCATATTTTTCTTGCATCCGCATTTAGACCTCAAGCATGCATGCATTGTTAACTAACCATTTCTTGTTGCAAGTTGTTTCTTTTTATTGGTGAAAGATAGGATTTACACAAAGACGGCAAGGTCTCCCTAAGACATCTTTTTAGCCAAATGCGACCATTTGAGTCTACATGCATCCAAGAGGACCTTTTCAACAAGAAATCAAATGTTTCACCAAGACAAGTCAACCATGGCCTTTCATGTCAAGCAAAGTGTGATTCCAAATCTTGAGAAATTATGCCTTGTGATAACAAACATCCTTAGAATCCATTTTTGGGCCTTAAAGTTTTTTTTCTCTCAAGTGCAAGAATTTTTCATAAAGATAAATATTCATCAAGGTGTGACATATCCAAATGGTGCCATGAGAGGATTTAATTTTGCAATGACCTAAGTTTGTCCCGTAACATTTCTTTTTGGGTCATGGACATATGGTTGTCTCAATTTATTTTTGGGCCCAAAAGATATTATTTGGATCAGAGGCTTTTAAGGTGTTAAAAATTCCAAGTTGTGTTCCCGTATGGATTAAGAAGCAAGGCCTTGTATATATAATTAATCCATATGCCATTTATTAAGTGAAAAAATCTGAAGATGCTTTGCTTCAAAAGCAAGTTTTGTGGAGTCACTACACATTACCTTCTGAGCTCACCCATTCCTGTTGAAACCAAAAGGATACTGAGACCTCATTTTGAATTAGTGAAACAAGGAGGCTCAGCACAAGAGGCCTGCATGCATGAGCAGAGAGGTCGTACTCAAAATTCAAATTATTGCTCCTTTTTAGATTTCTCTCTCACGACACTTTAAAAGGTGGTTTTGGAATAACCCTTGAAAAATGAAAGTCACAGACTGTACCACCACCTCCTCCACTGCACTTATCCTGCATGGTGATTGACCAAGATCAACGGTTGAGGATGTTGATACACAAAACCTAATTTCTTATCCTATGGACCAACCAATTATCTACTGTATTTCCAACACCCGGATCCACTTGCTTGGCCTATAAAAGGATGTCGTTTTTCCTTTGTTCGACACACCAGAAATTGCCAAGAATTTCTCTCTGACTCTCCCTTCCATAATCTTGCAAGTAACACTCCAAAACTTGCAAGAACTTCACTATTTTTCATTTCCTCTGTAACCCAGAAACATCACAACCAACACTCCGAGAAAACACAAAAAAAAAAGAACTCATCAAAACCTCTCCACTTTCCCATTTTGCTAAGTTCTGCAAGCCACCCTCGAGTCTTGCAAGAACTTACCTTTTTCTTCCCGTAAACACTTCACATCTCCCACACTTTAACCACCAAAAGTTCTTGTTTCGTGCTGAGAAGTTGGCTCTGTAGCAGTTGAAGGAGGAAAGCATCCACCATCTCCAGAAACATTCGCCTGTGAAGAAGCAGCGGACTTTCTCCACTAGGTATCACGCTACCTCATTTTGTTTTCGTTTCATGTTTGCACCATGCTGTTAATATAGTCATTGTCTTGTTATTTTCCATGATCATTTTGTTCCATACTGTTATCATGCTTGTTATTTCGTTATTGCTTAGTGTTGTAGTTATGCTGCTCCATGTTGTTATCATAATGTGATCTTGTCATTGTTGGATTATTGTTTGTTTCTGTAAAAAAAAAAACCATTAACAGGTCTTGTTTCATTTTATTTTGTTAACCGTAACTGGTTCAAATTCGCGAAAGCTAAAAAATATAAATAAGAAGTTGTGGTGGCTCTCGCCACGTTGAATGTATGGCGTCCGCCATTTGGTTTTAAAAAGGAAATATAATAAAATAATGCACCACCATGTAAAAGATATAATAAAAAACTCACACCACGTAGAGAAAAACACAAAATAAAAAAATAAGGACACAGGTGGCGCAAGCCACCTTCACCTACACAAAGGGGTGGCGCAAGCCACACCCTTCACTCACACACACAAGGGGTGGCGCAAGCCACACCCTCACACACACACAGTGGCGCAAGCCACTTGCACACACACACACACTCACATAGTGGCACCCGCCACTCTCTTGTCTTGTTGTTTTTTTTAATTTATTTAGTTGTTTTAATTCTTATGTTCAAAACAACAAATAAAATATGCTTCACCTCATTTTTCTTAAAAATCAAACACTATGTTCCTATAGACATCAAAAACATTATATGCTTTAGCTCATGAAATGTTGTTTCCAGACTTTGAACAAATCTTCATCATGTGAATTTTGTCTGTGCTTCCTGGCCATTGTCACTAGTTTGCATGACTTTAAATGCACTTGTTTTCAAACTTTGAAAATTCTTTTTTTTGCCATGCCTGGATCATTTTTGTTTGCCCGCTGATTTTAAAAGAGTTCTGAAAATATTGTTGTGATTTTTGAACATTGTTCTCTGACTTTAACCAAACCCTACCACGAGTATATTACATGAATGTTTGTTTCTGGTGTTTGCCATGCCATGCTTGATATAATCATGTGACTATTAATTTTGAATTGAGTTTGATATGAAATGTGCTTGATCTGTAAAGTTCAGTTCCTGATTTCAACAAAAACTTACTATGCAATGCTGAATGTTTTGTTCTTTGATGATAAGTTGCATATGCATGTGGTTTAAATTGTGAATGTCCTATTTGCCATGATTGTCACAATTATTTGATCACTTATCAGTGCTGTTTACCATATTCAATAAAATCTCACTATTAAATGAATAATCAAGATTTAAATAAACAATCAATATTTAAATAAATAATTTATATTTAAATAAATAATTTATTTTTAATAAATATTCAGTATTTAATAAATAATCAATAATTAAATAAATCATTAATATTTAAATAAACAATAAATAATTTTATGCGGGGATTAGAAGGGTGTTACACCTTGAGGAGGAAAGCGTCCAGCGACGCTGCAGTTTCAATGCCAACTGCCTTGGCAAATTTGATGCGGGGGCGAAGTCCTTGCTCGAGACAGAACTTCTTCATATCATCGGTCGTGGAAACATGGACAACTTTTTTGTTGAACCGTTCGATGTAGGCTCGAAGAGGTTCATCTTTCCCTTAAATGATGGCCTCAAGGGAGGCTTCGGTCTTTAGGTGGCGGCGAGAGGCCATGAAATGCCTGGAGAACATTCTCCCCAACTGTCTCTATGATGTGATGGATTCGTCGGGGGGCTTCTTGTACCAATTCATCGCTCCCTTCCTCAGTGTGGTAGGGAATAATCTACATTTGATGGCGCCTCTGATGCCACGGCAGTCGAGCAATGCATTGATATTCTCGATGTGCTCGTCAGGATCTATAGTGCCATCGTACGTGCCCAAGGAGGGGGGTTTCTCTAGCCCCTTCGGAAGGCGTATGGCCATGATTTCTTGGGACAATGGGACGTGAGGCTCGTCACCGCTGCTGCTGCTGGACCATGACAGAGAGCTGGTGCTTCATACAAGGGTAGGACGAGGATCTCAACGGGGAGATGGGGTTCCTGCCCGACCCATGGATCTAGGAGGAGGCGAACGCTGGGGCTCTGATCGTATGTCCCTTTTGGTCCTCTTGGTCCCTGGGGAGTACTGGCTCCGGGGGGAGATATGGTCACGCTTCTGATTTCCTGGGACTCCGGCTCTGGTGGTGCCCGATGGTCTCTTTCACGTCGGGGAGGAGGACTCCGAGATCTCCGGCGCTCTTTCCTCGACGGAGGAGATCTTGGCCGGTTGGACTCTTCAAGGGCTCCAATCCTCGTATTCTGCTGGAGGATTAGGAGGTTGGTCTTGTTGAGGGCCTCGAGGAGGTCTTCCATGGCCGGGTCGGCGTTGGGCGGAACCGGGACAGGCTGGTGGTCCTAGGAGGGATGGACCTCAACGTGATCAACGCGAATGAGGGAGGGAGACGCGGTGGCTCCATCTCTCTGCTGATGGACGTCGTTCCCAAGACAGAGGGTAGCTCTATTAGTATCAGTCATGCTGACGGGGAGGAAGGCAGTGTTGCGAGCATCATTGACATTGTCATGGCTGACCATGATTGGAATCTTAGAAGAACTGTTTTGGTCTTGAATCTACGAGGGAAGAAAGATGGGGATAACAGAGTTTCCACAGACGGCGCCACTGATCTTAACAAAGTTCATTATAAAAATTATTTATTTGAAGTTTAATTTAATTTTATTAGTGCTTTGCACATTTATCATGCCTCTGATAAAGTTAAGGTGTCTAAGTCTAAATCAAATAAAATCACATGGACAAAAATAAAGGTGATCTTACCGGCTAATCATAACCTGAAGTGGACCAGAGACTGCGTCTACGATGCTGGGTTTGAAAGATGAGGAGGGGGATGTACCTGCAAGGCACTCCGATGCTAAAGTAAGGATCAAGAGAAAAGAAGGCAAGTACAAAGTATGTGTTTCTTAAGATGATTTAGAATACCCGACCCTCTTAAATGAGAGGGTTTTTATAATACCCCCAGCGCTTAGCCATTGGTGCCTATTTTCGAGGCGAGATATTCGCTCCCCAAAGAATAGGTGACAGCCAGAAACTAGTTGTTGGAGCGGGAAGAGGTGCCCAAAACTAGTCGTTGCCACGGGCAGAAGCGTAGTTGCGGGCACAAGTGTCGTGACTGTTTTTGGATAGTGGAACCGTGCGTGACGGGCAGGAAATGCTGAGGAGGGGCAGCTGACCCTGGGGGTCAGCCGACCAGTCTTCCCCGGTAGAGGGGAAGAAAGGTAAATGCTGCCCTAAATTGGCTGGACTTAAGTAATTGAGCCGTTCTGGTAGCAGAAGTGGATTGGGACATGCCTAGCCATTGGGTCAGTCTGGAACAAAAATGTATTTTCTAATTAATTTTATTTTTAATAATGACATATTGTAGAGGTCGTTGATGTAATTTGTTTTTTCCAATGTCCTTGTCAAACTAACGGTATTGACTATGGATATTTTGTCATGCGATTTATGAAGGAGGTCATCATGGAAAATCAAAATAAAATTCATTTGAATGTAAGTGATTTTAATATTAAATATTATTAACCATACTTCGGTTGACTTGTTTCAACAATTACCACTACTATGTTTTTTTCTCATTACTATACTAATGTCATGTATGACTTGTCACACGTATATGTAGCATGTTTAATAATTATGAATATATTATGAATAATTTCTACTAGACATGCTTCCTTTGAATATATTATATAGCATGTTTAACAATTCCTTTGAACATATTATGAATAAGTTCTACTAGACATGTTTCGGTTGACTTGTTTCAACAATTACCATTGCTATGCATTTTTTTCATTACTATACTAATGTCATGTATGACTTGTCACGCGTATATGTTTAATAATTCCTTTGAATGTAAATTATTTTAATATTAAATATTATTATTATTATTATTATTATTATTAAATAGTCATATAGACATGGAAAATGTAATTAAATTCTAACTCAATTTTGTGTTGTATTTATATTTGAAGTACTTTCCTGCACGCAAATGTGTTACTTATTCTGAAAATAAGTTAGCTGAAGTCAAAGAGGATTGGGCTTCGTATATGCTACATGATGTTATTCGTGAGTTTCATTTGCCTTCTTCTTTAAATTTTTTTAATTTTGTTTGAGCTTCTAGTCCAATACAAATAGCAATGCCGTAGGTTTATTAGTAAGAGGCTTGGTCAATTAACAAAACTTGGATAGTTATAAAAAATACATTTTATGTGTGGGTTTGAGTTTACTTGAATTCTCAATCATACAAGTTTTGATTCTTTTTTATTTAGTTTGGTGTGTTTAATAATGAGTTTTTTTATTATTTGTAGTTGAATGTGATGCTTGTGTTAGTTATTTTTGACATTTAGGAGTTTTCATAGTATTCATATATAAAGCAACACGAAATCAAGGGGCTTAATTTATTGTATTGTTCTATGTTGCTTCTGAATTTTGAATATTGCTCGTGCAAGTTTTTAATAATATTCATACCTACAACATCTTGTGTACTAATAGGTTTGTTGTACAGTACATAATTGATTTTATCTTTTATGCCACAGGAAAACAAGTGGGGAAACAATTCATGCCCTCGACGTTGGATAACTTATGAGCTTCTCTGGCTTGGTGTTTTTGGTGGTTCTACGCCTACTTTTGTTATGTGAAAGCCTTACATTTATGCTACTATATACTTGTTTTAATTTGGTTGTAATGTCTTCTTATTATATATACATATATATAAAATTAATTTGTGACTAAAGAATATTTTTTTATTGATACAAATTAAGTTCATTTCTTATATGATATAATAGTTACATTTTTAGAAGAACATTAGTTTTATTTTTTAGTATATTGAATCACTCAAAAATATCTCACAGGTATAAAAAAACATGAAAGGTATAAGAAAATGTACAAAAAATTAAAAAAAAAAACTATAGGTATAATAACGCTTTTTAATAAAGCGCTATTATAAAATCGCATCTAACATAGCGCTATTATCAAAAAGCACTAATATAATATAGCATATAACATAGTCGTTGGAGAAAAAACGCTATTAAATGTTGAAAATAAATTAGATATACCAACAGACTATGTTAGCGTTTATAAAAGAAACGCTATTAAAAAAGAGACTCTAATAGCTCTTTAAAAGCACTATTGTAAGTGGCGAACTTATAATAGCGCTTAAAAGCGCTATTAAAGTATAAAAAAACGATATTCCATAATTTTTTTCGCGTAGTAGAAACTACCTAAACAAATCCTCTCTCTCTCTCAAGAGAATATTATAATAAAAAAATTATATTATTTTGTCGAATGCATAGACATATCAAACAAAGTACAATTAAAAATATAAAAAAAAAATTGTTCACTGCATTGATCATCAAACATAATAGAATGTAAAAAGTTGTTTTGTATAGTTTTGTATTATCTTGTACTTATTGCTCTACGGAAAAACACACCATTATTCTTTGAAAAAAAGTAAAATTTATTTACAAACAAATCAACCCTTTTTTTATAATCAATTAATTCAATAAAGCTGGGACAAGAAATGGAGTTCCAAAACCAACTAGTACAAAACTGCCAAAAAGCAGGAAAACAGTAAAAGCACAAACTAGATTGACACTAGCCTACAAATTGCCAACTAGTTATAAAAAATTCAATGGCATCTTGTGCCACTCATACAGATTACATTTAGCTTTCTTTTTGCTATCCAATTCCTTCCACCTCCAAGAAAAATGAATAACTCTATGGAATATATCTTTTGGAATAGCCACTAAATCGTTAAAAATAACCTGATTCCTACGCCACCATATACATCAACAAGTTACAAGCCAAATCAAACAAGAGGAGGAGCAAGACAAAGGAGAGTTTGCCCAAACTAAAAGAGAACCGACACAGTTGGTAGCTACTGGGATTTGTACACCAAGCGAAGATTTGACATTCCGCCAAACTAACTTAGACTTAGCGCAAGAGACAAAGAGATGACAGTTATCTTCAACTACCTGAAAGCAAAAAACACATACCGTTTCGTGCAGATCAGATATAATTCCTCTCTTTACACGATTTTCACAGGTAGGAAGCCGGTTTAAGATGAGTACCAAAAATCTGAACTTTAAGTGGAATCCTTGAATTCCACAAGAAATTCAGAGCTTCTATCGATTTCCCATCCAATTCCGCCTCCTCTGATTCTAAAATAAAAGCCTCATAGCAGGATTTTACATTGAACAAGTTATCTATACATTTGGGACACCGAACTGAGTCTTCCTCATGAGGGCATAAAGTATTATTTCCAGTAAAACATTATTGCCATACAACTCCCAAACCCACCTGTTCCCAACCCAGCTTCCACAATCCTTAACCAAAACATCTTGCCTTGGTGAAGCAGCAAATAAACTAAGATACTGTAGCTTAAGCGTAGAAGCTCCAAGCCAGCGAGAATGCCAAAACAGAGTATTTCCTCCATTCCCTACTTTCCAATTTAAAATATTGAAGAAACCTCCTTCCTTGGTAGGATCAGTCAAGCTTAAATGATCTTTCCACCACAAGGACCAATGCTTGGGACTGCTAAAATACTGTCTTGACATGATGTTTTTCTTCACACAACCAAACTTAGCTTTCAGAATTCCACTCCATAAAGAACTTAGTTTGTTGATCACCCTCCATAACCATTTTGCGACTAAAGCACGATTGAAAACCGCCACGTCTTTAATGCCCAATCCACCTCTATTTTTTGGTTTGAACACTTGAGACCACTTCACCCAATACACACAATTCTTGTCGCAATCACCAGCCCATAAAAATTTACTTTGGATTGCTTTAATTTCCCTCAATACTTTAACCGGAGCCAAGTAGAAAGGTAAGTAATGAATTAGAAGATTGGATAGAACTGAGTTAATCAACGTTGCTCGACCACCAATTGACAGTAACCTTCCTCTCCAAGAAGAGAGTCGCGCTTTGAATGTCGCAACAATCGAATTCCAAAACGCAATACTTTTGTGTTTACCACTAACAATCAGCCCCAGGAATTTAAAAGGAAAAAATGCCTACTTTACACGCCAAGAAAGATGAAGCAGCTTCAAGCTATTGCTTAACTTGAAACACAAATCATGGTTCACCACTGATCTTTAATTTATCCAAGGGAAGGGAAAAAGAACGAATAACCCATGACTATGCAATGCAATGCAAAGCAAAAGAGAATCTAAGGTTCGGGGGTTGGTTATACCTAGGGAAGGTGTTAGCACCCTAAGTATCTGTAGTACTCTACATGAACCTCTTGTTTTAATGTGTTATTTTATTATTTGTTTGCTAAAGGGTGAAAGGGAAAAACCTAAGGGTATATACACTAAGTGTGCTCGCCAAGACATCACATCTCGTGCCTACGTATCCTGACGGGAATGGAATTAGAGCATTCGTAGTTCCCCTCAATAAGGGTAAACAGGGTGAAAAGAAAAGGTTGCTCGCCAAGGAATGACCATGTGCCTACGTATTCTCAAAAGAAACTTTGAGAAATCAGAGTGTCTGTAGTTCAGACTACAGATAAAACTATGTTTGTTGGTTGGTTAGGAGAAAAGACAAGTTGTATCTTAAGTAGAATACTCAACTGAACCACCACAAACATGCGGAAGATGGATCTTTGCTTCACATTAAGAGAATGACTCTGACTTGGATATATGATCGACGAGTATGCCACATACCTCACTCAAGCGAAAAAGAATCAACATCTTTCTCAACTATGTCATGAGGTAGGAGAATTACATCTCAACTAGGGATGACTAATGTCTAATCTCCCAAGGGAGATGGGGAACTTAACTGTAAGTTGTCTAAGTTACATCCTAAGGGAAACGATCCAAAGGGAAACTACCTAAGAGGTATCTATCTAAAGTCAAGAATCTAAGTATGTACATCCTAGAGGGAATCAACCTAAAAGGGAAACAAGTATCACACAAAGGGTGAATGATGCAAACGAAATGCAAAGGCATATGACTGTATAGTCAACAATAAGTCCTTCCCTTGGACTCAAGCAGGTAATCATAAAAATCAAGATCTACGAATGAGCATCAAACAAAGTAGGCATCAGGGAGATAAGGATATACAATGTGCAGACAGCCAAATTAAGAGTATGAACAAATAGCAGCATATATACAAGACATAAATCCAGGCATCACGAAAGCAGGCATTAAGCAAATAGTAAGGGATGGAAGGATCTAACCAAAAAGATGGCGCATGACAAGCGTTCTCCTCAACTGGACTGATGATCTGCCAATACAGGCAAAGCAACATAACCGGTGCAAGGTCTCCAATTCTCAACTCCAAGAGCATAGGGAAGGGTCCTAGATCTAAGTCCACAGTCCAAAGCTCGATATAGTAACCACAGTCCACCAATTAAAAGTTTTAGGGTTTCGATAGTTATTAGTGTGTTTTGAATGAGGTATGAACAAGATAAGATGACAGTATGAATATGAAATATGAACAGTAATATACAGTCAGTGAAGTATTAACAGATAAATCAAGAGTATATGGACAGAAATTAAAGTTAGTGGTCAACTGTTAATCAGATGAATTGAGTCCACTTTAGCGCTAAACCGTCGTAGCACGATCTATGACGAAGATCATACTATAGGAGGTCACGCAATTTGATCTTTGTGCTAAGAAATCGTGCCACAAGAAAAAAAAAAGGTGACAATCTCGTCTTAATCACAAACTTTCATCGATTAATCGAAGGTAACCTATCATGATCCCAAAGTATAGAAAGTGATCTCGATGATCACTCACTACAGATTTGAAATCATGAAGGTTAATCGGTTCAATAACCAACATTCGTGAATCTAAAGACTTCATCGATCGAAGATGAAAAGAAAATAGAAGAAAAAAGTGAAGTGAAATGGAAATAATAATAAAAGAGAAATGAATAAATCATAAATAATCAAAGCCATTAAACCAAATTATTAAAGAAAATCTTTTAGAAATAGGTAAAACTAAAAAAATAATTGAGGGAAAAAAATGAATAAATAAAATAAAATAAAACATAATAAGAGAAGGTGGGTATGCGCTGGACTTGGTGTGTAGCATGGAATCACACGGACTCCACACGGCCCATCATCCAAGAAATAAATATTGCTTCCAAAAAAAACAAACCATCAGCATTTATTTCAAGAACAAATCAAAAGAAATATAAAAAAGAGAGGGAGGGGTGCGTATCAACCGAGAGTGTATAGGAATCACATGAGCCTCCAAGCCCGTCATTCTACAACATAGCATGTTAGGTTTTTTAAAAGAAATGAATCACCGTTTTTTTTAAAATAAAAGGCACGTGCAATTTGGTCAAAGGGAAGTCATTCTTCAAAAAACACGGTCTTTCACTTTAGAAGAAAAAACAAATTGAAACTAAATTTAAAGCAAGAAAGGGTCAATCAGCCATGGCAGGATGCTCCTCATCACGCAATATATCACCAATAAGATTCGGAAGAAAATATCATTCCAAACTTGAACGGCGACCACTTTCCGTCTCGATATTGTTCTGATATTAAGGTTTGCATTTCAATCTCGGTTCCTTCTTCTTCTTTTCTTCTTTACAGTTCTGGTTTTGATTGGGTTTTTGAGAAGATTTGAAAACGGTTTGGTGGTGGTTTCAGGAAGGGTTGATGATTGCGTTTTTTATTTGAAGTTGGAGAAGCAGATTTGGAATGGAGATGTTGCTGGGTTTTTGTTTGATGGAAGAATGGTGATTGAGGTTTATGAACGACGAAGATTGAAGGAGGGTGTGGGTTTTACTAGTGTTTCGTAATGCGGTTTTTGAGCTCTGTGGAAGGAAAGAATTCTCAACATGGAAGGTGGAAAAACAACGTTGAGAGATCTGAGATATATTACGAAGCAGGGAGCCCAAAGAGTGGAGAAGCGTTGATGGTTTTATAAAGTGGTCCCTCTTCAATTCTTATTCAACAAGTGTATCTTTGTCTTGTATTGTCTTGAGCAATCCTTTTCATTGCAGGTTGTGGTCTGGTGCGTTGTTGTTGCGCAGGCATTTGTAGGTTACGTGCTTCTTGGCATGCTGCGTATTGCTGTGGAATTTTGGACGATAGTGGCATGTTTGCAGCATGGTTCGAGCATGTTGAGGCAGTGTAGTGGCTTGTGGGCTTGTACGGTTTGCTTTGCTGCAACAAATTATTGGCTGTTGTTTTGTCTTGTTGTTGGCTCATGTATATTTCAACTTGATTCGTAACTTTTTTGCATCTCACGACTTGTTTGTAATTTTTTTTGGCATTGGTTCGTAAAAAAAGTGATGGGCTTTCCTTGTATGACAATTTTATGAGCCCTTTTGTTTTTTGTATAATTTGATCGAAAATGGGCTTTGGATTTTAGAAATTGGAAATTTGAAACTTGCACCCCTATATTATTCTTGTACCATGCTTGTAAAACCTAATCCATAAGAATTTTGAATTTGACTCTTAATTAAAACATGACCATAAGAATTGAATTTCCAATGCTTGATCCAAACATCGTCATCAACCAACTTTCACCCTTTTGAATTCTTCACTTAAATTGAATGAAGCTTGAATCTTGCATTTGGAAAGACATGACATTTGTAACATAGAGCAAATGGAACATCGAATTAATTCCTGGCAAGAAATTCACTATTCAGCGCTCTTGATGAATCTTGAATAAATTGGATCATTGAACTGAAGCAATTCTTGAATTAACCTTGAACTGACACCTTGAATCCATGAATCCAGTAAATCAAGTCTTTCATAATGAATCAAATGAACAAGAACACGCCTTCAAATCATAGGGTCACGACTTAAAAATATGAACTTTACTATCCATAACCATGCCTACAGATGTACTGATTTCTGGTGATCCTCAACCACGTAACACTTGCTTTCAGCATAGTCTGATGACTTGATCCATACACAGTTAAACCGGTTTGGCACAAAAAAAACCTAACTGAAACCTCAAGTGAATGACACATGCCCATCTTAAACACAAAGGCTGAGAAACCCTAATCTTCGTCTTGAGTACACACTGATGAACAAAGACCTGATAAGAATCAAAACCCTGATTTACCAACCTTGGAAGCTTCTGGATTCAAACCCTAGTTTACAAATGCAACTAAACAAAACAAAACTGAAGATCGGTTAGTTATGCAAGATGAAATGCGTGATATGTTATGCGGACGATGCAAAACGAAAAAATGTAGAATCTTAGGATCAAAAATTAGGGTATGACAGCTTCCATTCACTAATACCGAAGAGAAGCTACTACAGGCCAACCCTTTAATCCAGTCCCTCCATTTAGTGCCAAATTGCATTGTCTCTAATACTTTTAGAAGGAAACTCCAGCTCACGCAGTCATATGCTTGTGAGAAATAAACTTTGAACAAATATCCTTTTTTCCTTCTCTTAATTGCAAGGTCTAAAACTTCATTAGCTACAAGAACATCATCCAGCAACTATCTACCCGGGATGAAGGCTGTTTGGGAAGATGACACTAATTTACCTATTACAAGGCTCAATCTAACAGCCAAAATCTTAGAAACAATTTTGTATAAACTACCAACCAAGGAAATTGGTCTGAAATCATTCAAGGATTGAGGGTTGTCTTTCTTTAGAACCAAGGCTATAAAAGAAGAGCAAATTGCTTTAGGAAAATAAGCCTTCTCATGAAACTCTGCTATACAATTGATAATATCACCACCAATAATCTCCCAAGTTTTCTTTATGAAATTAAAATAAAAACCATCGGGGCTAGGAATTTTATTGTCGTCGCAAGAATTGATAGCCTCGAGAATATCTTCAACTGAAAAAGGCTCAGAAAGCATGACATTATCCTCTTCAGAAAGTTTTTCCAAATCACCTAAATCCATGCTAAAACTACCAAGGGACTGGTTCTGATATTTAGCAGCAAAATGATCAAGGACAACATGTTTTACATCCTCAACATTATCTTCCACATTCAAACCGACATTCAAAGTTGAGACCGAATTTAACCTCCTCCTTGTGTTAATAATGGAATGGAAATACTTAGTATTATTATCACCTTCCGTTGCCCACTTTAACCTTGACTTTTGGTTTAACAAGCTCTCTTTAAGGTGCAAGTCATTCCAAATTCCATCCTGAGCATCACTTCTATCTTTCAACATACTGTCCGACAAATCAAAATCCGTCTCAACCTTCAATATGATTAAGTTTCTCTATGCCGTCCTCCACTTTAAGGTCTAATATCCCAAAGACATGGATGCTCCACCATTTTAACTTGGTTTTGAGAGCCTTCAGTTTTTGTAGAAGAATACTACACGCACTGCCAAAAGCTTCAAATGATTCCCAAGATTCTTTGACAAACTTGAGAAATTCTGGATGTCCAAACCATGCATTGAAGGTTCTAAACGGTTTTGGCCCCCAATCCTTATTATTGAAAACAAGCGACACCGGCCTGTGGTCCGAGACGTCCCTATCACCAACGTTCTGACTATGAACCTTCCAATCTCTACTTAATTATTCCGAAATGAGAAACCGATCCAATCTACTCTTACAAGAGCCACTTGAGTTGAACCAAGAAAATGTATTACCCACAACTGGTAAGTCCAATAGTTCTATTGCATCAATGAGCAAACCAAACTCCTTCATATCAACAAGGTTGTATTGACCCCTTCCTTTCCTTTCATTACTAGATTTTACTGCATTAAAATCTCCCCCAAGAATCCATTCCCCCCGCGGAAAACTTACTTTCAACCTAATGAGATTCTCCCACAATTTCCTTTTCTCACTCAAAACACAAGAGGAATAGATATTAACAATGTTGACAGGCTTACCTCTACAAATACCATTTATCCCAAGGAATCCTTCCCCAGAAAAGCTGAAAACAGGGCAAAACGAATTCTTATTCCAAATGGATAACATACCTCCAGATTGGCCAATAGATCCAGTTGTAGACTAGCCGAATTCATCACCACCCCACAAGCTTTTTACAAAGTTATCATCTATGATTTGGCGTTTCATTTCCTTTAACAAGCAAAACTCAACCTTCTCCTTCGATATCAATTGTCTAACTCTCCTTTTTTTAATGGAAGAAATGTTCCCTCAAGTATTGAAGGAAATAATATTCACGAAATTGTGATTGTTGCCTCCTTCAAATCCTCATATCTAGCTCTGTCCCTCTTTTCCAAACCTCTTATGATACTTTCAAGAACTTCGTCATTCTCCTCACCCTCGATTCCTATATCTTTCATCATCACCCACACCATTTCCGTAACATCTTCAAGTTTTCTCTTCACCCTTTTGTTTCCTTGCTCCACATCATTATCAGAGAGAGACTCGCAACACATGACTGAGCCACCAAAAAACCTTGATTCACTATTAGCAATCATAGGAGAGATGGAAATAGGATCTTCATATTTCCCAACAAAGGAGATAATTGGTTTGATTTGTAGAGAATAGTGGATCAAAGATGAATAGTAAGAAGGGGCAAAAGGGATCTTTATCTTTTCATAAATCTCATTCAAAGATTTATTCTTTCTAGAAAGAATGGCTGAAATAGGCCCATTAAGTTTACTTAGAGACATCGGAAATAGGTTGGGCCTTACCTCCACTTCAGAGATAGGGTCCGAACTATTCATATTAAGGCCCACATCAATACTAGCATCCAAAATCGTTCCACTAGTATCCTGATTGTACTTGTTTCTTGTTTCAAAACCAAAAATCCTAGTATCTTCCAACCTACCAGACCTACCCTCCACATCCTATCCCATCCGTTCCCCATTCAATAGGCAAACATTTAATGCACCCTTCTCTTTAGACATATCATCAATACCATAAACTCCCCCTACATCCTCCAAAAATCACCTTTCTGGTTTGGGATTTAGAACAACAGCCCTGAGTCACTTTATCATTGACCTCTTTTACCACTTCTGTATCACCAATATCCATGCCTTTTAGCAGCTCCGTACCCTCGAAAAATTCTTCGTTTTGTCCGGCTTCAGGACTTTCATGGAATTCGCTCCCCACTGAACCTTCTTTGTTTACTTTACCGGAACCACCAGTAAATTCTTCACCGGAGTTGATAATGTCATCATCGTTACCATCTTCATCACCTTCAGTGTCGTCATCCGTTTCATCAACAACAGATTCACTTAGCTCTTTCTTTTTACTTGGGATAACGATCCTTTTAGGCCCATAGTTATCTTCCATCATTTTAATACTGAAGAAGTCACCATTTACTTCTACGTTAAACATCTCGTTCAAGTTGCTAGTATACTTTATTTTGATAAGGATTCTTGCAACATCTAAATTTGTTTGTGATTCCATTTCATCGTCACTGCAAATGAATTCTCCCAACCTACATGATATAAGTTTGAAAAAATCCTGTCTCCAAACATGGCATGGAATCCCAAAACATTTCACCCATGTGAGTCATTCCATATCTACTTCTGCTGGGGACCGCTGCCTGATATCCTCAAACCAATTTAGCAACCAATCTTCCTCTTCTTGTAATAAAGATCTAACTGTATTTTCTTCTCTATCTTCAAGCAAGCAAAGGTTAGCACCCATAGGTGTGGCTTTAATGTGAAAGAATCCCTCCATATTAAGTGCGTCATGGATATTATGTGTATTCCCCGGTATCTTTACAACACCCACATATGTATCTTCGAATCGCTTAAACTCCTTAGCTTCTAGCTTGAACTGTAATCCGGCCCACCTGGGTTTTTCCACCATATTTTCACTATATTTTGCTCTATGAATGTTATTTTGGTGCTTAGACCTGTTAAATTCAATCCCTCTAACCACTTCAGCATATGAACACTCACGATTTGACTTCTTCCAACCAGGCCTCATTGCATTAGCCTTTGTTTCATAGGCCATTGATGATTTCTTAATGCTCTTTTTTCCAAAGTTTTCCCCTCCTCTACTAAACCTAGGAGTATTGACAAAGATCTTCCTTCCATTGATTAATATTATCTAGTTTTATTGCCAATAGCCTTTCATCCTCTTAGCTGGGATAAAAACTTCAAACAGAATGCCATGATCCTTGGAAATATTAGCCATGTCTCTAGCACCATATTGTTTTGGGAATTCTGTAAAGAAGAAAGATGAAATTTCTTCATGTTCCCCAACTTGTTTACCACTTCTCTCTTTCCATATCGAAACCCTAAGCTTCTCTTCGTCAAACCTCCTCTTCTTAACAACCGTCCAATCCATTGGCTTAACCTTGAAAGAAGACTAAATTACAGCACCAAGTAAGTTCCCCGAAAAAATCCCGACCTCTGCCAAGGCCCCTAACCTAAGGCTAGGAGTTTAAGCCGAAGACAGAAGATGAGAAAATTTCCAGATACAAACTTAAAAATTGAATTTGATGTTCAAGTTGAAAAGATGAAACAAGCTCATAAGTTACAGCTGGGAGGGAAGGTATCATTTGGATTGGTCTTGAGGATAGGAAAACTGTTGTTGATGTTCACAATGATTTTATTGTCTGGATGAATTTCCTCAAAAAGAAGAAAGTTGCAGCTGGGAGGGAAGGTATCATTTGGATTGCAACTTGTTGGAATTTAAGGCTCTTACGGAATGACGTCCAATTCAAAGGAGAAAATGTTTGTGTTCTCGATCTGGTTTGGAATATAAAACTGTTATGTTGGAGGTGGTCCTTTATTGGTAAAATTACTAACTCCAATTGCAACTTCTATGATTTTTGTAAAAATCCTTTACACTGTCTTGTTTAAGTTCCAATTGGTCTGTTATTTTCATTGTATCAGACTATTTTTGTAATCGGGTTAGAGTACCCCCAATACTCTTTTAATATAATTCTCGCTTACTTAAAAACAAAAAAAAGCTCATAAGTTATGCTAATAACTCTAACACTCCAGTTAAGAAGTTTTTCATAGTTACGAAAAGGGGTTGCAAATTATGAGGCCATATTTTACTAGGTCCTCTATAAGCCAACCTAGCTGGCATAAAACCCCAGTTACTATTTGGTTTATTAATATAGTAAAATACTAGTAGGAAACTCGTGCGTCCGCACAGGTTCTAGTGTAGACTGCAGATACGTCTCCCGTTAGGTTATGAAATAATAAAAAAAAAACAAAAATAAAAAAATGTAGTTCTAAATTAAAAAAGAATTAAAATGATTCACCCAATAAATGATGTATTTTTTCACGTATATAAATATTATTTTTGTTTTGACACTATTTATAAATATATTTGAATCAATGGTAAAGGTGTTCTCATTTATAAAAATATTTAAATCAAAATATTATTTTTGTTTTGACATTATTTATAAATATATTTGAATCAAAAGTAAAGTTTTTTCCGTTTATAAAAATAGCTTTTAAGAATAATATTAAATTTAAGTTGAAATAGTAATAAATGTAGAAGATGAAATGTAAACCGAAATATCTAAAATAATATGATTTCAAAATAAGACAATAATTTTATAAGAGAGAATACAATTTTAAAATATCAACTCAATATTTTTTATTAGATTCCCTAAATTGTTTTCACATATTTAACAAAATGGTTGATAAAATGCTATTGTTCAATATTTGGATAAGTAGTAAAGTTGATTTCGTTTATAACAATAGTGTTTGTTCCTGTATATAAAATGTTTTAATCAACAAGGTATTTTTTCCCGTATATAAATATTATTTTTGTTTTGATATTATTTTATAAAAATATATGAATCAATAGTAAAGTTGTTCCCTTATATAAAAATATTTGAATCAACAATGTATTTTTTACCCTATATAATAATAATTATTTTTTGAAATCATTTATAAAATTAATTGAATCAATAATAAAGTTGTTCCCGTTTATAACAATAACAGATTATTCGTATATATAGTAAAATTGTTTTCCGTATATAAATATTTTTCTCGTATATAAACATTATTTTTGTCTTGACTACGTTTATAAAAATATTTGGATAAATTCTAAACTTGTTTCCGTATGTAAAAATAAAGTCATTTATAAAAATATTTGGATTAATAATAAACTTATTCAATTTCGTTTATAAAAATATTTTAATCATAAATTGTTGGAAGTAATTAAATGTAAAAGAAGTTGAATCCTATTTTAAAATTCAAAAAGAATTAAAATGAAACACCCAATAAACGATATAGTGTGCCAGTGTATAAATATTATTTTTGTGTTGACACTATTTATAAATAAATTTGAATCAATAGTAAAGTTGATCTTGTTTATAAAAAAATATAAATGATAATAATATTTTTGTGTTGACATTATTTATAAAAATATTAAAATCAATCCCGTGTGTCCACACGGGTTCTGGTGTGGACTGCGGATACGTGACCATTTAGGTTATGAAATATACAAAAAAAAAAACCAAAATAAAAATTGTAGTTTAAAATTCAAAAAGAAATAAAATGAAACACCCAATAAATATTATTTTTGTGTTGACACTATTTATAAATAAGTTTGAATCAATAGTAAAGTTGATATTGTTTATAAAAAAATATAAATGAAAATAATATTTTTGTTTTGACATTATTTATAAATATATTAGAGTCAATAGTAAAGTTTGTCCCGTTTATAAAAATATTTAAATCAATTATTTTTTTTGTTTTTGACAATATTTATAAAAATATTTCAATCAAAATATGTACGTTATTATGTAAAATTAAATAAGTTATAAAAAAATTGTAGTAAGAATTAAATAAGTTATAGAAAATCACATGTTCAATAAAGTTATTTGAACTTTTTTTACCAATGATTCACTTGCATTGCATTAGCACAAAAACAGATATAATATAATAGTATTTTGTATACCAGTATATCTTAAGAATATTTAATATTATTAAAGATATTTAATATTATTAAAGATATTTAATAATGTTTGTATCTATATTATTAAAAATATTATTAAAAAAACTTGAAATTATGTGTCAATAAACAACATATAAAAATTAAGAAAGTTTGGGAGTGCAGTTCAAATATGATAAAATGATAACATTATAATATATAATAATATAAATAGTTAATTGTAGAAACAGGTCACTACAAACAGTGATCATCTAAAATTATGCGACAACAATTAGAAAGAAAATTTGCAAACTTAATCATCGAATCTAAAACTCCCCGATGTCATAAAGTTGTCCCAGTTGTAGTCGTGCTCATCATCATCATCAGAATCAAAGATATCATACTCCGGTTCTTCATCATCATCTGAATCAATTTTTTTAACCCTTCTACCCGTTGTTCCTGATCTCCCGAATCTTCTCGTCTTTCGTCTTTGTCGCACAGCAAGGGCCCGAGGTAGCTGTTGGAAAAAACCAGTAACTCATTATCGTGAAGAACATGAACAGAATATTTCATGTGACATGAAGAGAAAAAAGAACGGACCATGATGACGATGTTCAAGAAAGGGAAAAAAGAGGCAGGATTAAACAGAACCATACCGGGCCGACCTGATGACGATGTTCTACATGGGGAGGTTGTTGGTGCGGCAGGGGGTGGTGGTCGTCGGCAGAAGGTTCATTCTCAGGAAGTGGTTGGATGTCACCAGCTAGTGTTACCTGGATAGGGGCTTCGACCTTTTGTTGCGTCTGTTAATGAAAAAAAATGGTTGAAAGTGGAAGAAAGAAAATTGGAGAGATATATGTAGTTATTGAAAAACGAAGTAGGTAATTTAGGAGCCGAACCTACTCTGGTTGCTGGACCTGAGATGGCTGTTGCAATGTCGTCGATGGTTGTATTTCAGCCGCAGTCTGTATCTCAGAAGGTTGTGAAACATGGACGATGTTGTTGGTTGCCATAGAAATAGTGTTACGCTTCTGATTTGTAGTTTGTGTTGGTGAGAGAAGTGGATTGTTTATATAGTTTGGAATGAGACTCTTAATCTTCTCCCTGCACTTGGTAATGCAAAAGCATTAATTATCTTGAAAATGTAATAGTGGAAGATAGGGAGGCAAAATAATAAGTAGGGGTGATGGTCAAGATTAATGAAAAGTTGGAAATACGGGGTGTGATATGATTTCGCATTAAAGCCATAGGGAAGTGACATTGAAAAACCGAAAAGCATTTTGTGAATCAGCAATTAAACCAGTGTGATTAAAGGTTGAGCACAACTGCAAGTTATGATGATGAGAGACAATATAAGAATTATTCAGTCGGTTTTGAACTGTAAACCAAAATGATTTAATTTTCTACCTGATAATCATTTTGGATGATTCCATTTCTTCACCTTTCGCTATATGGGGAATTGAGATTTCTTGAGGCATTCAGAAATTTTTCCTACCCGCCAACTGTTACGATTCACCACATCTAAAGATCAAATCAGACAAAAACTATAAGCTTCCTTCATGTCAAACAAACTTAAAAAGATAAGAAACACATGACATATATACAGTGGATGTATTACGTAATACGAACATAGTGATAACTTACGAAGTTATGGCTTGATACTCAGCATACCTTTGCGCTATAGGTTGATCCCTGGTGAAAAATGGTATCGTATCCATAAGAATAATCTTCTTTATTGAATTCTTCATAACTAAATTCAAAGTATGCGGCAGCATTATTCAGTTTCCCATCCAATCCATATCAGATAATGTGTCAAAACTTTGTTCCACCAGATGTATGTCGACCCCTTGCTTTGTTAACCTACTGGTGAGCAACTGTATTTCCCGTAAAAGTCTACCTCAATAATGTTAAACTTTAGAGAATCTCTTCTATCAGCTTCCTCTTCTAGGTGTCATTCCTGACTCAGCTTCCGACATTCTCTGGTGAACCCATAAAATATAGAAAACATCATTAAACATAATAAGTAAAACCACTCGTAGATAGTCTTATAAAGATATTAAAAATTTCAGTAAGAACCCAGTTGATGCTTCAAAATCAAGCAGCAAAAATGTAATTGTGTCCTCAATAATCCATTTAGTATAATGTTGTGAAATAGAAGCTAAAATGGCATTACAACACAATAGCACAGAAGAATGTGATTTCGTACCCAACCAAATGCAAATGGTAGATTATTCCATTTGCCCAACAGAACCGTCACAACAGGGGGGGTGAATGAGATAATTTGATATCATAAACATCTCCAAACAACCAACCAGTTATTGTATCACCTCCTACAACAAAGAGACAAAAAAGACATAAAATCCATGACAGTACCCATAAAATCATCTATCATCTATCTCAAACCCAATTTCAATTCCAAAAAACCCTAACAACAAATTAACCCTTTTTTCATTAGCAACACAAACGAAAGTTAAACCCTAACATTTCCAATTCATTTCTTTTCTCACATAACAATATCTTATGATTTTACCTACAAATCCTTAGTTGTTGTTGATGACAAAGGAAGTTAGTAACCCAGAGATCAAAGTTGAAGAACCTGGAAAACAAAAATAGAGCAAAGTTAAAAGAAATGGAGAGGATTTCGATAGTGTTGCTATGTTAGTAAATTGATGAAGAAGTAATAGTAAAATAACACAAGATTTAACAAAAACCGGATTTACATAGAGAACGGAGATATTGAAGGCGAGGAAGTCGACAGGGAGAGAGAAATAGAACGAATACTGACATTAGAGCGAAACTGGATCTGCCAATGGTTCAACCAAACCTGAAGGCGCATACAATATTTTCTTATATGGTATATAAAATTTCACTTCTTGATCAAACATCATAATAAAAGGAACCTGTAGGCACTGCCATGTAGCTCAAAAGACAATATGACACAATAAAATTACAGAACAGGTTACTATTTCCCAGAGCAGGGTATAGCAATTAAAAATAGAGTAAAAATACAAAGTTGTACCTCAATAATTCTCAAAAAGCCTAACAATGACAAAGGATGACTTCGCAAAATTGAGAAGTCATCGAAATCAACGAAAAAATTAGGGATTAGGGTTTATCTGTTTCAATTGGCACAAATAACCAAAATAAATCTACTAAAGATATAGTACCTCATTCAACATTGTATATAAGTCATGTCTGACCTCAACAACCATATCTGTGTCATCGAAATGAAGGAAATAATTTGGGATTAGACATTATCAGTTTCATATATATAAAGTGAAAAGGCTAAAAATCATACATACACAACCTCCTTCTTTGTCTACCCCTTTCCATCAACGGCGAAGCCACGCATAGAGAATCGTTTGTTCACCATTGAAATTTCGATTTGATTGAGTTTTCCGCGAATCTCCATCATCCAGCGTGACCCAATACAACCAAACCTGAAACAACAAACATTAAATTGGAAGAAATCGCAAAAAATAAAGGAAACCCTAAAATCACATGTAAATTGATCCAGACACCATTATTGTTTCTGGTTGATACGATTAAACCAGAAGAGGGAGAATAGGATGCTGACGATGTTGTTACAGACTGAAGGCTGAGGAATACGAAGAAGAAGAGCGACAAGGTTGACGGTGAGGACAAAATTTCGACCTAAGTTTCACACTGGAAATGGAGAGAGAGAGAGAGAGAGAGAGAGAGAGAGAGAGAGAGAATCAGAAGGAAAATGAGGAGAGAGAGAAAGTGGATAATCAAAATGGTTTGAATTTGAAATTAATAAATTATAGTGTTTTTTTTTAAAGAAGAAGGAATCATAAAAAAAAACATAAAATGGTAATATCTAAGAAAATGAATCGTAGGAAGAGTGGGTGAAAGAGTGACATGTGACAGAAAGGACAAAAGGGTATTTTAGGTGGTACCAACTTTTTTTATATGATAGATATGAAACCTCTCAATTTTTTGTATATTGATACTTTTTTAGGATTTGTATTAGTATAGATGATTAAAAGTTAAGTATAATATTTTGGTTACTTTTTATTATATTATATTCTATTTAATTTAGATATTTTAATTTATTTGAAATTTATTTTAAGCATGATATTCTTTTTTTTTTGTTTATTGTTAATTTTATTTATTATAATTTAAGTTATTCAAATTATTTTTGAATAAAGTTGGAATTTTAAGCATATTAATATGTAACCTTAAGGAAGCAGAAGCTATGGCCTTGCAAATAGCGGCGAAACTGGCTATAGATTGTTGCTTCAGAGAGTCCATTTTGAGACAGACAACTAAAGTGTTGCTATGAAGATGAAGACTGAAGAGAATTACCTGACTGTTATCGGCATGATCATCAGCAAAATGAAGAAGAAGATGGCTTTGCTTAGACACTCTAGGGGTTGTTTCACGTACAGGGAAGCAAATAATGTGGCAGAGATACAATAAAACCAGGATTTAACTGACCACTCTCTAATTAAATTTCATAATTTCCAAATTGTTTACAGATAAATTTGAATAAAAAATGCGAACGAAATTTTTGATAAATCATTGTAAACTTTTTATATGAATTTTTTATTGTTTTTTTAAATAAATTTAACATACCAAATTTATTTTATAAATTCGATATTTATCTTTTTTTTTTAGATATTTTAAAATTTTGGAAGTTCATATTCAATAAAAAAAAATTAAAACTACCAAATTTTTTTTAAAAGTGTTGTAATTTATCGAAAATTTTAAAAAGTGTGTTAATTTATTAGAAATTTCAAATTTTCCAATAGTGCAAAAAAAAAAAATTCTATCAAATATGAATTGCCGGATTTTCCGAAAAATCCGATATTTCTTCACATTTTTTCAGAAGTCAATGATTTTTTATCAAAAAATTCCGTTTTTTTTTCAAAAATATCCGACAAATGCAATAGAAAATTAAAAAAAAAAAAAAAAATTAATACAGGCAGAAGTGGAATAATAGCCACTATGTGGGATTTCAGGTTTGATTGGAGTGGCAAATTAAATCCTCCAATACTCGAGTAAGGATTGAAGAGAAATATTTTACCCCATATCCTTACATTTATCCCCATACCCCTACGAAATAAAATTTTGGACAAAAATACCCCTGTATAAATATCAATAATTTCAATACTTTTTACTTTTTTCTCATTTCATCTCAGCAACGGTTAAAAGTTTGAAAGCAAATTTTACTCCCGGAAAACTCACGCAAAAGACTTCCGGTTCGCAGCTTTCTAAACTGGATAACTAACAAATGAGTTTTCCGGTTTGTTTTTTTCAATTATTTCGCACTGGATAACTTCTGACCGTGTTATCCGGTTTATATATTTTCTTCACCGGATAACTTGGTGCCATGATATCCGGTTTACATGATTTTCACACCGGATAACTTGGTGCTATGTTATCTGATTCGCAAATTTCCACATCGGATAACTTTGTGCCATGTTATCCGGTTTTCATGATTTCCACACCGAATAACTTGGTGCAATGTTATCCGGTTCTTTGAAGTCTTCACCCGAAATCTGCATAAGTAGTTTTTCGGTTTGTTCTTGATAATTTTTTTAGTGGCTCGCATTAGGGGACACGATGGGCGCATTTATCGACGATACCATGATGGAAGAATAGTTCGACATCACTCGAATCGAGAGGAAGATCAGATTGCTGCACCTTAACCTGTTCCTATTCCTATTCCACTACATTCACCATTTCCCGGAGGACCGTCTGATACGTCACTTTTGGTGAGGTATCAGAACCACGTCGCTCGTCATCTATGGGACGACGAAGTAAGTCAATCTATGACATTTCAACGTTGAATAAAATCTAATTTTAATTATTTATGTATGATGACATATATTATGAATTATTTTCAGGAGAGATCGCCGAAGAAAGAGCTGAAGGTTGCTGCACATGGCAGCAAATTGATTGACTGGGTTTCGCATAGTCTCCCACCAGCTATTGAGTCGTGGGTATTTGCTTCTGGTCTGTCCTCTCTATAAAGAACCAGTTTATCGAGGATAGATCAGAACTTGTTATCTGCATTTGTTGAGAGGTGGCACCCCGAAACATCATCCTTCCATATGCCGTTTGGAGAGATGACTATTACGCTGGACGATGTTTATTGCTTGCTGTATATACCATGTAAGGGGCCTTCTGTAACCCTGAAGAAAGGTTCAATGAATCGGATGCTATTACTCAGGCTATTCGTCTGATGGGTGTTCCGCTGGCCGAGGCAGCTAAAGAGATCCGTGTTTGCAGAGGTCCCTATTATAGGTTGGACTGGTTGAAGAAGATATTTGTCCGTCTGCGAGCTGAGAGCAGATATGATTGTACAGCTAGAGCATATATGTTGTTGTTACTAGGCTGCACTATTCTTACCGACAAGACCTTTACTCTTGTAGAGGCAAAGTATTTACCACTATTTGAGGACTTGTCTACCTGTGATAGATACTATTGGTGGGCAGCCGCACTAGTCACACTTTACAGATATCTCGGAGATGCCTCCTTTTACAGTTGCAGACAGCTTGGGGGATATGCCTCTCTACTACAGGTACAAATGTTTTATTTTAATTTCATTTAGACCTGTATTAGCATATTTATAATACTTTTAACTGATAATATTCATGTTGTGTAACAATGTTGGATTCATGACTATTTTACAATTGCTGGAAATAGAGGATTTTCGAAGATTGCTGGTATTGGTAGTCCACTTCCTAGGGCGATGAAGTGGATGTACAAGCAAGGAAAGTGGAAGGTTGATGAGGTGAGGGTTGTGTTGGATGGATTGACACCTGCGGATGTCATTTGGCGCCCTTTTCAGGATCACAGACAACATTGACCATTTGATGATATTTGCTTGTACATGGGTGGCCTGAAACGGTATGATACAACTGTTCTTTATTTACCTGACAGATGTTTGCGTCAGTTTGGATACAGGCAATATATACCATCTCCGCCTCCTGATCTTGACATACTTGATGTGGATTTTGAGTTGGTTACATACCATACGAGTATCATAGAGGTGATTCGTCCGACCGAGTTTGTCGATACTCCATTTGATATGGTGGCCAATTACTTGGATTGGTACTACAGAGTGTCACATCCTCTGTTGGTACCACCACCTCGGGGGGCGGCCAGAGAGGTTAGAGAGGTCCCTTTTCCTGCATTTGATGCTGGGCCGTTAGATCCGAAGTTGTTACATTTTGCATGAGCTTCGTCGTTATCTGCATCGTCACGAGGCGGAAAAGGATGACGATGATTTTACTGAGGTCTTTCGAGCACTGCGTATAGATGAGGGTGGACCGGTACCTCGGGTGGACCGGGAACTTATGTTAGTGATGACGATGATGCTTGATGTATTATTTTATATTCAGACTTATGTAGTATTATTCAGACTTATATCATATTAGTCAGCCTTATGTACAACTTTATTATGATTTATATTGATGTAGTATTATTCAGTCTTATATTATGGTCGATGTTGTATACAAAACATAGTCAATACAAACCAAAAAATAACATGAAGTCAATCGTCAACACAAACCAAAAAATAACATGAAGTCAATTGTCAATCCAAAATATAAAAAATAAAATTATAATCATAAAATAACATGTTTTGGGACCACAGGTGTATGTTATTGCCAATGTTGTAACTGTCTAGCAAATCCTATTATCCAAGATGTTGCATCTGATGTGCAATGCTTCTTCCAATCTACTGTGACTGATGGCAAGGGAAATCCTTCATTCATATTTACCTGTTAAGAAAATTAATAAGTAAGACGTAAATCATAGATAAAGCATATTAATTGTCGTTGGAAATACTTTTTCAATTACTTTCATCAAAGCAAGATCTATATCCGTTAAAATCACTTGAGGCCATAACCCTTGCTTAGTGAACAACTGTTTCAACTTATCTAATACCCAACACAAAGTCTCTGTTTGTTCAGATTCCATATAGGCAAATGCAACAACAAATGTTAACTCAGTTGATGTCATACCAACTACTTCAAACAAAGGTTGTCCGTACTTATTTGTTTTGTAAGTACATTCCATAATCAACACAATAGGAAACATATTCAACAACTTCACTGATTCTGGATGCGCCCATAATATATCTCTCACAACTTCAGACTCCTTTTTTTTCCTATTCCAATAAACATAATCAGAATCCTCTATCAACTTATACAACTGTTGCATTTCTGTTCTAGGACACCTGATGTCTTTCTGAATCTTACTCTTATGTTTATATATTTGAGTTATTAGAGTCACATTCTCTGGATCTCGTTCTTGCAATGATAACAATATGTGTCTTGGTGGAACTTGACGTTTTGACAAATTAGCAATATGTTGTTGGTAATCAGCATTAAGTCGACTTACAAACGCATGACCTTCAAATCTATCAGGTAAACCATGGTTGTAAAGTCCACATTTTACGTCAATATTCTAATCAGAACCATCTTTAGAAGGTGTTGACCTAACTTTGAATGGACAACCACATTTCTTGGTAGCACTTTATGTATCACTATCTCCTTCTTTGTAATTTCCACCTCTATCACAACCAAATATGACTTTGTCACTTCTTCCTCTCTTGCCAGTTTTGATGTCCGAACGAGTTATTATAACAGTGACTCTATTTCTGATTCCAACCTCCCTAATCCACCTAGTCGCCTCTTCTCGTGTATCAATTTTTTCTGTAGTAGAGAATATCTCTATCGTATCTACAGATGTCTGGTTTTTGTCGCATATCAATAAAGGAATATCCATGTCTCCTAACAGAAGTAACAAAAAATAAAATAAAATTAAAAATTAAAATAAAATAAAAAATAAAAAAACACGTTCCGAAACTCTTATGTGAAAGTTATCCGATATAGAAAATTAATGAACCAGAATACTTCAACATAAATTTTCTGGAAAAATAAATAATTCAAACCGAATAACTTGCATACAAGTTATCCGGAGTTCTTCGGACATTCAAAATCAAATCGGATAACTTGTAAAGAAGTTATTCGGTTAAGTAAAATTAACACACCGGATGTATAACAATCAAGTTTTCTGGTTTAATAATAATACCAACTGGATTTCTTTACCTGTAGTTATCCGGTTCTCTTCGTGTACTTTCAAATATTCGTTTTTGACTCATTTGACTGCGTAGTAAAAAAGTAAAAAAAAAATTAAAAGGTTAAAATTCGAATATTTATAAAATTATAGGGGTATGGGTATAATTGTAGGGGTATGAGGTAAAATTTTCATTGAAGAAACCCTAAATGAATTCGGGACCAATCAATTTTGGAATTGAGATCCATCTAATCTAGTTCATTTTTTTAAAATTTTAATACAATGTGGTTTTACAATTTTCTAATAAAAATATTATAAGTGTAGAATTTTTTCCTACACATATATAATTTTCCCTCATTTTCACTCCTTAAACAATATTTAAATATATTTATCATATTTTTATTGAAAAATAGTAAAAAAATATGTATCTAAATTTTCTTTAAAAAGAATATTGTATTATTATGTCTATCATTAATTTGTTGTATTAAGTTTTCGTTGTATTAAGTTTATAATAATTTTTACAAGACTTATTTTATTGAGTTATAAATATAAAATTATGGATGAATTATATATAAAATTTAATTTTATATCATTAATTTATTTATTAAATAATTGGACAGTTGGTTTAATTAGGATTGTACACGGGTTGGATTGAACTAGGATTTGTTCTAACGCAATACTCAATCCGTTCAAACTTTAATGGGTTGAGTTCTTCGTCCAACCCGCAATTTCATTGTCAAAATCGACTCGAACCGAACCGATCTGTTCATTTATGGATTGGGTTCGCCAGTTGTGTTTCAAATAAAAAATATTTTTTTATGATTCTTTTAATTGATTTAAAAAATATATATATAACACAACTCAATACAACATACTCATTTAAAATACTTAAATTTGATGAAACATATCATATAATATCTTATAAAAATCATCAACACGACATAACACTTGATAATAGTATAGATTTCAACAAAAATACGTTATTTCCATAAAATACATAAGTTGAAAATGATATAAAAGAAAATAAGAAACAATATTTAATTATTATATAAACTCATTGGTCTAATAGTATTAATAGTGAAGAATAAAACTTTTTTTAAAATAATGGTTATTAGTGAGATACTCTCTCTGTCCCAAATTATAAGACGTTTTGAGCATTTCACACAAATTAAGAAACTTAATTATTACTTTACGGGAAAAATAAATTATATATGTCTTTACAGTAATGCCCCTCATAATTACACAAGAGAGAGAAATTAAAAGAGTTGAAAGAATAAATAATAATAATAATAATAATAATAATAATAATAATAATAATAAATACTTGAGTTTATATTAGAGAAAATGTCATTAATATTGCATTGAGAATGTAAGATGACTTATAATTTGGAACAAATTTTTTTTGACAAAGTAACATAATTTGGGACAGAGGTAGTATTAATTTTATATTTTTATTTAAAATAATAATAAAAATAATAAAAAACGCGTCAACGGGTTTGCGGGTTCCAAAACTCAAATCGGATATCCTAACCAAAACAATACGGATTGTTATGCGTGAATTTTTTACCCAAATAACCCAGTTTTTAAAAAAAATCCCAAAATTCCCCAGTTTTCAAAATTATTCTCAAACTACCCTACTTAGGGTTTGGGATTACACAAGGGCGCCATACCAATTGGCGACCCTTCTTTAAGGGCATAAGGTTGTCGGCAATTGAATTTGAGACACTTTATGAAGTCTCCAATTGAATTCGTGACATGGTTCAAGGTATATAAGGGAGTCGCCAATTCATCTGGAGACTCCCTAGAAACTGAATTTTTTTTTCTATAAATAGAGGTGTTATGATCATTTAGTTTCACATCTCATCTCATATCTTTGATCTACTGATAAAATGTATCGTCGTCGATGGGGAAAAGTTGTATTTTCGCGAGAGAAGCCTCCGATGGACATGTTGTTTTGGAACATACAAAGTTTCAATCAACTTAAGAGGGAGATGAATCGGTGGTTGGAGGGAGACATTGATGAAGGGGAAAAAATCCGAAGTATCGAGACAGTTGATCGGCTGCGTGGATGGGTTCGTGTGAAGACTGACAAAGATGCGAGGGAAGTCATGTTTGGACCGAATGAAATTAGTTTGATTGTTGTAATCAGTTAGGAATGTAATATGTTGTTTGTGTTGTTTGTTGTTAACATTGTTGTTTGTTGTTAGTGTTGTTTGTGTTAATGTTGTTTTTTGTTAACATTGTTGTAACAAAGACCCATTAATATATGAAAATATTTGGTTACAACAAATGAAAAGATAAGCTAAATTATGATGCAGATGTTCCTCCGACATTGGGACAATTTTTTCGGTTGTGTCCGGGCTGACGACAGATACTGCATAATCTTATCATTTTATCAGCGGTATCCATTTCGGTTCTTATACGCTTGATGTTTGGGCGTCCCTTTTTCTTTCTTCTCATTTCATCATTGTGCCAAACTATGTCACCTTGGTGTGGAGGCCAATAATCCTCCATTGGTAGCACTGTGAAGCCTTCTTTGTATACATTTATAACATTAATCACCTTGTAAACATCAAATGGATAGCCATAAGCATCCTAACGAGCATGTGCACATGCTGCAATGGCATGTGAGCAAGGTACACAGTAGGCCTGGTACTTACCACAGTCACACCAACATTTGTTTAGTCAGACAGTATACGATAAATTGGGTCTCCCCTCATTATGGTCCATTGTTTCTTGTACACTGAATGTTTGCCTATGAACGGTCAAAGATTGTAACTGCATGTGTGTTGGCTCTTATAGTATTCTCTTTCATCAATTTCATTATGTTTTCACTGAATACTTGACCAGACGCTAACACTGCACTCCATCTTTCGCCTCTTGTTGTGAAAAGTGATGCCAACCTATAATAGGTTGATCTCACCAAAGCAATGATTGAAAGGTTTATAATTCCTTTGAATACCCTGTTCATGGACTCCACAAGGTTTGTCGTCATGTGGCCCAAACGACAGCCACCATCAAAAGCTCTTGTCCACTTTTCCAGTGGAATGTTATGCAACCAGCTTCCTGCATCTGCATTTGACATTCTTATTTCGTTAAGGTAGTATTGCAATGTTGGTTGAGTTAGAGCATAACCAGCATTCACAACCTGTTCGCGAAGGTGCTTGTCTTTGATTGCACGCATGAAGTTTTGTGCAATATGTCTAATGCAATATACATGGGTAGAAGGAGGATTATGCCACCCGTTATCATGGTTATTATAGGCATTCTCTATAGCAGCATGCCTGTCTAAAATCAAACAGAGATTGGCTTGTGGAGCGACATGTGTTCTGAGATTCTTAAGGAAGAAACTCCAAGCAGAAGCGGTCTCACCCTCAACCAGAGCAAAGGCTATGGGAAAGACATTATTGTTGCCGTCTTGTGCAACATCCATAAGAAAGGTGCTCTTGTATTTTCCGTAGAGCCATGTTCCATTAATTTGAATAACATGTTTCCAGAATGCAAAACTCTTATGCATGGTTGAAACGAACAAAAGAGATGGTGAAAGATGGCATTTCCATCAACAATGATTCCATCTGGCCTACATGCCGACACTGTCTGCATGATTGCAACAGTTCCCGGTGTGTATGTCTTCAGGGCTACCAAAAATCGCGGTAATTCCTTGTACGAATCCTCCCAGTAGCCAAAGACCTTTTCAACAGCCTTTGTCCTTGCAATCCACGCCTTCTTGTAATAAGGAGTATAATTATACCTCGTCATGATATGAGATATTATTATATTCACCTAGACTACAGGATCCTTATTAACAAGCGGTAAAATGTCTTGACATATCAATTCTGCTCTTAGCTTTCGGTGATCCTGAACAATATTTGTGGCAGTGCAACTGTGAGGTGGTTCTATGGAAGCTATCTTCCAAGAATCGCTTATCTTTCTGTAAGAAGCAGCCAGCCGAAACTTGCAAAGTGGATTACGACAAATAATGACATACCTTCTCGAATCCGTTCGGTGTACACTATAATCAACAGAGTTATCTATGTGATATTTTTTTATGGCTCGTACACAATCTTCTTTGGTACGAAACTTGTCTCCTTCTTTTAATTCACTCCCTGACCGCATATACGGGTTGTGAAATATATCTGCGGATGGATCATCGTCTTGCAAGTCCAAGTCTGTCATATGTTGAGGCGGACGATATATATGACCTGGAGGTATGGGCAGTAGTTCGTCATCCTCAACGTTGTCGTTCAACATCTGATCGACCAACGTCTCTCTTTCTTCTTCTTCTTCTTCTTCTTCTTCATCAACGACGTTGACCTCTGGTTCAGTTTCATCTGAGTATTCTGTTTAGGTTTCATCTGAGTCTACACCTGGTGATTGATTTATGATCTGAGACTGTTGAGATGGAATATTTTTTTTAAGGAATGTATACAACTCAATATAGTTAAAACCAGAATGTTCGTGACTAACGAACATATTTTCAACATCTTTGTCATCTCGCAATTTAAGTGGATAAAATTTAACTTGGTTGGTTTAAAAAAAACAGGGTTTTGAAATATTATTTGTGTTATAGGACCAAGACCTAACTTCGATTCCAACCTTTCTTTGAAATGCAAGAAACTTGTGTTTCTATTGACTGCGAATCAGACAATATCGGTGTTTTGAAAACCAAACCCAGATACATCGGAGACATATGTCTCTCCGTTGTAATGGGCGTTAACAAGGTATCTCTGTGCAGATTACATACTAATAGGACTTATTTGAGACAGACTTATTATTTTTGCTTGGCTTGAGAACTTATTATGCATGCATGCAAAAGACATATTAATAGAACAATTTAATACGTAACATGCTTGCCATATTAATTGGCGACACATTAATGCAGTCAAGTAAAGGCGCCATAGTAAAGGCGCCATATTAATTGCCTTTATGGACTAAACTGCACGTAAAAAAATGAGATATAGGGACTCAGACAAAAAAAATTACAAGGAACCAAATTAAAAACTCGTTAACTTATAAGGATCAACGGACTATTTAAGCCAAAAATAAACTACACCTAATTATAATTAAAAAGAAAAATTAAAATCATATTATCAATTTTTTTAACTGGATAAATTGTTTGTCATATTTAATATTCAAAACCCTCTGCCTCAAACTATGCCTTTAAATATTAATTACTTAAATTTTTTTTTAATTATTTTACATTTTCCCATGCAATTAACTAATCATACATGAAAATTACCCATAATTTCAATTATAATTCCGGGTGAATACTTAGGATTTGAAAATGGATTCTTTTTGGTGTCTCAGGTTCAAATTATACTAGGTGGTAATAATTTTTATGTTAGTCAATTTATATAGAAATTTCTTATGCCTTTAAATAAATCTTACTAATGTACAGTAGAATTTATCTCATTGAATTAGTCGCTCACATAACAGGATACTAAATTAAAAAAAAAACTCATAATTTCACTTTGCAATACTTATTAATTTTCTTTTAATTTATAGAAAAATTTTAGAATAACATAATATTTGAGATGAATGAAATATTATTTTAATATCTTATATTATTGTCAATTAAATTGAAGTCTAAAAACATAAAAATTATAAATATTTATTTCAATAATGATTTAACTAAACAAAAGAAATTGGGCCCAAAGTCTACAAGGCCCACTATGACATAAAACTATATATATATATATATATATATATATATATATATATATATATATATATATATATATATATGGGAATTTTTCCCACCTCTAAAGGTTCTCCCAAATTCTTGACGAAAAGTAAAAAATGCCTTCTGTTTTCGGAGATAAATCATTTGACGCATCGTTTTTCCACAAAAATGAGGTGGATGGGGTGAGCGTCCCTCACCTTGTCAAAATTAAATTCGAAGATGCATCCCCGTATGTGTTTTAAGGTTTGTCCGCAGATGCATCTCTGGATTAACCCTTATTTTCAAATTCAGGGGGTTCTTCGGAGATGCATCTCCGAACACGTTTAATTCATATAAAACACGCACCAGACTCTCCCTTTTCTCCTTCTTCATTTTCTAAAACTTTTGAGATACCCCCATTGGAGCTCGTGAGCAACATTCTTATAGTCCATTTTTCAAGGATCAACACTACCTCTACTACAAGCTTTCCAATCCCAACTCACTTCACTTACTACATTCAATATTTATCATCCTCATCAACACTTTTTGAGTAAGTTTCTTATTTAACTTTTTTTTTTAGTTTTGATTAATGTTTAAGGTAAAATAGTTTGTTTCAAATGTATTAGGTAGTACTTACATTGGAAATAAGTAGATATTAGAGACATGGACTTTCATTTGGTTGTATTTTAGGGTGTTAGGGCAAGACTGGTATGCGATGATCTACATGTTACCTACCACCGGGAGTGTGCTTTGAGGTGTTTCCTCCTATTCTTAGTTGGCACATCCATGTTTGTGGACAAAAGTGCAACCTGCGTTGATGTGGCATACCTTAAGTACTTCATCTACTCGTCGGTCATTCACGAGTGGATTTGGGGAGGGGGGGGGGGGGCCTGTTTGGTATACTTGTACTCCAAGCTGAGCGAAGCTTATCTTTGGATAAAAAGGAAAAGGATAGGCTCCTACACTCTACTGACGGTAATTTTCGTAGCCACTTTTAATTTTAAAAGCACTTTTTTTTTACACTTGTTACTAATATTTTTTTTCTTATTCATTTTTAGGGATGAATCTTATCTCACTTTCACTGCATACACAGGTTTGATCATGTGGTAGAGTATATTGAGGATTGACCATGTAAAGGAAATGTTGTTGTCCAGTCAATCCATGTGTATTTTGACTGGACTCATGATGACATCGGCTGGATACCAAACACCACTCACCAGGACATTGTTGCATTCGAACCCATTTCATTTTACTCCGGATGAATGGCATGTGGGAGGAATATCATGTGCAAGTATCTTCCAGAGCGATACATGTGTTAGTTTGGATATGTGGTCTTATGTGGACAGTTAAATAAATTAGTTCTATAGTGTGTCACACTCTGTCATGACACCAGACTCTCATACACATCCACCTAGGCCTACATGTGAGGAGATCCTGGAGAATACACAAGCCAGGTATGACCATGCCATTGATGTGCTGTCGTTCTATCAAAATATGATGCGGCTTACGTAATAGGGCATAGAGTCTGGGATATTTGAGATAGGTGGCAATGATGTGGTATCCCTCGCATGTCCCATTCTTACTGAGTCACGAAATGCCTTGGGTTACCAATGGCAGAGGAGGAGCCGCGGGTTAGGATTAAGCATACGCATTTGGTTATGTTTTTTTTTGTATTTTGGAATGTTTTAGTTTTATTTTCCGTACTTTGAGAACAATGTTTGTAATATTATGGGATGGTATTTTTATTAATGCATTAACTTGTTATATGATGTTCGTAGATAAGATTGTTTAAAATTATATCGGAGATGTATGTCTAAAATAAGATTGTTTAAATAGCTTAAAATGCACTTTCGAAGATGCATCTCTGACTACACATTATAAAAGTTTCACAAATGCATCTCCAGACGAATGTTTAGCAAAATGGGATGACTCCTTGATTTACAAAGGGTAAGATGATTAAAGGTGCATCTGAAGATGCATCTCCAAAATACCTGAGAGCAATTTTAAATTTTCAGATGTGTGAGTCACACCATAAGAATGGAAAAAGAAATTTTCATATATAATACGTGTCTCCTTAAAACTTAACCTTAAAATTCATTATTTTTTCTAAAATTAGTTTACAGCGACGTATTTCGAAATAATCAGAAGTTTGTGATTTATATCTCGTCATTGCGAGTTAAGTATCTTTCTAGTCCCTATAAATACGGTCATTTTCACTTTTAATCCCTCTAAAAATTTCTTTCAAAGAATGGTCCTCATAATATTTTTCATCCACACTTTTGGTCTCTCCTACTAACAGTCGTTAACAGAAGCTGACATGACATACCACATGGAACTTTTTTATGACTGGCATACACGTGGCAATGCCAGCATGGCAAAAAATACTGACGTGGTAATTTCTTCCATTTTGTATGTTAAGTAAAATTATAGCGACGAAAAGTTTGTTGATAAATCCTTCGTTAAGATGAAAATCATAAATAAACCCAAAATTTGTAGATAATTCGTAGCTAATTCCTAGCTAATTTAAACACACCATTCTTATGACTTAAAATTTGTTTTTTTTTTCATGATTTTTTGCATTCAAGTTTATAACCTTATAAGGATCTCTCACACAAAAAATTGATTTTTTTTTTTACTTGAGATAAATTAAATATGAATTTTTTTAACGCCGATTTTCCATGAAACGGAACCAACACAAACGTTGACATATGATTGAATTTTAAAATAATATTATCCAGAGAACTATCTCATATCACATAAAATTGATCTCCAAAGTTTCATGGAATTCAGAATAAATATCGATTTATTTTGATTTTTCGATAGAAACACATAAATGTATTTTTTTTCTAGAGGTGAAAATCATTATTATGACCTAGATTGTTTTATTTTTAATAATTTTTTTCATGAATTTTTATTACCTTATGAGGATCTCTCCCACAAAAATTGATTTTTTTTTAAAATAAGATAAATTAAATATGAAGTTTTTAAAGGTCGGTTTTCTATGAAACGAAAACAACACAAACATTGGCATTCGATTGAATTTAGAGCTTATATTTTGCAGTGACTTATATAATAACACATTAAAAGGATTTTCAAAGTTTCATGGCATTCTGAGTAAGTCACTATTTATTTTGAGTTTTTGATCGAAACACGTATATATGTGTTTTCGACCAAAAAATCAAAATAAATCGAAACTTATTCGGAATGCCATGAAACTTTGCAAATCCATTATATGTTTTATTAGATAGGCCTCTTCAAAATATTATCTCAAAATTCAATCACATGTCAATGTTTGCGTTGTTTCCGTTTTATGAAAAATCTGTGTTAAAAAATTCATATTTAATTCATCTCAAGAAAAAAAATCACTTTTTTGTGTGAAAGCCTTATAAGATTTTGAAATTAATGCAAAAAAATAATGAAAATAAAAGAATTTTAGGTTATAAGAATGGTGTGTTTAAATTAGTTAGGAATTAACTATAAATTTTGGATTTATTTATGATATTCTTCTTAGCGACGGATTTAGCCACAGACTTATCGTCACTATAATTTTAATTAATATAAAAAAAAAACTAAAAATGGAAGAAATTTCAATATTGTATCCATGTCATCATTTTTTTTCCAAAAATGTGGATGAAAAATATTATGAAGATTATTTTTTGAAGGAAATTTTTAGAATAATTAAAATTGAATAATGTGATATTTCTGAGGATCCTAACATATTTAACCATTTTATTTATTCTTTTAATTTTAACTCCTAATTGATCATGGTAAAACAAAACCACTCTTAATAGCTGTTTTTTATTTTTATTTTTAATTTAGTTTATTTTTTTTATATTTGTAATGTCAAGATTTTAATTTATAATAATAATAAAAATAATGTTATTGTAATTTTAATTAAATAATTTTAATAGTTAATTAGTTAGATATTAGAGGTGTATGATTGTGTGTGACCGTCTATGTTATTTAAATATATTTTGTGGTTTAATTTAAGGATTTAATTGAAATGCAGTGTAAATAAATAGAAATAAACGATAGGTAGTTGGATATTAACTAGACTTTGATATCATATTAAAGAATATAATTTTGACATAACTCAATCTTATAAAATTGGCCTGTGAGTTAGGATTTCTTCCACTAATAAACAAATGTTTAGGTAATATATTAT
Organism: Lathyrus tuberosus; assembly: GCA_022829125.1. NCBI lineage: Eukaryota > Viridiplantae > Streptophyta > Magnoliopsida > Fabales > Fabaceae > Lathyrus > Lathyrus tuberosus. The sequence continues at coordinate 2,215 of JALAZF010000085.1, read as the reverse complement.
CTAATGTAAGATTCTTAAAATATTTGAATAAAATACTAAGAGATTATTTAATAAAATTCCTTATTAAATATGTTTTGTTATCATACTATTAATTTTTGCATGTTTTTCTGTTTTAGATTAATCTTGTCAAACACCAATGAAAATGCCTATTCTTTTAATTCACTACGATTTATTCTCGAGAAGGATAAGTTGTCTAAGAGTACTTTCCATGACTGGTTCAGGAAATTGCATGGTCTTGAGCAGGGGCCGATCCAATCATTTTGGAGGCCCTGTTCTAATTTTAAAAATGGGTCTAAATTAAAAAAAAAAAAAAAGTATTATAATAATTAAAAAAACACGTATTACTTAAAAATAAATTTAGTTATAATTAATTTGAATTTTGATCAATCTTATTTTTTTATATATATTGGATTTTTATCATATCATTTTTATTTATTTATTGAGTTTTTATTATAACATTTTATTTATTTTTATTAATATTTATAAAAAAAATTGGAGTTTTCAAATTTTGGGGCCCTCTAAAATTTGGAGCCCTGTGCGGTAGCGCTTGCTGCACTTGCACAGGGCCAGCCATGGTCTTGCGGGACCAACCCTTGAGGCACCACATGTTGGATCTACTAGGGATGAACCATATGCTTATGTGAAGCATCAAAGAGATTCCTTAGATATCAATGTCTTATGTTGGATACGATGAATTCTAAGTTGCGAAAGCAACATAGGAGTTTTGAGGTGTTCGATATAATCATTCACCTAAAGACTCATTTTAAAAAATAATCCAAACATGAGAGATTTGAAACTTCCAAAGCTCTTTTTCAATGCAAGATGGTTGAAGGAAGTCCGGTAGGATCTCATGTACTCACTATGATTGGGTACATTGAGAGCCTTGAACATCTAGAGTTTCCTTTAGGTCAAAAACTAGCAATAGATCTTATCTTGCAATTGTCGTCGGAAAGTTTTGGCCAATTTGTCATGACATATAACATGTTTAACATGGCTAGATCATTGCCAGAGCTTGCAAGTATGTTGAGGGTTGTTGAAAAAAACCTTAACAAAGGAAAAAAAAAATAAGGCCATTATGATGGTTAACTCTTGTGTAAGTGGAAAGACAAGAACTTTGTTACTAATAACAACAAAGGCGAAGATAACACCAAACATCATGGATATTAAATGCTAGATGTGATTCTCACATTTGTGTTAATACGTAGGGACTGCATAGATCGTAAATTTTTAACCAAAGGAAAATTTGAGATACGTGTTGGAAATATAGTAAGAGTTGTTTCATTAGGTGTTGGATCTTTTGAGTTGAATTTACCCATTGTGCTTGTTTTGGAATTAAATATTTGTTATTATCTTCCAATCATTAGTCAAAATGTTATTTTTTTCGTTTGGACAAGATTGGTTTTAGTTCTTAGAAATAAAAGTTGTTCCATTTATCATGATAATTTTTGTATGCTAATGCACCTAAGGACAAGATTGTGTAATGGACTTTATATTCTTGACCTTGATACACCCATTTATAATATAAATTTGAAAAGGGTTAAAACTAACAAGATAAATCTTTCTTATTTTTGGACTTATTGTTTAGATAATATATGAGAAAAACGCATAATCCAACTCAATATACATGGATTGTTCGACTTTTTGTTTACAAATCATTTTGGATATGTAGGTATTTTCTTTCCGAGAAAGCAACTAAGTCCCTCACTCACTAGAAAATCTGAAAGGATGGGCAATAATTTGGGTATCATACATAGTTATGTAAGCGGACCACTAAACAAAACTATTAGAGGTGGATTTCTTTATTTTATTAATATCACTGCTTATTTCACTAGATATGGATTTGGATATGTTTATCTAATAAAACATAAATATGATGTTAGTGATAATTATGGATAAGAAACGGTTTAGGGGTTGAATAGACCTCTCATAAACTATTTTCTTTGAAAAATAGTTTGAAAATAGTTTGTTATAGTTAAAACACATAATTGATTTTGCTTAGCGAAGCGAATAGGGCGGTTATGCTTATAGATCGGAATTGGTGTGCAATTACTTATGTAGTTCATAGTATAAATAAGATTGAAACACAAATTCAATCAAAATGTACAAACTATTAATTGTATTGAGCAATTGTCAAATTACATGAGCAGTGTGATTTAACAGCAACACTAAATGGACTCAACAACTACAGTTTTTAGTTTACTCTACAACAAAACAA